>JAJNNQ010000003.1:18400000-19743750 GCA_027886175.1 Phylloscopus collybita | reverse complement strand
AGGGTGGCCACTGACCCCGGCAGAACTCCCCGCTCTCCTCCCCATTCCTCTCTGGTGAAAGAAACGTCTCTCCATCATGGACATGGCACCGCGTGAGGGCAATGTGGTGTGGGCATAGCACTTGCCACCCTTCCACACAGCAGCCCGTTCTCAGGCAGTCCTGGCCTGATATACCTGCAGTGGCCTTCCTGTGTCACACGCTGTGGTGAACCTGCAGCCATCCTGACCCTCTCGACCCTCGCTGGGGCAGCGTAGAGTTGCCCAGGCAGTGTGTAGGGGCAGGGTGGCTGCAAATGGCCTCATCAGTTATTTTCTGAGTAGGTTTGGTGGAAATGAGCTTATCCAAGAGGGTCAACTGCAGGTCACCACATCAGAGAACTGCTTACTACCTGCCCGGCCGTGTCAAACAGCCACATAACAGAGGCTGGGACCGGTTCCCCGTGACGCACAGGCTCGGGCACGCGGGAGCCATAAGCAGGCGGCGTGTCCGAGCTGGTTCTTTTCTCTCCCCCTCCTCCCCGGTGGGTAAATCCCATCAGCCGCCACCCTAAACCGGCACACGCCAGCCCTAATACCATCTCGGGTACGCCATCAGGCTCACACCAGCCAGGCGAGAACTGACAGTCCTGGGAAGGACACCCCTGCGAGAGCCGGGGGGACAGCAGGGACGGCACTGCGCTCTGTCCTGGGAAGGGGGGCTGGGTGATGGGAAGAGGCCGCCTGCTGCCCATGTTCTCTGGGGAAGGAGAGGGAATCCAGGCCTGAGCCGAGCTTTGTCCTGGGCTAATTTTAGACCAAGGAGGTAAGAGAAGGGAGGCGCATAGAAAGACTTAAGGGGTCCCTCTGCCCTGGTTCGGGGCAAGGCTGATCTCCGTCGTCCCTGCAGCACCTGGTGAGCCAACGGGGTCCCGCTACTCTCCCCGGGCACGGGGGGCTCCCCGTCGGGCTCGGGGCTGGTCTCGCCCCCTGGAACGGAGCGGAGCAGGCAGCGTTGTAGGGTGTACGTGGTCTGTGTATCCCAGGACCAGTGCAGCGCCCTGCTGTGGGGTGCAGGGAGGACTTGGGGAGGACCCTCTCGGTTGAGGGATGCGTCGGAAAGTGACCATGGAGTGGGGAGTTCCCTGCATGAGGATGTGAGAAGATAGCCTGTGCGGGTCACCTGAGTGGGGGTGACTGCTGTGTGGGACAATATCCACGTCAGAGCTCAGCCTGGGGTATGCTGGCGCATCACGTGTGCGGAGTACCTCGGTATGCAGTAGCGACAACCCCCACAGCCCCGGGCCCCATCTCCCCCTTTCTTCCCCTCCCGCCGCGCTTCCTTAAGTGCCCGCCCCGTTCCGGCCTCCCTCCGCCCCGTCCCGCCCCGTCCCGCCCCGCTCCCTCCAAGTGAGAGAATAAAGTTGCGCACCGGGGCAAGCGGCCCTGGCTGGAGCGGAGCGGGGCTGCGGCGGGGGCGGCGGTGCGGCTTAGCCGGCGGGAGCGCCGGGCCATGGCCTCCGAGGAGCTGGCGCAGAAGCTGCAGCGGCGGCTGCAGCTGGAGGAGAGCGGGGCAGCGGTGGAGGGCGAGGCAGAGGCGGTCAAGGGCGCAGCGGCGGACGGGGAGGTGGAGGAGCGGAGCTGCTTGACGGCCAGTGCGGGCGCAGAGCTGAGCGCCAAGCTGTGCCGGCGGCAGGACATCAACGAGGGCGCGGCGCAGCCCCGGCGGGCCGCCGTCTTCAACCCCTACACCGAGTTCAAGGAGTTCAGCCGCCGGCAGATCAAGGACATGGAGCGCATGTTCCGCCTGTGAGTGGGGCGGGAGTGGGGTGGGAGGTTCGCTACCCGGCCCGCGGGCTCCGGGGCTGGGGCTCTGCTTTGCTCCGCAGCCCGTCCCGGGGCCGACCCCCGGGGCCACATCTGGAAAAGGGCTGCCCGCTCTCGGCGGCATGCTCGCATTTCTCCGCGGTTTTGCGGTCGGGCTGGAGGAAACCGCGGCGCGTTCCTAGCGCCATCTGATCCCCAGATTGTCCCTGTGTTTTGCCGGGGGGGCTCGCAGAGTTTGCTTGGGGCTCAGACCTGCGTTTAGCTCATGGCCTCTGCTCTGCCTGAGATTGGGACAGCGGCTGATGGTGGTGGCACTCAGCAGCAATGGCTTTGCGGGACGTTCTGGGTGGGACGCGGGGCTGTGAGAGCACAGACTCTCTTCTGCCCCACATCCTGGGGCACGAGGTCGGTCTGTGTGCCGGGGCCCGGCAGAGGCGCTGGACATTTGTGGAATCCGAAACAACTGCGACCCTTAACACCCGCAGCAGTCCTGCTGGCTCTGCCTGGCAGTGTCCTTGCTCCGCGCACAGTCCTGTCTGCTAGGCTTGATGCTCTCTCCCGTGCACCCAAACAAAGGTTGAGCACAGCTTCCTCTTGCTATCCCCTTCGTGGGGGCTGGGATGGGGTTCCCCTCCCAGCGGGAAGATTTGTGGTAAAGTCAAGCTGCTGCTAGCAATAGGGAGAGCTGCTTCTGTAAGCAGAAAGGTTTGGTCCTCCCTGGGACCATGATCCTTGCCCTTTTCTCTCCTCCAGATCCTGTCCTGGCTCCTGCAGTTAGGCTGTGTCTGGGTACCTTTGTCTGCGCTCAGGTTTCCCTCCAGCACCACAGACCCATGTGCTTCTTGGGGAACAGTGTCCTCTCAGCCCCAGGACAGGCTGCCAGACTGGGAGGGAGCTGCTGCCAGGCAGGAGGTGGCATCACCACAGAGCAAGGTGTGGAGATGTACTTCACCTTATGGAGGTGACTGAAGTGAGATTTGTAACTTGTTGGATCATTGTTCTCCTAGATGAAACCTGCCTTGGGCACCTGGGATTGTTGTGAGGAGATGAAGAGCTGGTTGAATGCTGCCAGCTCCCAACGCTGCAGGGTGTTGCCTGTCCCAGCCAGGCTGTTTTCACAGGAGACCAGGCGATGGGCTTTTGTGAGCTTGCTGGAGTTTGGAGTTCTTTGTTGCACAGGCAGCGCTGTGTTGGCAGCTGGTGCGGGAAGCGAGGTGGTCTAGGCGGGACCGCTGCTCCTCTCTCTCCTGTGTTCCTTTTGACTGTGCTTAAAGGAGATCCCACTCTATGGAAGGCTGAGACACGGTGCTGGGAGGACTGGAGGACAAACAATGCAGGCAAGGCCTGAAAGCTGTGGGTGAGAGCCTGGACTGGGCAGCGGCACTTCCTCAATAGGGAAGAGGAAAGGAATGGTGGTGGTTTTAAGAAATAAAAAGTGGAAGAGCTGAATTGCAGCCTAATTTTTCAACAATGAGCTGATTAAACACCAGCCTTGTAAGCAGGAAAAGCTAGGCTTTGCAGTTGAATGCTAATCAGCTGGTCAATGTAGCTGGAAAGCATTTCATACTCTGTGAGAACTGCTGATGCCAAAGGGGGAAGAAAGTGGGATGCACGCTCCCCTGTTGTTTTTCCTGGACATGCAGCCAGAAAACTGTGTCCTGGTGTTTACTGTTACAGGCACCTGAGGTTTGCAGTGGTAGAGGATCTGGTCTTTGGTCCATCTGCTGCCAGTGACCTGTCTCAAGTATTGACTGACATCACGTGCTCCATGAGGAGAGGAAATGTTCCCCTTAATTCCTGTCAGTCAGAGCTTGAGTTAATGTGATTAAGGCTTTAATTCTCTGTATGGCTTATTGGCCCTGGCCACCACAACTCAGAGTCTTTCTTACGTCCCTCTCGCAAAGGCTTATTTTTTTCTTTTAGTATCTTCTCATTGCCATAAGGTGCCAGGTTTCCACTATGAAACTTCCCATCCAAAAAAATGCTTCTTACCAGTTTGGTGGGACTTTTAAATCTGTAGTTCAGACTAAATTTGGTCCTGTGCATGATGGGGGCTGGGTCATGCTGCTCTAGCTGAAAAGATGTCCTAGTGATAGTGGCTGCCCTGAATGCCTCTCAGGGCATCCCGTGATATAGATGGTGGCTGTGACTGCCAGGGTGGAAGCAAAGAACTCATCTGAAAGTGAGACTTCCCAAAATACAGCACTGCATCCGGTGCTGTGTGCTGATAGCTATGCCAGGAGCATCCTTCCAAAGCAGAAATAATGCTCGTTGCTCTGGCTGTCACAGTTAGGCTCACTTTTCCCCTTCTCTTGTCCAAGCCTTCTCTTGTCAGCATCTCTCCTTTTTGGCCCCATTCCACTGGAGATGGGCTGCAGGTGTCTGCTGGAGTGCTGGGTGCAGGCCTCTCTCACGGTGGGTATTTTTTTGGCAGAAACCAGGGAGTCTACAGCTCAGGCTAATTATAATATGACCTAATTAGCTGCCTATTCTGACAATATGTGAGGACTGTGGTAACCATGATAACCTCTCTTTCCTGAGTTGTCTAAGTGAACCCTCAGGGCCCCTGGAGTCTCACAGCTCCCCTTGGGGCCATCTTTGTCCAGGAAAACGGCAGAGGGGAGTGTGAAAGCCAGGCAGCAAGGCTCTGCCTGGCAGGAATGACCTTTATGAGAAATGTAAGGGGGAGGAAAACAGCAGCTTCATCTGTGGGTGCGAGGGAGTGGAGAAATTCCAATCTTGCTATTGCTTTTTATATCTAGGGAATTCCATGTGTTGCCCACACATTGAATAAGTGCCTCGCATCTGGCTGGCGCGGGAGGCTGTGATCTCCCCTTGCCCTCCTGGAGCCACTTAGCAGCCCCTTTGCTGGGTGCCCCAGCCTCGTCTGACATGCTGCAGAAGACCTGCTTTCTCCAGAGCTGTTGTGTGCTCCAAGTGACCAGCTACCTCTGTTCTTTGACTGGCTGTCTGTGGACTTCCAGTGGACAGGGAGGTTATTCCCGTGCGGACTCAGCCTGGGCCTGTAGGTCTTGACCAACATCCTGGGGAAGATCTTAGTGGAGGAGACTCTCATCTTGCCCTCATGTCCCTCCAAGAGAAGGAGAGCTCCTTCTGCCGGGGCTGGGGAGGATGAAGCTGCATATGGCTGAGGAACCTGTTCTGTCCACACCCTGGTATGGAGGAATTATTTCCAAAGCTCTTGGCAATCAAATAGAATATTTCATTTGGAATGGACCACCAATGATCACATCTAGTTCAACTGCCTGATTACTTCAGGGTTGATCAAAAGTTAAGGCTCGTTATTAAGAGCATTGTCCAAATGTCTCTTAGACAGTGACAGGCTTGGGACACTGACCACCTTTCTAGGAAGCCTGTTCCAGGGTCTGACAGCCCTCTCAGGCTGAAAGAAAGGCTTCCTCAGGTCCAGTCTGATCTCCCACTGAGGCAGTTTTGAACCATTCCCATTTATCCTATCACTGGATATTGGGGAGCAGAGATCAGCACCACCTTCTCCGTGTAAGGTGAAACACAGTGCTCAGAGGGAATAAAGTGCTACTTAGGATTTGAAATATTTAAGAGGAGATTATTACTCCAGCATCATTATTCTAATTGTTTTATTTCAAAGCCTCAATTAGGCCATTGCAGCATACAGGAACTGCAGATCAAAGTACAGGTGCCCATAGTATGTGAAGCAAGGTAAGGTGCAAGCAAACATGTACAGGAAGGGCAGGTTTTCATTTCAGCTTTTCTCAAGAAATGTAAATGTTTAGAAACTGTTCTTTGATCCTTCAGGATCTTTGTTTTCTCATTCAGTTGTCCTTTTTTTGTTAAGTGGGGTTTTAGAGGCAGCTGGAAGGTGACTGCAGAGTCACTACAGGTGATGCAGTTCTTGGCATCTCCTTTTTCTCCCTTCCTGATCCCACTTTCTTCTGTGATGCAACCCCCCAGCATGCGTGTAACACCACTGCAATGCTTGTACTTGGGCAGTAATTGTGTGTAACAGACTTTGTGCTCTTAAGCAAGTCTGTTCCCTCCTTCCCCCAGATTTTGTCTCCTGCTTTCCTCTCCCAGTGCTTCAGCATCCAGGCACGCTCTGCAGTCTGGGTGGAAGCGAGCCAGCGTGGGAATCTGGGTGCATCCTTGTTGCAGCAGATTTTGGCAGCCACTGCTGTGTCTCATTTGCTGCCAGGAACACTGCTGTGGCAGCAGCGTGGCAAAGCTTTATCACAGCAGCCACGATGCCCGTACCTGCCTGCAGCATCCCAGCTGTCACAGGTGGGATCTGCTGTAGCCATGGCACTGACCTGCTGCTGGAGTGGCCTTCCTGTGACATGAGATGTTTGTGTCTGTTGGCACAATTCCCCTCTGTCTGTAATGTCTGCACATCACTTGGGTGAGGCTGGGCTTGTGCCCCAGGGAGCTTTGAGCCTGAAGGAAACAAAGCTCTGGTGTCGCAGCAGGACAAGTGGGTGATGCAGCACTTGAGTGCTGTGTGCTCTTGCCGTGCCACTCCTGGAGTACAGGATGGGATTGCTGTCCCGGATGCTGGGGTGTGTTTAACTTGCCCTGGTGCCCTCTTCCAGCTTTGCCTGTGAAGGTGATGGCTGTCCATCACCAGGGCAGGGCTGTGCTGCAGGCAGCTGTCTGTGAGAGGCATTTGGGGCTGGCTGAGCCCAGGGCCCTGAAACTCCCAAAAGGCAGACAGGGGAGTTTTATGATCTCTCTAAAAGCAGACTGGGGGGTCTTCAGTAGGACTGAGGTGTGCTGGGAGCATCAACTGACCAGCAAGATGCAGTCTGCATTTTGCTCTACAGTGTTGAATGCCTGTGGTCTGCTGGGGGCAGGGGGTGGTGGGGAATGAATTGTGCTGTTTCTCGTGCCCTATAAATATGCCTCTCCCTAAATAGTCTGGCTGCGCAGCAGCCGAGTGGCTGTACCCAGGTCCTAAAATAGTTTGGCTGTTTTAGGAGCGAGGGGGCAGGGAGGGAATGGAGCAGTTTGCAGGGTGCTGCCATTTGGTTTCAGTGCCCCTCTGTCTGGCTGTCCCTGAGTGCAGGGGACTGGTAACCTGATTTCTGGGTGCTTCTCAGCACCAGCTGTACTGTGGCTCAGCATGCTCAACACCCATTGTGTGGCTGGTACAGAGTGCTGCTCTGCCAGGCCCGCTCTTGGCAAGACCCCATTTCTCACAATCCTGGCTTTGTCCTGCCTCTCTGCAGGGATGAGCCCTGAAGCTGTGCCCCATGCTTAACCCTTTCAGGGCAGTGTACTGGCCCCTGGGCCAGTGTTCACTTGCAGGTAGTATCTATAACAGGAGGGTGAGATGAGCACAGCAGGCACAGGGTGGGCTTGTGCCCGACTTCTGCCTTCACCTGTTACCCAGAGCTTCCATGTGGGCTGGGCAATGTCCCAACCTCAAAGGGCAGAATAAGTCTTCTGGGCTCCCAAGAAACCCAACCCCAGGTGCTTCTCTGCCATTGCACATTTTGCTGCTGTGTCTAATCAAAGGCACTGCGTCTCCAACAGTGATAGCTCTGCACCATTTCTCCCAAACTTGAAACAAAAGCAAATTGACAATGAAATATTGCACTTACTATGCTTCTGTGATGTCTAGGAAGTGCATCTCAGTGCTGGGCTGGGTAATGCTGTGAATGTGCCTTGATTAACTGACACCTTCTTTTCTGTGAAGAACCTGCTGTACTTCTTCCCGTTGACATCCCAGGTCTGTGACCTGATTTCTACTCTGATTGAGGTTTCTTTCCTAGTTTTTCAGAAAGCAGCCCAGCCTGCTGGGCTCATGGGTTTGCTGGGTACAGAGTGCAGGCATATTGGTAACAGGGGCTCTATGCCAGCCTAGTCTGGCAGTTATGTCCCTGTCATTGAGAGTCTCTTAGTCCTGGGACCCTTGGAAACTAAGAGCCACAAAGAGTATCAGAAATAGTTGTGGGGACAGTGGGACTCTGGAAAGTCATGGAGGCCACCTTAGTTTGGGGGAAAAGCATGCTGTGCCTGTGCTTGTGAGGGCAGGGGCAGAGACCTTGGCTGCAGCTCTGCCTTGTGCTGCTCACGCCTGTATACAGTTTGGGGCTTTGTTCGTGCCTTCCTTTGCCACAGCTTCCTCTGTGGCTGTGAGGTTTTTCAGCTGGAAAGGGCTTTCTTCCGGGGTAACCACAACTGTGCAGATCTCTGTGTGGGATGGCTACAGCCCTCATTTCTTTGGAAGAGAGCTAACAGTCAATGAAAGATGATGGGTGGGAGGATTTGACTCGCTCCTGCCCACTGGAAAGCTTCAGCACTGTGCCTAGGGATTCCTTCTGAATGGTTGAAAGGATTTAACTCTGTCAGGGTTGAGATGGTGGCAGGCTGTGGGCCAGGGTTTAGCCCAGCTTGGGAGCCCTGCCCTGTCCTCTCCTGTTAAGCCCTAGCTCTGTGCTGAACCCTGATGGCAAGACCAGGATGAAAGAGGGCTGTTGACTGGTGATAATAGAGTGCCCATCCCTGTAGCTTTTGGACTTAGAAAGCCGGTGATAGCCCTGGTGGGTGTGAAGCACTGCTTGCTGTATGAGCCAGATGCTTTACCCACACCCACAGCAGATGTTGGGAGGAGTTGGTGCACAGTCCCAGGCTGTGCACAGCAGATCACTCACTGCCTCCCCCATCCCTAAAGCACTTCTCCCCTTGCATGGGTGCTTTCTTCTGAAGAGTCCTTGGTGCTCCACTGGGAGCATGGTCCCACTCTAGTCTTGTTCCTGGAGGTGGGCACTGGTTTCCTCTACCAGCCTGGCCCTGTGCAGCCCTGGTACCACAGCACTGGCTAGGATTGCTGTGCTCCCCTGGGACTGTCTTTCTGTTCTGCCTGGGGACACAGAATGAACAGCTGCCCTGAGGCACGGTGCTTGTTGTAGTACAGAAGCATTTTGGAGAGGAAGGATGTTAACAGCTGTAGGGAGGGAGTTTTGCTTACAAAGAAAGATTGCTTTCTGCCAAGAGGTTCTGCTTGGTCTCTGCTCCCTGTTTCTCCTTGAAACTAGCAGGAAGCCTGGCAGCAGCTGACTCTGCATGCCTTTCCCTCACCATGTTGGTGCATGGTGTAAGCTGTCTGCAAGTTACCTTTGTGCTGGACAGGCAATTGGGTGAAATGGAAATTCCACTGAGATAAGCTGAGTTTCTCTATGCTTCTTCTGTGTGGGTCATTTGGTCTGAGCTCCCCTGAGTACTTCTCTCTGTGGTGAGACAGCTCTGAAAGCTGACAGCTACTTCCCTGAGCTTAATATATCTCAGCACTGGCCATGTCATGCAGCTTCCCCTCC
Organism: Phylloscopus collybita; assembly: GCA_027886175.1. Taxonomy (NCBI): domain Eukaryota; kingdom Metazoa; phylum Chordata; class Aves; order Passeriformes; family Phylloscopidae; genus Phylloscopus; species Phylloscopus collybita. Next base: position 19,734,634 of record JAJNNQ010000003.1, on the reverse strand, counting down.
CCCCTGAGCTTTGAACCACACAGTGACTTTATCCATGTGCATGGTTCCTCTTCTGGGGAGATGAGTATAGGGATGATGATGCTTGACCCCTTCCCCTTTGCACCCTGCAGGTATGATTCAGGACGGGATGGATATATCGACCTGATGGAGCTGAAGCTGATGATGGAAAAGCTGGGAGCCCCGCAGACCCACCTGGGGCTGAAGAACATGATCAAGGAGGTGGATGAAGACTTTGATGGGAAGCTCAGCTTCCGTGAGGTGAGGATGGCTGTAGGATTGAAGAAGGAGGCAGCTGGGCCCCATATTCTGTGGGCTGTAGGTAGCCCTCTCCCCTCCATGTTTTTCCAGTGGTGGGGTGCAATGGAGAAGCTGGTGAACTTCCCCATGCCAAGGATGCAGAGCATTGTTAACTTCCATCTCCATGTGGCAGTCATGGTACCTGATGCTAAAGCTCTCCAACCTCCCTGCTTGCACTGGGAGCACATTTGAGCCCTGTTGCAGCTGCTGGGAGTGCTCACTGAGCTCTCTGTTGTAGCTTCAGTTTCCAGGTCTCATTGCTTGGCTCCTGTGGTACAGCAGCTGAGGGCTCATTTCAGGTGCAGTGCAGGAGCTCTGCTTGGAACAGGTCATCTCATGGGGCAGAAAAGGCTCTCTCTTCCAATTTGTATTGGACCCCTCTCTGCACCATGCAGTGACCAGCCATGGCAAGCTTTATGAGGGATGGTCACCTCCCTGCAGTAAGGAATAAATGTGTGGATGCAGCAGTTTGGTACTGCACACTGGTTCAGCAGGGACACAGCTCAAACAGGTCTGTCTGTTACCACTGTATTGTAACAGCTGAGAGGACAGGCCGGGGTCCTCTGCCAGGCAGAGGAAGACAGGAAATTTGAGCAGTGACCTGCATGCACTCAAGGGTACCCAAATCATCTCAGCAGGAAGGGGGAACCCAGATACCAAAAGCTCCTGTTGTATCATCTCCTCCTCTCAGTCTTTGAGAGTTGGCTTGGTCAAAAGCAAATGTCACACTGTGGCTTTCTGAATTAACTCACAGTCCCTTAGCAAGAGGAGGGGCAACACTGCTTATGTCCTGCACTGGTTTTGAGGACTGTGCAGCTTCCTTCTGGCCTGTGGGATGCCTGCAGTGGGCCCTGAGCAGCTGGGCTCTCTTGTTTTTGCAGGCATAAGGCTCTCACCACACTTCTTCCAGGGTAGGGCTCAGAATGTCAAGCTCTCCATTGTAGGAGTTTGAGAGCTTTGGCGAGGCTGGGAGGGAGGATGAGCAGCCAAGGCCTGTGACTGGCTGGGCTGGTTGGGGCATGAGGGGTGACTGTCACTCATAGAGCTGCTGCACCATCTCTGTGTGCTGGCATGTCATACCATCTTCCTCATCTTCTGTGCCCCAAGGGGTTTGTTGGATTTATTTCACTGCAAGAGGGCAGCAGGAAAAGACAGAGGCCAGAGACAGGGTTAAGAGACAGGGGGAAGGATACGCAAATCTGGGAAATGAGAGCCTGTCCCCGAGTTCCCTGCTGCCCAGTCAAAGGTGAACTGGAGGTAGCAAAGAATCCAGTGGAGCAGGAAGAGCATGGTGCCTATAGCCCCAGGTCACTGATTGCCAAATCACTGTAGGCTGAGGAGCTCTCTCTCTGTTTGTGTGCATTCTGGGCCACCAGAATGGTCTTCATTCCAGGTGGAGAGCTGGGGACAGCCTCCAGGCTTGCTGCAGCGCTTCTCTCCCATGGAAGACAAATGCCTTTATCCTCAAGGCCCTGAAAGAGGCTATGATGTCCTAGTGTCAGTGGCATGGCACAAACGGCAGAGCAGCTCTTCTGCTGCCACCTATTTGGAGCACAGCCTTCTGCAGCGGTGCCTGTGCTGCCAGCCCCTGGCATGTGGCAGGCAGCAGCTGGTGCTGTTGAAGTGTCTTGCCAGAAGGGAAAACAATGGTCATGCAACTGCAAGCTTGAGTGGCCCATGGGTTGGAATGAGGGAGCATCACTGGCAGAGCTCTGGGGACAAATTACACAGCAGCTTTGGCAGACATCCAAAGCTTCCTGTGGTAGGGAGGAGTGGGATGCTTCTTGCCTTGCTGCAGGTGTGCCCTGTCTAGCTGCTGAGTTCGGGCAGAGGGCTGACAGGGAAGCGGGTTCCCTGGTGAGTGAGGAGGCCTCAACCATCCCATAGGCCTGTCCCATTCTGCTCTCATTGGGTGAGCAAGCATGTTGTGGCTAAGCTGACTTGGATCATTCAGATAATACCAGGAGAAACCTGGTTTAAATGAGTGTCTGAACTCAGTAGGGTGCAACTGTAGTAGTGGAGGGCTCCTGTCTGCCTATCCAGAGAATACCAAGTCCTGGCATACCTGCCTGAACATACTCTTCTTGTAGCCTGGCCAAAGAGTTGGTAGGGACCTCTTTCACTTGCAATAGATCACCTTTTTCTACTACTTTGAGTAGTGTCCTCCCATCCCACATAAGCTGTTGCCTGGCAGGCAGGCTGCTGATGAACCACAGGGCCTGTTAGGAAAGCTATCTTCTACCATTGACCTTTGAACATCCACCAATACATTAACAATTAACTGTACAAGATTCCTGCCGTGACTCAAGCAATGAAATTTAGGTTTAAAAAGATTAGGTGTAGTGAGGGGAAAAAACCCCACACCTCTGATTGTCTAGTTCCATCACTACCACAGGAAACTGGAGTTAATTGCTGTGATAGTAATGTGTAATTGGAGCTGCTACCTAGAACCCACAGAAATCCACCCACTGCCCCCTACACCCTACCAAGCTGAAATGTTGACTCACATGATGTGTTTGCTACCAGGGTTGGTGCAAATCACATCCTTACACATTGCTGCTTTTCTGGCACACTGTTGTTGCAAGGCTGCTGCTGCCTGTCAGTCCCACACCTTTCCTTGCATGATGCCCAGCCTGGCTCTGTGGGGTAGGTCTTGGATCATGAAGGTTGTGAGAGCAGATACAATTTACCAGATTAGTGGGTTGGAAAGTGTGGGTCGTGTTGTCCTCTTTGAGAGCAGAGTTTTGAAAGGTGCCTAACTACATTATTTACTTTTGCTTCTCTGTTGACATTTCCTTGAGACCTAGCTGCACGTGGTGTGTCCTAGGCCCACCAAGGGTGTTACACAGGCTGGCAATGGAAGCTGAATGCAGATTGCTGCTGTTCTCTAGTTAGTAAGGACCAATACCTCAAGGTAATGTGGGCTGCAGGGTGTATGCTAAAGTGATTGCTGCTGAGCTTCTGTGGGAACCAGCATGATGTCCCACAGTCCACCTTGCTGGATCAAGGTGGGACTGTGGGATGTCCTTGGGACTGACATTATGCTCCGTCCACCCTAACCAATGTCTTAGTCCCAAGTTTCCTTTAACTCAGCCCGCCCTTTGTGGCCACAGCAGCCTGTATGCTAGACATTGCTGCCCCATCCCTTAGTTTCAGATGATTCATGCTCTCTTGTACTCATGACGCAGTCCCTCCCGAGGTGACAGCTGTATCAGACCTCAGGACTGTGCTGCCTCCACTGCTCTTTTCCAATGCCAGGAAGTGGGACTTTCAGGGTGGAGCAGGAGGAAGCATGACTAATTCCAGCCTAGCTGCCAGCCCTCTGTGTCACAGTGCCTGATGGTGTCAAAGGGGAGCTAGTCAGAGCACAGTGGATCTGAACAGAGGGAGAAGAAGTTTTAGGGAGGATTTGGTTTTTCTCCAAGCGCGATGCTTTGCCTATTCAGCAGTGAACCATTTATTTCTTTCATGTGTATATTGGGTTTGCATGGCCAGGTTTTCATAGCAGGGGGTCTACAAGGAGTGGCTTCTGTGAGAAGCTTTTAGAATCTTCCCCTGTGTCTGGTAAGCCAAAGCCAGCCGACTCCAGGACAGACCTGCCACTGACTAAGGTGAGCCAATCAGGAATGATAGTAATGCCTCTGTGATAACATATTTAAGAAGGTTAAAAAGTTATTTTAAAAGTGTGCAGAGATAATTATGGCCTCTGCAGAGAAGAGAAAAGTGAGAATATGTGAAAGGAACAGCTTTGCAGACAGCTGGGGCAGTGGCGAGGGAGGCGCAGGATGTGATCCAGGTGCTGGAGCTGAGGTTCCCCTGCAGCCTGTGGTGCAGACCATGGTGAAACAAACAGGCTGCCCTCCTGCAGCCCATGGAGGATACCCATGCCAGAGCAGGTGGCTGCCTGAAGGATGTGAACCCATGGGAAGCCCATACTGGAGCAGGCTCCTAGCAGAGACCTGTGGACAGAGGAGCTTATGCTGGAGCAGGGGAAGGACTCTTCTCCCTGCACAGTGGCAGGAGCAACCTGTGTAGAACTGACCATAACCCCCATTCCCTATCTCCCTGTGCCACTAGAGAGAGGAGCTAGAGCTGGTAAGGAGGGAGGGCTGAGGGGAAGGTGTCTTTAAGATTTATTTTACTTCTGTTTATTCTGTTCTAAATTTGTTAGTAATAAATTCAGTTAATATCCCCAAGTTTAGCCTTTTTTGCCTATGACAGTATTTTGGTTAATAATCTCTCCAGGTCCTTAACTCATGAACTTTTGTTATATTTTCTCTCCCCTATCCAGATGAGAAGGGGAGTGATAGAGTGGCTTTGGTAGCCCGGCATCCAGCCAGGGTCAACCCACTACAATGTGTTTGGAAAAGGGGAAGTTCCCTTCCCAAGCCCAGCCTGCTTTTTGCTTGCTCTATACTGAGCACTCACAGGTTAAGAGGCTGTTGCATGGAGCGCTGCCTGGTGAGCTGCCTGTGCAAGAGGGCGGCCAGCGCTGCTGTCATCTCCACACCCTTCCTCATGGGAGGCCTTCCCAAACTCTTGCATTCCCACTAGCTTCTGCGAGCAACTTGAAGCAGGGCTGGCTCAGTGTGGATGCTGGGACTCTGCTGCCCTCCTCTGGGACAGCTCGGGCTCTCCGTAGGAAACAGCAGACTCCCCAGCCTGGCAGTCTGAGAAGCACAGCACTAGAGAGACGTGATGCTCCTGTGCAAAAGGATTTCAGGGCACTCCTACCTGGTGTCTGCAGCCCTCTGGCCTGGCCTGAAGTGCAGCATTGGTGCAGCTTTGTTGCTTGTGCTCCTTTTGTACCCGAGTGGCTTGTCCTTGTGTCTGTTCTCTCTGTGCTGTTCTAAGCACTGAGACACCTCCTGGGGTCACCGAGAATAGCAGGGAGTTACAGGAGGTCTGCAAGTACGCCTGGAGCTTTCATATCTTAACCTGGAGTTCGCTTGGCAGGTGGATGGTGGTGCAGATGTCTTTATTTTTAAGCAGGCAGGTTTTGTTCCTTCTTTAAAATAAAGACAAAAAGTATGCTTTTGTGGATTGAGATAACTCTCTTTTTCTGTTTGCAATTTACTTCCCAATACACACTGTGCTGTAGTGACTCTGGATTTGTTAGGGTTCTCTCTAAGAGGACTGCACTGCTGCCTTGGTTCAGGGAGCCTGAGGTGAACCAGAGGTGTGTCTGCCTTGCTTTCATTGTCATGGGATGTGACCTAAGTCTCTAGAACCCTGGGGAAGTTGGTGGAGGGCTTGTGAATACACCATTAGTGTGGGGGACATAAAGAGCTGTATCTGAGCCTGCCCAATGATTGTACTGGGCAGGTGCAGAGATGGCCTCCTTCCTCTGGCCACATAGCAGCCCAAGTTTGGTAGGAACTGTGCCTTACCAGGGCTCTGATAACCGGGAAACCTTTTCCTGTGAAATTCCTACTGCTTTTAGTCTGTAACAGAGCTGTGTACTGAAGCACAAGTTTCTTAGTGCCACTTGGTTTATATAGACCTGGTTTCCTTTGCTCTGAAATGTGAATTCCATCCCTCTCCAGGTGATTGTGCTGTTTGTATTTTAAGTTGTTTGAGCCTCGGTGAAAAACCTGAATGTTTCCTCTCTATCTTGCTAGTTCCTGCTGATTTTCCATAAAGCTGCAGCTGGGGAACTTGAGGAGGACAGCGGCCTGTTGACTCTTGCAAAGCTTTCGGAGATAGATGTATCCATTGAGGGAGTCAAAGGAGCCAAGAACTTCTTTGAAGCTAAGGTATGGTGTGGCACAGAGGCATATGAAAAAAACTCAGCTGTAGCTGAGTTTCCTTTCAAAATTTTTTGGACTGTAGCTAGAGCCTTTCTGTTGCTCAGTCAACATACCAGAGCAATGTAATTCACATTTTGTGTTCTGGGTCTTACCCTGGTAGAGCTGACTGGCTGACCCGTGTCCCTGTGGCTGGGACTAGGTGGCTGATCTCTTTTAAAGACAGAAGTGTCCTGAAAACTAATACAGTAGGGACAGAGTTTTCCTATTTCTCAAAACCTCCCTCAGCCAGAACACTCTTGAGTTCAGTGGTGAACTGAGTGTTTTGGAGTATAGGATTTCAGACGTATCTTTCTCTGTAACCTTTGGAATCAAAATCATTCTGCAGGGTCCTGGGGTTGGCAGAAAGAGCTGTACGCCATCCGAAGCTGACAAAGCACCCTTTCTGAAAGTTCTCTTGGAGAGAAAATAATCCTGCTTGTTTATATAAGAAGTTTTTTCCCAAGAGCCTAACACAGCTATTGCACAGCAGATGTACTGAGATGAAAGCTGGAAAAATAGCCAGCAAGTAAACAATGTCTCTTTGATCTGCAGATTATCCATGGTGTAGTATGATGTTCTCAGATTTGGCTGTGATTCAGGGTGTTTTCTGCAGTAGTTTCTCCCACTGCATACTCACAACCTATGCCCTGCTGCCTACTTACGGAAATAACGTATGTGACCCAGTACTGATGGCCTTGTTTTGGTCACTTGTTAGTGACTTACTTGCAAGTGACCTTTCTTTTGTTGATGTTGAAGTCAAGGAAGGTAACAGGTGTTGGGTGTAAATACCCAAGCACTGCAGTAATTAATACTTGAGCTGTCCTGACAGAGGATCCCAGCAAGCACTGGGATGTGCAGCAAGCAGTTCTGGCTCATCTGGGAGCAGCTCACGCTTTGGCTGTCCCTCTGATGCAAGGCTTGATGCTCTTTTATTTTCTCTCTGTCTCATAAAGGCTCAAGCCCTCTCCTCAGCCAGTAAGTTTGAAGCAGAGATAAAAGCTGAGCAGGATGAACGAAAACGAGAAGAGGAAGAAAGGAAGCACCGCCGAGCAGCTTTCAGGGAGTTAAAGTCTGCATTTACCCAGTAACCAACCAGCCGATCTGCACTCTGAAATTGCACGTGACTTGGTACGTTTCACAGATCAGGGCTCTGCCTGGACAGAACTACTTGGATCCTGCCTAAAACTCATCACAGCTTTGCTAGCCTTCCTTTCCTGAAGATCCTCCTGAGCTCCTAAGGGCACAACTCTTGCAGTTACTATGCATTCATAATGATGTGAATAGTAGGAGCTGTGTATGGGCTGTTTGCTCTGAACTGTTACGAGCACATCACCCTAAAGCAGAAACAGCAGGTAGCAAATCATGGGTGAGCACTGACAAGTGTCATGTTTGCCTACTTCATTCTTTCCTATACATCCTTTTTCTCTTAATCCTGTATTCATTCCTTGCTTAGAGGCAAGTAGTGAGTTCTTGTGTAAATCAGGGTGTACAAAGTACAGCTTGACTTCTGTATGTTTGTACTGCTGTTGGGTGTTGTCACCCTTTTCTTATTTCTCAAAGCCCCGTGCCACAGGCACCGTGAAAACACTGTGAAGAGAGAAAGATAATTACTAGGTACATGGATCAAATTAACTATCATTTCCTGTAGCATTTTCTGCCACCCAGCGTGTTGAAGAGTCTTCCAGTTTCTCTTCTCTGAAGTGCCATAGTAACAAACCCTTCAATAAGAGGCGAGATTTCCCAAGACTTCAAAGGGAAGAAGCTGGCTCTCTTAAATGAGGAATAGAAAACTGAGTTGCCTGACCATTTATCTTCTTTCACATTCCATCACATTTAGTGTACTGTACAGCTTCACTCTTATTTTCCAGCCTTAGGCAGCTGTATCTGTTTTTAGGGGGTATTGTCAGCTGGACAGTGCAATCGGATGGCACACTGGGGTTTTTTATTTGGAAATTTGCTCATAGCCTGAATCATGAAGGTGACATTGATTTCATTAGAGGCACAACAGAGGACACAAGCACAGCATACTGAGCAACCCCTGCTCAGAGAGCAGGGAGGTGAGCACAATTAACATGAATTGAATTTTGAGGGCTTGCATTATACTGTTAGCCATTTTCTCTTGGAAACACAGGAAACTTTCCCACAACTGTTGAGATGCCCACTGCTTGTCTGGATATAAACACTGTCGGTCATGGCAGGAGAACTCCCCTCAGAGGCTTCTCAATTCTCAAATTCTGCCTCTGCTCTTGACCAAATTTGTGGCAAAATGTTATATTTTTTTTCCAGGACAAAACTCACCAGTCATCTTTTCACTTGTCTGTTTTGCTTATTAAACTGTGCGCACTAAACTGTGAGCATGGAATAATAAATAGAAAAACCTCTACTCTTTAATGTCAGGTGAAAGAATTGCTAAACGATTAAACTGTGTATATATCTTCACAGATTATATTTTATAAATCACGCTTTTTTAGCTAAATATTTATAATTAAATGTTTTTATACTTTACAACAAAGCAGATAATTTCATCTTCAATTATTTCTCCTGTTGCTGAAATGTAAAAATAAAGCATTGTTATCTCCAGTCTTGTCTGTGGTTTATTTCAGGTCTTTGAATATAGGATTTTTCACAAATTACAGTAGTAATCCCCAAAGCTCGGCATCCTGACTTGGATGAGTGGGGAGAGTGTTCAACCCTTTTTTGACAACACTTCTGCACGGCAGTTCTGGTGTAAAAAGCCCAAATGTTTGCATTTCCTCAGAAAGAGACATGGCTGTGTAAATACTTGAAATATTGCCCACTGCTAAATGTTGACATCTGAGGGTTGTCAGCCTTTTGTTATCTTAAAATAGGCTCTGTCTCAGTTCCCATAGTGCCCCAGCTGGGAACTGGGCAGGTTGCTTCAGCTAGAATTCCCTTTGCATTTCCTGCTTCTGCCTTTATTAAGAGAGAAAAAAAGAAAAATGCATAGGATATCTGAAAATGTATCTAAGCATTTTGTTTCTGCTGTTGCTGATCTGCTAAGCTTTGCTGGCATGGCCACACTGTGGAGGGGGTTCAGGAAGAGGTTTAACCCATGTCTTGTTTCATGTCCAGTGATGAAATAGAAGTCATAAATATTTTATCCCGTGCAGCTCTGCTGTGTGCTGATACATTCGCTGTATCTGTGGGTCCTCAGGTCTCAGAGGTCAGGTAAAATCAGGATGAAGGTTTTTTAGTCTTTATTTCCCCAGGAAAATTGTGACACTGCAGCTCTTGATTTTTGTTGGTTTTTTTTTCTTTACAACGCAGCAAGCACTGCTGAGTTGTGCTGCTTTGTGCATGCAGCTGGGTAAGGAGCCCAGGGCTGCAGGAGAAGAGAGTGGAAAAAAGCTTTCCAGTGGTTTTACTTGAACAGAATTGAGTCAACTCCAGCTGACAAGTTTCAGTAAGGAAATGAGCATTATCTATGGTTTTATGCAATTCAAACAGGTGCTGTTAGTTGGGACCTGCATTCAGTGCAGTGAATAGTAAGTGCTTTTGGATGTGTATTTATTTGGAGGTTACAGCAATATGTATTTTGAAATGAGCTTTGCAAAAATGGACATTGGGAAATTAATCACTTTCTAAATTGTTCTGTTTTACTGGCAATTACTGGATTGGATAACACTGTCATTAGGCTATACAGAAGTACTAAAGAGAAGTTGTCTTGCTGTATCTCCCACATTGAACCATGTGACAACACTTAGTTGTATTTACCTATAATTTATTATAATCCTTGATGCTCTGTCCTTTTATGCCTGATGTCACCACAGGTGGCTCTCAAAGGTCCTGGCAATCCCAGCTCTCTTTAGTGATGCCTCTGGTACATTAATGCCTGTCTGGTGTTTCTGACATGCCCCAAGTGACTCTTAAGTCTGATGGCAAGTAGAGGAGCTTGATAGGAGCTTGATGAAAAGCCTGTTGCACTTACTGGTCTTTCTCGGAAGGGACAAATACCTGCCTCAAGTCATTCATCTAGAATGGAAACTTCAGGTAGTCCTTGATTCCCGAAGGGATTTTGTTTAACATTTCCCAGAGCAGGCAAAGTACAATAGAGGAGTCATTAGCACTTCACCCAGCACCAAGGGTGGGTTCAGCCTGTCTGGATGCTCAGATTGCAGTGGATTGCTCAAGGATGCTCCTGTCACAGTCATTGCCATTGGCTGCAGGGGACAGCCTATGGCAGCAGGAAGTCTCATCTACAGAGCTCAGTGTGGTCACAGTTGAGAGAAAGAGAAATGGTGTGATCAAGCTCCTCCTGGCTCAAGGTTTGGGATTTATCTGTGAGGATTAAGGTGACAAGATAACATTTTAACCTTATGGGAGTGTCCAAATAAATCCAAGACATCTGAAAGTAATTGAGTGTTGCAGAAGTAGCAGCTTGTTCGTGGTATTCTGTCTCAGCACAAGCCACCTGAGGTGACAGATGCATTGAAGTGACTGACTTTAAAAACTGCAGTTGGATGTTTGCCTGCTTTACTGCTGGTTTCATTATTTTTAGGGATGTGACAAATGAGGACATGGAAAACAGAGGCTGCTGAGAAGACATTGACTCTTCCCAGACAAAATCCCTGGTTATTTCAACAAACAGGGGAACCACTTTTCCAAGTAACAAAATGCAGGACAGGCAAGGGGAAATATGACTGGGACACATCTTTCTGGGCTGCTTTGTGGTCATTATTTATCATTTCAAAGCTGTGCTCTGTGTTCATAGATCTACCAGTGTACTGAGGGAGGTGGGCTCTTGCCTCCAAGCCAGAATGGGTGAAAACAAGGGGTTAGTAAGGAAAGTTTATAGTTGGTTGGGGATGCTGCTTCCCTGCACTTGGGCTTTTAATAGTGTGGATGAATTGGCACAGTAGTCCAGGACTCTGAAGTACATCATGCCCTTGGTACCCAGACTGGCTGCTGGGCTGATTTCACACCTACACAGTATCAGCTGACATTCTGTCATTGAGCCATGCAGGAATTTTACCACATGGGTACAGTCTTGAATTTTCAATGAGAATTTTCATTCTCCCTGTTCTGCTTGAATGAGTTGTGGAAGATTTAAGATGCATCTGCTATTACCAAAAGATTGTCATCTGAGTTTCCTTGAGGTATTTTACAGAAATGCCAAGTTCTGCAGATGAGGCATGTTTCAGATGCTTTTTGAATTTGAAATTTTTTTTTGTCTCAGTAATATAATGTTTGTGCTAACTGGCATAAAAAAAAAATTCCACAAGTGCTAAACATCTCCCATCTCAGATAAAGGTTGTCTTAGAGCATGTGAAAATATTTTTGAGTGCTCAAACTCACATTTGATAAGTAGATTAACAAGGCACAGCTGCTTCTGCAATGAAATTGGAAGTTCTCACTGACAGCTTGAAATGCAGCACTGTCTCCCTCCCTCCCTCTCTTTATCATTATTAGTATTGGCTCAAGCTGTGTGACAACAACCAGGGGATTGAATGCAGCTTATCAGAGGCCAGCCCTTTTCTAGGGAGCTTTGCTTTTCCATACCAGCCTCCTAATGGAGAAATTCCATTCTAAGGTTTTTGGGTGAGGTAGTCCTGTGCAGCTCTCAGCTAAAAATAAGCCCCAAGAATTACAGGCTTTCAACCCATTAGCTCGTTAAGAATCACTAGTATTTACTGTTGCATAATTTTTGGCTGTCATTCAGTACCCAATGACAAGTATTCACCTAGAAGAGAATAGAGAAAGCTGCATGGGTTGTGGCTGACATCATGATTAGAGTGAAACTGTTTCAGCTGAAAACGGTTATACCTTCAGCAATGCGTAACAGCCAAGAATAGTTTTTTTTACGCTGAAGGAACCACATGGGGCTATTCTGCATCATGTACTAATATGGGTTTGGGGACTAAAAATAAACTGGTATTTTTAGCTGAAGAAAGTTTGCCTTGAGCTCCTGATTTTTCCATCAGAAGAGTCAAAATACGTATTATCTAATGCCCTTTCTCTGTCAGCAGCCAGCAACAGCAGCTGCCTCTGCCTCGCAGGGTGACTCCCACAGCAAAGTGTCCTCAGGGCCGGTCCAGCTCTCGGTGCCTGGGCACTGTGAATGCTCACACCCGGCTTCTCACAGAGTTTCTTGTGGCCACTGATAAAGCTGAATTGCCTCATGGAACCACACAGAGGAAACAGATAAGGCTGGGAGCCACACTGCGCTGCTGAGGCTGCCTGTGTGTGTATGTGAGACAACGGCGGGAGAGTGGCAGAATCACGGAATCATTCACGTTGAAAAAGACCTCTGAGATCACCGAGTCCAACCTGTGACTGATCCCCACATTGTCAGCCAGACCAGGGCACTGAGTGCTACCTGCAGATGTTCCTTTGAACACCTCCTGAAACAGCGACTTCACCACCTCCCTTTTGACAGCCTCTTCCAACGTCTAATCACCCCTCCTGTGAAGAATTTCTTCCTAGTGTCCAACCTAAACCTCCCCCGCTGCAGCTTAAGGCCATGTTCTCCTATCCTGTCCCCTTGTTCCCTGGGAGCGGAGCCCAATCCGCCCCCACCGGCTTCACCCTCTTGTCATACGGAGGTGTGGAGAGGAAGAAGGGCTCCCCTGAGCCTCCTTTTCCCCGGGCTGAGCTCCGCCCCCAGCTCCTTCAGCTGCTCCTCTCAGACTGGTGACCCTTCTCCAGCTGCGTCCCCTTCTCTGGACATGCTCCAGCCCCTTAAAATCCTTCCTGAATTGAGAGGCCCAAAACTGGACACAGGACTCAAGGTATGGCCTTACCATTGCCGAGTGCAAGGGGAACTGACGCAGTGATTTGAGTACCGGGGGCTCGGGCAGGGCGCGGGGACCACCCGGCCCTGCCATCACCCCCCACCTCCATTTCCCCTCAGAGCTGTAAGGGGAGGGGGAGGGGTTGGTGCTGCGGCGAGCTCGTACCTCCGGCAGGGGGCACTAGAGGCCCGCCCCTCTCCGCGGTGACGTCACACGGAGGGTGGGCGGGAAGCGCCGCTGCTCATCCGGGTCCCGCGGCGGGGCCTGGGGGCGTGGTCTCACCCTCACGTGACGCTGCGTGGCGGCGCACCCGCCATCTTGTGTTGTTGGGTTGAGGAGCCGCCGCGGCTGTGAGGGACTCTCCGCCCGGGAGCGCAGGTAACGCCGTCCCGCCGCCGTCCGGCCCCGCCGCTGTCCTGGCCGCTCCCGCCACGTCCCTGCCGCCGCGCGCCTTGTCCGACCACCGGCCCTGCCGGCAGCCCCCGTCCGCCTCGGCTGCCGCAGCACTGAGGCGCCCCGCGGCCTAACCGGGAGGCGAGGCCGCCCAGGGGGGAGGGGGGGGGTGCGCCTGGAGGGCCCCCCTGCGCTCCCCATGGGCCTCTGCAGGGGTCGTTGGAGCTGGGGCGAGCGGGTCTTGAGCTCTCCATGCGGGTGCTTGGTACTTGTCAAGCGGCGGCGGGGCGCCCGCGGCTCCTCACCGCCCTCCGGGGCCGTCTCCCCCCGCACTGACCCTTGTGAACTCGCTCGTCCCCTCTCAGCCCAGCGGGAGCGCCGCGGTGAGCCCCGCTTCGAGCACGCCCGGCCCTGTCGGGTTACACTGGCCGAGGAAGGAGGGAGCTCCGAGCCTTCCCCCGCGCAGGCAGCAGGGTGTTGGGAGCAGCGGTGACCGGCAGTGTTTGACTGGAGAGGCCTTGGCAGGCTGAAGAGAGCATCGATCAGAATTGTGTACGTTTGGTATTGATCCAAGACAAGTAGTTTCAGTGTCAACAGAGCACTTACGGCTCTTTCAGTTTTCTGTGATTACACTTTGAATTGGGACAAGGTGTAGGCCAAAAGGAGGTATTGCCAAGTAGTGCTTCTGGAATAAAAATCCACGTTTTCCCCAGTACTATTCAGTTCAACGTTCGTGGTATGCTGCCTTTACTGTAATTCATGAATATCTGTTCGCTTGGGTGGGCAGGGAAAGGACTTATGAATTCTGATTATGTTCCTCTAACTTCTTGCTGCTCATTTTATTTTCTTGCTTCAGGAGCTGACTTGGGTAAGTTCCTGGAAAGTACGTGTGAATTTTTCTTTTCTTATGACTCTGCTGGTTGCTTTTGTTCTTAAGAAACTCTTTAATAAACAAAATTTAATTTGCTGTTCTGTGAATAGAGCATTTGGTTGATACACAGTGTGATAATTAGAAACCTTTGTAAACAAAATCGGCTGCAGTTGTCACCAACAAAAACTTTGGTTTTGGTATTTTTAAGTTTTGTTATTGGGAGGTGACTGCAGTAGATAATAAGAGCATTATTACTATGAGGTTTTCTTGCTTGAAACACTTGAACAGGTATTCTTTGAGCAATTAGCTGATGCCAGTGTGGAAACCTAATTAACCCTGGGGGTGCCAGCAGGAATGCTGGAGTGTCCATGGCCCCTTCTGCACCTGCTTTGCTCCCCAGATTCATGTAGTTCTACAAGTCGATTGATGTCAGTGGTTGTGTGTTGGTGTGAATTTCTCAATGAATGTGTGATTAAAAAAAAAACCAAACAACTTTCTGTCTATTAGTCAGCTCGATTAAAGAGAAGGCAGAATTTTAACCCTGGAACTTGGATGTCACCTTTTATGTTGGGACTTTGATAACCTGCTTCAGTATCTGACCATATTGTCTGTAAATACTGGGGTTCAAGGCTTTAAGAGCTTCTCAGGCTCTCCCAGCCCCTGGATACAGGAATGTGCCTGGCAGCACCTGGTCACTGAATTTCTTCTGGGTCCTTTTTCTGAATGGTTTTTTAAGCCTATGTTTTAAAGCAAGAGCATAGAACTAAAATGTAATGTGATTTTGGAGCAGGGATGATTTGTTTCACACTGTGTTTAAAAAATTGATACCACATTAAAAACTTGGACTCTTGCAGACCCTCTTTTTGTTACCTTGAGGATTGTAAAATATCCTCAGGTGCACCTATTAGCATTTTTGCTTGCCTTTCTAAAACATACAGTAAACTAAAACTAAGATCCTTGTGATTATATAAGTGGAAAAAATGCTTGTAAATAGACAGTTGAGGCTTTGTAATTAATTTTTTCCTTACTGTTTTACTCCTCAGTTCAGGAAAAAAAACTGTGTACAAAGAGAATGCAAAGTAGGTTTTGGGGTTTTTAAGGAGTTGAGACTAAGCACCACTGTACCTCTCTGCTAAGGCCTGTTGTCTGAATGAAATTCTGTCACAAACTGGAGTTCTTCATACCTGAATGTATGAAAAAAATCAGCAGTTTTTTAAGATCTATAGATACTTCATTAAAATAAAAACAACCCTAGATGTCAGAGTCCCATGGAACAGATTGTTGGGACAGCTGAGTGACCGAAGACAGTGCTGATACATCTCTATGCTAAAAGATCTCTCTGTTTAAACCTGGAAGGGAAAGACACTGGTTCACAGTAATTGAATGAAGATGAGCTGGGCACTATGATCTGTGCTTTCCCCTTTGGCTTCTCTATTTATTTATTTACTTATTTATTTAAATTACTAAGAATGTGAAATTTGAATTTGCTTACTTTATTCTAGTATTGCAAGTTCAGGTGACTGTCATGTATATGTTTCTTATTCTGTCATTGAAATGAAGTCCTAAGGAAGAACTTAGAAGTTCTTCCTTAGGACTTTTTAAAGTATGGTGTTAAGTTCTTTCAAAGCCTGGTTTAGAAAAACAAAATCCGTTTCCTAGCAGCTTTCCTTAATTTTTCTGTTTTTCTTACTTTTTTTTCCCCTTCAGTGCTTCTGCTCAAAGATTAGTGGAGATAAGCTATATATAATTCATGGTTATAGAGAGAGCTATGGGGCAGAGCGAGGGAGCCTTCTCCCTACAGAGCTTGCTACAGAGCCTTTGGATGCCTTGATGAGGAGAAACCTTTTTCTTTGTTTACTGAAGAAGCAGTTGCATTGAAAGGGACTCTTTCTTTGTGTGGTTTTCTCATCAGTTTATTTAATTCATAGAGTGACATTTGAAATCCAAGGTGTGTGAAGTGCTGCAGGAGGATGGGGTTTGCTGTTACAGGAATAAAGTCAGTTTCCTGCCCAGCTTAGCCTCTCCTTATATCTCTTGCTCTCAACTCCAGAACAATTTTTTTTGTTTGCATAAAGGATCTGGCTTGAAGATCACCCGAAGTGAGAAAACTTAGCAAGTTTGCTCAAGGTGTGCCTAAGTTATGGATGGAACTAAGAATTAAGTGTTTTAAGTCACAGTGTCTGTACGGTATTGGCCCTCTCGTGGTTGGTGGTAATATGTGCGTGGATATATATAACCAGTTCATCATGGGCATGTTTAATACCATTATTTTTACATGTTGGCTCAGATGGCAGCTGGAGATTGTAGCAGGCTGAGGTCTTTGCATTGCTTTGTTAGGAGCTGAGATTGCCACTGTGTGTTGATTACAAAATGTGTCCACTTCTTTTTTTGCAGAGGGAGGGCTTTCATTCCATTTCCTCTAAAGGTGATTAAATATTCCTTGAATTTAGACACTGTAGGGATGGAAAACTAGGCTGCCACTGTTTTTTTTTTTTTTTTTCAACGGAAGGGATGTATAGAATTGTTTGGATGCATCTGAGATTTTTCCCAAGCATGAAATCAAAGTGTGTTTTTTCAGGAGTGAGCCTCTCCTGTAATCCTTAAAGCTTTTAATATATAGAAGCTGGATATGTAGACCTCAGGATTATAGAGAAAAGTAGAAGGAATCCCATGAGCTGTGTAGAGGTTGTAGAGTGTGTAGGTCAATAAAAAATTTTTATGGATATTTAGAGAATTTCTTCAAAATACTGCGTTGTTGACTGCTTTTTGGATCACTTACTAATTTTTGATTGTCTCAGTTATTAAAACAATGCATTATTATAATTCTCTCTCTTTGGCCATATGTTTAAAAAGCTAGGGAGATAAAGAACAATAACTTGATGGCTTTAGTAGGTCTGCTTGTATATGTAGCTTGTCATTATAAACGGATAAACAAGCTTACATATACAGTTACAAAAACTGGTAAGAAGGATATTTTTGTACTGTTAAATAGTTACTATTCCAGTGAAAGTAAGCATGATGCACTGCAGTTTGTGAAGTGTTTTGTTACTTGAATTTTTTGTCCTTTTTATTCAGTAGAGCAATACTTGTTTCAGATTCTGGTTACATTGAAACAGTTTTTTTAATGTTTCTTCTCTTCCTGACTATAAATGTAAATTGCATTGTGTTAGTAATCTTTTATGATGAAGATACTGGCTTATGTGACTGGGAGGCTCAGAGGCTGTACGTGTCCATGGATAGGTCAGTTTAGGTGGAAACAGATGGGATCCATGCGTGGCGGAGTGTCCATTCAGACTGGAAGATACAAGGGAGGTAAGCTCTGGATTCTCCAGAGATGACTTTGGGTGAAGTTCTATGAGGATAGATAGCTGAATTTAGAGTCAGAATGTCATGTGGCAAGGAGTTGGTTTGGCTGACTGATTTATAAACTGATTTTTTTTTGGAGCCATGTGTGTTAGAATCTGAGGATGATTTAGTTGGAAGAGCTTTTGATGGTTGCCTGCTCCAGCCTCCTGCACAAACCGGGGCTGATGTTAGTGTTAGACTGTGTGTGACAAAAGTGAGTGAGACTGATCATGGAATAGCATATGGCAAGGTTTTTATGTAAAAACATTTCATAACTTGACTTAATCAGAGGCCCCATTCAACTACCCTTAAAACCAGTGAAGCTTTTATGGTAGGCATAGTTAATGCTGAATCATCTGCGTATGCGATTTTCTCTGTAATACTAAGTTTTAAGAGTAGTAAGGATCAGTCACAAGTCAATTTGATCACAAGTCAATTTACAAAGATACGGTTCCTAGATCAAAACAAGTGAATTTTTTTTATCAAATTTTGCAAAAATGGATAAGCTATTAGTAAGTATGATAGTTTGTATTTATCATGCAGTCTGATTCCCATTGTGATTCTGTTAGAATATTTTATTAAACATTCACTGTTGAATGTTTGTTTCCTGAGTTGTAGGATTTCTCAGAGCTGCATGAGCAGGAAACTTTAAGGAACAGGATGGGAAGGGAGGGAGGTAATTTCCAAAGCCCAAAGAAGCTGGTTATTTAAATGACATTTTGAAAATGAACCCCCTCTCAGCAACCCAGATCCGTTATTCAGTGATTGTTTTCAGTGACTGTAGTCTGAAGCTGTGTTCTTCCGCTTTGAGAATAGGTGTAGGCTGTATGTATGATGTGTGTGATGAGTGGGAGAGAGGTGGTGCGGTGGGGTTTTGGTTGCAGTCACAGTCTGGCTGCTGGCCTTGCTGAGGAGCGGGTAGACAGACTTGGCATCTTGATCTGTAGTGCCTTGTGGAAGGGCACAGACAAAATAGTTATCTACCAGCCAGTTTTCCATGTACAAGGTAGACAGATGTGGAAGTGACTTTTTTAGCTGGAAAGTGAGCGCTGGTAGGATTTTGGGATAGGATTTGGAATGAGCAGCATTTGTGTTCCAGCCAGTGGCAGGGCCAAGGGTGTGGTTCCCTGACTCTGCTTGAAGCTTAATCGCTGGTCTCTGCCTTTGGCTGGGAGTCTGGTAATAAAGGTGGAGGTCATGCTGTGCTCTGGTGGGGAAAGTGAGAAAAGTATTCCTGTTTGGCTGTGTGCAGGTGAAGCGAGAAGTGGATAGCTCTCCAGCCTGCCTCTAACCACCAAGTTCACAATAGGTAGGAAAGGAGGAGAACATCTGGAGTTGTGTTACTTAATGTTCTAATTTTTTCTTGGATTTGGTTATTTGGTGTATATGTTGTGTTAGTCTCATGTCATTTCTGTCCTTGAAGGGCTACTTGTATTTGTCATTCTTGACTAGGATGGAACATGTGCAAGCTGAGGTGCTCCATAAAGCTTTAGGTGCATCTGTGCGGTGAGCAGAGGTGTGCCATTTGAGGTAGTCGTGGACAGTTTTTGATCAGAAACTGACTGCCAAGAGGTTGAAATACTTTTGCAAGGGTTTGAAATAGGGAGGTTATAAGACTTCTAGAGATCTAAAAATGTAATAATAGAGGCATAGTTTCTGGAGAAGTGGATGGTTTGGACATTGCTCCCTTAGGAAAAACTTTTTGTAGGTAGGCCTTGGAAAATTCACCGCCTTTATCAGGAATCAGGTTTGTTAAGCCAGAAGGGACTCTTGTGACTTGTCTGGCATCTTGTATAATGTGACTAATAGATTTTTTTCTCTCTGATTAATTTTCTGTTTAAACTAGAACATACTTTTTAGATCAGTGTGAAATTATTTTCTAATACCAACTAACTTTTTTGGTTATCTCTGAGTGTCTTGCTTCTGTTGCTTCACTGAATTACCTTGGGTCTTCTGATGTTTTTACCTGAGTGATCATTTACAGACTAAGATACTTAATTTTTTCTCAAAGCTCAATAAATAGAGCTTTAGTATGTTGTTGATGTTTTTTTTTCCTTCTCGCTGTAGGGCATGTCTGTCAGGTTCTATCAATTTTTGAACACCTGACTTATCAGCTCTTTTGCCTCTTACAACAGAAAGGACACCGTATCCCTTCAGTGGTGAAATCTGGTGTATGTTTACTCTGCATTTTCTTTTTTCTGGGTTAAATGTTTTTTGTTAGCTCTTCTAGTCATTGTTGTATCATATATTCCTTTAACAGTTGATTAATGTCATAAATCTCAGCATGGTTTCAGGACTGTATTTTTCCAAAATAATCTTGCATTTCTTATATATCACCTGTGTTTTCTGCTTGTGAGTCTCTTGACTTTGCCTTACTCAGTGCAACCTGCTATACTGGACTGAGTCATTGAATAATTCATGATGGTGCTATTGATGATGTGTCATTTCCATTATTTACCATATCCATGTTTGTCATCCTTACGTTTTAGCAGTTTTGTGGCCAGTGTTACAGACTGTGTAGAAGATAGCGTCTTACCTTTTACTTGGTTTTGAGAATTTTGTTCTGTCTCAGGGTTGTAGGTTCTTTGCAAGAGAAGAAAAATTAGGTTGTGATGATTTGAGATGTTTTGTGTAGTTCTGAATGATTTTGTCCTTTTTAACGTTCTACTGAAATGTCCTGCAGAAGTTAAAATTTATCTACTTGCTCAAGCAGTGACATTTCTGCTCTGACAAAGGTATATTTTGATTGCATGTCTTCCATAAATCTGTTGTCTGGCCTTAATTATGTCAGTGTCCTTTAATCAGTGTTGTCTGCTTTAGCCAGTGATTAATATCAAACAGACGGGTTGTGTAGCCACCTGAGTCATCCTGTTTACCATTGTACTTCAAAGGTGGCTTGCACACAGTTGTGGACCTTCTTTAATATTTCAAGAATTAAAGAAAATCAGCATTATTTATTCAGTCAACCTGTTAATTTTTTAAAAAACACAGTTACTGGCACTGACATTAGCTAGCTCTAGTAACTGCCTGTGGAATGTTTTCTTACTTGTGGAAGGTGAGGTGTTCTCATCTTGATGTAATGTTGCTGTTGAATGGTGGAACACTGTTGTTAAATTCCTTCTCCATATTTATTTAGGGAGAACCCACTTCCTTGCACTTAAGTCTGCTCATGTTGGATTTCTGTTGTGTTCTTTGGTTCTCACATTTTCATCCAATTTCTAGTTTTAAGAGACTCAGAGCTACAGTAACAACAGAACTACCCTGAAAGGAAAGGATACTTTTCTTTCTAAAGGAAGGAAAATATAGGGAGAATCAGTGGTGTATTTTTTTTTCCAAGATTTAGGTTTCCAAAGATAAAAACCTAAGCATGCAATGGCCTAAAAGCTATAAAATGCAATGACAGTCCAAGTCTTTAATTTTTTTTTGTCTGCAGAAAAGATTAGATGGTCAGACCTGAATGCAGCCATTGCCTAGGCTTAACTTGGAATTCTAAGAACCTTTGTCTTGGTAGTCTCTACCCAGAACAGCAGAACATCTTGGTGAGACAGATAGCCATGTGCTGCTAGCTGAGAGAATTCCGTAATTGAAATGTAGGAATTTAACATTGCCTGAAAATCTTAATGCAGGTGCCCATCAATAACAAATGAGCCTTAAATGGTAACTATGTGAGGTTGAGCAAAGTCTGGAAAACATGGTAGTTTTGATCTTTCAAATCTCCGAAAACAGCTTTTTGTTTCAGTATTTATTAGTTAGCTGTATGTTTTAAATAAGATACTAGAGCTTATGGGCAAAATGTGCCACAGTAATTGTAGACTTTCAACTGAAACATCTTATGCATTTTAACACATAAATCTAGCTAGTAGAATCAAGTTCTGACTTGTGTCTGTAGCAGATGTTTGAGAGCTTTAATACATTTGTAAGGTACTAAATATAAATAATGAGCTTGAAAAATAATTTAAGAAACCGTAAGCTTGGTAAAATAATCATTGTTCCTAAAGTGAACCAGTGAAATGAGTGTTGCTGATGGCAGCTTCTGCATGTATAATATTGCCTGTTAATTGTGAGTGAAAGCCACTTAAAGGCTTCATGTTATTGGATTACAGTTTGTGTCTATTCAGAGAGTGGACTTCTGACTTTCAAATTACTAAACAGCTGACAAAACAGGGTTTTTTTCCCCCCCCCTTGTCAGCCTGCAGGTTGTTGGTGGGGTTGATGTGATTTTGTCTCTTTTCACTCTTTCATGCTGATGGCAGGTTGGTCGCTGGTTGTAGCTGTTACTCCAGGAAAATGGGGTCCTAATTCCAGTTTATGAGCCAATTCTATTTTTCCCTGAAAATATGCAGGAAAGCCCCAACTGATTGTAGGGTTGCACTGGCACCTTGATCAAGTAATGACCTTATTTGAAGAAAACTTTGGAAAAATGTTCCTGTTTTGAGCAGTGATGGGAAGCACCAGGTAGCCACCTTGGCCAAGCAGTGGTGTTAACTGGCCATTGTCAAAACATTGCCTCAGTTTCTTCTTATCAAAACACTGCCTTTGTGCTTTCTGTGTAAAATCTGTGGCTGTGAAGATTGCTCAATCAATAGCCTTTGATTTCTAGAAAACCTCAACTCACAAAACCAGCTGTTCAGAAAGGGGCTTTTCCCTCATCAAATTGTATCAAGGAGAAAATACTGGGTATATATTATTTTTGTAATTTGCCATCCTTGATTAATAAAGAAGCAGCATTTTAATAAGACCCAAGAAAGTGATGTAGATAAGAAAGATTTATATATGCCTTTGCCTTAGAATGGTTAAATTTGTGACCTGATGGTTCATTCCCATCTCTGAATTCCTCATCCTTTTTCTTGCTCCACCCTAACTTTTGCCTCCTGTGTGGATGCAAGTGCTGCCTTGTCCACTCCAACTTGCCTTTCCAGTTAGTACAGCTTCTCCTGCACACGAGCCTGGTGTGTAGTCACTGTTGGAGGTTCCTCTCAGGTTTGCTTCCACACTCTCCTCTTTTGGCAGCCAGTTTGAGAGCCAGCAGAAGCAACACAGGGTTTCCACTCCCTCTGTTTCATCTGCTTTGACATGGCTTTAGTGTTTTCCTCTGGTGCACTTGCTGTCTTAGCTTTCCTGAGCCTTTTCTCTGTTCTCTGCCCTCCCACTCCAAAATCATTGCCCATTTCCTTGGTGCCTCTTTTTCAACACTTTTCTCTCAGCCTTGCCTGTAATTTTTTTATGTGTATTTTATGTCTGGGTAATGTTGTTTATTCAGTTCACCTGTCATACCTGTTCAGATCATCTGCACATCTGTTTTATTCTGTTTTGGGAGAATGTGTTCAGTATGATTTTATTCACTTACAGTTGTCTTGTTTTCAGTTCAAAATTCATACAGTTAGAACTTCTAGGGATGGAGTAACTTACCTGAATGCAATATGGAAGAGAAAGAGTTCACAAAACAAAGTGTGGTGGCCAAAATGAGGGATAGGGAAAGCCATTTAGCAGCTCACTGGGATGGGACTAGCATTCTAAACTGCTAAGGAATCTACTAGAGAAACATGACACAGCATCCTCAGTTTCTTGAGAAGGTAATGCAGAGGCTGAAGAGTGGGGCCAAATGGGTCCAGAACCAATGAACAGTTTGATCCTAACTGGGTTTTAGTGCTTTGTCCTTGTATCTGATGCTTTTCAGCTGTGTTTTCATTGTTTAACCCAGAGTGCCAGCCTTTTTGGTATTACTGATATAGACTAGCTTTGTTGGTAGGAGTTAAAAATCCCAGGTTCCCCTGGTGATGCACGTGGATTGATCTGAAAACTCACCACTCCCAGCAGAAGGATTGCAGGAAGTGGAGGGACAGCCATTCAGTTAAGGCTGCTAGGAATTGTGTTAGAAGCTTGTCTCTGCCCAAGTGTGCTCGATGGTTTACTTGAATTACCCCACAGTATTTTCTCTTGTGGCTGCTGGATGTTGTCTTTGGGTACCTCACCTTTTATTTTGGTGCAGGATGGTGAATGGATATACCTTGAATGTTCTAATGAGCTATCAGCTGCTTCAAAAAGGCCAGCCATAAAATCATCTCAGACTAGGCCTGTGAGAATATTTGGGTATTTTTACATTAGCTTTTGGTGCAGGTAGTTGGGATAATTCCAATTCATTGTCTAGAATGGTTGTGAAAATAAAAACATTAAGATTTGTATATAAATTACTTTGTGTATGGGATGAAGAAGATACAGCATGTTGTTAAAATACATAAGCCAAACATTAGTTGGTGGGTTTAGGCATCAGGGAGTTTGATAAGAATTTGTAATCTTATACCCAAAATATTTGGGTAAAATATGCTCAAGCAGTTTTAGCATATTTGGTTTTAGCATGTTTTGTCCTTTTCTAGCTTTGAGGGTATTGATTTATTTTCTTTAATATCATTACTTCTGTGGAATGTATGTAAGAGAAAAGTTTCCTTTGTTAGGTTTTGTCTTATTTTTTCAGTAACTAATGCCCTTTCCACCTCTTATCTCCCTAGATTTTGTTTTTCTTTTTCATCACCTTTTCAGGCGAAGTGAAACTTGTGAAATTCCTTATTTAGTCCTTGGATCTGCCAAGGGATGTGGTTCTGATAACAGCAGAGTTTCCTCCCTGACGTTATGGGTTCTTGAAGTCTATTCAACCAGTGTCTGCAGATGATGCTTCAAATTCTTCTTTTCTTGGGCTTTACCTAGTGTGTGTTTGGTTTTTAAAAAACCAAACCATCTTTCTCTGCAGATTTGGATTTGGCTGCTGCTGGAAGGAAAGAGGAGCTGTATTTATTGTGTGAAAAGGCACTTCTCTGGAACTGCCTGGGCTGAACTTGGTTCTGTTAGGGAGAAGTTCGTAGCCTTACCTTAGTCTTTCCCTTTGGTATGGCTTCATCTCCTCTTACCCATGCATTCTGGATATGTAGGAACTTGACCTGAGCTTTGCAGGACCTGCTTTGGCTAATAGCAATGAAATTAGCTGAAGTTATGGGGTTTTTTTTCTTCCTTAGTAAAACCAAAAATGAAAGAAATACTGTCATTTGCCTGCAGAATTTTGGAAGATGTTGTAGCACTGGATGTACTCAATCTTTAGGAGGCTTATTTTTCAAGAATGAGCAGTGGAAAATTCTTGAATACTCTGCCACTCAGCTGGCAAATCTGTCTTGCTGTAATTCTAGTGAGGTTTTTATCCTCCTGTAATTGTCAGGAAGCTGCAATTCTGTTAATTAAGCATTACTGCTCTTGGAGAAGAGGATTATGCATCAAGTTCTCGGTGTTTGTACAAATTGTTTCCTCAGACATCCTAATCCAGTGTCCTGTTTGAGCTGTTAAAAGAGGGATTTAGGGAAGAAATCTTGATGCAGTTGCTCCTATATTACTAAATCAATCTGTGTTGGAAAGCTGAAATGGTTTCCTTAAAAAAAAATTCCGTGTAGTCAATTTTTTCACTTCTTTGCATGATCAGGTGTGCTTTTGTATTTTGAGTTAATCTATGAAGGGCTGTATCAATCCAGCTGTTTTCATAATAAATATTTTTATTTTTCAGGTTCACACTTTTTAAAGAAGAGGAAAAGAACAGGAAAAAATGGCAGCAGAAACTCAGACACTTAACTTTGGGCCTGAATGGTAAGTTTTGTCTGTTTTGTCAGACTCCAGAACTTGTCTAAAAGGATTTTTTCCCTCTTTGGAGCAGAATTGATTATGGGACTGAATGGGATATAATATCTTTGTGATTCTGTCCTGCTTCACCTCAGTCCTGGCCTGTGATCTAAAGCAATATTATAAAAGTAGTTTTCATTTTGTGAATTGGCATTGTGTATGAATTGAGTTGGGTTTTTTTGTTATGTTAATGCATAATATTTACCTTACTGCCAAGCGTTTGAGGGAGGAGTAATGTTTATGATCTCAGAGGTATGCACAGAATAACTGAAGATGTGCTTATTCAGTCTTTCTATGTGATGCATGTTAATAAGGAAGTTCTTAAACTCTCCTCACTATACTTAAATCTATAGCTAAGCAAGCTTTTTCTTTTCCCAGTTTTAAAATACCCAGTCTCTGTATGGAATATGGTAAAAGTGTGAGTTTTGTGTTAGTTTCCTGCATGTTTGTATTGAAAAGTGTCAGGAAGAGAGAGCTGCTGTGTTCAGGGGAATCCATGCTGTCACACAGTTTTGTCAGCTGTTAGTTCTACAGCTTGTCTGACATGCATTGTCCTGGCTTTTGCTAAAGAGCAATTGCACAGGTGTGATTATTCAGTATTTGTTCCAATTTCTTGTTAAAGTATTGGTGACTTCAGTTACAAACAATTCTGAGTGGTGTGGTTTCTGAAGAGTGATCGATCTCCAAGTGTGCGAATGGGAATCTGGAGTGGTTATAGGAAATACAGTTGCTGCATAGCATGTGATTAAAACTGTCACTTGAATAACACATTCACTTTTGCTGACACATTTCTATGCACAATGTACAGAAATTGGAGAGGATTCAGTGAAGAAGTAAGACATGATTTGCAGCCTGTGAAACAATAAGAGCTCAGTCTATTTTGCTAGAATGAAAGAAGGTTAAAAAATGAATTTATCAATATCTATAAATATACCTACCAGGCAGATATTTTGTGTTGGAGTGCTCTTCAGTGTAAGAGACAGACATGATTAGGTTCTTGATGGATGGAAGCCAAAGTTATATTAAAAAAAGAGAAGAGGGAAGACAATTCTAAAAAAAGCACATATTTCAACAGTAACCTAATTGCTGTGTCATAGTGAGAGGACTGTCATAGTGAGTCTCCAGTGAGTTTAAAAACCAGATTAGATTCTGTACGGAGGCATACATTATACTTCAGTGAATTAGTATCTTCTTACAGGAATAATAGAGCATAAGATTTATAATTTTTCTTGTGGGTTGTGGTATAGTCATGTCTGTCGTGTAAGCTGCTGTATCACTTAACAGTGAAACTCTGGGTCACGATTGGTCTGATTGGTGCTGAACGTTACATTGAGCCATCAAATCCTTTAAATAATTCTTCTGCAGGCAGAATTTGTTTTGAAGTGGAGGAGGAGCTGCCACAGGGTGGCACCAAACTAAAAAAATAAGATCAACTTTTGACTTGCAAATGATTTTTTTCTTTTCTGTTTAAAGAACAATAAAACAAGTTGAAGCATGCTTCAGTAATTATGTGAATGGTAGCCTCTCAATCACTGTTTTAGTTTAGAGCTACTTCTCTTCCAAGGATTTTTTGATTGCTGAGAAGAGCTTTTACTGTTTTACTTGTCTAAGTTGCCCATCAGAGAGAATGTAAGAAAATGGGCAAGGTTTTGTTTCTTGACACATGCAGCCTTTTGTAAAACATTCCTCAAACTTGAAAATACCAGCTATTTGGGTAGCTGAGGAAGTGGCTTTGTAGAATGACATTAATTCACTTGCAGGGTGGAGATAATGTACAACATTAGGATGCTTCCTGCAAGAAGTTGAGTAACTTACCTGTGTGGAATGGAACAAATGTAATAGCATATTTATCTGTTACTATAAATTAGATTTATTAGATTGCTGCTTCCAATGTCTCTGAGGTAGAGCATCACTGTATTTTGTACATATCTTTTTTAATTTTTTTTTTCTTTTATTGTTAGTGTAAGTTAGATGGTATACACACTCCAAAAAAATCCCAATTAATTTTAACTTGTGGAAAAGGGATTTGTGGTAAGGATGGATTCCAGAGACACAAGAAGAAACTTTGTTATAAAATTGACTGTGCTGTTCCCTTAAACTTCATGAAATATCAGAATAGACTTATTCCTTAGCTTAATATTTGCTGCACTCTTCTAGCAAGGTAAGAATTTTTCTTAGCAAAAGGAAGCCGTTGCCATTAAGATGTCCCACTGATTTGTGTGCAGCCTGTGTAAATAGCTTGGGCAAGGCTTTATGGGGGTATAGCTGACTTGCTGTATAGTCAACATACGAGTTTTCCTAGGGCAAGCTGAACTCCTTGATGTGCTCATGGGAATTTTGTTCTTTCTTGCTCTTCTGGCTGTGGGTGAAACAAGGGAGGTTCTCCCACGCTACCTGTTGAAGCACTGAGATTGAGTTTTGAAGTTAAACTGTTAATGTCTTTACTTTCAGTACTGTAATTATTTTGTTCATGTCAAATCTGTAAACATGCAAAGGGATGGTAGCACAGGTGAAGATGTTCTCAATTCAGTTTTCATGGCTTTTTTGCTTTCTTTTAGGCTGCGAGCTTTGTCTAGTGGCGGGAGCGTGACATCCCCTCCTCTGTCTCCGGCTTTGCCGAAGTACAAACTAGCAGACTATCGCTATGGGAGAGAAGAAATGTTGGCACTTTTTCTAAAGGATAATAAGGTGAGCAGGAAGAGGAGGGTGGCCTGATGTGTGTATTCCTAGTGACAGTCTTGTGATTAGGAATAGTTGTTTGTATTTTGTGATTATGGACAAAGATACCACATATCCTTTGCAATCCTGGGCTGAAGAGGGCACTTTTACCAGATTCAATATGTTTTTGGGGGGGTTGTTTGTATTTTTGTTTGTGTGTTATTTGTTTTTTGGGGTTTTTTTTCCCATTTTAGGGAGTAACTTCCTGTACTCCAGAGAACAAAAAAACCTGATTGCCATATTCAGTCCCACTGCCACAGATGACTGAGGGTTAAAGTCTCCTTGCAGCTGTGCAGATTTGCTTGCCTCAGTAGGATTTTATTTAATGTAGTGCATAATAGTTATTTGATTCAGCTACAAAGTCAGGCAATAAATCATATGAGCAAATTATCTGAAAAAAGCAAGAGGTCTCTATTTATCCCATTTTAAGTCAGTTCACTTTAGGAAGTAACTAGCCCAATGAGAGCAGTCCTCAGGTAGTCACTTCTCTGGGCATCAGGGCACAGAAACAATGACATGTAATGCATAAGAGCAGTATAGAAAATCAAGAACTTCCTTCTGGTTTCACTTCAAACCAAGGTTCTCAGTGATGTAAAAGATGATACAAAATCTCAGGGATCTTTCAGGCAAATGATTAATACATTTTGCTGTTGTAAACATTGAGTTTTTCTTTAAATGGTGACAGTGCTTGGCTTATTGTTGCAGCAGACTTGGAAGTCTGAATTCTCCTTAGAGCTTACCCTTGAGGGAGGGAGGGACTGCAAGAAATGATGTCAAGATTGTGCCTTGAGCTTGGAATGGAGATGTGCACACACGGCTCCATGTTCCTGTCCTGTCTTGGCTATGCTGACATTCTTGTACAACGCTGGGAGCCCTGCATTGCTTAAACATGGATTTAAGGGCCTTGAATGTCAAAGATTTTTCTGAGTCTGTTAAGTGTGGTATAGCTTAAAGCTATGCTTTAACAGACAGAATTGTCCTGTTCTACAGGAAACTGTGATTTAAATCTTGATGTTATGCTTGAAGAGGTCAGCCAGTCAGAAGTCATTGTTTTTTGCAGTTTGTGTTTGTTATGTCAGATGATGCTGAGACCTCTGCTCCTGGGGCTGATTCAGAACAACCCTCAAATATCCTGTGTTACAGGAAGTTCTCTGATCGTTATGGATGGTCCAAAAGAGTATTTTCTTCCTATGTGTTTGCCAGAAGGGCATTGATTCGAGTATGTCTTTCTTTGGATGTTTCCGGGGTGTTGAGTGATTCTAGTTATGAAGACTGAGAGGACTTCTGACAGGCATTCTAGTCAGCTAGTAGATGACAGCAATGTTTTTAAGCTGTTGCATCTTTAATTAAAAGAGAGTCTGACTGAAAGCAGGAAGATTTCTGCTAGCAAATATCTAAATGAAAAAAATGTCTTTGGTGTTATGAACTAGATATTTTTGAAGCAGTTGTCCATTGGTGTAGTTGGAGTTCACTTGGCTGTATGTTACTGGAGGTTCTTGTTCACATTCTCAAGGTCACATCTACTGATAGAGCTTCTGATTCAAAATTAGTGTTAAAATTTACTTTCATTTAAATAATTTGTTTTCTCTAGTTAACCTATACATATAGTTTCATTGTATTTGGCTTTTTTTGTGTGGTTTTTTTTTGGATGGTTTGGTTTTGTTTTTCATTCTCCTGATTGGTTGTAAATTGGAGCTGCTTACTTTAAATCAAATATAACCTTTGTGCTGTAGGTGGTAGTTTTGTTAATTAAAAATCTGGCTACAAAATGTGTTGAAGTTAAAAGCAATAGTTTTTAATTTACCAGATGAAATGTCACTTGATTTGGATTTCAGCTGCAGTGGTGCGTAAGTCTGAGTTCTGATGTCTGTGGCCTTGTGATGGGTGATGCTTTGGATGCCTTGTTTATAAGAATTTTTATTCTCAGGGTTGTAAATTTGCAGCAGAGTTATATCCACCCACAATAAGAGTTATTGGAAGTACTGGGTAGATAGACAGAGTTGGCAGAATAAAAATTTTTGGCAAATTGGTGTGTGGCATCATCTCTGAAGTGGAAATATTTGGATGTAGTAAAATGCTCTTTTTCTTTCATACAGATACCTTCAGACCTTCTGGATAAGGAATTTTTGCCTATTTTACAAGAGGAGCCCCTGCCACCACTGGCACTTGTACCTTTTACAGAAGAAGAACAGGTTTGTGTTCTTTTTCATTTTTAATCTTCAGATTGTTATTACTGTAAAGACGTAATAGACTGTGCTTCCATTAAGAAAAACAGTAAAGTTTGATTAGTAGGTCTCAGAGTATACTAGTTTGAAAGCAAACCAGATTCCAATTCAAAACTACAATATAATAGGATAAAATAAAGGCAATAGTACATAAACTCTGATTTAAACTGACAGAGAAAGAATATGACCTTGACACCCTGTTGGTCAGGGTGGTGGCAGCAGTCTTGCAGTTAAATGGTGGCTACAGTCCTGTTGGAGTGATGGATGTGGTTCTGTCGAAGCAGTGATCCTGCAGAAAGATCTGATCCTTCTCTAGGGGTCCTGTGGTGGTTATTGAGTTCTTGTCCTCTGGGAATCCAGTGGTAGTGCTCTCCTGGTGTTCCAAGCCTCAGATTGTATAAAGGTAGGAATGTTTGGTTCTTCCCCCTGGGCAGGGCATCTCACAAAGGGATGATGTAATTCTGTGAATCGTGGGAGACCTTGGTGGCCTATTAGTGGAGCTAGTCCCTGGTGAGGGAGCTACCATGGGTGAGTCATGGAAGAGATAAAGAACACTGCCTCACCTATTTTAACAGCTTATGAAGATGGTAATAGAGTACATACCTTTGGTTACACCTTTTCATTGTAACCTGGGATACAGAGATAGAAATTCTGAAAGCATAGTATGTCAGCATAAAGTTTAAAATCTGTCCATGCTCAATTATTGTCTTAAATTTGAAAAAAATGGGTTTTTTTTTCATTCAGTGTGCTGTTGAAGGTAGACAGGTTGTTAGATCCAGGATCACAGTCTGGGAAGTGTTACCTATTTTTTAGGTGTGCACCGTTTTCAGATCAGTAGAAAACAGTGATGTTTTCTACAGTTTTTTACTACCTTCTCTGTGGTAACCAGAATCACAAAAGTGGCTAAGTTCTGTAGCCTCGGTTTTGTGTTCTTTAGAGAACTGCTGAAGTTTTTAGACTGCTATCATTTAAGAAGATGCAGTAGTGTTAACTGCTCTGTATATTGGCAGTTGCTTGTTTATCTCCTCCTTTGGTATTTGTAGGTATATAACCAGATAGAGATGAATGAGAGTGACAGCAAGTAGTCCATAAGGATTCCATTTGAAGGATGACTGATCTTTGGAAGCTTGTGCTTTAGATCTGATTCCTAATGGAGAAAACTGTCCATCTTCTCTGGTTAAGTGCCTCTGACTTTTGACTCTGAACTGGTTTCCTCTTTCTGGCTGCAGAACTTTTGATTTTGCAGTTGCTCTCTGATTTTTCAAGTTTCTTAGCACTTTTCTTACTTCAAAATACTGTGATTTGAGGTTTTTTTGTTTCTTTTGTAATAGGAAGCTGAGTATTTTTACTGGCTTGAGTAATTTGATTTTTGCATGGGTGGGTATTGTTACTATTAGTTTCTTAAGATATCAGAGCATCCTCCTTCCTCTGCCTGCCCCAGGCTGTTGTATTCTTGAATTTTTCATTTCATTTTGTGCGTGGGTGTTTTGGCATATCCTCTTCTTCTCTTCCGGACTTCTTCCTCTTCAGAGTTGGTCCATATTTCTTGTGTCTCTGTAGGATGCTGACGTTTCACACAAGATACTAATGGTTTAGTTTTTAATCAGCAGTTACATTTGAGTTTATGTGGATACACTGTGAGCACTTCATGCCACAGTTAGTCTTAAAAGGCAACTGAAATTGAGATTATGCTTTCATGGGAAGCCTTACCTTAGCTCCTGTTCTTGAGTAGGAAGAGAAGGGATTCAGGAGCAAGCCCCAGAAACGGTCAGCCAGACATACAGCACACCGAAATGTTGAACCTTTGTGGAAATGTCTTTGGACAGATTTTACTAATGCATATTGGAGTCCTTCAGGAAGGACTACAGGCCTTTTACAGTTTAAGGGGATGCTGACTTTTGGTGATTGTCAGGATACTCTCTACAATGAATAACACAAGTTGAAGGCTATGGTATTGGGAGCATGCTAAGTACAGGTGAGATGGTAAGTGCTGGTGAGCTTCAAGGATAGATGTGGTCCTCTGCTGTAGTGCCCAGTGTTTCATCAGTCTTGAAAACTCCTGAGGAGTTTGTGTATACCATGTCACAGCTTTTTCCTTCTCTTTTTCACCTGTAATTATACAGGAGCCTTTAAGCAGCTTAACAATTCTCTAAAATTTTCACAAAAATTATAATCTGAAAGAAGAGGTTCATATCCCCTTTTTAAGAAAGATTTTCCTTTAGTGCTTTCTGGGGACCCAGAGGATGTGAACAATCTGTGTCTTCATGACTGATTTGAGGTACGAGGGGAATGGCATTTTTGAAGTTAGAAATTCCGGTGTTTGTTCCCCATGACATAACATTGTTTATCATTAAGAATCATGTCCAGAAGTGATATCGATGTGAATATTAATGGGTTTGCTGCTAGCTGTGGTGTAGGAAAGTTCTAAAAATAAAGTTTGACAAAAGTTTAAAATTCCTTTTTACCCCCTCCATCAATACTTAGAATTGTTGTCTCAGAACTTGTAGGGGCAGGGCATTTGGAGTCCTTAGAGGAGAGGCTAATCAGAGCACTGATCAGAACACTGGTACTTTGGCAGTGTTCAGTTGCAGCTGAGCCTGTCAGGATTACTTTGGCCTTCGATTCAGAACAATTCCTGCTGTTATGCAGCTGATGGCACTGCAGTTGTATTTGTACTATTGAAGGAACTTCTCAAGCTGATTTAAAGATGTATTATCTAGGAATGGACGACAGATCATGTCAGCTATATGAATTTAAACTGAAATACGTTTATTCTTGTAGTATTTAATTAGATACTTAAGATTACAGCGTTCCCTGTAACAGGACATGGTTCTTTTTATATAAAATGTTACTTTTCTGAAGATAAAGTTGTTGAGCTAACCTAGTGTGCGACTGATTCACCTAATGTAATGAAATACCTTGGACAAATCTATGATTATAAATACATTACATGTTTCCAGGGTAATGTCTGTTGAAGCAAAGAAGGGTTCTGCAGGTGGCTTTAGCAGGGCTTTCCACCATGGAGCACTGGCCATGTGCAGCAAATGTTCCTTTGCCTTTCTCACTGCTCCCCTTTTTCCTATTTGCATTAGGGGAGAATTTGCTTGTCTTAATCTTACCTGCTTGCATAGTAAGGGAGGCTCAAACTATTGCTGAATATAATGGAGGTCTTTCTGTGTTTTCCTTGGTTATTTTCCTGACATCTGTTTCCTAAGACATCTTCATTTGCTGCTAAAGCTGTTTTGCAGCAGCCTTGTTCTTCGGTGTGCATTGTCAGCATTAGTCATTGAAGGAATACACTGACCAATAGTAGGGCAAGTTTTGCTTTTTGGCTTTGCTTTTTTATTGCTTGCTGTGATCTTACCATGTTGGTTGTTACCACTATACCTTCGCTGTAGTAGGCTCTACAGAGGGGATTGAGAAGTTGCTCAGAGTTCAGGCAGACAAGTAAATTTAAAAGTGAATTGGAAAAGAAAATAAGATGATCATTTTGTTCTTATGGTAAGAATGAGGCATTAAAAACATGAGGAATCTCCTGTGCAAGACAATGATTCTGATTAATAACTTAAATATGTTTTTGTAGTGAAATATTTCAGTGCTTCACAACAAAGCAGAAGTGTCAACACCCGGAAAGGTGGTGGTTTGCTCAGAGGCAGATGGAGGTGGTTCCTTTTGACTTGCAGTTGAAATGGTTGCTTTAAACTTTAAGAGCTAGCTCAGAAAACAGATTTACTGGCGGCTGACCTTGCTTTTTTGCCATGCATGACTGCATTTTTTCATTCCTCTCAAGTCTAATTATTTACCAATTCTCTCTTGAAAGAAGATCTACTTTTGTAGGGAGCACATACCAAGCAGTTTCTGAAACGTTTCTGTAATGTATTAAAACTGTTGGCTTTGATGATAATGATTTAGATTTTAAATAGTATATACTGGTCTCATTGTTCTCTGAAGACCTTCAAAGTCATAGTAATTCACATAAGTTGATATAAGCACCTTGCTGGCTTTAAGTTCCTTTCAAGAAACCTGTTACAACAGCTGTTCAGAGTCCTTTGCATTCTGATTGTTCAAAACTTGCATTCAGAAAGTCTGTGTCAATTCAGGTTTACTTGTTAATGTTTCTTAACGTGCTTCTGAATTCTTTGGCCCAGTTTTCTAAGCATTTGTGCTCAGAGAATAGGGTCAGAGTTGGTTATATTTATCCATTCTTTATTGAAATAACTTTTTCTTTAGCAATTGTTTCATATTAAGCTAAAGTTGGATTTTACTGCTATTTATTTTCTTATGAAAATGAGTGTCACTTAAATTTTGGAAGCCTTAAGTACATTTAGTTTTTCCTAAAATATGTTACTCTTGTGATATTTAGAGAATAAAAAGACTTATTTCTGCAAAGGAGTTTGGTAAATATAATTTTATTCAAATTCTCTTGGTCGTTACTTTGCTTAAGAAGTAAGCTTAGAATTGGTATTAATTATTGGTGTCAAGTATAGGCAGTGCCAGTCTCTTTCTGCAGCAGAATGTGTTTGACGCTGCTGATGTTCTGATGGCTTCTGTGCTGGCATCACCTGATAAAGGAGTAGGTATTCAAATGCTTACTTCAGAGTATAGAAATCTCAGCTAAGTAACTTGAAAATGGTAATATTGACCAAGATCCTTTTATAGACTACTTCAGCTGCTCATGTGTGCATGGAATCCTTTTCCTTTCCAGTGTTAATTGTAGAGAACTTGGAATGAAAACAAAGCCAAATTTAAGATAGTGGTAAATGTTTCTGCTTTTTCTTTTTGATTTGCTTGGTTTTTACTTTTTTTTTTTTGTGTATTTGTTTGTTGTTTCTTTGTGAAGGTTTTTCCAGTCAAATCTAACCATGACTCTTTCTTCTTGGCAGAGAAATTTCTCGATGTCTGTAAACAGTGCTGCTGTCCTGCGGTTGACGGGACGTGGAGGAGGAACGGTGGTAGGGGCTCCTCGAGGTCGAAGTTCCTCTAGAGGTCGAGGTGAGCTGTCAGTGGGATGTGCTGCAATGGATCCAGGTGATCCAGGTCAAAGCTGCTCAGAGATATTAAGTGGAGCTTGGCTAGAACCATGTGTTCTTATGCTCAGTGTCTTTTCGCTTAAAGCTTTGAAACATTTCCAACAAAGTGGTGCAGAAGAATGAATATTGTGTTCAGTGATGATTCTGCACATCTTAGTGCACAACTGGCATATAACTCTGTTATATGCCTTTGCCAGGTTGGTGGGTGAGAAAGCAAAAGACACAGGTAGTTTTGGGGTGGAATGAAATTCTTTGGTTAGAATTGTTAGAAATAACTTTATTAAAAACATAAAACAAATTTATAGGGAGAGGGTAGAAAAAATATCTACAACTACATTTAAAACATCAAGGTTGCAGTAGGTTGTGTTCAGTGTTTTGAAAAGCCATTTTCATTTGTTAACATCCTGAGCGTAAACAGTGAATAAAAAGGTGTAGTTGAATTTGGGAGACATTTGAGTCTTTCCAGTTTTAGTGCATCACTGTAGTTGATGTCTCATCCAGGATCACCTCAAACATTTGCAGATTAACGGAGCAAGTGTCCTGAAGCCATATTGCTAAAGTCAAACCAAATTGTTAAACCCAGAATTTATCTCAGCAGTTCCCTTTCAACGTTAACGCTTCTATGAACTTCTGGGGGGGAGGTGGGGGGGCTTTATACATAAATGTCATGGGTTGCATTTAGAATAATAAGAAGCTAGTAACTTGGAAATACTGAGTAAATAATCTTGTAACCTCTGTCTCTCCAGGTGCTTAGGTGAGATTTCTCTTAGAGCCCTTTTTGGTTTAATTCTACATGTCTTTAATGGGTGATATTTTCAATCAGATCTTCAGAAAGTACTTCATATATAATTAGATGCTTGACCAGAATTTTGCTTTGACTTAATGTGTTCTCTTATTTCTGTTCTCATTTCTTAATCCTGCTTTCTTTTTAGTTTACATCTCTCAGATATTTGTAGATTGTTGTCTGTCTTCTTGTGGTTGTTTCCCAGCTAAGATACGAAGTTAAAGCTTTATGAGACGGTGACTAGATTTTCCTGCTGCTTCCCCTTTGTTTGCCATTGTATTTGCACAAATGTTCAGGGTTTCATGAAAAAAAAAAGCGTGCATATATATATAGATGTGTGTACTCATTTGAGAGTTGTTGCTTTTTTTGGTTTATTTTAATGTGTGTGTTTCTACCACCTATGTTTTGCTTTTGCTAGGAATACATGTATTGGCTGGTTTTTTTTGATGCATCAAAACTTAATTCTGCAAATTAAATTATTGCTGCTTAAAATTTGGTGATTTGAGATCACACACCCACTAGTGTGCTCTAGTTTCAATATCAAGATACTTTGACCATTTCTAATTTGGCAAACCCTTTATTTTGCATTCTTTTGTCAAATTTCTTTTTGTTTTCTTGCTGCACTATTAATAATGCCATCCTTATGCAGTGAGCAGTGGGTTGTTTTTTAATTGCCCCCACTAGTTTTGATGAGGTTGTAAGGCTAAATGTGGCAGAATATGGCTTCTAATTCTATTATTGAATCTACTTGTATGCATGACTGTTTTGTTTGGCAGTAAAGTTTGATTCTTTACATTTTAGTGGACAGAACTTAGTGTGTGTAGTATTAAGTCAGGTTAAGACAGACTGAAAGCTGCTGCACGTATTCCTGGTTCCCCATAATTCATTTTTAAGATTTGTTAAGAAATACTAGCAAGAACTTTGTTGCAAAAGTAATAGTTTTCACTTTCTTTTTTGTTTTGTCTTAATTTGATCTTTTAATGTGTTGGAATTGTATGATGTTCTTGTTAGGCTGCCCTGACTAAGCTGTAAAGGACACATTTCTGCAGTAAATTTCTGCAGCTTTCTGGGCTTTCCTTCTTTCATTGATCCTGGTTGCTGCTTGTTTCTTCCACTCTTCACTTTTCTTCCCATGAGCAATTAGTGTAGGGTTCTAGGCATGATGAGTCTTCCCAAAGTTTCTGTATGTCAGCAAAGAAATTAAGATTTCTGCCAGGACAAAATGGTACCATTTTCATAATTATACACATAAACTGTTGCAGTCAAGGACATTTTTCCCTGTAGTTATTTATGAAAAATCAGTATAGGACTGTTGACACTTACAAAAAACTTGCTTGTAGGTAGCAGGCTTTAAATGCAATTTTGTTTTTTCAAGTTACATTGAAAAGGACTTGAAATTTCTTGGGCGTTTGTTCACCAAATGAGCTGCCTCACTCAACAGTTGGAAAACATTATTACACTGCAAAATTGCCTGGGTTCAAAAGGTTTTCTGCAGTTTTCCATGAACTTTAGACAGTTGTATGCAGCAAAGCTGCTGCTGAGTCCGTGTGGGCTTCAGCTTTACTAAAATGAGATTTCTGTCTTGAAGGGACTTGCACCATGGCAGCTTTGTAGAGGAATTTGCATGTGTGATTAGATTTGTTAATGAAGTTTCCTGACTGAGGCACAAATCACGGAATTGTGTTGCAGCATTTGAGAGCATGAGAAGCAATCTGTGGTGGATTGGCAAGGGAAAGAAATGCTGGTAAAGGAGTATTATGGGTAGAACTCTAAATGGGATTCACTTACCAGTGTTAAAAACTGCAAGATAACACTCAGTAAATATTTTCTGAGTAGTTACCCCAACTTTTACTGACAACGCTTATGTTGTGATGATGAGAATGTGGTTAGGACTTGGAAGTTGCTTTGATTTTTGGTTTGGTGGGGTTTTTGTATGTTTTGGGTTTTTTTAAGTTGTAGTCTCTGAAGAAACCAAGTACCTGCACGTGACTCTTTTCTAATTGACTTGTTTTCCTGGGAGCTCCCTGTGGTGTGCAGTTAAGCCCTGTGCTTTGTGCTGGCAGGACTGGAATGTCAACATTCATGAATAAGAGCCTCAGATGAGGAGAGATTTAAATAGTCCCTGGAATGGGCTGTAAGCTTACAGACACTTTGTTTTGTAGCTGTTCTCCCTTTTGGTTAAGACTGTTATGAAGGGTCCTTTGCTTCCTATTAGAGCTCTTTCCCCACCCCACCCTCTTTGCCCTTTTTAATCTGTTTTTGCTGCTGTTGGGAAGTGTGTCAATGGTGTGAAAGTGTAATGTTTGCATATCTAAACAGCAGTAGTTGAACTACAGTTATTCTAGTTTTCCCAAAGAGTATTAGGGCTTTGATTGTAGATCCTAAACTCCAGTTAGGCTGTAATTTCAAGAATTTACTTCTTGTATTCTGTAGGGTTTGGTTGGTGTTTTTTTTTTTTTTGTAATGACAATTAGAGTACAGTTCGTGCTGCTTCTTACCCTCCTGCTTGTGTCTTATATTTTTAATGTCTTTAATTCAAACTTTGTCTATTTTTCAGGTTAGAGGCTTAGTTGTTAGGATTGCAGTGTCCAGTAGATTGATGTCCTCATCCTGAGATTTTTGAGAAATTACTGAGATAAAAATGACACATTTGCTCCACTCTATTATTAAATGGAAGTATTTATTGATATTTATTGATTTTGCTTTCACTACTTTTGTGCAACATATGCACTTAGTCTGCTGCTTGTGTGCCAGCTATTTTTTTTCAGAAGCAGCATTCTGTTTAAAATAAGCCAAGGAGTGCAGAAGCAGAATGTCAAAGGGTGTGCTTACACGTGCAGTTTTATCCTCTCTACAGGCATTTCTCTTGCATTCTGTGACCAGCATTAGCTGTGCCCTAGTGTGCACTTTGAGGTCAGACCCACATGCTGAATGACTGACTTTGCACACCACAGTTTCCCTTGGCTGGCTACTTCTCTTCTGTAGCTTGGTAGGATCTGTTTGATGCTTCCCACCCTGTGATCTGCTTGGTGTCTCCTGGGGCTGCACATGTGCTTCTGCTTGGAACTATTGTTGAAACTTGTTGTATCCACACATGGATGGGGTGGCAACACAGCCAGGGCAGAGGTGGCTTTAGCAGTCCTGTCCAGTATTACGTGGTATCACTGCAGCTGGCAGCTGAGTACTGTGACCCCACAGGCAGCCTTAACCTGAATGCTTGAGATCAGTTGTTTGGACATTTTGCTAGGTTATCTTAATTTAGACCATTTTGGTGGGTGAGCACAACTGAAATACTGATGGGCCACCATACAAGGGTGGTGAGTCGGGGGAGGTTTCTCAGGCTGTGATTTTACATACTTTTCAATGGCCATACACCATGCTGCTGATAGAGCAACTGATTCTGGTGTCCCATATTGCCAGTTGTCTGGCTCTGATGGTGTGTGTCTGCTCCCAGCAGGCAGCATGCTCTCACCTTTGCTCACCCTGCAAGGGGAGCACTGCAGTGCTGCTGCTGCTCACTGTACAAGTCTGCTTTGTTTTTGTTGGAAAGTGTATGCAACTTCCCACCTCTGCTACCTCAGAGACAGGAGATGAGTCAGTGCCTTTGTTCTGTTTTGACTCTATGAACAGCTTTTGCTTTATTATCTATGAGAGGAAGGAAGAGAGCTTTCCTGTGGTGAAGAAATTAGGCAAAGATTGCTATTGCATGCGTTGCTGAAACTTTTCAGACTTACATTTGTGAAGAATAAAAACTTTGAGTCCTTTTCCAGGATTTTAGGGAAGCCATAATGCTTTAACTGGATAAACATCATGCTATTTTTGATGTTGTATCACCTCTTCCTGTTTCTTGCCTTTGCAACTTGTTCTACACCTGTGACTATGGTCAGCTTTGTAGTATCAGACCTGCCATAGCAAAGGTGTTTCTAGTAACTCTCATAGGTCTGATGCTAATTTCTCCTCTCTTACCTTGAATGCTCAGTCAGCTCTCCTGGAGTTCATGTAAAAACAGATACTCTGAATATGGCTTGGGCTTGCTCAACTCCACGGTGTCCATACTCTAGTAACAGCCAAAAGAAGGCATCTTGGCAAGAGTAAGTTCTGAGAAAAACACAAAGGTGAAGAGGCTTAGCTGCCAGATGTTTGCAGCTCAACATATTTCCTGAACCAGACCTTTTTTGAGTTTCTCTTCGTCTGAACTTAGGCATCCTCAAAACTCTGTGGTAAGGAAGGCTGCATCTCTGTGATTCTGGGAAATCTGCCGCTGTTCAGCTTTGCTGGTGATAGAACAGGATAGTTCTGCCTAAAGAGGATGTTAAAATCGTTCCTTATACACCCTGCAACATGTTCTGCCTGATACAAAAGTAGTTATGTTATTTAAAAACCTTGACTGGATTTTCCCCTTCTAAGAGATTTGGTATAGAATAGCAGAGAAGCTGTTGCAACTCTCTTGATTATTTGAAATTTTTCTATCCATAAGATACTGAAACATGGTACCATTTCCTTGATGTGATGCACCCAGGTGTCTTTAGATTTTAAGTGTAGAGGCTTTTTACTACTGCTTTTTCCAGAAGACTACAAGAACTGCAGTTCATTCTGAATTTATTTGTTTCCTATTTCATTTGGTCATTGTCACTCCTGCAGATCCCTGGCCAGGTTTGCACCTTGTGCTATGAAGTGTTTTTTTCCTTGAAGCCAGGAAGAGAGAAATATGAAAAGATAGGTGTTTGAGATACTTACCCAGCCAAGAATTCCTGCTTCCAGGTGTCTTTTAGGTTCTAGAAGTTGACTGTAGAGGCTGCATGTGTATGTAGACATGGCATTATCCTGACAGCTAACTGGTAGATGTTCCACTTGTTCATCTTCTTCCTGTGAGATCTTGAAATGGTAAATTAGCTGATTAGAAATCTGCCATTTCTTCTGCTGGAGCACTGTGTGAAGCAGTGTTTATCTTTCTTAGATCTGGAAACTTCACCCCAGCCATTAATATAACCACTGCTGGAAGTTGTGTGCAAGGGCTGGGGTGGATGTACGTGGGGTGTTGTTTTTCTCTTGTGTAGGGCTTGTTTTCTTTTTCCCAAATACTCCATGCCTTCTCAAGCCCTGAAGATGTGCTTTGAGATGCTTTGCTTGAGGATGTATCTGTAACTTTTTGGCTTGAGGCTTGGTACCTGCCTATAGAGAATCATTTACTGAAAAGGTCAGTAGGATAATGTTTAAGCTATAGCTAATGTTGTTCTTTATTCTGACCTGCCTATAGCCATCCTATGATCCTTCTTTTCTTCCCACTGATCCTGTGGGAGATTTTTGCTGGCAGTCACTAGAACTTAATAGTGGTGAAGCTTTCTTCTCCGTTATGACCCTTGACAGTAATAATTAGGAGTACATCCACAGTGCAGTGCCATTATACTCGAGTTTGCTGTTGAAAGTAATCAGATTTTTGTGTATGAAGCACACATGTGTAATGTGGATGTTGTGTGAACAATGCATACTTACTTGGTAATTTCTCTTGGGTAAGTATCTGTGTTTTTCTGCATCATATTTATTTCAGAATTGTTTGCCTGTTCTGTCTGGTCTTGTACTTCTTTATAAGAATTTTTGCATAAGACTTTCTTCAGATGTTCCTTTTTCCTTTTGTCCCAGATAATTTTCACTGGGGCTTAAGACTGCAAGATCAGTTCTCAGGGACACCAGGAAAGGGAAACCTACCTGATTCTTTCAATTTCTATTATTATTTATACAAACACTTGTGTTTTTTGTCTTTTCAGGCAGAGGCCGAGGAGAAAGCGGTTTCTACCAAAGAAGTTTTGATGAAGTGGAGGGTGGATTTGGGCGAGGAGGGGGCAGGGAAATGCACAGATCACAGAGTTGGGAGGAAAGGTAACAGAACTCTAGCCCTTAAAGTTTTTTACACACATCTGTTCAGCTTCCATTTGTGCCTTTTGAGTTCATAAAAACACTTTAGGAAAGGTTATATCTGTGAGTGAAGTGTCTGAATTTCTAAGATGGAGTCAAACACAGTAATGTTTCTTGAGGCTCTGGAGAAAGTTCCTGGGAAGAAGGAGCTAACTGCTTTAAGAGAACATAAATTATGACAGTTGCAATGGAAGTGTTGGTGCTAAGGATTTGCTTCAGTTTTAGTCTTGAGATTGTTTGCAGTACTTAGGGGCACCTTTGAAAACATACCCAGTTCCCGAGGGCCGTGTGTATTGGTGTTCCTGAGAATTTCAGTTGTCACTTGGACCTCTAAAGGTGTTGTCCATCAAGCTCTGATTTTAAAAAAGTTCCCACCAAGTAAAGAAAACCAGCAAAACCTATACCTAAATGAGTTTTTGGAGTAGTTCCAAAACCTTATTTGAAACTTCTATTCTGCCTTTCTAGGGGAGACAGACGCTTTGAAAAACCAGGGCGAAAAGATCCAGGTATGGTTTTGTTACTGTGTGGGCAGAAAATGGGAGGGAGGAGCAGGGTGTGTTTGGGGGAAGGGACCTGTACATGTATCAGCCTTTCTTATTGGTCCGAGTATATTGTTGATACAAGATTCACCATACTGTGCCAGGTTGCTAAGTGTGTTCTCAAAGCGTTGTTTCTCTTACTTTGTGTTGTTCTTACTATTGGACATTAAAGTGTGGCAGATAAACGTGGAGTAAGTAGGTTCTGTTTATTTATTTAAGTTGTGATGTCTACAACTGGAACTAAGTTCCTGTCCCCTTTGCTGGTGAACAGGCGTGCTGTGGTAATACGCCTTTTTTCAGTGCAGCTTTAAACCTTCCTTGTGTGGGCTGTTTTGGTACCCAGGACTTCTTGACCATTTGAACTTTAATTTTTTTCAATGCTTGATAATGTGAGAGAGATCCCAGCAGTGTCCTGAGGTTCATGTGCTGGTGGATTTACTGTTGATCAAATTAGTTAAGTCATCATCTGAACCTCCTGGTCAGTCTGATTATCTGCTGTTCTGTCTCTTGTTCCTCCTCTGTTCTGTTTCTGAAGTGCTGCACACTGGCCATGTTCTGGCAGAATGCTGGATCCCTAATTGTGGCCCAGTGCATCCTGCTGAACTTGAGTTGGAATGGGTTTGTCATCCTGGAAGTGAAGCATAGACATTCTAAGGGTGGTGGGAACATCAGGGCAGCTCTGGCTATTTGGGAACTGCAGTGACTTTTGCTGTGTGGGCTGATGTGTTGCTTTTTCTCTGGGATACCCGTACTCTTTCTCCATGGCATGTTTTCATATGCATGGAGCACAGCTCTGCGTACTGACAGGTTTTGTACTAGTAAGGAATTGTACTAGTAAGAGCTTACTTACAATGTGTCTTCTCTGTTTAGGACCTTAGGAGTCTTTGGCTTTGCTAAAGGAGTCTTGGCTACATACCCTCCTTGGTAATACGCTGAGAAAGCATAGATTAGAAGAGAGAATTGCAGGTTGAATTTGAAGACAAACCCAAAGAGATCCGATTGCAATTAGAATTTGACAAGAATATATTTTAATCCCTGCATAGCTGTTGGTTTTTTTGTAGTAAGAGTAGCATAAATTGCCGTCTTTATAATTTTCCAGATTACCGTGGTGACGCATGCCATAGGAGTCTGCTTTCAAGGCCCTTCCAGTCCTCTCTCCATATAGGAGCTGATGTTCACAGCTTCTAAAGAGTGCTTTTATTCTTCTGCTTGTTGAATGTCAACACAAAATCAAGATGTGTATGTTTTTCTCATTGTCTCCTTTAAAAAGAGGATACTTCTAGAAAATAATTTGATACTGGTCAAAGATTGACCAGTTTTAAGTGTCAGTAGTGAAACTTCGAACTCTCCATGTATCTATATTCAGAAATTTTTTAGGAAAAAATGAAAATGGGAGAAAGTAAGTACTGCTGAGATTTCAGGATTGCATGTTTTACAGAAGAAAAATAGATGTAGAAGTAGTATCTACTACAGTTGATTTATTTATTTAGCTCCTTGTTGTGATTAGAAATGCAACCATTCCTGTTCCAGGCTACAGAATATACCACGTTTCTGATAAAGATGGATTAAAATATTGCATATTGGTATAGGATCAGATGTATTTGTCAGTTGAAATTGAGGAGAATTTACAGTGTGCAAAATGTCCTTACAGAGTTGACTTGTGCCAGAGGTTAATCTGCAGTTAGTGTAGGGCATTTTGTGTTTGTAGCAACTGCTGGTGATCAGGGCTATTGAATGCATCTTCCAGGAACTGTTCCCTAGGGAAAATGACATCCTTGATGCAATTTGTTGGAAGCTCGTTGTCAGAGATGGTGTGCTTATTCTCAAATTATGAAGCTTTTTGACTACCTAATTGCTCTTCTTTAGTCTCTTGTATTTCTCTGCTAGTCAGTATGAGAGACAAAAGG
This sequence comes from Phylloscopus collybita, assembly GCA_027886175.1. Taxonomy (NCBI): domain Eukaryota; kingdom Metazoa; phylum Chordata; class Aves; order Passeriformes; family Phylloscopidae; genus Phylloscopus; species Phylloscopus collybita. Next base: position 19,690,415 of record JAJNNQ010000003.1, on the reverse strand, counting down.
CCTTCAGTCTTTCTGCAGTTTTATTACAAAAAATACTGTCTTAACAATAACATCGCTATGTTAGAGGTTAATGTTGCAGTAAGTGGGAAGACCATTTCTCTCCCCTTTACTTCCAAAGACATAAGCTGGAGAGCACAGAAGATAAGGTGGAGAAATATTGATATAAAATGTTGGTCTGTTCTGACTCAAGCCTTGGTTAATTACAAGTAGTTGTTATGTAATGGCTTTCCAATGACAAAATATTTTGAGTATGAGAGAGGGATACAGATGTGCCAAAAGAGGTCCCAGATTAATAGCAAGCACTAGTATACACACAAAGCTATGGAAGCTGAAGGGTAAGGAATTGACATACAGATTATAATTCAGGTTTACATGCTTTAGCAGATGCCTGTACTGGTTAAACTTAGTTTAGGATTTTATTCTATAATTTTACCATGCTTCAGTTTTTCCTTGCTGTTTCTTAGGGCCTTGGAGTCATACTACGTAATTTACCGAGTTGCCAACTTCTTCATGTTCTTTGTTCTGGATGATCCCGTTAGAGAATTATTAAGAGATCAAATATTTAAACACTTCTGGGTATTTATAATGGAGGACAATGCAAGATCCCTCAATTAAAAATAAAGAAATTTAAAAAGTAATAGAAATTTAACAAATACTTCTCAAATATGATCAGTATGCTCTTCTTAAAAATTAATGATTGCTTTTTCAGTGCTCACAACAATTTGCAAGGTCACACTTGACTGATTCTCAGCATAAAGAGTATCTGTTCCTGGTTAAACATGCAGATTGCTGATGCACAAGGTATTTGCAAGTTTCTGTTGCATATTGTCACAGTTCTGACAGACTTCACTTAAACCTCAGATTGTTTCTGGAAGGCTGAGGCCATTAGCAAAGAAAATGAGCAAGTTGCTTTCTTTTTTTCTCTTCACAAAAGCTGCTTAATTTTCTGTGCAGCCTCCTGACTAATACCAGTTTAGTAACTGACAGGATTTGATTTGTTACCAGCAGTTACAAACTGGTAGTGAATAATTGTTACGTAGTTTAAACAAACCTGTTAGTAAGTCAGCTGTGGAACCTGATCGAGTTCTGTTTAAGGTGTGAGTTTTGGTTAGATTCAGAAGACTTGAATATAAAAGGTGTGTTCAAGTGGCTATAAAAAGGATGTTGAATTTCTTTAAATTGTACTTTTCCTCACTCTGCCTGGCTTGTTCTCCTGCCATGCCTTGCTGGAGGAGGTGCATTCACAGAAGGCTCCTCACCAGTTTGCCCTTGCTGTGCTGAAGTATGGAGTGCTGTGTTGGTGCATCAGAGCCCATCAACAATTTTCCTAGGCCTCTACTCCATTTGGGGCCATGGCATATTTGCAGTACTTTCAGGCATCCGTGGTTCACCAGTTCTCTGGAACTGTAAAAGCAATATTAATGTATTTTCTGCCCTTGTTCTGAAGTAACTACACAGTTTTTTGTCTAATTTGCTTCTGCAGTATCATCCAGCTTTGCATTCCAAGATGTAATATTTGAAGATTGCATTTAGCATATAGTAACAACATATTTTTTCTTTATACTTGCTGCTGTACGCCTGTTTAAACCAAATCTATAAAGAGAAAATTATTTTAAAACCAGGACAATATTGAAGTATCAAGTCATGTAGAAATCAAACAAAACAACCCACCTTTTATTAGGTGTGATTTGAAATTAGACATAGCTTTGTATACCTTTGGCTCTAAATCATGAGGGTTATAGTCCCATGTGATCAATGCTTCACCCAGAATACTGTCAAACAGAATACTCAGTACCTCAGACAGAGTGCTGCCCTATTTTAACCTTGACAAGGGAGTCTGTTCTACTGCTTTTGCACTGGTTTTTAATTTGTAGGACTCTTAACAATGTCTTACATTGATAGAGAACATGGAAAAAATGCAAGAAATAATTAAAATTTATTGATGTTGACACAAGGGTAAAAAAGGGCTCTTTAAACTGTGTATGAGTCAGCAACTAGAAAAACTGTGATGAAAAGGGATAAAGGTAGAGTAACTTGCTAGTGTGCTGCTCTCCAAGCTCCACAATAGTCATGAATGTTTGTCCATAGAATTAAGTTTGAAAAAGATTTTGGGAGTGTCTGTGATAAATTGAATCTGTCTGAGGTCTGCAATGGGGGAAGGTAACACTTGAACTGTTTTGGAATGAGAGCTCAGTTGGAACAAAAATGTGGCCGTTCTGCCTCATTCCCCAGCTGTGTGTGGAATGCTTCTGTGGGGTGGCTCCCCATTTCCACAGACCCAAAAACCAAAGTAGCTTTTTGTTGACCCCATTTGGGTTATGAACACAGTTCAGTGAGAACAGTATTGTGACTTGAGAAGAATTCAGTTTAAACTATCTCATCAGATAGCTTGAGACCATTTTTCCTGCTGCTGACCACTGGGGTAGAGTTAAGAGGAAGTACATTTGGTAGTGTCTTATGCTGTTGTCAGTGAAAGTTGCTATTTTTGTCATCTGGGTTTCTAGGAAAGGTCTTTTACTTTTGAAAGGTAACTTTTATTTTAATTCTACTTGAATGTTCAGGTATGAACACCTAATAGGCACTGTTTTGTTGAGAGCTTGGAAATAGTTATCCATTGTTGTGTTTTTCCTTTAGCAACTTAAATTATTTAGGCACTTCAGAGCGGCATCTTAGTTGCAGTAGGTTTATGAGGCACTTAAATACAGAAGTCTCATAGTTTGTTCTAATTTTTTATTTCAAAATTGATTCAAGTGTCTCTAAATATTTTTTGTGCTGTGTGTACAGGCAAAGATTGATGTTAGAAAGCATAAAATATCAATGGATGCAGTTCTACTTCTCATATATATAGTGCATCCTTCTGGGTCAGATAGACTTGAGACAAGCAATGCAAAGGTGAAAACGTGGAATATATGGGCCTTTAAAAAACCTCCTACATTCATTTATTAAAAACAGTCTTTTTTTTTTTTTCCACTGCTAAATAATTTATTCAGTGTTTTCAAATAAGAAAAAAATTTCCATTGCAGTATTTATCATATCCACTCAGATTTTTTGATAGTGTCTTCATAGACCTGTCTGGGAGTAAGATGTTCTCTTACTTGGCAGAAGGAAGAACTGCACTTAGTATTTATAATTCTGCTTAATAAGCACAGCCAGAGTGCTAATCACTGTCATGAGAGATTGGCAGGACTTTAAGCCATCTGAAAAATGATGTAAGTCTGTATTCCCAGAGAGTTAAGAGAATAGAAAAGCAAGGCTCTTGGATGAACAGAGTTACTTATATCAGAACTCATGTGTTTACTGAACGACCCCATATTGTTTTCTGCTTTTATTTTGTTGTCCATTTTCTCATAAGCTGTTGTCCATTTGGTCAGCTTTGGGAGTTTTGAAGGTATCTCCTTTCAGGTCAGTGCAGCTTTAATCATAGTCTGGTGAATTCAGCAGATAGCTCTTCTAACTTCCCAAGAATTAGTACTGTGATTCATGCACCTGACTTCATCCTGGGTGGTTAATGCAGCCTTTCCTCAGTGGGCACACAAGTTCTCTTCACTCTATATATCATGTTGTAATCAAAAGGATGGGACTACAAGAGAGAGATCACTAGAAGATAGCAGGACAGGCACAGAAGTAAGTTTTTAAATGGAACCCACAAGTTTAATGTAATAACAATTAAAAAAGCACAAAGTTCAAGGTCTGTTCTCTTTACTCTGTGAGGCCAGTCTCAGAGAGCTGGAAGCTGTCGGTATGCTGTCCATTGATGCGGATCTCGTTGTCAGTCCTTTTTGGACTCTTTGAGTCAGCTGCAGCTGGGAGCTCAGGAATAGTCTTGTCAAAATTCTCCATCTTGATCTGGTATTCACCTTTGGCATTGCGGGCTAGCAGGGAGGCAAAGCGGTGATACACCAGGATCTCTGACGGGAGGTAGGATGTTCTCCTCTGACACGTTTCTCCTGTGCCCTCCTGCACAGCTGAGAGGAAGATGACCAGCTCAAAGTGGGGAGGAGCTTCTCTTTGAAGGAGAGCAGCCAGCGGGCTGGATGCAGTGATGGAGTGGTAGTAGGTCAGTGGGAAAATGAAAAATGGACACTCATCCGCAGTGACGCTGTCCAGGTGGAAGTCAATGCTAGTTTGGTGCAGCTGCCCACTCTCTTGTTCTTGGAAAAGTATAGCAGAGATCTGGACACTGGTCAGGGGGCTGGAGCGAGTGTTGGCCACCTGGAACATGAGGTGTGGCTTCCCCTCGGTGTGTGTGACCACGGCGGAGCGTGAGAAGCGGATGGAAAGTGCCCGGTTCTTTGGGCGCGCGATCTTGGCCACGAAAGCACCTGGAGCATGGGAAAGAGCAAACTCAGTGTGAGCACAGGGCCTGGGCTGGTTCCCTGCAGGCTCCAACAGAGCAGAAGCAGGCTGAGACTGGAAAGACTATGACTGAAAACTGCTAGGTTGGCATCATACTAACCTGCTTTTGTTCAAAAAAGTATAGCTTTCCTAAAATGCTTATTTTTCTAAATTATTTTTACTTATTAATACTTATTAATAAGTAAATTTACTTATTATAAGTATAATTTACTTGTTAATATAGAAGTTAACTGTAGCTGTAAGGAGCCTGTTAGCTTGCCCCAACTTACTGTAATTGGTAATACACAGTAAACTAACCTGTGTATTTTCAAAGTATTTTGAATTACTTTAAACATGAAGAATATTTTAAATAACTTAAAATACCTTAAAATAGCTGTGACATTGTAAAAAACTTTCATTACATTGGATACTGAGGAATACGTAAGCACTGAGTTAAAAAGATTAATGAAGATAGCTCAGTTAGACAAAAACATACTTTAAAAGTCAAAAATTCAAGTCAAATTGACTTGAAATATTGTAATTATATGGTAATAGCTGAGAGAGAGAATGGTATAAGAAAGAAGTGATTGAGAGCGACATGCATTGATCTGCCACAAGTATTTTCCAATGAAGAGTGAAATTCTTAAGTCCAAATATTGATAACAGCTTATTTGTCTTTTGTTGATTAATGGTGTTTAACTTTTAGTGCTACGTAGCTGAAATCTTGCCGTCTTTGTAGTGGCTAATTTTTAGTGGCTAATTTAATTTTCTTTCATATATCAAAAAGAGCAGTATTTATTTCTAGCTCTATTCTTAAATCCAGTTGTTACACCTGTTGTGTGTAAAGATGCAGTAGGAGGAATTACCTGTGAGGAAGGCTTCTAGCATGAGCCCCAGGACCATCTGGATTGCCAGCAGGGCAATAGCACTGGGACAGTCCCCACTTGGGAACATGGTGCCATAGCCAATCGTGAGTTGTGTCTCCAGCGAGAAGGAGAAGGCAGCTGTAAAACTGGTGATGTACTTGACACATATAGTATGGTTGTCAGGTGGAGCATCGTGGTCCAGCTCCAGGTCCCCATTCATCTCAGCCAGCAGATACCAGAGCACTGCAAAGACCAGCCAGTGAATGACAAAGGAAGCCGAGAAGACGAGCATCATCCATCTCCAGCGCATGTCCATGAGTATCCCCCACACGTCTCGGAGGTACGCCACACCTCTGCCCTGGGCACCGGCCATCTGGAACGTGCTGTGTCCATCCTTGGTCACCAGCCGCAGGTATCTGTGAGTCAGGAGGGGAGCGCTGGATTTGGTGTTATTGCTCTCTAGCATATCTGTTGTCATCTTCTGGAAAGGAGAGGAAAGGAAAAAAAGTGATACAGTGCCACGTATTTGTATTTTGCCTAATGTTCACAGCTTCTGACACATCAGCAGGGGTAGGAATACTGCAGCCAACAAAGGAGGGCTTATACATTGCAATCCAGAGAAGATTAAGTCAGGAGCCTGGAGAGGAATTTACCACTGTTTGTGGTAATACTTTGCTAAAAAAGATTAGGTTTAAAAATCTGACTACTTCTCAAATTCCCCCTGCGTGGTTGTTTAAATATAAATTTCCTACTTTACTTCCCTAAATTTACGTTGAAGTCGCATGCTTCAATTCTTTAGAGGTGAGTGGGATGGGATTAGGGATATTGTTTGTGAAAAGAAACTGAGTTTTGCTGATTATATCAGATTTTGTAACTTCTTTTGAGCAGAGTATAATAATTTACCAGTGCTATTATGAATGCTATCAACAAGAGTATAGTACTAAGGAAAGAATGTTTATTATATTCTTTCTGTAACATATTTATGCATTTTAGGGGAATGCTGTACTTTAGCTACTAGCCCTTTCTGACTCTCCTAGCTCAAGTATTGTGTGCTGTCTGCACCCACCATGTCCAGTTAAACAGAATTACAATATTCAGGGCAGAACTGCTTCTGGGAGTCTGAGGCTGTTTATGTAAGGATCAGGTAAAAAGAGGGTCAGGAGACCAATACAGAAAATACACTGAGACATAATTTCCAGTCTAGTCTGCCTGAGCAGTGCAATTTTTATTAGTGACCAAGTAAAATAGGACAGCAAGCATGTGGGAATAAGGGTGGAATTGCAGATATGGGAAGTAAAATGGCTACCTGTAAGTATTTCATGTATTAGGTTCCCTGGTTTGCTTTTAAACCTCAAAGCTTGTGGAATTCACCAGAGCTGGTGAATGTCTTTTGAAAAGACAGTGATAACTCAAATCCATACATTTTATAAATATTGGTTGTTTAAAGTTCACCTGGGACAGGTTAAAATTAAGTACAAGTTTGTGTAAAATAGAGAGTTCATGATGTTACAACCTGTTTAAAGAAAGTTGTGAGGAAGCTTGCTAGTAGGACAGCACAGAATCAAAAAATTCATGTAAAGTCTGCAGGTTATAATTATATATGGTGTATTTAATCACTTTTGGTTTCCTATCAATTTTTACTTTCCTTTGAATGATGGCTGTTTCAGTCTACTACATTTTTTTTTGTAGAGGAATTGGATTTTTCTCTTCTAACAGTGCCATCTTAGTTTTCTCTTGAAATGCATTAGAAGTAAGGATCCTGAAATTCAGAATGAATTTATGGTAGGTGAAAATGTCATGTGATCTTTGATCACATAAACTAGCAGTTTACATGATTGCTTAATCTTCAACCAAATTTTAGTGGCTACAGAACATTCTCTTCTGCTTTTACTTGTGTTTAATGCCTCCTGAGATACGAGGATTGACATCACAGTGACTGTTTAGCTAAGGGTTTTTTTTTCTTCTGTAGCTTCTCAAAACCATCCAGCTATTACTTCTATCCATGCTGTAGTCAGAGGGAGATAGAGTAGATGATGACTTGAGTGGAATTTGGTGGTTTTCCCCTTATTTTTCATTTTCCAGTTCAAATCTCCCAAGAGGAATATTTTGAAACCATGCCCTGTGTGAGAGACGACAGTGGACTTAGCGATGTTCTCCTGGCATATGGTACCAGGCTGCATTTTGGGGGATTTTGGTTGTTACTCATCCAGTTTATGGCATGACTCCCCACCTTCACTGAGTTGGCTCTTCAGTCTGCTGCATAGCTCCATGAATGACAGTTCTTACTCTTGCTGTACAGTAACTTGAATGCAATCATACATGCTCCAGTAATCCAATCATTAGTGACTTGTCTGTAGAGCACAGTCCATGTGTTAAGATTTAGATGAGCCCTTCTAGAGGCCTTGAAGGAGCTGGAAAATGGGCATCTCTGACTGGGAAGGATGATGGGGACCATGCTGAGAATGAGCTCCAAACAGTGCCTTGGTTTTATCATCTTAGAGTAAGCAGTAGTCACAAGAATCACTTGTTTCAATAGAGAAAGATTACAGAATCTTAGAGAACAAAATGCCTGAGTGCATCATGCCTTCAAAACAAACCAGCAAACCAACAAAAAACCCAAAGCAGTGAAGCACAACCAAAAGCTTGTGTTTTTCTGTAAATTCTTGTGGTACTTTGAGGGCAGGATCTACTTTGTAGACTCTAAGCAATTTGGGATTACAAAACAAATACATGTTGTGGAAATGATTCTGTTGCTGACTGATTGGTGACAGAACCCTTTTCTGTGGTGTTATGTACATTAAGAAAAAAGGGAAAACATTCTTAAGATGGTACTTTTTTTTGGCTGCGTTTCAGATCTTCATATGAGTACTGAGGCAGTAGTGTGTTTGAACACTGCAGACTTGGAGCAAATGCTGTCAGCATTGTAGGATCTCAGAATTGTTGATTAAGGAGCTTCTTAGGGTGGTGATTAATCACTTAATGTTGTCTTTAACTCTGAAAAAAGTCAGGTTCTTTGGGATTTTTTCAAGGGAGGAGGATTGATTCCTGACAGATTTTGAAGGCACTTGAGAAAGAGAACCTACATTAGCCCCCAACAGCACACTTCAGAACAGTCCTGTGTCTCTGCTCCTTGAGATTCTCAAGCAGGTGAATTTGCATTCTGAGGTTAACCAAGTTATGCACTGGTACAGTGCTCTGATTTTTCTAGTCTAGGACTGTTGAAAATGTTAGTTTTCTATTTCAGTGGCAGGGATAGTACTGGAAATGTGTAAGCTTGAGTTCCAGAACCCCTTTTTTCAAAAGGATTGATGGATTAAGAGCCACAAATCTTAACTTCCTGGATTGAGAAAAACAGATAAGAAACTGCAGATAGACTCTGAAAGCAGTGCCCTTGGGTGAGAGTAAGAGGCAAAAGAGCAACTGCCCTGTGGGAAATAGTTTCCCCAGGTTGGAGGATCAGTCCCCTGTATTCTCAAAAGCAGTGAGAGCTTAAGAGCAGATGTGACTTTGAATTTAAAAAGTGTTAACGTCTTTTGTCTACTCCTTCCCTTGCCCATAGTAAAAAAATACAAATACCTTCTTTTCTTGTTGGTGATAAATAATGAAGTTATGTCGTACAATTTGAACCACCTGATAGAATCCCCTGCCTGGCATGGTCCTTGGTGACTCCACATTAATCCCAATTTCAATGCATGTTTTAGGAAAGACATTCAACTTTGACTTAAAAATAAAAAATCTGTTTGTTGGAGAATGCTTATCTCCACTATAACATACATGCACTGTTTCTCATGCAGGTTTGTTCAGTGTTCTCTCTCAACAACCTTTATGTTACGTTATTTGCTGGGTTTTGGTTTTCCTGGTTCCTGACCTAGGCAACTGTTGAAGCTTTGGGGTGTTTCTTATCCCTTCATCTCTCAGCTGATAGCCCCTGACCAGAAAGACAGGAGCTGTCAGGAATCACTTTTCTAAACCTCTTTTGGCATACAGACCAGTCCCTTACCACACATTTGCTGTGTCTAATCCTTCCTGTTTACCTTCCCTTGAAGGCAAAATTATCACAACACCAGTGTGTCTGTCAGTTCTTAGCTTTTTTTGATTTTCAGTCTTTCTATCACCTTGTCCCTCATCCTGGTTTCTTTCTTCGATATACTCCTCTAAGACAAAACAAGGTAGGGTGAGTACTAATTTTTAAAAAAACCTCAGATTCCTTCTTCTAGCAGTGGGACAGATTCTAAACTGACCTGGCTGGCTAATGATTCACGTGTGATAAAACCTTGCCATACAGCTTTGGGATGTTGCTTGTATTTCTGAAATTCATGATTCAGCACATGCATCTCCCATGCTTTGCCTTTTTGATTTACATCTTCTTCCTTGTGTTGTAACAGCCTTTATTGCATTCCTATTCCATGCCACCTCTGATTGATAGCCTCTCCTTTCCTCTTGCTTAGCTTTTTCTTAGAACTCTGGTAGGGTTGCAGGGAAAGTCTTTGGCAGTACCGTCTCCATTTTCGTTTGCCTTCTCAGTTGAAGGCATTCAAAGTGACACTTCAGCCTGCTCTCAGCTCGATACACAAATGCATCTGCAACCTTTTGAGGAGCCCGAGTGAGGAGTTGTGTTCAGGGGAGACTTCTGCAGTGTTGCCCTACTTGCCCAGCTTCTAGTCTTAACAAAGTCTGTTCTAATTGACCTTGGAAGGGACTCAAAACAGTTTATGCTGCGCTGCTTCATTCTAACAGGAAAGTGGTCTTGAGGTCCTGCTGGTTTCTGGGAGTGGCTGCAAAAAGTTGCTTATAACTGCAGCATCATTTGGAGGTTTACTAGAACCCAGGTGGTGGTGTGCCCCTCTGGGGAATTTGTACATTCCTCTTTACCTGGCCTGGGTTTGCATGATCATGTACAAGCTTCACATTTAAACCTTGCCTGCTGTGAGCTGGGATTGTGCAGGTCTATTGCTCTCTGTGCTTTGCAACAAGAACAAACCAAGATATTTTTTAAAGGCATTTTTCATGGCATTAAAATGACTATTTTGTGTGTTCTTACTTTTAGATTATTGTATATTGTTTTTTTAGACTGAATGGGCACCCTTGGAGATGCTCTGGCATTATTATTAGGAAATGAAGAGTTTTTTCAGTATGGATGACATGACTGGATCATATAACTTACATTGGGGGATAGTCTTAAAAATTTAGTAAGTAATTCAGCTTGAGAAGCTGCATTGGTTGAAAGTTTATGCTCCTGTTGTGAGTAGAAGAGTTAACATTTTGAACGTATTTGTCCTTTTGGTTTTGTAGCCAATAATGCCTCATTGAGATGAATGGCCGTAGTTTGTGACAGAACTTACTTCTGAGCAGTGTGCAGAATTAAGATAAGCTTTCAGGACTTGTTACTTATAAGTAGGTCTTGTAAAAATGGAAACCTGAATTTGTTGATCCCAAGTTACATTTTTCAAAGCAAGTGCCATAAAGTATTGGATGTGAGAGCTTGTACTTTTGACTTTCTGTGACAGTTTATTGCAGAATGCACTTTAAAGAAAAGAGGTGGTAAAATAGGAGAGTATGTCTCCTTTTATAGTACAGAAAGCAAGGCTGCTTATATACTTGGTTTTTGGGAAGCTAAATAGTGCTCCATTTTATATATATTGTATTTTCATATAAGTGCTCTGAGGATCTGTAGGAACACTAATTCTTGATTTTGAAGTAGCACCTGAGTGGACCAAATAGTCTGGCTACTTTTAGAGAAGCAGAAAAGCAACATTTAAATAAAGTCTTGGTAAAGGTTTTAAAATGTTCCAGTATATATTAAATCCTTATGCAGAAACTTAAATGCAGGATTAAATACTGATAAAAGAGGAGTAACTTGACCGTTACAAGGGAGGGTTTTGACATAAAGCTGCATTAATAGAAGTTTGCTGCCACCCTTTTTTTGTGGAACTTGCTGTTTTTGAAGAGCAGTCCTGCCCTGTGTGGTGCAGACTTTCCCATGGCTTGCCTAGAGTGGCTAAGTTTTGCAGGGCAGTGGAGTTCACTCCATGTCCATATGCGGTGTCCTGGGCAGTGGTGCCAGCTTGTTGTGTGTCCATAAGCACAGGGATGAATGCATTGACTAAAAACTGTTAAAGTCTGAGATATGATTGGAGATGGTAGAAAGTTTAAAGATGTGAAATTTGTCTCTTTTGTGATGGAACTCAGTGCTGAGTTATGAGTGTAGCAAGGTGAGGGTGGCTTTTTCATAATTCTTGGCCAATTTCATGACACCCAGCTGCTGGAGCTGGAGCTGGCGAATGTTCCCTGTCTGCACAGCCTTTCCAGCACTTATCTTAAAAACTTTTTGAAAAAATACTGCATGAAGATTTTGATTTTGCTCTGTGTGCTATTAGGACTGTGGTCACCTGAGAGAGTATTTTCTTCTTTTTGAGGGGGAAAAATCAAATAACCATTTTGTGTAAGCTGATACTTAATTTAGCAAGGTTTAGAAGTAAAACTCTCTGCCCTGAAAAGAAGTTTGATTTCTTTGATTAAAGGGTGACAGAACAATTCAAATTATACAATAAGAGAAAAGGAAGAAAAAATATGGTGGTTTTGTGTACTTACCAGTCTTCAGAGGGTCTTTGTGCAGGAGAAGGGGTAACCTGGCCTCCAGGAGAGGGACTGCTCTGGTCTGCTGTGCTGATCCCAGCACTAGCAAGAAACTTCCCACAAGTGGTTGGTAGAGATTTAAAAAAAAAAAAAAAAAACAAACCAAAACCTTTAAAAAATGGGTTTGTATGTTTCGTTCCTGTGTTTATATGCTGGGGGGATTGGTTTCCATCTGAAGCTGATTTGATTGGTCATTTTGCCTGCAGGGGGGCCGGTTGGCTCTGATCATGTGGAAAAGAATGCTGGTTTGTTAGGGGCATTTCTTTACCCAACACAAACCTTTAGCAGCCAAGGAGAAATCATCAAACACTTACTTGGAGAAAAGGTGCCTTCCCCCTCACCTCCTTAATCAAGATAATTTTTTAGGTTTGTATAATGTAAAGTTTTACATGGAAGCTGAAAAGGCCAAAATTTCCTTGAAAAACTTGAGTGGAAAAGTTTCTGTTGGCTGCTGAAAACCCACAGTGTTCACTGATACCTTTTCTCTTACCAGTGTCAACTACTATTTGTTAGGGTTAAGAGAGACACTCTTGTGTCTCCCTGCTGCTTCACTTCTTCCTTTCCTGTTAGGTCCCAAGCTCTGGAGTGTTAATGGAAAGGTGGATGCAGCTCGTGGTGCAGCCTGTGCTCTCAGGAGGGTGCTGCTGAACTGCAGCCTAATGCTGGCCGTTTCCATCTGCACATTGCTCCTTTGTGGAAGCATGGAATTAATCACAGGATTTTGCTGAAGCCTAGGAATGAAACAAGGCAGATTAGGTGGCTTGCTGATTCCATGCAGCAGATGAAACCGCTTTCACTTAAGCTGTTGCTCTTTTACTCATGAAATGAGAGGAGCTGTTGAGGGTATGTCTGAGCAAGCAGCTGCGCAGTGATCAGTGTGCTTCCCTGCTGGACCAGCGCTGAGGACAGCTCTGGAACACAGGACTGGTTCACATTTTTTTTTTCCCTTGGTGAGCTGCTGGTGTGAGGGCTTTGACCGAACGTCAGATGTAAGAGGATCTGAGAAACAAAGGCTTTGGTTGTTTGCAGTAAAACTACTGAAGGCCTGCTGGGAAAATCATTAATGTAGACTTTCCTGCTTAGGAAACAAAATCCTCCCTCTTTTTTCTTCCTTAACCTTCCCCCAACCCTAAATTGCAAAACATTAATTTTTTGCTTCATTAATATGGAACATTTTAATACATGTTCAGGCACAGCACCGAAAGTTGATAGGCATAGAGTGACTTTGAGAACCAGGGCAAATAATGCAGTGCCAGGGGACTCCCATCAGTGTGACAAGGCTGTAGGACAGTGTGACTTGCCCTTCAACCTTCCCCCCCCCACTGCAGACAGCGTCACTTAGTCACAAGTAGGATTTTGGTTTCCAGCAGTATTTTCTTAGAAACCATCTTTTGAACTGTAGAAGGCATATGCTGTGTGGTCACTGGTTTTCTAACCTAATTCAAGTGAATGAATCAGAAATCTTTACACAGTGGTATAGCAGGTGAAATTAGGTACAGAGTGTTTTTCAGGTGTGTTATGGAATTGAACTCCTCTTAATTCTTTTGAATCTGTTGACTTGCTCACACTGGTGACAGTAGATAATGGCCAATTTAGTGAAAAATATGGAGTTATATTTGACAGTATATTTTTGAGACTTACTGTTGAGATTGAGATTTCATGCAAAGAGATTGAAAATTTGAAGCTAGAAAAGGAATTCAGAACTGCTGATCTGTCACTGGGAGTCACTTCATGGTATTTGTATTTCTGTGGTGTTCCTAGCATGTCCTAGCATGTACTGTTTTAATGAGAAGCATCATCTTAAGGACATTTATTTAATTCTTCTGTGAAGTAAACTAAAAATTTCACATTTAGGCAAATTTATTTCAGTTCCTTTAAAAACACTGACTGCAAAGGTTTTTATTTTCATCTTCCTCTTGAGGAATTGTATAGCAGGCAGCAGAGAGAAAAGAGCGAGTTAAAGTACTTGATAGACTCCTGGTTCTTGCCCCTCTGTAGAGGAAACAGCAGTCATGGCTTTCCTGTTTATTCTTTCCAGACAGCGAGCATGGTGTAGGAACGTGGGCTGACAGCCTGGAGAACAGGAGTTATTTGCCATTCTGTTAGTAAGTCCTCATCATAAATGCATTGCCATGGGGCCGCATCCTCGAATCCAGTCTTGTTCCCCACAGTCAGTATCCCTTCAAATCAGCGTTGCACAGCTGTAGGCTTTTCTGGCTGGATACCACTCGGCTCTGTCTGAAGTTTTCTGTAAACACCATTGCTGGCTTTGTGACAAGCCTGAACAGAGGTGCCCTTTTACTGCTCCTTCTCTTCAGGAAGTCCAGTCAATTAGTCCAAGGCAAAACCATAGATTGCATTTTAGTTTCTTTCATCCTTAAAACGTTGCCAAGTCCTGACTCTGTGATCTAAGTCATTTCAGCTGAAATGATTGTTCTCAAATCTAGGAGCAGTTTGCAAAGAATATGCTGGGACTTTGGAAGTTATGGATTTTGATGTTATCTGTAGGAATATTCCTGTATTCAGTTTGTCACAGTCTTTCTGTCGCTTGGGTAGCTTGATTTTTCTGGTCTTTAACCTGTGACTGGTTTGTGTTTGTAAAGAGCTAGTTTCTTGACTGGTCTGTCTAATCTTCAGGATCATCTAATGCCAGACCTGTTTGGACGCATACCTTGTTCTTTGACTGATGCTTGCTGTGATGTCCTAATACCAGAAACTGAAGTATGTCATGAGACACTGCATTTTTTTCCTCTTAATTCCACTGAATGTGGCATCAGAACTATCTCTAATGTGACACACTGGAGTGCTGATGTGTTCAGAAAGGTTTTGGAACCACAGGTGTTCCCATCCTCAGATGAATATAATACTGACCCCTTATATTGGATTTTTTTCATGTCTACATTTCTAATGCCATAGAATTTAAGATCAGAAGCCGGGCAGGATCCCACTTAAGCCTGATCTTGGCAAACAGCATTTGATGTTTTGTAACCTCTACAGAGATGCTTTTCAAACCCCATTTTCTGTAAGTTTAGCATGCAGTACCTGACTTAGATAGTTCAGTTCTTGGGAATAAAATCTACTGTCCTAAGGACTAACAGAACCTGAGTTACCTTGATTTGACTATAGCATGAGTAGATGGGCAGTGGGGCTAAAACCTGGATATACAGTGGCAAAGCAGACTTCACAATATTCTTTTAGTGACTTTTTTTCCTGCGTGTTTTTGGAAGAGTGGAGCAGAATCTGTGAGCTGAGAGCTTGTCTGTTTTAAAGAGCAGTCTCCAGAATCAACTGAACTCAAAATGGAAGGGAAGAACATCCTCTTTTTTTCCTTAATTGGTAGAGTCTAACATCTCTCAAATTAATGTTACTGAATAAGTGTCAAGTAGTATCTGATTTTTATGAAAATAATAGACATATCTGTAAAAATATTGCTTCTCGTGTCTCAAAATAGTGATTCGAATGACTTCTTCTGGTAACTGTTTTAGTAAGAAAAAAATCAGTGTCTTGTGCTGCAAAATGAAGAAAATTGGATCTCTCTTCCTCTTTGCAGCACTTGAAAAATAGATTCAGAAGGAATGAGGCATTTTCCTTGTTGTCTGGGACTTAGGCTCCCGTGTTCTATTGGGTTGGAGCTCTGTCCTGGGCACCTCTCTCCGTGTTTTACTTCAAGCTGGCTCTGTAGCCTTGCCTTTGGCTTTTCTAGTGTGTGAAGCCCATTCAAGGAGCAATGGTGTGAGGCTGCCCTGCACTTTCTGGTACCGTAGTCTGCATTAAGATTTTTAGATACCTAAAAAGAAAAAAAAGAAAAAAAAAAAAAAAAAAAAATCACAAACTTAAATTTTTCTGTCTGGCTTGTTCCTTTCCTGTCTTTTCCATGAAGCATGGGAAAACAGAATGTGGCTGATGTTCATCGGCAAAGATTTATCCACTCCAGATAACAGAAGTTGTCAGCATCACATGTACCAAACAAAGGGAGTTTGAGGGCCTCCAGCAATTTTATTTGGAGTATTATCAGAGACTCCCACTGCCTGCAGATTTTTTTCTGTTTGTTTCTCAAAGCCCAGCAAATACAGAGGTGATCTTCAGCCAGATGTCCCCTTCAGTGAAGTAAAGGTGTAACTGGGTTATACTTGACTTCATAGCTGTCATTGCCTGTTGGTATTGGTGCTTAACTTTAGATTAGGTACTGGTGCTGGACTTTAAATTAACCAATGTACTTTAGCTCTTCATATAGGAACAACATAAGGGATAGGTATTCCAAAAAAATTACAGCTGGAGAAAGATAAAGGGTTTTTTTTTTTCCTCCAGTGTGTTGAGATGGTGGAGAAGGGATGTCAGTTTTTCTCCAAGGTGCATGCAAAGTGAGAGCCAGTGTATGCTTCCTGTCTCCAGAGTGCAGTATCTCTAGCAGGAAGAATTTTCATGTTCTAAACACAGGTTTCATATGCCACAGAATTTCAGAGCTTCTTTGTTTCCTCATCTTTTTCACTGACTGAAAAATATTGCCTGATGCTAAGGCATTCTCCTGTGCTTCCTAAACTAAATTCTTAAAAATGTCTCTTTCCACCCCAGGAGTCTTAGTACATCATCATGCCTTCTTTTGTGGGTGGTTTGTGTTTTTTTTTTTTTTTTTCTTTTTTTTTTCCCTGTCTTAAGAAAGCAGGCATGCTGAGCAGACTTCACCAAATAACATCTTACATTTTTGGATTTTAGGACTCCTCAGAAGGAAGATTCAGTATAACTTTCTCCTAAAAGTATTTGAAAACTTTTCTTTTTAGACATAACACCACAATTTCAGATTAAGACTGGGTAATAATATCAGTGAGGAAATGGCATCATTTGGGTTCCTGTGAGAATCCTGGTGCTATGCAGCTGAAGAAATTTATTTCAGTGATGGGTTATCTAGTCAGGACAAGTCAGCAGTGAAAGCAGCATCTCTGTTAAGCCTTGGCATGCTGGTGTATGATGTAGAAATCTTGATGTATAATACAGAGTCTTTTCATAAAAATTTTTTTATCATCCTTTTCTGACAAGGTTGCTCTTCATAAGTTCTTGAGGATTTTATGTTTTGTTTTGAATATAACATAAGTTGGGAACTAAAAGACTATCCTGTCTCCTAAACTTGTAGTAGACTTATCCTTCAGCTCAGGCATAAGCTTCTAGCTTATTTCATTGCTTCTAGGCCTTTATACACTGAGCATGGCTCTCCAGAAGGTGGATTCACAGCATAATGTTAACATTGCTAAGTTTTTTCTCCTTTATTCCTCAATGCTACTTTGAATTTTCAGTGTTTCCTAGTAGTAAGACTGCTGTATGTTGGATTAAATAAATAGATCTCACCTTCTTTTTATTACAGAAGTAGGAAATGTGTTTGGTTTATATAATGTTTACACTGTGCTCCCATTTAGCTTGAGACACTTCATGATAAAGCAGTTTACTCTTTTTCTCTGCACACTTTTGCCTTCTTTCTGTTACATTTCCCTACAACTCTTAAACTGCCTTTTCCTCCTTTGTCTTTCCTATCCATATTCTAATTGTTTATATGCTTTGCTTCCTTTTGGATTTTTTTTTTTCTTTTTTTGGCCTTTCCATCCCAAGGTACATGGGGACCTGGATTTCTTAAATCTGTCATGTTTCCTTCCTGAATTTCCATTTCTTTTTTAGGTTCCTATAACCACTTCTGATACACTTTTGCATCCAAAGGAGCAAGATTTCAACCCTTTTGAAGACAGGACACATGTTCACTGGCCTGTGTTTTCTTTGCAGTGAGACCAAACTTTGAGGAAGGTGGGACAGTGCCCGCGGGGAGGAAACACGAATTTATCCGCTCTGAGAGCGAGAACTGGCGCATCTTCAGGGAGGAGCAGAATGGGGAAGATGAGGATGGAGGCTGGCGACTGGCTGGGTCACGGAGGGATGGGGAGAGGTGGCGTCCTCACAGTCCAGGTGAGAGCAGAGCTGGGCAAACATGCAGCCATGCTTACAGGGAGAGGGGAAAGGCTGTGAGGAGAGGGAGGTGCTCTTCAGGGCAAAAATAGGTTCATGTAGTTTTGGCCATTAAATACTGTTCTGGCATGTGTGGGGCTCTTGGTCACAAAATGATTACCACAAAATTATGTGCCTTCTGTTTTCCTTCTAGCATCTTCAGTACCCTTACATATTTAAGGGAACAGTACTTCTCAGGTGTACACTTTGTCTGTATTGTGCTCCAGGTGTGTATGTACCTGGTAAAATAAGAGGATTTTAATAGTACTCTTTCTTTGTGGCTGTGAGAATGAGGGGAGAGGAGTCACCCATGTTAGACAGCATACCAAAGGCTGCAGACTGACACGGATACTAAACCACTCTGGTCATTGATCTCTTTCCAGATGTGTTTGTAATGCCAAGTAGCATCCTTAGAAAATCTCAAAATATGTTGCTCTGCACGTTTTGTAGTTAGTTACAGGATATCTTGTCCCAGTAAATTTCAGGCACCTGTTTGGTTTCACTCTCCCCTTCCTGGGCCTGACAGGACAAGTCTGTTCACATGCTTTCCAGCACTGCATTGCTGGAATTGCAGGACAAATATAAAGCAGAGCTTGATATTTCAGCAGGAGGACTGAAACATATAGGGGTTTTTTTTTTCCTTCTTTTAGGAAAAGATTCAGTCATACCTGGTGTGGGATCCTGGGTTTGGCTCTCTTCTGGCCGCAGAAGGCTTCTGGAATACCAGGAGAGGGGATTAGGCCTTCTGCTGTTACATCTTCATAGAATAATAAAATTGCTAAGTTTGGAAAAGACCCCTAAGGTTCAGTCCATCCATTGAACTAGCATTGCCAAGGCCACCACTAAGCAATGTCCTTAAGTGCCACATCTACATGGCTTTTAAATTCCTCCAGGGATGAGGCTTCCACCATGTTCCTGAGCACCTATGCTTGACAATCCTTTCAGTGAAGAAATTGCTCCTAATGCCCAATCTAAACCTTCTTCGTGGTAGTTCTGGAGAGTGATAAGGTCCCCTGGCTTGAGCCTTCTTTGCTCCATGCTAGACTTGATAGGAAAACAAAGAAAGCATGGGACATTTTTGGGGCTGAGGTGGACAATTTCTTCCCTTCAATAAAAAAAAGTCCTAGTTGATTTTACGATGGCTCTGTTGCTCTTTTCAATATCCCAGACTTTCAGTACAGTTATTGTGAGCAGCCATCACCTGTGTTCTGAGCCTGCTTCACAGCTGTGTATAACTCTGCTCTCAAACAGCTGTTCTCTTGTACTAAGATTCAGCAGCAAGCCCAAGGCTTGATTTATCATCATACGTTTTCTATTTAGAGCAAGGCTAAAAGGCAAATTTTGAAGAATGAGGTTTTCTTTTCCCTGGTGTTTGGTCACAGTTGTTGATCAGACAGTGCTGTTTAATCTAGTTGAGGCAACATCAGGCCAACTACCTTATGATGAAGCATGGTACTCAGGAGTGGAGTGTTCTGCAAGTACCAGCCTGCATGCTTCAGCTTAAAAGGAAGTGTAGACCTCAAAGTTCAGAAGTTCATTCGGGTGTTGAACTTTCCTGGATGTTCTGAGGAAGGCTTTGAAAATTCATCTCACTTCTGTCATGAAAATTATTACTGCTTATTTGAGTTTTCAGTGTAATAGACACTGAACTTCCCTTATGAGTTAGTTTTAGCAGGTATCATGTTCAAAGACTTATGTGAGTCTGTAGAAAAGTTGGTAATTTTGAGATAGCCTGAGCTGACAGCTGTGTTGTCCTAGTTCCAGCTTTCATCAGAGCTATGTTGGAATTCTCCTCTTAGTAGTAGCCACAGAACTATCACCGTGGTTTAAATCACTTTTTCGCTTTAAACAATGAATTTAACTGAAATTGGCGTGGCTTAAGCTACTTCTTTGTACTCACTCTGTGTTAGGTAATAGTGTAGTCATATGTCCTGCTAAAAATAGACAAATGTCTTCAGAGGACTGTTGCCATTTGTTTAGTTGGTCCTTCCTGTGGCTTGGCTCTGTGTACTCCTGGCTAAGAACTTTAGACTGGCTTTAATATCTACTGGAAGAGTGTGATCACAAATTTAGATTCAAAGCTGCTTCACAGTTCTCTCTTTTTTTTTTTCTTTCAATTTCACCATGTTTTAAAACTATAAATGTCTCTATAAACCCCCCTCTTTCTGTTGTTCCAATTCTTGCATTCATACAATGATTGCCTATTAAATTTGCAAGGCAAGTCTGTTTTGTCAGAAACATATACAAACCTGTTTTGGTCTCAAAACTAGTGACTGATCTTTAGATATTTATGGTTTTGGTTACCAGGTCAGCCTTAAGGAGTAAGAATAAGTTATTCTTGCCTAGAATTTCTGATATGATTTTGTCCTTCCTTAAATATCTCTTCAAATTGGTCTTTTTTTTGTAAAGCATTTGAGAGAGGCCTTAAGCCTTACTCTCATGTAAAGTTTTCTTTAGTTACTGCTTCTCAGTAACTAAAGAAATTTGAAATGCCTTTATTTGAAAGGCATTTCAAATTCATCTTAATTCTCTCCACTTTCAGAATCAGGTGCTGTGATTGAACTAGAGTTGAATTTTTGGGCATTGTTCCTTGAGTTTCTTAAATATCTTGAAGCAACTAAGGTACATTGGAGAATCTTACTCAAAAATTGAACAAAGTAAGAACTAGGTATAATATATGCCAAAAAAAGTGTACCATTGTTAAGTGTTTAATTTAGATTTAGTATTGTTTTAGTATATATTGAAAATTTTACTGCTGAGTTAGAGAATATAACTTTTAAGAGAGAAATAGCTATTAATAAGGCTGATGTGTTCTTGGATTTCCTGAATCCAAGGCAGCCAGTAGCCCTATCTTTTACCTACAATGTCAACATAAATTAAGCTTAAAATTGTCTCTACATGTGAAATATTGAACATGTAACAACTGCCTAGTGATAGTATAGGCTTGAACTTAAAGCCATGTTTGTGTCCTGTTGGTTAAAAAACTTCAGGTAAGAATTCAGGGTTATCTCTACTTTTGGCTTACTTTGAAAGGTTGACAGCCTGATATTTCAGACCTGAATTACGGCCTATATTCTAACTGGGCTTTTACAAACTCATTTTGTTACTAAGAAGCAAGGGCATGAGTCTACTACACCCAAGTCTTTTTGCCTCTCCAGGTAGCTCTGGCAATGTGAGGGCTGTAAAAGGTGGTGTGACTAAATCTCTGCAAGCAGGCTCAGTGGTTCTTCATTGGAACTTTGCAGATACCTGGGCTTAACAAAGTGTTTAGAATTCACCTTCAAAAACCACATTCCGGGGTCTCACTGTGAAGAGCTGCACTCCTGGTATTGGCATGTGAACTGTGGAAAAATAGAGGCTCCTGTCAGTGCAGGGTCTCTAGATGATCCATGTATGACTGTAGGAAATTGTTAATACTCGGTTTTCCTATTCAACACAAAAGAGAGCTGAAGAAGAGTTGCTCAGCCCTTTGTGAGTGCTAGGGTAGCAAACAGGCAGAGCTGTTAATCTGTGCACTGTGGCACTGCCAGGTTGAGGCCATAGCTCTGTTTGTCCCTATGCTGGGAGCCCTGACATGGGCACTGCTGTTCATAATGAGGAGCTGTCTGTCCAGGGACTCAAGCAGAAACACTGTCTGGTTGTCAACAACCTCTCACACTTAAATCTTTTTCCTTAGTAACATTAAAAAGGTTGCCTCAGAACATTGATTTGATGGTTTAATACTGCTTTCTTTGAGAGGCATAACTAGAAGCATAGGTTAAGTTATCCAGTGGAATTATTTGCAAATAAGTACGTATGGAATAGTGAAGGCCTTGTTAAAGTCTAACATTTGTGTTTCCTTGGTAAAATTTAAGATTGAAGTTCATGATGTTTCTGGAAGGAGTTTGTTTTACATTTCCTGTATTTGTGAGACAAAGATGGATTTTTGCATGGCTAATATTAATAGGTAGAGTATGAAGGTCAGTGTGGAAACACATCAGTCATGAAACAGGACCACATTTCTCCCCTTTACTGTGTGATTTTTTTTTTTTTTTGGACATTTGATACTGTGAGGCTACACTGATTCTGGTACACAGATTCTTGGAGAAAAAAAAGAATTTACTTTTTTTTTTAATCCAGTAAAGAACAGCCACCATGAAAAACACTAAGGTGCCTTCATTTTGCTTTGCACCTTTGTGATAAAGATGGCTTGTATTGCATGGAAAGCTGTGTACAGTCCTTTCACTCCCAATTTGTTTTCCTTAGCAGCCAGTTTTTTACAGCTTAAATAACAATTTTGCACTCAGAGAATTTGAAGCTTGGCTGAATGAAGGTGTCTTCTGAATATGAAGTTTATACATGAATTGGGAAAGTTCTCCTGCTTCTTATCTTTCCAAGTTTTAGTATTCCATGGCTAAAAAAAAACATTCAGGAGACTGACCAGTCCTTTCAAAGGTATTTAAACTGTTGTCACTCCATTTTTCATGTATATGCACAAAAGCATATCTTGAGGGCAAGAGGCAAAAAGTGTGTGTTCTGTTCGGGATGGGACTTCTGCATAGTTCCTGAAGGAAAATAAAAAATCTTACATGTGTCAAGGTGCCAGAAAAGACTTAAATCAATGATGGCTGGTAAATTCAATTGGCAGCTAGTGCTGCTCGCCTGTTCTAGATTTTGTAGCTGACCTTTTTTAGTCTTATGTGGTTTCTAATGCTTATTCCACAGTTTATAATTTGAGGATATAGAGTGGACAGTATTTGAAAGTCTTCTGCTTATTGGCAAGATGCTCCTTTTCTTTGCCTTATCCTTGAAGTTGCCTGTTCATGGGTGGGCTGTACCATGTAGGGGCTTTCTGAATTGCTGTCAGTGTCCCTCCCCCGCAGTGCGTGAGCACTGCCCCAGGACCGTGTGGTAAAGCTCCTTTCCCCGCCTTAGACGGCCCTCATTCCGCAGGCTGGCGGGAGCACATGGAGCGACGGCGGAGATTCGAGTTTGATTTCCGGGACCGAGACGACGAGCGGGGCTATCGCCGCGTGCGCTGCGGCAGCGGCAGCATGGACGACGACAGGGACAGTCTCCCTGAGTGGTGCTTGGAGGATGCAGAGGAAGAAATGGGCACGTTCGACTCCTCTGGAGCGTTTCTCTCTTTAAAGGTGAAAAGCTGCGTTGGGCCCTTGGGTCGCTTGGCGCAAGTGTTCTGTGATGTCACACATGGATGGGTTATGGATGGTTGCGTTGACTTTGCAGAAAGTGCAGAAGGAGCCGATACCAGAGGAACAGGAGATGGACTTCCGGCCTGTGGAGGAAGGGGAGGAAAGGTCTGATTCTGAAGGGAGCCACAATGAGGAAGCCAAAGATCATGAAAAGACCAAGAAAGAGGGGGAGAAAACGGAAAGAGTAGTGGCAGGTAAGGGGGACTTCTGCAACAGTTGTAGAATTTTTGGTAATTCAGTTATTTAGTACTGTGCCCTGTTACAGAAGCAGTGGAAGAAGCAGCTCAGTCATCGTCTCCAGCTGCCAGGTCAGACACCCCACCGAAATCTCAGCCTCCAGACCCGCTGCAGACAAACCTTTTTGATAGGAAGGAAGAGTCTGTGCCAGAAAGAACAGAAAAAACAGAAGATAAAGAGAATCGAGTGGAGAATACATTGTCAGCCAAAATGTCCAACAGAGGAGAAGGTAATAAACCTGACAGATAAATTTAGTAAGTTTCCATTACTCACTATGAATAATCCTAGCCCCTTAAAAGAGGCGAAGACTGGATTATGGTGATGGAAAGCCAGAATTCACTGGTCTATAAATACAGGATTTGTTGGATATGCCATCTCAAACACTTGCAGTGCACTGGTACTACACACTGAAATGCAGTCCAAAGAAACACAAGCTAGTTGTGGATGTGCCTCACTGTGTTAAAGCAGAATAGTCTGGACAAATGTGTGTGGCCAGGAAGTGGGATTTGCTCAAATGTGCTGTGTTCTGCACTGATAGAACTAAACTGTTCCTTGAAGTTAGGCTCGGTGTCTGTGCTGTAAGCAGTAATTCAGGAAGATCTGAAACTACTTTTGCTTTGGTGCTAAATTTGAGCCGTTGTGAATATTCTCTGCATTAAGTTCTTAAAAGTAATTGTCATTTATGTTAAAGATAATGAACTAACTTTAACATTTTTCTTTAGATTTGGCTTCTCTTGCTCAACCTTTGCCACAGATTTCTGCAGACACAGCTGCTTCTGCTCATCTTCCTCCTCCTGTTTCCAATTCAAATCCTGCTCTGCGGCCAGTTCAGACGCCTGTCACAGCTGCTCCAGGCATGGGCAACATTCCCACTGACCCAGATGATGAAGAGGGCCTCAAACACCTCGAGCAGGTAAAATTCCTCTAATTCCTTTCTTGTTGACAATCGTGAGACTGGAGGAATGTGGAATGCAAAAAACGTTTGAAGCCCATAAAATCAGAAATGCAGCTAAGACTTAACACTTCACAGTGTATACTGAGAGCTGCTTCTCTCTGTTTTTGTTGGTTTGGTTGTTTGGGTTTGTTTTTTTTTTTTTGCAAATAATTCAAGCTTTTGGTTTTTTCTGGCTCAGGGTGCTTTACCCTGTGTTAAAGAACTAGAGACCACAATGCTTATGACCACTGTCAAGTCATTATGATTCGCCTTGAGAAATTACGTATGTCTGTTAAAACCCCCAAACAAATAAACCATCAAAGAAACAAAAACCCAACCAGAAATCCCATAAGTGAATCACAACACTGTGTTGGTGAAACTGTAGTGACTGCTGAGATGTAGAGCCTTTGTGCTCATGCTCCCATGCCTGTTTTATTTTTCATGCAGTGGTACTGCATGGCGCCTTCTTGGCAAGTTGCTCTAAAGCTTTTCATAAGCAGGCAAACTGTGCTTTTTCAGGATTCTGCCTGACAAGTGTGGTACACAGAGCTCCAGGTTTGTATTGCAGTCATTCCTGTCCTGGGGCTGCCTGTCGTTCCTGGTACTCTCTGGAGCACTGGATAGCACAAGGTGGTTGTGTTTGGTACACTCATTTTCACATCTGTAAGCCCCCATCTGACTCATATTTCTTGCTGGTTTTGATGTCTCCCGCAGCAAGCAGAAAAAATGGTGGCATATCTGCAGGACAGTGCCCTTGATGATGAAAGATTAGCAGCAAAAATCCAAGAGCACAGAGCAAAGGGTTCCTCTATGCCCCTGTTCCATGAAGCCATGCAGAAGTGGTACTACAAAGATCCACAAGGAGAAATTCAGGGTAGGTCTGTGCCATTTACACTTCCTCTTTTGTTTCACAGAATTGTTAAAGAGTTCTTCACAGAATTACCACTAACAGATGCTGGTGCTTTTTTTTTTTTTGACAAAAGCAGCACATAAAATTTACCCTTCTAGAGATAGGTTTTGAAAATATCTTCAACCCATCACTGCCCCCATGAGCTCAGCAGTCCAAACATCCAGAGCTGTGCTTTATCATGGCTGAGGTTTGCCATCATTTCATGTTTCTTTAAATAAGGTTAGGCTAAAACCTGTTTCACCTGCCAGTAGTTACTCAGATTGGAGATAACAGTGGAAACAATCGAGGAATGTGACCACTCAAGTAGCTTGTTGTAAAGAATACACAAGAAACCTTGAAATCAGTTTTCTAGACTCAGCCTGAAGACATAGAACACTCAGGGAAGGCAAAGAGAAATCAAATTTCCACCAGCCAGTGCTTGTGCAGAATCTCAATTTAAATTGCACTTGCAGCCACTGCGTTGTTAGTTCATATAATAGATAGGAACTGCTCCCTGCTTTTAATTTTTGCTTAAGAATTTTTTTCAATGAAATTTGGAGCAGGTCTTTCATATAGATACTTGCATCTTTGCTTTCAGAAGGTATTTTTCTTTTAGAGGTCCCAGGGCTCTGTTTTAGCTGCTGCTTATCTGCTTCCCAAAAGTGCAGTTAAACAGTGAATTCCTTCCTTGCTGTACTTCACACTGTGTAGTGTGAATCACTTCTCGGCTATGAGCTCCACATAGGACTGGTGGGGGAGTTGTTTGTGGGATCTGTGTCAATCTCTTGTCTGCAGGTATTGCACATCTTTAAGGTTTTCTTCTCATCTCTTTAGGTTTAAAGAATGTTAACCACGAAGTGTTTTTATTTCTTCAGTGTATGTTAGTCACTGCTCGGTGTTTATTCCTGGTTGACAATCTTAATATTTTTGTTGTTGGATTAAGTACTTCAACATGACATCAAGAAGTGAACACTTCCACATAATTATCTCTTTTCTTGGGATAGCCTCTTGTGGTTTCATACTCTCTAGGAGGAATTGCCTTCTAGAGATGCTCTTTACAGAGAAGGCAAGGGTTACCGAATGTTCCTGCTTTTCAGAAGCTGTTTTATGAAATATATTTATATAGTTCTTACTTGGTCAAATACTATTTTATACTAGTTTTGTATGTATTTGAATATGTAAGATTAGTATAGGAGCCCTCCTTTGAAAGGAATGACTGAAATCTTTCTCAGAAAAAAGAGGAAGAGAAGGAAAAGTGTAAATTTTTACAAAGGAAAGAAGCTGGATCCTCATTGTCTTAAAAAATGTAGTTGCTCACTAGAGGTGGATCTGTTTATCTGCTAAGTTCCAGAAGCAAAACTTGTGTAAAACTTGAGAGTTCCTCTGGTTTGAAGGCAAGAGTTGAAGCAGGCTAAGATTGTTTAATTATCTGTGCAGTGCAGTCAGGAAAGCAGTGCTTATGGTTTGAGCACTGTCAGCCAGCAGGTACTGCTGAGCTCCGGAGTGGAAGCTGCAGCTGCTGTGAGCCTGAAGCAGCAAACACTGCTGGAGGACAGCAGGAGGATGAGCTGGACCAAGCCCCACACCATGGTGGCTGCTTGGCTTTCACCCAAAAGCTGACCTCTCTCCCTCCAAGGCAAAGTGAAAGCCATCATGCACTTTTCTTGACACTGTAGGGCAGTGCTGTAGCCCCTGTGGAGGTGTGCATGGACACTCCAGCCTTGATGAGCAGTGGGTGAGGCAGACAGGAGCGCCTGGTGCTGGGCTCTGTGTGACCTTAGCCAGCTCCTTGTTTCCAACATGCTGACCCTGGCCTTGCTTCCCCTTCCCCACAACGTGTGTTGGTTGATGTGATTTCAGGTCCATTCAGTAATCAGGAGATGGCAGAGTGGTTCCAGGCTGGATACTTCACAATGTCGCTGTTGGTGAAGAGAGCCTGTGATGAGACTTTCCAGCCACTTGGAGACATCATGAAAATGTGGGGGAGGGTTCCCTTCACTCCAGGCCCAGCACCGCTTCCTCACCTGGTAATTATGTGACAGTTACAGTATTCAAATAGTCCTCTAACAAGTGGAAATTGAACGATTTACATGTCATCTGCTCTGTCTTGGGATTGCAGGTGTTCCAAGCACTAAAGTTGAACTTGGTGTTAGAATGCTTTTGCAAGACTAGAAAAGACATGTATTTTAAAAATGTTTGGTGTGGCTGGGAGGCTGGGTCCTGCCGTATATGTAAGGGTGCTGTGTATTTCACAGGCTTTGTAAATCTTGGTCTTGGTCTAGGTACTTTTCTATTTTCTTTTTTTTTCTGGTGAAAATACAACTTTTACATTGCTTGCCTTTGCAATCTACTATTCTTAGTATATATGTTATTGAAAAAGAATGTTTTATCCCTGAACATAGGGTGAGCTGGACCAAGAGCGACTGACTAGACAACAAGAGTTGGCTCTGATCCAAATGCAGCACCTGCAGTATCAGCATCTTTTAATACAGTAAGACTTCCTGTGGCTGTTTTCTCTTCTGCATTTTTAGTCATCTGGGTTCAGCTGCTTGTCATCATTTTCCTGGGCAATGGGGTTGGGGGTGCTTCACCTCCAACAGCAATAGCTGCTTCCACAAACACCAGAGATTGATAGTCTGCAGGATTAGGGCAGTGTGTCTATCCCTGGCTCACATTTTCAGAGTCCTTTCCAGTGTCACACATAGCTATATTGGTGAGACTTGCTTTATAGGCAGCTGTTATGGTCAGACTGAATCCCAGGTGTCCTAGTAATGACCTTCAGATGTTTTGATATCAGGAGAAGGCTACATATCTTTGGAACTGGAGATGGAGAAGGCAGAACTTACCTTTGGTCTGCTTGCTCAGCTCTTTGAAGATCAGTGGAAGGTCCTGCTGGGCAAAGCAGTGTCATCCGTTTTGCCAAAGCTTTCAGTTGTTCAGTTATGGTCAGTTCCTGACAGCTTTTTTTTTTGCAGCAGCTTGAAGGAAAGAATGCAGTCAGATAGATGCTTTTTCAGGGGATCCTGAAAGCATGTGTCATGATTATAGTTTTTCAGTACTGATTGCCAGGTTATGATTGAATGAGGCAAGAGCCTGCTCCTGTACTAGGCAATGCCTTGACATACTGGGGAAGAGACTGATTTGAGATGGACAGTGATCAAAACTAGATTAATTTGAGCTAATGTTATGGAATTTTGACAAAAAAGGAAGTAATGTTACACAGCTTACAAGAGAAACACGGGGCAGTAATAGCTGGGTGACATAGCTGAGGGTGAAGAGAAGTCTAGTTCTGTTCATGTGAGCCAACTGGCTGTATTCTTGTATTTTGACTCTTGCCAAGCTCCTGTTCTGTGATTTCCTCTTGTATTTAGCGTGTACATTATATAGATCAGTGGGCATTAGTCTCAGAGCATGAATCTGTCTGCAACTTGGGCATAAGTGAACAAATATCATTTGTCTGCTTCTCTTTTGAAGACAACAGTATGCACAGATGCTGGCTCAGCAGCAGAAGGCAGCCCTCTCATCCCAGCAGCAGCAGCAGCTCGCTATTCTCCTTCAACAGTTCCAGGCCCTGAAGATGAGGTGAGCTGGCCCAGACTTGAACTGAATTCTGTTCTTCCTGTACTCTAGTTTGTATATAACAATAATTACATCTTGTCAGCTGTCTGTCCTAGTTAAGTTTGCTCATATTTTAGGATTATATATGTTCAAGATGGTTATAAGTATGTGAGTATGTTTCAGAATAATAGGAAACAGTTTTAGGATATGGAGTACTTCTTTATACATGTAACCTTTGCCTCAGAGGTTTACAGAAAGGAGGAGTTGAAATTGTTCCTGTCTGACAGATCCGTTGTGCTGGTCACCGAGGAGCTTTGCCAGTTCTGCAGCACTGGACGCTTGTTCCTCAAACTGGCCTAAGCAACAAATGCAAAACTGTAGCTTAGCCCTTGACTTAGCAGCAGGGGTGGTCAAGAACTCTGCAAGCAACTACTGTTGTCCACATCATATTTTTGTTTTAAATAGAGGTGTGGAAGGAAAGCAGTATGTTACAAGTTACTGAATCTCATGCGTGTTCAGAGCACTCCTGTCCCTGGAAGTGGCGTGTTGACTCTTCCTGTTGGTATTACAGAATATCTGAACAGAACATGATGCCACCTGTTACAAGGTCTGTGTCAGTGCCGGACACTGGCTCAATATGGGAACTTCAGTCAGCTTCACAGCCTACAGGTAAGGTGCTTAGCCTGGGTCAGGTCTCTTGGGAGAAGTCCATGCATTAAGAATCAGCATCTGTGAGATGATCCCTCCCTTTTTGACACAAAGGGAAATTATTTCTGCATCATGATGTTTAACTGGACCAGCCTACTTTGCCTTGAAGTAGAGGTTCTGTTTGAGAGCAGTGAAGAATATGGTAATTTTTCCAATGGTTATGGAAAGTCTAGATCTGAAGGGATTGTTCTATTTAAGGACATTCTGCTCTGATGGGAGGAGCTGGAATAGCTGGTTCTTCTGTGGAATTTCATAGGAAACCCAGCCTTCCTTCAGTCATGGACAGGCCTTGTTTTCCAGGAAGATAAGGTGGCCCTCTACTGACTTAAGGCAAAAATGTTAACATGATTTTAGTTCCTAAAACATTGCAACAGCATACACAAGATTCTCCCCTTTCACTTATGTTTTGTTCACGTGCTTATTTTTGCTTGTCAATGTTTGTTTTCTTCACTGTCTAGTCTGGGAAGGAAGCAGTGTCTGGGATCTGCCCATTGATACTGCAGCTCAGGGACCAGCTCTAGAACAACTTCAGCAGCTCGAGAAGGCCAAGGCTGCAAAGGTCAGAAACTGTTCTGTATTGTAAGAAGTTGGGATTGCTCTTCTGTAATGTAATTGTGGTTCTTGAGCCAATGGAAGACCGAGCTCCTCAATGGATGATTTTCACTAGATTTTCATGGAAAACACTATAAAGAGAATAGGGGTTATAGAAACAAGTTATGAAATCCTTGTGGAGAGCTGTTTGGAAACGGTTGCTGTGGAGGTACTACTGACCTCTGAAATAGTGGTTGTGCTCTACATTTGTGATTAAAACCACTTCACTAGCCACCTCTGTTTTAAACTGAGATCATCATGAGCTGTCAGGCCAAACCCTGAGTTGAGACCAGGTAGTTGTACTCTTAATCCTTGTGATTTTCACCAGAACTGGTTTGGAGAATCCTAAGAGTCCTATTTGCCAGGGTTATTCTACATGTACTCTAGTATTAAATTGTTTTTGTGAGTTTGAACCTGTATGACTTTGTACATTTCCTGAAAATTATTATTTTATGATGACTGCAAAGCAACTCACTACTTGCTTCCAAAGTCAGAGGGTATTTTGAGGAGCTGATGTAGAAAGACCGACTAGAGAACTGGTGTTTGTTACAAACAGAAATTGTCCAAAATTGTTGTGGACTGGTTCAGGAATCTGACCTCAGTAGGCAGCCAGCTGATAGGTAAAATTGCAATTAAGGGAGAGCATCTGTCAGAGGCTTCATCTGTTAAGCTGTTACTATAATATCAGCAGAGTTGCCCTAAGAAATGGTGTAGGAATACGTTACCTGCATCTGAGTATAGTTTTATGTGAATTGTAGCTAGAGCAAGAGAGGAGAGAAGTGGAAATGAGGGCCAAACGAGAGGAAGAGGAGAGGAAAAGGCAGGAGGAGCTTCGGAGGCAACAAGAAGAGCTACTTAGGAGGCAGCAGGAAGATGAGAGGAAACGACGGGAAGAAGAAGAACTGGCCCGCAGGAAGCAAGTGAGTTTCCCCAATGTAGTTAATCTCTAATTAATTTTAATATTTTATAAAACTCACTTTAAGAATCCTGTGGGGTCTGATTAATCTTTGGTAGGTGTGTATGAAGACAGTTCTAATATTTTTCATGTGAGTACATTGAATTATGATTCTTCTGTTCTTGATTTTTTTTTTTAAGAGCCCAAACTGCAATCTGCGAAATGGGCTTTGATGTTTCACTTTTAAGATAGGTTTCTGTTTGTGAGCACAGGACCTTTATTCCATGTGGAATAATCTCTCTCAACTTTTTAATGTCAATTTTAGATTTTAGTTAGTTGCTCAGTTACTGCATGTTTTGATCTTTATTTCCCATTTATGCAGTCAAGGATATGTTCTGGAGTAGATGGAGCTTGAGCAGCTGTTTCAAATGAATAAGAGGTAGAGGGCTGTAGTGGACAAAAAGTGATGTGACATTCAGCCTTTTTTTCCCCTGTTGTTTTTTTTAACCTAAATAATTTAATTTTTTAAATAAGTTGTCTGAATAATAGTCTGTCAGCTTTTTTACTTCAGTTGATACTTGGGAAGGGAAGGGGTGTAGATCAATCAAGCATATTTCTTAAAAAGAATTATGTGGTCAGTTTTGCAGTAGGAGAATGAATTTAGGAGTTGTAGTATGTTCTTAATTGTCTAAGAATACAAAATGGAGACGTTAGTAGTTTGGCATTTTTAGCATTTACTTCTGAATTCTGTATGGAAGAAAACGTAGTTGTTCCTTAAGTGTTACAGGAGGGAACAAGAGTGAAAGTTAAAAGTTTTTACTCTGCGTGTGAAGGGTAAAGGCAAGCACGGGGCTGAGCTTATTCACTAAGGAGTTAGTCAGTAAATGTCCTGAGGAGTACCACATGAATAGTAGGCAAAAGTAGTAAATAATTCTGTCCTTCATAGTATTTCTTATGAGCTTAGATAGGCAGTTGTAAAGCATGTTCCTGCTTTAAGGATCAGACACTTCTGAGGAAGCTTCTAGAATCTCTAGTTTTGTTTGGAAGTTCATTATAGATCTCTGTTCACTCAGGGTTTGGGTTTTGTCACAGAAGGTCTATTTTAATTGGTACAGTATGATATGTAGATAATTTCATGGTGTCTTTTGGAATCAAGTTGCAAATAAATGGCTCCTTGCTTTAATGTATCTACTTTGTGTGCAGGAAGTCATTATGCTGTACAGAAAAGCATCCTCCAAGTTTGAGGTCAAACTAACATTGAAGCAATAATATACTCAAAAGTGTAACTTTTGAGATAGATGCTTTAGATCTGGTTCAATAACAAGAACGTGTTTTTCAGCTTGTAAATCAATTTGTGTCATCTCTGCTGGCTTCAAATAGACTTGGGTTGTTTCTTTTAACTCTTAACAGTTTTGCCTCTGTGTTTAACAATGTGTTAAATTCCAAAGTTTCTTTGTCCACTTTGGATTTGTACAGTAAACAGTCTGACTCTCCTGTTCTGAGATGCCATGGGAAAATAACTATTTACATGAAGGAAGCAGAACGGGGTTGAAAAGCAGTAACAGCAAGTATCTTAGTTCATTACCAATGCAATAATTGCCACAATGCTTAATTCTGAGCAGTAATGTCTTGAAAAGGTGTCAAAGAGTTTAAACACGTCTCTGGAAAGAGAAAATAACATTGTATTCTGTATTAAAAAAAGAAACTGGTCAATATTTGAATCTGACTTCTGTACTAAAAGGCATTGTAGAATCAGGGATGAACTGATTTATTAGCATGGATTTATGCAGAGGAGATGATGCTTAACAAATTTGATTAACTTCTTTTGAGGAGATGACAGTGAGAGCTGAGAGGGGTGAAGCAGTAGACTTAATCTGCCTGGACTTCAGGAAGGCTTTTGATGTAATACTGCATAAAAGACTAGTATATAAGGTTAGTAAATATGCTGTTGATGCTGAATTCTAAATAAAAAAAAATTAACTAATAGAAATTCAATTCTGTAGGATGAAATGTCATACCAAATGTTGAATTCAGTTCTGTTCACAGTTTTCATCAATTACTTTGCACTGTAGAATTGCAAACAGTAATGCCCAGCTTGTGTAGCTCCTATATTTCGTTTTTGTCTCTGGTCTGGTATCTTCTGTTTTGTAATAATTGTTTGCTTTCAGGAACAAAATTTGAGGTTTAATAACCAGCTAATAACTGTTTTCTTTGAATTATGTCTTTAGTTCTCCCTTTAAAATACCTCTTTGAAAGAGGAGAGCAAAAGGATTTGTGAGCCCTAGTAACATAGACAAGCAGAATTGCAGGTGTCACCAACTGCAAAAAATTCTATATTTCATTTAAAAATCCAGAGTCTATTGAACTGGGGATTGCTGCGTAAGGATTTTTTTTTGTAGTATTACAGATATTTTAAAAGATGTGAAATAAGCTGTCTGTACAGCAAGATGTATGCGTTTGAGAACAATACTAAGAAAGATGCTAAAGAACAGTGGGAATGTCTTGGAGCAGGAATCTATGAACATGGGAACACTACGAGCCAATGGATTGATTGTTTCCCATACCACTCAGTGGCAGGAAGATGGAGAGCTTTGAATGGTTTCGGTCGCATGCTCAAATAAAAACATCAAATAATAAGATACAGAAGTAGATATTAAGATGACATTTTTATAGCTGTGAAGAGTCAGAAAAAAGGCAGTTTCCCAGCTTTTCTTATCGTACAGGGTTTTTTTTCCTTGTGTGAGTAAAAAACACTGTTCATCTTTAGTTCTGTAGGAGAGAGAAGTCTTTTACTGGTGTCATTCAACAGTGTTTCTCCTGGCATGCCTGCGCAAGAAGCAGATCCATACAGTTTTCTTAAAGGCAATTCTAGCCTCATTTCCCAAGGGAAAAGTAGGGCAGAGGTGTCACTGAAGTGCTGTCCCACAGGAGGACTCAGTGACTTTGCTCATCTCTCCCAGGTACTACGTGCTATGTCAGTGAGAGCCCCCAGCCTGGCTGGCACTGAGGACTCCTGAGCTGACATCCTGCTCTGTGGTCTCCAGGCAAACAAAAAAGACTGGCACCTCCAGCCTACTCAGCAGCCTTTTCAATAAAAGATACAGCAAGCAGAATTTTCAGCACTTGTACTGGGGACACTTGATTATTGTGATTTGACTGCATGTGTCCAGTTAATACAGTTAAAGGCCCAAATTTCAAAAATGGTTCAGGTGGTGTGTGCTGCATTTGAAGCTGATTTGATTAATGAGAAAATGAATCTCAGGCTATTGTTCTATGTCCAGCTAGTGGAAAACCCCACTTACTGCACTTACATCTAGCACCAAACCACTTAAATGATATTCAGGAATATGAATGAATTGTTGGTTTGCAGCCAGCAGCTGTTCAGTGCTATGGAATTGCTTATAAAAGATGTTTTTTCTACTGACAAGTTTTGTTGCAGGCATCTGAAATTCATTGTCAGAGAAAAACCAGAGCAGTTGTTCAGGGAACTGTAGTGTAGTTTATTTGTGCTGTGTGTACATGAAGCTTTGGTGTCAGATTGAATAAAAGGGTTGTAGATTTCACAATTAACTTCCTTGATTTACCAGAGTTTACATCCATGCTGCACAATCAATCACCAGTCATCCTATGAATGAAGTATTGCTTATAAAAAACTCGTAAGAGTGTGATTGCAGTAGTGGTCATTTTTAAAGGAAAACACAAAATTACAGTGTTTTCTGTGTAGAGCTGGTAGGGTAAGTCAGACAACAGAAGGGGTGAAAAGTAGGGTAGCCTTAACTCAGTTGCTGGACATCGGAGGTCAGAAAAGGCTGCAAAAACTGAGGCTTTTAAGTGCAAGGGAAAGTCAAAACTGGTGGAAAAGGTCTCCAGGTGGGATCCCATTTAACAATATACAGGAAGCTGCTTGTCCTTATTGCTCAAAAAACCCAAGTAGCAGAATGGAAAAATGTCTGTTTATGTTGATAGGAAAGGGTGTTAATGTTTAATTTTTGAGTTCAGTAAATAATTTTAGTGCTTGGAAAACAGAATATAATTTATTGGAAGCTATATAAATAACTTAGGGGTAGCCCAAAATCAAAGCCCTCAAGAGGCCTCTTGTTACCCATAATATTTAAATAGTATAGGAAGAGCCCAGTCAAAGCCCTTGAGACTTCAAAAGTAACTGTTCTTGAGTGCACTGGGCTGCATCAGCTTCTTTCTGGTGTCTGGAGATGTGGTTTGAGTTTTGTAGTGCTCTTGAACAGTCAGTATTCAGAAACTCCTGTAAGTCGGAAAAACTTTCTACTTATAGCTGACAGCCCTCTCCTCCCAAAGGAATTAATGATACCCACCTGAACACTGAAATGTTTATAGATCTAATGCCCAACTGCTGGTGCTGCATAGAGAAAAGAGGAGTCTCACCTTCTGCTGTCAATGCCATTCTTCTTATAACCAAAGATGGGCAGTTATATCTTCTGTTTTTCATTAAAATAATTTATGTAGGAGATGCGCATTGCATCAGAAATACTTGTTAACATGTGGGTTTGTCATGCTTAATACAGTGATTTGGTAGAGCTTAGTTTGGAGCTAGGGAGCTTTTCTTGAGGCTACTTATTTGGCCAGACAATGCTGTAATCTGTGTTCTGATGTGGTTTGTCGATAAAATGGTATTTATGGATTGACATTTTGTTCCCAACTCCAGGAGGAGGCCCTGAGGCGACAGCGAGAGCAGGAAATTGCACTAAGGCGGCAGCGGGAGGAAGAGGAGAGGCAACAACAGGAGGAAGCACTTAGGAGATTGGAGGAGAGAAGAAGAGAGGAGGAGGAAAGACGTCAGCGAGAGGAGTTAATTCGTAAACAGGTGAAAAATGGCAAAAGGGACCTCTTCTGTTTAGTTATGGAAGCTGCCCCAACAAACAGGCTTTGACACTTGCACCAGTGCTTGTGAGACCCATCTGTTTTGGTGAAAGAAAGCAGAGCTTGCAGACACAATCAAGTTGAGTGAAAAAAGGGTTGTTTACCTGTATCCTGTCTTCAGACAAAACAATCAGAATCTAATACAGAATCTTAGGTAAAGAGATTTGGGTGGGAGTGAGTGTTCTCCCTTCACATTTAGCCTTAAGAGTGGCTTTGCAGCACAGTATTTATATTCCTTTCTGAGGCAGAGTACAGATTAGAATAAGTTTGTTTTGAATTGGTACTCTCTGGCCCTTTACTTTATCTTCAGTGCCATCTGAGATGATCAGTTTTGGCAGGCTTTCTGTGTAAAGCCAAGTCTATATCCACTACCAGAGTTTCAACTTCTTTTCTTCCCTTTTCTTTCTTATTAACAAGAGATTTTTTTTCTCCTTGGGGTCAGCATTAGAAGTCCCCATTGGGGCACTTGAGCTTCCAGTCCCCTAATTGCTACTCTCACAGTCCCTTGGTCAGACTAATCTTGAAGCATGATTGGCTTCACATTAACTTGGCCAGGTCCATTTCAGAATTCCCAGTTAGTATTTAAAAATGCCTTTTCAGAATCCTCCCTTGTAAGATGCCCATCACCATTTCTGTCATTTGTTAGCAGAAGTGTCTCCTCTGGAACTCTAGTGTTGAGTAACAACAGTAAACATCTCCACCTTTGTCACCTGTCTCTTCTTTCCTGTTATTTTTGCCAAGTTTTATTCCACTGAAAGCATGGCGGTACTGTGAGTAGTAGAAGCAGACAGAAGCTCAGACTGAAAGGTGTGTATTGACTAGAAGGAAAGTAGTAAGAAATGAGCTGGTGTGCATTAGGGACGTGTCATTCTCTTCCAAGTTCCTTGGAGGAGCGATGGAAAACATGTATTTTTAGGGAATGTAGACTATATGACTTTATTACTGAGAAACGTGAAGGTAAGCGAACAACCCAAACAGCACAGATTACAGATAACATGGTCCCTCTGTTCTGTCAGAATATCAGTGCCTAGAGTTCAGAGTGTTTTAAATTCTGCCAAGTCTCCTTAGACTTTATTCCTTTCTGTGTTCTGGGAAGGAAGAGGAGGCTGCCAAATGGGCGCGTGAAGAGGAGGAAGCTCAGCGGCGGCTGGAGGAGAGCCGGCTGCGCATGGAGGAGGAGGCGGCCCGGCAGCGGCTGGAGGAGGAGGAGCGGAAGCGCAAGGAGCTGGAACTCCAGCGCCAGAAGGAGATCATGAGGCAGAGGCAGCAGCAGCAGGAGGCTTTACGGCGGCTGCAGCAGCAGCAGCAACAGCAGCAACTTGCACAAATGAAGGTAACCTGTTCCTGCAGCTTAACTTTCTTGCAGCTCAGCGTGGGAAGTAAAGCCACAGCTGCGTTTAGGGTGGTCTGTAGTAGCTTGGGCAGAGCAGGAATAGGTGAGCTGTCTGGAGAGGGAAGAGAGTAAAGAGTTGATGGGAGAAAAAAGAGGAAGAGAAGCTGCAAATTAGAACCCAAAAATGTTCTGTCAGTAGAGGCACACTGGGAAGTCATCACACATGGATACAGATGATTTTTTTTGCCACAGTGAGCAAGGACCAGTGCAAAGTTTCTAAAACTTGGAGTTCCTAAAGTCTTTGAAATATATTTTTTTCACATAATGATGTGCTACGTTATTCTTTATACACTGTGTCAAAGACTGATGCATCATAGGGCAATTCAAAGATTATATAATTTATATTTTCTACCTTTTCATACTTTATTATTATACCATTTTTTACTTTCTAGGGTTTTCTTAAACTTTAAAGGTGGCCATTTCTTTGCTCATTATACTCCAGCAGTATTCTCTAAAATGTTTTGTAATTCTTGATATCTGTTTTGGCCCAGCTCCCTTCATCTTCAACATGGGGTCAGCAATCAAATTCAGGAGCTTGTCAATCCCAGACCACACTGTCATTGGCCGAAATCCAAAAGTTAGAAGAAGAAAGAGAACGGCAGCTCCGAGAAGAGGTAAACACTGACAGCAGCGGAGTGCAACTTGTTAGAGGGGACTCAGCTGTGGGACTGCTTAGCTGTCACTTCAGTTATTAGAAGGAATGGTGAGGATGAGGAATGTTTTTTTGAAATAGCATAACTCAAGTAAAATCCTGTCCTTCAGGCATAGGTTCAGTAAGCACTTACCTGAAAGTTTTTATCGCTTCTTAGTACAAGAATCTGAAAGGGAAAACTGCACCCTTTTAACCCTGGGAGTGTAGTAAGTTCACAAAACAGTATACAATTATTTCACATTTATATTCTAACATGTTTGAAGATATTCATGAGACCAGACCGGGGCAGTTAAAGGGAGGGTGGGTTGTGCGGGGGAGCAAGAGATGGTAGGAGAGAAGGTCTTCTTCCAAAAAGCTGACTGCAGTCATGATTTGATAAATCTAGTCTGTCCCAGGTTAATAAACAATTTGTATTTACTGGTTACGTAATGCCTCCCTTTTTGGAGGAACGGTAATGGCCCAGAACAATAATAGGTCAGCCAGTCTTCTCTAGAAGAAAGTGAATTCAGTTTAAAATCAGTTTCCAAAAGTTAGACTTTTGAATAGTAATGATCATTTGAAAGTATTTACAAGCACTTTTGTCTGGCATGCAACAGCAAAGGCGTCAGCAGCGTGAGCTAATGAAGGCCCTCCAGCAACAGCAGCAGCAACAGCAGCAAAAATTGTCAGGCTGGGGTAATGTCACCAAACCAACAGGCACCACCAAGTCCCTGCTGGAGATACAGCAGGAAGAGGCAAGGCAGATGCAGAAACAGCAGCAACAGCAGCACCAGCAGCCAAACAGAGTCAGAAATACCACGGTATGTTAATTTATCTGATCAGTACATGGAGGAGGGCAGCCATGCCTGTTTCCTCTATCTGTTCCTGTCTTTTCTGCTGGCTCTGTGCTAATAACCAGCATCTCTTTGTTATGTCTCAACAGCACTCTAACCTGCACACCAGCATTGGGAATTCAGTGTGGGGCTCTCTAAACACTAATCCCAGCAACCAGTGGGCATCTGACCTAGTCAGTAGCATCTGGAGTAATGCCGACACCAAAAACTCAAACATGGGTTTCTGGGATGATGCAGTGAAGGAAGTGGGACCTCGTAACTCGACCAATAAAAATAAAAGCAATGCCAGCCTCAGGTAAGAACTGGGGGTAGGAGCTTTTGCAAAGAAAGACTGCCACTCCTGGCATGATCAGCTGGCAGTTAGAACATCTTCATGTGTTTTCCTTTTTTTTTTCCTGTGTCATTCAGGATCTCTTTTGACAACAAAAATAGCTAATAGGTTACCATTCACATTTTGTCACCTGCTTGGAAAATTATTTTGTTCTTTAAAAGTGTTTGCATCTTGTAAAATAGTCTTACAACACTGTACTGTGGGTAAGCCTGGTAACTGATAATTTAATTATGTGCATTTTCTTTACCTCAGTAAATCTGTAGGTATTACAAGTAGACAAAACAAGAAGGTAGAAGAAGAGGAGAAGCTGTTGAAATTGTTCCAGGGAGTTAATAAAGCCCAGGATGGATTCACTCAGTGGTGTGAACAGATGCTTCATGCACTCAACACAGCCAACAACTTAGATGGTAAGAGATGGAAGGGAATGGGGGAACAATTTCTGTTCTGGTTCCTCATAGAGCAGTTCTGAGGGACTGTAATGACACCAAACCAATGTTTCCAGTGCACTTAGCAAAAGGACATCGATTAATAGTGGCCAGAAGACCTGGCTGCATCCTCTTTTAGATTTTCATTGTCCTAACTATAGCAAATTGCCGGGATTTGAAAAAGTTCTGGAGTCTGTCAGCTGTAGCCCTCCTGAGGATTTCTGGTAGTCATGGAAGCATTATCAGGCAGATAGATGAGGATCCAGTTTCATCCTGCATTACATGATAGGGCTTTATTGTGAGGAACTGGGAAGGGCAGGCTACTAGACCAGCAAATATTTGACAGAGAAATCTGACATTGGTGCTTATTGCATGTGTGTGTTTGCTATCAACATGCACTCGCTCATGGTCTGCCTTCTTCTTGCAGTTCCCACGTTTGTTTCTTTCCTGAAGGAAGTGGAGTCTCCCTATGAGGTCCATGACTACATCCGAGCCTACCTTGGAGATACTCCTGAGGCCAAGGAGTTTGCCAAGCAGTTCCTCGAGCGCCGTGCCAAACAGAAAGCCAGTCAGCAGCGGCAACAGCAGCAGCAGCAGGTAAGGGTGGCTCTGCTCTCCCTGGGGGCTGTGTGAGGCTGCAGAGTCAGCATCCCTGCTGGATTCATCAATATCCAGCAAATGCAGACAATAAGGCAGCTTCCCAGTTTTTACCACAGGATCAAGTTTCCTTTGTAACTTAACAGTTGAGGGCAACTGTAAATCAAAGAGTGCTTTTGCATGGTGATCCGGGAAATGCTGTGGGAAGATGAGGTGGCTGCATCAGTAGCTAGTGCTGCCATATGGATATAGGAAGTGCTTTGGGCTCTCTGAATATTTTCTGTATAAATAAACCAGACTTCACTGTGCTCTGTAATCTTGTCCTTAATTTGTTCTCTAGGATTCAGTGTGGGGGATGAACCACAGTTCGCTACATTCAGTCTTTCAGACCAATCAGAGCAACAACCAGCAGTCCAACTTTGAGGCTGTGCAGAGTGGGAAGAAAAAGAAGAAACAGAAAATGGTTCGAGCAGATCCCAGCTTGTTAGGTCTGTTTCAAGTTTTAAAAATTAATGTTTAATTTGGTAGTGGTGGTTTGCTTTGGGGAATGTAGAGGATTCTTACTGACCTTACATGGTAATACTGAATTTGAGTAAAAAAAATGGAATGTCTTTAGACTTTTTTCAGTAGTATTATTTATTTAATGATTTGAAAAGTTCTGTACCAGTCTCATGGAAAACTTTTGTCAAACTTCCCCTCATGTAATGGCTTCTTCGATATCTGGGTTATTACCTGTAAACCTCTAAGTAGTTCAGGGATATCAGTTAAATTCCTTTTCCTCTTTTGAGTTGACTCAGGCTATTTTATTGCTTTAATGTTGATTTGTTCTTTGAAGAAAAGCACGTTTCCCTTTCTTTTATGAAAAGCAGCTTTCTGAAGATGCCTTTGCCTTGCCACCTTTTTCCAGGAGCTAACCACTACCCTAGTCAGGAAAGACAGCAAAGGTTGAAGTGGTCACAGATTTTCACTTGGAGACCGTGAACATGATGACATTATTAGCAGTCCTTTATTTATTATGTTCTGTGTCTTAATTTTTATGTGAGGCTGGTTTTAACCATCCCCTGTAGCACTAATGGAGAAGTTTCTTTGAAGTACCTTTTAAGGTACAAAGTCATTGTGTGAGTGCATGGACACTGTGGGGTGACAGGTCACTGTTGTATTTGTGTGGAATAAATGTGTCTGTGTTTGTGCCCTGTGTGACAGAAGGGAAACCAGGCCAATGCACTGGGCCAGGCTTTGTTGTGCTGCTTCTGCTGAGCCCTATTGCTGCAGAGCAGACAGCTATTGTCCACCTGAAGTCACTGCTTTTTAAGGCTCTAGCAGAGTCCTGCCTTTGGTTTTTGTCTTTCTTCTATTTTTGGTCTCACCAAAGTCAGTACTTCAACTAAATCAGTGATTTCTGCACTGGTGTGTATGGAACTTTAGTGGAATCCTGACTTAAGCCACCCCAAGGTGTCCATCCACTGAGTCTGATCGGGGTACTCAGCTGAATATATTAAAAAACCAACTCCTGTAGTGTGAAGAAGAAATCACTAAATGCAACTTAGAAGTTCCAACTGTAAGGCAGGTAGCCCTTGCAGCCTTTTAAAAATGCGTGCACTCGCTCTTTTACAAAATAATTTCAGATGCTTTTAGGCCGTGCTGCCACATGAGGGAGCCAGAACAATTTTCCTAAACCTACTAAATAGAGCTTTTCTTGTCTCTCCAAGTGGAAGGCAGTTGGTTGTCTGGCGCAGAGCAAACCAACATAGCACTCTCAAGGCACTGAAGCGTCAACTTTGTGTTTAATAGTCTTACACAGGGAAACTTTCCCTGTTCTGTTCCTCCAGCTGGGGTCCATACAGACTTAAAAAGGGATTTCAGTAAGAAAGCTGCATTTGATTTATTGGATTTGTTTCCTTGTTGAAAATGTTTCACTCTTTCTTACACTTTTCTCATGTTCATCATGTCCTCAGCACATATGGCTTAAAAATTGGGTAGAAGTTTGGGTGCATTTTGAGCAGCCTGTGTGGCCCTGGGTAACTTTGTACATTTTTATGTTGTACTCCTGAGATGGAAGTTTGTAAAAAAAAGTGGAAATAGATGTAATTGCTACTAGATTTCATAGGTACATGCATTGAGACTTTAAAGTAAAGGGTGAAATTGCTCTCAGCTCCTGAAGCATGGGAGCATGATTCCATGTGTGGATTCTCAGTTCTCAGAATGCCCATTTCTGCATCTCAGACCAGTGGGTGTTCATAGCCCCTTCCAAGAACCAGTTGACTTAAGCCTGCTCCCTTTTGAGATGTTGCAGAGCCACATTGTCACCATGTGTAGATGTGCCTTGTACTGGCTCTGCAGGTGACTTCTTTTAAATGGAACTTGAAAACAGTCTTCTGATCGGATTTTAAAGACCAAGTGATGCTTGTCTAAATATACAGTTGGTTTCCTTGGCTTATTAAGGAAAAAATCAGTTTGGGTACTGCATCTGTAGCCTTACTGAATTACTCCTAGATTCACTTTCTCTTGCACATGGTACTGCTTGTAACAGATGTTTTGTGTCAAGTACACTATGCCACAGCCAGATTTTTAACACCAGTCCTCCTTGGTTCGCAGGGTTTTCAGTGAATGCTTCATCAGAGCGGCTCAATATGGGAGAAATAGAGACTTTGGAAGACTACTGAGCATGTGCAAATCAACTGGCTTTTCCTGCATCTGTTAACCATGGATTCTCCATTTGGACACCATACTCTCCACCTTGTGTTGTTCTTTGCCTCGCAGTGAATCACAGGATCAA
The DNA here is from genome assembly GCA_027886175.1 of Phylloscopus collybita. Taxonomy (NCBI): domain Eukaryota; kingdom Metazoa; phylum Chordata; class Aves; order Passeriformes; family Phylloscopidae; genus Phylloscopus; species Phylloscopus collybita. Next base: position 19,647,686 of record JAJNNQ010000003.1, on the reverse strand, counting down.
TCATCTCAGGCTGCTTCCTCTGGCCCCAGCAAACCCTTCCTGCCCAGGACTGCACAGGCGTTGTTCCTACTGTCAGCCTGCTCCAGGGGACTTTGTTCAGAGTCCCGGGAGGGTGGGAGTTAGGCTTTGTTCCCAACAAGGCTGAATTGGGCAGCAAGCTTTCACTGTGCTGTGATTCATTCTGCTGACATACCTGGAAAAAAAATCAATTGGGATTCCGCAAAGCATTGCTTCCTTCTCCTGGTTACTCTTACCACATCCAACACGTGCAGTCATATGGAGAGAGAGAGAGAGAGATTGAGAGAGAGTTTGTGGTTAACAGATGTTGGTCAAAACCAAAATGCCACACAGATACTGACTTGGCTGCTCCATCAGGGCAAGAGGTGCTCTCCTGGCCAGGAGTTGCATTCATAAGCTACCCTTAGAAACTGGCAACAGGAGAGGGGCGGTAGCGGGCACAGTTTAGCTTGGGTTGGTTTGAAGTTGCACACCCCCTGCCAGCCCTTCTCAGCACATAATTTTTGGAGGGAAAGCTCGAGTCTGTCTTTTCATTAGGTGGTGATGCTGAAGCTGGTGGAGTTCCCGTCGGCATTCTCCAGCCTTCTTGGACAAGTGGGGACTTCTGCTCTGGAAAAAGGGGGGTGGCATCTCTTCTTTCAGGCTGAATTTACCCTTTAAGTACTACCTTCAGAGGGTTAGGACCAGTTTATTTTGAGCTCTTTTCCTGAAAATTTGTCTCGTTTAAGAGACAGTGGGATCTTTACAGTGTGGATCTGTAGTCTCTGGAGAGGGTGGACCCTGGCTTTCAGAGATGTGCCAGCAGCCTCAGCTGGTTGTCACTTGAAGCAGTGCTTAGGTATCGAGCAGAGATGCCCTTTCGTCATGGAGAGAGACACTGGAGGACGAAGCTTTGTGCAATGATGGCCCTGCTTATCTTCTACACCTTAAAAGTACTTCACGCACCTTCACTGGGATCCATAACCTCTAAGTGTTTATGGAGTCATAACCTTCCTCTCTCACCGAAAGATTAACACCACCTTCCCTGCTCCACGTAACCACCCAGCCCCACACACACACCACAAACGACAGAGAAGGAAAACTGCCAAATGCACTTAGTTTGAGCCCCCTGGTCCCGTCTCCCGTCCCCAGAGGGGTGTAACCTGCGAAGGGAGATATGCTGCAGTTTTGGTGGAGTTGTATAAAGGTGTCTGTTATTCTGTCATCACTGCCTAAAGAAAACAGTTTGAGTTGCTCAAGAACAGTTTGGCTTTGGATTTTATTTTGTTTGGTTTATTCATTTTTTGGGGTCACCTTCCCCTCCTCCTCCTCTCTCTTCCCCCGTCCCCAAACATGTACAGTAACTATACAGAGACTGCTGCAGACTTGTATATAGTTTTTGGATCCAATAGCATGGAGAGACTTGGAACTGTTGCAAATCTGGTCTCCCTGTCTCCTTTGCTTTGTAAATTCATAAAAGGGGGAAGAGGGGTAGTTAAAATGTTTACAAAACTTTAAACTCCCTCTGAACTTTTGCCAGTGTGGGGGGGAAAAAAAAGAGAGAACTTAAATAAAACCTGGTTGTATTATATCTGAGAGAAAACTTTCTGCTTGCTTTTGTCCAAGCTGAGTATTGAGATAATTCCTGGTACTAAAACGCACCCAAACTTGACTTGCGTCAGTTTGCATCAAGAAACAGCAAGCAAATACACAGGATGTGGAACAACAGCTGCTGCTTTATTTCTTCCCTGGTGAGGAATACTGGCTGGTTTTTCTACTTGATAATTTTAGAGTTTAAATAAACACCAGTAAGTTGATATTGGAAATTTCTAACAAGAAAGCTTTAATTTTCCTCCGCTGTCTGTAGAGAAACGTGTGCATTCACGCTGGTGCTGTTTATGCAGGGGAGATCAAGCCATGGCTGGTTTGCTCTTAACACAAACACTTGGCAATGGAGCCTCCTTTGCCAGTTGGTGCCCACCCCATGCACTCCAATGCACTGCCCTAAATGAGAGGTTTTATTTCTCCCCTCAGCCTGAAGTCCACAGGGATACCTTGTAGGTTTCTCTTTTTAGACTTTTTCTTTCCTTTTTTTCTACTTGTTTTTGTGTGGAAAATCCCAGTAAAGGTAACGGTAAATGTCCTGCCATTCACCTGACCATGGAAAATAACTATGCTAAGGTGTAACTTACACGGTAGCTTTGCATGATATTTAGCTGATATCTGAGAGAAGAGTTTGTGTTTAGGCTGATAACCTGACTTTGTTTTAATATCTTCTCTTTTTAGCGTGTAAGGTGTGTGGTTCATGAGCACTTTCTGTTTTTTAGTGGTATGATCTAATTTCTGCAAGCTAATTTGGTCTGCTCTACACTACGTTACAAGTACACAAAAGCCTGTTAGTTTCGAGCTCAGCTGGGAAGCAGGAAAGGAACAGCTCCTGGATTGCTACATTGAAATGCAGAAATGCAAGCAGGGAAAATGTGCAATAATCTGTCAAACCTTGAGGACTTACTTGGCTCCTGAGAATTTGTAGATAATAGACCAGTGGGGAAGATAAGCTGTTCTTAATACTGAAATACTCTGGTTTCTGTTTTTAGTATGAGGGTAAGGTGGTGGCACATGAAGATTGTGTGCTCAGGTGACTGCCTTGTCACCTTCTGTGACAAACAGGGTCCTTTTCTATAGCAAGAGTCATTTGGATCGGTAGGGATGGGGAAAATAGGGGCTCCAAAAAGCAAAGCGATCGCTGCAGAAAAATATGAATCTGAAATTTTAGACAAAACTACTTGTGTCATACTTTCAGAGCATAAAGAAGTGACATTAGGGAAGCTTACGTATTCATTACATGATGGAAACCATCAACTATTCCTCATCCTATCAGCTCCAAAATATTAATGAAATTTCTTCTGTGACAATCAGCTGGAGTGTTGCCCTTCTTACACACCTCGTCCTTTCCCCATTCTTTTTTGCTGCAAATGTGATTTGAAACAAACCTGGGTTTTCTGTGCTCTCAACTGTCATGAGCCCCCAAGGCAGGCAGGGACAGAGTGGCAGAGGCTGGCAGGAGGAGGTGGTGCCTGAGCAGTTGGGATTCAAGGAGGATGCTGGCATTGCCTGCCAAAGGCGACTCTCCTGGAACACTTGGAGACTTTGACAGCAGTTCTGAGACCACCCATGGCTCCCAGGCCAGCTCTGTAAGTATTCCACCCAGGAACAAGGATGTCATGGAGCTACTCTGGCTCTGTGTCAGAGCATTTTAGCCTTGGAAGATTGAGGTCCTTGTTCTTTACTCCCCCCACCCTGCAGTGCACTGCCACCCTGCACAGTGGGGGAGAACAGAGCCCTGGAGTGGGCTCAGGCTGAGCTGCCCCAATGGCTCCTGTGTTATTTCCTGTGCCTCAGGATGGCCAGCCTGAGGGAAGGCATTCCAGGAGCATCCTCGTGGCCTCTGGGAAGGGCTCACCAACAACTGCTCATGTGTGCAGTGGCCTGGCAGGGTCCTGATGGCTCTGCTTGGCTGCCTATGGGGTTTCAGGCACAAGTTTGGGAGGGTGGAGCTGCCTTTGGGAGGAGGTGTGCTCCTGGAGCCAGAGCGAGGGAGGCTCTGCTGGGCTTTGCACTCTCTCTCTGCACAGTTGCTTTGTGAAGGACTTTCTTTCTTTTTCTTTCTTTTTCTTTTTTTGTTTTACCTGACTGAACAAAACTCTTATTATACCAGTAAAATTTCTTGAGTTGTTTTGTCCTTTGGAGAGTTTTAAGGATTCCTGCTGATGCTTTTTCTGAGGGAAGCCATGCTGTACCACAGAGTCCTTCGCCTGGTCCTGCTAACGCTGTGCAGCATCCTGGTCCCTGCTGTGCTGGCAGGTAAGGAGCTTTGTTTGCATTTAAAGCCCAAAAGCATGGGAGATCCCTTACTATACTGCTGCTCTTTCTTCTCCCTTCCCTGAAAACATCCTAAATATGTATTGAATTAGAATTGATTAGGGGAAGCTAGCTTTGGTGGCTGCTGGTGAGCAAGAACATATTTTCAGGGGAGAAAACCCTTTAACTTTCCCTAAGCAGAATAGCAGTAGCACTGATGTGAGTGTTGGTGGGTGGGGGTCAGTGGACTCATCAATCAGCAGGAGATGGAAAACCTCTCAGTGGCTGATGGGACAGGCTGTGCCTCAGCTTTTAATGGCAGGAAGAAGTTACAGTTATGGAAAGAAGCTTATTTTTTTGGCTAAATTGTGTGCCAGTTCCTGGTTCCTTCTGGGCTCTCTACTGCAGCAGAGCACAACAGCTGCTTTAGGCAGAGTTAGGGAAGTGTCCATGAAAACCTCGGTCCACAGCCCAGGTGTGCATCCTTACGGGGTCGCTCTGGAGCTGGGGCACCAGGGCAGTGCTGGAAAGGTGCCTGGATCTGACTTGCATTCAGTGAAGTGATGGGAAGAAGAATGGGAGAGATGCCTGTTGTATAAAGCACAGCTGTTCTGGGCATCATGACTAATTTCAGCTTTACCTGCTCCTGCCTTCAGCAGAGCTGAGCTGGCTGCAGGGAGCCAAGGGCACAGGCAGCTTCACAGGCTGCAGGTCTGAGGTGGGTTTTACAACGGGGGTAAAGCTGACTTCCAAACCCACTGCACTGAATTGCTTCCCCCAAAGCCTTTCTTGCAGTGGAGGTGAGGCTGAAGAGATGGCTGGGGCCAAGATAACAGGCACAGCATTTGTTTTCCTGAATTCCTGTCCTGCCTTCCAAGACCTGGAGCAATGTTGTTTTGCAGTTCTCTCCCAGTTTCTACTGAGCATCTTGCCTCACAGGGAGATACTGGCCAGCTGTCTAGCAGATCAAATTATGGAATTCTTTTTAAAGCCGTTTTCATATGGGTAGGGGAATTCACTGCTGGCTGGAACATCTGTGGATGGAGGAGCAGAATTAGTCCAGCTGGTATCTTCTCCTTCTGGGACACCTTCATGCTAGGAAACCTTCAAAGTAACTAAGAAATGAGCACTAAAAAGCAGGTACTTTCCTTCTCAAACCATAAGATTTTTTTTTGTACAGTGTAACATTAATCATTTTAGCACAGTTTCAGTTTGTGTCTTGTTCTTACTCTCAGAAGTGCCATGCTCTTTTCCCCATGCCAGGTAAGTCTTTTCTTAATCATTAGCAGTATTTCACTCTGTGGGAAGTGATTGATTTCCAGTGAGAATTCAATCTGCTTCCTCTACAAGCTGAGATCTCTTCTATGCTGTTTTAAATTTTCAGGATTTGGTGCATTTGCTCTGCCCCTGCTCCAGCTTTTCCACGTGCTTGCTCTGGCATTGCAGCCGTGGTTTGTGCCTGGTGCTGCTGCCCTGTGTTACTTTGCTCTTGTGCTGCATTCCCGAGTTTACCTGATCCCATTATCTTGTGCTCACGTAGTGAGGCTTGAAGGGCTTTGTACTGGGGAGTGCAGCATTCAGATCTTGGGGTGTAGGGGAGATTCTGTGCTTTCTCTGTGGTGTTTCAGGGACTTAAGGCCTCTAACAGGTTGTTCCCTCTTAGAGAGGACAGGAGGGAACCAGCCTGGACAGTAAGGCATCCCAGCAGCAGTATGATTCTCTGCTGCCTTAGACATGGAGAGTTCCTGCCCCCAGCACAGGTGCTTTGAGGAGCAGTGGAACTTTTTCTGCCTTTTACTCTGTTAGAAAAGGAAATTTCAGGCCTGTGCAGACAAAGAGGGAAAGGGCACACAGCCAGCCCTCTGGTCTCAGCACATACACTCACAGCCCTGTCTTTCTGTAAACAAGTTTACTTAGTATCCATCAGAACCGCAGCTCTGCCTTGCTGCACACAGGAGCTCCTGGCCTTGCCCGCCACAGGCTGCCCTTTGTGCTGCTGCTGAAGGCCTCCTTTCAGCCCTGCCCTGGCCCTGTGCCTGCCATGGCCACCTGGGGCTGGACAGCCCCTTGCTGGCTTCAGAGTTCACCAGCCCCTGCCCTTTCGTCTCAGCACCTCTGACTCTCCCCAGCAGAGCCCTCCAGAGTGAGCAGGAGTGGCTGTGCCTTGGAGAGGGCTGCAGCTGGTGCTGGTCATGCAGACCCCATGTCCTGGATGAGTCTCCTCTCCATGTTGGCTGCTTGCCCAGCTGGTTTCATTTCCTGGACAGCATGGTCAGGGCTCTGCAACTGTTGGAAGTGTGAACTTGTCCAGGTTACTGAGCTCTTTCCAACATCACATTTGTCAAAGATGGGGAAGCAACCAAGCACATCTTTAACCCTTTTTGTCCACATCATCTGGGTGCAACAGGAAATGGCCAGTTCAAGGATCTGTGACAAACCTAAGCCTTCTCCACTTCCTCTTTCTCCAAACCCAAGTGGCACGTAGGCCTAGAGCACAGGGGGATTGTGAAGAGCGGATTTTTATTTTTTTCCCTATCAGCAAACCTAGCTTCAATTCCTATAATGGATTGAGTAAGGTGGAAGTTAGTACTAAGCCTTTGCAAGGCATTGGATTCTGGATTGTGTATATTTGGTATTTAAACCCACATGTGGGCTCGTAGGCTTGTTTTGAGCTAATATGGAAATGCAGTAGTTTTACTGCAGTCAGAATGAGTCTGGGGGGAAAAAAGCAACAGAGTACACACACTAAAGGAAACGACACAGGAAAACACCATGACCAAGGACATCTTTCCGTAGCAGCTTGTGTGTCTTGGTTTTCAGCTACAGGAGAATAAAAGATTATTAGGAATATTTTTTTAAAGCTTAAGTACTAGAACACTGTTCCCATGGATAGCAGTAAATAGGTTTTGTTTAGCAAATTTCAGGAAAATATGTTGTTCCAGCAGATTTTTCCAGATTTCAACCAGGACTTTGTAAGCCATTACTCAACCTTGCTCTGCTCCAACACTCCTTATAAATTTCTGATGCTGCTATTGGCTCCTGAATAAGGTGCTATGTTGGAGGGGGAGAGTGAGGATCATGAGGTGCTAAAGTCAGCTTGTGTGAAGACTGTTGGCCACTGGCAAGTAACCTCCAGGGACAATGATGTGACATGGCCACATCTGCCTGCCTTAAGGTCTTACAGTTGGCCGGTAGGGAGGGTCTGGTTCCTTCAGATTTGGTTGGCTCCCCCTGGGGCTGTCACTTGTAGAGACTCTTCCAGTCTTACCTTTCAGTCACTGAGTACCAGGGGTACTGGCTACCACGTTGCTGTGCTGGCCTCACCCCACCTTCTTTCTGAGCATGGAAATAGCAGTTTTGTCAAGTTGCCTTTGCCATCATCCCCTCTAGATCTCTCTACAGCCCATGTGTGTGGAGTTCCACTGGCCCCTGCATCACTTGGAAAACTCATTATATATTTCCTTATGGTAACAGATGTTCTCTTCCCATTTCCTCACCTCAGTTATAACTAACCTGTGCTCTGGAGAGGGAGAAGACAGTACAGCTTAAGAGATTTCCCTAAAATAAGATGATTCATAGTGCTAACATGTGGGAAGGAAGAACTGCCATCATCCACCTGGCCTTCTGCAAAATAATAATTTTAGTCTGTTTTGTCCAGTTCCATCTCCAGTAAAACTCCAATAAGATTATTGCACGTTGTTCTCCTAAGTGTTCTCCAACTGTATTTCTCATGAAAAGGCTTTTACTGTTAGTCTGAAAGCAGCAGTTGCCCTCAGCTTGTGCTTCAGTGCTGAGACAGAGCTACTGCTGGGGAAGAGCTCCTTTGTGCCGGGGCCTGGAGGCTTCCCTGCCTCTGGAGCTGGCACTGAGGCACAGGGCCTTGGCAGTGGGGGGTCACTCGTGTGCCTCGGCAGCCTGGCAGCCCCTCCATGTGCCCCTGGCTGCCAAGTCCCTCCAGGGCCAGCAAACCATGTCCAGTGCACCAGGGGAGTTTTCTAGAGGTGGGACTGGTCCTGAGACTGATGGCAGCACAGCTAATGAATGGCTTTCTCCCAGATGTTAAACATTTGGTCTTGTGATGGATGATGTGTGTTTTGAGCATGTTTCTTTCTAGTTCTTTATTTCTACAAAGTTCTTGGGTGAGCAGGAAAGCCATGCAAAGTTTCTAGCTCTTGGTTGCACTCCCTCCCTGGAGATGGCAGCATGTTTGGGTGTTTATACAAGTTAAGGATGCTGTTTCTTGTCCCATGGCCATAGAGCTTTCCTTCAACTTGCCCTTTCCTTGGGAAGGGGTGCTGCTGAGTCCAGAGCTGTCACTGAGGCATTTGTTGAGGTTCACAGGCCATGTCCTGCTCATCACAGAATGAAGGGATGGTGTGGGTGGGAAGGCCTGGCCACTCTGGTGCTGCTTTCTCTGTAGATGGTGTTTAGATCCTGGTCTCCTGCTCATGCACAGAGAAACTGAGCCTGGGAGGAGCACGACTTGTGGTGGTCACCCAAAACATCAGCAACAGAGCAGAGAACTGAACCTCCTGAACTGGGTTCCCTGCCTGTACATGGAATCTCTTCAGATTCTATCCAACAGGTGACTGGAAAAGGTGACTGGATGAGACCTTTCTAATAGTGAGCATGTGCTGGGGTTTGGTGCCTTACACAAACTCTGTCCTTGCTTTTACCAGGGGCCTGAAATGGGATTGTGGCATTTGATGTGGGTCCGTTAGAGTTCTGCCACTCCCAGCCTGTGGCAGTGTGGCTGACCCTCATTGGGACTGTCAGGGAAGCAAGTCTGAAACCTCTGCTTGTTAAAGAAACCTGCTGGATGCATGAAGATAGCTGGATGAGTGCTTGGGCCTCTCAGCTGGCAGGAGTGGAGGCATGTGAGGACATGAGCTTTTAGGTTACAAGGGAAAACTAAAGGAGGGACATGGAGTGAACAGTGTTGGTTATGGGCAGATGTTCTCCCAGGCTGCAGCAACGGGCTCTGGAGGAACCTGCCTCTTGTTTTGTGTTCCCCCAGCCTGTGTGCCTACGACAGGGCCCTTGGCACCTGCTCTAGCAGCATTGAGGGGCAGGAGCTGAGAAGGGGATCAGCACGGAGCCCTGGCTCCTGGGGAGGCTCAGCTTCATTCAATGTGTGTGCAGGAATCCGCTGCTGCCTCTGAGCTCACAACTGTTCCTGAGGCACCAGACCTGACTGAAAGGGGTTGTGTTTCCCTGGGCTGAAGTGCCAGTAGGGTAAAACCACAAGAACTCAGGGCAGCAAATGCACGTTAAGCACATTCTGCCCTTTCTGTGTGGGCAAACTGAAAGTGTGTGTCCGTTGGATGAGGGGAGTTAACAAAATACATATCCAGCAGCCATCCAAGTTTTTTAAAATCATGGAGATCATAAACAGACTGTTTCCTCTGTGTGGTTATCAAAAATAAGCTCTGTGCCCTGCTTAAAGAGAGCTGCTAGAAATTTTTCAGAAGTTAGATGCACTGAAAAGAGGAGAGACTTCCTGGCACCTCTGGGTCTGGTGGCACCTGTAGGACCTTTGCAGTGTGGTTGGAAGAGATAGTGCTCCCCCCTCATCCTTTTGAGAGCAGGGAATGGGAAGCCCCAGCCCAGGTCATACAGTCTCCCTGGATGGTGCCTGCATCTCTTACAGATCATCTGAGCTAACACCAGTCCCTGGTCACACACAAGGCATACGTGCAGCTCTGGAAAACCAAAACATTCTTGGGAAAGGCAGCAACACTGTCCTCCCAGCACTGTGTTCCTCTGTCAGGTGGGGACAGTGGCAGTGTTGGTTCTGGTCCTGGGGGTGTTGACAGAGTCAGGAGGGTCACAGCTGGAGTGTGGCTCTTCTGTGTGGAGTTTCTCCCTTACAAAAGCAGCCTGGAGCCAGGGCTTCCGAAGCATTCCATGTGTTTGGTCCTACACCAACAGCTTCCCCAAGCCACTGTTGTCAGCTAAATAGCCCAGCTCTGCTTGGTTCTCTCCTGCATTAACTACATTTGCTCACTGAATTCTCTATTTCCTCCTGTTCCATTCTCTGGCAGTGAAACCACAGGATTTAAAGTAGAGAAGTCCACTGGAAATGGCACTTTGTGGAAGAGCCATGGGATGGGATTATCAGTCTTCAGCTTTGCTGGTTGATTTTGCAGCAGAGGTTGGGAAGGGCCCTGCAAAGGCTCATGTGTTTGTGGGGAGCTCTTGTGGAACACAAACCTCTGTGTGCTTGTATGGGGGAGCTGATGCCACCTCTGGTGCAGAGACCATGGATGTACCAAGTGTGTGAGGACTCGGTGGGTGTTCTTTGCTACACCCCGCTTTAGCTGGGTTCCTGCCCAAGTCTAACTGGCACAGGCTGCACTCTGGGGACTTACTTGTCTGTCTCATTGGGCCCGGATTTAAACCTGGCAGCTGTCTCACTGGACACCCTGTAGTTTTTCTGCCTGTAGAAAGAGCTTTCAAAACTACTCTAGAACTTAGCTGTGTTCCCAAGATTGTAGGCAGCCTGGAATAGCTCTGGGCATGGTGGGAGCTCCTCTTTGACGCACGCCCTGCAGTAAGTTCTCAGCAGGTTTGTATCAGCAGGAAAGGTGAGTGTTTTGGCCCTCCTGTTCCAGGGAGGGGTCTTAAGGGAGAACAAAGTGTGGTGCAGCCCATTAGTGAGAATTTTTTGCTCTCCTCCCACAGTGCCTTCTGTCCATAAGGAGGCAAGGAGGGTTCCAGGCACTTCAGGCTGGGGGTGGCATTGCCAAGATGTGCTGCTGCCATCTTTCTTCTTGGGCTACACAGAACCTGGGACAAGTCTTCAAGTGCCCTTGGTACACCAAGGTTCACATGCCAGAGTTGGGGTGCCTGGGGATACCTCTGTGCATTGCCCCAGGGACCCCAGGCTGCTTGCTCCAGCTGTTGACTCCCTGTTTCCCAGTCCTGGTAACCATTGTGTCAGTTCAGGTGGGGCCTGCCAGTGAAATGTTGTTCGTTTTTCTCCCCTCAGTGCAACATTCCCAGTGGTTTCAGCAGGGAGCTGTGGAATGTCTCCTGCTCCTGCCAGAGCCCACCTGAACAAGGCTGGGCATTGACAGGGAGTGCTCAGTGAGCCACACACAGGGAGGGCTCTCTGGCTTGGTCTCTGACCCACGGCAGGAAGGAATAACAGGAGACGAGTGGTAACATTAAACAGAACCCGGCCTGGCTTTCATCTCCCCGGTATGGCGGGGGTGCAGCAGGGGGAAGTCGAGGCTCTGGGGTCCTGTCTGGGGGAGCCATGTCCTGTGCTGTGCCAGCACCTCCAACATCCTACACAGCACAGGTTGGTGGTACAGGACAAAAGGACCCTGAGATGCTGTGAATTTGGCTAGCACAGGTGGCCCAGTGGCCTCTGCCTGTTGGCAGCTTGAGAGCACTTCCCAGCCCAGTCCCAAGGGCATCCAAAACAAACCAGCTGTGCATGTTAATGTGGGGCCTATTTGTGTGTGACCAGAGGTTGCAGAGTGTCGGGGCATTCTGTGTTGTCCCGTGTGTGCTGTGTGTACCCTAGGTTGCCACAGAAGCGTTGCCTTTGGCTGCTCTGGGTATGGCTGTTCAGCAGAGGGGTTCTCAGCCCTCAGCTCACCCTTCATCCACCCCGGGGGCACCTGACAGACAGCTGAAGCCCAGGGACCTGCTGAGCTGTGGCTGTCACTAGTAGCCTGACGGGGCCCCCCGTGCCCGTGGGTGTTTTTCTTCCAACAGAGTACCCGCAGGACCCGGTCCCCACCCTCTGGAACGAGCCGCCCGAGCTGCCCTCAGGAGCCGGTCCCTTCGACGCTTCCACCGCCACCGCCCGGCTGTCGGACGCCACTGCCTTCCCCCCGTACACCTCCGAGCTGGAGCCCGAGGACACCACGCACCTGCACCGGCTGGACAACGGGGACGGTGAGTGTCTGCGAGAGGTACTGCCCGCGGTGGATTTGCTCCTGTGGGCCTGTCTCCTGCCAGGAAGGGTTAAAGCCACACTGCTGAGGAGGGGGAGGGTTGCCTTTATTGCCTGGTTGTGGAAACTTCCCTACTGAAAAGCCTCTGCTGTGGAGTCCTTGCCAGCCCCAAGACCCTTCTTTCTGCCCCATGACCTGTCATGGCAGGCACCTGCCCTGAAAAGAAAACTGCCCTGAGTGCAGGTAGGGCTCTCCAGGACAGAGCGTGCTGGGAGCTCCCTGAACAGGGAGCATGAGCGCCTCTCCTGGCTCCTGGCTGACAGTAAGCACCGGCTGAGATGTGATCCTGCCACAAGCAAAGCAGCTCTCCCAGTTGTGAGTGTTAGCAGGAAAGCTGGGCACCACCAACCAACTTTGTGACAGCTGTCCTTGTCACTGGGGGCTGGCTGAGGTGGTGGTGGCTGGCTACAGTCCCTGCCCAAGGGTGCACAGGACCACACCTGGGCTGTGTGAGGACAGAGGACATAGGACATGGCCAGTGCAGGGAGCTCCAGGACGGGAGTGTGGCCTGATGCCTAGGGAAATGCTGGATGTGGGGTGATCCTTGCAGCCCTTCCCATCTGGGCCCCACTGCCTCTGCCGAGCTCATGCCTTTTTCTCTCTCCCTGCAGGCTCGCTGGGGCCTGGAGCTATTGGTGCCATTGTCATCGCCTCCCTCCTGGGTACATCTGTGCTTGTGGCCTTGGTCGTCATCACACTGAGAAAGTTCTCGGCCTCCTGAACTCAATAAAAGATTTTTCTGTTACACAACTGGGCTGTCTCCAGCCCTCAACTGCTCCTGAACTGTCTGCCTGGGGCCCTGGGAGAAATAGTGCCACGGATACGGGAAAAGCACTGCTGGTCCTGTGCTGGGCAGCCAGGCTGCATCGAGAGCTCATTGCCCTTGGGGGGTGTGTGTATCTCCTGAGTGACACAGACCTGGCAGGGCCTGTCAACACCACTCAGAAGGAACCCATGGCAGTGTGTAGCTTTGAGCTGGGAGCTCAAAGGGGCCCTTCTGGGTCTCGTCTGAGTGATAGGTAACAGTGCTTGGCATCACCCTGCACAGCTTTCCTAGGGAAGGGTTGTTCATGGGTGCAAGCCACCCCAAGTTCATGAGCAACCCCATTTTCACCCACTGCATTTGGGCCAGTTGCACTAGAAGGGACGGGGGAGGAAGGAGACACACAAGTGTTTTGGTGCTGGCTTGCTCAGCTACATTTTATCACACGGGAAAACAAGACAACAAGAAGTTCCCCTCAGTTCACTGAGGCAGTCTGGCATGGGCTGGGGGACTTCAGCCCGTGCTTGTGGGCCCCAGGCCTGGCCCTGTACAACACTGGAGACCACTGAGATGGAGGCGTGCAGGGGTGGGTCTGAGGAAATAACACTGGATGCCATTCAGCGCCTGAAAATGGCACAGCCTGTGCCTGGAGTCCGGTGGAATCACAGCAGAGCAGGAGTGGCTGTAGCAATCCCAGGGCTTGGTAGTGAGTGATGGGACAGGGCACTGAGCCCTCTCCCTGGAGATGTGCAATGAGGAGCTGGCATCCTGGCACTGGGGAACTGGTGAAACATCTGATGGGCAAGGGAACATTGCTGTGCTGTGAGAAACATGCCAGGCACACGTGTGGCTGCAGGCCCTGTGCTGGACTCGGCTGGCTGCTGGGCTGCCAAGCTGGATGATAGGAGATGTGGAGATTTTGCAGGTAATTTTAAGGAATTCCTGGAGCTCCTCCAGGGTTTTCAGTAGTGATTTTGTGGCTGTTGCAAGGTTTGGATCCTGAGCTGGAGGGTTCATTGTCTCAGAAAGCTGACTGTGGGGTGCTGCTGGAGGGACCTGGCTTGGGGTGTCCCCATTAAATCTGCCCAATGCACCAGACTGGAGGCTGCAAGTCCTTCCTGGCCCAGCTCTGGGGCTGGGCAGTGACTGCGAACTATTGGTTAATATGAACTTCCCACAGCTGGCCAAGGCAGCACAGCCCTGCCAGCTGTTCTCACAGGCTAATGTGGCACCGATCTGGGCCTGAGTGAAGAATGCCTTCTCTTCCCCTTCAATGCTGTGGCTCCCACCACTTTGATCCTGGGTGCTGGCTCTGGGCTGGCTGTCCCAGGGCTGTGGTGTCAGTGGGGACAGCCCTGGAACCCACCTCAGCTGTCCAAAGAGCAGTTCCACAGTTCTGTAGCCTCCCTTCACAGCTTCCAAGCCTCCTGCTTTCTCCTCATGTTCCTGCTGGCATGGCTGTGTTCCTCCCTGCCATGCCCATGGCTGCTGCATGGCTCTGTCTGCAGCTGCTCTCTGTCCCCTTTCTGAGCATGGCCGTGGCATGGCCAGAGCATACATCAGCACAGGCTACAATCTCTGGAAGACAATCCTCTGCCGTGTTTCAGAAAGGTGCCAAACAACTGATTTTCCTAATGGACCTTGGCCACAGCTTGGGCCCAACTTGTGGCTGAGAGGCCCTCAGCCACGTGTGGGATTGCTGAACAAGGGGTGGCTGCCATGGGTCTGTCCCCCACGCTGCTCTCAGTGCTGTGCCCGGGGCTTCATGCGTTGCTCAGTGCCACAGCTGGGAGGAGTGACGAGCTGGCTCTGCTGGCCACAGGACTTGTATCTATACATAGAGGTGAGCCTGTACAGGGAGGCTGATGGGGGGTGGGTATGAGCATGCAGGCAGCAGTTGCTGGGCCTCCCAGAGCACGCAGGACAGCAGCTCCCAGGTGAGGTCACTCCCCTGCTGTGTGGCAGCTGGGGCTGCTGGTGCTCCCATGGTTCGTGTGGTGTGCGAGGCAGCACTGGCACAGACACCCCTGATCTGGCCTCGGCAGCAGGGAGTAGCAAAGACCACAAGTGCACAATTAACCAGGAAAGGCCATGATGCTGGGGTTCTGCAGTGGCCCTGCAGAAGGAGGTGGGCTGTGGAAGAGGGGGCTGAGCCATGGGACAGGGCCCAGATGTGCTTTGAGGTTGTCAGGCAGGCAGAGATGGTCAGAGCTGGCAAGGCTGGGCTGCTGCTGGAGAAGAGCTGGGTGTGGAGCACTGCAGAGCATTTGACTGGAAGCAGATTGAGGGTCTGCCGTGGGAATGAGCCCAGCAGCTTCACAGCAGGACAAGGGTAGTGGAGTTCCTGGGGCTCATCCCAGCCTGTTGCCAATGACCTCAGTTCTCCCCCTGTGAGATGCTGGGTTCAGAGCACTCCAGACTTGAAAGGTAGCAATGAACTGTTAGTGCTTAAACCAGGTGATATTAATTGCTCAGTGATGTTTGTGGCCACTGCCTTTCCCAAGCAGCCTGAGCCAGCCACAGCCAGCACATGTGGCTCATCTGGCCTGCACTCGGTGGCCTTCAGGCAGTGTCTGCTGAGCTCATGCTCTCCAGGGCTTCACAGAACACTTGGAAAAGGGTTATTTTACAGCTGAAAGCGCTGCTCTCCAGAAAAGGAGCAGTGCTTCCGGGGGCCTAGGAACGACAGTTCATGAGTGTGTGTGCCTCGTCCGGTGCACTGGGTCCCCACAGTGTCCTACAGCTGCCACCTCCTTCCAGCTGGCAACCTCTGTCTTCTGCCTCTCTGAGGCACTCCAGGTGTTTGGGGATGCCAGTGGTCATTGGCGGTTTCTGCTGCCCAGTTTCCTTCTCTGACTGTCATCTGACTTGTGCACCCGGAAACACTCCTTCAGGTTCTGGGCTCGGATTTTGGGGTTCAGGATCTCCTCCCCCATAGAACTGGGGAACCAGCCCCTCTCCTGGTCATGAAGACGTTCCCCAAATATCCAGCCTGAGCATAGACAGAGACAGGCATAAGTGGGGAAGGACTGGCCCTTGCTCCTGCACTGGGACAGTAGTGCTGGAAGAGCCATTAGAGCTGGCAGAGCTTTCTGGAAGCTACTCGGAGGCCTGTGCTGGAGCAGACCCAGGTTGTGCATCCAGAAAGGAGGCCCGCTCACCTGAGCAGCATTGTGTGAGGATACAATTGACTCAAGGGATGCCAGCAAAAAGCAGGCACTGCTGCCACCAAGTGCCCCCTGCTGCCCTTGGAGCCACAGGAGTGGTCCCCAGCAGACACCCAATGTGACTGAGACCACCAGTTACAAGAGTACCCCAGAGAGCAAGACCACGTGCTGTGAACCATCATGAAGATAAGAATAACACTGGGTTGTATCTGGGGTGGCTATGCTAGCTTTACCATGGCCCACAGCTGGTGCTGGGAGGCTGTGCCAGTGTTGCTACAACTTAGGCAACCTGGATTGGTTATTTAGGAGAAGGCAGTAACTTCCCTCTCTGGCTGTGATACTGATGCCAGAGCCTCCCCCTGGCTGGAGGGAGAGACTCACAGCTGCCTACCTGCAGCAAAGCCCATCCTCCCACAGGGACTCCCAGCCCATGCCCATCCCATCTCCATCGCATCCCATCCCATCTCCATCTCCATACCATCATCTGTCTTGTCCAGGATGTTGAGGACATCAGCCAGTTCTAAGGAGAGCTCATCAGGCTGCTGGGCCACGTATGGGTGGACACACTGGATCTGTGGGCAGTCTGCCAAGGAACAGGGCAAGAGTGAGGAAAGGACTGGGATGGAGCCCCTTGAAGAACTGCACAGCTTGGGTGGCTGTAGCCCCATGAGCTCTGCACATGGTCCCTCTGATTGCTAAGGGCCTCTGGAGAAGCCAGGGACTGCCCCAGCTACAGGTACTGGGGAAGCATCTCTTGGGAAGGGAGTCAGGTTCATGTCACCACCACAGTGCCAGCCATGAGCAGCCTGGATGGGAGGAAGAGTGCTGGTGCAGCCCAGGTTGGAGGGGTTGAGGTCAGGGCTAGGCCCTAAGACAAGTAGATACTGATGGTGGAAAAGGAGGGGAGCCCAGGGAGAGGGTTCAGCTTTGGCAGAGGTCCCAGATACGTGGCTGCACTGAGATCAGGC
The DNA here is from genome assembly GCA_027886175.1 of Phylloscopus collybita. Taxonomy (NCBI): domain Eukaryota; kingdom Metazoa; phylum Chordata; class Aves; order Passeriformes; family Phylloscopidae; genus Phylloscopus; species Phylloscopus collybita. The sequence continues at coordinate 19,630,960 of JAJNNQ010000003.1, read as the reverse complement.
AGAATAAGATGCCCTGTGGTAGCGGTGAAGAGCTCCCAGCTCCCATGCTGTGTCTCTTACCAACAAGTCTGGATGTAAATGAAACAAATTTGGTCCTCCGGTTTGGGGCTAGTGAAATCATCCAGCGCTTCATTTCACTCCTGGATAGGGGAGACAAACCAAGGCTGTGAACGTGAAAGAGTTGTAGGGGCTCTAGTTCTCCTGCCCAGCCAGTTCTGGACTTCACATTCCTCCTTCCAGCCTTTTCCTGCCTGCCCCTCCAGGGTCCTGGCTTCAGTGGTGATGCTGAGCCCCACTGTTGCACACCCCTGGTCAGGATGTCACACGTGACTCGGTGCTCTGGGCCCTGCTGCACAGCCGTGGCTGTCCCCCACAGACAGCACAGCCCCTCTCTGGGGAGGGTCCCTCTGCTAGCATTGCTGCCCAGAGCCAGCAGAAAGGCGGGGGGCCTGGCATCCTCTGAGAAGTAACAAGCAAAGGCAGCTCCTGTCTGGGCTGGTCAACAGGAGCAATTTTTCCAGGAGATAAGCAGTTATGGGAACCATTTATTCCTGCAACTGCTGTGTGGGAACATTTAAAGGGCAGACCTGATTAATTCCCTTGCAGAAGAGCACTGCAGCACACCGAGGGTACCATTTGCATGGCAACAAGACCTATGTGAACAGCATGCTGCAAAACCTGGACCTGCAGTGGGAGGGTGAAGATCTCACAAATGCTGGAGTAGTCCTAAGCCTGGCTCCTCTCAGGCTTCCCTCTGCCCCATGAGGAAATGGGGCAGTTCACCTTCACAGGCTCTAGCTCCAGTCTGGAGGACCAGCTGTGCTTCCAGCTGCCAGAGAGCCAGCTTTTTCTATCTTCTCAGGTGGTTTTAAAGCCTGAGTTTGACACACATGAAAAGCCACGGGAGTGTCTTCAGGGAGGAGAGGAGCCTAAAAGGGGGATGTAAAGGATAAGTGCTGGCAGGTTGATCTGTGGAGTTGGGAATACTTTATACTTCAGGTATGAAGAACAATGCCCAGGACCAGTGGAAACACCTGCAGGTCACACCAGATGAAGACACATGGGATGAGGGCCTTGTGCACAGAGGAGCTATAACATGTAGAGGTCAAACCCAGAGTGTTGTGCTTGTGGCCCTGTCTGCATGCTGGCCCTGCACACAGATCCTTGCAGGGCTCCATGGATCCACCCACAGTGCTCAGCTCCTCTCAGCCTGCAAGGAGCCCATCCACACTCCAGTTCTATCAGTGCAACCGGCTGTGTCCAAATAAAGTGTCAGCTCCTGGCAGAGCCCACCCAGGGCATGAGCTGCAAGCTGCCCCTGAGCAGGTCATTGTAGCCTGATGCAAGAGCTGCAAGAGCTGTAGAACAGATGCAGAAGTCTCTGTTTGGCACCCACTTATCTCTTCTGTTTCATTTTTCAGTCTATGCCTGGTACTGCCTCCATCATTCCTGCATCTCTGAAACAGCAGCCTTCAGCTGTTGGTACATCGCATTTCAGTGCTCAAGACCTGTTGGCAAGCCATGCTCTGGATCACATACCTGCTGCGGCCACCTAGAAGATGGGACAGGATGCAGAGGACAGACCAGCAACTGCCTCCCCTGAGCTGAGCAAATCCTGGCCTGGTTTATCCTTTGCTGCACAGCCAAGCCTCACAGACGTCACACGTGCGCTTGCCCCGCATAGTGTGACTGACATCTCTATTTTCAGTGCAGCAGAGCTGCAGCCATATGTCTGGGGAGAAGGTGCAGCCGCTCACTCTACTGGGGGCTCGTTGTCCTGATGCCAATGCTGCAGTGGTGGGGGTGGGGGTCAGGGTGCAACCCCTGGGCTGGTGTTCATTTAGGAATATGAATATGATGAGCACCAGCCTACTGACACAGGTAACATCACCTTGGGGATATGCATTGTCTCTAGGAGCTGTTTACCTGGTGGCTAGAAAACGTGGGCCTGGTAAGGCTTGGGTCAGTGAGGAAGCCATGCCCTGTGCTCCAAAACAAATGGGTCAGTGCTAGCACAGCCGAATCATTTGCCCAGCCTGAGCTTGTTGCCTGAAGTGAAAAATCAGTGAGCCAGAAAACCTGTATCCAGGGAGACAAGTAGGCCCTGAGCAGCAAAAGGGCTGCACAAGATTAGCACTGACTGTGGAGCCATGGAGGAAGCAGCCTTTTCTCCCACCTTCACCCACAAGCAGAAGACACTTTGCTCCACAGGGCTGGTCAGGCATGGTCATGATCCTTGTGAATTAGTGGAGCCACTGGAGTGTGTCAGTGTATATCCTGCTTGGATTTACTTTCTGAATATGCTGCAGGCTGTAAATCAGCTGGGGCCTGGGGCCTGGGCTGATTTCTGACCTCTCTATCCCAGAACAGGAACTGCCACCACCCCAGATGCCTTAAATACACTGTACAGGAGAGAAACCTGCCTAGGTGACCAGTGCCTTTCAGTAGCCTCAGAGGAGTTATGCAGAGAGGTTGGTAGGGCCAGCTCAGCTGCAGCAGTGGGATCCCTCCCTGCCCACCCCTGGCAAGCCTGGACAGCTGGTCCCCATGAAGGCAGGATGTAGGGGGAGAGCACTGCCAAGCATTGGTGGGGTGACTGATACTCACTGGGATGATGCCTTCAGCATGTAGCTGGCCTCCCGGTCATCTGCATTCTCTAGCAGCCTCAAGATGAAGACATTCGCCAAACTCTGCCCCTGATCTTCTAACTCCTCTACCCGAAGAAGCCCTCGAGGAGCAGAGTCAAACACTTGGTACTTGTCCCTGGGAAAGGTTAGAGAGGAGATTAGGAAAAACTGTAGTTATTGCAGGAGACTTTGACCTCAGCCACCCAGAACTGTACTGAGGACACAGACCAGGAGCTGCTGCACAGCAGGAGGAAAAAAGATGTCCTGCTGTGGGAAGGGATGAGCGTGTGGCTATGAAAACCCACTGCAAAGCAAGGAACTCTCTGCATGCTCTGCCCTGGGCATCCCTCACGGTCTGGAACAAGCTGCTTGCTCTATCTGAGCTCCCCACATCCAAAATACAGATGGCGCTCCCTTAAAGGGGATTGTGAGGCTTAATTCATTCCTATTTATGAAGTACCTCTGTGTTTTCTGGATACAAGTTGCCACAGAAGCAAAACATTTCCCAGCGCACAGACACTGCGGCGACACGTTCATTAAGAACAGTGGAAGGGCAAGATGCGCCCTACCAGTGGGTCTCATTCACGCCACAAAGAGCGTGCTGTTCTCTGCTGCTGTATTTCACCAGTGTCTGCTGCACAAGACACAGTCCTCAGCACAACCACATCCTCCCCTCCTGAGGCAGGTTACATCATGTCAAATGTAACCGCTGGCCTCAGGCCGAAATTTATACCTCTCCCTGCTTATCTAACCTTCCAGTCGGCTTTCTTAGAGTTTTAACTGACTAAATCTGTGCTGTTCTTTTGGCAGTGATGAGTCAAAAATCACTTCTTGACAGGAAGACATGTCTCCAGGGTCAGCCCACCAGCCAATGTAACTCATTGCCACCCTGCAGAAACTGCTGGATGCATAGTCACCCTGCTGGCAGACCTGCCCTGGGATCTGTTTAACTCCTGTTGGCTGTGAATTTTCTGCTGGAGAGAGCTGTGCCACCCATGAAGAGTCAGCTGTGCTCAAAGGCAAGGTGACTGCCTTTGAGGGAGGTGCACATGTCAGGCCAGGATGCCCTCTCCATGCCTGAGGGGCAGGATGGGGTCACAGCATCACAGGCTGGATAAACCTTGGGCAACAGAACTAACAAAGTATCAGGTAGTACCATGTACTACCTGAATTTTGCACTCACCCAGGAATTTGCCGGCAGATCACCAGCAGATCATTGAAAAGGAACAGGTAGATTTCTCTGAAGAGTTTCTTGGTGCGAAGTGTTCGTGATGTCTTTGGACCATTCATTTGCTGCAGCTCCCCCTGCTTCAGCAGCCAGCGGGAGTGAGAGATGATGGGTACAGACTAGAAGGAAGGAAAAGATAGCACAGTTCAGGAGAGCAGCAAAACTCCATGGATTCAAGTGGTTACGATGGTGAAAGCACCAAGAGATGCAAAAGCAAGGGTGGTGAGCTCCCATCACCACAACTTGCAGTGCAGAGGCTTGGGCAGAGCTGCAAGGAGAGGGCAGTGTGCTCTGCCACCCACACAGGCCAGCACAGTGTGACAGAAGTCAGATGGGGTACAGCAGGGGCCCGAGGACGGACAGACACTTAAGGATGGCAATGCTAGAGTGCCAAGTGCCAGAATGAAACAACACCCTCTGCCCTGATCTCTCTCAGAGAGACCCCGTCACTGAGGCTGAACTTTCCTAAATAGTAAGACTAACTTTCAAAACCATGGATTTGGCTTTTTGGCTACAAAACCCCCAAATTTACACAGGTTTCCTCTGGTTGGGTCTGTCCCAGTAAGGAGGAGATACTGTCCATGCACCTATCACAGCACTTCTGCTGGAGTTTCAACACATATTGTGCTAAAACCAAGAAGCCCAGAACAAAGCACATCTTGTACTAGAAGAACACTATACTTACAAATGACTGAAATATTGAAAAATATTTGTATAACTGTCACCCTTTCCACCTTCACTCCCAGTGCTCATCATGTGCATGGTGGCACAATCTTTCTTTTCAACTCCTTGCACTCTTTTCCCCAGAAGAGCCATGTACCCATGCCAGTCCCCAAGGCAGATCTGCTCCAGAGATGAACCAGCTCCTGCCTGTCATTACAGCCTCAGCTTTATAAGACGTAGAGGCAACTGTGTAGCTTCCCTAATCTACTACTTTCCAGTGGTAGCCCTGGCACACTGCTAAAGTGCTCTATGAAAACTTTTGTTGTTGTTGTTTTGGTTGTTCAAGTACATAAAAAGATTGCTTGGAAACTAAATATCATCCTTAAAGTTTATGAAGCAGACAGGCATGAGAAGCATCCCTACAGCACTCAAGAAAAGAACTGACAACTTTATACTCAGCACTGAAATTTCATGGTGTGTATCAACTCAGATCTGATCAGACACCCCTAAATATTGATTTAATAATTCCCTCATGGAGCCAAAACAGATCAGCAGCAGGTATTTAGAGACTGCACAATAAAACGGAAAACAATACATTAGTACAGGAAAGAATTAAAATGGTGGGACAGTCTTTGGGTGTTTTTCAGTTTTAAAGTGTTTTGCTTTGTAGCTTTCATCTACCTTTAACATATTTTGTATGCAAAATAACCGCTGAAAGCTAACCTGCATTTTGAAGAGAGGTAAGAGGGAAGAGCCAGACCTGAGTGCTGGAGCAGGAGCACAGTGCACAGGAGAGGTGATGCCAGCATGTCCCACCTGTGTACGTGCACACCACACTGGCATTGGTGCTGCCCCAGCCTCTGCGTGGGTATGCACTGAGCACACACAGAGGTGCTGTGCCTGCAGCAGCCCCTTCAGAGGGGCCCCTTTGGAGGCTGTCTGCTATGTGCAGACAGTGAACCTAAACTGTCCAGCCTGTGCTTATACCTTAATCTTGAATTCTAGTTTCTTCTGGATGCTGATCATCTGCTCTGTTCGGCTCATCTTCCGGACGCCTTCGTTACACGCTTTCACCACCTGGGAAAAGAGAGCACAAAGGTTTGTCTCTGCTAGCCTTAAGCAGGTTAATGATGTTGAGCATCCTGAAAAGGCCTGACGATGATCAGGTAAGTGCCCTGCTGTGAACAGGAATTGACAAAGCCAAGTTCTTTTATCAGCACTGTGGGTGCACGAAAAAGAAAAGGGAAAAAACACCCCAAAACCCAAACACCCAGAAGGTATTACAGGTGGAAGCTGACTGTCAGAGGACATGTCAGATGGCTACATTCTGCTACTGAACCAGACAGTATAAAACAGTGCTTCTGGTTGCACAGCAAAAGGAACAGCTTGTTTTCCAGATCCTGACACACCATATATCTCATTTTCCCTGTTCCCAACCTTTGAAAAAGGTACATGTACAATATCATCCTCAAGGAGAGAATGAAGCCAAACATCTTATTTTCAAAAATGCAAATGCTGTAGTTCTGCCAAGCAGCACTAGATGCCAGGGCAATGAAATGTCCTAGGGAAAGAGCTGTTCATCATACAGAGCCCAGCTGTGTTCTGAGTACAAACTTTTAACTGAAAAACCACAACCAACGTGCAAGCACTATGCTGTTACAGGGACCTTAACCTAGATGCCACTGCCTGTTTCATAAGGAGCAACTCTCTTGAGAACTGGCTAGGTAGAAAAATTACATTGGAGAGCAAGCTCCACTTTGTTCTCTGTTTCTGCTACTCAAAATCTATCAGAACATCAGTAACTCAAGCTGTGATCAGCTCTTGCCTCTCAAATAGAAAGAGAGAAAATAAGGCTATAGAAAAAGTAAGCATCAGATGATCTCTGTTGTGATGCCTGGATGTAGCTGGATATTAAGGTATCTAAGCTGAAACACTTAAAAGTGAGAGTTTAACCATGCAAAAGAATTAGTAAATTGATCACATGAGCCACTGGTAACTGAATACAAACTCAGCATTTTTCCATCAGCAGCTACAGTCATCTGTGTGCTACAGGAACAGCCTTCCTCAGGCTGCTGACCAATGGAAAAAATAATTGGCTACCAGATGTGTCAAGAGGAATTCTGCAAATACTAACTCAGTGTAGAATATCCTTCATTGATAAAGTCCCTGTCTTTATCCCAAGTGATCTCCAAGTGTACATTTCCTAGGCCGGTTCAGGGCAAATCTAAGAGTCTGTTCTGTTCTAGTGTTTCAGTCAGAAACTGCAAGCCCATCCTCAGGCTGTAATGTTCTAGCACAGTTTTCAACTTCAGATACTTGTGTTCAACTGCTGGAGTCAGGAGATGTTCCAAGCTTCTGATGAAGAAGGGTTGAAACACCGTCCCAGCCCATGTAGCTGCCAGCTGTGTCTAGACCATCCAGATATGGTGTTATCCTGTCTAACCATATCAGGAACAGCCCAGATGGGAAACATCCCACTGCCTTCCTGGGGTTTTGTACACATCAGTAACTAGCACAACTGAACTCCACACCTACCTACCAGCTTCAGGGAAGAGGGCCAAAAGCTGGCTTGTGTACTTCATTAGGAAGCTGTTATTCTAGGTCAGAGGAAGAAGTGTGCTGTGTTGGAGGAAACCTGACACAGTTGTACTCTGCACCTAGTCATGCCTCTCAGGGGGATCCATCACCTTCATTTTGTGTTCTTGGAGACTCTAAAGGAAAACATTCTTTGCCCTTTCCTGTGGCAGAAATATGCATCTATTGTTAGCAAGGCATTTGCTGTCACTGACATCTAAGTACAAGTAGACTAGCCTATCTTTCAAACTTTAGAAAAAAACCAAAAACCCTCTTGAAACATAGTGACAGGATTCAAAGAAACAGCTTCAGGATAGAATGTAGTCTGCATGTGATTTTTTTCAGGGGAATGTGTGTGTGTGAAACGAGCATCGTGGTTTAATCTTAATGGCATTCTGTTAACTTATTCAAACTTACTGTTTCCAGTTCTTTATGTGCATCCAGGGCAGTGGATTCCCTGTCAGATTTCTCTTCCACTTTCTTCAAAATATTCTGCAGGGGAGAAAAGGCTGTATTAATGCTGATCTCAATGTGAGAGCACAGAAAGGTCTTTGCTAGCCTACAAATTACTTCTGGCCATCAGCCTAATTACAGCAAAGGTGACACAGTACAGTGACTCTCAACTCTTAGCTCCTCTTTCTCTGTTTCCATCTGACCTTATATCTAAGAGAAATATAACAGGTAGATTCTTATTTTATAAAAATAAATTAATAAATAACTAGAGCTGGCACTAATAGACAGTGTTATTGGTACTCCCAGTGGGATAAGACCATTTGGGACTGAGCTGTTTCCTCATCCCTAGAAACATGCTCTCCAGCAGTGTTTAGATAAGATGGCAAAGCACAGGAGGAAAATGGCTGACTAGTCCAAGCCACCATGGTGCAGCACCCCTATGTCATCCAGCTGTTCTGCATGTGTGTCACCATCTTAGCCGTCAGGCAGCTGGGTTAATGGACTGTTGCTACCTCTTCTGGAAGCTGGACAAAGCTCCTTCTCAACTCTTTCACTCAGTAAAAGGTATCTGGCAAATTCAACACTAACTTAGGCTTGGACTCTGAGTGACTGAAATCCTTTTTCCATAGTTGTGGAGAACTGACTCTGTGGAAAGGCTTTATCCAGTTCTAGGATGAACAATCTAGTCTGATCGTGGCTGTATCTAAGCCCCATTCACAGCTGCTGGAAAGGAAAATTCCAGGAGTGATCCAGAAGTCCTTTGTGAGAGAGAGAAAAGCAAAACTCTACCTGCACCAGCAGCTTGAGTCGAGTGATCCTTTGAAATGGCAGAATCAGGAAGGATGAAAAGGACAGGCCTTTGCACTTGGGATCCAGCTCCAGCTGTGAGATCACTTCCCGAAAGGCTGGTTTGTCCTGGCTGAGAGGAGAGGTAGAGAAGTTGAGAACTTTGCCTGCTACCCTGCCTGAGACTCTGGTATATGGCTGGTGACCCAAAAACAGCTTGGTCCCAGAGACAGCATCTGCCTGGCCTCTCCCAATAGGAGAGAAGAGGGAAGGAGGGGACTGAATGCCTCTGGGTGTATTTTAGTTTAAATCTAAAACTATTTATAGTGTTGGGGGAGGGAAAAAATAGTCTTCTAATGTACAAGCCACAGCAGTGTTCACATGTGTTCATATCTAGCTCAGCAGCATACACTGCGTGTGTAGGTGTATGTGAATGGGGTGTGTGTCCAAGTAAATGAGTCAGAGGCATAATTATATATTTTTACACAGTTGGAACTCTGTGATAAGGTGAAACTCACACAGTCATAAGAACAAGACAAGCCACAAAGTAGCTCAAGCTTGAATATTCCTTGCTGCTTAGCTAGAAGATGGAACTCATTATCTGGCCTGAGAAGGGCAGGGGCCATGCCTGGGCCTCCCCTGACGATGCTTGCAGGAGATGAGGGCACAGCTGGGCCACAGACAGAGCTGTGCAGAGCAGAGCAGTCCTGGCTGCCACAGGCAGACAAAGCTTCCTGGCAGCCACAGACTGAGCAAGGCTTGTGCTGCTGGAGTCCTGGCTAGCAGAAACAGCATGGATGCAAAGAGGTTGCTAACTGTGCAAAACCTGTCTGTACTGTGAGTTCCTTACAACATTCCTGCCATTGGCAGTGTTCCTCCCTGCTGCAGCAGGTACCTGTGTGACTGTGTGACTCACAGCAGAATGGAACTGCATGTGTCTGAGGAACAGTCAAATGGGGGAAACTGTGACACACCTCAGGCTTTGAGTTCAGCCAAGTGTTGCAAAATTCCTGTGCTAGCTGGGAGCCTGGGGAAGGGAGATTGTTCTTTTCAATTTGCTTATGTATTCCTGCAGACAAAAGAAATGCTGCCCTCTGAATTCACATTTAGGAGTACCTCATCTCCACCAGGTCCCTTTCAAGCTCAAGTAACCCAGCCTATTCCTGCTTTGCTTCTAAGTGTTTAGACAATGGCTGTAGGCAAACTTTCTGCAGCTGTATTGCTCACCTCTGGCTGAAGGAAACCCTGTGGTACCCTCTTTTTGGAGAGAACAAAAGGCCAAGCTCAATAAGTCCCTTAAATGTTTGGGGTTTTTTTCTCAAAAGTTAGAGAGCAGAGAAATGCAAGGACTAGACTTGGTTCACTTGCCTGAACCAGCTGATGCTGAAGGAGAAGATACATTGCAGAGTGTGCAATGGGCTGTCCTGAAAGAATCCAGGACACTGTAACTAGAGAAAAATTGATTCTCCTCCTCCCAAAGACAAGCTTGTAGGGCACTTGTTTTGAGCTGGTACCAGAGAATTCCTACTGGACCAAAAGACTTGCTACACTTCAAAAATACTACAAAAATATCTTGAATTATATCCTCAGGCTGTGTGTATAACACTAGAATGTGAAAAAAATAGCTTTTTTTTTCTCCTTTAAGAAAAGTCTGTTGTTCTGAAAAAGAATAGTTATAAAATTGGGGAAAGTCAAATGCCTTGCTGAGAATGTTGGGAAAAGCAGTGGCTGTTCTTCTCATGAGAGATTTATATTATATTCTTGGCCTTCCATGACTTGCCTCTACTTGCAGTTTAAAAATACATGGATTACACAAGCACAGAGCCCTGCATGCACCATAAATATTTCCTATAGTTGAGAAATGCTGATTTTGAATTTACTTGCCATGTTACCTGCATCAACCCATTCTTACTATAAAGCCTTTAATTATGTTTTCTTTTTATAGATGCAGTAAGAAATCATGAAGCAGGAAACTCAATTTCTGTGCTATCTAGCCCTTTCTCATAAATACCAAAATTACAGCTAAATCTGTGGCCTGTACAATTTTGCCTAATAGTCCAGCAACAAGCTCTAGAACTCACAGAAGCTGCTTGTAGGCTCTTTCCTGGTAGGTCTGGTTGGAGACGTAGGTGATGTACACAGAGAAGTGATTAACTGTGTGCTGGTAGACAATATCACACACGTCCGAGATCACGATGTTCTCTTCCACCCGCTGCTCGAGGTCTAACAGGAAGCTAAATGAGAAAGCCAGCACCCATATTAATTGTGACTTATCTGTCCCAGGCAATTCCCAGGAGAAGTCAGCTCCTCCATCCCTCTACACCTGTAGTTACCTAAAGCTACTGCTTTCAGTGCCATTCAGCAGCCAACTTACCGCTCACTGACAGCCATGACATCCAGCACATTGGAGAAGAGGATGTGTGCCTCAGACTGGTGTAAGATCTTTTTCAGACGTTCATTCTCCATGAAGTGAGACACCAGCAGATTCAGACTCTTGTAATATGATGCTTCAGAAGTAACCAGCTCAAACATGGCCTGGGGAAAAATCCCAAAGAAGGAAGTTAGCACAGGTACCTTCTACAGAGAGGCACACCAGGCATTAATGAGAACATCTGTGCTGCTCAGCCACAGACTTTGCATCCACCTTGCAGGCCCAGGCTGCAGGGAGAGGTAAGCCCACAATGCATTTGCCACATGTTACAGCAGACAGTGACTTCAACAGGAAAGTTTTCCTCCCACAACCATCAGCCCTGACATAGAGGAAATACAGCTGTTACTGTCCAAGTGAGACTCCCTGGTCAACCCTGGCTATACATTTTTCTGCCCCAATTTACAATGGACCAGGACAAGACACAGTAGCCACTAACTACTAGCAGAAGTCATAAATAATCTCCAAATGTCAGCCTTTGCTTATCCTGTTAGTAGAGAAAACTCTGGAGCAAAACCTGGCTTCCTCAGGCCAAGGATGTGGTCTCTGGAAGCAGAAAGACAAATCTTTAGTTTGGTTCAGAGATAAAAATCAGTTTAATGAGATGTAGATACAAAGTCTTCTACCTACTGCAAGCACTGCAGGGACATTCCACTATTACCACTCAGAGATGCCTTACTCTCTGGATGAGCAGATGTTGTCTCTGTTCAGAGGTAGACACAAAAGGTGTTTATTTACACAACTACTGAATCCATTAGTTGAAGTAAGATTAACCGAAGATTCTCACAAGAGCTTCAACACAATGAAAAGTTATTAGATCCTTCAGGCATCCCTTGATGAAGGGGTACCTTGGGTTCCTTGTCCTGGGGCGATGGCCAATGCTGCCATTACTAAGAAAGGCAGTTGGTAGTTCAGAGAAAGTTTTGTTCCCTTGAATCTAAAGGTGCTTTAATGCTCCCTCTGTTGTGCCCTGCTGAGTGGGGAGCTGGCCAGGCAGTGCAGGTGCCAGTCCCTGAGCTCTGCTGGCTCTCAGTGGCTGCTGGGGCCCAGTTAAAGTTGAGGAGGTCTGATGGAGCCACAGATATAGTGTTTTTTGTCACATGTACATAGAAAAATATATTCTAAATTAGCTGGGGGTCTGTCTTATGGCTTGGTTGTTGTCTGTTTTTTCTCTTTAAAAAAATTATTTGGAATTTTCCACTGATCAGTTTTTGGCCCTTTCTTGGAAATATCACTGTGCATCACATAAGAACTCAAGGTAGAGACCTGGGTTGTGTCCCTGACACTGTGCTGCCATCCAAGATCTGGACGAATGGGTACAGCAACGAGGGACAGTTACTCAATCCAGAGCTGCTAAAATAGCAGTTGAAGTGACATTTCAGCTCTTTGCAGGGTTGGCAGCCTAGGAAATGCTCCCAGTGGGCACTTAAGTCCAACAGGTGGTTTCCTGCACCAGAGGAGGTTGTGCCTGCACAGCCCCCAGAAGGAAGACAGAGAAAAGGGTGTCAATACAGATGAACTCAGTCAGTGACCATGGAACAGACAATGTTTAAGGGATAAGAGGATGCTTGATTTTTTTTTTCAAGGCCAGATTCCTAATGAGGAAAGTGGAGGAGTATCAGCTCAGCTTCTCTCAGAAGCTTTACCCAGGCACTGGATGAACCTCTGAGAGAACCTCTCTCTTTCTGCATGCCTGGCTCAGTCCTAAATGTAACTTTTACAGCTTTAACTGTACCTTTTTATTTGATAAATGAGAGAAGTGGAAACAGGCAAAGATATACAGGATGTGTTGCAATAGCCTGTCCCTTCCAGGTATCCTGGAGATTGACAGCTCCAATCATTTTGCATTGCAGCTTTCCAGAGAACTACAAGTCAGGGATTTTTTTCTGCCAACTCTGACTGTAGAATTTGTTATGTTTGCTGTTTGCCATAGTGGAGGGTGCCAGAACTGCAAGGGCAGGTCCAGAATGCAGGTTATACTAAAGAAATAATGAAATCCATAGTGAAAATATCCAGCTTGTTTGTTCCAATGGGGACAATAAAAAAAAAATCACTTTTCAAGCATCCACTGCTTTTCCAGTCAAGTTTTTTTTTTTTAATGCTTGAAAACCTGTGGGTTTGTTTTGTTTTGTTGTTTGTGGGTTTTTTTTGGTTGTGGGGTTTTTTTTTTTTTTTTTTTTTTAATCTTGCCTTGATGAGCTGCTCAGTAACTTTCCATCATTGTCACTAATAAACACCGGATTTCTCTTCTTGTTCTAGTCTCTTTCACTTTGAAGATTATTTCAGATAACCAACTTTTTCTCTGACTGTTTAAGCCATGCTCTGTCACACCTACAGTGGTATTCCCTTCCTCAGCTATGAAGCAGGGTATTGACTTCAACTTTCTTTCCATTTGTGTACCAGTATTTCTTCCTGTGATCAAAATAATACTCTTGCTCCACCTTCCCTGGCTGAAGACATGCAAGCTTTTCTAGTCCCTGTGTTTACTACAGCTTTGAAGATAAAATGGGTCAGAAAATATAGTTTTGTCCTTAAGATGTTTACTCCAGAATTTCTGCTGTCCTGTATTTCAGGAAAACTTCTCCAATTCTCCTTTATGAAGCTGAACATTTTACATCCACTAAATTAAGCCCTCACGTACAGTTCACTCTGACAGTTCCCATCCAACATGAGCAGAGTTCCAGAACTGCAGGAGCAAGTAGTGCTTGCTTATAGCAAGGCTGAATTCAGTGTCAACTCTTCAGTAGCTTCAGTGATTTCTCAGCCCTCATTGTTTTCTGACCTTAATTCTTCTCACAAAGCAAATTCTCCACTCTATCTGTTCAATGTTCAGCCAATTTCACAGCTTTCTGGTTTTGGGCAATTTTATAATCTCTTACTGTGCTAATCCCAGAACAAAAAGGAAGAAAATTTCAGGTCTGTTAAAGTAACAGTGGAGAAGGCACAGCACTTCTTTAAGACAGCACTGTCCCACTCTCCAACTGCTTTATTTCTCTGGCTATTTTAACAGAGAGAAGAAAATTGAGCACAATTAATATTGGGTTTTAGCAGCACAGAGATTTTTTCCCCAAAACACACACAGGTAATGAACAAAACAAACAACAAAAATGACGAGCTTTGAAATCTATAATGCACACTTTAAAGGAAATATTTCTCCATAAAAATGCTTCATTTTGAAGCAAAAATAAAAATAAAAGCTTGTAATTTTTTCAAATGCCATATTGTGTTTGTAATGCTGGCACTTGGAAGTACTGTGTTTTGCCAGGTAAACAGAACAAATCCAAATAACCAGTGCAGAAGAAGAACATGGAAAAACAACAAATCCTTTCATTCACCTTCACCTAACCCTGATACACTAACAGCCTGTGCTTTCCAGCCCAAACTACTGTTAAACAATAAACCCATATAAACACCAGTCCCCTCCACTAAGGGTGTGAATAACACAGCCTTGCCCATCATATCCTTGGGGTGCACAAGACGAGCCTTTCCAGTGTGACGGCCCTAGCCAGGACTGGCACTGTGTGCACAAGGTGTTCATCAGTGTGGGTTATGGAAGTCTAACTGAACTTAGGAGGGACTGCTTGCACCCTGAGATGTTCTTCAGCATTTTGGGTACAATTCCATGAGCCAGGGCTAAACAGATACACTGCCACAACCATCTCATCAGAAGCAATCCAGGCGCAGCAGCACAGCTGGAAAGAGAACCTTGGAAAGCCCGCTGCTCGCACCACAGTGCAAACTGCACACTAACCAAGGTCTGCCCTCCCCACTGCTGGCTATGAATGCACTGCTACGCAGTGACAAAGAGCACTCACACTCCCCACAATACCCAAAATAGCAACCAGTTGTAAATTGTGGTGCCATTGATGTTGTCATCACTTGTGACAGCTACCCCCACCCACTCCTTTCACTGTCTGATGCAGTCCTGTAAGTCACAGTGCATGGCTCTAAAACAGTGATGTCACTGCTCTGCGTGGCTAAGTGCAAATATACTCATCATTGTTTTTTTACTGTTTGTAATAGACTCCAAGTAACAACCATTAAATATAAGGAAGTTTATCAATCTCTATCTCTTCTGTTTCTATTAATGTCATCATATTCAAAACCTTACAGGTTGAATTCTTCTAAGATTTCTGGTGGAAAGTTGTGTCCTGATAGTCACTTCAGAAAAGGATTAATGTGCACTGGAACTAATAGCTCTTTCGTAAAAACTTCCTAACTATCCCTCTTCCTTTGTAAATTGCTCCTAACACTGAATCAGAAAAGGGAAAAGAAGTTCTCTTTGCTACAGAAATGTCCAGCAGCAATAGCATATAGAACAACATCTGCAGTTTCACAAAAAAAGAGTGAGTGGTATGCTAACCAGTGCAACTCAGAAAGTACTCAACAAGGCAAGGCTTATCCGTGAAGGTTTTAGTTTTTAAATCTTGATCGTTTGGCCTAATTCACTCTCCATTTTTTAAGCAGCAACAGAGTTAACAAATATTCTGCCTTCCTCCATTACCTCCTGCAGCTTGATCTCATCTGGTTGGAGGATGCTGAGGACACCACTGTTCTGGACCTCAGGAAGATCCTGCCATAAGTTGAACCTGGAGTTGGAATTTCTCAGCAAATTGATTTGTGGTGGAGCTTTGTTTTCAGTTGTACTTGTGGATTCTGCTTCAGATGGGGTTTCCTCACTGGGTGAAGTCTCCTCAGGGTCTGTCTGGGAATCTTGCAATCGCCTGGTTTCAATCTCCTCACGCGTAGATTTATCTCGATATTCCTGGTACAAGAGCCCTGGGAAGGAACGTAACAGGTCTGAGAGGTTACAGCTGAATGAGGTAGTAG
Organism: Phylloscopus collybita; assembly: GCA_027886175.1. Classification (NCBI taxonomy): domain Eukaryota; kingdom Metazoa; phylum Chordata; class Aves; order Passeriformes; family Phylloscopidae; genus Phylloscopus; species Phylloscopus collybita. Next base: position 19,615,371 of record JAJNNQ010000003.1, on the reverse strand, counting down.
AAAAGCATTGTGGGAAAGGACAATTGCTTTGCATTAGTTCACCTCAGTAGAGGTGAGAGATATCCCTTCCATGCAGAGTGAAAAGCCAATTATGGTATTCCTATTTCAGCCAGAAGTGGAAACTATAAATGGAAGGCCATTTCTAAATCTAAAGTGTTGTTAACAATCTTCTCTCACAAAACATTTAGTAACACAGTTAGATGAATCCATGATCACTCAGAGGACGTAAAAGAAGCGATTTGTCAGGCTTTTTAATGTCTTTTAAACCTTGATTTTCTCTATTTTATTACTATGTTACAAGCTATATAGGTTGATACCTATGTTTAAATGTGTGTCTGGAAAAGTAATACTACACACCTTGAAATTACTTTAAAAGGAGCAATTTGATGGCCACAAAAATCCTTAATGAGGAAACACTGAGCTGCTGTTACTGGCATTGGAGAGATGAAGCTTTGGGACACCTAGCTACAGTTACTAGGTTTGTTATAGTATGGACTAGTGGTTAGCCTTGGACATGTTGCTTAATATCCTGCTGTTTTCCTTCTCAGTTTCTAGGATGCTTGAAGATACAACATTAACATCCAAAATGTACCTATTTGCTACAGCACTAAGGAACAGGCTCTGAGTTCACACCATGTGATAGCACATCAACGACACCAGGTGCCTTCCAAGTTTCAACTACTAACTTCAGGAGTAGATGAAACTGCACAGGATTTGCCCCAACTGACAGCACAAAAAAGATAGGAATCCTGAAGTTCACTGCCAATCTTTAGAACATCCTTTGTCTCTCTGAGGGCTTTCAAACTGTCCCATTTTTCTTTCTGAACCATCTGTAGGACCCAGAATTATAATTGCTTGAATATAAAATGTAATTTAGAAGACACATAAAGGCAGGAGAGCATGAGCACACTAAGTCACTTTCCTCCCTTAATGAAATTGAAGAAGCACAATTTACATTATCTCCCTTGGTTTATACCTGAATTGCAGTGTAACATGAATGAATAAAGAGAAAAGCCTTCGATGTTAAAAAAACCCATGCTAAATAATTTATTTTGTCTGAATCATTAGGGGTTAAAATTTATCTGGTCCCATGTATTCATGATATTTGATCTGAGATTCTGTGTGTAATAAAAGGTGAGAGGCAATGGGATTAGAAGTTTGTTTAAGGCAGGCAGAAATGTAGATGTTGCTGCCTATTAAATCTCTGGACCAGTTTCAATGAGGCTATGTACCAGTCACTGCTAAAACTATACAGGAAATATCCTGGGGAAAGGCGCAGGAACAAGCACAGCATTACTGCAGTCTGCGAGTGTGTCCTGCTATCTGTTCTTCCTGGAAAGATGTTCAACACCAGATTAAAATAGCACTAAGGGTAGCTGTGCCTAGGAAATCATATAGTCTTCTGTTAGCTTCCTACACAATACTGAGCAGAGGAGACTTCCCCTGAAGTTTTGCATGCTGCTGCCACTTATGTAATTTCTCTCTGCGTCAGCTAGGTTTATATGGCTTTCCTAAGCATTTCAGGCTGTTTCTCACCATCAGGGAGGGTGCTGAGGATGTAGCAGGATGGAAAGGGTCCTTCAGATATGTAGCAGAGAGCCTGCTAAATTGGAGCTACTTTTGGTGGTATTGATCTGTATAGTCAGCCTGTGCTCGAGGGTTCTGGGCTCTTTTTGCCCCATAGAGAGCAGGACAAGCTGGGAAGCAACATCCTGCAGCAGTGTGAGCAGTGTTTGGCTCAAGGGAAAGCACGCTGGAAAACCGAAGCGTAATCTATTTTACTCAAATATGAGATAATTATACTTGCAGTGTTTGACTGCAGGTATACAGCCATGTTGTGCTGCTGGCTCTGCCCTGCAAGTCAGAGGATGCTTTGTGTAAGGGGGATTTAGGGTCCTTTGTGCAGATCTGAAGAGCAGCCATTTTAAAAAGATTTATTTCTCTCTTGCCTTTAAAGAAATAAAACCCAGATAATGAAAGTTGGTTTTGTTTCCAGATTTCCTGACTGACCAGATAAGAGCTACGGAGCCGTCAGTGGCAGGCAAAGCAAATACAGGCATGGAAAGATCTGACTGATGGAAAGTATCCACCACCAGAACTCAGCTGGAAATGACAGCAAGAGAGGCTGGCTAAAGCTCTACCACAGAGAGCAATATGGAGAGAAAGCAGAAAGGTGGTACAGAAGAAAGACAAAAGACAGGTAGATGTTTAGGCAGAAGGGTAGGAAGAAATAAGGAGGGTTGTGCTAGCAAGGATAAAAGATATTCCTGCTGTCTTGGTCCTAAGGGTCTGCCTATATGCTGGTAAAGAGGTTACAATTACAAAGAGGGTAGAGAAATTATGTAGGTAAGAGAGAGGGAGAGAAGGTATGCCAAAGCCTTGCCCAGATGGAACAGGAGATGGTCACAGCACAGGAGGGGTAACAGATGCAAGGTCAAGGAACTAGGTTTTGACATGTTGAAAGGAGAACAATACACCTGGGAACTGACTGAATGTGTTGAAAAAAAGCTGAGATCAATAGCTGAATGTGACTCAGATTATATAATTATTTAGTAAATGCTTACATTTAGTAAGTGAACAAGTACAAAATGTCAGAGAGCTGTACAAGCTCCCTTCCTTGCTTAATGTCCCAACTGTCCCTACTGTGACCTGGCTAACGGTTAACCCTATGGTCATAGCATGCATTTGGTCTTCTCTGTTGACCTAAGTGTTTAAGACTGATCCTCCTAAGGCACGTTTACATAATTTTTACAGTACATTTCCTGACATTTCCCTTTTTGTTTATTCCATTTGATTTTGCTGTCACAGTCTCCCTTCCCAGCTCTCTTAAAACCTGGGAGGGGAATTGAAAAACCAGTTACTAATTGTGGAAATCCTCACCTTAGAGAGTTAGCAGTGCTCTTAAAGTAAACGTTATTGCATTGAAAGCTGTATAAAATCCCAGGAGGCCCAGGGAGGCTTTCTCTAAAATTCTCTGCTCCAGTTTCAGACAAAGAGTCCACTAATGTCTCAAAAGCAGGAGGGAGGGAAGGGAGTGAGTGAGCTCCAGCCATTTGATGTAACATCTCTGGTGGAGATAAACATAACACTTCAGATTGTCAAAACCCGGTCTCCTCCATAAAGGTGCAAAAGACCTATTTGCAGTTACAATAATGTGTGCAGAGCTTTTGCACAGCTTTCCTCTGATATACAGTAGATAAAAATATATATGAATATAGCAACATGGTTGTTTTGAACTCCTGCTGGTTTTAGCATTTTTACTTCACCTCCGAGGTGCATAGTCCCAGTAAGCCAACAGCATTTTGATACAGCCTCCTTGGTAGGTTGGTATCTACACAGCCAAAAGCAGGTTAACAGATCTGGCAACACCCATGCAAATCGTTCACCACTTTCCTCCAGGAGGCCCCAAACTCAGCTGGTTTGTTGGACAGATGCTGGCAGGCTGCTGGTTTCACACCAGCCTCCTTCCCCAGCACTGTCCCAGGGGCATCAGGTGTACCAAGAATCAGCCTTGCGTGCCACAGCCTGACACCAAACAGCAGAGACAGCCTGAGAAGCCTTTTCATTCCTGCTAGGGAGGTTTGCATTGCTGCACGTGAGAGTTATCTATTGGATTTTCCCATGCTAAGTTCTGCATTCCTGCCCTCTAGATTCAAGTATGTTGATTCTATTTCCTGAAACTGAGCGGAGTGTTTAAAAACAAAGCTTCTATATTCCCACCATAAAACCTGCCTCAGGATGGTATTTAACTTTGCTGTTGATGAAATCCCTCTGAGCAATGTCACAATTCTGATGTGGGAAACCAAGAAACAAGCTGCGGAGATCCTCTCCCCATCCCACAAAAGATAAAGGTAAAAAATAAAAGAAAATATCATAAGAGGAAAAGCTTAACAGTCCTCTCCTCCACAGCCACCCAGATAACCTCAACTTTGCCTTTTTAGAGACCACAAAGGATAAAATAATTTGCTCCTGTGTTGAAAGTGCTATGTCAGTGGCTGGTACACTGAATAGATGCAGAACCTGGTGCATACAACTGGCGTCCAACAGGATGGGTGACAAAATACTTTAGTCTTATGCCTTCTGAAGTATGCAAAATCATATTTTAGTAGAAAGTTTGGGGTAGCCTTAATGATTAATTTTTTTGTAACCACGAGAATAGTCATTATTTATAAACAAGGGTCAGGCTGTTCCACGATAGCATTAATCCCCTGCCGGGCAACGTGCAAACCTGATGCGCCTAAAGATCTCAAAAAGCCACGCTAATGATTTTTTACGCCAATGGTGAGGGGATTCCCAGCAAGGAATTGGGAGTTGGAGTCCTGCAGCACAAACCCTTACCCCGCCCTAGGCTTCCCCCATCCGTGCATCGCTTGTCTTTAGCTCTGGGTTTGGGGGTTCAGGGGCCCGGCAGGTGCAGTCCGTCTGGGCTGAGGGGCACCTCTAGGGGCTGCTGTGCCGCCGTCGGTGCGGGGAGCGGGAGAAGCGGCGAAGTTGTGTGAGGGCGCAGCGGCGGCCGGACATCCCGCGGCGGGCAGGGCTCCTTACCGATTTGCTCGATGAGGTTCCTCCAGGAGTCGGCCGTCATGGGGTGCGCGGCCGTCAAGGGGTGTGCGGCCGGGCGGGAGGCGGGGGTTTCCTCAGCAGCGGCGGGGTCCCTGTGGGGAGACGGAGGCACCCTCATAGCAACGGCGGGACAGCAGCGGGAGAGCGGCCCCTACTCCCGCCCGCGCCCCGCGCCCCGCGCCCTCAGCACCTCCCTCCCTCAGCACCCCCCTCACCTGCCGGGATGTCCCGCCGAGCCGTCCTGGTCGAAGGCGCATGCGGCGCTGAGGGCCGCGGCCAGTAGCTCCATGGCCGGCGGCGGCAGGCGGCTGCCCAGCAGCTCCGGCGGCAGCGGTGGCGGCGGTGCGGGGCTGGGGGAGCCCGGGCGGTTGCCACGGTAACGGGGGTAGGAAGGCAGCAGCCTGCACAGGAGGGAGAGGGGCTTTGCAACCGCCCCCGGGACGCCCCCGCAGCCGCCCCCCACCCCCCCGGCCCTCTGAGCCCCCAAGCCTCCTTAGAGCCTCTCTGGTCTCCTCAGAGTGTCTCCTCAGACACCCCGTTATCCCAAAGCGTCCCTACGGCTCTCCCCTAAAATCTCTAGACAGCCTCCTCAAATCCTCTCAGAGCCCCCTCAGAACCTCTCCTCAGATTCTCCTCAAAGCCTCCCCACAGATTTTCCCCAGAGAGACCTCCTCAAAAATCCCCTCAGAGCCTCCCCGCGGGCTTCCACCAGCCCCTCAGAGCCCCCCAGCCCCTTGCAGCCCCCCTCCTCGTTCCCAGATTTCCTCCGAGGCTCCACGGAGTTTTGCCAAATCCCGGCGGAGCTCCCTCAGCCTTCCCCAAAATCCCTCCCGAGACCCCTCGAAGCCCGGCAGTTCCCAGCCCCGCTCCCTCCGAGCCCTCAGAGCTCCCGCCTGGTCCCTGAGTTCCCCCAGAGCTTCTCAGAGCCCCCCCTGCAGACCCTCTCAAGGCCACCAAAATCTTTTCCGAGCCCCCGCAGACCCCTCAGGTCTCGTGTCGTTCCTCTCCTCCCCAAACTCCCCTCTCAGAGCCCCCTACTCCGGTCTCGGTACCCCTGCCCGCAGAGACCTCCTCAGTCCCCCGGCTGCCCTCCAGCGCTCCAGCGCAGGTCCCTCCTCCGCCGGGAGGCTGACTCCTTCCTCCCCAAGGACCCCCCCAAAAGGCAGCAATCCCTGCCCCAGAGGCCCTCCACCTTCACAGGCCCCCCTACCTCCATCCCCCATGAGCTCCTGCAGCGGGGTTTCTTCCCTCGATGCAGGGAAGACCTTTTCTCCGTTTGCTCCCTCCCTCCCCGGCAAGGCACCCTCCCCCAGCAAGCACCCACACACCCCGTCCCACCTCATGCCACAGCCCCTCTCCATGCACGGCCACCCCACAGAGGGAGGGGGTCCTGCCCCGCCACTGACCTCCCGTCCCTCAGCCCCGGGGCGCAGCGCTGCCGCCCATCCCCTGCACCTCTCTGCTTATGTGTGGATGGCGCCGGCTTTGAGGGAGGAATGGGGGTGGCAGAGGGGGGTTCTCCTGAACTGCTTCCAGATCTGGTGCATATGGTGCATTTCTTCTCCAGAAGTGAAACCCTGAGATGGAGGAATGTAACTGGGAAACTCAGCCTAATCCCTCCTGCCGGGAAGCGCACTCCTGATTACACCACAGGATTGGCTGCTATCCGCCTCTCCTTCTCCGGCAGGGCTTCGCACCCGCTCGGTCATTTCCCTCATCTCCCCTTCCTTAGCGTCGCTACTTCCATAAGGATGTATTCCCTCGTTTAGGAAGTAAGTATCTCAGTACTCAGTAATCCATATCTGTCTTCGTTCAGGTAATTGTTTTTCTGCCTCAGGGATAAATCCTCTTGAGCTCCAGAGTACGGTTACATCCTCACATCAGTTCAAGTGCTTATAGACAGGTTGGGTGCAGCTCTTCAGCGCACCTAAATAACCCTCAGCAAAAAAAATGTTATCTGCACTACGTTTCAACTGAGGAGTTAACAGAGGGAAAATGCTCTGCTATTCCCTGTGCTTGCTCTCTCCCTGTTGCATAAAAAGCCATGATTTTTTTCTGTATGTGGTAAAGTAATTTATGCAACAACATAAAATCCGTGTGTTGGTCTGTATGTGTAAAATGGCTTCCTTTTAATCATTTTTATATTGGTTTTGCTAAATGATATGTCAGGATAGCTTTTAATCAGCACATGACAATATGTCCAGAGAAACTCCTTCAGTTTATGTGAACTAGATCTAGATTTGGCACACGGGAGAGCTCAGTTGTTAAGTCATTAAGAAGCAGAACGGGAAAGAAAAACAGCTGGAAATGTCATTGAGGACTCAGAGAGGGCTGTGAGTGTGGTCCTTGTCCAGTCCCAGACCAGAAGGTCAGAAGAACCAGGCAACCAAAAGGAAATACCAGGGTGAGGGGTGAGAGCTGGAGCCTGTGTTGTACTTAGAGAGGAGGATGAGAGCCTGAGAGCTGTGGCTGAGATTGTCACTGCATGGATGGTCAGTATGGGTTATCAGCCATTAAACACTGGGGATTAGGAGGTAGGGGGAGCCAGGTGAGTGAGGGGGTGGCCAAAACCTTGTGGAAGGGATAAAGCAGCAGCAACTATCTGAAGCTCATTTTTTGGTGGCTTGCTGCCAGGGCAAGAACATTGTCAAGGGTTTTAGAGAGTGAGTAGGCTTCTAAAAAGCTTCTTTCTTAGAAAAAGCGAGCCTCTTTATTACCTTGAAATCTGGAAAATCAGATATGCCTGTTTACTGTTTTCTCAAGGAAAGGACCAAGAGCAGTGAGGAGTTCTCTCTAGCAAGCAAAGTGAAATCAGTGTATAAGCTCTTAACTGACACTACTAGAACGAACGTGTATCTAAATATAACTTTTGGATGTATTGACTAAAAAAAAAAATCTTTCAGAAGTATGCTTTAAGAGTTTAACAGATTCTTAACCCCTCACATTGCTTCGCTCTCAAGGGTTAAATCTGTTGGAAATTGAAACTTCTTCTTAGAAAAATGTCTGGGTCATGCTATGAAAAACATTCAGAAATAGAAAGCATCTTCTCATGATCCCGTAACTGGTAATTTGGTCCTGCCTTGTCTTCCCTTTTCTTTCACTTTTTCCAACAAAATTTTCCTTTTGGTCTGAGATGAAAACTTGAAAATATCACAGAAAGCAGCAATAATAATAAACCCAGTGGAAGCTCTGCAGAGGTGAAACACCAAATGCCCCCGTGTTCCAGCTTGGCGGGCCCAGCTTGTGTTTCTGTGTCTCAGAGAGCTGTTACACTGTGTAGCAATGACCAGTACTCTACTTTTCCTTCCTTTAGGACTGTTTCTTGTTTAACTGTAATTTGATCTTTCAAAGATGTTATTCTTTCTTCCTTCCCAGCCTTATTCTTGTACTGCACATGGACATACAGAGAATATCCATAAACAAAACAAGTGCCTGAGAAACACTTTTTCTCCCAACTGAGGTGACAGAGTGTTCCCAACACTCATGGGACTGGAAAAAAAATATATTTAGCAAGAAGGAGATATTTTTGTCCTATAAAATTTGCTGGGATTTTCTAAATCTTTCTTTTCTGTTTGGGGACAAAACAGAAAGCTTTTAGAGTTTGAAATGGAAACAAAAGGCAGGCAAACAAGTGATTCTGTCACAGTGATCTGGTGACTGGGATCTTCATGCTGGGTGTGGGGGATCCAGAGTCAGAGATGTGTTATTCCCTTTCATCCCTCATGCCTGTACCAGGGCAGGTCAGTCTCTTCCTGGAGCTGGTCTGCTTTTCTGGTCACTCAGAAAGGTTCTTGAACATGCTGAATGCCTTATTCACCTTATTCAGAGACTAAGTCAGTCAGTACTGAACTACCTCTACGAAGACTAGCTATAAGACACCTCCCTACTTCTACAATTGTTACGATTTTGTATGCAGTTTAAGCTGACCTAGCTGCTCAATTCCACTTTTCACTTGACTCCCTGAGGCAGATTTTTACCTCTGCTTTTATGCCAGCACTCACTCAAGCTTATCCCATTCACAGTAAGCAAGTCTGGGCAGCTAAATTCTTGGAAATTGATGATTCTTTTTTTTTGGTAGAACTAGACCTGTGTGTGTATTGTCTCACTACAGAGCGAGCTCAAAGTGAGTGCCAACAGAGCAGAAGGTGGCAGATGTGCAGATGAATGTCAAGACCATAGCAGTGCCACCTTGGATAATTTTTCACTGCTGTGTAATGGGAGGCTCAGGCCTGGAGAGCTTCCTATTCCACCTAATCTTAAACATGAGGTTGGAGTTTAGAGCAGGCGTACTTTTTTCTCTCACTGTAAAAACAAGCAATTTAATCCAGAGCCTGAGGAATTTTTCCCCAGTTACCAAAGTCAGTACAAACTCATGATGACAAACCAGTTTTCTCACCAAAATCCCTCTAACTCATCCTAAAATTCCTTGTCTAATTGTAGGGGGAAAGAAATAATCTGACTACGAGAACAACATACATTAAAGCCCCGTAATAATCCTCCTGCAGCACTGCAGAAGCGGTGCTGTGTGCCCTCTGCTCTTCTTAGTGACAGAAGCCATGCAATGCCCCAATGGACCAAATTCCAGTTTTGTCTCTAGAACTCTTAGGGTCTGCAAGCATAAAGGCACTGGAAATGATCCTTTTGGTGGCCATGCTCTATTGACATGGAGCATGACCATGGTTCAGCTCCCTGTGGGCAAAGGGAAGGGGTTTAAGCTTGCGTATGTTCTGCAAAGAAGGGTTTGTGTTGTTGCAGACTGTTTCCAGCTTCACTGTACTGCTGCTGGAAAAGATTTTAAATACTGGCTGACCTGGTCCATGTTGTGTTAAAAATGTGATGGTTGATGAGTGTTTATAATTAGTTAATCACAATTACCTCATTTAAGTTATGCCTGAGGGATGAATTCCTAATCTTGGTTTGTATTTTCAGGCACTAGTAATTTTGAAAAAATGAGTAATCATTTGAATTAAGATTTATTATGTGTATTTCAATTCAAAAGCAATTCTTAGAATAAAGCCATGCAAAGAGCTTGTTTTCGAATGAAATTGAAATGCATTTTCTAAATGTTGTCTTATAGCAATTTTTAGAAATTAGATCTCCTCTTCTAGCAACTAAAAAGAGAAGAGGCAGCCCAGGAGATCTTATTCATGAAAAATTCCCCAAACCCTTCTAGTCAGTGGGAGTTTCACACTAAGAAAGGCCACAAGATGAGGTAAGAAGCACTTTTTTAATCTGAACTAACCAAATTATTGAGAAGTGTGAAGTTACTAATAGATTTGCATGTTATACCTAGTCAAGGACTTTTTCATACCTCATTTTCATTCAGGTTCCCTCTGTTCACGTGTATTTTTTAACAGTGATTTTGGCAATCAGTATATCTGGGTACTTTCTATTCCTGATTTTTGACTTTTTAATGGTAGACAGGTGGAAATTCTCATCCCTAGTATTTTTAGATCCTAAAGGCTAGGAACATATCTGTTCTCCTGAAGGTCCTTAAGCTTTCAAAACACCTTAGTTTTATCTGTTGGGACTGGCAGCCTTACCAATAACTAAAAATGTTCTGACTGAAATGCCATTTATGAGATCTTTATGTGCTTCTAACCTTTTGATGCTCATAATCATCAGGGTTACACTTTTACTTACTGACCATCTGCCAGAGACAAGTTATTTTTATATATATTTCAAAAAAACCCCTATTTATAAGACTTAGGAAAATGTTGCTGGATCTCTGTTAAAGGAAAACAGAAATCCTATTGCTGTCTCCTTCAAGAAGCTTTGCTTTCTGTTAATATGCAAAATGAAATTTTGGGGTTGCAAGGGTTTTATCTTTTCCACACTCACAAAAATCCTGTAGAATTATAGGGCCTTTTCCACAGTCCACAATGCACACAAATTTTAGACTTAGATTTTAGCACCTAAAATTCCTGAGCTCCTGCCCATGGAGAGAATGTGTGCTGTGCTGAGGGCTGAGAGAATTTCTGATATCGTAGCTGTAGAAGTTGTCTGGTCCAGATCTAGGCACTCTGAATAAAGGTCATTTCTGTGACCAGCATGATGAAAAAACCACTTGGCTGAAAAACAGAAGGAGCAAGACTCAAGCATGGAGAGGAAGAAGCCTACTTCTGGACCAGGGGACTGCTATGAAGAGAGGAACTCCCCCACAGCTGGATGCTACAGGAAATGGTGAGTTGGATAAAACTGTAAAAATTGGCACTTGAGCTAGGAGGAGGGGTGGGATACTAAGATTGTATAAGGAGTCAAATGGTGAAGAGCCTGTGGACCAAAAGGACACTGAGATATGAGCTACAGGGAGAGAAGTGAGAAGAATGTGTCTAGGAAATAGTAGACTGGGGAAATTGTGTGGGGAATTACAAGTTAAAGCTGATAGAAAAGGAGTGAAGCAAAGAGATTGATGGAGAACTTGGGGGTCAGGGCACGTCCAGATGAAGCAGATCAGATTGGGAGACCTGAAGGGCAAAGCCTAGACCTTGCACAGTAATGAAAATATGAGTGGGCTGAAAAACCTGGCAAGCAGAGACTGGGTGGAATAGATGGGCAGGCTGGGATTGGGATCTCCATTGGCTATATGCTGGAAGGATGCTTTATTAGAATTGTGTATGTTATTGCTTGCTATTCTGTGTGATCTTGTGAAATATCAGATTTTGACAGTAATGACATATTTATACCTACAGTGGCTATTTTTACTGAAAATGTATTAGTTTTCAAAATACTTCTCCCTGCAAAAGTGGTTGCTCTTAGACTTCGTAGGATGAAGGTTGCACAAGAAGAGGGGTAGAAAAAAAATCTATCTGTCTCTGAAAGAAAAAAAATTGTTGTAGAGCAACAAAATTTAAAGATTTGGTCAACAAGTGTTTGCACCAGCTATTCCTGACTTCACTGCTTGCAAATTGAAGCACCACTGGCAGCATAAAGAGGAGATAACTTTAAGAAATGTATTTCGTAAGTAGAAGGAAACTTGCTCAAGTATGGTATAAATCCTTTTGCAATCCAGGTCTCGGACTCTCCAGAGGCTTTTCCAGCTCTTCTGGTTAAATCAGGCTATAAAAGCAGTGCCCTCTGCTGCCCAGGACCGAGAGTGCTGGGCTAAGGGATGCTAACCCAAACTCACGTGAGCACCCATCAGAGTGCTGTGCTGTTTCACATGTGTACTCTAATACCTGTGTTAGCAGGAATTCAAATAAGTTAGATTCCTTCTTGCTGCTGGAGGTTACTATTTGTATTCACTGGTGTAGTATTTCCACTCATTGAGATCAGATCAAATGTGATCAAAGGGTTTTTAGATGCTCCTTGTCTATGTGAATTGGAGGTTTCATAAGCAACGTAAAGAAATAGTTTGCTCTGCACTGGTAAATCAATGGCCTCCATGATTCTTGCAAAGTGACATTTCATACTGCATTTCTCTTCCAATGTATCTTCTGTGACAGCTTTCTATGATCTCTACACAACTGCTGCCACATCAGAGCTGGAAGGACTGATCCCAGTGCAAAAGAGCAGCTCTTTTTATGAGTTCAGCTCCTTCCAGGGCTTTGGCTCTGGTTACTTGGGGAAGCAGAAGTTGTGCTAGAAGCTCAGCACTGAGATGCTCAGGCAAATCAGCCAAGTTCTTGGGAAGTGGCTTGTCATTGCAGGTATTTGGACCTTTGTACAAGGGGCAAGACTGAGAGGGGGACATGGAATGTTGTGGAGAACTCTAGAGTGCTTAGGGGGAGCTGGAGATGACAAAAGAGAAAGGCCATGGGGAAAAAATATCATTTGAGCATAGTTCGACATAAAAAATCTCTTAGGAAGTATCTTATGGATGGCCCATGGCCATCCAGAGTTTGGAACGCCAGCAATAATGTTGGAGGACATCTTTTGTCCAGACATCAATGTTCTGAGATCAGTGAATTACTCTACTGTTCTTAGGACTTTGAAAGGCATGTAGATTCAAATCAAAATCCCATCTGAGAACAATGCAGATAACAATTCCTTTTCCTGAGCTCTTTACTATGTTCCCCAGCTGTGTTGATTTCCTGCCCTGAATTATGTAGCATGGCTATATGTGAAATGACATCCATGCCTGGGAAGAACCCATTTGTGTCAGACTTGCTGGTTATCTTCATGCAAGGAGAAGGGATTGTGACTGCCCAGCCCTAGTGTATGTATAGTTGCTGTAGGATGCCTCTGAATGTGAAGAGATGCAGCACTGCTGCCCCACTTGCCCTCAGGATTGTGGTGATCCACTCCTGAGAATGTCATGGACCATCCCTGTCCCTTCCACAGAACTGCTAGCTTCTGCTTTCAGAAGAATGGTTAGCTGGTAGGCAGCAGATTTATGCTTTTGGGGAGAAATTATATGCATGTCTTGAGACCAGCAATAATGTTTTGAATGTCTTATCTGCATAATGACCATTTTTCCAAATAGAAGTGAGCTACTATTGATTACTACAGATAATGTTATTTTTTTAGGCTCTTGCAGGCTTTCCCAATACCGATTTCTAGTGGTTCTCTTATAAATTACAACTGATCTTTTGGAGAAGGAAAGGGGACATGGGTTGAATTTGAGCTGGAACTTTGGTCTCATTCTCTGTTAAATCTCTGTGCTCAGTTTCTAGAGATGTCAATCAGCAGGACTGCCTGCTTTTAGCAAACACATGACTTAGAACCTGTACTGACCTGTCAGGCTCTGTGCACAGCAGCATCTTTGATAAAACTAACTCCTAGCACAGGCTCATTGTTTTCAGCTCCAGGGAGAATTAGAAATTGCACATTTCAGAGCTGCCTAAGTGCCAGTGTCAGGATGTCAGACTGACAGTGATGATTATGCCCCAAGGAGAGGAAGACAGATGGGTTTAACATCGCAGCAGACTGTGGCTGTCTAGTTTCATATGCCTAGCTTATGGCCAAGGGGCAATCAATTTTAGCCAAGGCAATTAATTTATTTAAATACAACTTGACATTTGGCTAAAATTGTTCTGTTAGAGTCCTCTCCATAAGGAAAGGTGCCTGGGAAAGCACTCTGTATTACCCCAACACAGCTGGTCTCAGTAATTAGGACCAGACGGCGCAGCAGGATGCATGCACCCTTAGAGGACAAGTGCTTACTGCTTCCAGCTTGATCTACAATAAAAGGAAGGACTATCTCCCAGTTGTACACACAGGAGGTGAGTAGTTGGAGAAGGAGTTTGGGAGAAAACCCCAGTTATATTTGAAAATGTAGGGATAGATAGTTGCTCCTCTCTCTGCCTGGCTGCAGTAGCAAGAGAGCAGGAGTGAGGGGTTTATGGGATGTATGTGAATTTCTGAGCTGTGGGACCAGGGTCATCTGCTAGATCTTTGTTACTGAGGGATTTAAGCCAAAAAGGACTACCTCACTGAAAGCCTCTGTTGCTTATCAGTTCTTTAAAGTAAACAGCAAACAAAAAGTCTGGATACTTTAGAAAGCATCTTCGTAGCTACTTCTTCAGTTATAAAATCCTATTTTCCATGTGGGGTTGTGTAACAGGCTTCAGGAGAGCTCTCTATGAAGGCTAAGAATGAGATTACCCTGATGTTGGGATGTTCCATAACAAAATCCCCACAGGCTCTCCCTATTCTCAAGAAACTGCTTAAGGTAGTCTGCCCAGTTTGCTAACACTGCTGGGTGATCCTGCATCACATCCCCCTTTTTTTTCAATCTTCCCCAACTGTCTTCTTGTTCTTCCTTTTTCCTTCACTGTCTTCCCCAAACCACACTGATAAGACCCTTTTACCACCATGCTAATACTGTACTGTCATTAAGACTGAAAGCAGCAGCACAAGTCAAGGTGAGAAGGCATGGATCAGAGCTACAGCTTAGTCCAGCTGTCCTTCCCCAAAGAAGCATTCTCACTCTGACACCGCTCTGACTAGTTTTCAGAGAAGGCATGGGGAACACCCTGCCTGGGAACCTCCTTACCTTTGGATCAGTAATTCATCGAATGTTGTTGGATCAGAGCTTGCTGGAGATGGTGATCCCTTATGAGATAAAACATTCAGAGGCTCTTTGATGGGCTCATAGTTTTTGAGTGAACCTGTGATAGAAAAGAAAGCCAAGAGGGTGTTAAAAAAGAGTAATTTTCTTAATTTACCTTACTGTATGTAGTGGTTTGCTGACACCAAAGGCAACAGGAAGACCACAGACACAAAGCTGGTTACATTTGATTTTCAAACAAGATCAAAGTATAGTGCAAATGCAGCTGAGAAAAGGCGAAGTTGGATTTAGGGTATCAGTTCTTATGTATGGGAGTAGCACTCTCACCCTTGCAGGCTGGGTCCCAACAAGAGTGATTTTCAGTGCAATTATTTAAGCAGAAAATGTTCAGCTGTGTGTGCCTGTGCGTGCCAATATTTAGTTTCCCAAATCAAGGCTTCATTACTGCTCTGCTTTCAGGCACACGGTAGATATTCAGTTTACTAGATAAATCAAGGTTAGATTTGGTGAGAGAGGAGCTTTACTTTTAATTGCTTCTCCAGCTTCCCTCAGATGAACCACTGATCCTTTCACAGGGAGTTAAAGTTGCATTAAGTCCAAGGCTTACTACTGGAGTAGTTGGCAGGAGAGGATGCATCTCACTTTTCAAATTAAATCTCCCATTGTTTGAGGCTTGTTGATAAATGGCCTTGCTGCATTTTATTAGAAATATTTTGGTCTAAGTCATAATTCTGTTTGTCTTTCACACTGGTGAAAGCACAGTCAGGTCAGTGCTCTGACTGAAGCACACTTCTGATGCACATTTTTAATCAATTTTCAGAGCGAAGGGATGACATACAGAGTTTTAAAACTTCCTAAAATAGAGCCAAGGCCTTATGAAACAGGAGTTTGAGTTATTCACTTTGAATAGTTTAAACACTTTATCCTTCTGTCAAAG
This sequence comes from Phylloscopus collybita, assembly GCA_027886175.1. NCBI lineage: Eukaryota > Metazoa > Chordata > Aves > Passeriformes > Phylloscopidae > Phylloscopus > Phylloscopus collybita. Next base: position 19,599,919 of record JAJNNQ010000003.1, on the reverse strand, counting down.
AAGATTGCTTAAGAAAAAAACACCAACAATTGTTTTTCCAGTTAAAGAAAAGCATCTATTAAGTTTTACAGCTCCTAGGCTATAAGCCAAAGCTGGGCTGGTGCAAAGGGTGCCCATATGGAAGCCTTTCCCTCCGCTGGATTTAGATAATTTAAAATTGTTTTTCTGCGATCTCATTTCTTAAATCTTTATTTTTCTCATTTCGTATCCTACTTTGTCTTTTCTGTCTCTTCCTTATTCTTGCCTTCCCTTCTCCTGCCCTCCAGTTGTTCCATATGCAAAATGAGAACAGGTTAACATTTGAGCTTGAGTCACATTCTTGGATGGCTGCTGTTCAAATGGGTTGGAAGGCAGTATAAAATAGCTCACCCATCCCTTGCTTCTGTGCATGTCAGCAAATGTTGCTAGAAGTTCCTGCTACAAATGAGGCTGGTTTAGAAGCACCTGCTTCCAGTTTCAGGGAGAGGGGATTGGATTCAGGGAAGCAGAATGAGCAGAAATGCTGTTTACACAATCCTAGCCAAATTTAAAGGCCGTAGCTCTGAGGAGGACGTGCTACAGTTATCCTGGAGAAAGAACTTTTGCTCCTAGCCCAGGTCTTGCTGCACAGACTGGACAAAAGACACGTTCCCAGTGTGTCTTGCTGAACAACTGGAAGCATGGAAGGAAAAGTCCTGTTTGGAACCAGTCCTGTTTCAGTAGTGGTAATACAGGGAGGGGAGTGGCAGAGAAGCACAGGTCAGCCTCGTGGATGCTCTAATGAGTTGCTAAGAGAGAAGCCCTTCTCTTAGCTTGTCCTTCCTCAATGACACGGACCAGACCTAAGGGATGTCCTCTGCCAATGTCCTGACGCCATGATGCTGCAGGTCTATGATGAAGGTGAGTCCCTCTGTGCTGGTTGCTGCTGCACTGGCAGCTGCAGGTCGCAGGGGTGAGGACCTCCTCGGCAGCTGTGGGGACGCCGTGACACCCGGGAGCAGGAGGGAGGGCGGGGCTGTGCTGTGCCAGCTCTGCAGCAGTGCTCGGGGAGGCGGAGAGAGGGTGGCTCTTGCTCTGGTCCCGTCTGCGCCCGAAGGGTGGAGGGCAGCTCTGTTCTGGCATAGGCAACACTCAGTTTATCCACAGACTTCATTGCAACAGTAATAGAATATTAAACAGGAGCTCTTTGCTGCTGTCTGCTTGGAAACTTGGAGAAAGGAGGGAGTTTTCCTTCTGTCCATGCCACAGGGTTGAATGGATCTTTATACTGCTGAAATAGCATGGCTCCCTTGGCGAGGCAGGCAGGACACACCTCATTTCTTGGGGACATTTCCCACAGCCCTTTTATTTTGGGGGGAGGATATCTGTTGGGTTTTTTTTTTTTTTCTTCAGGAACTTGATCTACTTTCAGGAGCTGAAGAGGTGGGTTTACTGCTATAAAACAAAGCAATAGCTTTCAGTGGTTTGCACAGCCGTGGAACATAAGCAGTGGTGTATCATTTTGATTCATACAGATATCCAAAGTTCATAGTCCAGTGCATTGATTCTGTTAGATTATAACCTGAAGATAGGATAGTAGATCCTTTGCAAATTTTGCTGTGAAGGAGTTTAAAAATACAGTTTCTTGAAGCACCTGAGAGGTGAAAGCAAAGGGCATTTTCTATGTTCCCAGTTCCAGGTCTCTCTCATTTAGGACTTAGATTAAAACCACTGCAATTTCCTTCATGCAGCCCTGTTTCCAGTGCTTCTCAGTTTGTTGTAGTAGCTCATTTCCTGTCTCTTAATTTCTCCTATCTTTCTCTTGCTTCTTTCTCAGACATCTGCTCAGACAAGGTTCTAGCTCTGGAACCTGAAAGATGTCTTGTTCCAGCCTGGCCTTGCAGTCATGCTCTGTACTGTTCATACTCAGGGAAAGCCAACTCATTCCTTTTCTACTGAAGACACGGCTGAATGTGTATGTATGTTCTGGATGGTGTTCCTGTTATTTCAGTCTCCTTGTTTAAAGGGAGCCTAGGTGTTTCTTACAGCTCTCTTCAGTGCAAAGTAGCAGTAACTGCACTTTCACAGAAGTCTTGTTCCTCCCTCATAAGGAACCATTGCAATTTCCTCTGGTTTTGCTGACTGTTCTCTGTACTTTTGAATATGTCATTTCTGTATACTAAAGAAGTCCCTACTTCATTGACAGTTTCATGTCTTTCTCTAACTTATTTTTCTCTTACAGAGCAGAGGGGTGGCAGTGCAGAGTCCCACATACGTTTAGATTCTCTGTCATCAAGTGTCTTTAAACATCCAACCATTTTACATTTCCAAGCTGAGAAAAGAAGGATGGCACTCCTCTGCCTGCTGTGCTGTAGGGCAGGGGTATTCTGTTATGTGCTGACTGCTGAGCTGCTTCCTATCTTCCTGTCCTTCTTCTTTTTATTGACTCCTCTAGTTTCCAATCTCACTGGAAAAAGAAGCATAATGCTGTTTGGGTCACTACTCACCTGTAGCAGGCTGCATATGCATTGCCTCTCTCGAAGTCTTTCTTCTCCCTCTGTTTGGCAGCCTCATGGATCGGTAGTATCTGGAATTTCTTTGAATAGCAATGTAACGTGTGTGCAAGTCCCCCTCGTGTGGCACTGGGTTAGCACCTGCTGACTCTTCCTCACCTTCAGAGACTGAACCTGACTCTCTTAGTACCTGCTGAGAATGGCCCTGCCAGAGCCCACCAGTGGAGAGGCTGTGGGTGGCTTCTCTCCCATTCTCCTCCATGGCTTCCAGAGCTTGTCTCTATGGCAACTGAGACAGTGGATCAGCAGCAGAGCAGCAGAAGACAGGTAGCCTCCACAACTCCATCAGCTTTATCTGAATTAGAGCTGGAGACAGACAGAACAGAACGTAACAGGAGATGAGAGAACAAAGTTCTGGTTAGTTCAGAGGCCATAGTCCATCATCTGGTTAGGATAACGGGGACTTTACAGGACTTTTTATCAGAGATCATTCTGACATCATCACCTTACAAGCCTGATACTAATTTCCTGAATTGCTTTGATATGCTCACGGTTGTCATTGCATGACATATGACAGATGTTACTGGAAAAACGTTATATTTTTTTTGGTATTACTGGCTGATTTAGAGTGTATAACAGATAGTGACCATGCCCTTTTTTATGAGGGTGAAAATGTTATGGAATTGAAGGTAAAAGCTGGAGAGAAAGCTCTATGAATGTGTCTATTATCTGTGTAATAGAAGAATTAATGCCTTTTATAGGGCTGGGTGCCTTCTAATACTTATCAACAGCATTCACTCCTGCCATGCAGGTGAATGAAGAAAAGTCCATAACTGTCGAGCATGGAGGTAGAATAGACAAGATTATATAGTGCACAGGCTTGATTTGCTTTCCCAGAGCTCCCCTCAAGTTCCAGTGTACCTCCTCATTGACATAGGGACTTCACAAAAATCTTTTGCTCTGTGTGTCAGTATGTGGACTGTGCCAGGACTCCCAAGAATTTTTAGGAGGCACATCACAACAGCAAAATGTCCGTTGATCCTTGTAGGACTGGGTAAAATGTGAACAGATTACTTAAGCATTCTCTGGTCCTTTGCTGAATTCTTTCAGCTGTCAAATTCTTTCTGAGTATATAACATGATTTTGTGACTGATGGGGCTGTCATGAGTAGTAGAAAGAGATGCTGTATAGGAGATGTGAATATAAAATGACAGCAGGCTGAGAGAAGGGCATAAAACTGCGCTGTGGATTAGTTAGATGCTGTTTTAAGAAGTCACATGTATCGCTGGTTTGTTACAGTTTATCCAAGATATAAGATAGCTTAGAAAGTAGGTGTTTCAAATTTTATGGGTTTTCTGCAATCTCTGTGAACTCAAGTGTTCCACAAATATTTCCCATGCTTTGTCCCTAGGGTCACTCTAGCAGACCCTGGGACATCATCTGTGAATCCTCTGCTTCCCAATATTTCTGAAGGCACTATGATTCATCCTTATAAAGAGAAGGTCACTCCCTGAAATCATGCACTGGGCATGAGCTTCTTGGTTCTACAGAGGAGAATGTCTGCTTTCTTCTTTCATAACCTGAACCACAGCATGCAGCTCTAAATTTGGATCCTGACATCAGTTCTGCCTTTTGGACTGTTTGGAACTATGGTGGTTGCTCTGGGACTATTTCCAGTCTTCATGGAAGCGTATGAAGGACCTATTTGTTATTGGTGGTGTTAAGTTTGGTTTGTAAACCACTCCGAGGTACAGAGATTCACTAAGCCTGTTTCTTTTTCTGTGGGTGTGTGGAACAACGGAATAAAAAGAGCTGCTGTTGGAGACAGTTTGAAAAGAAAGAAGAGGCTATTTCTTTTCCTGTACCTTTCTTTCTGTCCCAAGACTAAAGCCCCAAAGGCTTGATCCCTGCAACTGTGTCTTCTAACTGGACTACAATTAATATCACAGCTGTAATCCTACTTAACCCCAAACCCTAACAATTGCTAAATTTTTATTTATTTCTCTTCTATAGATTATTTTATGCCTTGGCACTTGATGAGATGAACCTGTAACAATCTCTTCTACATCAAACTTCCTCTGTGCTCCAAGTGGCCACCCCTTGTCCATGTGACTCAGACTGGGGCCTGTCTCTCTCATGACCCTTGCAAAGCTGATGTAGCTTGCAATGCTTTGCAAATTGCTACTGGTGTTTTATTGAAAAAATAGGTGAATTTTCACAGGAGCTGCTCACCAGTCAGGAGTAGTTTCAAAACCATGTAATGTCCAAAGGGATCATTAGGCAAAGAGATGCACATGTGTGCATGTAGAAGGCTGTTTTCCCCTTTCACCTATCTGGTGAGTATGAGAGTACATGGATGTTGTTGGGCTTTTACAAAGATCCTTGCCAGAAAAGGAGCCTCCTGCATGACCAGGGGACACTCAGCTGGGTTACCCAAAGACTTATCTGTATGTTCAGTACCCCTGGCAAACCTGTGTGTTTTGCCAGATACTCCTTCTTTTGTTCATCAGAGGAGTGAAGGATGCCTGTCCTAAAAAATTAACTTGTTTCCAGGTTATTAAACAGTCCCTAACAAACGAGGTCCTTGACCAGAAGTGAAAGTAGCAATGGATGAGAGAGAGACTTTCATGTTTTCCAAGAGAGGCAGAGGGGGCGCTCATTTAGTGTGGTGTTTATAAACAAAACATACTGGTTTTCACTTTCTTCAATGAAGAATTCAAGAACAGAATGCATTTCTGAAGTCAATACTTCTGATTTCAAAATTGATACTCTAAGAAAGTATTGCGAAACCATCTACTGATAATGTCAATAAAATAGTCCTGACTTTTCCCGTTGTTCAGGTGTATTAAAAAACTAGGGATATGTTTAAAGGATGCATTCAAATTTAGTATTATATTTTTCTGGTAGCAGTCAAACTAGTCAGTGACAGAGAATGGCTCAATCACAAGCTGTGGACCTTAACTATCCCTGTCTGAGTGTTTGTAGAGAATTTTTGAAGAAGGTATTCATCTCTGATAGTCAGAGGTAGGTGAGTGCCAGGTCTTTTGTCAGGAGTACCCCCGCCCAAGTATATTTACATGCCACCTTGATATCATGTGGCTTGAGTCACCACCCACCTGAATGTGCTTTGCAGGCAAACACTTCCCTGGAGCTCCTGGAGACCAAAGTAGCAGTCTGTAGGAAAAAGGGAAAGATGACAACAGTGAAGCCAGCAAGTGATGCACACACAGCAACACTAGAAATATGCGTTTTGACTCACACATAGTCCAGCCTCCAGGAATTTGACTGTATAGAAATTTTACTTGCTTATGTAAAAAACTGGCATTTACCAGCAAATGCCATGAATTTATACAAGAACAGCCAAACTCAGGGATGTTGGGTAAGATGCTAATATAAGCTGTAAAAGGGACTGAGGTTCCTGGAACAGTGTGGACCTGGACAAATGGATGTGTGTGGGAAACAGGGAGCACTGTTTCAGCTGCCTCTGAGAGCGTGGGACAGGAGGTGTTTTCAAGGCATAAGCTGGCTGTGGATATGACTACTGTATAAAGAGAGTGGACTTAGAGGGACATGAAGTGTATCAGATGTATCAAAGGTGTATTAGGTGTAACTTCTGTTAACCAGCTAGGGCTAATCAAAGATAAGGATGCTTTTAGTAGCAGAAGCTGCAGACTGAAAGCTGAGATTGCAGCTGTTCAGACCTGCAGGTATTTCAAATGAGTTTATTATGGGCAGTTTGGTGTGGGAGTCTGGAGCAGGAGGTACATTCTGGCAACCAGTTGAGCATCTCTCCCTTGTCCCATGACATGCCAGGCAGGCACAGCTAAACGAGTCATGGCAGAGGCAGACTGTGTGGTCTGTCACTGGTGGCAGCTGCGGAGGGCACTGGTAGCAGAAGAAGCTGCTGGGGTCTGGCAGTCCTGGAAAGCCAGGCTGGCTGCCTCAGCTGTTGCTGAGACAGAAGGGGTGCAAGTGGTGTTTGAGCTGCTGGAAAGAGCCACCTCTTTCCCTGCCAAACCTGCGGCTCCACATGCCCTGGCCCCTCTCTCAGTGGCAGTTTTCCAGAGCTCCAGCACAGTAGAGCAGGCAGCTGGATCATGGATTCTATGCCTCCCTAGTACTTTGCTGTCCTGGATAATGGACTATTTTAGTGTGCCTGGTGCTGGTCCTGATCTGACAGCCTGTGCCTCTGTGAAGATTTTTTCTGCACCTTCTCTTCCACTGCCACAGGGCAATCATTTGTGTGGGACTTATTTGGCTCCCTGCTCTCAGCCTTCCCTGCGATGGAAGGGGTGCAGCAGGAGACTGGTGTCTCTTCTTGCTGGTGAATCCAGTCCTTCAATAAATCCCTAATTCCTTTTTAAAGTGGGGAGGTGTATTGGCTGACTGAAAAGTGTTAAGTACTGTAATAAGGAAGTTAACACAAGGATTTTGAAATGAAAACTGCTCAAATTGCTGATATTATACAACGCTGTTGCCCAGCCTGGGAGAGTAATGAAGATTGCTTAATTAAAACTAGAGACAGACTGAAATCTCCAGCTGTGTGACTCAGGGATGTTTCAAAGCAGAAAATAACAGGTATGAGTACAACTTGACTGAATGGTTTGCCTATATAGGGACACACAGTCACAGAAGAATTGCCCTTGTCAGACTGTGTAATGCATCCCTACCACGACCAGGAATACAGATAACAGTAGTGATGTGTCTGACTGTCCACTCAAATATGCAGGTGGGTGCTCTCAGCACACAGGGCAATGAACTCCTACTCTGAGTTACCTAGTGCTGTGTTAGTTTGGCCATCAGCTCAAATCCATCCATGGCTGGATGCCCCTTTAAATGATGTCTAGCTCCACATCATTTCGTTTTGGGGCTCAATGAAGAAATTGCTGTCTTGGCTGTAGCATATTTGTGCTGTAGAAAGGCAGAAAAGCTTATAATCTTTTCTTCCTTTTTATGTGTTGAAATTGTTTCAAGTGTAAAAGCCCTATTAATGACTCATTTGGAAGGTTTTGCATGCTGAATATGGGGATGCACCTTTCATGTATATTTGATGAACCACATAGAGCTCTTTTAAGACAAAATTTTGACTTCAAGCCCTTATAAATAACATGGCTCCTTTAATATTTCTTCTTTAAATATTGTCTGAATGTACATGCAAATGCCAATTTAGCTGCATCTTAATGGTTTCATTTCAAAATGCTTTCTTAAAGTCTTGTGCAAACCAAAACCAAACTTCTGTCTCCCACCAGCAACAGTCCCCCATTACATCCCGCTCATGTGTTAGGCAGTGACTTTTGTACATCTTATTTGGTTTTAATTGGAGCAGAATGTCATCTCTAAACTCTTTCACTCTCCATGATAATGAGACATACCCAGCTCTGCTGGTATGCAGCACAGTCCAAAATCCAGCAGCAGGCCTTACTCATCAGCAGCTCTTGCTCATGCGGGTGCCAAACCCTTAAGGAGTGCCACATGTGAGAGGACCCTGACAGAGGCTCTGGGGCTCTGCACAAGCTCAGGCCTGCATTTGCATCGGGAGATATTTCTGTCTGAGTCAGGGGAATAGTAACACCCACAGACTCAGCCCTAGGCTCTGGCAGATTTAGCTCTCAGCAGATGCAGCTATGAATTCATTTAGCCTCATCAGTGGTTGAGGGGAAGGCACAGACTTGGAGCCAGCGTGAGTGTGGTGCTCTCACATGTCCTGCTGAGCCACCCCTGCCCCAGGGGGACTGACTGCCAACTGAAGGATATACAGGCATGCTAACATCTTACCCTAAAGCTCTCACAGCCCTCAGCTGTCTCTCTACACAAATATTTATATTTTCATTGTTCTGGTTGGGATTGCCATCCTTGGAAGCGTTTATAATCCTGACACTTTCTATTAGGTGGTGGCAAAAGACAGTTAAGCACATGTCCCTGTCCAGAGCAAGGTACATGACAAAGGAATTTCAACTATTTAGGTGCAAGGCCAAGGTATTATTTGATTAAGGCACAGAGGTGGAGACAAACATTTGAGCATGAGAATAGACTGACCAGGGAGTAAGACATGGACCAAAGATGTTCGCAGCAGAAGCCAGAGAAAATTAGACAGTAAGTTTGGGCATGCTGGCTGAAAGAATATCAAATAGTTTGATCCCATATGTTTCCAGAAATTAAACATTTTTTACTTATTTTGTAAATAAGATTGAATTCTGTAAGCAGGCTTAACAGAATCAAACTACAAGCACTCCAATTCTGAGATAGTTTTTCAGCTGAGGAAGCTAACATAATGCTTCTATTGCCATGATTTAGTGCTGGTACCTTATTTATAGCAAGCAAAACCAAGACAGAATTATATAGTTCATTACACTTTCGTGACAAAAAAATCCTTTTTGTCTTGCACATATGTTACAGAGAACCTGTTTTAGAAACACTTCAGACTAAAAATAAATACATTGGACCCATATAATAAATCCTTCAAACCATGTGCTTTAGAAACCCTGAGACCAAGTGAATGGGGATGGAGAGGGAAACCAGTACATTTAAAGTGGCTAAAAATGACTCAAATTTTCTCACTAGATCTAAAAATGTTTCTGGAATTAAGTCTGACATTGTGGGTAGTTCTATGCATAAAGGTAAGCCATGTGTCCACAGGGCCACCAAATAAGTGTGTTCTACAAATGTTACAGTGCATGACAGAAGAGGATACGTGCATTCATACAATTCCTTCTGCATTAAACATGGACTCTTTCACTACTTTGTGTAAATTAACTAATATGTATCAATATATACTTAATAAATATCACTAAAAAGTTTAAAAAAACTATAAGTTGTATATTTTTCTGCTGCAGCATAGTTTATCTTACTGTTAATTGATTCTTTATCATTCAAAAACAATCATCTAAAAAGATGTTCTTTCTTATATGCCACTGCTAATTGTCATCCTTGCTCAATCCATGCAACTCAGCGAGTGGTCCAGCCATACCCCACTGAATTCCATGCTTCATCCCCTGGGTCTCATGTGGTAGATGTAGCCATGGGCAATAGCTAAGGTGTTAAAGAATTTTGCCTCTGGAGCTATAGTACATATGTGTGTATGTACATATATACATATATATAAACACACACGTTCTCCGCAGCTGTGTAGGAGTCAACCTCATTTTTAAATCACACAGAAGAGCACATGGGGAAATCTACAAACGCTTCTGCTTTTTATTATAAAACTAATAAACCAAAAATCTGACCTTATTTATATTTCTTTCCCTAAATCATTACACATGCAATGGTGAAATGCATCTTTGCTTGAAGATTTTGAGAGAGTCCTGAGAAGTAAAATGTGTAAAATTCATCCTTGTTTTTCTGACATCACTGATACCTCCCTACTAACAAGAGCTCCTGCCTCTAGAGGAAGCCCCCTTTCCTTCTTCCTTCTGTTTATGGAATGTTCTTGCCATTGATGCCATCCCATTCCTTATTCCTGTTGAGAAGATACTAGTGAAATTGTTACTAAGTAGCTGTGGTTGAAAACTCATGAGGTTTTCCAGGCTTATCTCTGGAAGGTAAGTGAATAATTAAAAACCAAATCACTGCATCTCCTAGCCTGGGTGGAGTACGCAATTATCAGCTCAGGGCTTAGGGGCAAATCACAGGATGTAGCCTCAAATCAGGAGATACCCATGTACTCTGCAAGTATGTACACAGGAAGGCTCTCAGCAGTTTGCCTGATGATCTCTCCTGTTTTGCAGGATTGCATGTGGGAGTTGCGAGTCCTTGTTCCTTTTTGTTTGTTCTGTTTGGGCTGTGTGAAGCCTTCCAGCCGTGGAATGTGTATGCAATGTAGAACTTACTTCAAAACTTGAAGGACTAAGGTATAGAAGCTTTAGTCTCTGATGAAATGATTTAGTCAAAAACATAGTACAAGCAATAATATCCAGGGTGTAACACCTTGGTGAAAGCAGAGAGATTTAGTAATGCTAGGACACTTGGAAAAGGAGGATTAACAGATGTCTTGATTGAAGCTTTTCAAAACAGACTCATTAGTAAAAAGACAGGCCAAGTGTCCCTTGGGTAGACAAGAGCTGTGCTGCTCTTGGGAAAAAAAATAATGATGCCCACTTCTATTTCTAGATTTGCTGGTTGTGTATTAAACACTTGTTATGGAAGGAATGAGCATGGGTGGTTGTTTGAACTGCAGAGAGGTAAGAATTCATAGGGTTTTTCATTTGAAAGCTTCCATACAGAAGCAGGGAAAGAGAACACTAATTTTGTTGATCAAGAAATAGTAGAGTTCTCACTTTTCCCTCCCTCGGTGTTTATTGGGTGGAGGGTCTAAGGAGTGCCTGTTTGGTGAATCTGCTTGCAAATGCATAGCTGCAAGGGAGCCAGAAGTCACTAAGACATCAGAATCCTGTTAGGCTGGTTACTGCTAGTTTGAAAAGCCAAGCATTTTTGGGGTGCTGCCATGCCATGCTATCCTTGTCAACTGCATCAAGATAATTTCAGCTAATTTCAAACATGACATAAGCTGATTCTATTCTTACAGCCTGTTGCTCTGGGTTTTTAGTAACTCAAGAAAAGCACTTGATACACAACTCTGGAAACTCATTAGCAAACAGCACTGACAGATGCACACTTCCCCTTCAGAATGGTCGTTTTTAGACCCTGGTGGGAAGAGAAGCTTGCTGGACTGCAGTTCCCAACACAGAGCAGCCTCTTCTCTCCCAGTACTGGGTGACCAGCCCAGGGCTTAGGCAATCAACCCCAAGCCTTCCCCACTTGCCTCTAATTTGCCAGCTGCAGCACTAGCCAGCATGGTGCTGTAGAAAACGAGGGGCATGTGCAGTGCTTTGGCTGCATGTATATCCACAGGGAGTCTCCATCTTCTTGTCAAATTAATGCCATGGTGTCTGCAACTGCAGTTCTGTAGCTCACTTCACCCAAGCGCTGGGAAAAGTTGGTAAAACTTTCCCTTCTGGATCTTTCCTTCTAACAGCAGTTTTTACCCTCCTCTTCATTCCCAGTTTTTAAGCACAGAAAGAGGAAGGCTGAGATGAGGGTAGTGAATCTCCTGACTGTGGCATAGGATCAGGTTCTGGGAGAGTAGATGTAATTTCTTAGCTCTACTGCGGTTCCCTGCGCAATCTTGAGCGTGTCAGTCTTAGTTCCCCACCTCTAGACAGGAGCAGTATATTATAGTTTGTGAATACTCCCACATTTTTCTATAGTCTTTTTTCTTCTGAGGTGCTTGAGCAGTAACTCAATGTAAGTCCAAGAGCATGATATGAGATAACCTGATGTGTTCAAAAGAACTCTGGAACATGCTGTAATTAAAGGGAAAAATGAACCAGTTTGGATATTCTCTTGGTCTTGGCTATTTTTCATTTGATGTTTTCTGCACTTCAGTCCCCAAGTGAAAAGCAAGCGTCTTGTCTAGATTTCCAGTTCCTCAGCGGCCCTGTTGTTCTTTTTAAGTTTTATTTGAGCTGACTGCAACTGCTCCTAAAAAGCATTCTTGTTATAGGAATTGCTCCCTTTTGGACCAGCAAAGCCCAAGTTTTGCAGATTGAGCAACCTGCTTGACCTGCTTTTTCATAGACATCTGTTTCCAAGATGATTTCACATAAGAAAGAGAAAGGCAAGAGGGAGATAAGACTTCCAGATTGTTTCAGGATTTACTGAGCCTTGTCAGTTTTCCTTATTTTAGATATGACAGGGCAGTTTCCATGGGGTGGTGCTTGGAAACGTAAATCTTGGGGGGGAAAAATGCTAATTGCCTATAGAAATCATAGAACAAGCTACTTTGAAAAGGAAAACCTGAGTGAAATCCCCAGGCACTGGCCACATACTCAGGGACAGATGAGGATAATTATATTGTTAAAGCATTTTACATTGTCTTGCAAATGTCCTCATCAAAATATAGCAGTGTGGGACCATGGGTTCTATGCGTTCTTCTTGTCTGACAGTTACTGTGGTGTTTCACACAGACTCCTGTATTTACAGTTTTCCTTAAAGTAAATTCAAGTTAACAGTCCCAGTTTGAATCTGCAGAAAATCAGCTCTGAATAAAATTCCTGTCTGTCTCTTAAAATGGATGCCAGCCAATTAGTACTTCTTGCAGGTTCAGCAAAATATTCTAAATAGCTTTCATTACTTTAGTGCAATTTCCTACTTTCAACTAGGTCTGGAAGTGACAGCTCCATTATAACGGTTGAAACCGTTGATAGTTCAAGATCAGAAGAGCTAGCTTGTTCTTATGAAATTTGAGTCTTTGTTTACTTTGTGCATTTAAAAATACTCATAATTGCTGGGACAGAGTTCACAGCTACACTGGATTCACAGCAATTGGCCTCCTGAGAGTGAAAGGAAAATAGGCTCAGGGGAAGGATCAGCCTGGAGTTAAGAGGAAAACAGGCTGTTTTTCATATTTCCTGTCTTTATTTATATATTTTTTTTTAAAGCAAGATCACACATAAATGTTTGACAGGAAAAATCACAACTTGTGCTGCCCCTGGAAAAAGACACACAGCTTGGTTGATTTTGGAATGTTTGCTGTTCAGTTGGTCACATTAAGGCCATTCTGTGCAGTCTGGGTCTCCCCTCTGACTAGGCTTCCTCCCTGTGGGTGGTGGGTTTTATGCCTACCAGGTTATGCCAGTAGTGTCTCTCCCCTCTGTCCGCCAGTATTTAACAGTGTCGCAGCTGTGTTCTCTCTGGCTTGCACAGAACTCCTTCAGTGTGACTTTGCTTGTAGAGCAAAGTCAGTTCTTTCTTGGGCCCTGGATTTGTGCCTTTGTTTGGGGCCTGAGGTTTCTTCCTCAGGCAGTTCCTCTTCCTGCATCCCCCCAGAACAGGATTTTACTCACCTGACATTCAGGGTCTGAGCCAGTCTCTCATTTGCCATTGGGATGAGGTATGTCCAAAAAGTCTGAATTAAACTCCTCCAAACTGTTAAGAATTTGCAATTCAGTTGTCAATCCAGAGGTAGGTATGTCCTCAGAAGTTTGCTGTCCTTCAGTCTTTGTACCTTCCTGTCAGTTCTGCTTGAGAGTAAAGTGTCCCTCCGATTTTGTTTGCTTAGTTTCCAGAGTCACAGCAAACACAGTTTAAAGGAACAGCTTTTTCTTTACCCAGATAAGTTAGTACAAATATGCCCTGAACGTCCTTTGCACTGCTTGTGCCAAGGCTTAATGACAGGCGATTGTTAAACCTCCCGTATAAATCTTTAACAACTGGGCGAAACTTCGGTCCAAATCTGCAAACTCAAGTGAAAACAGTGAATAGTATTTGCTTCCATTTTTAAGGCCCACTGGCTGAGAAACTGCTCTTGCTCTACATTATTTACAGCCATTTGAGATGAAAAGACCTACATGTTTATGACTATTTTTAGATTGCCATTTCTTGATTTCATGTGTGTTCACATACCTGGGCACTGGGGTGGATATAGCAGAGCAGCCAGGTTTTATTTTAAGGCTTTTTGGACCAGTTCAAACGCCTGTGATAATTTTCCTTCTTGAAATAATTTATTACCAGGCTACTTGCTTGCTATGATTTGAATTTGAATGTCCCTCTTCTGGGGGCAACTTAGGCTCAGTGCTTCAAAGGAAGACAGAAAATAGTGATTGCTTAAATCAGTGCTAGGAGAGAATTTTCCACTCATCCTCAGATAACTTGCTTTGTATTTTTAAGACGGCATTTGGATTGACTCTTAGGAAAAGCATCACATTGCCTGCTCAATTTGTTGCTGATCTTTCCTTTGGGTTTTATTTTCTTTTTGAAATTCACTGAACTTGCCAATTGTTTTGCTCATTTCAAAATATTTTAGTTGGTCACAACATTACTCTTTTTTAAATGCAGCTGTATGCCCAGCCTACTCTGTGGAAGATGTTCACTGAGTTAAGCTTGGGTTAATCTGAGCTCAGACATAAAATCATGGTCACCAGTGTCAGTGTCCCTTTACACCAGCTGAAGGCCTGGCCTGGGCATAGAGGGCTGCCAGCAATTAGTCCTGTAATGATTAATCAAGGTCACCATCAGGCCTGTGCACTCCTGGTCTGAGAGTTGGCAGGACTCAGGCATGAGGGAGGCAGTGGAATTTGGGCTCCTCTCTGTTGCAAGAGTTGCTTAGGGTGAATCTAGCTAGCCTTGTGCTTCAGACTTGCTTATCTGGGTGTCCAAGCACTGCAGAATACATGAAGCAAGCAGCTACGGTTTTGTTGCATTTTCCAGTCATTAAATTGCTGCAGTAATTCCTTCTCAGTGATTTTTTTTTTGAGGGCTAAATAAATCCTGCTTCTACAATCCTCTTTTTGTATTCAAACCTCACCACCTCTCTTCCTTTGCTTCCCATAGATTGTACCTTTCGTTTTGTTAACAAAAATAAAGTGTATTTTCTTTTTTGTTCCAAATGGGCAAAGTAGATGGAGAAATGGTGTAATGTGTATAATAGGCAGGCTGTTTATTGGGTGTTGTCTCTGACAGGGTGATGAAGCTTCCCTGTGACAAACCCATGACTCACCATGGAGTGCCAGAAGGCTTACAGGTCTGCTGTGGGGTAATGCCGTTGCCCTTTGAATTAAGGGAATATTTTTTTTTGTTTTGTCCAATTTTTTCCACAAGGTGAGGAAATAAATTGTATTTACTGTGAGAGGCACCAGCAGCAGCATTCTGTGCTTACTCCTCCTGATGGAAATCAAAAGTAATGTAAGTGGAGTCAGTGGAGTGTGAAAGAGTACAAACCCAAAGAGTACCTGCTCCTCATGCCTATTGTACCTACAGTTGTTAAGGATAGTGAGGTGCTGGTCTCAAATGTGCTCAGAGGCTCTTTTCCCTAACTAGAATTGGCATTAAAATAAAACAGTGGATGTTGTCTCATCCAGTGGACCCTGTTTCCCAAAGAGCTCTGCCATTAGTATTTGCTTGTTACATTAATAATTAATATTACTTTGGCTTTTTCTTGTCTTTTTTTTTTTCATTCCTGAGCAGAACAGACTTTGAGTCAAAGCCCTGGTCTATAGGATTATCTTCTGCACCAATGATGCCATGTTCCCCAATGCCTGGAAAGCAGCACATCATGTTTTAACTTAAAATTGCAGTACTGTGTAATTGCTGCTTCATACTATCTGACCCCACAGACCTCTTGATTTGAACTATAGCTGCCTGACAACAGCAGCTACACTGTACAGCATAGCAAAAGCAGTGAATTACCTGAGCCAGTCTTGCCTTTTTAATGATGTTGGGAAACAACGGAATCAGGTTTGAGCATTTTGCAAGGGAAATATACATTGACAATTTTTGATGGACTGCATGTCACTCACTACATGTGCCATCTCTTGTTTTCCTGCTAATTTATTTTCACATACATTCATGAGCATTAGCTTCTGAATTCTTTTCCTCAGCCTCCATTTGCAGTTATTGCTGTAGCTTTCCTAAGAGGTGGCACCCAAAACTGAACACGGTCCTCCAAATTCAAATGCTCCATTGTTCAGGATTCTGTCATTATATTATCTTCTGCATTATTTTTATATCCTCTTATTAATGCACCCACACACGCTATTTGCATTTTTTAACCTTTTAAAAAACGTTTTCATTACAACAAGCAGATAGAAGGGCAATGAAGTGAGTGTGGAACAATAGAAGTGAAGATTTTGATCCTCCTCAGACCTAAACCTGTTTTAAACTTCAGTGGTGACACTGATTTTGATTTACACTGAAAGAGGGATGATCAGGCTGTACTTGTCTACAGTGGGACATCCATTTTTGATAGTTAATAAGGAACAGTTTTGTAAAATAGTCTCAGAACACAGCATGTTGTTCGGGAAAAGTACTTTTTCTTTTATCAGAAAGGAGAGGTTTTGCAAATAGAGGTCTGTGCTGTGGGCTGGAGGCTGAAGAGCAGTGCTGGAGCCTGGATGCTGGCAGTGGTGTTGGTGGCTGCAGGGAAGCAGTGCAGAGTGCTCACATGTAGATTGTGGGACTGTCCTGCACAGGCACAGGGATTCACTCATTTTAACCTCACAGCAGGACTAAGCAGCACATCCTTCATTTTAGTAGTAGGTTTAGCATTTCTATACTGTTAGCTTCTGCACAGCCATGTCTGATACTGACTGGTCCAGGGGAATGGGTCAAAGGCAAGACACCCCAGCTGGCTGCAGGGAAATGTGTGGAATCTTACTTAGAGAGGAAGAGATGATAAGGGAAGGTGGGAGGTGGCCAGAGGCAAAGCTACTCTGCCATATGCCTGCTGCCACCATAGCCCATGGAACCATTGCCACCATACCAAGCCGCACTTGGGACTCTCACTCAGAAGAGATGGACAACCAGTTTTAAGCTGTAGATGGGAAAGGTGATTTCTATGAAACAAATGAGTATTTATGGGTTGTCTGACCACAGAAGCCAAGTGTGTGACTCAGAAAATCACCTGAATAACACTGCTGCTAGCCAAGGAGAAGAAGAAAGGTGAAGAAATCCATAAAGCAATTATTCATGTCTTGCTTTCTGGCAGACTGCACCTTAGCAGCCTCTTCAATGTCTTTCTTCCTCCATTAATTGCTTCTGCTTTACTTGACTCTGGATTTTCCCCAGGAGCCACTGTTAAATGTTAGTATCTGGTGGATATCAATGACATTGTCTCTGGAGGGCCTTTCCCTCGCACTGTCATTTGATTCCAGGTAATGCAGTGAGATACAAATGCCTTTGGTCTTCTCTTGTGTGCCCCAATTAAGGCTGTACTTTACTTGCCCAGTTAGGCAAGGTTTGTAAACAGGGGGCGTGGTTTTCTGATGCAGATGCAATGGCTAAGTGCTAGTCTGGGTGGTGAGTCTGCTCCTCCTGTCTGCAGCTTCATGCTCCTGCTCCAACTGCAGATTCTGCTGCTTGATGGACTCTTGCTGACACAGTCCAGGACAATGACCCAGCAGAAACTGTTCTTTGTTGTTTTTTGGTGGTTTTTTTTCTGGACTAGTTTTCTGCCATTCTGATATCCTCTGATGGCTTGCCAAGGTAAGATGAGCATTCCTGCTGGCACAGGAAAAGGTATAGGGTTGCTCAAGAAAAACAGAGTAATATAGAAGCATTACCTTAATTTCGTTGGTCAGCTGATTGGTTGTAAATCCACACCTTTGGGCTTCCTATTTGGCTTGCACAGATCAACCACAACTGCCATCAAATGAGGAGACTTTTCTTACCCTTTTTCCATGACTAGCAAGATCTGTTCACAGGATTGTTAATCTTTCAGATCACTTCAAAACCAAGAAATGTTAATGGCGGCAATGGAAACTGAGTAGAGAAGAGGGGAAAGCAAGGAATGCAGCACGAAATGGATACTGCTGTCATCTCTGACAGCAGTAGCACAATGTAGTTGTGAAATTATTTGCTTGTGTGCTTGCAGCAACTGCAGGTGCTGCCTCTCAGCCAGCCAGGGCACAGTTGGGAAAGGGGTGCTGCCGTCCCTTTTTTCCTCAGGTGTGGCCTTAGGCTTGTACTCTCCTCCCTGTGTCCCTCCTTGGTTCCCCCCAGTAGTTCCTTGCCTGGAGCTGCTGGGATAGTTTGGCCTCGGAACACTTCCACTGAGACTCTGGGAGCTGCACCTGAATGCATCAGCATGTCATTCCTGCCTGGGCACTCCTGTGTTAACCCATTTCTTATCCAGACAGAACATCTTGATGGATTGGAGTTGTGTGGAGCCAGAATGTTAGATTATCACAGCACCATCACCTGTTTGCTATAACAATTTTGTGGGTTCTTTAGGCAAGCTAAAGAACTTTAGGGTTCTTTTCCCAGAGCTCATTACTCTGAGAGAAAGCACTGGGAGTCTGCATGCTGCAACCAGAGGAACTTTGCCTTCCTCAGCACCAGGGGAGAAGAGGACCAAGAAATAAGACAGCTTGGGGAACTGTATAGAACCAACAGCTGTGCCACAGTGGGACAACTCATGCAGGTAGAAATATGCTGCTTAATTACTATGATAATGTAAAAGTCTTTCCCTATTGTTTGTCTGGCTCACAAGAAACCACACCTTATATGCAAAACAGGTTTGCTATTTAAATGTAAGCTTGTGTTTATATGCTACCTTTTTCTGGGGATTCAAGACAGCTGACACTGCAGCCAAAAAATAATTTTGCAGGTTGGAAACTAGTTGGTAAGAGTGTAGTGAATCTCCCTTTGTCTAATCCAGTAGGAGGGCTGTTTGGTTCTGGTTTTTTTCTTTTGACGTGACTTTCAGAAGACACAGAATAAAAAAGGTATTTTTCCTTTTTTTTCTTTTTCCTTTTTTCTTTTTCCTTTTTTCTTTCCATAACTGTGGACATTGATAGGAACTAAAAAGGTAAATACAACATTTTGTAGGTTCAAGTAGGAACGCAGTTTGTGTATTCCTCTGCCAAATATATTTTAAGAAAAATACTGCTGCTTCATGTAATTCCTCTCTCCTGCTAAGAAAATCTCCCCTTTAAGGCACAGGACCTACTGCCAAGCTGAGCCACAACAGTTTGAAAGCAGATCCTGACTGATTGTTTAGGAAAGCATGTACTGGGGAGATAGAAAATCCCCATGTAAATGTGGTAAGAAGTTTTTACCACATAAGAAACTTTCTGTTTCTACTGTGGTTAAAAAGTTTAGTTGAATTAGCTGCTGGATTAAAATAATTCCAGTTTTATGTCTTTTTCAGTTTTCAATTCTGAATGGTTTAGTTTGTTTAAGGTTTATTGTTTGACAGTTTTTGCTGATAACATCTTTCTGACTTTACAGTGAGGGTGATTTATTAGACTAAATTAATGTGTGTTGCCTGGTTTGTTAAGAAATTCCATTTAGTGTAGGGTCTGGTCTAAGGGCATAAGCAGGCTGGAGATGGAGTGCTCTGATGCTGAGCTTTGGCAGAAACAGGCACAGTCATGCTGTTTAGGAGGGAGGAAAACTTCCAGACAGGAGTGCCCTGTGTAGCAATTATTCTAGAAGCAAACTGGGTCTTCTGTTTCTTGGCCCTATACAACTGGAACGTGACTACTTCTGGGACTCCTCTATGCAATATCCCAATGGAAATGTCTTACTTCCCTTTGAGACAAGGAGTGTGTTTTGGCATAATGCTTGATTGACTTTATACATTTGGAAAACACTGTTAAGTCCAGGTCTGATGTCAAGTAGACAACAACCAGTCCTGGGTTCTTGTGCTTGCCTTGAAAAGTAGAATGTTAGTTGAGTTTTGCACATGACTCTCTGGGTTTTTTTGATTGTGTTTTTCCCCCAGACTCTCCCTGAATGGGTTGGATAGTTCTTTTGGGACCTATCTGAAACCATTCAAGAATAAGCTACCTGCTGCTCAGAGTGTAGAGCTCTCTGACAGGCACCAAGGGATCGAGTTCAGCATATTACCTCATTTCTGTCGGTTTGTTTTAAAGACATGCTGTCATTTCAGCTTGGTTCTGATCATGTTCAGAACAGGTTTTTACAGAAGCTGAGGCCAGTGGAAATGTTATACTTTTTACTCACTTTTCTTGGAGAGGATTAAAGCAAATAAACATGCAATGGCTCATCCTGCTCCAAGTCCATTTGAGCTGCTTTGAAGGACAGAAGTAGAAGGAACAAGTACCCTCTCCTGGTGTCTACCAGCACCTTTTCCTTACTTGGGCTCCTTCCAGGCATTAAGTACACCATAAATTCACTTGTTGATAACTGTTATTTCTTTTGACTCTTCTGGTGTGCTGGAAACAGTCTCTGCTTTGGAAATCATTACAGCTGTATAACTTGCAAATGATGACTAATGGCTTCCTACAGTGTAACTCCCCCTTCTCTAAGTGTTTCCAGTGTACTCATCTTTCCCTGTCTGCCCAGTCCTGCCCAGAGGTGAAGTACTGCATCTCAGTGCAGCAGCTTTCCTCATGCCTTGGAGAGGAATTGCAGGTAAACATCAGCCTCCCTGAACAAGACACTTTGCAAGGATAAGTCTGGAAAATAAATCAAAGGCTCCAGTAAATACCAAAACACAGTAGGGGATATTGGTTTAATGGCTACATGATAAATTTCCCTTTTCCTCACTAGCACCTCTGTCATCCAGAAAGAGGTGACCAGCTAGGTTCTTTTCTCTTAGGAAAAAAAACTACTACATCCTGTTCCCCTTTCTTACTCCTGTAGTTCACAAAAGTACAGCTAACTTTTCTCTCCAAGGTTGTTGAGTTGATACAGGTCTGAGCCACTTCTCATGTGTACAGCTCCCCAGTCTCTTGCTTGTGTTTCAGGCCTTTGTATTCCCAGAAGCTTATATTTTTTCCCAATATAGCTCTTAGTATTTCAAAAGATATTTTTGTGATCTTTGTCTTGCCCATGTCCTTGGGGTATGCTGGCTGCAAATCTGTTTTCTTCTTGCGGGCCAGCCAGTGCTATTTCAGTAGGGTTTAGGAACCTAGCAGCATTGTGGACACATGCATCCCCTGGCAATGTAGCCTTGGAAGGACTAACATGTGTGATCTGAATTCCTGCAGTCCTGGAGTATGAGCATTGGAACACTCTTCATATGGCTGTCTAGTCAATGATTTGCCAATTTTACTTCTTTTTTATTCAGGAGGGTCTAGTTAGTGGGCATGCCTTTGAATACAGGTTGTGGTCAGAAGAAAAATCAATTCCTTTCAGTTGGCTGGACAAGTAACTAAAACAGCACTGTTTGCACTGTTTTGGTTTCTTTTGAGATATATATATATTATGAACTTTAAGCTTATTTAAAGATCCTGCATCTTTGATTCCGTGTGAAACTCAAACTGTTATGACTCAATCTCTGCATGAGAATCCACAAGGGAGAACGTAGAAGCAGCTGAATACTGACTTTGTGTGTTTAAAAAAGGATGGAAAAGTTTCTTTGCAGATGGATACATAGCATGTATATATATGCACACAGCCATAATACCTGCACTGTGTGCAGAGAGTGTATGTACACACACACTCACACTTATCTCTGTTTAGTCTCTGGATAAATGGAAATGTCACTTGATTCTAGTATTTTCCTTGATTATAGTTGCTGTGTCCAGGAACCTCAGGCTTGTTTCTATGGCAGCTATTCCCAGTTCAGCTATTTCCTCAATCCCCACTTGGCAGTAAGTGGAAGATGTTGTGACACTCACAGCAAGCATGTCACAGAGGGGCTGAGAGTGTGGGCAGAGCTGTGTGCAGGTGACAGGCTCAGACAGGAGGGACATGTGCAGCAGGCTGCAGCATGGCCTCCCATGGCACCAGTCTCTTGGGCTTTCCATCAAGGGCTTCACAGGCCAGCCCAGAGCTCTCTCTCTCCCTTTCCTCCTCTCCTTTATTTTTTTTTTTTTTCCTTTCCTTCCCCATTGCCCTGCTCTGAGCAGGACTGCAGGATCAGGATGGCATCATGAGCAGGAACGGTACGGAACCTGTGCTGCACTAGACAGGCTGACTAATCTCCCTTTAAATAATCTCCCTTTAAATAGTCTGGAAGCACACTGGTGAGTTTCTGTTTCAGGAGACATAAATAGCCAGATCCATGCTGGTAAGTAGCAAACAGCCCAGTTATTTGTTCTAGGAAGGTCTTGCTATTTCCTTCTTGTTCCTGCATGGATAGCTGTGATCCGGTTCTGGTAACACCCTGTAGAGTAGCGGTGCTGCTGCCTTTCCTCACACTGCTGTATCTTCTGTGAGAGTGAGGAGGGAGCAGCTGCTCTTGGGAGATAGACTTCCCTCTCCAGTGCCTTTGGATCAGAGTGGCAATGAAGCTATGGCTTGCTGTGGACTGTACAGCTGACTTTAGCTAGAGCAGTGCAGTTCAGACCCTTCTGAGCAGTGCTATGGGTTCAAAAATCTCACTGATATTTCTAGCACCTGGAAGGTGAAAGCAAGGAATATTTGAACACTCACTGCCTAGCTGTGGATCTGGATAGAGAGTGGAATGTATGGTCCTGTGAGCTAGCTAGCCTTGTGCTTCAGACTTGTCTGGAGGATAAACTCAGTTTATCTCTGTTTTCCTAACTCAGAAACAAACACAGTAAAAAAAAAAAAAAAAAATTGACCAAGTCTATGTTAGTTAGGCTGGCTAATATAATCTTCTTAAAGGTGGAAGAGTGCAAATTATTCTCCAGGTAGGTACAAGCACTCTGAAGCTGCCTCCATATCTGGTCCTGAATTATTCAGGCAGCCTTGGAGAACATCAGGAGCTCATCTGTGTCCAGTAGCTGCTATAACTTGCCAAGATCTAGGTAAATAGGAGAATCCTCAACAAACAGGGCAGCAAGTCTTGCCTCAGCGAGGTAGGAGGCATTTAAATTTCTT
The DNA here is from genome assembly GCA_027886175.1 of Phylloscopus collybita. Classification (NCBI taxonomy): domain Eukaryota; kingdom Metazoa; phylum Chordata; class Aves; order Passeriformes; family Phylloscopidae; genus Phylloscopus; species Phylloscopus collybita. The sequence continues at coordinate 19,577,195 of JAJNNQ010000003.1, read as the reverse complement.
ACTCATAGTGTATTGTCATCTTCTTCCTGCCATCCTACCCACTCAATGCGTCAGAGATCTAAGGCTTGATATTTTTTTTTTTTTTTTTTTTTCTTCTCCGCCTTCTCTGCTGAGCAGGGAATATCCAAGCCTTCAGTTTCTGGTGCATCATGTGAGAATTTTATTTTTTTTCCCTTTTATTTTTTTTTCTTTCTTACTTTTTCCCCCATCTGCTGAGACATAATTCCCTCAATCTACTGGCTTTTTTACTGGAGTGAGTTGGCTCACTGGTGCAAGAGGACCAAGTAGGTTCCCCCTTGCAGAGAGCCACGTAGGTCTGAAGAGGGGAAGAGAGGATATGTGGGGGCATAGCACAGACCAGTTACACAGAGGCAGCTTCCTTACATTGTCCCTCATGTTTGCTTTCCTTCATAACATTGCTTTTAAATCACTGTAAAGAGGACAAGGTTTCTGCCTGGTCAGAAGTTCCATCCCAAGTGATGTGACACCATTCAGACTATTCTTTGATCTTATGGAAGGAGGGGTGTTCTCCTTTCCTTATTCATTTTCAGTGAGGCCCTTGCCATCCTCAAACTGAGGTACACCTGGGGCCAGGGATTGTCTCAGTACGTAATTTATATGGGATTTTAATCTCAGATTTGGCAAAGCAGAACTTCTGTGCCAAGTTTTGGATGCAACATCAACAGAGAAATTAATGGTCTTTAGAAGGAAAGTACTATAATGTCTTATTATCAACAGTCTTCTGAATTACGGAGTAGACAAAAAAAAAACCCCAAAACCCCAGCCTGTGCATTTAATTAAAAAGACAAAACAAAGCACAGCTTTTTCCTTAAACTGTATTTGGTGTGCTTACCTGGCGACACTCCAGTCAGACCAACCAGGCTGTTCCTGAGGTAAGTTTGGCCTGAGTTCCAGCTACTATGCTATGCATAGGTTCTCTTTGGAAAAGCAGAAGGAAAAGACAAAGCTGAAAGCAGCAGAAAGTATGTTTCAGTGCAGGATAGGTCCCACTGAGCAGAGAGCAAAAAGCAGTGGAATCTGCCCCATCACACTTTGCTGAGTCAAAACGCAGTGTGCTTTGTCCTCTTCCCTCTAGCACAATGGCTGCGTTCCCTGTCTTGGAGCAAGAGACGCTGTTCAGGAACGGTACCTGGAGCTATCGCATTCCGGCCCTGCTCTACCTGCCACGCTTCAGCATGATCCTGGCCTTTGCTGAGGAACGGGAGGACCCGGTGGATGAACATGCCAAGCTGATAGTCATGCGCAGAGGCATGTACAACCCAGCCACGCAGCACGTTCAGGTACCAGTGCAGGGAGGAAGTGGGGGACACTGCCCCCTCCTCTGCCCACCTGCCCCCACTGAGCTGAATGTATTGGACCTCTTGCTGTAGGGCAGCTTCTCCTCCCCAGGTACAGGAGACAAATCTGCCTATAAATAATGCACATCTCGTTATAACTGCCGGGATTCAACCCTATGGGCAGCTGTTGGGGGAACTGAAATGGAGTAGATATGCTAGGGGTGGCTTTGACCCATCATTGCAGAGCTGGGGATGCAGATACAGAGATGGGACAAAAGTCCTGTTGTAGCAGGAAAAATGTGGTGGAGAGGCAGAAATACCTTAAGGAAGAAGAAATGCCCCAGTGATGGGGAAGAGTAAATTAGTGATCGCTGACTATTCTTTTTTATTTTAATTCATGATTTTAGGACTAATTTCTGGTTTAAAAAACAATTGAGAATAGCTACTCCCCCCTTGCAAAAAAAAGTGTCTGTTTTGTTGGTGCCAGTGAATTTGCTACCTTATTAACCTACCAGTTATTATTAACAGTTGTGCTGCTGGGTGGCTGAGGGTGGTGGAAACTCTATTTATAATAATTTTTTGCATATGCAAAGGCATTAATGTCTTGGGGAAAAAAATAATGATATTTTTCTATTCCAAACCTTCATTAGTTGTCTTAGATTATAGGCTCTTAAGAGCTGGAGTCTGCCTAGCAGAAGCAGCCTCCGAGCACACCTGCAGTGTCATACCATTCAGGTAACATCTTGTGTAACCCCCTGTAATTCAGTTAGTAGGGTTCAGTTGGTCATAAACTTAGTAATTTGTGTTCACATGCTAGAGTTTCTTAAAATGGAAATACTAAATTTTCAATAAAAGTTAATATTAGTTGGATAGAAAAAGATAAGATATGAACAAAAAGGCTAATCAGCAAATCAGGGTAGAAAAGCTAATTAATATAATCTTACTGGAAACTACTGCTTTGCTTACCAAGCCAATAACATTATGTAGTCATGGTTTTCTAATTGCAATGCTAGTGTTAGAAACATGATTGTGTTATGTGCTATTCATTTGAGGAAAAAACAGGGCTTGCTGGGTAGTTACACCAGCTCTGTGACCTATTTTCTGAGTCAGACAGCTCAGGGTCCAAATCTCCACACCAGCGCCACGCAATCAACCCTAGCAAGGTGCCTCAGTGTAGGCTGGGTTGCCCATTCACATACCTTCACATCAAAGTGGAGGAACAGGAGCCTGAATAAAAAGGGATTTGTCATCATCCAGGATGCTTGCAAAGGGCTTGGTTTTCTCTGTGACTTCCTAAAAAACACTGACACAGCACAGTGTCTGCACTTTCACACTTTGACCACTGGGCATGTCTGTGTGTCATATATATATATATATATATATATATATATATATATTTGTGAGGATTTCTGAAAATTCAGCTGCTGTAGCTTTTTCAAGAGTGTCATCAGCCACCAGCTGCATCAAGATATGGAGCTATCAGTTCCTCAGGGGGTAGTAATTGAAAAGGACATAACCCACATGCTTGGTGAAGTGTACATACTTTGTGTCATCTAAATAATTTTCGCTTGCCTTTGGTGATGCCAGATTATTATCTTCCTGTTTCTTGCTCTATGTATTATCCTGTTTCTGTTCCTCCCATGCTCTTCTGTAGCTTTTATCCAGACATCCTTGCACTATAATGTGGGTCTTTTTGTAACAGTGTGTTCCATTCTTGTCTCCCTTCCCACGGGCCCTGGCAGTGGAAAAGGATGGAGACCCTTGTCAGTGCACAGCTGGAAGGCCACCGATCTATGAACCCCTGCCCAGTATATGATGAGGTCTCGGGGAAACTCATCTTGTTCTTCATAGCTGTCCCAGGAAAGATCTCTGAGCAGCATCAGCTGAAGACAAAGATCAACCTGGTACGTCTCTGCTATGTCACTAGCATGGACCAGGGGCGCACCTGGAGCACTGCCCAGGATGTCACCGACAGGACCATTAGGAATGAGTACAAGAACTGGGCCACGTTTGCGGTGGGGCCGGGTCATGGATTACAACTGCTCAACGAGGCCCGGAGCCTTGTGATTCCTGCCTATGCCTATCGTATCTTGGACCCCAAGCAACACCCCACCCCTCATGCCTTCTGCTTCATCAGCTCTGACCATGGGGCAACATGGCAGAAGGGGAACTTCGTGGGGGAGGAGAGCGCGGTGGAGTGCCAGGTAGCAGAGGTGCATACCTGTGGCAGAAAGGTCCTTTACTGCAATGCAAGGAGCAACAGGGGAGCCAGGATCCAGGCCGTCAGCTACAACCATGGGCTGGACTTCGAGGGAGGCCAGCGGGTTGAAACGCTAACAGAACCTCCCTCTGGATGCCATGGAAGTATTACTGCCTTTCCACCTCCCCCAGATGCCAGATGTCAAGATAGTTGGTTACTCTACACTCATCCTACAGACCCAAGGGGTCGAAAAGATTTAGGAATTTACCTCAACAAAAGCCCTTTAAATCCAGCACACTGGACAAAGCCCAGTATACTCTTCAAGGGCCTGTGTGCTTATTCAGATCTGCAGTACATGGGTGTTGGGCCCGATGGCTCACCTTTGTTCTCCTGCCTCTTTGAATATGGGACCCACAGACAATGTGAAGAGATGATTTTTGTCATGTTCACCTTGAAGCAAGCCTTTCCCTCAGAACACTGAGTCTCAAACCTTTCCATCAGCATCCCTCTGAAAACCGTATTTGCTGATGCTTTTTACTGTCATTTCTCATGCCTCAGTAAAAGGTCTTTTTTTACTCTGGCTGCACACATAGTTTGGTGTTGGCTTGTTGTGTCTGTAGGTTGTGAAGTCCATTAAACATACCACAACTTAACATGTTTGGTTTTGTTTTCCATTGCCTATTCTCCCCTTTTGCCTTTCTCTTTGGCTGCCTTTTTACACCTCACGTGCCCAAAACAACCTTTGTATACGGCTTCTCACCTTGAGGTCTCTGATAGGCTTCATCAGGGGCATGTGTGCTGACAGCGCAGGGCCTGCAAGGAAACAGGTGGCAGCAGGGTTATGCTGAGTGGTAGTTAGTAAGTTGTGGAGAAACTTCTAGAGAGGGCACTGAACTTACTACCTATATCTGCTGTCATCATCTTCAGGAAACTGCTTTGGCTCTGGTAAGGGAGCACTGCTTCTTGCAGCCAGTGTAGGAATGCGGGCACCTATAATTTCCAGGGCTTTCTGTCTCCTTATTTCAGCAAGGCCATGTGATGCCTTGCTCTTGGAATATTCCTTGCCAACTTCTTCAGTGCATCTGAGGCTGCCTTGCTGAGTTCCCAGGCACCCCAGGGGCTTCTCTCTAACTTAACCTTCTCCTTACTTCCCATGCTCTGTTTCCCTGCTTACTGCCCTTTTGCTTACACTGCATTGAGAAGGTGCAGTTTCTCATGTGTAAGAAAACCACAGCCTTGTGTGCTCTGGCTGCTCCCTCTCCCTGAGCAGTGACAGTAGGAGTCCTTGAGGGCACCAGGAGATTTCCATGTTGGAGGACAGAGCAAGTGGCAAAAATGGCATTTTACTTATACGGAAACTGCAGGATCGGGACAGGTCTGCAGAGGGAGCTCCCAATTTAGAGTCAGGAGGGGAAGTGTTTGCTGGTCTTTCTAATGCAAGTGCCAAGCTATGATCCACATAGCAACTATTCTTGTTGTTGACAACTTCATGTCTTGTTATTACAGAGTATTATTGGCATATGAGGCACTATGTCAAATAACATTGCCCCACTTTCAGCAAAAAAGCACCACTGTCAGAGGAAGGAGAACTGACCAAGGCCAGAGCAGCATAAAACACTCAAGCTGGAAGACTTTCCAACATAGACAGTTTTTCAGCAGATTTCTGAAGGAAAGAGCTTTAGTTTTCGTGAGAGAGATGCTATTCTACTACTATACAGTGTGTTTTGAAAGGACTCATTATACAATGACTAGACACGGGATTGACCAGAAACAAATGGCTACCAGGTGAGACACATCAGAGCAGATGGAGCTAGGAAAGTGTTACCCATGCCTCTGGACGAAATTCTGCATATGAACCAGTCTGTGCTTGTTTCCTGTGTGTTGTATCCTGTGTGTGTGTGCACATGTTCAGTGACTGCAAGGAAAATGTGTCTGTTTGCCCTTTTGGTGAAGAAAAACACCTGATTTTCAGAGGTCTCTCAGAACACATCCCCTTTGGTGAAGACTAGCAAGTCCCATAGGACCCTTTGCAGTGTTACTGCTCAGGTCTGTGAGTCTGCTTGCACAGTGCTCCTACCCTTGCCTTTTACTACTGACAGCTTTCATAGGTGGTGGGAAAAGAGGCCTTGACTTTCCTCACTATGAAGATTTGTTTCAGGGCATCTGGATGCTGCATATACCAAGGGAGTGAAGGGATCTTGTGACCTTCACAGATACACCTGTAACTTGTCAAGCCTTTCCCAAGCAGCAGGTCAGTAACACACTGGGCTGGAATAGCAGGGAGGCTCAGGTAGCCAGTACTTTTTGGGTATTACTCATATAATGGCTCTTTAGATGTAGGCCAGAGTCTAAATAACCCTGGTGGCCAACAGCCTGTCACTGATGCCTAATTGGTGAATGGTATATTTAGACTTCAGCAAAGCTAACTGCTGCCCTATAGACTTAACCTCCTCATCAGGTACTATGGAATACTTTAGTTTTGTGACATGGAAGTGCATACTTAAGTTTTTATCTGGCCAAGTCTGGCAGTTCCCAGGCTGATGCAAAGCACAGGCTGAATATAAGGGGGCAGGGGGGGAGGTTGGGTGACCACTGTACATCTTGAATGATGCCACAGACAGTATTTTTTTTTTTTTTCTGGAGGGGCTGGTGCATAGACACCCATCTGGTATAGTACTACCTGAACATCTATGGCAAAACCCGTTTAGATAATGCGTCTATTGTAGTGTCTTGGAGATAAGATCTTATTCCAAGCTAACAAGCCATTAGGGATCAGAGAGCTGTTTATGTTAGGGGATTGGGATTTACCCTTGGAGCAGCTGGAGCTGTACTGTGGCTTCTTTTAGGACCAAGAAATACAGAAACCAGCCTGCACATTCAATTGCCATAATCATAATTTGTACTTGGAACCCTTCCCCTTGTTTTTGTCTCCAAGTCAAGGAGTAGCATGTGCCTGGACATGGGATTTGAAGGAAATAGCAAAGTAGCAGCATCTTGCTAAAAATCCATGTTGGTTGTGGGGTGGATAGGAGCTAAGTATGCAGCTAATTAGTCTCAGATGTCTAATGAGGGCTTGTAACTGTTCCCTGGTGGTAGTTTGCAGAAGATCAGGAGAAGCTCTCCAGACAGTTTCATTCTATCAAAACTCATGTTGTGAGCAGCTCTGTCCACTCTGCATCCAGATACATGTCTGTTGCATGGAGAGCACTGTGAGGTCAAGCAGTGGTTGACATTCAGAGCTGTTCTGCTTCCTGCTGCAGCTGTGCTCCAGAGCAGCTACTGGAGGTACCAGAAATCCCAAGGACTTGGTGCAGGTAAGGTTAGCAGTGCACTGTGGCTAGGCAGAGCTGTCAGAGCAACTGCATGGTGCCTTTGCCATATGCAGATTCTCATTTTGGTTGGGAGAACAGAGTTTGTAACCACTCTGTAGCTTACAGCTACTATCCACTGGCAGAGCCACTTCATGGCATTCAGTGTCTGACTCCATTTAGGCACCTGAATCTGTAGGAGTTTGTCTGCTAAAGGCCTGTGTGAATGTTGGTGGAGCTGAAGGCTGGCTTCAGCTGAGCTAATTTTGGTGTGCAGACAGTGCATGCTCAGCATGGACAGGAAGCCCTGCACAACACAGTTCTGCTCATCTACCAGGGCCCTGTTCTGGCCACACAGCTTTGGGCTGCACTGCCCACAGTTTCATCTCAGTGCAGAGGTTAAGTTGGACACTGCAGACCAAGGCTCTACATAACTGAAAACCACAAGAAGGCTTATGGGGATGGATGCCAAGTTGTGCTGGTTCACTCTCCCTCTCCCCAGCCACACATTCTAGCCTCCCTCTGTTCTCCCCTGCCTTGCTGTCCATGCAATGTACAACGTAGCACTTCATGCACAGTCCAGGCACTGCGGTTCCAGCACTTCTCCTGGCTCTGGGAACCAAGGGTTGCATAGGGCCAGCAGGGTTTGCACCTTTGCCTCTGGACTTTGAGTCCCAGCTCAGCTGCTGCTTTCAGGTATAGATTAAATGTGGATGTGCAGCGGGCAGGATGGTTGGAGGTGCAGGATAGACCACCAAAATTGTCGTGCAGGCAGTGCCCCTGTAGGCATGTCCTGGCATTGCTGCAAATATGTCTTTGAGACACAGCACTAAGCATGCCACACAGCATAGCTGAGGGACAGAAGTACAGACAAAGAAAAGGGAAGTGAAAGCTCCAGTTCTTCCCTCTCTGACGCAGGTTGCAAGACACAGCTTTGCTCTATCCCATCTTTGAGGATTTAGAGTAGGAAAGATCTTTGAATCCATCTCACAGTAGCTAACAGGGAGCTTTGGTCAAAAATCCCCAGCACAAATCAGCCTTTCAGTCTGTTTTTATACATGGAGACATGCGGTAGTAATTTTATTTTTTTCAATTCTTTGAAGTCCCCTCCTTACACCTAGTTAGAAACGAGGACTAGCCAAGGCAGTAATGGGGCAGTCAGTGCTGTGGATTCTAATGCACAGTGTGTTTCTGATCAGAGGTTTATTTATTTCCCATGGAGACCTGTAGTGAGTAGGACAGACAGATAGGAAAAAGATGAAAACTCAAAGGATCTGGCAGGAGATTGCAAATTGGACAGCAGGCCACTAAAGCCTGGGGGACTGAATCTATGAGGAAGCAGAAGAGATCACCAGCTGGGACTTTTGGACACAAAGCAGGAGGGAAAGGCAGGGAACACGGGCTTGCAGCAGCAAGAAGAGGGAGAATGGGGGCTGCAGGGATATGTCACACTCCCTCTCTGAGCTGTTTGAGTTGAGGAAGTTGTCCGTGGCTGAGTTTCCTTTCCCTCTCTGTGCTATTGAAACAGGAAGCTGGTGAGCCGAAGCTGGCTGATCGTTGCACACAGACACACAGGCGGCTCTGGCAGCTCCTGTGTTGGCATTCAGGTTTCCTCCAGCTCCAGCAATGGATCAGTGCTGGTACCACGGCAACATCACTCGCTCCAGAGCTGAAGACCTGCTCTCCAAAGTAGGCAAGGATGGCAGCTTCCTTGTGCGGGCCAGTGAGTCAATTGCTTCGGCATATGCACTCTGCGTGCTGTAAGTACAGCGTTCACCGCGCCCTCAGCCCACGCTGCTGTCCCTGCTGGTCAGGGGTCACCCCTGCCTCCTCCCCAGCACAAACAGGTGCTGTACTCACTGGGAATGTGCAGCCCTTGTCAGAACACAGCTGGTTTCACCAGACTGGGCCATGGGGTGGGGAAGGGTTAGGAGCCAGGCTGAGTGAACCCCTAGTTATGTACTGCTGTACTGCTCACGCTGATCTTGCCCTCAATTCAAAAGGAGAGAATGGTGAAAAGCACTGCTGCTGTGCTCTGAGAGAAAATAACCTCTTCAACTTCTAGAGTGTCTTAACAACTTGGGTCAAGTATTTATCTTTAGTGACCCCAGTCCTGAGCCTGGGACCTCCCAGGCACTTTTCTCATGCTGGTTCAGTGTATGTTTCAGCCCCCTTCTTGTACTGTGTTGCATACAGCAAAAAACTTGCAATAGTTCTTGGAGCTGTGCATAGTATACCCAGCACAGCAGTGATTCCACCTGCATCATTAATGTGGCCCATGGGGTAAATGTTTCATGTGGGGAATAGGGACAGCAGTCCTGGTACCCCTGATCCCCCCCCATTCTGGGTTAGGTCAGGGACCAGAAAGCAAAGCCTCCTGCCCTGGGTTTGTGAGGGGCAGTTTTTTTTTCCTGGAGGCAAGAGAGCAGGGGTGAGAGGAAACTGAAGTCAATAGGTAAAATCTGAGACACTTGACTTTGTCTTACAGAGAGATCAGACAGTTGCTCCTTGCTTAGGAGAGATCAAGAGAGCCCTTGTGGGACCCTATCAGATCCTCTTTGCTGCCATTTTGCACCAGATCAATGAAACTAATTTCATCTTTACCCCATATTACATTACAAGCAGGTTTCTCATTTTCTGTCTGAAAGTGTATTTCTTGTAGTGGTGAAGGTGGTGCTGCTGTTTATAACTCTGGGCTAACTGCTTGTCTCTGAGATTAGATTCTGGTGACAGCACTGTCTGCTGCTGAGCGGCGTGGGGCTGGGTAACTGCCCTGTGGGTGTAGGTGTTGGACTGCCAGGGAATGGTGGCTGGGGAGTGGGCTTCTTCACAAGGTGCAGAGAGCCTCGGTGCCTGCCTGTTAAGGTGCTTGTAATAACACAGGGAAGAGTCTTTCTGGAGGGAGCAGAGAAAGAAGGGCAGCTGCAGATGAATAGCCAGTACTTGCAGGAGGGAGGAGAGACAATCCTTTAACAGGGGCTGAGGGCCCAAGTGGTCAGTCAGGGAACAATTTACTAGAACAGATTATTGCTTCCATGGAGTGATTTTAGTACTACGCCATTGATTTGACTTGTAACCAGTACGTGCACAAAATATTTTCACCATGCAGTGGTGAGGATTATAGAAAGGGAAGGTGCTGCAAAAATGCCTACTAACATGCATTTGCATAAGTTTTTCCATTGTAAATGTTTATGCAGTCAGCTTTGAAAGCCTTTTGTAACTTGAGAGACATGGGATCAGGAAATAGAAACAATATAATGACCATGATTTTCTGAACCGGGAGCCAAAGGTCATATTCTTAAATCCATTCCGAGGTAGCTAATATGAACGGCTTGAGTAAAAAATTGGGGAGCACCCAGCCTTGCCAGCCAAGAGCAGCTGGGTCAGAGGTGAGAAGGGCTGGCATTAATTACAGTCTGGGAAACGTCACACAGACTGCTGTCAAACGATCTGACAGGCTTTCAGCTTATGCTGGTTTGCAGTTAGAGAGAGGTGGAGTTTGTGGAGAGGTGGTGAATAAGTCTTTCCCTCTGAATGTTGTCTCCAAAAAATGGGCACCTTTGCTGAAGCTGAAAACTTCCTCAGAGATGTATCAGTTTCAGCTGTGCTATTGACTGGGAGGTATTTGAAGTTTGAGCTCTTCAGTTACTTCTGTTTAAAAAATAGAGAGGCTGGAGACAAAGAATGGGAGAGTGGGGAATTGAAAGGCTGACTGCAAATTGTTTCCACAAAAGAGAATTATGTTGAAAAGGAGCAGGTGTCAACTGTGTATACATATGAAAAACAAAAAAACATGAAATTTGCTCTGAAAAAGAAATGTCATATTCTACAAAGCTGTAATATTTATTGTGCAGATCAATAAAGATCCAGCAAAAGCATTTATTATTATAATATCATAGAATGAAATAATGATTTCTTTGAAGAGCTGCTTTAGAAAAACAGGGTTTGTATAAATATAGACAAGTAGGGGAGGTGAATTTGGAGAGCCTTTTAAGAGTGTGTTGCCTCCTTTTCTGAAATTTAGAGCAGCAGCATTTAGAGAGTGAAAGGCTGGGGAATGCTCCTCCCCCTGCACGGGTTTCCCCTGGTCACACTGCCCCATAAAAGGCAAGAAGCAAAGCCCTTTTCCTCCTCCTTTCTCTGTGCCTAAATCATTTGACCTGTCAGTTTATTGACAAGAAATGGGCTCTTTTACTCACCTGGAGGTGAATGTCTGAATCATGAAATCCAAAAGAGCCCGTTTAGTGTTCCTGGCATCTAAACTGGTACCATTCCTCAGGGAGATCTTCTGTTGGCAGTTCACGAATGACTGCAGGACTAACAACACTTCTAGAGGTGACACTCAAGGACCAGCTGCAGCTTTGGGACCCCTCTAAGAGGACCCTGCCTGTGAGGTGCCCTTTGCAATGCTGTGTCTCTCCCATGGTGCACTTGACACTAGGCCTGGCACAGCAGCCCTGTTCAGTGCTCCAGACACTCCAAATATACACATCATATGCACCTGTGCATAAAATCATATAGCTGGAGAGGAAGGAGAAAATGCCCACCTTGTCACACTGCTACCTCCTCTGGTTGGTTAAGAGGACAAGGAGATGAGAAGTACTTGGAGACTTGTTTAAACTGAGGCTGCTGTTTTATTTACCCTCCACATGGACAGCCTAAACAATGGCTGAGCAATTCTGAACTCAACCCAGCTTTTAGGGAGGACCTAGAATGTAGTGGTAACTGGTACCACATAACTTGACAGTCTGGATGCCAAGGAGAGGAAGCCTAAGGGTGAAAATGGAGTAAGAGTCCCAGTCTTCTCCACCCACATGCACTAAATTAGGGGACTGGCAAGGATGATTCCTGCTTTTGATCCTAGGAGTTCTCCTCCCTTCTCCTGACTCACCCAATTGCCCTTCTTTCATTACACTGATCTTACTTGTCCTCAGCTTAAACTTCTTTACAAGCATCATGACAGCAGCCTTGTATGGTCTGTGTGATGGGGCACTTTCTGTGAAGGCCACATGAGGGTCCTCTTGTGAGCAAGAGCCATTGGGCTGCTTCATTTATCAGTTTCATAATCTCCACACACACAGATTGTCTCTGCTGCATAAGTAATTCTGCTTAGCCCTATTTGCATATCAGCAAGAATAAATGGTGTAAGAGCTGCATTGACACTTAAAAACAAACCCCATACCCTTCCTTGGGGCATATCCTCACCTGGCACTGATTGCCCTGGTGTTGGTAAAATTAGCAGTGCTATAGCTGCTCTACAGTTGGGGATTGTGTCTGTGATGTCTCTGTACCAGATGTATGAATAAATAGATGCCTGTGAAACAACCTCTTCAAACAGCCTGAATTCTTCTGCATCCTTTGCATTAATGCCATCAAAAGACACATGTGGATACATGACCCAATCCTCCAAACATGCTGAAAAAACTCAGCTATGATCTATGAGGAATTTATTTTTATTTCCAATGTCTCTTTGTGACTCCTTGTATAAGGCTGCCTGCAATCCTGGCAATCTCCTCTCTCCTGTGTGGAATGATTCTGAAAGGCATATGATGAATAGACTCACATCACAACTCTAAGAGAGATTAGGATGTTTATTGATTTGCCTGATCTCTCTAGCTGGGGGGGCTGACCTCACCCCACAATTCCACAGGTACTGCAGTGTTTCTGTTACAATCAAGGAATATCTGAGTGTAGATTCTGTTCTTTCTTTTGAGAAGGAAGGGGTTGTACCAGCACCTTTTGCTGGCTGAAAGTGATAATGTATCTTTTAAGTGCTTTGCAGATAACTTAAAAGATTTGATCAATCTGTTGTTGTGAGAAAGGTAAAAAGTATATTTTCTAGTCAATACTTCTTCGCTGAACTGCACAAAGTTCAGCAGCTGCTGAGGAGGTCAAGCTTACAGTGCTGTTCATGCTTCCCTTGGGCTCCTGTGCATTGATGTGACCCTCCACTGAACACAAGACTCCTCCATCTCCCTTTAAATAAGAATCTAATTGAATTTTAACTAGGACAAAATATCTAGAATTCCAACATGGGTACTCTACAGATCCACGTGTACAGTGTACATCTACACCAGGATGTTGAGATGGGTTTTTGTTTAGGATTTGTGGATAAAAATGTGCCTGGCAATCAGCTGTTGTACTGTGATTTAGCTGAAATATATTATTTGCTTTTTCCAATACAAGTCAATGCACTAGCCCTTCAGTTTACTCATTCATTGCTGATTTTGGCTCTTTGCCTTTTGGATTTCTGCTTTTTCATTTCTTCCTGAGATGCCTGCTCTACTGACAGCTAGAGTCACTTGGTGTTTTCTCTCTTTCCGGCCAGAAGAAGAGTGGAATAACTCCCTCTGAGCTAATGCTGATATCACTTTCTGCAGTGACATCTGCAAGCAGATGTTCCTGTTTCAGTGACCAGGAACACTTCAGGTTTGTGTTAGTCTGCAGACTCCAGGGAAAGAAATTAAGAAGGAGAAATGGTTTAAAGCCCTTGTGCGTGAAGCAATCTACGTGTCTCAGGATTTCCCAATGTCCTTTCTCAAGGGGAGGAATGCCATGGTGAGATTCCCTTCTGGACATGGTCTAACCATATCACCTGTTGTCTGTTCCAGGTACCGAAATTGTGTTTATACCTACCGAATTCTGCCTGATAAAGAAAATAAGCTCATTGTCCAGGTAAGCCATCTCTCTACTATTTTGTCCCACAAAAATGTACTTGAGAACTGCTGGTTTTCAAAGTAGCTCTAACACCAACAGAAAAAAAAGATATAAGGAATTAAACTAATGTCAGGCCAGCACAGTGCTGATCTCCAGTCCACTGCTGTGGAGATTTCAGTCTCCAGTCCAGTCCATAGCTGTGGCCATCAGCACACTCTTTAACACACACGCCTTCAATTCAGTGGCACAGCCATGTTTTATGTGACTGAGAAGCTCAGCATGTGAAATAACTTCTCCTCTGAAGCCAACTTCTTATCAATACATCACGGATCTTTTCAATTCAAAATTGCAGCACAGTTGCTGCACTGTGCAGCACCCAGAGAATGTAAATTGAGTTCTGGTCTCAGGATCCAGAAAGTACCAAGACTGAGGGCAAGAGTTTCGGATGTTCTGTTTATTTCTATTTTGATTTAGAAGCCTAAATGAACCACTTCCCCTTGCGGTACCACCCCTCAGCCCTTTTTATTTTTTAATATATACCATGAAACTTGGGGTGGGGAGGGAGGCATGGTCTCCTACAGCCCCAAGAATTGGGCATGGGTTTACTGGGCAACAGTGGGGGCTGCAGCTGACCAAGGCCCTTGGCACAGTCAGTGCTGCATGGGCATTCCCTACTAAATGGAATGGAAATGCCCATGCTACAGAGTTTACCTTGCTAGTCAGAGTGGTTCTACAATAATTCCTTCCCATTTCAGATGACAACTAGCTTCCAACACTAGAAATCAGATTTCTACCAACTTCATGAGCAGCTTGTGTGTCTCTCAATGCACCATGTTAGTTGTGTATTTCCTCATGTGCTTTGGGGTTATCAGTGCTTCTTGGAGATCTCCACTAAGAGGCAGCATATCTGAAACTAGAGTCATGAGTTAGTGAGAACAGCTGTGTGCTGGCAGCTTGCTTTCAGCTGTGGGCTTTTGGTAAGAATGGTGGATTGTGTGTGCTGGGTGCACACATCCAGCTTGGCTCCTTCAAGACCCACGTTTGGGTAGCTTGGGCTGTTCTCAGGAGTCCCACTCAGATGCAGCTCTGCACAGACACAGCTCTATTGCCTCCAAGGCTAATTCCAGGCTCCTGGTGCTGTGCTCCAGAGCACTGTGTGCCCAGGGCCAAGCACCATGGCCCTGTTGGCCTTGACAGCTGGATTCCCCAGAGCCATTGAGATTCCTCTGCCTCACTTGCACTTCTGTTTCTGAGGAGGAACTGGCAGCAGGAGTGCGTCTATGCTGGATTTGACCTGCATAGTGTCTGTAGTGTTACTATGGCATGTCACCAGAGTTCACCCCTCTTCATGGAGCACTGGGTGACACTGTGCAGACTAACTTGTGCAGGCTCAGCTGGATGCAAGCCTGGGACAGCACCCAGCTGGAAACAATAACTTGCCATTCCCACCTGGCTCCACACACTGTGCTGTAGGCTCTTTGTAGTGATACTTGATATCCCACCATCTTCTGATATATCCCAGCCATTCTGTCCTAAAGAGTGTGTTTTGGTGCATTGTGCTGGTGTGATGTGATGGTGGCAAGAGCCCAGAAGGTGATATGGTGTTTATCTTTGGCAGTACCCAGAGCAGCTGCAGAGATCAGGGGCTCACTCTGCCAGAGAGCTCACATATGGAGCCTCACAGGCAGGGAGAGTGTTGAGGGACACCTGAGGCCCAGGCAGCAGGCACAAATATCTATGTCCCAGCCAGCTCTGTGGCAGGGCCAGTGTGGGACCCTGGCACTGCTAATGGTGTCCTTGCTCTTTGACTGGCAGCAGTATGATGAAGGGAACTTGTGGAACCCTAATTCTGAATAACTTTGGGGTATGAATTTGACAGCTGCTTTGTCTTTTGGAAAACAACACAGAAATGATCCTGTGTCTGGTTTTCCCCTGTGGGAGAGGAAGAAAGGCAGGCCAAAGGGTAACTGCAAAGACAGACACACAGCCACACACTTTGTCCTTCTGTGCCCTGGACAAGCCCTGTCCCCTCCTTGTCCCTCAGCTGCCCTGCTGGCAGATCATGTGAGAAACGCTGGAGATGCAGCCTGGCCTGCAGCCTGTTCTAGCAGGACACAGATACCATGAGTGACAGGAGAGTTTGAAACCTGAGCTGACAGCAGTGTACCTGTGTGCAGCCACTCTCTGGAGAGCACTGGGGCACAGGCTGCTCACAGCACCTGCCAGTGCAGTGAAGGTCTGTGCAGGGAGTTCTGTGCGTTACAACCCAGGAAGATGCAAGTTGCACTTCCCAATTTGTACTGGATTCATGGTTGTTTCTGCTGTGAAAAAGGGCCTGTTTTCATGTGCAACTCTTGTCTGCAGAGTTGTACATGTACAGTGCTCAGAGCACAGCTCTGAGTGCAGAGCCATATGAAATCTGTGTTTCTCTGTGCTGTAGCAATGGGCAGCTCTCATGCTGGATCAAGGTTTATGAACAAGAATTTTGTAAGGTTCTCTTGGGCCCCATTGTGATTGCAAGGGATGCAGAGGGACTGTGGTGGAGTACCTTTGTAAGCTGGGTTGCCAGCAGCTGTAGGCTGAATATCAGGAGTAGGCTAAATAAAGTGTGTTGTTAACTTCATGTTTTGAAGACGCAACACCTCCTGCTTTGTGCTGCCTAATTCCAGTTCTTGGTACAGTGTTCCAGGTGGGCCAGGTTGGTTTTTTTTTTGGTCACTTGTCTATTAATTTTTAGATAAAACAAAAACTACTTCATGTGTCTTAAAAGATCAGGTTTTTGAAAAGATTATTTCTTTGCAAGGATGTAAAAGCTGTTGAATAGGATGGAATGTGGACATTTTAAAAATCTGATTAAAAAAGGAAAGGGTCTATTAATCCTATGGAACTAGATCAGGTGTTAAATTAATACAGCAATCAGTAGATGCTTCTTGTTTCTGGGTTTATAAAAATCATACGGGAAAGATTCAATACTCAGTCTTGAGATTAGCCTGTATTTGTTACAAATATGAACCCTATTACCAAAGTGACCTTTTTTTTTTTTTTTTTTTTTTTTTTTTTTTTTTTTTTACCTGCACAGTGCTTCTTCCTAATAAAAGGGCTGTCTTCCTGCCCAGATCTGGGCTGTTGTCTTCAGGAATTTTTCTTGATGACAGCGGGTTTAGAAGATCTGTCATATCACAGCTACATACTCTGTCATATCACAGCTACATACACAACGCATGACAGCTCTCCCTCTGCTACTCTGTGGGGGTTTTTCACCCTTAAAGCTGCAAGTTGCACCACTTTTTTGTTAAGTTTTGGAGAATACATTTCATTTTTCTTGAGTGTGGTCCCACCCTAGTGGAATGAGAGTGTCTTTTTTTTTTTTTATGGTTAAATTAACTGTTCAAGGACAGGTGGCAGAAAGGGAAGTACATATTTTTGCATGCAAAAGTGCACTTTTGCATTCAGGCTGAAGAAAAAAAATACTGGCATATGACCTTCCAGCGTTTTGTCGTATGGTTTGTGATCTGCCATTGGGATTCTACATCTGCAGCACCTCTCAGCAGTTAGCATGGTCAGGAATCTCTCTTGCCTGCCATATCTGGAATTCATCTGGTGTCCTCTCAAAGCATACTGAGCTGTAGAGGTCAGTGTCACAGACTGTTTTCTTTAAACACAAATAGAATTTTTGTCTTTCTTTTCTGATTAATTTTATCCTTTCGTACTTGAGACTCCAGAATATATGAAAGCATGGCTTGGATGAATCAAACTTGCATCCTGCTGATGATAATATTTAAGGAAGGAGGGTAGGGGTAATGAAAACCCCTTGAAACACAGGATTTGTAACAGCAAGTAGAGATCTTTAGGCTGAGTCATCAAGATAGTCATCAAGATATCCCTGCTAGTTTGCAAACTCTTGCTGTAATAAGAGAACAGGAAGAGAGCAAAAAGCACAGTTGCACAGAGATCCAGGAGCAGGGGCAGGAGGCTGGAAATAAGTGCCCCTGAGTGAGCTCAGCTGCTGCCTGCCTGTGGGCAAGTCACAGCTGAGGTACTTCACTTTCTTCTCTGTGAAAACAAATATGATTTTCCCTTGCTCATATGGGGAGACATAATTAACGTGTAGTTATTGAATGTTTGGAGATTAGCTAAATGGAATCATGTTTGTGCAAAGAGGGGTGAAGCAGAAAAGGAATCCTTGGGCATCACAGGATCAAACTAAACACCAGAGACAAACTGAAGACACTAAAGTTGCCTTTCTCAACTAGGCATCTATGGTCAGTTCTTGCCATCCAGATTCACAGAAGATAAAACTTTCCTGTGCTGTCACTGAAAGCATCTCATTTATTCAACTGGCTGAGGTGTCAATATGACCCTCATGAGTGCCCACTCTGCATTTCTTATGACTTTAGCATCCCCTCAACAAATGGGGAACTTGGCCCAGTTGAGGATTGGGTTACTGAAAATAATTTCAAACATCCGTCCCTGGCTGTCCTTACCAGGATCAGAGGATATGTGTGTGATACATCACTATTCATCCCCCCTCATTTTGGACATGCAGTCAAAGATATCACATAGTCAAGGCTGAGTTGTATCTGTAGTCAGCAGGAAAGAAATCAGTTTCTTATCTGGGTGGGCTAAACTGTCCTGAGCAGGTCCTGTCTCTGTTGCCTAAAGATAAGCCCCTTAAACTGCCAACCTTGGCAGGCTGCAGTCAGGTGAGGATATTCCCAGTGCAACTGACTCTACTTCTGTGTGAGAAGGCACTGAGGTCGAGAGCTGCTGTTGAAAACCTGTGGTACTACCCTTGCCCAATGCTTTACCCTCTGTTGCCCTTATATACTTCACCTTCAAAGGGTCACTGCCAAGAATATAATCTGCCTCATGAGTGAGGATGCTTGAAAGAGGTGCTGAGAAGGAACAAGACACTAGGCTTGGCTGGTCAGTGAATATGGAACGGAACAGGGTAGGGCTGATTTTGATGTCCTTTGATTTCTGGTGCATCTCAAACAGGAGTTCACAGCTCTTGTTATCTGCTGGTGCCGTGAAATCAATAATTTATCAGGGGCAGCTAGATTGCATCTTATGTTCTGCTTGTAGTCTGCCAGATAGCACTTCACAGGTAATTTGCAGGATCAAGCACTGGCCTTGTGCCACTGCATGTGAAGGCTGGGGAAAATATCCTGATGGACAGACGGCAACACTGCACAAACAGGGCTGGCACCAAAGATGTCCTTTGTAAAAGCTGGTGAGAGAGTGAACCTAGTAGTTACAGGAGCAGCTTTGGCTTGTGGATAAAGGTGGAGTCTGCTTAAGAAACTGGGGCACCTGCAAACCAGCCTTTTGGCAGCATGTGCAACCTCAGGTTAAGTCCTGTGGGCAGTTTCAGGTACCACAATATAAAAAAGACATGAAACTATTGGAGAGTTCCCAGAGGAGGCCATGAAGATGGTGAAGGGTCTGGAGGGGCCATATGAGGTGTGGCTGAGGGCTCTTGGGCACTTTGCTTGAGCAGAGGAGACTGCATGGCGACTCAGCACAGTTACAATTTCCTTGTGAGGGGAAGAGCAGGAGCAGGTATTGATCTCTTCACTCTGGTGACCAGTGGCAGAACCCGAGGGAATGGCTGGAGCTGTGTCAGGGGAGGATCAGGTTGGATATCAGGGAAAGGTTCTTCCCCCAGGGGGTGGTGGGGCACTGACCAGGCTCCTCAGGGAATGGTGACAGCCCCAAGGCTGCCAGAGCTCCAGGAGCATTTGAACAATGCTCCCAGGCACAGGGTGGGTTGTTTGTGCAGGGCCAGGAGTTGGACTTAATGATCCTGTGGGTCCCTTCCAGCTCAGCATATTCCATGGTTCTCTGGTTCTATAACATATATATAATACAAATATATTTTTATTGTAATATGTAATGTGCTGTATCCTGTGCTGTGTGGCAGTCTGGCCCCAGCCTGAGGATGGTGGGCATGACCTGGTATCTCGCAGCATTTCTGTACTTTCAAGGAAAAAGCTCCTGAGCTAACCGACTGCAGCCAGCTGCACCCTTCCACCTCTTCCATGGCTACATCTTTTATCTCTTTTAAATGTCATTGTTATCATCTCTTACACAACCAATGGGAGAAAATTCCCTGAAAGAAAGGAATAAAACCGGAAAAATTCTAACCTATCACCTTTTTTACATTGATAGGGGGAAAGTGTGTTGAACAAAGACTATGCCTTGCATAGCACATGCTTGAAGCCCCTTCATTTTTTTAATAACTTCTTTTTGCTTTGAGCAAAACTGTTTGAGCAACTCCAGAGTTTTGTGGATTACCTTGTTGTGAGAAGGGATCACGAAAAGCAGCCTTCTTCTCATGCTGTACAAGAGACTGTATTACCGTAAGGAAACCATTAGTGTTTTTACTTGCAGCGTGTCTCTTTCTTTTCTCTTCCCCTCCCTGGGCTGTCCTAGCTGTCCAGCTCTTTGACAGAAGGCAGTAGTGTGTCTGCATCTTCCTTCTCCATGGGGAAACACGGGAAATGTTAATTTTTCAGACATAGTGCCAGATCATCATTCCTGTGTGCATGAGCACTTCTTGCATTTCTGCTGAAATTCACTATTTTAAAACATTACTTACATTTATACTTACATTTATTACTTACGTTTATACTATACATTTATACTGTTGCAAAGGGTAGGCCCTACCCTTTTTACTTGTGGGTTTTGCCAATTTCAGTGAAAATTATGCCCTGGCAGCACTGTTTTACTGGGTGATCATATAGCTTTTTTTTTTTTTTTTTCTCTTTCTGGTAATTTTCTTCTGATCTGACATGGGGCTTTGTGCAACAGGAAACAAATAGTGCTATGTGAGCAGTTAGACAGCAGGCCAGCAGCTGTGACTCACTGTGCCAGCTGACACTAAGAGTGGATCACCAGTGTGCTCTGTGGCTCCCAGGAGGTAGGAGAAGCCCCAAACGCTGTATAGGGTTTTCTGCTGAAACCCTCCCTCCCCAGTGCACTTCTAGAAACACAGTTTTTAGGAACCATCTTGATTTATACACTGTATATGGGTTGACTATATATGCCAAAACAAATTCTCTCTCCTGGGATGGGCAAGACATACAATGTCATGTCACTGTTGGCAGGATTGTGCCTGCTCCCGAGCAGAATTAGTTCTGCCTTCTGTTTATGAGTCCTGCAGGGTGGAGCTGGGGCACAGGCCCCATCCGGTGTGCAAACCTGCTTTGGAGAGCAGGCTGCTGTCCTGATGGCAGCATCTGATAAGAGCTATGAGTTTAGATCAGTTCCTGAATTCCTGGTGTCACTGCTGCTGCCACCGTCAGAGACACTGTCTGCCTGTGCCATATGCAGTACCAAGTCCATTGTCAGGCCTTTGCAGAGGGATGCAAGGTTTTCATTGTTCTCTTTGTTGCTGCACTGTAATCTCAGCGTGCTGTGCTGCTCTGGCTCATGTAGCCATGAAAAGTTTTTCTGTAACAGGACTTTGTGATTTGCTGTGGACTTTGCTAATCTATTTGTAACTGATCAAAACCTTTCTACTGGGAAATTGCTGTGGAGCTGGTTTCATTGGGTGATAAAGCAAAGTAAAAGGCTTCAGGTGAGGCTCAGCCGTCCACCACTTACAGCTTCTGTCACAGCTCTGTGAGGCGTTTGTACCTCCTCAACTCTGATGGTGCAACCTCATGGGCGCCAGTGACGACAGGGCAGGCACAAGTCTGCCCACGTGCCACTTGCAGATTGCACAGAGGCTGTCTTAAGAAAAGATAATTATGAGAATGGAACAGATTTCACCTGAGTTATCTGTTACCACAGAAAAGTCACTGTGCTCATGGGACTCTGTTGATACTGCAGGGCTGAGATAATCAGGGTGATAACTTTTCTTGGATAGAAATAAGGGACAAGTCAACAACCAGACAATACTTACAAGCAATGTATTGAAGCATGGTTAGGGCAGCACATTTCTAGTATGTCCAAAACCATAATTTAATTATATTAAGCTTCATTTTATTACCAAAAAATGTAGATACTAAAATTTGGATATTTTTCAACATAATTTAATATTGATTTAAATCAATTTGCAAAGCACTTTACATGTAGGACTGAAAATATTTTACAATCGGGGCTTATCAAAATCCATATATTTCATGTTTCTTCAAACTACCCAAATCTGTTTATACAAGGAAAATGTTTTTTTCTGTTCTTGCATCTGAGGTAGGAATGAACTTAATGCACTACACAGATTTCGGAAAGCTGAAAGAAGCAGCATTTAATAAGAGAACTAAGTATTTCCTGAAACATGCACATTCCCGATACTGAATCTCTCAGTATATGAAATTCTTCATACAAACAAACCATATCCAGCTTTTGTCTAGTTTGAACCCTTCCAGAATGTTTCCAGTTTCCTGAAATATTAAAAAAAAAAAATCAGACAATATGGTTTAAATCAAGTTAAAGTGATATTATTTTGTTTTTCAATATTCAAAATATGTAATGAGGTATTTGGAAGCTAATGCATGCCATGAAGTGAAATCCCTTTTCCTTTTATCTGGATGTGCCATCAGAAAAAAATCTCCCTCTGTCAAGTTACATGCAAATGAATGTCATCAATTTCTTTTGCTGTTTGCCCTCCAATAATTGTGTTATGTTGTAAAGCCTTCATCATGCTCAAATAGATGAAAATTGCAAATAGCCAATCCTCATTGAAGGTACAAAACAGCTTCCAGGAGCTGCCAAATCCTTCCAGACTCAGAAGATAAGGATTAGGGCTGTTATACAGTAAGCAGTTTATCAATTACAGTTGAATTGTTTCACCTGTTATCCTTTGGAAAGGCTTTGACCACCCAAAATCACATACCCAGCAGCTCTTTCCTACCCTGCTGGATCTTCCCCGGCTCTGTTACAAGAGCTTGGGTGTGCAAATAACCAATTTACAAACAGGTATAACCCCAACATGAGCCCCTGGGACACACCCACTTCAATGTCTCCTGGACTAGCAAAAGGAAAATCTTCCTGAAATTGTGGAACTCTTATGGCAGATGAGAAAGAACAATTGAAAACTTATGAAACCAACATTATCAATAAGAAAATACTCTCATTTTGCAGTAATTTGATGGATATTAGCTTTAATGCTATCAGTCACATATTGTTCAATCCATTTGATTGTCTTATCCTTTATATTCTTGTTGTGGTTTGACACTGGCCAAATGCCAGGCACCCACGAAAGCTGTTCACTCACCCTCTCCTACAGCTGGGGAGAGGAGAGAGGAAAAAAAAGAAGAGAAAAAAGGGCCTCATGAGTTAAGGACTGGGAGAAAACACTCTAAGTGCAAAACAGGTTCAAATTTAAAGGTATAAGGTAAATTTATTATTAACAGAGTCAGAGGAGGATAATGATAAGTAAAATCAGCCTTTAAAACACCTTCCCCACCCCCCCCAGCCCCTCCCTCTTTCCCACCAACAGTGCAGGAAGACACGGCATGAGGGTTTTGGTCAGTTGAGATCTTTTTCTATTCGCTCAGGGAGAGGAGTTTTTCCTCTCTTATGCCGTGGGGTCCCTTCCCTGGGAGACAGTTCGCCCTGAACTTCTCTAGCATGGCTCCAATCTCAGGAGCAGCAGTCCTGCCAAAACTGTTGCAATGTGAGTTCCTCCCACAGGCAAAAAGTCTTTCCAAAACTGTTGCGATGTGGGTCACTCATCCATGGGGTGCAGTCCCTAGGTGGCTCTAGTTTGGAAGCAAGAGCCCTCTCTCTCCGGGAGCAGGGCCCTCTCACTCCATTCAGGTGTCCCCCTGGATCCCAGCTCTCTCTGCCATCCACCCGCCCTGGCATGAGCACTTTTCCCATGGGCTGTGAGAGGATCTCTGCATCCCCTGTGGACTTCATGGATTACAGAGGGACAGCCAGCTTCATTATGGTCCTCACCACGGTCTGCAGAGGAATCTTGGCTCTGACCCTTGGAGCACCTCCTCTCCCTCTTTTTCCCCTGACCTTGGTGTTGCCATGTTGTTTTCCCTCACATGTCCTCACTTCCTCCTCTTCTCTGACGAGAAGAAAAACTGCTGTTTGTGGGTACCATTGCCAACAAGTTCCACCAGTTCACAGATGCTTGCAGCATCTCACAGTGTGGAGAGGCCAATCTTGTCTGAATTCCATATGGGGGAGCCGCTCCCCGTGTTTTTGCCGCTGGCTGGGTGACCCCGCCGCCTCCGTGCGGGAGCGGCGGCTGCCACGGTGCCGGGGCTGTTCAAGGCCTCTCTTCATGAGGGGCACCGGGGAGGAGAAGCCTCCGCTGCCACCCCTGCCCTTGTGCCCACGGCAGGGCTGGCTGGGGCGGCCAGGGAGGCAGGGCTGGCTGTGGCCCACGGGCTACCATGGCCTGTGTCAGGATGGCCCCGGTGGCAGCGCCTTGCCACCCCTGGAAAAAGCTGTGTTTGCATTGATTTTCTTCTTAAATATATCATCACAAAGGCGTTACCAACCTCTCTAATTGGGCCAGCAGCGTGTCCATCCTCAGAGCCATCAGGGATTGGCTCTGTCAGACACGGTGGAAGGTTCTAGCAGTTTCTCACAGAAGGCACTTCTGTGGCCCTCCCCGGCTACCAAAAACCAGGCTGTGACAAATCAACACAGTATTTTATATTGCCAGAGATTTCTGATGAAGCTTCATAACTCAATTTCAGGTATTTAGGAATACAATAGATTATTTCTCTCTCAGCTGTGTAGTAATGGAAGCGCTGTGCTCTATTGCTTCTGTGCTTTGAGGGATGATGGGCCAGAGAGGAAAGTTTCATTTACAGGCAAGTCTTGAGTTGTTTTCTCACAGAAAGGGAAATTTTTATATTGTTGGTGCTGTATGAGGCCTTTGGTCCTGATCATTTAAGATAGGAATGAGTCTTGGAAAACACTGATATTAAACTTGTTTACAGTGAATCTTATGGCAAATACCACTGTCACTACAAAATTGTTTCCACACTCCATACTGACAAGGTGATGCCCTTTCTTCTTCAGAGAGCTACCTTGATTTGCTGGTGATGGATCATTGCAGGCTGCATCCTTCTCCATGCAGACATGGAACTCATCCAGCACATCACAAGTGACACATAGGCTCCAGTTGGATCTCATTCAGTCAGTCTGCGCTGCACCCATGGGGAATGGGACCAATACAACCTACATGGGCTGCAGCACATTGCTGACATAAATTGAAATATAAAGATACAATCACCTTTGAATGTCAACTGAAAGTATTGTCCTGGTTGCACTTGTTTTAGGTGAACAGGGTCTGCTTCAACAGTACTCTTCAAATTTATTTTTTGGTGGTTGAAGTTATGACAACTTTTAAATGGAATTTAGCATCCTTGAGTTTTCAGATTGCTGCATAAATGCATGCAAGGCTTGGTTTCAAATGACAAAATAGTTTAGGGAAATGAAACAGACTTTAGCAAAGATAACCCAGACTCAGTTTTTTCAGTCCCTCTGAAAGAATGAAGTCACAATGCAGATTTTGGTTGTTCCCAGACCTTTGCCCAGCTGTCTGACTTCTTATGTCTTCAGTTTGTACTTCTGTCAGTTTTCAGTCTTGGTTCTCCTCTGAAAGTCTAAACTGGTTGAGGTCTGTTCCATCCCAGGGTTCTGACACTGTCCCTCTGCAATATTTTAAAAGCCAACATGCAGCACAGCTGGGTTCAGCAAACCCCATGGACAAAGGATGGTGAAGCTCCCTGTGGGCTGGGGTTGCTCTCTGTTAGCAGACTGGTAAGCCTGAGTTAAAATTTTCAAGTAACTCTGCATTAAGCCTTATTCTCCAAAACTTAATGGGGCTATAGTGACCTGTGCTGTTTAACAGCCTTAGTATCAAGTGTTCCTTGTGATCAGACACGGCAGGAGCCACAGGCAGGCACTGGTTGCTCACAGAGGCACTGGGTAGCCTGTTGTCATTGTACGTTCCTGTGCATGCAAACCCAGAAACTGTGAGTCGAATTTTAGGGGCAAGGTGTAACAAAAATGTGTAACATCCACTATTTTTATTCCAGAAGTGCAGTTCAGGGGAAAACATAAAAGGAGAAGGTTTGAAGGGTGTTTTCTTTCTGGTTTTAGCTTTGTGGTTAGTTTTGCTAAATGATGATGCTCCTTCAGGCTGGGTTCTGTATCTGTTCAGTCAGCAGCTATGGCTCAGATCTTCCAGCTGACTGAGTCCGGGTTTGCAGTAACTGAATGGAATAAGGGACAGCCCCTTGAAAGAAAGAACAAGTGGTCATCCTTAGTGTCACAAACATAGTAATCAGTTGCTGTAGCTAAAGCCTGAGAAATTCTGCAGACTGAAGACAGGAAATTGTAACTAAGCCTACCCTTACTGTGGGTTGCTTAGGGGTTTGAATTGCGCAATCCCAGAAAATGGTGCAGTTCAATGTGGTGCATGCAGCTGCTTCCCATGCACCTTCTGCCTGCATTGCTTTGCTTCAGCAGCATCTCTTCAATAAGTATTACCTCTTAAACATACATTTTTCCTTTCCCACTGGATAGTTCATGTAATTAATGCATATTTAGTGCTTGGTGACAGTTGAAACTGGGATTCGTTCAGCCAAGGGTACAAAAGGGAAAGCCAAGAGCTGATTATGGATCCTCCGCTGTCTGCTGCACAGGCCCGAGAAAAATCCCCAGGAACTCAGTGTAAGACTGATGTGGGATGAGAGATCCTGCCCAGCTGTGCAGACAGAGCCGTTGTGGGCATGTCTTCAGGGCACCTGTTTCAGGGAAAAGTTCTTTCTCCTAGGACATCGAACACCACACATGGTTGCCTGGGTATCTATTTATTGCCTTCTGCAGAAGGAAAAGCTGAAGGGAGCTTGGGAACTTCCATGAGAAGCAAGTAACCTGTAATAGTTCTCCCAGCCCAGGTACTGTCAGCTGAGAATACTGACAGAATCACCGTGACCTCTACTAGGTACCTTCAGAAACAATGAGTGTGGTACTTTTGCTGCCTTGGGGACCCATGTTTTCAAGCTTATCTTGGCTTGAAGCACTAGAGCTAGATACTTTATGAAGAAGTGAAAATGGAAATTTTCATTTGACTTCAAGTGTTGAAGCTCTTCAGTGGAAAACCAAAAAGCACAAGACTTGTGATTAAATTACAGAAGTTCTTAGAAGTTGCATGCTCTAAAACTTTTACTTAAATTCCACCTACACACTACGGAAGTGCTAAAAAATGCATCAGATCCTCATGGATCTGCAGTCCTTGCTTATTGATCATCAGCTCATCTGACTTGCACCTTGTAGCTAAATTTAATACCAGTCCTTCATGTTCCACCATGGAACTGTACTGTTGTTTGCTTTTTGTTGATGTAAATCTTATTTATTATAACACAGAGAAATGCTGAAAGGGTTGTTTGCTCAGCAGGTTTCTCTTGGTGCTACAAGCTGAATCATTGTGTGCTGTATTGGCAAAATCTTTTTTTAAGGCTGGAGTTGGAATGGTTTATTTAATGTGAAGAACTATCCCAAGTACGTGGTCTTGGTGCTTTCTAGAATTGTTTGGTGTTCTTCCTGGCTTCTATCTCACTATATTAGCTGGATATTTGGCAATTAACATACTTTTTATGTGAACCATAAAAAGTACTGGAGTGCTGGAGCAGAGTGGAATGGGGTCTTTAAGTAGGATCTGAGTACATTGTTTTTATGATCTATGTCTTTATCATGTGTGGAGAATGCCAGTTCAAAAGACTTCCACTTCTTTACCTTCCAGAGCTTCTAATACGTATTTCTTTAGGATGTAGAATTTTAGCAAGGAACTTGAGATAAAAATCTGGCAGCCAATTATACTCTACTGAGAACTCTTTTCAATATTCCTTTCCTCCACCAGACTCTCCTCATCTGCAAATGTCCCAATTCTGCCATGTTCACTGCCTACCTGTGAACTTGACTAGTCTTGGGGCTGCCAGAATGAAGTCTGGGTGGGATCACAGAGAGGAAAATTCTTGCATGGCCCGAAGAGAACAACAGTGGCAGATATGAGAGTCAGGATCTTTTTTAGGATTAGCTGCAACTGGGATCACATTCCATGCACACAATACATGTTAAGCATTTGAAAGAAGAATGCATTGTGCTTCTTAAGTCCTTTCTGTGACACTGCATGTAGGAAAATGTGAGGTGGTCTTTCTCACAATTGGAAACCTTCAGCATTCCCATTTTTTATAATGTTTAATAAGAATGGAATTGTGATGCAGTGTGATTAATTAATATACAGAGTCTCTTAAGTCAGTATAATGCTTAAAGAAATGGAGCTTGTGGTAGTATGTACTGGTATCCTTCTGTTGCACTGGAGGAATAGAGGGAATTTTACAGGATTGACAATACAGTAATTTTCTTTTTTTTTCCTTTTTAAACTCAGATTTTTTTGGATGTCTGATTTTCAGCCAGGATCACAAGCTAGAAGTAACATGTACTTAGTTGTTATTAAATTTTAATTCCTTGTTTCCTTCCATGAATCATCTCTTTCAGAAATTCTGAATCCCTCTTTGCCATAACTCTACGAATTCCATGATTTTCACCCAAAGTCTTAAAAGGTCACTGTAGCAGAAGTGACATGTATTAACAGACTTGAATATCAGAACCAAACCAAATGTGGAATGAGACAAAAAACCTCCATCATCTCTCACCTTGGAGGAGACAGGGACTGTTCACCTTCCATTCCCTCCAACATTATTCAAGGTGTACAACTTATAACTGCACTTACACTGTGCTATTTGTATGATCTTTTTCCAAGAAAAAGTGGCTGCTCTGGCCACCCACCAGCACCCGCTACCCATGTTCCCTAGATTCCTCCCCTTACCTCTTCTCTCATCCCTGGCAGAGACCCTCCTGCTGAGCTTTTTCCAGCAGCAGAACTCCCTTGGCAGCCCACAAGTTCCCACCTCTTATTAAAGTTCATTTCTTTATTGACCCTCCAGGTCACAGGAGCCCTCTTTTCCTCAGCCACACACTTGCTTCTCTCCCTCTGTGCTCCTAGGTAGCTCCATTTCTTCCAAGCCCCAGGTCTTGCATTCAAATTAGAGTACATTTCTGGGTGGCTTATATTTTGGAAAGTAGCTGTTTCTCCCAGCTGTGATTCCTGTCTATGATCCCATTTTTGTGAAATGCTCCTGAAACTTCTTAGCACAAGATTTGATCTAAAAATAAGGCAGGTTTGCTAACAAAATGAAACTGAAACACAGCCAGAGTGCTAAAAAATGCTTTAAAAATAATTTACCAGGAATTTCTTAGCTCTTAGGTTCAATTCTTTAGTGAAATACAAAAAGCTTGTCTACATGAGAGCCAAACCTCAATTTAAAAATGCCACCTAGACTTCCTATCTAACAGACAGTCTTGAAGACTTTTTTTCCCAAACCTCAAAACATTTTTTTTTCAAATCTAAAAGAAGAGTTCCTGCCAGCCTTTCTCACCACAGTAGAATTGACCTGATTTACCGCTTCCATGTAAGCTGGTGGATATTTGCAAGAATTCTGTAACTTTGAAAACTTATTGCCTATTACTGAAACGCCTATATATGTGTTTAAATACCTGTTTTAAGGTACTCTAGTTAGAAAAGATTGGCCTCAAGCAATATAACCAGATGATCAGTTTCCTAGTTCCTCCTTGTGCCTTGGCTCAGGAAAGGAAAACACTTCCTCTTCCTTCTGAGGGCCCCAGACTTCCTGTGCCATCTATTTATACAGTTGTTGTAATGAACCCCAAGTTAACCAGTTCCTCTCCTAGTTTAGCATAGGCTTTACATCTTTTTACTTCATATCTTTATACTCCGCTTTCAACTTCTCTTAAAGTCATGTTCAGAGCTGCTCCTCACTGAACCCGTGTTTGGAGTGTCTTTGGCAGGGAGTTCTCCTGGCCAGATGCCTTTACTTGAATACACTAGATACAAAGGAAGACCAGGTTATCATAGCCATACAAAAACTTGTTGAAAAGTTCTGGTGGATGAATTTGGAAAGGGAGTCACAATATTTAACCAAAGTGTAGTGATTAAAAGGTTAGTTGTACCTGTCCTCATGAAATGAAAAGCCTAGAAGCCAGTTCAGCAAGAAAACAAGAGCAAGTTGTAGCTCGTTGTGCTCAGCCATTGTACTGTGAGCATACAGAGGACTGGAGGAAATTGCAAACTGGAAGGAGGTGTAGAATTGGGGGCAGGCTCTGGAGGACAGGAGACACCAAGACATCCTGTGGGAAAGAAGGTTCACAGCTGAAAGGGCTGGAGTCAGAAGTGGAAGGTCTGAAAGTCGTGGTTTGGGATGCAGTTGAAATGGCAGGGCTGGTGGTGAAAAGCACGGTCATGTTCAGCTTTACCCATGTTCTTCAAGGGTTCTGGATCTGGATAAAGGAGGCAGGGAGATTTGCAGAGGACTTCCCATAGTCACAGAGTTCAGAGTGGCTGGAGGCCTTGCAGGTATCTGAGCCCAACATTGTCCTGGTTTTGGTCTGAGGCCGGATCGGACACTTGCCAGCTGGCTGTGAGGAGTGCCTGAGTGCTTGGCACTGCTGTCCCTCAGGGCCTTTGCAGGACCTCTGGTTGCCATCTTCTTTAGAAGAGAATTTAAAACTTGTAAATGCTGCTGTGACATCTCCAGGCTGTCCCTTTGCCAGACCATACCTGTCCCTTTCTTCTGAGCTTTCTGTGTAAAAGCCATTTTCCAACACTTCAGTCTTCCTTGGAAATTTTCCTTGGGACTTTCTATGGTACTTTATATGTTCTATAAGAATTGGTGCCCCAAGCTGGTCACAGCAGTCCAGCTAAAGCCTTACAGAACTAAGTACAGCAGAAGAATTTCTTCTTGCATCTTGTATGACACCCTTATTTATAGATCTTGGAGAAACTTCTGCTTTGGATGTAGCAACCCGCTATAAAATTGCTGCTCAGTCTCTGATTCACTGTTCTCCAGATTCCTGTGTGCAACTCTGCTGTTTCGTGGGCTGTTCCCCAAATTGCTTATGTTCACTAGGTGTTTCCTTTCCATATGTTGTGGCTGCCATCAGCACAAAGCCAAGGTAGCAGCAGGGATGATGGAAGAATTCCCATGGAAGGAGAGCCTGCCCCCCACGCCTCTCTGGTGTCCCATGAGCCCTGTGAGCACATTTCTGGAGATGTGGTGTGTTGCCATGGAGATGACACTTGCCATCCACGTTTATAATGACTCAAAACAATTCACTGTGCAATTAAAACAAGATCTATCCTGTGATAATCCTGAGGAAACTGTTACTGACTAAATGCAGGCAGGGGGGCGGGAAGTGGATTTCATTGTTGTCTCTGCTGGGGTGGCTCCAGCTCACTCTGTGCTGCCCTGTCCTGCTCTGGTTTGTTCACTGTGCCCCGTTCTGCCTCTGCTTCCTGTCTCAAAATCCAGAACAAGCTTGTGTGAAGTTTAGGCTGCATTTTGCCTTGCTCCTGTTATCCATTGCAGTTGTCTGGAGGATGTTTATTAATAGTTTACCATCAATCCAGTTTTTGGTAATGTGCTCTGCAATCATCTACAACCTGACTCAATACCAGTACTTCATTATCCACCACCACTTTTCCTTCCCCACCTATAAACCTTTGCCACAAGTTCAAGTGGGAAGAAAGCAGATGTCCAAGCAGATGTCCCAGATTTGGGTTGCTTTCCTCGCCTGCTGGCAGAGACCAACCCTCAGGGGGGTCATCCAGCAACGTATGCACTCGCAGCAACATTACTGAACCAGACTTTCCATGTTCAACTGATGCTGCTAAGGCATCATCCCTGCAGTCCCAGGCAGTGCTGGCTGGAAACACACCACAGCCTTGGCCATGTTCCTATTGCTCTGTGGCTGGGAGCAAAATGATGAGCTGTTGGATTTGGAGAGGCTCATACAGCACAGGCAGTATCTGAGTACCTTGCACTTGTGTCCCAAACAACTATTGTCTGTCATGCAGGCTTTGTTCTTATCCCCTCCCCAAGGGGAGAAGCAAGTGCAACAAAATCTTGCTTTTACTGTTCTCTCTCCCATTTCAAACAATGTACGGTGTTTGCCATGCCTCTGTGCAGAGGGAGGCAGTGCAAAGCAGGGCACTCTGCTCTCCTGTGGGGAGTGGGGATGTTTGGGGGGTGTTTGAACTGGGAGGAGCTCGTTTCATAGTGCAGGCAAAGGCAGAGCGGGCTGCTGGTCATGGCTGTGTGTTGGAGGGGTGCAGCCCTTCCCACATGCTTCCTCTGTTGGAGTCCTTGCAAATAATTATAATACAAAAGAAAATTAATGAGAATAATCCAGTGCCTTTGCTTTCAAACTTTAATGATATCTGCGCTGATGTGTAGCAAGGTAGTGCCACTGCCTTCTGTGGTGTGGGGAAGGACCCTCAAGCTCCCCCAGTATGAGTGTGTGCTGAGAAGGTTTGAGGCGGCCCATCCTTCCCTCTGTGCTTGGCCACGGCCGGTCAGAGCTCCCAACCCTGCTGGTTCCTCATTTTGTTATTTCAGCTCTCACTATCTCTGTGCAGCTGCTCAAGCCACATGTTCAGTTCTTTGCTGAATTCTGTCTTAAAATATGAAATGCTGTCCTTTATTTTACTGTGTGCCATGGGGAGTTGTCCTTTTTCTCCTGACTGGACTTGGGGAAGGTGGGCTGTCAGAGGAGCTGGCACTGCTGGGATGGAGGCTACTTCTCTTTGGGAACGAGCATCTGGATTCAGATGCATACAAAGCCCAGCTCCTGGTCACAAATTCCAGTTATCCTTGACGGAGGAGAAGGGTGGTTTCATCCAGAAAGGTGGCTGGGCACAGTGGGCCAAGTTAACAGAGTAGAAGGGGTGCATAACAACAGAGCCTCTCTGCTGATGTGTGCACCCAGCCAGGCTGCACGGGAGCTCGGGCTGATGGCCATGCTGGGGAATTTGAGCTGGAACACAGGCTTCAGAGACTGTGCGGTGAGTTAGAGGAAGAAGGCCTGTTGCAAAACGCTCCTTCTGCTTACCACAGAGACCAGGACAGTTTCAGACACTGACCTATCCTTGGTAGCAAAAAGTGCTAATTCAGCCTTTCCTACCCCTTCAATCAAGACTCCATTTGGCCCTAAAAGAGCTGTTTATGGCAGTCTGTCTTCCTGCAGACACCTGGGAGAGCAGGAGCTGAGGGGCAGAAGAAGGCTGAAAAGATGATGTTTGGGCACTGAGGGTGGCAGGGATGCTGTGCAGGGACAGGATAGGGGCCTTCAGGGACAGTCAGGGGAGATCTGGGGAAGCAGGCAAGGACATGAAGTAGCAAAGGAAAGTGAAGAAGGAGTTTGGAAAGAGGAGGAGTGGAGTAGGCTGCAGTAATCCAAGAGGTGAGAGAGCACCTACAGCAAAGCTTTCCTTCTACAGGGATGCACATGGCAAACCCTGACTCTGTTTGTCCTTGGTGTTCTCTCTCTCTGTGTGCTCTGATGGAGCTTACGCCTTTTCCCAGGTGCCCCTTGGTGTAGCTTAGGGCAAAGCAAGCCACCCCAAGCCTTGTGCCTCATGAGCTCCAGCTCATCTATGAGGGCAGCATGTGGGCAGAAGGCAGCCCAGGCAGGGTTATCAGAGGGTGAAGTGTGGGTAACACTACCATGGGCAGGGCACAGAGGCTGAATGTGCTGCCATCCTGCCACCAGAGCTGCTAACAGTGCCTTCTGGGCTGCTGGGGGACTGCTGGTCAATGAATAATCACAAAAAATGGGGATTTCAGAGAAGAGGGTACTGCATGGAAGATGAACAGAGAAGCATGGAAGGCTGGCTGAACTATTCCAGGTCTGTTCCAGTGCAGTACTGTGACTTCAGGATCTTTTCATATGATGGATTAGAGCTGTTTTTTCCTTGATGGTTTTCCCTGATTCCTAACCTTCACACTTGGGGCCAAGAAGGAAGAGAGTCTGGGAGGACCCCAGACACTCTTTGCATTAATTGGTGTAAATGAGAAGGCATGCTGAATGTGCAGAGTCTGTGCTGCTCTAGCAGAGCAGGATTTGGCCTACACTGGGCACAGTCATGAGAAGTTTTAACCAATGATTTGTTTTAACATCTCTGGCCTCACAAAAATATAATCCGGTGTTTGCCCAAGCATTGCCTTCATGCTGAATAGGTTTTCCAGTGTATGAGAATAATAAGTCTTGTTAAATGCAGGAAGAGTTATATGGAAGACAGAAAAGGAGGCTTACAGGCAGAGCTGTAGAAACATCAGCCATGTTTGTTGTGAAAATGTGCCTTGCTGAGCCTTTAAAGACATGCAGGTGTAGCTAAAAATGAAAGGTATTTTTAATGGCAGGCCTGAGGGTATTGACGACTTCAAATGCAGTTCACTATTGAAAGCACTGTCCTAATTTCTGGCCTGAGATTTTATTCTTTAGGAAAAGTTAAAAAGAAATCTTGTTGCTGCTAGGACTCACTGAAGATATTTTCCCGTGTTCCTCTATGGTTTTTGCTCACATCTTGCCTGTTTAATTTCTTGGATTTTCTACATTTTCCTTTCAAACAAAAAAGTTCACAGAGAATAAGAAACAGAGCAAAAATGAATGGCAAGTAAATAAGCTTGTTCAAACATGTATTGAAACTTTGTGTGTGTTACTTTTTACAGGCAATCATTACAATCCCCAAATAAAATTAAGTATCCTGCCTGTTAGTCAGAGGCAGAATGACTGTGTAGCAAGTTATGTCAAATTGGAGGAACAGCTTTAATTCCTTACTAATTAACCATGTTTCCTATGCAAAATCTAGTTTTATGCATGCAAAACAGTGCCAGACAAGCTTCTTATTGGGGTGATCAGGTCTTCCTTCAGATTGCTCAGTTGTGAACAGTTACCAGCGTTGCTCTTTTAAGTCAGGAACAACAGCCTTGTGGGGATGAAAAACAACTGCTGTCCACCATTCTGCCCCCACTTGTTGATCTTTTATGGCAGATATAGAGGGTGCCCCAAGGAGAAGGATCAGAGCTTTGGCTGTGTGTTCCTGTAGCCTTGGGGTTGAATGGCACTTCAGTGCGGCCTGGGAGGTTATGCAGGGTCCTATCCCTTGGTCAGAAGGTCTGTGCTAAGCCATGAGAGATTGTGTCTGTCTTTGGTAGGGTCTGTGGTTGAAACAGAGGGGCAGAGCTGCTGGGATAGCAGCTGTTCCTGCTGGCAGAATCACTGTACCAAAGTATGGATATAATTACACTGAAGCTTTATCTCTGAACACCTCCAAACCCTTATCCCTGTGTCTGGCCTCTGTGGGTAACCATTTGCTGAGATTAGTGGCCAGGGTGTGCTCCAGACAGGTTTGGTCACAGAATTCAGCTGGCACACACAGTGTCATGCCATGCACGTTTGCAGTCCTTGCTGCTCTCTAAACCTCCATCCCAGCATTTCTGTGTGGGGCGGTACCTTGTTTCATTTGAACCCAGTTCTGAGCCTTTGAATCCTGGAAGGGATACAAACGTCTGGATTTAGCCATGTTTACCTTGCAATTTCACAGAAAAATTCTTCCTGGATACCACAAAATGTAACACAGTCATGGGGCTTTGTGCTCAGTAAAAGAGGGAATACAAAGATTAATCCGGGAGAATTATTTGTTTTTAAAATCTTCCTTTGCTGTGAAGCCAATCACCCTGAACCCAGTGAGAGAGCTCTT
The DNA here is from genome assembly GCA_027886175.1 of Phylloscopus collybita. Classification (NCBI taxonomy): domain Eukaryota; kingdom Metazoa; phylum Chordata; class Aves; order Passeriformes; family Phylloscopidae; genus Phylloscopus; species Phylloscopus collybita. The sequence continues at coordinate 19,542,134 of JAJNNQ010000003.1, read as the reverse complement.
CCATTTGGCTTCAGTAAGTCTTTGAGGTTTGCATCTCTGCTGACAACGTGTGAGCCTATCTGTTTCAGTTTGTTCTGCACAGAGCTTGTGGTCAGATGGGCAGCAAGAGCAGGGCAGGTTCTCTTCTGGGCAGCAGCAGTGGCTTTTCCCTCTATGACTTTGTTTTTCCTTCTGCAAGGGGCAATGTTTGTGTGGTAGGAAATCCCATGCCATGACTGCCTCTGTGTTTTGTTTCAGGCATCAGAGGGTGTCCCTGTGAAGTATTTTCAGAGCCTGGAGGAACTGATAGAGTATTACAAGAAGGAGAACATGGGTCTGGTATGGCACCTCAAATATCCCGTGCCGCGGGAAGAGGAGGAGGCTGCTGATGAACTGGAGGAGGACACTGGTAAGAAACCCATGATGTGACTTGGTGGTGCAGACCCTTGACTCATTCCTCTTGACTGGAAATATGCAGTGCAGGCAGGAGATTAGAACATGTTGTGCCATAAAATAGAGCAGTGCATAAAGAAGGCCCTTGGCAGTGAACCCTCATGTCTCCTGTGGTATGGCACCTGGAGCATCAGTTTAGCTCACCTGAGGGAATACACTGAGACCTTCTGTGGAAATATACTGCATCTGGTGTGGGGGTGGTTCATCTGGTGTCCTTATCTGGACTGTTTATGTCCAGCCATCTCCCAAACCTCTGCACCCTCTCCTTTTCCTGCCTCTGTAGGGCCTCAAAACAGAGGTGCTCCCTTTGGGCTTGGAGCACATCTCTCTGCTGTGCCACGCACCTGCAGCTGCTGAGGGGCATCTGAAACCCCTCAGTTGCTCTGCTCTAGGGGACATTTTTGACAGTCGTAAGCAGAGGGCACGGCTCCAGCAGTGTCACAGTCTTAACTCCATGTGCAGAGGCAGGTGTGTGATGAAAAGGTCTGATTGGCATCATCCCAACTATTTTATATCAAATGCCACTGTGGGTTCCTGACACTCACTGGTCTCAGATCATTCCTCAGATTTTTCCTGGATCACCCCTTGGATCTGTCATAGTTCGTCCAGAGGAAGTTCATGTCCACAGAGCCATCCTTCCTGTCCTGTCTGATGTCTGTCTGGAAATGATGAACGTTGCAGTCAAATTTGTCTGAAGGACACAGTCCCCGGGACAGATAGACAGGCTCTGTGAACTAGGGCAGATTGATGTGCCTGTGCAACCCAGTGTCTGTGTAACCCTTTGATGGAACCCACTGTATATCTAACAGAAGCTGGAAGATTTTGGTATGACATTTTCTGGAAGAAATAGAACAAAATTTTGCAAAGCTGCTCAGGAAAGATGTTCCTGGATTTTGGCCAGTTGTACTGAGTCTCCAGCTCCCAGGGCCAGGGAGGGAACTACAGCAAAAATAATACAGAGAGGCAAGCAGCAGGGAATGAAGTTCTAGCCAAAACTAAAAGCCTTCAGATGAAGAGAGATTAGCACTGGGTCTGGGCTGCTCATGTTTAGAATTTAGTTTTGTTAAGGCAGTTTATGCCATCGTGGTGGAGCTGTGTAGGGCCTGCAGATGTCTGGTCATCTTAGGTGTGAAACTGCAGAGGTGGAAGATGAGCACCCTGCAGATTAACCACCCATAGCTCAGTGCTGTGGTGGCTCTGAATCACAGCACTGGCCCAGAAGCAGTGCCTCAGTCCTGGGGGTCTTTTTGTAATGCAAATTCCACCATTAGGAAATAACCAAACAAAACCTCACAACTCAAACAGCGACAGTACAACATGTACATGTGTAACAAAGTGTTGGAGCAATTGGTATGAAAAGAAAGGCAACCACAGTTGGAATCAGTGGAGATGAACCCACTCTTCTCCCAGGAGAGGGAGATATGCTGAGCAGCAGGATGACACAGCAGGAAAATCTTTTTTCCTTTCAACTCAATGCCCACAAGACAAGGCAGGATATTCACTCCCTATGCACTGGGTCATAGGGTCTGTTTTCTCCATCTCTGTTTGCTTAATTTAGCTGTTCACTTCTTTCCATTAGCAGCTTCTGGTGCACCTTCCATCATGTCCCTCCATCCATTCTGCCTCAGTAGCAGATCCCCATGATAATGGGAATGACATGGGTGAAGTACAGCTATGTTCTCTAAGCATTATATTCAATTTAACTAATTAACTTCCACAGCTGCTCTGCAGATGGGAGAGTAAAAACTGGCTGGGGTGGAGTTCACTGCAGACAGAGGCAGAGGCACGTGCTACCTGTGCATGAGGTCCAAGCCTGACACTTCATCCCGCTGCTCTCACACCACTGCCATCCCTAGAAACACAGCTGGGCCAGTGCTGAGCCCTGAGCTTTCCAGCTCTGACATCCCTCCACAGACCTGCCAGAAAAGATGGCTTCTGCAAAGACTGCCCCTTCAGGGTGGGCTCTGCCCTGCCTGGAGTGAGGGATGAGAGGTCCAATTTCTGAGCTGGAATGACTGTGCCTTTCCTTTCCTTCTTGCTAGACCTGGTACCCACACCTCCTGTCCTGCCCCCACGCAACATCCTCATGGCAGCGCCAAGCAGTGAGACAAAGGAGGCCTCTTCTCTCCCTGAAAATTCACGGGTGACAGATGTGAATAAACTGTCCCTTTCCGAGACACTGCTCCAGCGACTGCAGTACCAGGACACAAGCAGGTAAGGAAGGGTAAGCAACAGGGCTGCTGAACCAGCCTTCAGCCCAGTTCTGTGCTCACTGGGCCTCTGCTTGGGACAGCTGAGGACCTGTTTGAGTCAACAAAATTACTCCTCATTTATACTACCAAATAAAGAACAGAATCAGATAAACAGTGCATTGACTGCTCTTTACAGTCCAGCTGTTGTCTAGAAAAAATACATTTCTGAATTATTAAAATCACCCATATACTTTCTCCACTGAGGTATAGTTTTCTAATAGAGAGGATGAGTAATATCTGAGAGAACTTGATTTATTAGCCATGTGCCTAAACAGTGGGAATTTGAGAAAAGTAAGAAGGCTGTTTGATATTTAGGAGTAGAGAGTAGAGCTGGCTTTTGACCTGTCTGTTTCCTTCACAGTGTCTCTGACGAGCATCTTAAACTCATCCAGGATTATCTGCGAGTTCACATCGTCAGTGACTTTGAGAGCGTGCAGACTGGCTCAAGCAATCTTCCTCAACTGAAGAAATTACTTACAGCTCTTTGCAAAGGACTCTTCAGGTAACTAGAAGCTGGTTTTCAGAGTGTAATGCCATGCCACTGTAGTCTAACAAAGGTTCAACGTGCATGCATTCAGAACTCTCATTTCTGGCATAGGAAACTGGCTTGCCCTCAAAAGCGGTATATTTAGATCTCATGACCTGTGATTCTGGTCCAAAGATATGAAATCTATATAGAAGAGACACCTCTGACAATCAAGTTTCCTTGTAGGTGGTTTCAGACAGCGGAGTATTATATCTTATACTTTGTTTAGAAAGAAACAAAACAAAAAATGCACTAACCGATTAACTGCATAATGTGGTAATGCATAAATGACACCCACAGGATTGTCAAGCACAAGCCATTTATGGAAACAAGCACAAATTAGTGTATAACTAGATTTTAAACACTGATTTTCCTTCCCACTAATGCATTGTGAACTTGGAGTGATTCCACTGATATTGGTGAAGGCCAGCTCAAATGAAAAAAGGAACAAGCCTACACTCTTGACTCTACAAATTTTACCTTTCCTGTTTGTAGACCTTCCATGTCACAAATAGAAAAATTCTGACAGGGTGCTAGAACATCGCAGGGCTCCTTTTGTGGTGGAAGGATGTTATTTCCCCCTTGCTGATTGTAAGCAAAGGGGTCAGCCCACACTTGTGCAGAGTTCTTGGAGCGCTCTGTAGCAGAGGGCACGTATTTCCACACTTGCCATACCCTTCTCTCTGGTGTATGCAAAGGTGAGGCTGGTTGTGCTGCTGGCCTGATCCTGTTCTCCTAGAAGCCAGCTGCCCAGACAAGCCCCTGTGAGGACTGAGGACAGATTGTTCCAAGAGCTGCCTTTCTGCACCCTGTGTGAGCATTTTGCTTCCCTACATGCACGGAAGGGGTGACCCAGGTGGCCAGCTAAGAATAAATCTGAATAATGGAAACTCCAATCAAATGAAATCACAAGTGAGAGTCTTGTGTTACTAAAATACCTCTCTCTGGTGCTGCTGTTGTAATGATGCTTGGCTTCTCCTATTTCCAACTTCTTATTCTACTTCAGTTTATCTGGGTTTCACAACCCTGTTCCTCATAAATGCACGTGGAGAGATGAAAGAAAAGAGATGTAAGAAGGCTATAATTCCCTCAACTACCAGGACATCTTAATTTCCAGATTTTCTGTAGGATTTCTGATGACTGGACATTGCAAAGTGACATCCTAGAACAGAGCTGAGCAAGTTCTGCTGCTGGTGGAAGCCTGCTGAGTGTAGGGAGATGTCTTGGTTTGAAAGACAGGTGTCTGCCAAGAAAGGCAGGAATCTTCCTTAGAATGGAAAATATCATCCCCTTTCCTCTAAATTATTTAACTTTGAAATTAAGTGGCTCTCAGGCAAAGATATGGGAAGAGGTATAACAGTTCTTTACTAGAATATGTATATGTATGTGTATGTGTATGTGTATGTGTATGTGTATATGTAACATGGCCAGGCAGGGCGCTGCCATGATTCCCCCGCGGCTGCAGGGGGCGCTGTGGTACGAGCTCAGGGCCGCTCTGCACGTGGTGATGGCGGGAGAGGGGGAAAAGGGGTTTCCCTTGCAAAGCCGCAGGGGCAGCCGGGCCCGGTGCCCTCCGGATGGCGAAATGGCCACAGCAGGAACCTCGGAGCGGCAGGTGGAACGGGGCGGGGAAACAAAGTGTAGCAAAAACTCCAAAGCTGTGCCAGAAGTGGTTGGGTGTCTCCGTGCTTGGTTACAGTGTAGCAAGAAGCCCAGAAGGAGCAGCAGAGAAAGGTGAGGCTGGGCAGGGAGTTGCTCACCAGCGTGGCTGGTCCCAGGGCTGGGCTGCGCACAGTGAGCCGCCCTTTTGAGGGGGGCTCGGGAGGGTCGGTGGGCTCCTGGCGCAGCATGCACTGGCTTTGGGTTCTCGAGCTAGCAAAGGGGCAGAGAAGCAAGCCAGTAAACTCTAGTCACAGAGCCGAAAGAAAAAATAAATGGGTAAAAAAACACCAGGCAGCAGTATTTCTAGTCAGAGACACTGTGCTGTGCTGCATGGCTGTGGAGATGATCGCTTCGCCAGAAGGAAGCAACGCCTCTTGCCCCAAGGGCATCCTTGGGCTGGTTCTCACCCATGATGGTACTCCCGGAGCTGGGGTGAAAGGTGGGTGGGGAGGGCAGCGACTACCCTGGACACAATACAAAAAAAACAAAACCAGAAAACAGATAAGGGATAAAACCCATCCCCAAGGCAGGACACTGCACCACCACAAACCCAGTAAAGGACAAGGGCCTGCCCTCTGTCCTTCTGGTGACTGCACATAGCTGTGGCAATGCATGTCCTCATGCAGTTCTTCCCCAGCTTTTTCTCACCATAGTTGCATTATTTTGGTTTGTTGGAGCTACCTTCTCAATTTTTTCATGACAGTCCAGAACTGCAGGCTGTGGCTGCTTTCAGTCCCTGTCAGGTCTCACTGAGGAACCTCTCCCTCTCTGCTCACATTGTCCTATGGATCTCTACCATCCAACCAAACTACTTGCTTACCTTCAGTTGGCTAATAATCAGATGCTTGGCTATCCTACTCTCTGACTCTGACTCTTTTAATCTCTGACGTTGTCTGGGGCTGAAGGTTACTTCAGTCAGGAAAGTTAATCCACAAACACCAGAGGTTTATGTCCAAAAAGGAGACAAAGGAGTCCAATTACTTTATTCAGATAAAGGGAAAGGCCATGGGGCATTCCCCTGGGGTCTCTCAAATTGTTAGAGGACAAAGCCTCCTTTTTATCTAATTTCCTGGCTGCATTTCCCTCTCTCTTTCCCCATTGGCTGAGGTACTTGAGAGGTACAGACTTCCCAAATCCCTTAATCCTGACCCCTTTCTAATATATACCCTCTCCTTTTCTTTTTCTTGTGTCACTCAGTGGAATTCCTATGGAATTTATGGTTCCTCCTGTTGCTTCCTTCATCTCTCAGTATCTGCCTTTATTTATCAGCAGACTCACTGTTTGTGAAGACAAATCCCTCTCATTACTTTCATCAATCAGTGGAATTCTTCCCATTGTTTCTGTTATCTCTCCGTATCTAGTTTTATTTATCAGCAGACCCAGAGTTTGTTTGTAAAGACAAATCCGTCTCATTCCTTTCACTTCCCTTATGTAACTTCTGAACTCAAATTTTGTCAGTAGCCTTCCCTGTTAGTTTTTAAAAAATTTTAAAATTTTTAAAATTAAAAAAAAAACAAACTAGTTTTTATTTCCCTGAGCTTTCTTCAGCTGTGCAGGGAATTCCAGCTGAAAGTACAGGTTATTCCTAGGCTGTTTCTTGGTGTCTTTTAATGTCCAATTCCATTATTTTCACACTATTTGAGAATGGGTTAAAAAACAAAAACCCCAGAGTTGTTAATCAGCACGGCAGAGCTCTTGCAGTGGGGCTGAAGCTCCTCTGAATTTCCTGGCAGTGCTGAGGGTTATGAGTGTGTAGCACAGACCCATTGTGGCTGGGTTGGCCCGGCTGCTGGGGAGCCACACAGACTTGCTGTGAATGTGCAGGTTTCATGATCTGCGCTTTGGCTTCTCCTCCCCTCACAGAGCTCAGCTGTGCCATCTCTCAGGGTCACACTCAGACACACTGCAGTCACTGTGAGAAAGGAGCATCCAGTGCCCTTTGCTGCCTCAGGCCTGTGCTGTGGGTGGGTGGTGACTGCCGAGGTCAGCAAGGCAGAGGGGACAGTACTGGAGCTGCTCAGTGGTCAGGAGAAGGAAAGAGCTTATAGTGAGCAGTGGGGCTGGGAGAGGAATTGGACCAACTGTTTGTGAGCACTGTGCCTTTGGCAGTTCAGGTATTGCCGGTGGACAAGGGGCAGGATGCACAACTGGCTGAGAAGCTCAAGCACAGCTGGGCCACAGCAGACCAGAGTGCAAAGTTTGTGAGTTCTTCCCTCACCCTTTGTCCCTGATTAATTTAGCAAGGCCTGGATCCCAGTGTTCATCAGAGACTGGGAAAGCTGGTTTTAATTCTGCTGCTACTGCTGCTACTACCTTCTAGGGCTTGCAGTGGCCAAGGGGGTCAGGACAGCCATAGCACATCTCCTTATTAGAGCCTGGGGTACCAGGAGCAGCCACCCTAGGGAGAGGCTGCTCCCTCTGGCAGATCTTATACTGGAAATACACAAACAGAACCAACACCTGTAAGGCTGATGGGTACTTTTGTGAGGCATTCTGTGCTAAATAAGTTGCCATACAAGGGCTTCCTTGGCCAGGGGAATCCTTCAGCACCTGGAAGGCTGACTCAGAGAGAGCAGGGACTACCCATGCAAGAAGATTTGTTCAGCTTCCAGTGAAAAACACCAGTAGTGGTCTATTTAATCTGCTACTGTCTGAAGCCGTCATTTGATCATCAATTGCTGTTCTGCATATTCTTGTTTATTATCTTTCAGTAGATGATTTGCATATAGAGTTTTTAAGGCAGTTTTTCAAGCACTTGTGATACCATCACTTGTGCAACTGCATGTGGACACACCGGCTTCTGACACTTCAATGAAGATCACTAAAGGTTTTTATACTGTCAAGAAAAGAAAACAAAATAAGTTACAAATGTAATTAAAACCACCCTGTGGTTTTAGTGGGCTTGAATGCCCACAGGAGCTCTTCCTCCTCACACACAGCCTACATGTTGCACTGTGAACAGAGGGCAGTGTTCCCATGGGAAATCACTCCTGAGTTACTTCAAACAGCTGCTGCTGTGTTTTCAAGAAATAGCCTGCACATCACAGTAAATATCCTTTCACTCTTGTCAAACTAAATTTCACCCAATGTTCTTGCAACTGCTTGCAGCCTCCTGGGGTCTGACTGCATGGCTGCAGTGGGGCTCTTGGGTGTGGGGCCAGAACTGTTTGCAGTGACATGGGCCCTAGGTGATCCAGAGCTGATTATTGGCGTTGGGGAAATAAAATTAGCAGAACCAGATTCCTACATGTGCCTTGTGCTCTTGTGTGTCCCACGGCAAATCTTTCAGACTGAAATGTCAAACATGGTTTAATTTAGGCAATTAGTCATCCTTGGTTCAGCACCTAGACAAGTATCTTCAGGCAGGCACGCTTTTGCTTTGGAGCACTTTCCGTAACAAAGATGGAATAAAATCCAGTCCATTCAGACTTAAGAGAGTGAGGGAAATATTTAATATCCACTGTTGACTAGACACAGTACAAGCATCCCAGTGCTGCTCACCACCATCACCTTCCTTTTGACCTGTGCTCCCTGGCTGCTCTTTCCAGGATAAGTCTTTGTCATTATCAGCATGCAGCTTCTGTGCCAAATTCACACAGCAGTGTTTCAACAAATGAGCATCCTGTGGAATCTCATTGGGAAGCACTGGAGGAATGTCATTGTTACCTGTAAATGGTTCTGCTCAGGAGATCAAGGGCTGCCTCTTCCAACCCTTTGCTGCACCCAGCCTCTCTTTGTCATGTGAGATGAAATATCTGCAAATCAGTTTCCTCTTTCCAGCATTGTCCCCAGAACTGTCCTCAGCAACCTCAACAGCTGCACAGGCCCTGTACGGAGCCAGAACCGAGCTGCTCCCACAGCTGCAGTGTTCAGAGGCACCAGACTGTGCTGGGCTCTGAGGCATTTGCGTGCACTTGAATCTATGAGCTGGCATAGTTGGGTTGGTGCTGCTTGTACACTGTGTCTTCAGGTTTTGTCCAGACTGGGATACCTTTCTGGGGAGATTTAGGAAGTTAGATCCTCCAAAGCAAAACCAAAGGAGCAGCCAGTACGGCCATGTTCCAGCTTTGCAAGGCAAAGTCAGCTCCCTGACTCCCAGTGCACTGTTGACCATGTCACCAAGCAGCTGGGATTTGCTCCCATCATGCATCCCACAGCTCAGGAGGCACAGGCTCAGGGTGGATGTGTGCCCAGTGTGAAGGTGTGCCTGTCATCTCATCTGTGTGGCTTTGTCTGAGTGTGAGCAGACCCAGGGAGCTGGCCACAGCCTTAGCCCTGTGCCATGTCTATGTTCCCAGTGAGGCCTCGAGGACTCTCCCATCTCTGGAGTACATCCAGAAGGTTTTTGAGCAGCAGCTGCATCCTGGTACCCACCAGCGCTCCCAGGTAAGGGGGCTGGGAGGTGGGAAGAGCAGGACAGGTGTGTGGGTGGCTGTCAACAGGAGCAGGGATGGCTCTGGTGTGCAGCTGTGGCCAGTGGGCACATGGCACTTCTGTTCTCTTTAGCCTCTTTCTGCTGCAGTGTCGAGGGCACACAATGAATTCTATCCTGCAGTTACACTTAACCCATAGCCCTCTGCACCTGCTCCCCTTTCCTGTCCTAGAGGAAAGTGCCACCAACTGCTTGAGGACTCCCACCTCCACATCTTCCCTCAGAATGTGGGCTGGCATTGTACACTTCTTTTCCCATAAACCTCACTCCAGGATGTTTCACTGCTATGTCCTTCCTTTTCCCAAGCCCACTTAAGTCCCCATGACTTTCCTCTCCGTGCCAGAAAACCAAAAGTCCAGGACTTCTGTATGCTGAGCCCCAGGCCTGGTCATGCAAACTTGCCCTCAGCAGCAAGCTGACTCCCATGCATGGCTAGCTGCCTCGACCCTATGGAACAGGTTTGCAATTTGTCCTTCCAGCCTCCCACGCTTCTGCATGTTCTGTACTCTGGTGCTGCCCATTACAGATCAGAGTTGCAAAGGTACAAGTGCTGCTCCTTGGTCTGTGTGAGGTGTTCCTGGGACTGCACTCCAGGCTGTGCTCTGTGGGCTTGGTAATCACCCATCTCCCTCTCACTTTTTGTTCCTGTACTGCGGTTTCAGATGCTTGGTGAAGTAAGTCCAGTCAATATTGTATTGAAACTCAACCAGCTGATTTCTTTGCTGTCTTCTATTGAAGAAAAGGTACAGTTTTCAAGCTATTTTATATAATTTTTTTGTCCTCCTTTGCCTCTAGTTTTTTTGTTCATCATCAGTGCAGTGCTTTACCACAGTAAGATTGCTTTATTCTGATTTCATTACTCTCAGTGTAGTGCAGAATCACCAAATGAAATAAATGACACATAATTATTTTACAGGTAAAAACACTGTTGATTGAAGGTCCTGATTCAACACACCGGCGCTCCCTTATCCCCCCTGTCACTTTTGAGGTAAATTTACTCCTTTAATGATGCTGATCATAATGTGGAAGGACAGTAATGCAGATTTATGTCAGTATCTCAGCTCCTGGGAAGTTTGCTGTGCTGCCACAGAGATAACAGCTATTCCTGGATGCTGCTTGGCACCGTGAAAATGCCTAAGAGATGTCTGGTGAGACTGGCATAATGATATGTGTCAAGGAATTGAGGGAAGTGCTGCATTTGTAATACATGCCACTGAAGTGTAGAAGGTCCCTCATGGAAACCTCTCTGTATTCCTCTAGGTGAAAACTGACTCCCTAGGAATTTTCTCAAAAATGCAACTCAAAGTGGATGTGGAAATGGGAAAATTGATTATCAAGAGATCTAAGGATGGTCCAGAAGATAAGTTTTATACCCACAAGAAAAGTAAGATGTCAGCTTAATGTTAGAAATGCTGGACTAGGCTCTGGGTCCCTGTATGATGGGAGGGGTTCCCTTCAGTCTCACTCAGGGCAAGGTTTGGCCCAGAGGACAGGGAATTCTGTTCGGTCCTGGATGCTGCATGAGCACTAGTCAGCAAGACACAGGTATCTCAGTACTGGGATAATCAGCTTTTCACAGATTGTTTTAGACCCTGTTTCTGGGTCTAAATGAAGACACTGGAATCAGCACTGCAAGGGAGCAGGTTTTGGTAGATGATTCCCCATAGAGCTGGTTGCAACAGAATTATTTTTTCTTCTGAAAAGCAATGTCACTTGAAAAAAACCCCACAACATTCTGCTGACTTCTGTGATGATTTTTGATGGTAAAAAGCCAGACACTCAGTTTCAGTAACATTTTTCAGTGCATTTCCCTTGGTTTTTTTTGTATGTAGATTGGTATCTCTCATCACGAGCAATGCCAGTTTGGTCTGTGATTGCCTGATTCAAACAACTTCCCTTTTTTCTGTTGTCTTTCTGAACAGGCAGCTCACTGATGTTGAGACAAAGATGTGTGAGAGAGTAGATGATGCCCTTGGGCTCTCTCCTGCTAGAAAATCAACCTGTTGCTGGCAGTAATGGAAAAGATGAGCTTTCATGCAAGGCTTTCTCCACCTGGTGTTCATAATAATTAGCTGCTATTTTAGATGGGAGGAGTCACCTTTACCACCAAATGAGGTCTTATATCCTCTTTCACAGATGGGGAAGAAACACGTGTAGGCTGGCTTAGGATACAGGGGGATTGCCTGCACAAAGTTAAGGCTTCATTTCACACTGCAAGGCTTGGGATGGAAAAGAGCTCCAAGCAGAAGAGTTTTGGGAGTGCTCTTCACTTGGAGTGCAAATCTGTTCCTATTGGGAACAGGATTAAGTAACTTTAAAATGCAGGTCTGCTAGACAAACTGCACAGACAGAAAAGACCATGTAAATCCCAAGCCTTTGAGCATGGTTCTGTTCATGTTGGTGGGACCCCTATTTCAGTGACTGGAGCTCATGACACCCAGCCTTCTGTTCAGTCTTGCAGCTCATCAAATCCCAGAAGCTTCCAAACAAGCTGGTGATTGTTCTGGAAACAGAAAAAGAAAAAACACAGCGGAAGGAATATGTTTTTTCCGATTCCAAGGTATGTAGATGGTGTTTCTTTCCTGCCAGCCTGGAGCAGGTACCCAGGTGGGAGTAGAACATGGGGCATTCATAGAACATGGTAGAAAGCAGAACTGTTGAAGGACAGTAGTTGCCTCTGTAAAAAATAAATTTCTCTTTTGTTCTGGAAACATCCAGAAAATGAGCAAGTATACTGTCTAAAGGGAGAAACCAGACAGCTAAGTGCTGTCACTGAGGCAGGAGGACAGAGGAAGCCCTGAGGAGAAGCAAGGAGTTGAGATGGCCACTGTATAGACAAAGAGGGAAGAAAACATTTTTTTCTGACCAGCTCAGCATTTGTTAAAGCAATGCACAAGATAAATGCCTTAAAAAGCACCACAGGAAAGGCGGCAGCCTCTTGGAAGGTATCAGTATAGTGCAGAGCTAATCTGCCCTTCAAGTGTGCTGGAAATTTCCTGGTTCAGCCAGTTTTTCAAGAGGTCATGTCTGAGGAATTAAGTATCTCATTAATTTTCTCTGCTTCTCCATGTCTAGAAGAGAGAAGGGTTCTGTCAGCTTCTGCAGCAGATGAAGAATAAACATTCAGAGCAACCAGAGCCTGATATGATCACCATCTTCATTGGCACCTGGAATATGGGTATGGGCTCCCTTCTGCCATGGGCACTCCTTCAGACACTGCCTAAAGGTGTGCTCAGCTGGCATGATGAGCTCCAGACTCTCTGTGTTCCATGTCAGGTCTGTACACCAGGGCTGTCCACTCCCTGGCACAGGGGAAGAGCTGATATCTAGACTTACTCTTGCATGTGGTTTGACACTTCTCATGGTTCCGCTCAAAGGACCATGAAGTTGTCCCTGTTGGGTACTGAAGGATTGCTCCAGTGACAGGGAACTGTGGCTGGCACAAAGCTGGTACAGCAGTGCACATCATCCTCCACCTTGCAGAAAGGACTGGAGCAATTCCACAAACTGCACATCAGCTGCTCTCCTTTGACTAGGGACACTTCACGTCCAGCGTGGGAAGACAGCTGAGTGTCTGTGGTACTTAGAGAAGGGGACAGGGTGTGGTTGAGGACAGTGGAATAAAGGTTATTTTTCTCCCTTTTGGACAGAAGCCTCCTTCAGCTGCTGTGAACTGAGCTGTCTGTGCTTGGCCATCCTTAAGGAATAAGGTTAAGGCAGTGGCAGGCCAGGAGGAGTACAGGTCCCTGTCTTTACTCCTGGCTAACCTTGGCCTGAGACAGCTAATCAACAAGAGGAAGGTGGTCAAAGCAGAATCACTCCTTTCTCAGGGGTTCAGGTGGGGGTAAGGTGGTTCAGGTCATTGTCATCATAGAATAGTGTGTCCTGGCTGATACGAAAGTGATATGAGATGCGAAGGCCATCATTTCTGTCCCCATGTGTTATCTTCATCCTAGTTTTGACAGGATGTTCTCTGACTTCCTTTGGTGTTTGATGTGTTAATAAAAGGTGCAGCCCCACCCCCAAAGAAGATCACCTCTTGGTTCCTCTCCAAGGGGCAGGGGAGGACCCGTGATGACACTGCTGACTACATACCTCATGACATCTATGTGATTGGCACCCAGGAGGATCCCCAGGGGGAGAAGGAATGGCTGGAGACCCTAAGGCAGTCTCTGCAGGAAATCACCAGTATCAGCTTCAAAGTGGTGAGGGGTTATTCCAGCTATTGCATGGAACTCAGGAGATGAGGGTGTATGTGTTGTACAAATAAGAGATGGGAATGAGTGGGATTTTGCCTGTACCTCCTCCTTTTCCCTCCCTTTATTGTCATTGCATTTGGGTGAGGGAGAGTGAACTGAATATGTCTGGGCACCACAAGGTGCCCACCCTGGAGCCCAGGATGGACCTGTTGCTAGGGACAGTGACTCCCCACTTCCAAAGCAGGGACGCTGCCAGCCTAGGAGCAAGGGGAGATGTTGAGCACTGAAGTCAAGTGCTGGTGTTATTTTGACTTTCAGAAAGGAGGAGACTGTTAAACTTCCTGGGTCAGTTGTAGCCTAGATCTTGCCTTAGGCTATTGCACTTTCGAAGCAGGATAAAAGTACACAGGCAGAGTCAGAAGAGGAACTGAACCTTAATAAGACCAGCTTTGGACATTCCTGGATTTCAGTGATGTCAAGAAACAAATCTAAGCATATCTGGAAAGCTAACTCTCACAGTGATTGGGAAACTATTTTGTGAAAGCAAGATAATCTAAAGATTAACTAGAAGAAAGGACTAGAAAATAGCAAGGTCCTTCCTTCCAGCATTGATTAAAATGACTGAAAACATATCCTGAGGACAGGAAGAAAATTTCTGTAGAAGTGCTAATAAAGGAGTCAGGAAGGCTGCAGCCACAGAGCAGCTTGGCAGGTATTTGCAGAAATATAATCTCTACCCTTCCCATTCCTGCAGATAGCCATCCACACCCTCTGGAACATCAGGATCGTTGTCCTGGCCAAGCCAGAACATGAGAACCGCATCAGCCACATCTGCACAGCCAATGTGAAGACGGGCATCGCAAACACGCTGGGTGAGGCACGGGCAGGTCCTGCCCAGGCAGCTGCCTTCTGCTCAGCCCACATGGAACAGCTCTTCTTCTAAAACACTCCTTGGGCAATGTTCATGTGACACTCCTAAAGTTATATCCCACTAGCACTGATTGTATTTTACCCTGTAAGGGAGGAAAACTATTTGTATGTATACTTAGCACACATATATATAGATATATACTTATATATATTTATATACCCAGCAAACACTTTTGACTGGCTATTGGATTGCTCTTTCTCAGGTTTCACAAGGAAGTTGCACTTCTCTCCCTTCAACTAATTTTTTTAACACCCTTAAAAATTTGTTCCCACAATCTGTGCTGTATGCACTAATTTTTTCTGTGCTGATTAAGTCAATTTCTCTTCTCCATCCTCCACTTCACATCTGCTAAGTGCTTCATTATCTTTGCTAGACTCAGCCTAAAGGTGGATTAATTTTTTGTCATTTTTGTTTTCCCTTTTGCCAGGTAATAAAGGAGCAGTGGGGGTGTCGTTCATGTTTAATGGAACTTCCTTTGGGTTTGTTAACAGCCATTTGACTTCAGGAAGTGAAAAGAAACACAGGTAAGAGACATTCTCCCCTCTCAAAAATGGCTCTTGAGCCAGGGTGAAATTTTCTGGGCCATGTTTGGAAGGAGGGCCCACCAGACAGGCACAAACATGTTTTACTGATGATAAAAATATTTTTTAATATCTCCTGTGAGGGCATTTAAACAAGGGACTTCTGCTATGTGGCTATACCACATGGGTGCAGGGGAAATGGATGGCAAAATTATTTCAGAGCCAAGTGTAAAAGTCTCACATAACACTTGCGTGACCTGTCATGGAAACCCACTGTATGAGGAAAACAGTTCCATGATCTGCAGTGTTTTGGAGAAACGTGGGAAGGCTTTTCCCCTCCCAAAATAATGTGCTGAAGGGGACTGTCTTCCTCCTGATTGTAGGCAGTGCTGTGAGCCCTAGGACACAGCTGAGAAAGATCCCTGAGGAATACCAGGAGGGAGGTATAGATCAGGAATATCCCCACAGTGAGTTGTTCTCTATAGCCAGCTATGAAATAGGTGTTCATGGATTAGGCAGGTTCTGGTCAGCACAGGACTGGAAGGCAAAGATCCTGACACCACTGAGAGATCAGTGCCCACATTGGGAGGAGCTGTAGCAGCTGGAAGGAGTGGTTTTGAAAGTGAAGATTTCAATACTCTTGAAATAAAGAGTTTGGCCTTGTCATCTTTCCCAGTCCAGGAAACAGATGGTGTGGGATTTCTGCACAGGGTCTTTGCTACTGATGAAGTTAACTTCTCTGGAAGGGTTCCTCAGGGCTTAGAAGAGCTGCCAAAATCTAGTTACGTGTTTGCTGCTGAAATCTGAAGGAAACAGTCTAATGGTGGGTTTCTAGGACATGTACCTCAGAAAAGCACAGCCCCAGAAGGAGCAAAAGTGGCCTCAGGAGCACATTCCCTGGGCCCGTCTGCTGGGGTGGCAAGTTCTCAATTTCTGATCTGCTCCTCTGTAGCTGCTGAGTCGGACCCACTCCTGCCTGGTAAAGCTGCAGCCTCTGCCATCCCAGGCATTTGGAAATTACATGGCAATTTAGGATGTCAGGCAGATGTTTCTTGTCTTGACAGACGCAACCAGAACTACATGAGCATCCTGCGCTTCCTGACACTGGGAGATAAGAAACTGAGTCCATTTAACATCACTCATCGCTTTACTCATCTTTTCTGGCTGGGAGACTTGAACTACCGTGTGGAACAGCCCCCGATGGTGCGGGAACCCTGCAGGGACAGCACACTCTGTTGCTATAGGAGTGCTCTCTTCTTCCAATCTAGGGCAGCGTGGCAAAAAGAGGGGAGACAGAAGGGATCCCCAGGGCATGAGTGTGGGCCCAGTTGAGGGAGAGTAAGGAAATTCCTCTTGTCCTCTCCGAGGATGAATGGACCCAGGAATGCCATCTGGCACACTTTGCTGCTTCACGCAGCCTCGGTTCCCCAAACCTCCCAACTTTCCTGCCCACTGTGAACAAGCATCTGTCCCTGAATGGCTCAGTCCAGAGATTGCCCTTCTGCTCTGGTTGGTGAGCTTGGAATGGCTCAAACAGGCCTTCAGGAACAGGCGAGCCGTCGTAAATACTGCATAGGTTTTAGTATGTGGGAGAAAACACCAAGCTTGGTGTTGATGTGCATGTGGTTGTCAGTGTTTGTGTTCTTGTGCAGGGGATGTGTGGGCATTTCAATACCTGTTTTGATAGACAAATGTTCTGCCACAAAGGTTGGGGCTTTTCAGTGAAGAGAAGGGTGGGGAAGTGGCAGGGGCTACAGCTCTGTCAAACAGTTCAGGAACACTCACCAGTTTACCCATGAAGGGAGTATTTATAAGAAGGTTTTGCATCATCTGCAGCTCTGCTGTTTCCCTGTTGGCAGGAAGCAGAGAATATTATCCAGAAGATCAGGCAGCAGCAGTATCCGGAGCTGCTGGCTTTCGACCAGCTTCTCCTCGAGAGAAGAGACCAAAAGGTGTTCCTGCAGTTCGGTGAGATCCTGCACTGGCTGGCAGGTTCCTCTGCTACATCCACCAGCTTTCTCTGCCAGCCCCAGCATGGGGCAGGGTGTACAGGGCAGTGGCTCTCTTGCCCAGGTAAGGGCTCCTAATGGCCAAGGTGTAACAGAGCTCTTTCCCTGTTTTAGAGGAAGAGGAGATTACTTTTGCTCCAACCTACCGCTTTGAGAGAGGCACCCGGGAGAAGTATGCTTATACCAAGCAAAAAGCTACAGGGGTAGGTGAAAACTGATTTCCCTTCAGATGTATATGGCAGAGCTGTCACAGCAGCTCCTGTGGAAGAAAGTGACCTAAACCAATGTTTGTGCTTTCTGCTCTCATAGTGTTTTGAAAGGAGTAAATACAAACAAAAAGACCTGACACAAATATATGGTGCTTTGGTGAATGAATTTTCTGTTCTTTTGTGAACTAGCCCTTTCTGTTCTTCTTACCATTACTTCTCCTTTGGTTTGCAGATGAAGTACAATTTGCCATCCTGGTGTGATCGAGTGCTCTGGAAATCCTACCCCATGGTGCACGTTGTGTGTCAGTCTTATGGTGGGTGGAGAACAGATTGTCGATAACAAGGCAACCGGTCTGAAACGGAAATGACTCAGAACAGAGTCTGTAGGATCTCCCTGCACTGCCAGGCACTCAGCATAGAGGGACCTGATGTTAAACCAGGCAGAGGGGAGCCAAAATCTCTCTGCCTGTAACCTTACAGGGTTGGGAATTCATTCTGTTATTCTTTTATATGCAGAACACCACCTGGACAGTTGCAGCTGTCCAACTTTAGGCCATGCTGTAGGATCACTTTACACCAGTTATTTCTTGGCAGCAACCACCACTTTTCCTGTGCAGTCACTACCAGGAACTCCTGACAGTGAGTGCCAGCAGGACAGACCCTGTGTGCACAGTCCAGTCTGCAGAGACTGGAGCTGCAAAGAGAGCTACGAGAGACTGGAGCTCTTGTACCAAATCATATTCCAGAGGAACTGTGTGGTACCAAGAGCCTGTTCCCTTTCCTGCTGAGAAGCATCACTAAAGTGCAGTGCAGGGAAGAGAAAAAGCCCACAAAACCTGTTTAAAAAAAGACTCAAATACCAGTTCCTGAAATGTCATTGACTATATGTAGGACTGAGAATCTGAGTACGCTGTGCATGGTTTCCTATGCGTGGATTGGGAGCAGGGCTGCAAAAGTCTCTCAGGAATAAGGCAGGCTGATGTGATCACAGAGCCCATGGTGCTGAGGTATGGGGTTGAATAGGCACTTCTGGAATGACTGGGTTTGCTGGACCTCAGTGTGTCCTTAGATCCAATCAGGCCTTTCTCACCCACTATTAACCTTGGGCCAGGAGTTGCTTTGTAGCACTGAAGTAGCACCAGTGTATTATTGTGTGATTTTGCTGCCATAGTAGAGCTATAATTCGCTGTGCATGTCGCAAAGGTAACCAGAAAGCCTGTAAGGGCTTTTTGTACTGGAGGAATCTAGCACTGGCTAGATCTACAAAACACTACAATAAAAGGATGTCCCTTGAACAAATCTTTCTGTGTACTGACATGAGTTTATGTAGAGAAACATTTTTGACTAGAGACAGTTACCAGAGAGACTGTTATGTTTTCTGGAAAATTACTGAATAATATTTTTTTGGCAGTGACCTCCCTGGAGCATGGCAGTAACCATCCTCCCTTTCTCACTGGCAGGCTGCACCACTGACATCATGACAAGTGACCACAGTCCTGTGTTTGCCACCTTTGAAGTGGGAGTCACCTCACAGTTTGTTTCCAAGAATGGTCAGTCAGGTTGGGTGCACGTGTGGCCTATTCACCTTGGATACACAATGCATTGCTTTGTATATGCTGAGAGAAAAAGCTGACTCTTTAAGAGTCCATTAAAAAATGCCCTCCTCTCTTCATCTCCTGCTGAAAGTGACATTATTTTCCCTTCCTCTTTCCTAGACTCCAAATACACAGATTCCCAAGGGGAGATAGAGTTCCTGCACTGCTACGCTACTCTGAAGACCAAGTCCCAGACCAAGTTCTACATTGAGTTTCACTCGAGCTGCTTAGAAAGTATGGGTTTGCCCATCTTTATAGTTTCTGTCAAAGTTTTCTGCATGTTTGGATTAGTTCTCCTTCTTCTTGCTTTGATTTAAAGAAATAGCTATGTGGATCATTTGTTCCAGTGCAAAACAAGAGATGTCCTAAAGATTTGCTGAAATTTGCAAGACATTATATACTGTGAGCAATACAATCCAAACCCCACAGCCAAGGTAGCTATAATCCGTGCTTAGACATGTAGCCTTCCAACAGTTTTTCCACCTTGTTTGTCAATCTGATAATTTCTCACTTCATGAGAAACATGTATTGTTCTTGCTTATCATACAGAAAATGCCTATATAGCAAAGACATGATTGATTAAATTTCTAATTGTGCCTGCTGCAAATGATCACATGATTTCAAAATAAAGCATCTGCATTATGCTAACAAAAATAATTTTAAATAATTGAATTATCCTGGTTTAACAAAGAATAAGTCAGAGAATCAACTAAAAGGGAAATGAATGCTAGTGACGTGACTTTGTAAGTGGGACTATGTACCCTGCACTGCAGATTTCACTGCCTGTGTCCATGCTGTGGGGCTGAGTCTCAGCTGTTTATGTAACACAAGCCTACATGCCCTTGCTGTGGGTTTTTTAAAGCAATTTCCCATCAGAGAACTGCTCTTGTAAGTGGGACAGCAAGCCTTTGGTGGATGCTTCATCACATTATCGCATGTCAGAGAGCTCTGTCAAAGACAGTTTCATAAAAGATTATTTTTTGGCTGTATCAAAATTTGCATAAATTTCTATGGAAACAGTGTATTACGAATCTTAAATTAGAATTTCAAAAGTATGCTATCTTGAGTGGCGTAGGAAGAGCTGTCATGTTCTTATCCTCTGGTCCATGTATGCACTGAGCTCCTCAGTGCCAAGTTTAACTGCAAAATAAAACCATTTAACAATGCTCTAGCAAAACCACTTGCAAATTTACTGTGTAAAAATTCATCCAAAGCTCAGACTTTAAGCTTCTTAATACTTTTAAAATTTGCGTCCAAGTAGGAAAATAATTATAGGCTTTTTGGAGACACAGTGAAGAGGATCTGTAGCCCAGTTCTTGCTGTCTCTCTCCTGGTAAACTCCTTTCTTGTCCCTTTGCAGGCTTTGTAAAGAGCCAGGAAGGAGAAAATGAGGATGGAAATGAAGGGGAACTTGTGGTGAAGTTCGTTGAGGCACTCCCAAAGGTAAACTGGGACTACACCTCTATATTCGTATGGAAGAGAAACTTCTACTTTCATCCCATAAGCAACATTAGGTCTTTTATTTTCATAAATACTACTTTCAGGAACATTGTTGTGGTCTTGTTTACACTCAAAGGGACTGTAAGAATGCAGGATGGGCTGAGGTTAAACAGATTATGTTGTAAGCAGGAAAAGACTTTCTTGTCAGTGTACTTACATGCCTATCAAGAATTTTACTAAAGTGATTATGCTATTCAGGACCATGACTTTCTTCTCACCTTTTTAGTGAACATAATGCTGGTTTGAGCAGGCCCTTTTTTTTTTTTTTTTTTAGTTTTAAATGGAAAATAAATCATCTTAAAGAATAACTCTGCCCTGGAGTTTCTTTGCCTGGTCAGACAAAACTTTCTCTTGGTATATTTTAGAAAAGTTGATTAAATATTTTTTACCTGTGTTAAAAGGAACATCAGTGGCCAGAAGTAGTGTTTTGTGTGTCAGTGTCAGACACAAGTCCTGTCCTTCTTGAGCTGTTCGTCATTTCTTGGCATGGTGGGAGTTGAAAGAACCTCGGGAGCTCCTGGATTTGGAGCAAATGTGCATATCAATACTGTTCTAAACAGCCCAGAAGAAGTGCTGACTTTGGAAAGAGTGCCTTATACTGGGGAAAGGCTCTACAATAAGTGATTACAGCAACAGCCCAATAGATTTTTGGGAACAGACTGCAATCAGAGTCCAGATGCCTTCCTCCTCAGGCAATTTTCAGTCCTGATTACAGGAGAAAACTGTAGCTCATCCCATGAGTGCCAGATTTGCTGCATTCCATTTGCTGTGCTAGGACTCAAAGAGTGCAGTCTTCTACCACAGATGTCCAGATATTATCAAAGGCTGATCCTGGAGGTGACATGATACCCTTGTTTCCTTAATGGCTGAGACAGAAGCCAGACAGAGTTATAAGACTAAGGTGAACATTTATTAAAGGCCTTCAAGGCCACACCCCGGCAGCACCAGAGCCATAGCAATGGCTCTTCCCAGATGGCTCCAAGATGGAAGCAAAAGGAGATGGAGTAACGAGATTCCTACAAGATTTTTACAAGTTTCAGTCCATTTGCATACCCCCTGTCCATTGTCCAATGAACAACTCCAAATCATGCTGTTCCATCCTTCCTGCTTGCCTCCTCTCTTCTACATTGTTTATCTTCGGGGCCTGGAGCTCGGAGAGTGTCCTTGAAGAAGCGAGTCCCCTGCTAGAACCAAAAGTGCCCTGCCCCCCATTGCCCTGTGATCAAGTCCCAGCACCACTTAATACAAAAGTAAAAACTACCCACCAGAACAAGACAGAAAACCCAGAACCTAGGACATCACCCTCATGGGTTTATCCAGTAGAGTTTTCCTCATTTGGGACTGAGTCCTAGGGAGAAGTGTGCTCCTGTCAACCATGTGTTGTATTGACCCTCCTTAACTTGTCTTTGCAGCTGACTCCAATTATTTCAGACCCAGAATACCTACTGGATCAACATATCCTGATCAGCATTAAGTCATCAGACAGTGATGAATCTTATGGTAAGTGCTTAACTCTAAAGTTCTGGATGAGCCAAAATCTACTTAGATTCTTCCAAACCACTGAAAGAGTGGGAGAGAACAAAGTAACTCCTATAGACTGAACATCTCCTGTTTAGAACTCAGCATAAACAGATATACGCTGTGGGCAATATTTTGTGAAGTAAATGATTAGAGGAACATTAACTCAAAGCAGCAACCTGTGTGAGCTTTACCAGCTCTGAAAGATCAGTGGCTTAAAAGGAAGTCCTTTACAGGAACTAAATCAGGAGTCAGCATGTTTAAATGTGTTTATTCAGAACATACAAATCCTGTTTCACTTGCACTTACTTGAGGCATTTCTCCTGACTACAGAAAAGTATTTGGCTGTGCTTGTGGCTCCCAGATTCTCACCAGCCAGAGACTGCAGTCCTTGTCCACAGAAGGCTCTTTGCCTAAGTCCCATTAACAGCAATAGCAGCCATAGGCTCATGTTTTCCTTACCAGGAGTGGAAGCTCAGAACCCTGAAGTTACCCACAGGTATCTTTGATGCCCAAATCCTTCACAGATACATGAAGTGAAATAAATGCCCCTAATTTCTTAGGAGATATTATACTCCTTACTGTGATCCAAAGCAGATTTTCTTCAGTAATCACAGACCTGTCAGTACATTGGTAGTAGATGACACAGAATATTTCAGTGCTTAGTTTCTCAGTCCCAGCTTCATTGTCTCCCTGTTGTCTTTTAGGAGAAGGCTGCATTGCCTTGCGAATGGAAGCAACAGAATCCTTAGCTCCTATCCATACTGTGCTGACACACCATGGAGAGAAAACGGGGATCTTCCAAGGTGAAATCAAGTTACAAACATCACAAGGAAAACAGAGAGAGAAACTGTATGGTAAGGAACATCATCATCTCTGCAATGCTCACACTAAAGAATGCTCACCTCAAAAGATTTCTGATAACTGTCAAGGAATTGAAAATTATCTCTGCAGTACCTGTAGTCACAGAGAATGCTTTGATGCTGAATGCAAGGAGGTGTGAGTATGGTTAGCTCTTAGGAGCATACCTGTACTCTTTCAGGGAGACAGAACATTGCATTCCTTGGGGTTTTCATCATTCAAGTAAATTCAGCAGACTGAGAGAGCCCCCTGTCTGTCACCAGCACTGGTTTTATTGAATGGGGATACCGTAGTTCCAGCTTGTGACATGACACACTCCATGCCAAGCTCTCCCCACTCCAGTCATCCTGGAGAGCAAAGAGTATGTTAGGCTCTCAATGAGCAGTCCTTAGCTAGAAGATCACAAACTTTGCTTTTTTCATCTTGCTATCTGTTGTTCTCATTCAGAGTACAGAAGCAGCCATTTACAGCCATTCATGACATTTACAATTACTCTCAATGGTAAAATGACTGTATGTGGCTATTTGGTGGGTCATGACCTTTGTATTTCAAGTTACATATTTCTTCCTCTGTCAATAAGATATGACATGTATTAGTGGGCAGTTGAAAACATAGCAGCAACAACAGTTTAAAACTATCCATCCTTCTGATGGACAAAGAGAGATGCTTTAATGGACACGGGAACACAGAACACTTGAGCAGACAGACTCTGGAGATATGTGTGCCCCTTCTTTCCTTCAGATTTTGTCAAGATTGAACGTGATGAAATCACTGGTCAGAAACCAAAGAACATCAGCAATTTAGAGCCTAACAAAGACTGGGATCAGACTAACAGGTAAAGGGCAAGTGGGTGAGTCAGTTCCAGGAAAATGGTTGGAACCATAAATGCAAAGTTGGGCTTGCTGTGGGAACAGCATCAACAGGTGTGGTGAGCACTGGGAAGCTGCTTTGTGGCTCTCTGGTCAGGACTGGTCAATGCTCCTTTGCCCAAAGCTTCAAAAGCTGAGAATGCATTAGCCAAACTGGGTCCCTGCACCCACTTATAAAAGGCTCTTACGTTTCCAACAGAAAGTCAAAATCTACTCATCTGATGGCCAGAGAGGCAGCAGCCATCGCTCGCTACTGGGGGAGTGCTGTCCCTTCTCCAGACAGCCTGGGAAAGGAGGACATCTTACGGTAACCTTGCCGCCTTACCTCTGACAGCTTGGGGTGGGAAGCCATGCTCAAACTGCCTGGCTTTTCCTTTCCAAGAGTCATAGAACGAGTGTGGGTAAGGCTGTCCTCTCACCTGTTTTCACTGGGGTTTTTCCTTGCATGCAGGTTCTGGCTGGGCCCAGAAACCCATGACAGCCCCTGTATGTGGCTGCAGAAGCTGAGTGCTCTCTGCAGCCTGGAAAGGGAAGCATCTACCACAGCCACAGGAACTATTTTGGGGGTGGGGGAGGCGGTCTTGACCCAGCTGCTTCCTCTCCAGTGACCAAGGGGAGTGAGACACCAACAGGACACCCTCTTATTCCCTGATTCTGAAGCAACAGTAACAAAAAAAAAGTTTTTTGAAAAAAGTAGGTGATATTGAATCTAAGCAGTCAGGGGGCACTAACTCCTTCGTAGCTGGCAGGGAGGCAAAAAAACCCAAATGTATTTGTGCATGTACTTCCCTAACAATATTTCTTCTCTTGAGCAGCTCCACCCCCACAGACATCAGCAACCCCAACTACCTGGGCATGGCTGCCTTCTCTCAGCAGCCCTCTGCAACCTGCCAGCTTAAGCAGACAGCTTCATCAGAGCAGGCACCTTCCCTCTGGAACTATGAGCAGCAATCCAAAGAGAACATCTCCCTAATGGGGCAGAGTCAGTCATCCTCCACGTCACCCTCCTTGTCACCTCTGTCTCCAAAACCACCCCTCCAGCCTACAGCAAACAGAAGCATTTCTGGTTGGAGTCAAGAGTACCAGTGAGTGTTTGAGTTTTGCACTGAGGCTGGGCCCCTCTCTCCTGTCATTCTGCACAGTCACTGTTTCATTATCTGTTTAGAGAGTTCAAGGTGCAACTTATTCTTTACATATTTTATCTCTAGAATTAGAAAGATAAGTGAAGGTCACAAGTGCAGACATCGCATACTCAAAGAAAATTAGTGTAGCAGTTCCTCAGACTTTTGTGAAAGGAAAGCGAAAGATAATGAGTTAAACCTACAATTAAATAATGGAATCTTGGAATCATAGAATGGTTTGGATTGGAATGGACCTTAAAGCTCATCCCCTTCCACCCCCTGTAATGGGCAGGGACACCTTCCACTATCCCAGGGTGCTCCAAGCCCCATTTAACCTGGTCTGGGACACCACCAGGGATGGAGCAGCCACAGCTTCCCTGTGCCAGGGCCTCAGCACCTTTCTTACTAACATCTAGCCTAAATCTCCCCTCTTCTAATTTAAAACTTCCCCCTTGTCCTGTCACTATCTGCACTCTCTCTCCTTTGTGTAAGTCCCCTTTAGGCACTGGAAGACTGCAGTGAAGACTCCTTGGAGTCTTCTCCAGACTGAACAACTTCAGTTGTCTCAGCCTGATATATGTAGGTTTAATTCTCTACCAAGAGAAGAGAAGAGAAGAGAAGAGAAGAGAAGAGAAGAAGAGAAGAGAAGAGAAGAGAAGAGAAGAGAAGAGAAGAGAAGAGAAGAGAAGAGAAGAGAAGAGAAGAGAAGAGAAGAGAAGAGAAGAGAAGAGAAGAGAAGAGAGAAGAGAAAAGAGAAGAGAAGAGAAGAGAAGAGAAGAGAAGAGAAGAGAAGAGAAGAGAGAAGAGAAGAGAGAAGAGAAGAGAGAAGAGAAGAGAAAAGAGAAGAGAAGAGAAGAGAAGAGAAGAGAAGAGAAGAGAAGAGAAGAGAAGAGAAGAGAAGAGAAGAGAAGAGAAGAGAAGAGAAGAGAAGAGAAGAGAAGAGAAGAGAAGAGAAGAGAAGAGAAGAGAAGAGAAGAGAAGAGAAGAGAAGAGAAGAGAAGTTTACAAAGTTGACTGTAATAACAAAGAGGAAAAGGGGGGGAGTGTGGCACAGATTCTTCCCCTGGATGGGAAGGAGAGGTCCTTCATGTGTTATATGTGAAATACTTTCACTGAATTGCTACCGGCACTACGCAAATGTCCAGCTTGCTGCAGAAGCTAGACTCCATGTACTGCCTCTATCACAAGCCTTGATGCAGAATTTCCATCTGGCAACTGAAAGTATCCCATCCCTTCCCAGCCTAGTGAGGTGATGAGGCTCCTTCACCCAAGTGCATGTGTGCAATCAGTGTCCTTGTTGCAGACCTCTTCTGCAGCCAAGGGACAGCTGCTCTCTGAGCTGAGTTGGAGCTCCCTGGTAAATGGGTGTGGCACTCTGGAAGTCAAAATTCAAAGTAGTCAGAGTTGCCAGCACTGCTCGGGTCTGTTCTGTACCTGGCAGTGCTCCATCATCGCTCAGCTCTCTGCTCCCGCATGCACTGACTGCCAGAAAAGAGCTTGAGACAAGAAACACAACTCATCTGAAGACACCCAAAGAGCATGTGCCAGTCACCTCTATTCCACTCTGCTCAGTGATATTGTGTCTGATTTTTTTAAGTACTTTGAAGGTGAAAGCCTGGCCAAATCAGGTCGAGTGACCCAAACCCACAGGACCTGCTCTGTCCCATTGTACAGCTGTGCTGTTATTCTAGGCTGAACTGCAGCTCAAAGGGATCTGTTGAGAATGCACATAGATTGGCTCACCCTACAGCAGAGCTATTACTCTTACACTGCATTTGGGTGCATTAAGGAAATTTATCCCTTCCTTAGGAATACCATGCTGCATTGGTAGCAGGAGGAGATTGACCTAGTTGTAAAATGCCACAGTATGATGTGAGCTCTTATTTTAAGCCTCTAGACAACCATTCCCATCCTCTCTGCAAGATCAGAAGATTCTTATTAATATTCAAATTCAGATTTGTGTGTGTTGCAGAGTCATCAAAGGACCTGGCACAGTTTGGCTCGGTAGTTTATCTGTGTTTAAAAAGAAGCCAAACATCACTTTGACAGGACTGTAACCTAGCAGGGAGATTACACAATGCTATGCATATCTGCTCTCTGTTGTCATGTTACTAATGATTAAACAAAGTAAAAACAATGCACACTTCTGTTCTCTCTCCCTGAGCTTAATTGTTTTTCTGTTGCCCCTTTAGGCAGTCAGTTTAATTTGCTCACACTCCTTTACTATTCATGTCCTCTCTAAATCAGTCAGTGACTCTCTTGCCTCCTCTTCACAAGTCTCCTTTTCACCCTACTGTAACTGTAGGCCACCTGACGTGGGGAAATCAACAGCAGAGCCTGTGCTGCAGGAGGAGGGGCAGCAAAGGCCAGAGATGTTCGAGAACCCCCTGTATGGCTCCATGGGCTCCAAAGGCAAGGTGGCCCCCAAGAAGGAGCAGGAATATGCCAAGGCCTTGCGGAAAGAGCAGCTGCCACTGCCTGAGCAGAGCTGTCATCTCACAAAGCCACAGGAGCCTGAGTGCAGCAAGACCTCTGGCAAACAGCCATCACCACCTTTCCTGGTGCCCACACAGCTATTCCGGTCCTACACCTCCCCCTGCCAATTGGAAGAAAAGAATACAGGGGAAAAGAGTCAAGGCAAACCAAAGATGACAACACCACTGGAAAACGTGGCACCTCTCAAAAAACTTGTGAAGCCATCAAGGGCTGAAGTCAGCCTGTGCATGCAGGGACAGCAGAACAAGCCACCCCTTCCCTCCAAGAGCCGGGCAGTGCTGGACATGCAGAGCTCCAAGGGCCGTGACTATCGGGACAGTTCAGAGCTGCCACACTCCGGGAAGCACCGCATGGAGGAGGGCCCAGTCAGCAGGACAGCCACACCGGTGCGTTACTGGGGGGATGAAGGGGGCTGGGATGTCACTGCAACTGGAGTAGTATTGGCTTACTCACTAAGTCCTCACTCCATGCTTCCTATCCAAGCTCAGTGCTGTCCCACAAACCTACAGGGCTTGCAGAGCTGGGGTGCCAGGGAATATCCTAAAGCAGTATTGCTGCAGAGGATGGCATGTGAAACCACGGCCTTAGCTTTGCAGGAACTTTTACCTTCTGCTGGACTGCAAGAGGGATGCAAGTAGTCCCTGTGTCTTGTTTCAGGCATACTGTGCTGTTCCTGAAAGTGGCCGATCCTGGCCTGACAGCACAAATCTGTAGTATTGGGCAATGGATTTGCTTTGCTCTAAGTAGTAAAAAAATGAATAAAGGTAGTTAGTGGTAAACACATAGCAACTTAGAACAGTGTGTCCAAAACCATTACTGAACCCTCTACAGGAATAATCAGACATAAACTTTCCTGGGCTGGTATGGTTTGGTTTTTTTGTTGTTGTTTTTGTTTTTTTTTTCAACAGAACATAAGAGCTGTATGAGAAGGAGTAGGGGAGGCCTTAGTAAGTGCATTTGGGAGAAAAAGCCCACTTGAGCAGGCTGTAGGATTTTTTCTTTTCCATCTCCAAAAAAACTTGTAGAATGGACAATATACAAGCTGATGTCTTCTCTTGTCTCTACAGTGAACATGACAGAGCAGGTGGTGGTACCCTAGGAGGAATCCCGATGGGAAGAGCGATGGAGACTACTGCTTTGTTCACACTGATGTCCTCTACTCTGGTTCTAAAAGAGACTGAGGAATTTTATTTTTGAGGGTATAGCCCTCCCTGTGATTATGAAAATATTCTAGCTGAGAAGTTTATCCTATGTTGCTCAGACCAAGAGGGGCCAGGACCACAATACCAAATGCAAGTTATTCTTTTGAGTGTCACTTTGGTACTTCCATTAAGAGGTGGGTGGCTAAGTACATGCATTAGTAAATGTTTTGGAAAAGAGGACGGTACGATACAAGGACAAGGAGATGGAAGGGGTGCATTGAAAGAACCCCCTTCCTACAAAAGCAAGATTTCTATTTTGTGTTACAGGATTCCTATTAAAGAGTGGTTTGTAAAAGAAAGCATCTTAAAAGTGATACAGCTCCAAAAGCATGTCTTATCCATGGAGCAAGGAGATCAGGGAGCGTGGGGAAAGAGTCTGAATAGCAGATACTGATGCAGGTCACACACTCTCAGTGGAGCCAGCCTTGCCTGGAGCTCGGGGCTGCATCCCTGCACCACCCAGGGGACACAGCAAGTGAGGGCTGGCCCGTGGCACTGTGGCTCCTTTCCCTTCAAGCAGGCCCTGCTGTGATATTCCAACAGAGGGAAACACCAGAACCACAGGCAGAAACAGGAAGAGGAGGGGCCCAAGGCAGCCCAGGAGTGCAGCTGCCAGCCTTCCTGGCAGCAAGCACTCTGCTTTGGAGGACACTGGCCAGCTGGTTATGGAGCATTCTTAATAGATTAATGCTGACCTTACTGTACACTTTTGTTCATTGACTGAGAATGAATAATGTTAACAATACTTGTCATTTCTATTATATTTTTATTAATACTGTGGTTACTAAGGCTAAGCCTGTTGTGAATTAATCACTGCTATTGTTTCCATGTTGATTACTTAAAAAATAATAAAATAGTCACCTTTAAAATAGTCATTCTTTATTCAGAATTCAGAACTGCCTGTCACATGATTCAGCTTTAGGTGGCTGTTATGCCAGCTTGCTCAGTGACAGGAGTCCCTGCCAGAGAAAACACCAAAGGACCAAAGACACCAAGCAGAGCAGGGAACACATGACAAGGGTGACTGAGAATGCATCTGTCTGTCTGCACAGACCTTTTGTGGCTATAGCTGCTTTGAAAACTACAGGACCTGTCAGCAGGTACAGTTACTAATTGTGTATGTGTAGAAAAGGTACAGTAATTTTACTAGAGGAGAAGAGGCCAACCACAGGCTTGTGAAAAAAATTGACTTCTCAACAATTAGACAAGTTCAGGTTTTTGGTTTTATCCCTGACTCCCTAAACTGTAAAAAATAAAGTATATTCCCCAAAGTTTAGAAACTAAAAGCTGGATATAAAACAAATATAACTTTCTGTGTAAACATTCTCCTAATTGCGAATGCTGCTTAAATTGTGCACAGATTTGCAGACGAAGAGAGTTTGAGAACACTGAATTTGCTAAGGCATAAAAATCCATCTAGGCACTTAATTTGGCCTGTCCTTTAGAAAGGCGTGTTGCTGGGGAAGAAAAGCAGCTCTCTTCCAAGTTTCCAGCAGAAAAAAAATACATTCCTGTTCCTATGCTAAAAATGGATTGCCTACCCACTTGGGGTTCCAAAGACAGTCTGATGGAATGGTGGCAAATGCCTCCAGGCTTTGTGCGAGTGGACAGTGTTCAAAAGAAGGCTCTGTAAAGAGCTTTCTGAAGCCTCTCTGGATGAGAGTCTTCTCAGGTGAACAGCTTAGACATGGAGTGGAGAGGTGGCACAAGTGGTGAGACACTACACAGTACTTGTCTCTGTGGCCAGACTTGGCTGTGCCTTGGAATGGTAGAAGTGGTAACAACAGCTGTGGGAGCTTGGCAGATGTGAATATCAGAAAGCTGAATTTAATAAATAAGTCTAATGCTTCTAATGCATAAATTTGTTTTATTTAATTTTTAATTTTTGTTACAAAGCCTCTACTGCTTTTACTGCGTCTTGAATCACTTGAAAGCAGAACGGAACAAGCTGCTACTTTCTCTGACATCCCTGAGCCTGAGACCCTCTTGCCAAACTAGGCACATTTCTCTGCCCTCTGCTGTTGTCCAGTTAAGTTGGTACAGGCACTATGAGCAAAAGACATGAACTGAAGGATACGAATTGTCCAAAAATGTACTGATTTCCCCCAGATGTATTATCTATCCACAACCTTCCGGCATCCTTTATTTTAAATTCTTAAAATAGCTGGAGTCTTTTTGTACTTATTTCCATGGAGACTCAGCTGTCAAAATGCTTGAAGTTCCCAGCTACAGGATGTAATGTTGCAGAACACAGTAAGTTTTAAACCCCCTATTTCCTGCCTGCACCTGTTGCACCTAACACCAGTTTCCTTGTCCTCTCAGTGTACAACCAGCACAGGGCACCTTTAAGCCTTTTCCTAAGATGTTGTGGCCAACATGTTTTCATCCTGATAAAGGCAGGGCCTTAGAGAAAATGGCTCGAGGAAGAGGAAAACAGAAGGAAAACCAAATTAAGGTGAGTTACTCCAAAATAGCAAGGGGATAATTTTGATGTTAGAAATGATGTTGCTTAAGCCTGTAGTCTACTAGGATCAAACACCCTTTTCCTGCACAGTTTAACCATTTAGTCACTATCCTCCCACTCATTTGTAAAATGAAAGGTTTGCTAAACTTTTACAATGTTTTTCTGTTGTCCTTGTGATAATACAATAATAGTCCAAGTGATTGGACTTGTTGTCCAATTAATTGTTTCATTGTGAAGGCTCAGACATTTATGTGTGAATGAACTGTGGGTATCAGGACTAACTGACATAGGTGACGCAGGACAGTTCCTAGAGATCTCCTAACCAGTATCAGCAGATGGACTGGAAATAGACAATAGTCAGATATTTTGCTTTTATTTCTGTAGTCTCTTCCTGAGAGAAATCCAACACTTTCCTTTGTTGGGACATTTGCCAACCAGACTCTGTCCCTCCTGTCATTTGTGATGTTCCTTGCTGATACCAGATCAGAGGTGCAGCCAGCAGGCTGGGCTTGTCGAAGTGACGGGTGCTGCAAAGCCTCTTGATCATCAGCTACATCTGTGTGGGGCTCACGTTGTTGAGGCTGAAGTATTTAGTGACAGGGTCAATGGCTTTGCCTGTTGTCAGTGCCCAGCTGGGACTGTCTCACATGCTGGTCATACCTGCCACCAAAGGACAGCTGCATTCCCCAGGGCATTCCTGCAAGGCCTACGGAAGGATTCGTTATGTAAGTGCTATAGAATAATCCAAATACTCCTTTCAATCTGCAGGAAAGGTGTTAGCTGCAGAGGTACAAAATGTTCTTTCTAAATATATGTGTAAGCAAACATCAAGTTATTACTCACATGAATATGAAAAAGATCCTCCTAACTCCAGCGTGTGCATGGTGTTGTTTCAAATTAGGTTCCTAATAAAAAGTATTTTAAGATTGCAATTGTGTTAAACTACTGCAGTTTCTCATAAATTCTTTCAGAGTTGAATCCCAGGTTGACAGAAGAGAGAGATTTCTTTTTGCCTACTGTAATTTGCTATTTTTTTTTTCTGCATTATCTTATTATGCATCATCACAAAGCATTATCTCATTATGCATCACCAAATTTCCCTGAACTTCTGTTCTCAATTCATTAGCATTATTCGGTTCCATTAATTTTATTTGCAGATAATCTTTGCTCTAGCTCCCAAGTCAGCTAAACTAAAGGGTACTTCAGTATACCCTTTTAGATCAAAACTAACTGACATTCTTCTATAGCTCTCAGAAAACTGATCAGAACTGTTTTACAAACCCCAGTATTGCAGAAGCCATCACAAAAACCAGACATGGGTCTGCTGAATATGGGGCTTGGACTGGAGAATCTCCAGAGGCTCATCCAGATTCAGATACTCCATACTTGTGTGGTTCTGTTTAACTGAGACCATTCTGTACCAAGGATGGTAATCTGCTATACATTAGTTATTATTAACACTTTATTACATTTTCCCAAGGTCTGGTCTAGATTACATAGAAAACAAATTATAATACTCTCTTATAATGAAGTATTAGATTATATCATAACTAATAAAGATGGCACATAACAGGGTAGTAAACGTTGGGCTCAAGAGAGAATGCATGCATGGAAATGGATGAAGGTGTCCAGCAACATGCACAAA
Source organism: Phylloscopus collybita (assembly GCA_027886175.1). Taxonomy (NCBI): domain Eukaryota; kingdom Metazoa; phylum Chordata; class Aves; order Passeriformes; family Phylloscopidae; genus Phylloscopus; species Phylloscopus collybita. Next base: position 19,509,690 of record JAJNNQ010000003.1, on the reverse strand, counting down.
GGTTACAGAAGAGCAACTAACAAAGACTTTGTGGAAGCAGAGGGAACTCACCAGAAGGGAGGTGGGTAAAAGCTCTCTCTCATAGGAACAGGTCAGACAAGGGAAGAAAGTAAAGGCAGCAAAGATACTGGAAAATAAAAAGAGACCTTTGCAACAGAAAGGATGGAGAGTTAGCACAGAATTTTATCTGCTCCATGCTTCACAGTAATTTTACAACTTGACATTATGGCTTGAAGTACAAAGAAAATGACCAGGTGTAGGACATGTTCCCTCTTTTCAAAGGTAAAATGAAGATCCAAAACAAAGCTGAATTTGAAAATGGTGTTCTGAGCATCACTTTGGGAAGAACACTGGTGATCAGCACCTCCCCGGAAAATTAACATTTCTGGTTCCCACTCAGGAAGCAGTGAAGAAAGTGAATCTGAGCACCAAGCTTCAGGGAAACATCCCATCAGAAACTGCCCCACTCACCTCGGACAGGGATGCCTCCTGTCACCTGAGTGTCAGTCACAACACAACCAGCTGAGAATCAGGACTGGGCTGGAGGGGGCCCTGCAATCCGTTAACCACACCTACAAAGAGCAAATTACAAAATCCTTCACCATGTTTCCAAGTGGCCTTATAAACGTCCAGCAGGAGAGATTCTCATCTGCTTCCAGCAGCCTGTTCCGAGCTCCACCAGCTTTTATCAGCCCTGCCTCATCTCTAGCAGCCATTTTTTGGACTCGTTTTGGTTCGCCTCACCAAAACCCCGCCAGTGTCACTGCACTGACCCTGCGGGGGTCAGTGACACAGTGACCCTGCGGGGAGACTGAGCTGCGAGCGGTGTGACCGCGGAACGCGCGGTCTCTGGGGCTCGACGCGCCCGCTGCAGCCCAGCCCAGCCCGGCCCGGCCCGGCGCCGCACGGCGCCGCCGTCGCCCCCTCAGCGGGCAGCCTGTGCGCATGCGCTGCTACGGGGCGGCCGGGGCCGCCACATGGCGGTTAGGCCACTCTCAAGATGGCGGCAATGACACTCTCTAGATGGCGACAGTGCCACGCTCAATGTGGCTGCAGGGCCACTCTTAAGATGGCAGCAAGGCCACTCACAAGATGGTGCCTGCATGGAGGACACAAAATGGCGCGGCGCGGGACCTCCTCGCCTGAGAAAGCGCCTGTTCTCCCGCCTGAGGCCGACCTCGCCTCCGCGTTTGCAACGCGATCTCGCGCGGCGCTTTCCAGCCTGGGGATACCGGTTCTGGGGTCGGCGGCGCCGGAGGCGGGCGGACGGCGTCAGGCAGCGGCGGGACAGCCTCTGTCGCGGTCGCGGCGCGCCGCACGGACGCGAGGGCCTCTGACGTAGCGCGGCGCCATGGCGGGTGTGGGGGCGCGGCCGCGGGCCCGGGCCTGGCTCTGAGGGGGCTCCCGCCGCCTTCCCGCGCTCCCGCCGCCTCCCTGCCCCGCGCGTCGCCCGCCCTGTCCGCCCCGGCCCGCTCCGCCCCGGCCTGCCGCGGAGATGGCGTCGGGGCTGCGCGCCGCCGGGTTTCCCCCCTGGAAGCGGCACATCGCGGAGGAGCTGCGGCGGCGGGACCGGCTGCAGCGCCAGGCTTTCGAGGAGATCATCGCCCAGTGTAAGCGGGGCCCGGCGGGGGCGCGGCCGAAGTAGTGCTTCTCTTCTCCCTCACAGAAGTCCATCAGTATCTGCAGGGAGGCTCTGCTCAGTGGGGAGGGTGTGGAATCTTCCTTTCTGGAGATATTCCAGAACTGGATTCTGTCCGGTGCCATGTGCTATGGGGTGACCCTGCTTGAGCAGGCTAGTGAACCTGGTGACCCGCTGTGCTCCCGTCCAGCCGGAATCATTCTGGGATTCATCCTCTTCTTCAAAACTGGGAAAGCCGTGGTGGCACGGGGGCCGCGGGGCCTCGCCCGAGCCGCTTTCACGGGACCGTGTGGGATGTGTCTGTAATAATAGGAAAGCTGAAATTTCTGCTTTATTGACAAAAATATGCAGTTATTTCAGTTCTCTCAGAGGCTGAAGCGCTTTGTACTCTGGACAGTGATTGAATATCTGAATTGTCTGCACAATTCCCACCCAGTTGCTTGTGGAACAGAGAACAATGGTGCTATTGACCTTGCTCGTGGTCTTTTGTAAAATTTGAAGCTATGCAGGGGCCAGCACTCTCTGTTCAGGGCTTTTCTGTCCCCCCCTCCTGCCTCGGCTGTGTCAGGATTGAAGGGGTGTCCCACACACTGTGGGGAAAAGCAAAGGGCAGGACTGGGTTTGGCCTCTCTGCCAGGCCTGTTCTCATTGCCGCCCTTTGAGGAACTGTGAAAGAGTCTGAACTTTGGACTCTCTCTGTTTTAGCAGATAGTAATGCACCTGAGCATTTGCTCTCTTTCTCTATTCAGCTTTCATGAGAGCAGTCCCACACAGCATCTGGGTTAATGAGGAGTTCCTGGGGTTGTGCGTGGATGGTGCCTTAATCTCTTGAGATCAAAGAGGAGGGAGAACACACTGATGTGGTGGAGGCTCATGTGGCGTTTGGCTGTGTCAGAGTAATTAAAGGGACTAGATCATAGCTAGGGATCTAGTCAGGAGAAGATGGGAGTCTGGATTTGCTTTCTGGTTGTCTAAAGTGCACTTTTTGCTCCTGCAGATAACAAGCTGCTGGAGAAGTCAGACCTTCATGCAGTGCTGGCTGATAAGCTGCAAGCAGAAAAATATGACATGCAGAGCAGACATGAGATCAGGTATGTAACACTCCTTTTTTTGTCAGCAGGTGTCTGTTGTGCACCTTGTAACCTAAACGTAAAATTGTGTCATGCCTCACACAAACAGCTCCCAGATCCCTACAGTGACTTGGCACATAGCAAACTGAAATTCTGTTGGACTAAATATAACTTACAGCTGTGTCTAACCTGTGATAAAGTTATAGTATGTTTAGAGTATGCAGCGCAGAAAGGTCTGGCCAGGTTGGGGAAGGAAGCTATTTATCACAAACCCATAGAACAGAGGTGGACCACAATGAGCTGCTGCTCCTGATCTGTTTGCCTTGTAACACTTACAGTGTTTACCTGCTCTTCCTAATGAGTATGGGATGGTTTAATGGCTTAGTTTCTTTCAATCTGTGTCATCACATGAAAGGGGAGAACAGAAATAAAACATGATCTTCAAGTGTTGGTCCTAAGTAAGCACCAGATGCCGGAAGAAAGGTGTTTTGTGCCTGCATTTTAGTAGGATTTCTTGGGAAGCTTCTTCCCTAACCTGGGAGTAGCATTCTGGTGCTAAAGGCAGGGGTTGTGCTGCTGGTTCTGCTGGCGTTTGACTGCACAGCAAACCCATGTGCCAGAAGTGTCCCTTGGACACCCTGTCTGTTCCACAGGTGAAGGCTGGCTGGCTCTGCCCTCAGTGTACCTGAAGAGAAGGCAGAGCCAAGGAACTCAGAATTCCTCCATCTGTAAGAATTGCTTCCTCTGTTGAGGTTCTTTTTGCTCTTGTCCTGAAACCAGAGCCCCTCTACAGCAGGGAACTGTATGAGCGTGTCCAATTGGGATACAAAGCAAATCAATATAGCAGAGAAGGAAGAGCTGCTGGGTTTACAGGAATTGCAGGCAAAACTCCAGCAGGCTGGAGTTAACACCCATGTGAAAGTTCTCAAAAGCTTTCTGATGGCTGCAGTTGTCTTGAACCATTTCAGTTTACGGGAATCGTGTTCTGGCTGAATGCCGGGTCTAAGATGAGGCTGGAATAAATGTGGATGAGAAGAAAGGCACAGAAGCAGTATCTGAAAGTAAATACTCAGCTGAACTCTGATACTGTGCTCAATATATAACAGGTTTTTGAAATAGAATTGCTTTTCTAATCCTAGATAGCTGAGGAAAAGGGTTTTTACTTCCCTCAAGGCCAAAGAGTAGTATCTAGTTCTGGCTATAGTGTGGCCAGAGCCATAGGATGTGTTGGATATTACCACAGGACTTGGTTTCCTGTCTACACACATTTTTTTGGAAATGCAGTTGGTGCAGCATTAATTCAGTGATTAATTGGTTGGTTGTTTTTTGAGAAGAGCATTAGTTTTACTGATATCACTGTGAGGCCTTTTGGGTGGATTATCTGTTCCCCCTGGACTGTTACAACACAAAATGATTGCAGAAAGGGATGCAGTTACCTTGTTCTGTTTGTGTGATGATGGGGTTGAAGTTAAAAATGTGATTTTTTAAAAAGCTGTAATTCAAAATATAGCTGATAATGTACTCACAGTCTGTGTGTCTATATGCCTTTAAAAAAGTTTAGTTTTCTCTGTTCCTGTCTGTGCTTTCCAGAGACATGAGTGATAAATGTTACACTCCATAGTTGTTTCGGGCAGAGGGTGATATAAATGTTCTGATACGTAAAAATTCAAGATTATTTCACAGTAATAGTGTTGAAAAACACAAGTAATAACCATTTCAAAACTTATGCACAAAAGGAGTATAGTCAAGCCAATAAAGAATTGACTTGTCACACCTGCAACTGTAATCCCAAGGGCCTGGGAATACTCCCTTGATTTTCTGGCTTTTGATTCTGTACCCTCTCCCCACATCTTACATCTTCAAGGTTCACCATCCTCTTACAAAACAACTCGGGGTAATAAAACACTTGTAATTGTTCCAGAATTTAGAGAGTGTACCTCTAAGATTCAGTCATCTTCATGCAAATTTAAACAAATGCTAATTATCTTCGTAATGGAGTTTGAATTCTGGTTTAGAAATGTAAAAAAAGTGAATCTAGTCCTCAGGAGATGTAACTTTCCAGTACTGTGTGATGGCCTCTGGGCTGGTGAAGAGCGCATCCTGTGGAAGTGAGCTGTGGCTCGGTTTGTTACAAATCACCTGTGTCCCTGGTGTACAGGGCATCCAAGGGAGGCAATGTCTGGACCCTGACAAAGGCACAGAAACAACTGGAGTCTGTTTTGGGACATTTCTTCTTCTCTGTCCAATTGCAGCCCAGGACATGACAGCACATGGAATGACGCTCAGCTGCAGGAGCTGGCCCAGCTGAAGATAAAGCACCAAGAGGAGCTGACTGAGCTGCACAAGAAACGTGGCGAGGTTGGAAAATCTTCTTATGTTCTCTGTGGTCCATATGTGGCCTTTTGGGAGCCTGACCATGACTTTACCAGGCTCATTAATGGTCATTTTTCCTCCTTTCATCTAGAGCATTTTTAAGCTTCCCCAATTTTTGATGATTAAAATCAACCAGAGATGGGCTGATCTCTAATACTGTCACCAGGAGATGAGAGCTTACACTGTCAGCAAAGCATGATTTTTAAGTGCTGAATTTTCTGCTTCATTAAGAGCTTTTTAGTTGTATTAGAGGAGGGAACTGATCTGGGCTGCAGAGCTGTGTATGACCACTAGTAACTTGAAAAGACTTGGAATGAGTGGGGCATAGGGGGCTGTGTGTGGTTTCACTGGTCTCACTTTGCAGCACTTCTGTGGCAGTGGACAAAGTAAACAAGTACCAGCCAAAGCTGGAAGAGCCACGGTGCTAGGCTGGAAAGGGAGTGCTGATTCAGAGCCCAGGAGTTCTGTAACAATGATGCTTGGGCTTGGAAGAGAGGAAAAGCCAGGGGGTCTTGGATTTGTGTTTTGGGGTTTTTTTTGGCAAGGACATACGGAATTTCAGCAGCAGAATTGGGTTTTCAAAAGCATGGCAGTGGACTGAATGAGTCTGGAAGCTGAATGGGACTGCACACTTTCATAGGGAAAAGGTGTGAATGGCCTGGAAAATGCTATCGTGCTCCTTTGATCACACCCCAGTGGAGGTGTGGAGAAGCTCCACTGTCAGCAATTCTGAACTTTCCAAAGAGGAGACTGTTGTCTGTAGGAGGTGAGCACCAAGTGGTCAGGGCACTCACAATACTTTCTTTGCTCCCAGCCTGGTGTCCTAAAACCACTTACACAGGCAGGCACTCTTCCCAAAAATCAGTTTTCCTTCTTCCTGGGCAGCTGAGGCTGTGCTGCCAGGTAGGCTATGAGCTGGCAGCTGCAGCTCAGCAGCATTGGCCTCTGCCTCTTTTGTTCCCTGTGCTCTGCAGGCACTCCACCAGCAACTTTCTCTGTGAGAACTCTTGGTGGCACCTGTGATCACAGTGTGAGCTGTGTCTCCTGAAATGGCTGTCCTGGCCCTAACAGGATGATTTGTTTCTTGGTTGTCAGTATTCATTTGTTGTCTACTTGACAATTTTTAGTTTCTGTATTGATTTTTCCACTACTAAAATTTCTTCCTAATATACATTCTGTTTGATCTGAGTGTTAATGAAACTTTCTGAGGGAGCAGAGTGAGACATTAAAGGACAGCAGCTTTTTGACAATTCATTTTTGAAAGTGGATTCTCTGATTTAAGGACTCGTGTAGCAGATCTGCGTAGATAGCTGGGGTAAAAGGGACCTGAAATGTGCAATCCATGCTTTTAATGCTAGATTAGTCTGTGCTTGCACTGAAGGCTGCTCAGTGTGTTATCCACTGACATTCCTGCAGTTTGTAATGCAATTTTCTCCTCTCCCCAGCTGGCCCAGTCTGTAATTGATCTGAACAACCAAATGCAGCAGAAGGACAAAGAGATGCAGATGAATGAAGCCAAGTGAGTAAGAGCTGTTTTGTCTGTGACCAGACTTCTGGTGGAGTTCTTTATTGGAGTTATAATATTCTCTAGGAGTCTTAGCCCAGGGCTAAAAATGCCTTTGTGAGGCATTGTGCAAACAGCACAAAGAAGATGGCACAGGTCCCAAAGGAGGTCCTCATGGTTTTGTATGTTTTGTTGCCATTCCAGGATTGCAGAGTATTTGCAAAAGATTTCTGAACTGGAAACAGAGTGCCAGGAATTGCGTAGCAAACTGCAAGATCTTGAGCGAGCTAATCAGACACTGAAAGATGAATATGATGCTCTCCAGATCACCTTCAATGCCTTGGAGGAGAAACTAAGGAAAACTACTGAAGACAACCAGGAGCTGGTCTCACGTTGGATGGCAGAGAAAGCACAAGAAGCCAATCGTTTGAATGCAGAAAATGAAAAGGATTCAAGGTGAGATCCATGACCTCTGTTTGATAAAACTGATACATTTTTCAGTTACGAGTGCATAGGATAAAACAAGATTTAATTTTGACCTCTGGGATCTCTATTCTTGCACAACACAGTGAGAGTCCAGAACTTTCTGTTTCTTTTTCCAGTCAGCACAGACTGACACTTAGCGAAAACATTCCTGTCTTTTAAATGAATAAAACATGTTCTTTTGTTTCTTCAGCAACGTTTGTTGCTGAGGATCATAAATCAGGTAGAAACTATGGGGGGTTGCTGGTATTAGATTTGGACTTCTCTTGCTCATATTGATCTTATACTGCTCCTAGTTTTATCCTTTTTTGACTTGACTAACTTCAGTGTTTTTTGCGTTCCTCTAGAATGAGCATCTGCCATGAGACTGAGCTATGTAAAAAATGCAAAAGTAGTTTGTATGGCTTTTTTTTCTTGCAAAATAATTTTTCTTCTGAATTGTTTCAGCTTACTTGTCAGCTAATGGTTCCTGGAAACTGACCTATATTACTAGTCTACAGTAGCTGGCAGTTTTTGTATTAGATTCACTAATATAATCGTTCTTTTGGCAAGTTCTTGCCCTCCAAACTAATGGATAATTCTTATGTATCATAAAGGGCCATATGTTCACTTTGCCTCACTGCCTCACTTGAGTGATCTTGTCCTTTGCTACTCACAGTAAGAAAACTGCCTCTCCTGCTCAGAGTATCTTGAAAAGCAGGATAAAATTAGAGCAGGGGGCTGATATTTTTTTTTTTTAATCTTAAGTCCATCAAAACTGTACAGGGTAGCCTTTGGAATGGGATTAAGGAAATGTTACTGTTTTTCTTTGTTATTAACCTTGGGTTCTCTTTCTTAGGAGACGCCAGGCCAGGCTGCAGAAGGAGCTGGCAGAAGCTGCCAAAGAGCCCTTGCCTGTTGAACCGTAAGCAGTCTTGATTTATAGAGTCTCTTTCATCAGTTTATGCCTCAGGTTTATGCAAATGCAGGATAAATGGTATCTTTGTTACTCCTGAGTTGGGTGATACAGAGAAGCGTTTGAACTTCTCATGTGAAGTCAGAAATGTGCAGTAACTCTCCCTACCTGAAACTACAGAAGAAGGAGCTCTTTTAGCACTGACAATAGATGCTTGGACTGAAAGTCCCAGGAATGGTTCATATGGTCAATAGATGTTGTTATAGTAAGTGTTTTTATGCTGAGATACGTGCCTTTGGTCTTTAAGATAGTTTTTCATGAAGCAGTGAAGTCATGATCCAATTGCTCTGGAGGTGCCTGTAATTTAAAATGTTAGACTACAAACATGCTTATGGATTTCTTGTGGGAACAGGTACTGAGTGAATTAACCTGGGTGAAAATACATGGCTTCCATACTGGCAGGGTTTATTGTCTAAGGGAAAAACAGTGGAGTTACTCTACCTGGTAAGCTGATGAGAATCCCTCTAGTCCTTGTTCTTGCCCTGCTGTGTTTGGCTCTGGGTGGTGTTGGATCAGGTGGCTGAAGTCGGCAGTGGGACCTGTGGGTGCCCAGAGCTGGGCTGATCAGGGTGTTTGTGTTTGCCTGGTTCAGAGTAGCTCCATCTGATGCTCTGTTCCTGGGCCCTGCTGAGTGGTGCCAGAGCTGCCTGCAGGTTTTTTCTGGAGATCTTTTCTCTTTGTGATCACATCACAGAGTCACACTGAGTGCTGTGCTGCAAGCCCTTGCAAAGAACAGAAGCAGTGCATCCCTCTGGAAGGGGGGTTGTGCAAAAGGCTGGGAAAGGGAGGAAGAGCATGTGGAAAGGAAGTATGAGACACCCTATAGCATAATTGCTTCTGTATACTACTCAAACTCTGCTTCAGAGATGGCTTTGATTTCTTCTTTAGGATTTTATAATTTGAGAAGGTTTGTGTTGTGTAAGTGTGCTGCTTACTGAAGGGAAAAATTTCTCCATTTCAGGGGGAGTGCCCTGGTGTTTATATTTACTTTAAAATACGCTGTTAACATGGAAAGTTCCTTTGCTACACATAGTTTTAATAGCAGAAACTTTAGACTTTTAAAAATAAATATTGGCAGAACTTGATAGTATTTTATTGAAACACCAGCCTAATACATTCAATCAGAGAATATATTTTCCATAGTCTTTTCATGTATACTGTCCTCCCAAGTCTTAGAATTGAAAGTGCAGCTATATTCTGAAATGAAGCAACAAAAACAAATGGTTTTGTCCTTTTAAATGCTTTTGCAGCTGAATGTTATCTGATGGTACATATTGGTTAAATTTGAATTTGAACTTCTCTTCAGTCAAATGGCATTAGGTTAGTAAAGTGTGATTAAAAATAGTTTGTCCTGCAAAATCAGCAGTGGAGGAAAAATCATCACTGAAGGCAAAAATAGGCTGTCAGAGCCCATGGTGACTAATGGGGAAAAATCTTCAGCATTAGCTGAGTAATTTAGCTGGATTAATTTATTGTACATGGGTTGGAACCTCACAGTTGTGTTCAGTTGACCACCAACAGTTTAATGGAGTGAACAAAAACAGTTCTCACACTTAATGGTGCAGCACCTGAAGTACAAGGTGTAGAAAGTATCAGGGTGTCTTTTGTGTAGGTGAAGCAGGAAAATTCAGTCAACCTCTTGTGCTTTTTTTAACACTTGCTTGTTTTGAAACAGCAAACCCAGTGCTGATATCACCTATACTTGGTGTGGCAGTAACTCAAGTTTTTGTTCTTCTGTAACTGTTCCAACAAATACCATTTACTCTGTAATGAAGTCTTGCTCAGGTGTGGTGGATTGTTACAATGCTGTATGTAGTTAGTGCTACAGGCTGAAATAGGATGCCTGTAGTAAAGAGAGTCTGAAAACAGAAATGGGAAATCCAGCCCTGCTGTCAGTGAAGTGGAATTGGCAGCTGGAAAGAAAAAAACCCTGAAATTTAGTTGCTGTGTGTATCTGTTTTCAGACAGCGTGTTCAGCTACATCTCTGGCAGTGGCAGTTGCATCAGTGTGTGTTACCTGGATTTACCTGTGTGTTGCTACAGCTCCGTAAACCTGGGTTGCTCTGGGCATGGAGACTGCCAGGCCCTCGAACAGTGCCAATCCTGTCAGTTCATGCTGTCAGTGGCTGATTGAAAAGGAGGTATTTTCTCTCACTTCAGCAGGGATGATGATATCGAAGTGCTTGCAGATGAAACCTCTGACACAGCTGAGGAAACCTCTCCGGTGCGAGCTGTCAGCCGGACCTCCAGGTTAGTGACCAAGAGATTCTTGCAGCATGTCACTGAGGAAGTACCAGGGGCATGGTAGAGCTGGAACAATGTTGGGAATGTAGCTTAGGTTTCTAGTTGGCCTTTAGGTGGAACACAGTTTAGTGCTACTACCAGAGCAGTAGGAAACTCATGTGCTGTGTTCTCTGTTACCATGCTTTAGATGTGCTGGTTTTCCTTTGCTGTTTTAACTAAATTACCCTCGTGCCTGAAAAATCTTTGTTTAATCTTTAAAACAACTGTTTAAAAACTATAAGTTAATAAAAACTATAGTTAATAACATGGGTATTATAATGCCTGATGCTTTATGCCTCCCTTACTCTACAAGGTATCAAAGTGACTTTGCAAATAGCTGGGTTTATCTGAAATGCTGAAAACAGTCTTCACTAGATTAAATGCATCTTGTTCTATCTCAAAAATAGCAGTGAGTGGAAAGTAAGAGGTGAAAGTAAGGTGTGAGATCATGGGTTGATTTGGTTGAAACTTCAGACTTGCCAGACTGTTCTATCTAAACCCAGCAATTCACAGAGTGAGGTTGAGGGACATTGAAGAAACTTCACCCACAAAATGTGTTCCGAGTTGTAGTTACTGATGACTTTTGTGCTGATGCCTACCTTGGTGTTCTCTGTCTCTGGGCTGGGTCTGAGGGGAGGGAGTCTTTCCAGAGACATGTTGCTATGAAATGTGTTTGTATTGATCTTTATGTGGAGAAGCTATTCACAAGGTTTAAACCTGTCCTCCCCTCCTTCAGTAAGCGACTCTCCCAGCCAGCTGGAGGCCTTCTGGACTCTATCAGTAATATCTTTGGGTAGGTTAGAACACTTTCACCTCCTTGTTTTGTTTATTGGTTTCAATGTACACCAAAATCTTGGTGATGCAGGGAATGCGAACAAATATTTTCAGCCTTCCTTCTAGCTTCTGCCTTTCTTTTTTTTTTCTTTTTTGTTCTCCTCAACTTCCTGTTTCTTCCATCTTGCCGTGTGCTGACCTCTGACCTTTCCCTCCAGTCTGTCTGAGTCTCCCCTTTTGGGACATCAGTCTTCTGATACTGCCAGGTGAAAACATTATCCGCTCTTAGTCCAGCATGTGATTGTATTCCATTGAAGTAACATGGAACACAGCTGCATTGTGCTGATTAGATTCTGCAGTTGATAACTGGTTAGAAAGTAGCTACAGTGAGAGAGGCAATGAGCCCCTCTTTGTGAAGAGAATATATGGGGTTTGCTCTTACTTTCCACTGCACTTTGCCACTTTAGTTAGGGTTATTTAAAATAAATCATTGGGTTCTGTGCCTAGTATCCAGAGTGGAGCCAGTTCTTCTAAACTAAGCTCTGCAGCAGGTGGATGTCTTTGCTTAAATGGAGCCCAGGCTTTGGAACAGAGCATTTTGCTGCCTGGGATGTAGTGCTGAAATGGTGTTGAGTCTTCCTAGACGTAATGATGGAGCTGCAGCCAGTCCCATATTTCTCTTCCTATTGAAAACATTAAAACACTGCTCCAAAATGAGGTCAGTAATCAGTTCAGGTACTTTATGTGGTGAACTGTGAAATACCTAAAGCCACATGTGAATATAGTGTTACATGACAAATGTAATTTTTAAAAGATGGGATTTTAAAAAGGCGTTAAAAGCACCTTCCCCCATTTTTTACTTTCTGTACAGAGTAGTTAATTGACAGGTATAAATCAGATTGAACACAAGAGAAACAGTGTTCATTTCTCATTTTAAAATGTTTCTGCTTTATTTCATCTCAGGAGGCGTTCTCTGTCCTCATTTGCTGCACCCCAAGATAATGCAGAGCCACATCCAGGTGCCAGTAAAGAAGTGAGAGTGCCCACTACTGCCATATGTGTCTTTGTGAGTACAGAAGGAATTCTCTGCTCTGCTGTTCTTAGTTATGGTTTTAGAGGAAGAGAATCCTCTATGTGGGAACTGATATCCTGAGACTCTTACTATTAGCACTACCAAACAGGAAGGAGTTCTTGCTTTGGTAGAAGCATTAATTCCATTTAATTCTTAGCCCGAATGTTTCTCAGAGTCAGTGTGCTTGATGTCTCTCTTACTGAGGTCGATGATGACAAAGAAGTTTTCTGAGGGCACAGGGAAATTTCCACCCTATTACCCTCTTGGCTCCCAGCAGTCCCTGTATTCTATCATGCCTTAGTAGAGCTGTGATTGAGGATGAGACTGCTGACAGTTTGGGATTAATTCAGTTCCAGCTCTCCACAGTAAAGGGAGTTGTGGCACCAAATGTAATCCAACAAATCTGGTGAAGAGGAGCTCATGGTGATGGGGTGTCCTACATTGCTGTGCATGATCAAAGGTTTTCAAGCTGAGACCTCCTTTATGTGTTCTTTGGCCTCACAAAGCCAAACTTAAGTTTCTGTGCAGAGCATTGTCTTGTGACTGAAAGGAAGTTGTCTTGTAATGCAGCTGCTTGTTTGAACATGGCTCTGGAGCTTTCTTGGGCACTCTAGAGCTGGATGTGAATTTTTCATGGATATTAAAAGGTCTTTTCTTCATCCAGAGTATCAGTGTGGCTCACTGCACCAGGGAAACCTGTGTTCTTGCCTGCCCTGTTACCATGTTCTGTAGTGGAGGGTGTGGATGGAGGGAGTAGCAATGTCGCCTCCTGTGAGAACAGGGTCATGACTGACATGGCAGCTGGAGCTGGCTTGAATAGGGGCCATCAGGGGAGGAGGTGTTAGGCTTTAGCTCCAATGTTTTGAGCCCAGGTGGAGGGTCAGGACGTGTCTAGGTCTGGCAGAGCATTCCAGAAATTAATGCAAGGGCTCTGTGGCAGAGGTTTGGCAAATGCAGGGAGCAGACTGGGCTCACCTTTGGAGAGGCAAGCAGGAAATGGAAAAGGTAATCACTTCAGGAATCATTCCAATGCGTAGCTTCTAGGCAAGGCCTTTCACCAGTTTTGTTGTGAATGGCGCCTCTGCATTTGCAGAAAGATCAGATTTGAGATGTGATTAGCCTTAAATATGAGCAGACAGACCACATTCAAGCAACAAGTTCTGTAAAAATACAAGTTTCCAGAAAAGCTGGTTTTGAAAGAGCAGTTACTGAAAATACTTAAAAAATAATTAAGATTGTGGTGGTAATACTGCGTGGGTAAGTCGTGTAAAGCTGTGAAATGAATAGAGGAATAAAAGAGGAATGAATCTTAAAACTCTCATGGGTTTCAAAAGTTCAAGAATTCAGAACATTAAGCTGTGAGAAGTAGGGGTGATGGGGAGTCAGTGCATCTGCAGAAAGGAGGCACAGTTTAAGTCCAAGTTCTAGGCAAGCAGGTGCTGTCACACTTGGACTGCGTAATCACCAGCACACCCAGTGAATGCAGTGCAGCTGCTGTACTGTTCCCTAGCAGATCTGCTTAACTCAAGCCTGACTTGATTGTTCCATGGTTGCATGAGCCAATTGGATCATGTTCCATGGCTGCCTCTAGATGGAGGAATGAAAAGTTACTTTCCTTCTACAGCACATCACCTGTTACTGTTTCTTGTCCTGTCCTTTCCTTATTTGTTTTTTTGTGGTGTGACTTAAGAGCCTAAGCTTAGGAAGCATTGTAAGTCTTTTGGTAGTTTGTTACTGCTGCTGAGTCCTTGCTGCTGTTTTTATTGAGATGCCTTTGTTTTTCCTTCAGATAAGGATCAGCCTTTTTGCTGTCTGTACACTACCAGCCACAGCAGAGTTTCAGCCTGTGGCTTTATTTCCTATATACTGCTGAAAGATGCACAGCTGTGATTCTGTGTAACCTCTAAGTTCTGTAGCTTTCTGATCTGTGGTCTATGGGTGTGTGCTAATTCCCTTTTGGGTGGCTGTTTTGTTCCTTCCCCTCCTCAGGATGCACATGATGGGGAGGTGAATGCGGTGCAGTTCAGCCCTGGCTCCCGGTTACTAGCTACAGGAGGCATGGACCGGAGGGTTAAGCTTTGGGAAGTCTTGGGAGGTAAACTTCTTTGCTTTAGGGTATGGTGGGATGCTAAATAAACTTGTATTAGGGGTCACTTGGTGTCAACTTCTGTTCCAATCCATTGCTCAAGTTTTTGTTCATCTTTCTCTGTGCAGATAGGTGTGAGCCCAAAGGTTCCCTCTCTGGCAGTAATGCTGGGATTACAAGCATAGAATTTGATAGTGCTGTAAGTATTTGTGCATTATCCACTGTTTGTAACTGGGAATAAATTAATGGAATTATGTTGTTCTCTACTATCATTTCCATACTGATTGAAAAGTTACCTAAGAAATGGGTTAAAACATGAAAGTAGCTGAAAGTAGTTAAATTTGTACAAAAGATATTTATTTGATAAATGCAGTCTGTAATTCTGATCCTTGCTTTACAATTCAGATGATGACATTCAGCTCAGACATTGGCTGTTACAGATTTTTGTTTAAAGTAAGAAATTAGCTTTCTGCTGAAGCTGGCATAACAGAAGCAGCAAATACACTGAGGCTTTATTTCTGTGAAGCTTTTTCCCTGTAAGTTCTTTACTGAGGTCTGTGATGAATAGTAAAAGGTCTGATTATCCCAAGACTTGCAGTTCCATGCCCACTTCTCCCAGCAGTTTCTCCCCAGCCACAACACAGCAATGGTGTGGCTGGCAGAGTGTTTGCTGACAGTGTGAGATGTGCTCAGATCATGTTCACCTGGAGCAACGGAGACATGACTGGGATCAGCATCCAATAGTCCTGCTTGAAGGAGTTTGGGGTCTTGGATTGGTCTAACTGGACATGTGATCTGACTTTTCTGCTGAGACCTCTTCCATAGCACAAAGCTGATACAATTTCTGCCATTTGGTGATTCTATGTGCTAAATCATGATACACATCCAAGAGGATCCTTCTTTCAGACCAGCTCGTGAGAGATGTGCTGTTAATCTGCAGGAGAAACTATTCCTGAGCTTTGGCAAGTTGCTTGAACACATTTGCAGTGAGAATTGCCTGGGTGAGATGCCAAAGGATTAGAAGGATTCAGGAAAGTGTGATGGACAGGAGTGTAAGCTTAGATTTTGTGGTGGTCATTCTCCATCATGGGTGGCTTTTGGAAGCCCTAAGCCTAAAGCCGTGAACAAGTTGATTTCTGTCTCCTCAGGCAGACTTAATTTTTAAAATCTTAGCTTAAAATGGTAGAATTTTAATGAAAATGGCAAGAATCGGGATAATTCCACTCTGACACGTTTCTGAGCAGTGGGGGTAGGTGATGCAGGGCTTTTTTCCTCTGAAAAGAAAAAAAAGAGGAAACAATTCCACAACAGATGAGGGTAAACTAGAATACATTTTCTCACTGCAGCCGAAGGGAAAGATGAATGTCTTTTTTCTGGTCTGGTTGTTGTTATAATTGGTATATATTATTCTTGTTATAATCTGTAGCCATGATTCTGTAAGCCCTCCCATTTTGGTGAGAAGCAGGTGCCATAGTCCTTTCGGGAGGGTTACATTAGCTTTCCATACTGGCATTTGCTACTGTGGTTTTGTTCCTTTTTTCCTTTGACAAAATAGCACTAGTATGGTTTTAATGGTTTATTGGAAGTATTTGAATTTGGTTTGCATATCGACTAGCAGAAGGAATTTTAAAGGAATCTTGTGTTCACAGGGTTCTTACCTCTTAGCAGCTTCAAATGACTTTGCCAGCAGAATCTGGACAGTTGATGACAATCGGTTACGGGTAAGTCTTGTGAGGCAAAGCAGTGCACAGGTTGTTTCTGTCTTGTAGTCCCAGTTTTGTCTGATGGGGGCATGACAATTTTGGAAGTTGGGCATTTACAGACTCTTTTAATTGTTCTTTTTAAATCTCTTTTTGTTGAGAGGTTCTTTATCTCCTGAAGGTCTTCACAACAAGATCTAAAATACAGTGTTGATCTCCACACAGCCTTGCAGGAAGCTCCAGTTACTGCGATTTTTCCCAATACAATCCCCTCTAGAAAAACCTGGCCACATAAAGTGTGTGTACACTTTTGTGTACCCCTCTGGGGAACTTTAAATGCTTCTTATGATTTATGGAGGAACACCTCAATGTTTCAGCCTCTCTCAAAAGACAGGCTGCTGAAAAGGGCTTTGTGAAGGACGAAGTGGGACTTTTGTTTTAATTCAGGAGCAGCATTCTTGAAAAGGAGCCCTCTGCCTGGCTGTCCAAGGCAGCAAGCCTCAACATGTTGGACATCATCCTCAATGTCTTTTGAAAGGTTCCTCTTTTCCTCCCAAATACTTTGTACTCATATTCTTCTTTAACACTTGTCTCTTATTTGAAAATAATCCTTTGATAGACCAAAAGAAAAGTTTCACAGTTTTCCCAGAGCTTTTTTTAATTGTCATTTCCTATGTACACTTTTTCTCAACTTTTTATTTTAGTAAGATGCTACTTTGATGTTCAAATCTTCTGACATTTCAATGTTGGTTATAACCAACAGATGCACAGTAATTCATTGGGTAGTTCTCAGTGTGGAGATGTCAAGTCTCAGGAAAGTGAAGAGTATCAGTTCTTTTGCACCTTCACCCTGGCTGCAAAACCTACTATTGCATGTGAATTATAGTGAATACAAGTTTAGCAGACATAGATTACTCACTGCAGAAGGTTAGTTACATCTGCAAACATTCACATAATATTCCTGGTATTCTTTGGAGTGCATTCATTGTTTGCTGAGATGAAATAGTGCTCTCTGTTTCAAGTGTGAGCACTGTGGACTTTTCATGGCTTGCACATAACCAGGACATAGTAAAGCTGAAATCACTGCAAAGTTTGCCAAAACTCCCTGCCTAAATGTGGATACCTGTATGTGATGTCTGTGCAGCAAGGGCCAAAGAGAGATGCAGAATGGAAGATAGATCCTCCTTGCTGGAGTTTGTGTTCCTTTCTTAAGGCAAGGTGGTCTTTTGGGGATGATGTTTTGTGTTTGATTTGGGTTTTTTTCCCAAACTTCCATTTTTTTCCATTCTTAAGGGCTTTTATTTTGTGTTCCCCCAAGCCCAGATTGCTTTGTGTAATTTGATACTCCATTGAGTATTTTAAAAAAATCCATCTACAAAGATTTCTGTCTTGTTTTTCTTAACTCTTACTTTAGTAGTTTATTGTTTGTTTTGTGATTTAGTATGTAAGTGTTGAGCAATTCTAAGTGAATGTGGTTCATGTTCTCAGCCCCAGAGAGCCTCTCTCTGCACTTAAAGAAACTGCTGTAGGGAGTTTTTCTGAAATCCCTGGTTGCTTCAGCTTTCAGGCTTTAAGGTGTAATAACTGTTGAGACTCAATATCCTGTTGTATCCTTCAGGGAAGCTCCATATGAAAGCAGAAGGGCTTTGCATTTTCAGCATGCTTAAACCCCTTGTCATTGGTTTGTCCTGCAAGGCTGTGTTGCAGTTGCCATCTGTCCATGAAATGTAGGTGCACAGTGTGTTGAGGAAGGAGCTGGCAGGTTCCTGAGTAACTGGAGAAACTGCAGCAAAAGATGACCCGTTTTTCCCAGCTCCAGGCTGAACTCTAATAATTAACACTCCTACTCAATGGTGATCTCTGTTTAACTGTAATAGATGTTTGCTTCTGCCAAGCAGTGCAGGAGACATGCAAATTACAATTTGAGCAAGTGGAAATACTCAGTTTCACCATGTCAATCTCCTGTCCCCAGCACACCCTGACAGGTCACAGTGGGAAAGTTCTGTCAGCCAAGTTCTTGCTGGACAATGCACGTATTGTTTCGGGAAGTCACGACCGGACCCTCAAGCTCTGGGACCTCCGCAGCAAAGTTTGTAAGGAAGCCTGACTTCTGCCTTCCATCCATGTTCTGTGCTTCTGCTGAGTGCTCGTGGCAGTCTAGTGTCAGATCAATTATTGAATCTTTTTGCCAGTATAGAAATGGAAAAAGCTAGCAGTCATCCTAATTTCTGTTATTCTTTAAATAACTGAATTCTTTCTGCCTGTTACCTGGAATAAGAAATCCTGTGTGTGCAGGAAGCACTGTTAATGCTATTACACTGAGAGCAGCTGGTTTTGGGAGTGTTCTTTGTTTACCAGTCTGGGAATGGGTATTTTAGATTTCCACTAAAAACTTGGAGCCAGGCCAGGTTTTTAACCCTGAGGTGGGTGGATGGAAGTATCTCCTGGAAACATACTAAAAATTTCAACATCTCAAATGAGGGAATTGCTAGGATCCAGGTATTTCTTTGTGAGAAATGTCTTGTTCTCTTGTTTTTTCTCCCACTGGGGGCTCTCAAACCTGCTTGCACTGAGAGAACATTTGAGATTCAAAGTTACCTTGATACCTGAATTGCAAACATAGGTCATGGAGATGGATTCATGTTGTTTAACAGTAGCAAATTATAGCTGGCTAAATATGAAGTGTAAGTGTTATGGCTGTCCTTTAAAGTCCCAGCAAAGGAGATTGAGAAGGGCAGAGAGGTTGAAGACTTAATCAGGTTTATTTTAAGACAGTTTACCTTGTGCCAGTACCCTGCTCTGTGTGGCCACTGTATGGAGAGGGAGGGGAGGGTTTAGGGATTGTTTTGTCTCAATTTTCATCAGTTTGGACAATGTGAATTTAAGTGTGTCATCGTTGGCTTCCCCTTTTTAGGTATAAAAACAGTGTTTGCAGGATCTAGCTGCAATGACATCGTGTGTACTGAGCAGTGTGTAATGAGTGGACATTTTGATAAGAAAATTCGTTTCTGGGACATCAGGTAAAATTATTGTAGGAGAGGTTATGGGTTTGCTGTCAGGTTAATCTGAAGTAGGGAACTCTTCTTCCTGAGCTGGGGAGATTGTTATAAAAGTGGCAACAGGCTACTAAAGAGACTTTTGTTGCTACATTTATGCTGTTTGGTATTATAGGTTTTTTTGTTGTTGTTGTTGTGGGGGTTTCTTTTGTTGGGTTTGGTTTTTTTTGGGGGGATGCCATTTCTTTTCTGAAAAGACTGCTTGCTTGCTTGCTTGCTTGCTGTCAGTTTCATTGGTCAGTACTTGCTGTTCTAGGGTGAGGTTGTGAGGCAAGCAGTGTCCTAAGTGTTTGCTGGAAATGCTGTCCACAAGGTGGGATCTAGCTTGGGAAAGAAACAAATTGTAAGAATAAACCAGTAATCCTTCTTCTTTTCCACACTGGGACAAGTCAAAGGTTTGATGCACTGGTTTGGCTTCTGAACCCCAGTTCACTGTGGTTTTTTTTAACCTTCCTTTCCCCCCCCTCCCCCTTTCTGTCTTTAGGACTGAAAGCATTGTAAAAGAACTGGAGTTGCTTGGAAGAATCACAGCTCTGGACCTGAACCCGGAGCGAACGGAGCTTCTGACCTGTTCCCGTGATGACCTCCTCAAGATCATTGATCTGCGGGTCAGTGCTGTCAAGCAGACCTTCAGGTGAGTGTATTCTTCACCAGAACTCTGTGAATTTCAGGAGCTTGTATTGTGGGTTACCCTCAGTGCTGGAGTGGTTTTCAGGACATCTGTGAAGAGAGCAGTGTCCTCACTTTTTTTTCTGCATGGCAAAGTTCTCTAGAATGTCTAGAAACAGCAAAGATGTGCTCTAATGGATCTTCTCACGTTTCTCTTTAAAGAAGGCAGCTTGGCTTAGAAGTCTGTGTTCTAAAGGAAAGAATTTCTTCAGGTGCCATTGAGAGAAGGGTGCATGAGAAACATGAATTGGGCTAAAGGGATGCTGGAGTTTATTCTGAACCATGCAGAAATCCTTAACATTGTCTTTAGTAGGTTGTCTTCTCATAATTGAATTCTCATTGTCCTCTCATACATGAGTTAACAGTTATCTGATTCTAACTTTCCAGTGCCCAGGGATTCAAATGTGGCTCTGACTGGACAAGAGTTGTGTTCAGGTAAGGTCAGATACAAACAAGATACCTGATGAACCTTTTCCCAGTGATCTGAACTGATCACTGAGTGATTCCTTGGCTGCACTGGTCCCCAGTTAGAGCTAGAAAAACTGGGGCAGAGTTTGTAATTTGTCCAAGGTTACCTCTTGGTCAAGGCAGAGTGTATCTGTAAATATTGGATCAAATGTCTTGGAAATGCTCTGATTTCAAAGTGCTTTCACCTCTTAGTATTAGCAAGTGATAACACATGACTACTAAAAAACTACTCAATGCCAAGTTGCTTGCTTAGGAAGTTGTGGGTGGAATCATGGTGTGTGCTGAAAATTGCTGACTTGAAAATTGTTCTTTGCCCTCTGCACCTGGTCTCATCTGACAGCCCTGATGGTAACTATGTGGCTGCTGGCTCAGCTGATGGGGCCCTCTACATTTGGAATGTGCTTACTGGGAAATTGGAGAGGACGCTTGCAAAGCATCACAGGTGAGGGAAGTGGGACATGCAGCCTGGGGCGGGAATCTGGGTTGTGGATCTTGCTGAGCTATCAAAAAGTTGGAGTTGTACAGATTTGCAGCTTTTATTGGCATGTGAGAATTACTAATATGCAAAGTCTTTGTGGATTCCTGGCAGTATTCTTTAGCTCAAATTAGATTAGATTTGTTGTTATCTTGCTTAACTGAGATATGATTCTAATAAAGTGCATTCAATACACTTTGAAGAAATTGTACCTGCCTCAGACTTACTAAAAGCCCAAGTCTCTTGAGAATGTGAGAAAGTGGGGTTTTTTTTGTTGGTAATAAGAGCATTATAGTATTTCATTCTAGTGCTCAGTGCTGTTGTGGAATTCAGCTTTCTCATAAACTTACTCTTGCCTTCCCTTTCAGTTCTCCTATCAATGCAGTCACGTGGTCGCCAGCGGGGGCCCACGTGGTCAGTGTGGACAAAGGAAACAAGGCTGTGCTGTGGTCTGAGTTTTGACTGATGGAGAGTGGAAGGCTGTGTGTGGTGCTGCTGGTCCATGGCTGCACAGCATGGAGACCCAAGGCCAGATCCATCCAGAGTCAAGCTATTGACAAGCACATGGGCTTTGCTTTCCAGAGGGAAGTTCTAAAGCAATGGAGAAAGGAGCCTGAGTCAGAGACTTCTCACGGCCATAACTGCACTGTGGCACTCGGACTCAGAATGGGATTAGCTGCTGTAGATGGAGAATGCTACTTAGTCACGCCTTTACTTGCAGTATCTCTGCACCACGTGGAGCTGAAGATACTAGCGGGGTTCCTCACCAGACAGCTGTGCCAAATACCCTGTCACACAAATGTATCTACAGCACTTCTGAGGAAAGAAGTCATTGTGTATGCTGACTTAAAGCATGTCCTGTCTCCTTTGTTCTGTTCTGGTGGCCTAGTTCAGGCGTGGGGTGAGAAGAAACATGTCCTAGGCAGTTTGAAGTGTTGGAACAGCTTTTAAAGAGAGTCTCCTATGGCTCTGACAGCTCTGCCTTTGAGTCATCAACTCAGTTTGGATCTGTTCTGGTCCTGGCACAGGCTCTCCAGCACTGTCATGTGAACTCTGTGTATCAGTTCTTGAGGCAACGGTCTGTTCTTCAGGAGTTCTGCACCCTCGTGTTGAAATGCCCTTCAACAACTTGGGCATCACAAAACAGGTTTTTAATCTTTTTATATCACAGGCGGTTTGGTTGCTGGGTTTGAGGAGAGAGCTAAGCTTGTTGAGGTTGTTGCAGAAGATGTGCTGCAGTGATGAGGAATGTAGTAATCCTGTGACTTCAGTCCTGGAATACAGATGTTTGGTCCCTTTTTCCGTTCATCCATCCTGTCCTGGCGGCTGTCAGTACACAGGGGAGCAGTGGCATCAAATCCCAAATCCATTGTTTTGGTGCTGGCAATTCCAGGCCACTTGCCCCATTCTTGAGCACACGTGCAATATTCCCATTTGCGCTGGAGCCCCCGTGGTACCGAGCAGTGTCTTAGCTCTGTCCCTGTTGTGGCACCCCAAACCATGATGTGACTGAGTGTCAGCTACCTGGCATGTCTTTATCCAGCCAAACCTTTCCACATCATCTGGGCCTCAAGACAAGCCACCAGCGTTTTATTGCCTTTTTATTTGCACTTTATTTTCTTCTTTCCTGATAGTGTTTTACTGTGGAAGTGTGTTCTTTGGAGGGGCTGAGTTGGGGGAACTGCTCTGACAGGCTCCCTCTAACCCAGCCTTTCATTCAGACACTTTCTGCAGAGGGGAATTAGAGTATATGGGGCAAAATTTTTATTTATTCAGCTGCCCATAAGAACTTGACTGTAAATAAACCTATGTTCTGCTTTTAAAACCCCACACTTCTCTGATTAATTTATTTGTACATCTGTGTGTAAGATCTTGTTTGGAGTGAGTGGGGAGGGGGACCTGAAATACCACTTTCTTGGTGAATTGTGGGATTTGGTGTAGAGGGGGAAAAAGGGTAATGCTCTTAATTTGGGGCTGGATGACCTGCAGGTGCAGCCTGGGCTTGCCCTGTCTCAGTAGTCCTGCCTTGAGACTGAAGGAATTCCTGCCTAGTTGCTCAAGTGCCTCAGTCTCTGTCCTTGAAAGGTTGATGTATTGTTGGATATTTCAGATAAACTACTGAACTGAGGAAGTCAGGATCTGTATTTCAAACACTGCTGAAAATCAGCGTCTTTTTCTTCTGTGAGACTTTGACTGCTACCTTGTTGAGTTTTTAAGACAGGAATAGGAGTTGGCACGTTTCTTTAAAAACACAAAAACCCTCTTGAAGATGTTGCTCTGGTTCCTGCTTCTGAGTAATGAACCAAAGTCTTCAGGTCTTCAGTGTACAAGTTTCAGAACTAAGAGCCATCACTGGCTACCCTTCTTTTTTCATAAGAAAATAAGCTTTTATCCAGCTCATGGAAGTGAGAACTGTAGCAAAAATGATAAGTTGGCATTCTGAACAGTTTTGGAAGACAAGATATATTTTCTTCTGCCTGTTGCAGTGGCAGATGGTCCTTGAAAAGGCACCTGCCACGAGTCTAGGTGACCTTGGTTACTGCAGGAAAGCAGATCACAAAGTTGCAAGTCAGCATGATGAAAGATTATTGGGAGATCAGCATAATGAAAACTGCAGGCTCTGCTGAGGAGGATCAGAATGGGTTTAGGATGTTTATAATTTAAACTGCTACACTTGTGTTTTTCTACAACATGGGCACAGATCTTACCCAAAGGGCTTTGTTAGGCCCATTGATGCTGTTATGAAGCAGGTTAATAACAGCCAGCTAGTTAAGTCCTTAAGCATTTTAGATTAAAGTTCCTTAGCACCAAGGTATGTAAGAAATTCTAGTGACCAATTCTAGCTTTTCTTTTTTTCCTGTGTTTTGCTTAATTCTGTTGCCCTCTTTTCTGCTTCAGCCTGCAGAGGGAAGAAGAGCAAATGAAGGTACCTGCAGTGCAGGGGTGGCTGTAGCAGTTTTGCTGCCAGAGGTGGAGCTGCCCTTCAGGTGGATTTGGGGGTGGATTGTGCATCTTTCTCCGGATTAAGGGTGCACTAGGAACATGTGTTGTGGAGAAACTGTAAGCTGATCCTTTCCGAGGTCCCCTGAAGATGTTTGCGATGGTACATGTACCAACAGGAGTGCTCATGCTCTCCTGGAGAACTAATAAGCCTGCCGTGGCTGCAGCACAGACTTGTACAAAACCAGCTTCCTCCCTTGTGCCAAGCGTGACTTGAGTAGAACGTCTCCAGGGTTTCTTCCTTACTTCCTACAACAAGGACCTGACTTTCCTTCTGCAGCACAGGCACATGTGAATTTCTGTGGTTCCAGTCTGGCTGCCTTGTGTTTGCCAGAGCTGATTAGACAGAGTAGTGATTAAGCTCTCCAAATAATCCACCTCCAGTTAATAGAATGTTGCTGGAACCCTGAAAAAGCTGAAGAACATTGGTTCTGTTGTTCATTTCTTATGAGTAATTTGTGTAGCCCCGGCCACTATATTCAGGCAAATGTCAGTGATTGTTTGTGAAAAGCAAGCTTGGTCTGTGACTGCAAGGTTGCTTGAGCTGGAGGGAGCTGTTAGGCTGGCAAGTGGACAGGGTATCATGTGATCCTTGTAATCAAATGAACAGATGCAGCCAGAGGAAAGCTACAGCTGTTCCTGCAGTCACAAGCCAAAAGTTAACACATACTGTTGTACAAAATACCAGGGCCAAATTCACTGGTGAGAGGAAAGCTACTCTTGGACGATTAAGGAACAGAAAAGCTGAAGTTAATTGAAATATTTGTGTTTCTTAAATCCCGGATGTTGTGCTTTCGTAAGTAAATTGAGGAGGGGATTGTACAAGCCAGCAGCATATTGTTTTGCATCAGCATGTCAGTTGGATGCTGGTGAAGCAGTAATAAATTGCTTAGTGATCACGAGAATAGTGCATTGTTCTCAGTGTTTGACAGTCCATCAAAATGGCAGTTTAGTGTTTTATGAACTCCCTTTTTCATAAATGGCTCTTGTCTGTTCAGATTCTTACCAGGCTGGGTGTCTTGCTGCCCTAGGAAGGAGGAGGAGATGGAGCTTTAGAATAAACTGCTTTCAGTAGCTGTCCTGTGCTACATAAGTCTGTAGTCTTAGCAAAACATGTGAATAGGACATTATAGACCTCTTCACTGACTGCCTAAGTGTCCTTAGGTAATGCCTTGTTGTTGCTGACTTAACCACTTCCCAGCTGAATCTTAGCCCAGGTACAATATTTGCACCTGGAGAGGGATTAATTGTTGAAATCCTGGATGGACGCAACTGGAGACGAGCTTTCAAATCCCCTACAAATTGTCCTCTTTGTTTGTGAAGCGGGCAGTAATTCCCTCTGGTAGATGCAAAGAAGCATAGGACACAGCTGCCTTGGAAAATTCATCTTTCTTCATTAATTTAGAAGTTCCCGTCACTATCTGTGGAAGCTCCTGTGCCGTTTGGAACACAGCAAGGTATTTAATGTTATTTACTGGTGTGTTTCTTTGAGTCTGCAGCATCACTATCATGTCTAGTCAGCAACAAATACTGGTCTGGGCTTGGAAAACCTACTTAATAAAAATAGAAATGCTTACATGTGTGTGGTCTGTTTCTAATGTCTGCCTTATTTTTTCAGCCTTCCAAGAAGCCAAGTGTTTCCTTTCTCTGTGGTTTGTTGTCTGCAAATAGGCCCTAGAAACTGTTTTACTCTTGAAGCAGTTTTAAAATGGGAAAGTAAGCAGAGAAATAGAATGGAAGCAAAGTGCAGGGACAGTCATACTCCATCAGAGCTGGAGTCTATTTAACACAGTGCTCTCATTCACACAGCTCTGATAGTGAGGAGTGTAAGGACAGGGTGGCATCATCCTTTCCTGATGCTGCTCCTCTGCTTCAGACTCTCTTAGAAGGTTAAGGTTGCTCCTGGATCCTTGTCCAGCAGCTGCCAAAAGCCTTTTCCCCTGTGAATGTGAATAATGTAATTCAATTCATATTGGTGATTTCCAGAGCCACCTTGAATCTTCTGTTAATTGGGGAAGTGCTTCACCTTATTTTAAATTTGCTGTCTGATCATTAATGGGATGCTATTTTATGACTTACAACAAAATGAAAAGCTAACCTCTCTGCTTTGTAGCACTTAGGTTTTCTGGACTTCTCTGGATATCTCTTGTGCCCTTGTGGTCTCCCCTTTCTCTTTTTCCTTTCTCTTCTTTTTTCTACTGCTTCTGTTCTTTTCCCCCCATTCTTTCCCCCCTCCTCCCCTTTTCTCTCCCTCTTTATTTTTCTTCTGAAGAATTTTTATTCCATATGTTTTCTATCCCTCAGATGCAAGCTGCTCCTTACCTTCAAGTATAAATGCTGCCTTTCTGGGCAGGTGGCTGGACTGTTCTATTCTTACGGTGCATTCTGGTTTGAGCTCAGTGCTACTCTTCCCATAATGGATCACATTGGGTTCTGGTTGAGGAAAATGCAGCAGGACAGATGAGTTCTCATTTGGGGGTTGGTCTGACTCCTTAGCAACACAAACCACCTTTGTAGCTTTTAGACAGAGCCACCATTTGGATGTGTGAGAAGTTCTGAAACAGCACAGGAGTGCAGTGCTTTACCTACTGCTTTTATCTCATCCACCTATTTTTCCCAGGCATCTGGGGCAGGACATTTTGGGACAGAAAAGCTGCATTCATCCACAGTGACATCTCTGTCCTTGACCATGAGCTGCCCTGAGTCTCAAAAGACTGGGATTGGAGGGAAGAATGCCGATTCTCCTAAGAAACAAGTTGTCTTCAGAAAAAGCACCCGTGACAAAGCTGTGAGTACGATAATAATGGGCTTATTTAGGTTTGCTAATGGGCTTATTTGGGCTTATTATAGTCAGACTGCAGACTTATTAGAAGGCCCTTTCCTGTCCCTCTATTTTTTTTCTGAAGAAGGAGCATTAGCCATATTACCATTAAATTTGAGAAGATGATACAAAAAGTTTTTAGGGCAAACTTTTCGTGTATTATAATACAAGAGGAAGGCAGCTCATCCCACTCCCTTCCTGGGTTGCACTTCTGCTGGTAAATGTTTAAAACAAAGCTGATTCCTTGTCTGTCCAACCTGACAGCACCAAAGATCTTTAAATCTACACTTTTTTGTCCCATGTACAAGTATTTGTGTTGTACCTTTGGGAGTTGGTCTAGATCAGGTCTTCAGTTCTGATGTTCTGAAGCATGTGACTAACCCTGTTGAGTCTGGTGGGGTTGCATGTTTGCTGGGAAAAAAAAAATCCATTTGAAATGGAATCGTTCTGATCTCTGCAAGATTTATAGCTCTCTGATGTGTGTCTCCCCCTTCCCTCAACAACTACAAACATTTTATAGTTCAGCTGTGGTCATCCTCTCCCACAGCTGACTATCTACCTGGGAAAGCGGGACTTTGTTGACAACATAGAGAATGTGGAACCTGTAGGTAAGTCCCCAAGGTTACGTGCTGCTCTTCCTGCTCTCAACCCTGCTTATCCTCTGTTAATCTTGATTTTTTCCCTTTCTTTCAGATGGTGTTGTATTGGTGGATCCTGCTATTATCAAGGGGAAAAAAGGTTTGAGGTTTTATGCCATGTATGTCTCAGAAATTGTTTGTCTTTCTGAGTGAGATGCTAAGGTAGAACCTTTTTACTCTTTTAAGGGTACAAATGTAACTCTCTTCCCCAGTGAATGGGCTTCTTACCAAGTGCAATGTCTATTGTTACACATGGGATGAGTACTCACTGGGTTTTGCAAGTGTTGAAATGAGTTTCCATGTCTCCCTGAGGCAGGAAATGTCCTCATCCCAGCCTGGCTTCACTGCTATCCTGCTGCATGTCTCACCTGTCCTGTGCTTCTTCTCAGTGTTTGTGTCCCTCACCTGCGTGTTCCGCTATGGCCGGGAAGACATCGATGTGATCGGCCTCACCTTCCGCAGGGACCTGTTCTTCTCCAGGGTCCAGGTGTACCCGCCTGCTGACAAGCCAGAGTCTCTCACCCTCTTGCAGGAATCTCTGCTAAAGAAGCTAGGGAAAAATGCTTATCCCTTTTTCTTTACAGTAAGTATCTCAGAACAGCCTCTGATTCTCTTCTTGTCTGTACTTACCAGGCTGCTGAGGCCTTGTGATAGACTGAAGTTGGGAATTGATAGTGAATTCATGTTCTCTAAGTTCCAATTTTGAGTGACAAAATTACAGTTTTTTTCACATTGAGTGGCAGGTGGTGTTACCAATGTATTTTTTTTTCTTCGTGCAATCCTGAGCGGTAAAGTGCAAGAAGATCCTATCTGTGCAGTGATCACAGCACTGTGAGAAGTGTTTCCTTAAAAAAGGCAAGGGATTTGCAATGGCTTTATCCTAGCAACAGCCCCATATATCCTTGCCTTCCTGTTCCTGAGGGGCTGGAATACTTTCTACCATTGCCCCAGTGCCAAATCCTTTTCCTTTAAAAACTTCGTGGATCAAATAAGGAGATGAAAAGTCTTTACCAGATGTTGTCAGCAAATGACAGCTGACTGCCAAATTCTAACAGGAAATCCTTCCAGTGCTGTCAGTCGCACGTCTGTCTTAGTGTTCCCGAAGAAGATTCACGTTGTGCATGGACTTTTTTTTTTTTCTTGACTTCTAAAGTATTTTTGGAAGAGAGGAATTTGTTCATACAAGTATACTAGCCAGAATTCCAAAGGGTTACTGCATTACAATGAGTGACGCTTTGTTTTCAGGACTGCTTTAGTGAGCAATATGTTACCTAAAACATCTTTGTTCTATTGCTTTGGGGCATTTCCTCTTCTTCTTCCCACAGTTTCCAGATTACCTGCCTTGCTCAGTCTGTCTGCAGCCTGCACCTCGTGATGTTGATAAGGTGAGGCCAGTGGGACATTTATGCTCATCATGGTTAAGGAAAGTCAGATGGAAAAAAATCATGTGAATTTGTTCAGCTTGAGCGTAGGAGAAGGTGGTACTGATTTTACTGTGCTGTGCCATGAATGTCAAGAACTAAGGGATACAAGTATGTGTCACAGAATTCGAGTTGAAATCCTCAAAATAAGAAAGGGAATCCAAACAACTTAGCAGCAAGACTACAAAGTCTGCAGTGCTGTAGCTTCTTTAAGACTGTCACATGATTTGTGGGTTGGCTGCACATAAAATGATTGTGGCTGTGAAGCTACATGAAAGAAAAGGAGACTGAGTGCCTAAAATCTCACAGATTGTTATAAATAACGTGTCTTAAGACCTACCCTGAATTAAATGCAGAGAAGAGCTGGCTTGTACATATCTGTAAACAGAACAAACCCCCTGTAATAAAAGTCACTAAAAAATTGTATGTTCTGCAAGGTTTCTGATACTGTTAAAAATATTCCTTTTATACTTGACTGGATGCTTGTCTGCAGAACTAGGCAATCAGCCAGGCAAAGTGGGATGAGGGTCATAGAATCTGGTGCAAAAAGGATAACCTGTGTTTTATGCTAGGGAATGATATTCTAGCAAAAATGTCTCTTTAGAGAATTACTTGGGACTCACACATGTGCCCGATGATGCTATAAACCTGTTAAAGCAAAGATTAGCTTGGCATGATCTCTTCCACTCCTTAGTTGCTGGTTTTGGCATTACAAAGCCCACTCAGAAATCCAGTTCAGACCTTTTCAACACTGGTCTCACAGGAAGCCTTTCAGGAGCAGGGATGTCATCTTTCAGAGGCTGGGATTAAGCCTCATTTATCAGAAGCACTGTAGAACAGGTGGATGTGCCAACACCATTTGTCAGGGATGTCTGTGACAGTGGTGGGAGGCCAGAATAATTTGCAGCTGGCAGGGGTCTGCCAATTTCTGGTGTGCATAAAGATACTGAAGATCTGCAGATGTTCCTGTCTTCTGATCCTGATTTCACCGCTGTCCTCTCTCTCTCTGGCAGACTTGTGGGGTGGACTTTGAGGTGAAAGCTTTCTCAACAGAAAATGTGGAAGAGAGAATTCATAGGAGGTAATAGGATATGTCTCTCTTCAGCTTTGCCTTAAAGGGGATGGGTGGTCCAGTGATGCACCCTGGTTGGTTGTTCAGCTTTGCCCCACCTTATTAGTGACTTCTGGGGTGTGAGCACATGGGAATGCAGAACTCCTGGCTCTGCCAAGCTCTGGGTGTCACCATGTTGTCCTCTGCTGCTTCCCAGGAACTCTGCACGTCTGCTGATCCGTAAGGTGCAGTATGCTCCGGAGAAGCAAGGACCCAAGCCTTGTGCAGAGACCACCTGGCAGTTCTTCATGTCCAACAAGCCCCTGCACCTGAAAGCTTGCCTCAGTAAAGAGGTGAGGGGGTCTTTGCCCTGGGGCTGGGGCATTGTGCTATATGCAGGCCAGTGGGCATTTTGCTGCCTTCTCAGCTGAGGCTGACTTGTCCCAGCACTCAAGGGCTCCAATGTAATTTCTGTCAGTGGCTACTGCCAGGGATGGCTGAAACCTTGTTACCAAACACAACTCATTGAAGGAAGGGTCATAAATCCCTGGGAAGGGTCCTCTTCCCCTGTCTGGCCTCTGTGAGGTGTAATCTGGGGGAACTAGAGGGGTTTAGGGCTTGGAAGAAGTCTCCTGGCTGGATTTCTCAGCTCACATTCCTTCTAGGTATACTACCATGGTGAGCCCATTCCAGTCACTGTCACCATCATCAACAGCACAGAGAAAACAGTGAAGAAGATCAAAGTCCAGGGTATGTTTTTACTGTTGCTTGGGATTTTTTGAGTGCAATAGGACTGAAAGAGAGACAGAATTTAGTGCTTGTAGCAGTTTAAGAAGGCATTATCAGGGGATATCAGGAATTTGTCCCTCCTCCTGTGTGTTGCTGTTTCTTTGCTGTTTATCAAGTGAAGTGCTATAGCTTTTTTCTTGGTTCTTGTGGTTACTTCTATGTCTTAATTTCAGGAACCAGATTGTCCCTCCTAGAAAAAGAGAAGGGGTCTGACTCCTGCAGTGGGAAATGCGAGTGTGGGAAAAGTGGGGGAAATCCACCCTTTTGGGGAGGTCCCTGGGAAGGGCTCCCTGTCAGTGTGATGCTCCTGTTAACTGTGAATGTGCCTAGATCACACACAGCTTTGCCTGGTGTTCCAGAAACCTGTGGCAGTGTGAGAAACAGCCACTCTGCCAGCAACAGTGTCATTCCTCCTGAGGAATCTGAGGGCAGGGGCTGAGCTTCATTGCTGTGCCCGTGTTTTATATGTGACACTACATGTTTTCATCCCACAAGCTGCAGAGCTGGGGAAGACAGTCTGAAAGACAAAGGATGGGAAGGAGAAAGAAGGCAGGGAGGGAACAAAATGGCTGAGATTCCTACAGAACTGGAGCAGAGAAAAGCTGTTTCAGTGCCAGTCTGGCACTGTGGTTCTCAAATATTTTTAGGCTCTTTTTTATGCCTCTGTTAGGTTGGCACTAGATTCTCTCCTCTTCAGTGTTTCAGTCAGAATTTCCCTGGGATTTTTGTTCAGGATTGGAAAATGTAAGCCATTTGTTACCACAGGCTCTGTGCTGATGCTGTCTCCTGAATGCACATGCATGGGCTGTAGGGATGTAAGAGATATCAGGACCAGAGATAAAAGCAGACCCAAAGAGAGAAGGGAGAGAGACATCTTTAGAATGGAAAGGGAGGATCCCAAGAGAGCTGTGGGTTATTGAGTTTCTGTTGTCTCCAAATCAAGGCCAGGTGCCTTTCAGGGAAGACAGACTTGGGCCATTGGCATGCTGTTGGTCTCTGTCCAGGTCAGGCTATCTGACCTGATGGTCCCTTCAGGCTCTAAATGGATGGGGTTTTCTGCTATCTTCAACATGTTTCCCATTCCTGGGACTTGGGGTGTTTTTCATGGTCCGTGCACACACCTGAGTGTCTGCTTTCTTATTTCTCCCTCAGTGGAGCAGGTGGCCAACGTGGTGCTGTACTCCAGTGACTTCTATACCAAAGTGGTGGCTGCTGAGGAAGCACAGTGAGTGAATGCTCCTGCTCCTTCACAACCTTTTAATTACCCTCTACATCAGTAATGAGAGGTTCTCATGATTAGTCTGGCAGTCTCCTGCTGTTACAGTGCTGTCTCCTCTTACCTTGTGTGTGCCACACCACTCCTACTCTCTAGATGTAGCTGGTCCCCTTTTCACAGAGCAGCAGAGAGCCTCAGGTTTTTTTCAGGGAACAGGGATGTTGGAGAAGAGGTTTGAAGAGTAATTACCTTCTAGACAAGCTTAGTGGTGGTGGTGGAAGATTCCCAGTTGCTGGAAATCTTTAAATAGAGATGCAGCACTTCTCTGAAAGATGCTGCTGTTTGAGTGAAGTCATGGACGCTCTTGCTTGACTTGAGCAAGAACATTTCATTTGCTTTCTTCTGGCCTGAGAAAGCCCACAGAAACTTTGAGTCTGTAGATATAATGGAGAACCACTTGCTTTTTTTTCACTGTACTGGTAATACAGCTCTGAACCTCACACTGTGAGGAAGGTTGGGCATACCCAGGTATTTCGTATTCATCTGCTCTGTAGCTAAGGGACATGTTTTCCATTCAGTATTGGTATTCTCAGCTAGGATACATTTGGTCCACATTCAGAGCTTTGCAGCACAGAGGATGTGGTCTCAAGTTGCACCCAGGGCGATGTAGGTTGATATTAGGAAACAGATGTGGCACCTGGGGACATGGTTCACTGATGGCCTTGGCAGTGTTGGGTTAATGGTTGGACTTAATAATCTTAAAGGGCTTTTCCAACATAAACTATTCTCTTATTCTGTGGTTTTGACCTACTTTACTGCCTTCATGTGAAATAAAGCATTTTCTATAAATGCTTGTTTTTCTCTGCTGATTATAAAGGGAATTTTGCTGACTAGATTAGAAGTGGACATCTGAAGATTGACAACTGAATTTGCACAGATAAATTCCTCTCCTTTTGGGTAGCTTTGTAATCTGTTTTGAAATTCTCCTACTTGTGTGTGCAACAAACCACGGTGTATTACTTCTCTTCTTATTTTCAGGGAAAAGGTGCAGCCAAACAGCAGCCTGACCAAGACACTGACACTTTTGCCCTTGCTTGCAAATAACCGGGAGACAAAGGAAATAGCTCTGGATGGAAAACTGAAGGATGAGGACACCAACTTGGCTTCTAGTACTATGTGAGTGGAGTTTTAAATGGTCCCAGGTGGTGGGAGAGTAACAGAGAAGAGAGGATGGAGGAGACACTTCCCCCAGGACTGTGTAAAGTTGTGCCTGGATGGATACATGTGACACCATTACTAGTGCCATGGTGTTCATTCAGGGTGAACTGTGATCACAGATCTGGAGAGGTATTGGCTGCACCTGAGGCCTGCCTGCCCTCCCACTTTCAGGATGTTCCCCTAGGTCTTGCTCCAGGTGTGTGTTCTTGCTGTAGTGCTGGCCAACCTCATACTGCTCTCTGTTTTCTCTGGCAGCATTAAGGATGGAATAGACAAGACAATGATGGGGATTCTGGTTTCCTACAAGATCAAAGTGAAGCTCACTGTTCCAGGGTAAGTGTAACACACTTTTTGCTACATCTGCCTGGAGTTAAGGGAAGGGAGTGTGTTTGTGCCATGGATGGGTGAGGAGAGACCAGAACAGTCCACCCAAAGAGAAAGGGCACATGTTATAGGATATGAGGCTCCCTATAAAGCATAGATTGCCTGGAAAACAATCTTGGCCTATCCATAGAACTTGTCCTGAGCCAAATGGTTTGTATTACTCTCCTTTAAATACCATATAACTTTATGGTTGAACCATAGGAACCTCTGGTTTGCATGGCAATTTTTGTTTCAAAGCCATAACCTATTTTGTGAGAAGTGAGGTGAAACTTGGTGTGAACCTTTATGTTGGCATTGCTGTTCTCATAGAGCAGAAGGTGAAAACATCTGCCTGAGAGTCAGGTTCTGTATGCAGCCAGCTTTCTGGGTAGAGCTGATATCAACATGAGCAGTGCAAAAAAAGGATAGTGACTCTCAGCTGATGCTAGTCACCATTACGTTTGTATTTCATTCATCTGTCCTTCATTCATGGTATAAAAATGTATCAAAGATTTGCCTAAAGCAGGATAAAATGCCTGCTTTCTTCTGTGGCTGTCCACTTGCCTTTTGGCTCTTGGGAAAGGGGCCATGCCCAACACTTGGTGGGGAGTCCAAAAACTTAGACGTTTTCTCTATGGGAATGACATGAAAAAGTAAGACTACCTTTTTCAAAAATAAGTTAAATTTGTGGCAAGTAGAGAACAGTACATGATGAAAGTGATTTCAGTAGTCCACCAATTAAACAGCATTTGCTGGAGCACCAGAAGAGAAAGGCATTAAATATTCTTTGTTTTTCTCCTTGTTTTCTTTTGTAGCATACTGGGAGACCTCACTTCCAGGTAAATGTCATCTTCCTTTTCAAACTATGCAGTCTTAGTGTTAGTTCATCTTTTTATTCTCTTTCTTATTGCCATTCCCACCTCACTAAAAAAAAAAGTAACTGTCCCTTAAGCTGTTAGAAGCAAGTAGTTTGTGGTTCTGCTGTGAAAATGAATCTATTATAAAAATATCTTTTGATTTTTATATATACGCAAGTACATTCAGCACACAATAAACCCAGTCTGTGAAAGTGGATACGCCTGGGATATTTGTGGAGAAATTGGAGCGTAACTTTTTTTGAGAGGAAAGTTACGATTAGAAAAATATGAAGGAATGAGTAAAACTGGAGCTAAGGGCTCAGGCTGGCCCAAGGAGGAAGGAGGCTGAACCAGGCATGTGTGTGGGGCTGTGGATCTGATGCATTCTTTCTTCTCCCTCAAGTGAAGTGGGCACAGAGCTGCCATTTCGTCTCATGCACCCCAAACCTGAGGAAAAGAACCCAGCAGGTCAGTTACACCTGGTTTTTACCTTTGTTCATTAACAGGCTCTGGTGAGATCTCGCCACTGTAAGGCTTAGAGTGATTCATGCTACAGGAAGCCTTCAGATCCTACAAGGCTGTTCTGTGTGTTTGTGTGTCTATGTATGTGTGTGTGTATGTATGTATCAGCCTCCAGGCACTAAATAACAGAGAGCAGGGATGCAAAGATGGGAAAAAATGGAAAGATGTTACCTTTCATCTTTCATCTATGGAATCACAGCTCAGAGAACAGGGGTTTGAGGAAGCTCTGCACAGTTAAATCTCATGACTGTAGTGCAAAATATCCTACATGAAGCTGTCAGCAATTCCTACCTACATTGCAGTATAAGTAAAAAAGAAAAAAATCTGACATAAAAAATACCTAACACACATGAGCATTGTACAAAGCCAAATACTTGTAAGCAAAGTGAAGAGGTGATAAAACTACTGATGATTCTTGAGTCTCTGTTATCTTGATGTGGCATTTGCCATGGTGTTTGTGATGTGGCCTTCTTGTTCAGTGGTTATCCAAGACGAACATCTCTTCAGTGCTAGGTCTCTATGTGGAAGTGGAGGAACTCTGTAACAGTTAAGGAGCAAGCCTTACCCAGGCATCTTGAGGCTTGGGATCAGATGCCAAAACCACAGGCTTTTAGAAGCATCCTCCCACTTCCTCAGGCCCTGGCTGGCTCTGTTCAACAGTGGTGAGCACCAGAGTTTGCAAGGTGCTCACACTGAATCAGAAGCTCCTCTATGGCATCTGAAACCTCTCTTGACCACCAGACACACCAGCCCTTTCCTGCTGGGGCTGTTACAGATGAGCCATCTTGTCCTACTTTCTATACTGGAACAAAGTTCAGTGGGCTTCAAACAAAAGCCATGGCTGCTTTTCTGCTCCTTTATCTTTCTTTCTTTTTCTCTCTGTGCCCAAACTGACCTAGAAGCTGCTGTTTCTAAGAATATGAAACTGGAAAGTGACAGTGGAACCATTGAGAAGAGTTATCCTGAGGTAGATGCTTTGGTCTGTACTGGAAGCATTAGAAAAGGGTAACTTGAGTCCTTACTGTGTGAAATTGTTGGAGGAATCAAGTGTGAGCAATGAGGAGAGCTGGTGATCCATCCCACATTTAGATGCTCTGGTTGGGAATGAGGCTTTGCTAATTATGGATGTGCTGGAGTGGGCAAAGGTAGGTTTTTATCTCTCCTGTAACAGTTGCACTACAGGAAACTCATTTTCCCTGGGAAAGCCCCTGCTGTGAGCAGTGCCAGCACATTCTCTTGGCACAGAAGTGGTGGGGGCTGGGATGGCACTGGTGATCCCAGGAGTGTGACTGGTGAGGGCCATCTAGTGCCTCTGGATAGCTCAGGAGCTTTCATGGACACCAGGGAAAGCTTGAAAACGTCTAACAAGGCTCATCCAAAGATTTAGGCAACTGTAAAGAATTTAACATTTTTAGAGTGGTGTGAATTTTTTTTATGTGACTGTTTTGGTGTTAAAAATGCCAACACCCCCTTTTTACTACTTTATGCTTCTGGCAGAAGCATTTGTAATATGAGGAAAAATGGAAGTCAGGTAATTCTCCCTTCTAAGATCATTTCAAAGGAGGGATGATGTATTCCTTTATATAGTACACTTGACAGGATGTGGGCAGAAGACTTTACAAGGAAAATGGAGACCTGCAATATTTCTCAGATCACTTCCCCCAGCACATCCTCTTACCAGAATCACAGCCCACATGTTGTTTGCTACATCAAAGTCTTCTAAGAGCTTGCTGTCAGAAGTGTCAGCTATGCTCCATGTATTTTGTACAGATGGAAAGACCAGGTTTCTTATAAACTGAAAAAAATGCAGGTAACTTCAGGAGCTATCCCATGGGAAAGCCCTGCAAATGGTAAGCTCAGGAAATAAAAGCTTTCTCTTGAAAAAAGATACTCTAACACAACAGAAAATTCCTCTGAAGCCTGAATAGCTGACTTAAAAACTGTGCTGGAATGTGATGTCTGAGCTTATTACAGGGAATAAAACAGTTTCCCATATGAGGCTGGTAAACTGAAATGCTTTTCAGCTTTATTGGTTGGTAGTTTTCCATGCACTGTGCTCCATTGCTTTTCCCAGTTGTGTGTTTAGGCTTTTTAATTTTTTCTTCTACCACTTTATGTTTCTCAGAGTTCACGAGCTAATGTGTTTCATTAGTGAAATACCATCTAATTTGGAATCAAGCAAATCCAGGCTTAATTGCAGAGACAGAGCTTCAACAAACAGTTTTTAGACTCTCAAAGATCCCAAAAGATGGATTTTTTTCATTGTTGGCTTGTTCAGCAGCCTCTGCAGTGGGTGTAGGCAGAGGTGCATGCACAGGGAGTTTTGAGATCACTCCTTATCTTCTTTTTCCATTTCCTTTTGTTTTTACTGAGAAGTCAGTAGTGACCAGTTTGCCTATTGCATCTTCCTGCTCACTTGACTGTTTTAAGGCATTGCTGGAAGAACAGAAAGAAGTCAGAAACACGTCCTACGGTGTTAAAGCTGGAGTGGGATTAAAAACTGCCACACACTGTGATTTATTTTGCAGTGGGGGAATATAATTTTTTTTTTTACCAAGGTGATTTATGGCAGAAGCAAAATGTGTAGCATCAATGCATTTAATCATGCAGGGCTGAGTTGAGTACAGAGAACCTCAGAAACATAAGCTTCCCAAGAACATGATGTAATGTTTTCAGGGCCAAGCTGGGGCAAGTGTGAGCAAGTGCTGTGTACTCTGTTTCACACCACATAGCTTTGCCCTCTCTAGTTGTCTGTGAGCAAGCTCTGAAGCATTCATCTCTCAGTAAACAGCAGGTCTGTCACAGTGCATGGCTATTGCAGATTGCTTGATCTCTCTTCCCTGTGCCAGCAGGAGACAGAAAAGGAGCATTTTGCTACCTTTCCTTCCCTGTGTTTATTGCTTCCTTCTTTTGCTCTTCTGCTAGGCCAGGATTTGCATGTTTCATGTGTGCTGGTTTTGCAACTGTTTTTAGACCCATGTGGTTTACATGTGGTTATTTTTAGGCAAAGCAGCTCCTGTCACATGGGCAGTCTGTGTCTGTTCCGCCTATTGACAAAAAATGTGTAGGGATCTGTTTCTTTTAAAGATACATTCAGACTGGGCTGTGTCTCTTCACGCTTCCAAGACCTTTCCTGGTCAGCAGTTAGCCCAGAAGTTCCTGCTGGGTTTTCCTCAAGGCTGTGGTCTCAGCATGAGTTCTTTGGTCTGGGGTTTTCCTGCCAATCTTCTGATGTTTCACGCTTTGTGGGCCTATGTCTTGGACACTGGCCTTTGTTTTGGCTGTTGTTCAACAAATGGTCATTTATCTGCTTCCCTGATTGAACTTGCACAAAAGGGCTGTTTTCAAGAAACCCAGGAATGCTTTGTCCCTCTAATAGCAAAGCAATACTTTCCCTGTTTTGGTATTGTGACTTTCAGAAATTAGGAAATTTTTAAGCATTGAATGCCTTGGAAAATAACAAAACCTACTCTCTTTTTCTTTTCTCTCCCATCAAGTTAAGAGATGTTAAAAGCAAGTTTATACTGAAGATTACCACATGCTATGACTTGAATTATATGGAATAATTTCTGTGGCTGCATAATAAAAGCTTCTAGAAAACCCTCCTCTGAGAGGATGATGGTATTCTAGACCCTCATCAATCCCCCTCCCCTCCCAACCCTCAAAACAATTGCTGGAATGCTAATTAAAAGCAGCAAAAATCTATCCATTTTCTGAGAATTTTTCAATATTTTAATATTAACTAAGCCACGGGACAGCCAGAAAACTCTGGAGTGGACCTACCTCCTGCTAGGGTGCAATTGTAGCAATTGGAGATAGTGTTGCAGCCTGAAGGTGAAGTGGTGCATCTTTGAATGCAATCTTCCATCCTCTAATATACCTAATATCTGAGGTATATTAGAAGCACTACTCTGCTGCCACACTATCTGTGTATTGACTCAGTGATCATTTATCTGACAGTTAAGTATATGCCCAATTGAAACAATACCTATTTCCCCCCTCACTCCATTTTGTAAAATCAGTTTCAAATCACTGGTGGGGATCTCACTCAGCTTCACCCATATCATTGATAGTATCACTGTTCCCTTAGTAAGTACCTCCAAGAGGGGAAAGAGAGCAGACTAAAGAATAAAAATTGGGAAAAAAAAATGGGAATGAGAATGATGCTTCCTATGTTGGAAATTTTAGAAGTTCTAGATGTTTCATTTTAAATCCATTTCAATCAAGCATACATGCCCTGAGACTTTCCAGACTTCATCTTGGCTTCCATCCTGGTCTGGAGAGATGCCATCAGGAGTGTCTTGACATGAGCCATCCTTTGAGGCATTTTGGCTGGAGTGGCCTCCTTTGGCACACTTTTAGTGCTGACTTTTCCAGCAGGGCTTGTTGCTCTTGATTGCAGTGTGCAGATGGGAGATCTCCAGGTAGTGAGTTATCCAGTCAGTTATCACTGAAGTGCCCCAGATCCCTGCTGACTTCTGCAGAACAAGGGTGCTTTGCTCCCTGACCCAGAGCCATGAGAAGTAAGCCAGTGAAGTGACTATGCCTTGCTAAAATAACTGTGAGAACAATGAAATCCCTGCAAATACACTCTTCTGCTTATTTTAGGCTGTGCTGAAACAGCTTTCAAGGAATCCTGCTAGCAAGCAGGATTTGTTATAATGTGGTTAGCAAAGATCTCACTAAAGAAACACAAATGCCAAAGGTCTTGAAACCATTTTTAGGGCAAGATGAAATCAGGAGTGTTGCTCCAAAGGCCTTAACCCAACTGATGAGAGATCCCTGAAGTGTTTCTGTACTTTGACCTCTAATTTTAATACCTTCATGTTTATTGAACAAGAGCATCATCTTATCATCAGCTGACTTCTTCAATCACAGTGACAGAGCAGTTAAAGCTGACATTGTGCCATGCAAGCACTGTCAGCTCAGAGTGCAGGTGCGTGCATAGATGTTTCCCACAGCTGTGACCATAAGCAAGTGTACATGGGAAAACCTTTGTTCCTCAGCCCTTCAGACAGCTTGGGCAGTGTTGCTGGAATGCTTTTCCATTTGGGAGATTGAGTTTTGCCTCATCAGGTGTAGGTATGCACATTTCGAGACTTTCTGGAATTCTTGTACTGCTGCAAATCTTGCTTCTTGTCACTACTCTGACTTGTTAGTTTATAGATTTTTGCATTAAACGTTTTTGC
Organism: Phylloscopus collybita; assembly: GCA_027886175.1. Taxonomy (NCBI): domain Eukaryota; kingdom Metazoa; phylum Chordata; class Aves; order Passeriformes; family Phylloscopidae; genus Phylloscopus; species Phylloscopus collybita. Next base: position 19,469,998 of record JAJNNQ010000003.1, on the reverse strand, counting down.
TACTGTTTTAGCATCTGCTGTTCTGACTATCTGGTCTGGTTTTTTTCCTCCTTTGCTGCATGCTCATGACTGCAGGGAAGGATTGGTAAGTTTCTTTTAGTATTTCACATTCTAGCTACACTTGTGCATTGACTCTCTTAAAAACTCCTCAAAACTGTCCAGAAATCCCCAGCTTAAAATCCAAAGTGAGGAAGTTACTGTGGCCTGACAAATGACTGCTCTGAGTTAAACAGCAGTGAGTGACCATGTGAAGATAGATTTAGAGATCATGTTTTGCCTAACAGCACAAACACAACCAGGAAGGGTATGTTTGTGCCTTATAGCTGGAAGTGTAAGGAACTTAAGAGGTTTGACCATGTGCCTCTATTTTAGTATAGAAGGAATAAGGATGAAATGTTTCACATTTTATTCCTGGATAAAGCTCCTTGCAGGCTCTAGGCTATTCAGCTAGCTGATCAATATGTATCTGAAATGGACATGATTCAGTACAGATGAAAACATCCTCAGTTTGTGCCTTGACTTGCTCAATCAACTGCTTTTCATTTTAGCTAGAATAGCACCAGTGAAGATGGTGCCTGTGGGAATGTGATCCAAATCCCCTTGGAGACAAAGGAAACATTACCGGTCTGCTGTGGCCTTCTCTTCTTCCTCCTATGTGATACATCTAGTCTTCTGGTGTAAAAATAGGGTAACATCATTTTGAAAGACCTGTGTTTCTTTCATTGCAGTGAAGCAGAGCTGGTATTTGAGGAGTTTGCTCGTCAACAGCTAAAAAATACACCTGATGAAGAGGACAAGAATTCACCCTCAACTGATGAGTGATTAAAAGAACAGGCTGACAGAGGAGCTGTGTTGTTTGGCTTCAATTACAAATGTAGGACCTAAGTTTCTAGTAATCTGCATGTTCTCAGTTTATACATGGTCTTCCAGGGATCAGCCCTGAGGTCAGTGGACATCAGGAATCTCTATTGCTTATTACAAGATTCACCTCTGGAGGAATGTGGCAAACACAACACCTACTCAAGCTACCAGAGGATGGGACGTCTGCCATGTCATGACTTCTGCTTTCAGGGTTGCCTAATAAAAAGGTTGGTTGCTTTCAGCACTGGTGAGAGCTTAAATGAGGGTTTATGCAGCCTGCCTGGACTTATTCAGTGTCAGAGTCTGTGACTTTGAAGTGCCAGTGAACCAAATCCTAGCCTGGAAGGCAGGCTTGCAAGCGTGGGTGATTCATCAAAGTTTCTCAGCAGACTGTACAAAACTGATTTTATTTCCTTTTGGTTGTTTTTGTGTTGATGCAAATTCAGCTTGTGAATTTTTTCAGTGTTTGCACTGTCCCCATGTGGCTTTTACATTCACTTTCTGTACTGGTAAATGTCTCGCAAGTTGTCTCCCACAGCACGGACAATGCTGATACACAGTATTAGCTTTCTAGCAATGTGCTGAATAATCACGTTATTAAAGATGAGATAAATGTGTACTGTCCATGAATTGCTTAAAGCTCCTATATACAACGCCAAACAGAAATACAAGTCCAGACAGAGCCTGTATTTAATGTAGTTTCCTGTAGGCAACTGCTTCAAAAGCAGGTGCAGGAAAATTAAGGAGGAAATTATTGCGGAGCCTTCCCTGAGAAGCCTTTCCCAACATCCATCTGCCAGCAGTTGGTTTATGCTCTAAGAAATGAGATTGCTTTCTACAAACTTTGTTTTCTCTTGTTGATCTGGATATTCTCATTATCCATGTAAATGTTGGATATTTTCCTGAATCTCACATAGGTTTTTGCTGAAGTTGCGTTGCATCAGCTAATTACATTTTGCATGTAAAACAACTGGTGTTTTATTTCTCTCATTTTTGCTTTAAATCTGCTTTTCAGTGTCCCTGGTTTAACTTTCCTGGAAAATTTGAATGCAGAGTCCACACTTATTAATAGAGGCTTACATTTCACACCCTACACTGTGGAAAATAGAATTAAGAACTTCAGACATATATCTGTTTGCTTCTGTAAACTGGTCTTGATTAAGATGCTGGAAGCAGTCAGTTAAGACCACAGCTGACTCCAGAGTTCCATCGGTGCTCTCTCCTCATACACCTGTTCCTCAGTGCTGCCCATTAGTCACAGATGTCTCACCTTAGCTTGAATTGCAAGAGGCACAATGTTTCCTCTGCACTGGGTGCTTTGCTGCTAAAGGAACCGGGCCAGTTCCAGGTGTTCGTGATCAGGATAATTTCTGTTTGATTTTATCTTTGGGGGAGGGTCAGGCATTTGCACCTGGATGTCTGGGAAGGCTTTTCCCTGTTAGTTTTGTTACTAATTTAGTGGTGGCTCAAGAACACACAAAAGATGCAGTAAGATTAAACAAAGTGCTGGTTGTGAATATGCTGGTTTTGGAGAGCAGGAGTTCAGAAAATCCTTTAAAGATGTAAGAGAAGGAGGGGGAAGAGGGTTCCCCCTTGTCTTACTTCAAAGTGTATCTTTCTCCACAAAGGTGTTTCCTTCAGTGTTTGTGGCTACTAGGCCTGTAAGTATGGGAACCAGTAAACTCAGAGACCTGATTTTTTTTTCGTTTTTTTAAAAATTTCTCAACTTTGTGAGGGGCCTCTGTCGTTGCCTGACTTTCCTCTCAAATTCAGCTGTGGTGATGACTTCTGTAAGCTAAGTGTGACAAAATCACAGTGCACTCTGTTGCGCAGTGGGGAGGAAATGGTTGTTAGATGGTTATTAAATCTGTGTTTTTGTCTGGGCTTGGGAAAGCACTTTGAGACACTATTTGTTCAGCTCGTGCTGGTCATTTGCTCAGAGAGCAATGAGGGCTTTCTGCTGGTTCCTGCAGTTCCCTGGTCTGCAGGACAAGCTGGGTCTCCGGCCCTTCAGACAGCAGATGCCGACTTCTGTCAGCAGAAAATAGGTCTCTAGCTAGAACTGTTTGCCTTTTATCTTCCATTTCTTCTGGTTCTGGCGTTATGTTGATCTGCCGAGTCAGACCTGTCGCCTGCTCCTCCTGTTTACCGCTGGGGGAGAGCAGATCCAATTTCCTGACTCCGTGGCTTTGATGTGGTGGGACTGTAGAAAGCTCGCCAGCTCCCGGAGAGGGATGCGCTCTGGGAGCGATGGCATCTCTGGACCTGCTGTGTTTGAAGGCAGCTTGGAGCAAATACATGACAGGACGGGTTTCGTGACAGACGCTTTCCCTCGCACATCTCCGTGAGATCCCAGCGGGAACGCTAAACTTCCTGTCGCTGATGGGTGTTAGAGAGTCAGGGGGAGTTACCTGGGCATTGCGAATGGAGTGGGGCCGGGCGCGGGTGCTGCAGCCCCGGGCTCGGCACTGGGAGCAGCCCGGCCCTCGCCCTCAGCGGGCCCGGCCTCAGCGCCCCTGAAGGGCCCTTCGGGGTGGGGGCTGCACGGCAGGTGGAGCCTGGGCTGTAGGGTGTGCTCGCAGCATTTCATTAAATCCTGGGAACACGGGGAGAGCTTCGGGAGGGGCTGGAGTACTCGTCCGTGGAGGTATTCAAGAAACGACGGGACGTGGCACTCAGTGCTCTGGTCTGGTGGACAAGGTGGTGTTCGGTGATAGGGTTGGACTCGATGATGTCAGAGGTCTTTTCCAACATGAACAAATCTGTGATTCTGTGCAGCAGTAGCCACGAAGAATGGGAAGGAATGGGGACCGCGCTCCGGCTGAAGGGCTCGCCTCGGTGGGGAGGGCTGCGCTGAACACCTTTGTCCAGGCTCCAAGGAGCCGCCGCCGGGCCGTTGCGATCGGCGCTCGGGCGGCCGGCAGGGAGCCGCGGGGGCAGAGCGGCTGTGACCGTCCCGTTAGGGCGGCCGGGCCCTGCCCCGCCCCGGCCCCTCCCGCCGCCGCCGCCGCCGCCGCCGCCATGTGACGCGGCCGCCGCTGGGGGGCGCCGCGCGCGCGGGGCCGGTAGGGGGCGCCGGGCGCGCCGCCGGTCCGTGCAGCATGGCGGCGGCGGGCGCTGAGCAGACACAGCCAGAGCCGGCCGCCGGCGCCGCGCCCGAGGAGTCGTCGGACAGCGAGCCGGAGCAGGAGCCCGGCTCCCTGCAGAAGCTCATCCGCAAAGTCTCGACGTCCGGGCAGATCCGCCAGAAGGTGCGTGCGGCGGGAGGGGGCCGCGGGCAGGGCCTCGGGCTCCTGGCGGCGCTGCGGCCGGCGCTGCCTCCGCGTTACGCTCCGTGCCGCCGCCTCTCCCTGCCGTCCGGCTCGGTCCGCGCCGCCGCTAGCCCGGGCCGCCGCTTTGGGAGTTGCCAGAGACCCCCGGAGCTTTCCCCTGGGGCCTGCCGCTGATCCCGTCCCTCAGGGAGCTGCCGGCGATTCCCCGCACATCCCGCTCCTCTCCCCTCACAACGACCCCTCAGGGGTCTGCCTGTGACCACCTCACATCCGCCAAAGCGCCCCTCAGGGACTCGGCCATTTCCCCCTTTCTCCCCGCTGGGCAAAATCTTTAATTGTAACAAATAGCGTCTGTGTTGGAGAGGTTTATTTATCCTGTCGTTTTCGGTGACAGCCCAACCACTTCTCCGGGTCCTGCTGGCGACCCCCAGCCCACACCGCAGAGACCCCCTGACAACGCTCCCAATGGCTCTCCAGGCACTTGTGAACCCCAAAATGCTCCTCAGGGGTCCCCATAATGAATTGTTTCTCAGGTGTCCGTTAACAGCTGCCCCCTAAATGCCCTTCAGCTTCTGACAGCGCCCCACAAACTGGCCTCAGGTCTCTTGGAGTTGCCCCCGGTGCCTTTCTGAATCTCTCCAGTTCCCCTCCCCAACAGGCCAGCTTAGGCCACCTTCTTCCCAGTGCCCAGGTTCAGACCTCCCAGGGAGCTTTACCCAGCTCAGTGATCAGTGTACCCAGACTCAGCAGGACCCTGTCTTATTCTTTCCTTCCTTACCCTGTTCTCCTGTAAAATTTTCTTGGAGTCATGGAGGTCAGATTTGGGCTTCTACTCCCTAGGACTGCTCCCCTTACCTGGTATTTGAATTCTCAAGGGCATCCTCACCCCATGAAGCTGCATCTCCCCTTTTCTTCTCATGTCACAGCTGCCACGGGCTCCTTCCTCACCTCCCTGTGCCTTCCCTGAGAACCTCTGCACATCCCAGCCATAGCTCACTGTCACAGTGTTCCATTATTAATTTCCAACAGCTCCCTCCTCCATGGTCCTGTTGTACTTGGCACTAATCACTGACTCACCTTCAGGGCTCTGCTCTGGAAGGTGCAGCCCTCCTTATTCCCTTCAGTCATTGTGTGTGCCTCCCTCAGCATCTTTCCATCTTTATTGTGCATCCTAATCTTCCCCATCTCACACTGTGCTGTTTTACCTTTTTGTAGCCATACAGCAACATTTATCTTCCTGTCTGATCAAGTAGTGATCTTACAGCTGGTTAGTCTTTGTTCCCAGCTTTGTCTGTCCTGCTTTGCCTTCCTGGTAAGGTAACAGTCCTTTCCACCCAGATTCCCTTGGCCCAGTCAATTTTATCCCTCTGTGGCTCATCCTGGAACAATAACACAATTTTTAGGGGCTGTAACAACATTCTGCAACTACAACCACAATTGTAGTTCTGTATTGTTGCTGTAAAAGAAGATATGAAGGTTTCCTTCAACCTTAGATGAGGAACCAGGCATAGGGAGTTTCCCTTTTCTGTACTATTTTTATTATAGCAGCATGATTTTTCTTTGTAGCCACTAAGCTCCTGTGTAACTCTTGGACTGTTGTGTCATGTGTTTCTGCTTAGAAATACCAGGTTAGTTACCCTGTCATCACCTGCCTTGTGCTCGCCTTGTCTCTGCAGCATGGACAAGCACGGTGCAGCTGTGGGGATGCAAAGCTCGCTCAGCACCGGTGCTGCAGCTCAGTGTTGCTTCTCTTGCACTCCTAGCAAAGGAGAGTAAATGTCTCTGCATGGTGCGGTGTCTGAAGCATTATTCGAAGGGCTCTTTTTTGTGCTGGCTGGTTTGCCCTGCTTTCAAACACAGGACCTGCCATCATTCTGCTGCTCATCATTGTTTGGCTGCATTGGTCCCAATTGTGAAACCCCTGTGACAACGTGCAGTCATATGGACCATGATGGGGCTGCTTTCTCCATCTGTGGGGTGCTGCTGGCACTGCCACTGGCTTCTTGGGCTGAGGCACTGTGGGGCTGGGCTGTGAGATGGTTCTTTTGACCACACCAGGAAACCCTGGAGCCCTCTAAACCTGTTGATGTTCAATATCAAGCAGATCTCAGCTATGCTGTGGCACCAGGTGACTTAAGTTAGTCTGTTATTCTGCCGTGAAAAAAACCAAGCCTTTTGAGATATTTTCCTGTATCCAGAGTGCTGAATATTAAGAATTTGGCTTGCTGGAGATTGGATGAACCTTGGGATTTTTTAACACCACTTGTGGCAGGGGTCTCATGTGGAAAGGAGGGAAGGATGCTATAGTCTGTCTCCATGGTAGTGTTTGTGATGAGAGCAGAGCTACAAAGGCTTCTCCAGTGCTAGAGTGGGAGCTCTTGCTCATAGCAGGATGTTAGAGGTGCTAAGGTGAAAGGTGCATTTTTGTTTGACTGTAGCAGAACATGTCCTCCTGTCCCCATTTAACTTGTGTCAGCATGGCTGGAGAAAGACAAAACCAGCTACTTGTATATGCAAACATAAGCATATTAAGAACAAGGATTACAAACGGATATTGTCTACAGCTGTTAAGCCTTCTGTGTGTTAACCTGACAAAAACCTTTGACTAAATAGTGTCAAATTTTCCAAGTAAACCCAGGTATTATGGTATTCAGGATTGATTTGTTCTATTGCTTGTTGATGTCATTTTGGTTTGTCATTATCTTTTGTGCATGCTGCTGCATGTATACTCCTTTCTTGCCCTCAGGGCAAGGAGCAAAGGCAACTTTGTGGGTAATCATAGTTTTGATGAGACTTTGAGGAGCTTGCTTCCTTTATAAAGGCAAATCTAATTCTGAATTTGTCTGTTGAATGATAGAGTGCAGGCTGCCGTGAGCTGTAGAAGCTGTTGGACAGGTCTGTCAGTGACAGTAAGAGATGCAGGCAGACTTTTACTGTGGCCTGAGGATATAAATCTCATCTGACCACATCTTTTGCTGCAGTTAGCTTAAGACCATGCCTGTAAGTACAACTAATCACCATGGAAGCTGACTGTTATCACAGCTTGAGTGTGAAATCTGTTGTGGCCCTGGAATTCCTCTGAATTTACTCAAGTAAATTCCTCAAGAATTCACTTGTTTCTCACAGTTGCAAGCACTTTGAAGGTACGTTTTCCTTCCTCTGGTCCTGCCATCTGTTTTCCTAAGAAATGTTTTAAAGTAAAGCTGCTTGCTTGCTTGCAGGGCCATAAAACTTCAGTGAATTTGTCTCAAAGCTGAGAGATTGTCCAACTGTGTTTGACTGAAGTAGCTTGGTGTGATAGTAGTGAGGCAAGTGGAATCATTTGGATGTTTTAAGGACTGAAGTGTTGATGTGCAAGGTCTAAAATCACAGGTAACATCTCTTCAGCTAAAAAATCTGTCCCTTGTGAGGCAAAGGGCAGGGGAAGAAGAAGTGGAAGGCTGTGTTTGGAAAGTGGAGTACTGTGTTCTAATGTACTTACTAGCTAGAAAGAATTTTTGAGGCAGAGAAGAAGGTATAAGGGAAGCATGTTTAGCAGTCTTTTAATGATTATCGTTATTACGGAGAAAGAATAAAGCCTCACATGATCAGGTGTAGCAGGTAATGTGGGTGCTCTTGTGTCAGCTGGCTGAGAAGCGAGGCTGAATTGTGTGCTTGATCAGCCATTTCAAGACCTGATGGACTTGTACCAGCATAAGGCTTCAGAGTGCACTGCTTTTAGCTCCTCTCTGGTCTCAGGTTGGTGATGGTGCAGCTGCAGAAACAGTTGGTTAGATAAGATGAAGTATTGCTGAATGGATAGGAATTAGCAAAGAGATGAAATGAACTAAGAGAAGGAGGAAGATGTGTGTGAGGAGAGGCAACAGCAGGACCTTGCTTCCATCTCCAAAGCAGTGCTGAGACCTCAGCTGAAGTGGTAATGTCATCTCATTGTCACTCAGCATGGACTGAGGCACAGGAATATCCAAACTGGTCCTGGAAGCTGAGAGTGTGAAACCAAGGAGCACAGTACCTTTTATAAGCTCTGACAGTGAAGTGTGCTTCTTCCTTTGAACTTGACCTTTCATTTCCAGCGTCACATTACAACCCTCAGAAAGCTGGAGGGTGGATGAACAAGCCATCTTTCCTTTTCATTCATCAGTTCTGTGGGATTTCCAGCCTGCCAGCTTTGGTATGTTGAGCTCTCAGTTTGTTTACCAGACAGGATTTCAGCAGTGTCCTTGGGTAGCATCAGGAGAACTTCTTGTTTAGACTAGTTCAGTCTAAGTTCTGTTTATTTTTACAAGCAATTTCTCTGTAATATTTTCATTTTTATAAGCATTTATCATTGCCTTGAACTTTTTAAGACAAGTGTGCAGTGTGTATTTCACCAGAGTTGCGAACAGAGCGAGCAACTCTCCAAACTTTCTGGGAAGCTGTCTAGCTCTGGTAGCAAAGATATGTCAAGTTCATTTATATTCTGGAAAGCAGATGAACTGGTGCTGAGCTTTATGCTGCAGTGGACAGACTGTTCAGTATCTGAACTAGCACCTTTCCTTTGTCTGTGCTGTGTACCAGGTATTTTGTGCTAGGGGAAGTTGTGATGCGCTTTCTGACCAGTAGCCTTAACGTCTTGGAGCCACCCTGCAGCATAAAGGCAGAAAAACGGGGGGAAACAAAATGTTTCTCCTGGTTTTTGTGCGAGTTTCCAGAGCATACTGTGCTGAGTCCTCAGACATATGGTGGGCAGCATGGGCAACTGTAGAAAGCTCATTTTGTTTCTTCTTGTATTGCTTATTAGATAAAATGTCCATTTCTTAGGTAAAGAAGTGTTATTTTTATTTCTGGAGGGCAAGTGTTTTAAAGTTTCCTGAGATTAGAATGAGGAAAATGAGACGTTTATTAGTTTGAAATGCAAGTATTGAAAGAAGTATTATGATAAAAAGCAAAGTGTTTCAGTAAAGCAACATTGTAAAAGAAATAAGCAAGAAATGAGGAAGGCATTTTCAGGAATTCATTACTTAATTCATGTTCTGTCTGTGGCATCTTCCATTAAAACATTAAAATGTCTGTCCGGTTTTGTTTTACTGCCTTCTAACAGGCTGTCTGAAAGAGGATGTTTTAGGATCTTCATGTGTCATAAATTGTCGTGGCTTATGCTTTAATCCAGGTAAAAACTGGGAACTCTTCGCCTAAAAAGAGTGAGAACTGTTGAAAAAGAGAAGTTTTTTGTGATTGAGCTGAAACATCTTGAACGCAGGTTTGAGGACATGAATTTTCTTGGATTAGCAGCATGAGCATATTAGTTTTTTCTCTGAGCACCAAGACACAGTTAGGATTCTAGACTGTATAAATGTTTCTGTCCCTTAATCTACATTCTGTTTTGTGTGCACTTCAGGCTCATCTGTTCTGACACAATTTGGGAAACCTCCTACCACTGTTTCCACTTGTGTACTGTAAGTTTGCCTTGCTGCTGGAGAGTTTTGGATGCTGTATGAAAGTAACAGCTGTTACTTCCTTGTTAAAAGAAACCAAAAAACAGCAAACCCAAACTAAAAAAATCCCACTGCACAACAAAACAAAGCACAAAACCACACGCACTTGAAGCGTTTCTCATTCCTTCTAACTATAGATCAGGTTCCAAGAACTAAAGAGCTAACATTAAACTTTTTCATGTTTTAAGAGCATGGATTTACTTAGACCACATCACTAAAAAGTTTCCAGGCTACTAATTATTTTCTCTAATAAAATTAGAGATAAAAAGCATAGGTATTGAATGTTTTGGTTTGATTGCTTGGTTTTTAAAAATAAAACTTAAGTAAAATATTGAGAGCATTTTCCCCTACCCAAAACCTCTTGTTACAGAAAAACTATTGAGTTTTCACTTTGGAGGAGTACAGGATTATAAATGAAAACCATGAAGTGTTTATCTCCAGATTACCTGATTAGGAAATCCAGTGTACCATATGAGACTGTGCATAACTTTACCTTCTTTAATTACAAATCCAGTCTGATTCTTTCTGAAATAGCAGCTATACCTGCATATGTAAGAGAAAGCACAAGTGAGATAGACAGAGTTTTTTCCTATTCCTGGAAAGCTTAAGGTTTACCCTAGATATTGGCACAGCCTCATTGGAAATTTCGCAGCACACTACTGTCCCAAGTGAACACATGTTCCTCTTGGAACACGTTTTTACAAGATCTCAAATGCATCAACTATTGTTTAAAGGATGTTTTATTAACTCTCCACTGAAACAGTTTGTTCCCTGCTTTTTCTTCACTAAGTGGTTATTGCTTCATGTTTCACTAAGAATTTATGTGTCTCTTAAAGACAGAAGATGCTTCTGTTTGGTATTGCAGCCCTGTGGGATAGTCATCCAGGGGTAGCTGAGCTTCAGGCAGAATAGCTGAGGCAGCAGCACTCTTCCACAGCAGCTGCCATGGTTTGTGGTCTCTCCTCACATATTTTATATAAAACACTTCAGATAGTAATGAGCTTATCGTGCATGTCCTGTTCAGTAGTGCTGCACTTCTGCAGCAGCAGTGCAGTGCTTCCACAGGGTATGGAGCTTGCAGTCTGCAGGCCCTGGACATAAGAGCACTTAGATAGAAGAGGAGGAGGAGGAGATCTCAAGCTGACTGCCCTCCTCCCATCCAGAGAGGATCAAGTTGGCTCCATGTCTACAACATTACCACTTCGGTTAGGCAATTGGTTAGTACGGGATTGCGTCATTTGGTTTTAGAGGAGAACTTTTTGTTTCCTCACCATCTCATGGTTGAAAAGTTTACATCTGATCACTATTCTGATGTTGTGGTTTGCCTTTTTTGAGAAAGGAAATACCCTCTTGATCACATAATGCTTGTATCAAGCACACTGCACTTGAGACTTGCAAGCTTTACTAAATTCATCCATGTAATTTTCTGTGAGAAGAGGTGATACCACCTGCAGTTTCCTATAGGGAAAATGTAGATACATACTTCTTGTATCAAGAAGTCACCCAGGGCATCCCCAGACCTGGGAACTGAGGCAGGTGGTACAAGCTCTGTGTAATGTCTTACCCCGTGGGACAGCTGCTTCAGTGGTATTTGAATGGCAGAAATGTGTCTGATAAAAGAGGGAGGGTGAGCTGCTCTCAGCTGAGGCAGGGCAGAGCACTCTCTAGGATGTGTAAATCTATCATTGAGGTGTTATTAAAAATCATTATTGTGGGAACTCAGGCCAGCCCCTTCTGTTCTGTTTAGCTGAAAGCTAACATAATGGTGTTCCCAGGGCTGTGCTCATCTTTTTTGTTGTTGCTGGTGCTGATCAAGAAGTCTTGGCATGGTCAAAGGTATTTGCAGGACATTAAAACAGGGCAAGTGGAAAAACAAATTAAAACTTTGCAGTATCCTTTAAAAACTATGTTAAATAGATGAGGAAAAAAAAACTTAAAAGCATAGGTTGTTTAATACATAAATATGGAAAATCTGATTGCGACAGTTGCTACAGATGAGATAAAAATAAGTTCTGAGATACCTAAGTATTAATCAAACGGCCAAAAGCCAAAAGCCACTTTCTGCTCTCAACCTATTTGAATACCAGCTGGAGTAAAAGGATGAGGATTTGCCTCTGCCAGTCCCTACCAAACAAGGCTCCTTGCAGAATTCAGTAGAATTGCAGAGGTGATGGGAATCCAGACACAGTGGGAGGAAGCTGTCTTTCTTTCAGCCTTCTCAACACAAGGGCAAAGGATTCAGTTTTATTCCTCAAGGTAGAGCTTTCACTTTCCCATATCCTGACATTCTCTTACTGGTACTTCCTGCTGACTTCTCCTTCCTGCTTGGCCAAGGTCTCCATGATGTTCAGCGGTGTGGAAGGACGGGGTGGTTATGAGTGTGAGGATGAGATCTGCAGCTGTACTCTGCATGTGCTTTCCCAGACATTGGCTGGTCTGTGCTCACACTGGTCGCACTCCCCAGCCTGATACTTGCGTGTCAGATGGCCCTGACAGCCCACTATGGTGAGTGCCTGGCTCCTTCTGCCTGCTGGTGAAGTGGATAAGGGGGCTTAGACACAAGGTTTTTGGTAGTAGCTTGTCTCTGAATGTGAATAAATGAGAGTGTGATTTAAGCTGTGGGGTACAGGCTGCAGCATTAGAGGGTTCTGTGTACGAGCTGTGATTCCAAATGAGGTTCTATTGCTGTGCCTCAGCAGCAGAGCCACGTGCTCCTGGGTTCAGACAGGGGATTCTGTGGTGCTGGTGCATAGCTTGTGAGAGGCATGTCTCAGAAGGTTTTACAGTAGGTAGCATGTTCTGACATTTTTTGTGTATGGGGAAAATGCCCAAGCAAGGGGTGTAATCATGTATATATAGTTTTAGATGGTAGAAGAAAAAACAATCAAACTTTTCATGTTTGTCCTTAAATGTATAAAGTTCACATTTAATTAGTATGCTTTACAGACTTATTCCATTCCAAAATTTTCAGGTAGCTATTAAACTGTTTCCTTTTTGGCTTTAGTTATTTCTGTGGATGGGTTTGAGCCCATATCTTCCAGCGTTACTGTAGTTTGACTGGTGTTTTGTGCTCAGTTTCCCTCTTATGATCTATGTGTTTGGGAAGGATGCCAGGAGCCTATGGAAAGCATCCTGAGGCTTAAGCAGTTAGTGTGCCAGGAGATATCCAGCTCCTAACTCATCCTGAATCAGCATACTGGTGTGTTTTTCATTCTCCCTTTTAAGTGTTTTGACCAGAATATTAAATCTGTTTTAGTACTTTTCTTAGAGCTCTCAGCTCACTTTACCAAGGAGCTGTGTGTTGATATGCTGCATGTTGTATTTCCTTCCCCATATACATTCTTGCGTGCTCTCAAATTGTTTTTCATTTGGTGATTCGTTCACTTTAGGTCTGTGACTGTGCATCCCTTTTAGGAGAGTCGTTGATAATAGTAGCAGCTGAACCTGGTATTGAAAGAAGCTGGTTCAAAGACCTGTTCTTTGTTTATTGCCTGCAGCTTTAACTAATGAAGAATGAAGTGTTTGACTATTTATCTGTGCTAAGGCAAATTGAAACCTTTTCAGTGTTTATTTGATACCAACACCTGTTTTTTACTGTGGATCTGGAGAATGAGCTTGCATTACCTGTTTCAGTGACATCTCAGCTACTCCATGGGTAGGTTGCTGTGCTCTGCTCTGGATCCTGCTGTTAGGAGATGCAGGGAGGCTGTAGGAGAGCTGTCAGCTGTCCTTGCCCAGTCTTTCACTGGGTGTGCTGAGTCCAGCTCATTCAGCAGGGCTGGAGGTTACAACAGAGGAGAATTGGGAAGTTGATTGTTAGGAGCGTTTTCTCAGGCTTTCGAAGGTCTGTACTTGTAACCCCCTTTCTTCATCGGTTGTATTGCTCAGCTTCTGTTAGTGGGCCTCTGACTCACTGTCCCAGCTTCTATTTTGACATTTGATTCCAGCTCTGATTTTCTTCTGGAGTCTCCTTTTTTGCAGTGAGTTCTCATAATGTCTTGCTTTTTTGATACAAGTGAAAAAAATTTTAATGCAATTTTCACTTTTTCAAGAGCAAAGTGCATTTATTGTCGAATTCCCAAACAGGACTATGCAGTCTGTAATTACCCTGTGCTCCCCTATAGATCTGTATAGCTCTCTATGTGTCCCATCATTAGAATTGCTTTACTGATCCAGATTTCCCTTCTCCAAGCTTCCTGGAGTTCATTTCTAGGGTGTGACCACTGTCTGGTGGAAGGATGTTGCTCTCAGATTAGCTTGTTAACCCCTACCCTTTTGACATTTCGTGTCTTATTCTAGGGGGTTGGTTAGATTTATTCTTGTAGTTTCTTTGTTGGATTTACTGTGTTGTATTTGATTTCTAAGTATTAATTAGTGTCATGTTTATGACCACAGGGAGCTTTTATGACACCAGCTACTAAAACTGTTTTGCCCACAAGTTGCAGCACTCAGATTTGTACCTGCCCTAGGACAGCAAGATTGTCTGGCCACATTTAAGCGTCTGCAGACCTACTCCTTTTTGCCACAACTTACTCAAAATCAGTGACTAGATGAGGTTGTTTGTTCCCTGGGGTTCAGCTGCCTGTAAAATCCCCTGGTAAACATCTATAAAGATAGCCCAGTTCTGCAAATGCTTTTGCATTTTGTTTTTTCCTCTCTGCATTTGTTTAGTCAGTTATTTGTTGTTTGGCATTGGTGTTTTGTGGTACATACAAATAAAAACTGTGTGTGTCCTAAAGTTTTTACATTCTGAAGACACATGATAAACAGAAATCCGCATGCTGGGGTCTTTGGGTTTGGGATTTTTTAGTTGCTATTTAGATAGTTTTGCTATTACCTTGTACATAGTTATTTTTCTGCATTGGAAAGATGTGTCAGTGGTGCATAATTCTTGTTTTAGATATGCTGCACTGAGTAATTGCCCCTAAGAATATGTTATGATCTCAGCAGTGAAATAAGTAGCATTGTTCTTCCTCTGTCTCTATCAAACATGGTTTGGAGCCTCCCTGTGCTGAGGGACACTTGCCAGCCTAACAGCTGGACGTGCTTGATAGTCACCCTCAGTCTGGCTAATAGGGCTTGTTTTCCAGATTAGGAAATTAGTTTTATCAAGAGCCCTACTTCCAAATGGGGCAATAGGTTTAAGCTTCAGGAAAGGATTGTCTGCTCCTGTGTTTCACTTGGTGAGCAGTACTATGTGCAGGAGAACAAGGGGTGTAATCTGAATGTAGCTGAAATCTGACGTGATCCTTCCTAACTTTTAGTAGAATCACTCACGTTATCAGTGTAGAAAGCACTTAATCTGTCTAGGCTGTCTCTGACCTCCTGACATGGGTTACTGGGTGCAGACACACCTCAGATGAGCAGTGATGCCAAAAACACAACTGAGTCTTGCTGGTTTTCTGAACAGCTCCTCTTAGTATTCTGGCTTCTTGTTCTTACAAGGCCGGAAGGGGAAACAGGGAAGCACAAGGCTCTCTTTTAAGTTCTTTTTTTAAGTCCTCTGAGTTGTTTGAAACCATTCCTGTTGAGGTCAGTGGCAAAACTTTTCTTTTGTCAGTTCAGGATTAGGCCTGAACCCTGCACCCATTTTGACAGGAGAAATCTGAGAACATACTATTGCTCTTCCTAAATGTCAAGTTTTGAAAGGGGATGAGCTGGGGGGGAGGGTTGTGTATTGCTTGCCATAAACTGATATTTTTTTCTGCAGGAAGTTGCTGTTCTTCAAGGCCAAAGATAAATACTAAAATGTTAGAAATTTCCTAGGCCTTGCCTTTCAGTTATCTAATCTTGTTCTTTTCAGACTTCTTAAGACACTCTGCTATGTGCAATGTTGTTTTAAATTGTTGGTTTGTTAGTAACCTTTTTTACACTGACTTACAGTAGGATAAAAGAGGTCAGCGTTGAAACCAGTAGCACATCATTTTATACTTGATCCAAGAAGATAATTCATTTTTTCATAGTGTTTTCTGCCCATGCAATGCCATGGCACAGGACACCACACTGGAAAGGGACTCAGCTGGATAGAAAGCACTCTGCAGAGTTCCATTGCAAACAATTTTAGTATTTATCCTGGATAGGATGCGCATAATTAATCCTCATAATGTTTCAGGGCAGTAGCTTTTCCCATAGGATCCAATATATAATACTAAAAATAGATCTCTTTTCATTATGGGAGGAGCAATTTCACTCTTTTATCTTGATGAATTACATGCCCAGTAATCTGATCAGAATAGCTCTTCAATTAAAAATCTGCAGAGAGGCTGAGGAGCAGAAGTAACTGCTCACTCCCCCCTTTTTATTTCATTTGTGTCACTTTGCAGTCAGGTCCTTTCCCCAGTTCATTTTCAGCAGCTGCGTTCCTCTGCAAGTAACAAGTCTTCTGGCTGTAAAGTCAAAATAGAGGAGGAGAAAGGCAGCGATGTCTACATCATTTTATAAAGTCATCTTGATCTTATCTCCAGCCCTTTCCGCCCAAACCCACCAAACTGTGCTGAGCTGAGTGGCTATAAATAGCCCGGCTGCTCTCGTGCAGAGATGGGCAGCACTGAACCAGAGGCATGTTTGCTGTGAGCAGAACAAGCTCTCCTGCTCTGGCCTTTCATCTCTGAGCTGGGTAGCTGTGAGGTTTTCTATAGATAGAGCCTGGCAGTGGCAGGAACTGCTGCTTAGAGCGGGGCAAGGTGACCTCTGCAAGTGTTACCTTTTGGTAAAAAAAAGAAAAAAAAAAAGAAAAAAAAAAAGAAAAAAAAAAAAGAAAAAAGAGGGTTTAAAAGAGGAATGGAGGAATGCATGTCTTATGCAGAGGTGAGTGAGCCCAACTGAGGTGAGGGAGCAGGTGGGAGCGGTGGGAGCTGAGGGAAAGCAGAGGCATTGTTTTGCTGAGAGTTACTGTGCTGGTGGGCTGGGCAAGAGCTTGGCTAAAGTGATGCTGCCTGAGCTTGGGGTGTATAAGGGCTCTGGCTGACCTCAGTTTAACCATAACTGTAAATAAGCATAGCAACAGATCTCTGAAATCTCCTCCTACAAGCTGCTGGTTTTTGATCAGCCTCCTGGCTGACTTGATATCTTTGGGCTTTTGGTCCCTGGAGTCTTCGCCAGGATTTTTAGTTCCTCTGATTTTGGTTCAGGGCTTTTCAGAGTTCAGTTCAGCTGCTTTCTTGGTCCCATTTTTTATTTATATGTGTTTATATATGGAGATGCAAAAATCACTCCATGTTTCTGTCTTAAGCTGGAAACTCTCCTGCTGCTTTCCCATTTTCTTCCCAGTAAAAAAATAAGCTGCAGAAATATGTGATTTCTTTAGCATGGTAATTTGGATGCTGGTACTTTACATTTCTCTTTGATACTCAGGTGCTGGAAGTTAAAATGACTTGTGAGAAAAATATGTATTTTAGTGGGTTTCCACAGAGTTGGTGAGTGCTGTTTGTTCCACTTGACAGATGGGGGATGGAGACACACAGAGTGAAAATTGCTTTATTGAGAACTCATAAAAAGTCCGTGGCAGAGTAGGAGCATGAATGCGTCTTTCCTGGTTCCAGATGAGTGCCTTCAGCTCTGGCCTTGCCTTCGGGGTTGTTTCAGTGAGGGATGCTGTTTGATCAGTCTGTGCACTCCATTTTCTCTTGTGCTGAAGCTTCAGCTAAGATAACGTCTGAATTTTGGATTATTGGCATAACACCAGCTCTAAGGTGATCTAACATTTTGCTTCTGTTTATTGCTATAGTGTGTTTAACTTCTGGATCCTAAAGCCACTCCCAGATGCATTATGGCTTCTTAGAGTGTATTCCTACTGCTGTGGCCTGTGAAAACAAGGGCCAGGATGCCTTTCAGTGACTGCTTCAGAGCTGTGGGGAGCTGGTGTGGGAAACAGCCGTTTTCTTATAGGAGCTTAATCCTCAATTGTGCGTTTTTGTTTGCTCTTTTCATTCTGCTGGAAGTTCTGTGGAGTTTGGCAATTCCCACTTGAAGCAGGCACACTGAGTTGGTGTTTGCCTGAGTACTGGCAGGTATTTCTTCCCATGTACAGGTGGCTTTGGGAAAAGACCACTGGGAAGAATTGAGGCCTGGGGTTTCCTAACCTTGGAGCTAGCCAGGGCCCAGCATCCAAGGCAGATGATGTTCTTGCAGGAGACAGGGAGCTTGCCCCCTTTTCTGTTTCCCAACACAGTGGAGGAAGATTATAGTGCCTTCTATATCTAACAGCTCTCTTTATGATCTGTTGCAATGCAGAGCCTGCTCTTCCCAGATGATTTGTGAGTAGAGGCTTCACCATGGTGGTCCAAACCATGTGATCTCTCAGGGCAGTTTGAGGATAGCTCAGCCTAGCAAAAGAGAAGTGTATATTGTCAGACGGATGTTTCTCCTTATAGTCAGCATTTTTTTCAAAGTGGTTTTTGAGGAAGCTTTGAGCTTGGCAAGCGCCAGTGTATGTGGAACGTATCAAAATTCGTTCCAAAAGCTAAAAACACACATTAGAAATATATATAGCATTTTAAAAGCAAGTTTAATGCTCTGGAAAGGAGTTCTAAAATGAACTAAACCCTGTGGATCAGTAGGAGTATTTATTTTGTGTGCTGTAGTAGCCTGACGGTGTCCATTCGGTGGTGTTTGTGAATTGATACTTATCAGTGACCTGACTGTTACAAACCTGAATTCCACTGA
The DNA here is from genome assembly GCA_027886175.1 of Phylloscopus collybita. Taxonomy (NCBI): domain Eukaryota; kingdom Metazoa; phylum Chordata; class Aves; order Passeriformes; family Phylloscopidae; genus Phylloscopus; species Phylloscopus collybita. Next base: position 19,451,727 of record JAJNNQ010000003.1, on the reverse strand, counting down.
GACCTCTGGTATGTTGAAGCTGTGTCATTTTCCTGGCACCAAGATACAGAATAACCTGTCTTACAAGATTGTCAGACCATTTGTGTCCTTTGTTTTGACTGAGTGTTCATCCTGTTGGGCTCTCTCAGCAAGAAGTAGGTTCCTGCGACTCTTTTGGGGAGAGAAATAGGTTTCTTGTGGTACCAAGGCTTGACATAGCACTGTTTGTAGCTCCTAGGCAGTATTTACAATCAGGAATTTGGGGTTGGACATTCAGCCCTGACTTTTTTCCCCTTTGTCTTTCTGAGCTGCGGTTTTTGAGATTATTTTCATGTAGCTGTTGGTATTCAAACCTGAATGAAGTGCATGTAGATTAAATCCATACTCCCGCATATGCACAGTATTGGAACATACGAGCATATGAGCCTGTGTATGCTGGTTTGTCAGTCTAGTTATAAAGCAGTTAAAAAAAGGCAGTGTGCATAGACAGTTTTGGCACTGCAGCCCTGGGAAATGGCAGCTGGCCAGAGAGTACCGAGGCAGGGCCAAGACTATCTGAAGAATACCAAATGCTGATGTTGGATATAGCTCCTTCTTTGCACTGGTTTCACTCTTCACCCCCTGGGCTTGCAGCTTGCCACCTCTGTGTCAGGTAGATGCTGGTTCACAAGGCACAGCTGGAGGTAGAGACAGATATCCTGGGTGTGTAGGAGCTGGTAATCAGATGCCAATTAACTGAAAGGTGTAATTACCTGCAACTGAAATCTGACCTCGGTGAGTTTAACTGTTACATTCCCTGAGTCACTGTTAGATTCGAAATGCTCATTCAGTTTTAAGTTATTTATCTTCTTTGGTATCGTGATAGCACTAGAGACAAGGGTAAAACCGCACCGCAGTGTGGCTTGTGTGTTCATGAGAGTTTTATCTGGTGAAGGCTGCTCAGTTTTGCTGAATGAATCTGTGAAACGTTTCCAGCAGAGGGCACTGAGGTTATTGGTCTCCAGCTCCAGTTGTTCCCCTACAAGTGTGTACTGGGGAAGCAGAAAACGTGCCTGTCAGTAAAACCTGTGCTTCACCCCTCTCCTCTGATGCTTTTGTAGACTGTCATAAAAGAGGGGATGCTGATGAAACAAACCAGCTCCTTCCAGCGCTGGAAGAGACGATACTTTAAACTGCGAGGACGAACGCTCTACTATGCAAAAACTGCTAAGGTAAGGTCCTGACAGTACCTCTGAGGCCAAGGAAGGAAGTCGGTAGAGGGGCTTTGGAGGCAGATGGGTGTCAGTGGGGAGGCAGCCCTTGGCAGCAAAAAGCAGCTCTTTAGGCACTGGTCTTCAGGCTTTGTAGCTACTAGAAGATCCTTGTGTTATGTCTCACACTTGGAAATCCTTGGTTTTGAAGTGAAGCATCATATGGACCTGTGATACTGATTTTTCCACATTTTTTCTCCCTTTGGTGCATGTTAGTAGGGAATGGACTCTGAATCAATAGAAGGAGGAGAGTGCAAATGAAAAGAGAAAGTGCAGTAGACAAGCAAGGCTAGAATTTATCAAATCAGAGCTGCTGTGCATCTGCTTTAGCATGTTGATAGCTATATATGAAACTGCCTCCTTTCACAAGAACAAAACCTACAGTTGTTTGGTGTTCTTTCTAAATAATCCTTTAATAAAATAAAGTAATTTTGTTCACTGTCTGAAGACAGGCCAGGGTGATCCCCAGTGTGTGGAACTAGACTTGCCAGATCATTGATGATGTTGGTGCTGTGTCTTTTCTTCAAATCATAAAAGGCTGTGATATGGAGCATGCTAGGCTGACTCTTCGAGTCTGCTGCTTATCCATTGGCTTCAAGAATGTATTGAGATTTTGAATTTTTTCTTTCCAGTCCATTATTTTTGATGAGGTGGATCTGACAGATGCCAGTGTAGCAGAATCCAGCACAAAGAATGTCAACAACAGCTTCACGGTAGGACTTTTTGCATTATTTTCTGTTCTTCTTGCATCTTTTCCCCACATCACATCTCTTTTGCAGAGTTGAAAAACACCTGAGCAATCTTCACAGCATCTTTCATGGAAATAAAAATAATAAACTTACTTTTCTTTACAATATGATAACTCACATTTGTGCACTTTGGGAATTACTTCATGTTACTATGTATTGCGCTAAGACTTGACATTCAGGGATTTTCTTCCCTATAAGCTAAGAGGGTTTGATAGAACCTGTTTGCACAGTGGGACAGAAAAATTTGTTCTGCTGAGGGAGTTAGAGGTGATGTTCATGTTTATGCTGGAGATCTTGCTAAAGGAATTTTGTTTTTCCCATAGGCATTAAAATATGTAAACTTCTTTCCCTGACTTTGTGTGTGTCTGTGTGTGTGTTTATATATGCATGCTATATATAGTGGGAAAGCAAAAGGAGGAACAGAAAGAAATAGCACAGAAATAACTGTGGGATTGGTTCAGGATACTCATTAGATGTGGAATGTGTGCTAAGTAGTTGCAGTCTGGAAATGTGGTCGTGTCCCTGCCTCATGTTCTCCAGGCTCAGGAGCTAGGAACTAGGAGGAAAAAATATTGTATTTCTAAGGTGCAGGTGTCCTGCAAGCTCCAGTTTGGGGGAGCACCTGGTGTGCGGAAAAAAACCATTTACATCAGCCCTGCAGGGTGAGTGTCGAGCTGGTGAGCAACAAACCTCCACACAGCTCCTGAGGGGCTCAGAGCAGAGGAGAAGGCCTGGGGATGGGAAGTGTTGCTCTAAGGCAAGGTGAAGGGGAAGCATTCCAGGTGGAGGCAGGAATCCCTCCTGGTCCTACAGGTAGTGACCAACACTGAGCAGTGTGCCTTGTGCTGCAGCAGGAGTGATCTGCTGCTTTAAACATCTGCCAAAGGACATTTCTGTTGTGTAGCTGTAGCTTTTGCTTTGCAGTGCCTGTGTCCAGATAAACCCCCAACACCTTCCCAAAGCTTGAAAACACTTTCTACATCCATAGTTGGATAGGTAGGAGGCAGGCACATCTGGGTATGGTAAATAAATATTGATATCAGGTGTCAGTGTGAGAGAACAGAGAGAGGGTGTATGCAGTGATTTGAGTAGGGGATATATTTTCACAAATATGTTGTTATTTACCTGTTAATAAAGCATTTTATCCTGGATCTTGCCTCAGTTTTCTCAAGTATAAATAAAGACTGATTTTTCAGATAAGTGTACTGTTATTGTGCTGCTTACTATTGTAGTTGGGAGAGATCTAATATCCATCAGAAAGACTGCATTAGGGACAGAAGGAAGAAGTGTATTTGCTCTCTCAGATTGCCCCATCTGAATCAAAGATTGAAGAGTTATTTCCAAGACTCTGGTATCAGGCTCTGTCAGTCCCTGCCTTACCTAGCTGATAAAAGGTAAAGGGTTACCTTGAAATTCAAGCAGGCACAGTTTGCACTGTCTCCAGTTGAGCAGTGTATCATGGTGCTTAGGTAAATTCAAGAAAAACATGTTTCCTTTTTATTTCTGTCTGCCATTTCTATCATGGCTTGTGGAGGTGCTTGACTCATTTACCTTGGGCTCTGGAAACACTTACGAAGTCAGAAGGTGGCCTAGTCTTGCTGCTACTTGCTCTGTTACATCATTGCTGTCAGTGCTTTGCATTCCTTGCAGTCATGCAGTTTTGTGTTGGTTGTCTTTGAGACACTCTGCTTCCCCTTTGTATCTTCCTTTCTGAAATTGAGTTCATTGATGCATTTTTTTCCCTGTTTCAAATCAGTAGGTCATATGATTTGATTTTTTCTCCTAAACTGAAAATAATGTAGCGTTTGGTGTTGTAAGTAGAGTTTTTGATGTTCTGGTTTTCTTTTTGGTTTTCTGTTTTCTTCAATGAAGACTGGTACTTGTGGATTTGTAAAAGAATGGTTTCTTTCTGAGAAAACTCAGCCTCTGTCCAGGCATCTGTACTGCCTAATGTATGGATTCTGCAGATCAGGTTGCCTGAATGACACTCCTAACTTCCTGAGATAAAGATAAGCAGCAAAAACATCAGATGAACCACTTGGAGGAACAATGTGTATCCACAACAGAGAGGTAGTAAGGGCTGACCAGTCAGAAGAGCAACTGTTGAAAGTGCGTTGAGGAACATGGGGAGGTGGCCTTGTGAGAAGACAAAACCAGAGCATAAAGCCAGGAAAGGTTGTGCTGTGTGGATAGAGGAGTAAGGTTAAAAAACAGCTGCCAGTAAACCTTTTACATAGGATGTGACTGACAGGTAATTTGTTTGCTCTCAGAAGGAAGGAGAGCAATAAAAATGAGTTTTAAGACACAGACCCCTTCCTCTAAAAAAAAAGTGTGTAATGACAAATTCTGCCGTGGTTTACTTGGTTGATCTTGCATAGATTTCCTCAGTAAGAGTATCCTCTTTGCAGTGGGGACAGTTTTCAGGACTGCTACCCAGAGTTCATGGATAGATGACTATAGAATGGGCTGGGAGCATGTGACATGGGGCATTTTTGAGCTTACGATGTTGTACAGCTCCCATTCCCTGATGTGTAACAAAAAGCTTTATGTTTAGCTTTGTTCCTTTAGGTCAGGCAGTGTGGCTGCAGAGATATTTGACAGGAAACCTCTGGGAACAAATCTTATAGCAGCCCCATGCCAGGGCTCTCTTCTCTCATTAGGCCTCTAGGTGTTGTATTTGCAGGTTCTGTCTCTATTGCTGTTCTCTGCCATCTCTGTTCTTGAGAGTCAGCTGTCTATAAGGTATATTCTTCTGGGATGTCTGGGCTGTGACAGTCTGGGCTTTCCATGTATGATCCCTTGGTACATGGTGCATAAATCTCTCCCCAGCCTTTTTCTAAGGTTGCTGTCTTGCCCAGGGCCTTAGAGAAGATCTGCTGTGGCACAAATGCAATGATAAGTGTGTTGTCCTGGTAGTTCGGGACCCTTTATTTCGAAGAGCAGCCAAATTTTAGCCTGCACTCTTGCCATCAGTGTGTGTTATTTTGTATTCCTGACAAAATAGAGATCAGCAGCATTGGATGAGTGAGGTCAGGGCCTGCCCCTGATTTCTGAGCAGCACTTTCTTAGCCATATCCTCAAAACCTCTTGTGATTTCTAAAAAGCAGATGATTTGGGATCACATTATGTACATTGGGTCTTTGTAGCGAGACTTTAGCTCTTTCCATGAACAGTTTTTTCTTTGACAGTGCAGTTTTCCCATAATGTAATTTGTTAAGGTGCCCGCATGATGGACTAGCCTGCAGTTCTGTGAGGAGCATTAAAACAAAATCTGCAATGAGAATGAGTTCCATACTTTAACCTGGAATAGTGTTTTCTCAAGATGATGCTGGGAAGCCTAGGTTTTACTGGTATCTATCTCAAAATGATCTGCTTTACCTGTGTCATGGATCTGAGCCATCCATCATGCCTGTTCTCCCCTGTGACACCTGCAACATCAGAGGGACACCAATCACTCTCTTGCCTGTTGCTCAGGTTAATGCTTTGCCACCACAGCTGTCCCCTCAAAAGTCCTTGAAAACACTTTGGATTATCTCCTTTGGCCCAGTTTTGTGTTTGTGTGATGAACAAATTCTTCCACCTCAGACTGGTGTGTGGGCTGAAGATCTGCTCTTTTCTAGAAGGTGCCAACTGAGTTAAAACCATTACAGCCTGCTACCTTCAGTGTAGTTAGTACAGTGGTTAAAGAAGTGGTTCCTTATCAGTTCATTGACCCTTTCCTGCTTTGTGGACAATTTGTGTAAAGGTAAGATATGTATTCTTTAATACTAGTCAAAAATGCCTATCATTGTCAGGAGAGGGTCTGGAAAGGACATCATGTCTTCCCAGATATTTTGTGTTCCAATATGATTCTCACATGATGGTTTGGTAAATGTTTTCCAATTATTGCTACGAAATGGTGATGTGGACTTTCACCCTCATTCTCATAACGTGAATTACAACATTTACTTCTTATCTCATCTGATTCAGAGCTTTGAGATCCCATAGGATAAATATCCTCTGTGTGGTGAGGAAATTTTGTGTAGCTTGGTTTCTTCTTTCTGATGCTTTGGTGAAATGGAAGCTCATTCAGAGCACGTTTTTGAGTGCCAGGAGCCATGCTAGTGACCCCTCCTCCACAGTTAAAGCTCTTCACTGGAAGAGGTGGAGCTTGAGCTGCTGAGCTCCTGTAAACCCTTTTTTGTTGGGAAGTACCTCTCAGCTCAGCCGCAGACAGGAAACAGCATATTATTACAGTCAGTGCCTGCCTCTCCACTTCATTGCCGTCAGAAGGAAACTTATCCCAGCTCCTCCTTAAGCAGGCAGCTAATCAGCTTGTGGCAAGTGGAACTTAGCTCAGAGGGACTGACCACAGACGAGACTAAACCTATTAATTGCATGTCAAGCAATCTGTTTAGGTTTTTATCTAAGGGAGTAGGCTGCTCTGGACACTAGTTTAGAGGAAGATTGAACGTGAAAGGTAAGAGCAGGAGTTTGAGTTTTCTGGATTGAGCACTGGGAAACATGGCACCTGTGCCAGCATAACAGATTATCAGAAGCTCAGGTCCTTTGGAATACATTTGCTATGAGCTCTTGCTCTTCAGGTGTTCTCTCCTGAGTGGGCATATGTAGATGTATTCTCTAGAAGAGGAGTAAAGGGAAGTGTGCCTGCGGTGCTGTTGGTAATGCTGCACCCAGTTAAGAAATACTGTTTATTAGCTGATGATTCACCCTGACCAATGTCCCAGGAGAGAGGAAGTATTCAGGTTAGAATAATACCTCTCTTATAGAGCACTTGCATGACTGGAGGCAACAGTGGTTGTGGTAGGCTGAGGAGCAGGGAGTTGCTGGTGCCCTGAATGAGAGAGTGCAGTCGTCTTTGAGAAGGAGTATGGATGTCATTCTCCAGCTGTGTGGAAGCCTGAGGTGTGCTACGATTTATTTCATACTATAACCTTGTTACTTAATACTGACTCTATTCAGCAGCAAAGTTGCCAGTCTCTGTCTTGTGAAGTTTTACATTACTGATCTCCAGAGTGTGTATTTTTGCTGTATTGTCCCAGGGCTTGACACTGTGGAGATATAGTGTGAATTTTCATTTCTGGGTAAGTAACCTTTCCTATAAGCAGAGGGCAAAGTGCTTGAACTTGGGTAAAAAACCAAAGTGCTGACAGTCCTTCCTGATGGGGAGAGTATGTTGTTGATGTTTGCCGTTCATTCACAATGAAGTGAAAGTGCCTTTGCCTCTTCATGGTTTTGTGTCAAGTTGAGTTATTTGTCTAGGTGCTTTTAAGTTAAAATATACCATTATCAGCAGAGAAGGCAGTGAAGTTTTCTCCGAAGAGTTTGGTTTTGAAATAAAGTAGTGCTGCTGAAGTTACAGAGAATTTGCTACTCCTGCCTAGCACAGGAGCTGTGTGCCTGTGAGGCACTGTTGGAACATGAGAGACCCTGATCTGCCAGATCAGAGGTTGGTTGTGCTGGTTTGAAATACAGGCATCAAGAAAGAGCATATCACTTATTTTTATGAGGAGAAAGAATACAAGAACTTTCATTGCAAGCTGTTTGCAGGAAGTCGTAGTTGGACTTCAAGCTTCGGCTGATAGAGATCAGGAAAATCTGCATGATTTGACACTTGCACAGATTCTCAGAACTCCCCTGTGTGGCCTCAGCCCTCTGAAGAAAATGGAGTTGAACATATGCTCCAGGGAGTCACTGGGCTTCCTAGCAAGGGAGAGGATTTTCCTCCTCTGCTTCCTCAACAGGGGGGTAAATGGACACAGAGAGAAGGTATCAGTTGGGCAGAGACTGATTAATCTGGCGACAGTGACATAGGCCAGTCCCAGGTGTCCTGAATTCTCACACAGTCATGGGTTGCCCTGTTAATGTTTGGAAAAGGGAAAGATTAGAAAAGAGGGACCTCTGAACCAGGATGGTTCTTTCCTCCTTGTTTTTAAACTCTCATCTCTAAATTGGGCAAAATTGGAGCACATGTTGGAAATTCAGTTTTTGCTGGGGGTTGTTGTCTTTTCCACACCCATGTGTGTACACATTCAGGAATTATACACTCTTTGCTAGTGCTTGTACTCTGTTTATATTGGCAGCTCTCAGAATTTCCTTTATAAGCCAGTGAAAAGATGAGTAGAGCTGTGTATTGCCGTGTCTAGAATGTCTGCTGGTATTCCACCTTCCTTCATTAAGTGCAGTTCAGTCCCCATTTCCTGTCAGAACCGCTGCAGTTTCAAAATACTTTGCTATTTTAGTAGTTTGTAATCCAGACTTCAGTGCAGTTTTTTTCTCCTTGAGAAAACAGACCTTTGTGAGTCACTGTTAGTCAGTGAAAATAGTCATTTAAAATCCTTTCATGTCAAGTATTTTTGCGACTCTTAATCCAGCCTCCTGTGGGAGCTGGTTGTTAGTCTGCTGTCGCAAAAGAAGGCAAAATCTGGAGAAAAATTACCAAAAAGAAGATAAACATGGGAGAAGAGTTAGAGAGTCTGGAAGAAGTTGCTGTGGGTGGAGAGATCTGGCGATAGCTACTGTATGTTACAGAGTGACTCAAAAATAATGCGGGAGGTTTTGAGAGAGATGAAACTACTGTAAGAAGAAGCTAGACTGAGCTTTAACTGTTTTACTGTGGGACAGGATAGACAAGGAGCTGAAAAGTGAAGGAGATTGTTTCTGAAGAGCTTTTGCTTTCCTAGAGCGAAGTTTACAACTTCGAAATCATGTCTGCCCTTGTGCCTGAACACTGGGAGCTTCTGTTTGATAATCTCTTTGCTCTTTGTAACTGTCATGCTGAACTGGGGTTTCACCTGCCTTCCTGAGCAAGACTGCAGATTTCAGCATCTTCTCCCCTTCCAGGTGGGGGCACAAAGGCAGAAGCATGTGTGGTCATTTGAGAATACATTCAGCTTTACACGGAGGCTGCTCTAGAAGGAAAAGGCTCCTTTTTATGCAGGGAGATGCTTGCTAGCATTACTTGCAGCAGTGCTGCCTCCCTATTTCTGGTGCTTGTGATGGTGCACGTACAGGACTTGTCTTAGCCTGGTGGCCCAGTGTGGAAAGCTCCTGGGTTCATCAAGCTGCTGAAAGATATTAATTTCCTGTTGTGCTAGCTACCAGCCTCCCTTCAAAACTGCTGAAGTTAGGGAGCTGTGAGAAGCTGCAACTAACAATAAACTCTCAGTAATAGGTCATTTTCCTACCACTGATAGGATCTTTTATTGCCCAGTGCTGTTATTTACTGAGTGCCAGCCTTGCCATGTGTGAGCCCACTGGGACAGCAGCTCTACCACTGGGGAACAGTCCTGTCCCTCTGTTCTTCATGGGTTTGCTTCTGTTTGAGTGAGTGGGAAGCTTTCTCTGAAATATCCTTCACTTTCCTAAATGGGCTACCCTTTCTGAACAGAGTGGTTCTGTTTAGGAACTCTTCCTGGCAGGACCTTGTGCTTTGGAAAACAGGTAAAGATGCATGTGCATATGCTGCATGAGGTGGAGGGTGTGTGGGTAATGGAGCTGTGCTAAGATGCTTTGGCACTTGGTACAGCCACCCTGTCCACTCCTGTTGGGTACTGGGCCATCCTTGGGGATCTCTAGGGATTAACAGGCCTGAACTACCAGGGTAGTAGCATTTCTCACCTTCTAACAGTGACAAAAACCTTGCATGCTCTAGCTTTTGACATCTGTTAAATTGTTGCTAAAGTCTTAAAGTCCTCTTCTTGTCTGTGCTCCTGTTACCAATTGCCAAGAAGAGGAATGTGCCTTGTTTAGGAACAGTTTCCAGAAGCCTGTAGGAATGTGACCCTGGTATGAGAGATGATAATTTTCCCAGGGATAACGCTCTGTCTGGTCTAGTTTCTCGCTGCAGCATGGGGGAGGATAGGGACTGGGAGAAATCCCAGATGGAGGGTCAGCACGAGTTGAACTTGACCTGCGGCACAGCATAGGCAGTAAGTGCCAGTGCTAGTGCTCAGAGAAGATGCACTGCTGCCCTGGCTCAGGAGGGACAGATTGCAAGGTGCGTGAACCTAATAATGTGAAAATGGTTCTAAAGAGACCACAACACACACCGGACCTGCTTGCCTGTGGAAATGAGCTATCCTGGATTTTATAGATTGAGAAATGAAGGTAAAACAGCCACATGGAAGTTGGGGATAAAATAGCCGGTATATTGAGAACAGAGATCTGGGCACTTAGGGCTTTGAGGAAAATCTTGTTACTGCTATTAAAAAAAAAAAAAAAGGGGGGGGAAAGGAATTTGGCACAACTGTAAGAACATTAGTGACTTGTTTTATTTGGTGGAAATGAGAGTTTCCATGGGTGGAAGATGGTCATTTTAGCAGGAAATTAAGGTCTTGCACTATAAAAAAACCCATACAAAACTGGTGCATTTTCTCCAGTGTTATATAAAAAGCTACTTTTTCTTTCCCATATCATCCAGGTTTTGGGGGAAGAGGATTGGTGCAGTTCTAGAGAGCTCTAAATGACCTCTGCAGTGAGTTAATGGGACTGGATTTGTTGGCAAAACTGGGTGAAAGCTGAATTGCAAAATAGAATAGGGCTGTAGTCTGTGGAGGAAGGCAAGGCTTGGATCCTTATGAGTCTTTGATACTCATAGTATTGCTCTCTTCCAAACTGTAGACACCTACTAAAGTCATACTGACTCACTGCCTAAATCTTTGCCCTGATGCTGAGCTCCAGATTGTTTCAGAAACAGACATCATTCAGACAGGCATTAAAGATTTTAAGTGTTAAGGACTGGTTTGAATCTCATATTTGTGTTTTCTTCTCCCTTTTCCTCAGTCTTTTTTGCATATTTGCTGAGGGAGTAGCAATTGCTAATCCACTCTTAATCCATTTTGCCCTGTGTGAGTTCAGTAATTGTGTTTGAAACACAGTGGATTTGCTGGTTTGTGAACCTTGCTGATGAACACAGGTGAGGTGTTTTACTGTATTCCAGTGTTCATTTCACTACTGCTGTCACTGAAACAGGAGCTGAAGTGGAAAAATGGCTGGGTCCTCATTACAACCTCACCCCATTTTCCTTCCTGAGTCTTGGACTCTCAGGATGCCAGGATCATTCTTCACCATATAGAAAAGGCATAGCAGTTAACTACAGGTGGGGGATGGTTTCCCTACCTTTGCCATATGTGATCAAACTGAAGGTTTTACAGCATTTTTTTCCTAGTTTCTAGGTCTCAAGAGCTCCAGAAATTCCTGTTGTCTCTGTACTCAAGTCATCGACTGTTTGAAATAATGCAGGATCTCTTAGGGGGATTTAGAGCTAGCACCTTTGAATGTAAGTCTATATTGGAACAGGATATGAGTAAAAGGAAGCAGTCAGAATGAGCAGGTGTTCTCATACCCCCACTTTTGGCCATCATGAGAAATGTACACATCAGGAAAATTATATTTAGCAAAGTTCAATGTCCCTCCACCCCGTCTCCCCCTGCAGCTTTTCTTCTGTCAGCTCTGTGATTGGGCCAGTGTGATCTTAACTTGCTTTGCCATCTTTTGTGGTCACTGAGCTCACCAGATGTACTCTGATAACAAGCAGTCCCAGGGCATGCTTGGCTAGACTGTCACTTTGTTGCTGAGAAGTTTCTGGGCAGCCAGAACATGCCCCAGGTGAGCAGAGATGGTAGAGTTGTCTTGGGTGGCAGCAATACAAGAAAATGAAGTGCTCCAGCTGTTGGGGAGGGGAAGGTTGCTCAGTACAACAAAGGGTGAAGTATATCAGATTTCTGTTTAAAATTTGGTCTAATATAGGAGTCTTTTTTGGACTGCCTTTTGAATCTGATTATTCACAGCTGTTCATCAGGGAAGGACATCCAGGGACATTAGTCCATTTTTAGAACATTAAATGAGGAGTTTTCTTTGGTTGGCTCTGTTATTTGTTAACTGGCTGGATTTGAAATGTCAGTAAACTGGTGTTAGTTTTGGACAGAGGAGTGTGAGTCAATATGAGAGGTGGGGGTTAACAGCCGGTAAGAGGGAATGGGCCATGTGAGAGAAAGGAGATAAAGCTGAATTTTCAGTGTTAAGAGTGTCTGTGTTTGCAGAAGACAGCCAATGAAGGCATGGTTATTTTCAGATTTAGGGTTTTTTAGGTTTAGAGTGAGCAAGCTTGAAAATTGAGAAATTCTCTAATAGACTTGAGATGACTCACGGAGGGCACATAAATACTTCTGGGGACCTGACTATCACCTTCATTTCTGCAAAATATATTTCATATGCAGTGAGAAGTTCATAATTAACCTGTATCCTGATTTGAAATGTCTTTAACCCTTCCTGCCATTCCCATGTGTCCTTACGATTCTCCAGGAGTGATTAGAGGGATTGGCAGCCTTTTTTCCCCCCATGACTGTGGAGCTCTTTTCCTGGTCAGGATTAGGTGTCAATCATATCACCAAGTGGTGACTGCTGGGCACCCAGTTTCTGCTAATGAGTGAAATCTAAAGAATCCCACCCAGAAGTTCAGTAGCATCTAGGATCAAAGAAGTTTTTAATATTCACTTTTTAGGCAGAACAAGCACTTTTAATTTGCATAATTTCTCATATCTAGATACAGTTCTGAGCTGTTTTGGGACAGGAAAGCTCAGAGTTCTGCCAATCCCTGAACAAGCCAAAAATCTATGAGATTAAAAATAAATCTGAAGACTTTTTATTGGTTTTGGATTTTTTTTTTAACTCCTTGTAGGGTAGCCCTCATCCTAACTTCAGAAGCAATCAGATCGTTGTTTTCGTGCTCTTCTTCTATGAGAACAAGAGGTCACTGGATGACATTACTGCTTTGTAAATTTAGAACAAATAAAAGGAAATGCTACTTCACCTAGTGCGTCGTCATCCTGTGGAATATACTGTTCCAGGATGTTAGTCAAAAGCTGTAGCTGGAACATAAAAAAATAGCTGGACCACGCTCATTTGTAGCCATGTTCACCAACAGGGACAACCAAGCCTTGTGTTCCAGCACGTTGGCTCATTGCAGCTGAAGCTGAGAGTGAACTCCCCGGACTCCTGGCTGGGAAAGGACAGCTTTCCAGGGGGAAGATTGCTGTGGCTTCTTTTGAACTGACAAGAATGCTTTTATTTTTGTGCGAGATGCTAAATTGATCATCCCTCTTGCCTGGACAGTGCAGTGTATGTAACAGCCTTGGCCCTCTGTCAGTATCCTTCAGCAGGTGGATGTCTGGAGCTGAAATAGCTGGCACAAGGAGAGGGAGGGAGCAGTGGCAGGAGGAGTGTGTGTGAGCCCAGCGCTGTAGCACACGTGCTGCCCACCAGCCTGGGCAGGAAGGAGCCGGCCGCTGCTGCGCTACAGGGCAAGCACGAGGGGCTGCTGCTCCCCAGGTACCCAGGCTGGGCTGGGGGGTGTGTGAACAGCTGAGCTGCTGAGCTGCTGAACTGCTCTGCAAAGGAAGAGGCCCTATTAACACGTTTCTGGATTCCTGATTATCCTTGTTAAGATGTTTAACTGTAATACTGCTGCATATTAATGAGGAAAACAGGTTTGTATGGTTTCTTCATTTCCCCAAATGGTTGCTGCACTAGTTACATTAAAATCTTGTCTGTCCTTCATAGTGAAGTCTGAATTGTCCCAGTTTTTCCTCATTAGGAGAACAAACTTGAGCTTGCTCTAAGGAGCAAGCTTTTTAAAGAGGTTTATTCTTTTATTTCCCATCTCTGGTGATACAGCAAATCCCAGTGCAAATGTTGCTTTTGAACTGACTAATGCGGAATGCTCTTCATATATTTATCCTGCATAGCTACATTTTTATTTGCAGGTTTTTGTTACACAATAGACCCTTTATTTTAATTCTGTGACTCTTTGTCTGGATGATTCATGTATGGAAATCTTTTGATCTCTTTATTTATCCTCTTGTCTTAGAAACTTTGACTTTGTTCTTTGAGCAGAGGGTTGTCTAACACTGAATGTGGGGATTTTTAAGATGATGCAGTAGGTGACTTAAGAAGGAATTAGTTGTTTTCTATATTGGATGATCTCTCCAATGATCCAGGAAGTCAGTAGCCTCAGAAATTAATTCTTATCAAAGGAGTATCTGTATATCTGTATTTTATGTCAATATTTTAAATTTCTTGTCTTCCAGTGTGATTAAAAACTATGCTGTAGTTTGCATTTTCCTTCTGTCTTCTCAAAAAGACAGAAAAAAAAGAAAAGGGACAGCACTGAGTAGAACTATTCTGAAGCTGTTCTTCCCCAGTGCTCCAGAGCCAGTGACTCAAATGAACTGGTGGTTCCTTACAGAATTTGGCTGGTTTTACAGCCTTGAGAGGTCCTTGGATGCTTCATCCTAGGATGTTTTGGACTTTATATGTGCTACTGTTTGCATATGCAGCTATAGATGTTCTCGGCCTTATTACCAGGAAGAAAGTGAGGCCCAGTGGTGACTGAACAAATTAGCTAACCTTGGTTTTACTTCCAGGGAAAAAGTTGCTTCCTCTTAGCAGGACTCAGGCATGCCCCTTGTTCTTCTTCACGCTGATTTATGCACCAGTGCTTCATGCTCTGGAAAAAGTTTCTCTAGTGTAGCCATTCTTACATAGCAGAGTTTTTGGTGGAAATACATTTAACTAAGCACTTTCCTGCTTTCCCAAGGAAGAAGAAACATTTCTGTGATTACTTTGTTTTGAAATAATTTTTTTCAAAGCTGGAAACATTTAAAGAAAAATGAGGGAAGAGAGAAGGAGTTCTTCAAAATTTTATTTTTAGAATAGTGTAAATATTTACTTCTGTGTGCTTACAGTTGATACAGATCAGGTCATTTTGTCCAAGATAGAATGCTCCGAACGCTAAAACTGTGTTTCTAATATGAATGGCCAGTCCTTTCTTTAAAAAGGGTTTTAGCTCCTTTCATTGCCTACTTAATGTGTCTTTAGCACCGGTTTCTAGGTATTGCTTGTGCCTCTGGGTAAGGTGGTGTTATTGCAGCTGAATCTGCAGCCTGTCAATGAAAAGAAATACAGTTTGAAAATTGAAGACCTTAAAATAGAGCAGAACTTTTCAGGTGTATCTTTTTTGTTGACATTACATCCACATTTATTGGAGGATCCTCTGAGGCACTTCAACGTCAATTAAAGTTTGGTGTTTATCTTCATAGGCTTTTATTTTTAATCTGTTTTATGAATGATGATGAGAGAAGTGAGAAACAGACTGAAAAACAGGGTTATCATGTATTGGGGTGATGTGTGTGGGTGTTTTAGTGTTCATTAACAGAACTTTGGCTGAATGGTTGAGCCTCATGAGTTTGACAGAATCCTAGTTTATTTTAATCCATTCTTTCAGATGTTAGGTACAATTTGCTTGAAAAGCAGATGATGTAGACAAATTTTTTCATGTACAATATGTAGAGGGGTGCAGGAGAGTCTGGATTGCTGGAAATTTTTAAAGCTGACATAAAAGGGAATAGTTTGATTTTTTGTTAATAGTGCTCAACCTTAATGCAGCTTTTCTTAAATCCAGGTCTTGCAAACACTTCAGTATTGGTCTAATTTAAGTCAGCTTGATGGAAATCAATACAGAGGTGTGCACAAAGAGATAGTGAGATATTGACACTGTGGGGAAGAAGGACTTTACTCTTAGGAAGAATAAAGGTTGATAGATATATAGTCAAGTGTGGACTCCAGCTGAACGGGCAGCAGGCATGGTCCTCTGAAAAGCAGAGAGCTTTTATTTCTCTCTGCTGCCACCAGCTGACTGAAGGAGAGGGAGTTGGTGGCAGAAGACCCAGGGTCCTGGTCCCACTGTGGGCAGAGGGAAACTTTGGCCACCCTGTGTGTCTTCTGCTGGTTTGTTGAAATATTGTTTATTTAAGACAGGGCAGTTAATGCATGGGAATTAGCCCAGGGTACAAACACGCTGAGGATAGGATTGTTAGAAGGAGGCAGACTCACCACAGCCTCAGCCTAATAGGGGAACATTTGTTAGAATATCTTTTAGGTATGTAGAACAAGCCCTCAGGAAACATGAGGGTTCAAATTGCTTATTTTGTTTTATTTCTCCTCTCCCCATGAGAGGAGAAATAACAAATTATATAATGACTAAATAAATTTTTAGTATGATATTGTAAAGTATGTTATCTAAATCATTAATTGCTAGAAACTGGTATACTGTGCTGTTAACAAAATGTCTTAATGTTCTTACCAGTTTTAAAAGTACAGTAAGTCCTTTAAAAATACTGCAAGGTCTGCACATAATTACTCCTGCTGCTCTGTTCTTGATTTGTGTTGTGCTGTTATTTGGGTATGAGAGATTTCTTTACTTATTTCAATATTGGGAATGACAGCTAAAATCTCAGTGGTTCTGTATATTTAGGAAGAAATTAAGGTGTGCTGTGGTGGAAGAGAAGCACGGTTCAGAGGTGCAAGTAACTTTCGTTATGCAGCTTTGCAAATAGTTTCAACAGACTGCACTATTGGTAGGGTGTTCCCTTGCTGTCTCTCACTGACATGTCCACTCCTCATTTTCTCTCTCTTCAGATTATCACTCCATGTCGGAAGCTCATCCTTTGTGCTGATAACAGAAAAGAGATGGAAGATTGGATTGCAGCACTGAAAACTGTTCAAAACCGTGAACATTTTGAGGTAATAGGAAAATGTGTTCCTTTGTATTCTGTGCTTCCTCTGCTAAATCACAGCTTGTTTTTAGAGTCATCTTCCAGTGAAGTTAATAGAAGTTATTTTATTGACTCTAATGGGTAATAGTGCTAGGACCTTCCATAAAATTGATCAAAAATACATTGAAGTGATTCTCCAAAGAATGTTTGGCTTTGTATATGCTCCCTTGGGAATTTGGAGAGAATTTTCAGAGCATGGATAGGTTATGAAACAAAGTTCCCCTCCTACTGTCTTTTCATTTTTCAATTATCCTTCTTGCCCTAATTCACATCTTGCCTGCTTGGTACTCTGCCAGCTCCAGTGCATCTGCCTGCTTCCTGGGGCTGGGTGAGACCAGCACTGCCACCACAAAAAGCTGTCTTGTGTTTTCCCCACTCTCATGCTTGTCTCCCTTATGCTGGCACAAGCATTTCTCTGCTACACAGTGAGCCAGGTGGGGGAACTGGTCTTTCTGAAAATTTAATCCAACAAAAATATGGGGATAAATTCTCCAGCAGATAAATTCTCCAGTTCATTTCCCTAGACACACTTGTAGTAAGACAAGGATGAGAGGTGGTACAGGAGCTGTAATGAAGGCGTGGCTTCTTCAGGTAGTCTTTTTTGCCTTAGAGATCTTGAGTTTCTGCTGATGTGTATAAACTGCATGTGGCCCATCCTTTCCTAGTAAAAAAGTGTTCTGTTTCTGCTTTTTCTGACTGCTTCATGCAAGTCTTCAGAAAAAAAAAAAAAAAGCCTTGTTGCTCTGCTTTATACCTTGCTGTAATACATTTTTATCCTCAGTCTACCCAGTACAGCATGGACCATTTCTCAGGGATGCATAACTGGTACGCCTGCTCCCATGCCCGGCCAACGTACTGCAATGTGTGTCGGGAGGCCTTGTCTGGGGTCACGTCACATGGGCTGTCCTGTGAAGGTGAGTGTGCCCTCCTCTTCTGCCTGGGGAGGGACAGACTCATTTTATTTTTGTTTTTTTGCCCATATACCCAAATACTGCCATCCCTTATTAAAGTCGTGTATCTGCAATGAGCAGATACACACTTCTGAGGTATCTGAGAGAATATTCATCAGAAGACTCCTATTCATGAGAATAATTGTATTTGTTAGAACGTCCTTGTTAAATGTTTGAGTGCCAGGAGGTTATTCTTTCTCAGCCTTGGCTTAGCAGAAATGCCTGTCTGTGCACAGCTCATGCTTCTAACATGAATGCAGTGACACCTATGCTGTGTAAAACGATGGAAGAATGTGTGACTATGTAAATGGTGTTAAATTAATGAGGTGATTGCTAAGCTTTGTACAAACAACTGGCAAAAATGACAAGGCAAGAATTAATAGCTAGATCAGAACACTTACAGCCAATAATTTTGGTGGTGTAAGAAGGATGGAGTGTGCCCCTGCTTTCTTCTGGAGCCAAATACACACTGGCACATTAGACCTCCTGAAGCAGGATTAACACATTCTTCTCTTCCTCCCTAGTATGCAAGTTTAAAGCTCACAAGCGCTGTGCTGTGCGGGCAACCAACAATTGCAAGTGGACAACTCTGGCCTCTATTGGGAAGGATATCATTGAGGATGAGGATGGGGTAGGTGTTAATCTGAGCTTTTCCAGCCTTACCTTGATAAGGAAGCACTGTCTTGTGTTCTATAGCTTTTTTTCACTTCATAAATAGCAGATTCTGCCTTTACATGGAAAAGATTTCTGCTGTCAGAGCATGAGATTCTGTGTGAAAAGTCCAACCAGGATAGCAAGGGATTCCTTAGTGGGAATAAACTGCTATGGACTGGGGGAGTTGAGATTAAATAACTAGAGGCCTGGGGAACTTGATCTAAGTTTTGGCAAAAGAAAAATAAATGAGTGTTTGGAAGAGCACCTTAGCATATTGGGAGGTCTGATGCAAGTCATTGTTTCCTGGGTAGCCTGGGGTGAGTCACCTGGACTCTTTGTGCTTGAGCATGATGTAAATGCCAGAATTGGTCCTCAGGCGTTTTCTAGAAATTGCCTTTGCTGTCCTTAAACAGTGCATATAAAGAGTTGCTTCTCTGGGTATCTCAGAGTCATGATGCCTCCTGTACCTTTAAGCTTCTGTCCCTCTGTACCTTTTGCAGATCTCAATGCCACATCAGTGGCTGGAAGGAAACCTGCCTGTGAGTGCCAAGTGCACTGTGTGTGATAAAACCTGTGGCAGTGTCCTGCGTTTGCAAGACTGGCGCTGCCTGTGGTGCAAAGCCATGGTGAGTTGACTTAAGTGTGATCATTTCAGTAGAAGGACAGTTTTTGATCAGCTCTGTGGTATGTTCTTTTAATGACACTTGCTTAGAATAAAACCTGTAACCATACTACTGTCAGTGTTTGTCATGAAGGACTTTATTGTTCTGCAAGAAATAGAAATGTAATTTGTGCTCAAAAGTGTTGCTGTGATACATAAAAGCAAGACTTGAAAAAAGTATCCGGCTTCTAGCCAAGCTCATTTTATTTTGAGAATGAGCTTTCATAGAAGAATCTAATTACAATAGACATCCAATACAGTGGATTTTAAGGAGCTGTTATTTGTTATTTCTACAAGTTGAAAAGGTGCAACAAACTCTACAGAATACTCAGCTATATTAATAATAGCAATTTCCCTTCCATTGCAATAGATTGCTCTTACCTAACCACTGAAGTGATGCAGATCTTGCTATGTTTCCAGTTGCCTATAATACCAGTAAGAGAAGTATCACAAAATATGTTTTTAGAATGGGGGGCTCAAATGCCAAGCACTCTTATCTTGCAGTCTTTATATACCAGAAAAGTCCTGTATTTCATTTTTTGAGTGGCTTCAATAATCTCTCCTTCTCTTACCTCTTACGTCCTTCATGTCTTCCTGCTTTGTTTTTTGCTTTCTCATTCTCTTGAGTTCCCAGCTTTTTCTTTTGTTGCTACTTCAGATCTCTCAGCTGGGGCTGGGATTTTGAAAGCAGAATGCCTGAAGGCTGCTAAAGCCACAGACTCTGGTATCTGGTTCTCTCAGCACTCAAAGTGCTGGTCTCATAAATTCAAATGGCAGGAAAGTACATACTAATGGAAAGAAGGGAATTTGTAGAAGGCTCTAATTAGATCATTCTTAAAATAACTTTATCAGTAAATTCAACAATTGACATTTTTTGGTGATTTCACCCCCTCTGCCTTTCTTCCTCCTACAACTTCTTTTGAGTGGGTTTAGGAGTTATACCATAGTGTCCAAAAGAGTCTGAATTATTTTCTGGTGGTGTTCCAGGTACACACAGCATGTAAAGAGTTGTTGCCGAACAAGTGCCCTCTTGGGCTCTGCAAAGTGTCTGTCATTCCTCCTACTGCTCTTAACAGCATTGATTCAGATGGTAAGTATTCCTAATAAGTAGGACTTCCTTCTCCTCAGTTGCAGTCACTTCAGGTGGCCAGGTTCTGTCAGCTGAAAATTCTGCTTTTGCTGTTGTTGAAATTTGCCACTGGAAGCCATTGCTGAGTATGGCAGTGAACTGTTTGGTTTGCTTTTGCATTCAGTTTTATCTCCCTGTAATATCAGTGTTTGCTGTGTTGCAGCTGATTAAATTTATTGAAAATAACTATATTGCAGAAGCAATTTGGGAGGGTTGGGGAAGCTGAAAATTTTGGCATACTGCTAGGACATAAGTGTGACATTTGGCAGCATGAGGTGTGGTTCATGCTGGATTCAGGGCTGTGCACATTTGGCATTCACTCAGTGAGTGCCATAAGCACAAGGAAAATATTAGCTGCTTCACAGCTGGGCTGGGGTGTGGGCTGTTGGTTTTTCTCTCCATCCATCCCCATGGGCAGCTTCACATCTCTTGGCTTTTCCTCCCTCTTTCTTCTGTTTGCTCCAACAGGTTTCTGGAAAGCTACTTGTCCTCCTTCTTGCACAAGCCCTTTGCTGGTCTTTGTCAACTCAAAAAGTGGAGACAACCAAGGCGTAAAATTTCTACGAAGATTCAAACAACTGCTGAATCCAGCCCAGGTCTTTGACCTTATGAATGGAGGACCTCACCTTGGGTAGGCAGATATTCTATGGAGACAAAAATTCCTTGTAAATAGCCAGAAAGTATGAGGGATTTATTTGATTAAGCTCATCCTCCAAAGTGACAGGGAACCTATACCTCAGAGATAATTAAACACATGAGGTTTGGAGGGGTTTTCCTCTTTCTGTGTTAAGTGTTATTGATCAGCTAAAACAAAAAAATGTTATCAAAAAGGTTATTATATCCATTCATCAGTAATAGCAGGACAACTTGAGGTGTTTTGGGGGAATTCCGAAACACTCCTCTGGAAGAAGACCAAACATGGAAAGCTTGAATCCATAAAAAAACTTGTCAGCAGTCTTGTTAGAGGCATCCTGATGTACTGCTAAGAAGAGTTAATTTCAGTTAACTCAAGTAAACAGACACATATCCATAGATAGCAAATTAATATTGTCAAGATGAGATTTATTGAGAAATAACTTACTTGAGAAGTCTGTGAAACTTCATCTCTCAAGGGCTTTATAAGGGTGATATTTTAAAGAGATCTCCTATGAGTATGTTTGGTAAAGTTGGTTCTGCCCTGGATCTAAGTTACATTTCAGACTATTTGCCAAATTATGCTAGAATATCTGTGGATATAAAAAAAAAGTGAGTGCTGTGAAATAAATTTCTTTTGTGTGTTTCTGCAGCTCTCACTTCAAAAAAAAGTTTGGTCTTTAGTTTGCCCCCTTCTAAATGTTTTTCTGTTGCATCATATTTAAGTAACTTTTGTCATTAATTGGTGCTCCTTATGCTAAGAGCCAACACAAGATGAATTTCCCTCATCTTTTTCTCACAGTGCCTCCAAGTCTTTAACTAGGTCTAGGGGCAGGGGGCTAAATCTGGGAGTGTCCGTTCCTGGATGAATGATCATTGGGTTCTGCTCTCCTGAGAACTGTTGTGGTTCTTTGTCATAGCATATTGCAAAACACTGGCATTTAAAACTGCAGTGTTCTGTTGAGGGAATGTGTTTGGCTGAAAAATAATTTATAAAAGACTTGTAAAATTAAATACTTTTCTTATTCCCCTCCCCAGCTGGACTGACTGTCATGAGGTATTTGCTTTTAAGTAGGCATGCAAAGGAAGGGATCAAATACCTTCTCCTGTGGTGCACACTTCTAAAACAGATGCTCCTATATATTTGCTTAAAAAGGAAGTGATGGTACAGGATAAAGCCTGCTTCTTGGTAATTTGAATATTTTCAGCTGATGCTACTCAGACTTGCACCATAAGATGTTGTCGTTTCTGGTAGTCATCTTTTGTGTGTCAGCACTTGATAAAATAGGGATTTTTTATGTACTACAGCAAATCCTGTTTAGGTAATAATATTAAAAAGACATACATACAAAGCCAAATAAAAGCAGGAATAGATACCAAAAATGTTCAGTAGGAAGTATAATTTCAAAAGAAAGTTGTTTTTATTATTATGGAAAGGGTGAATGGAGAAATTCACACTGGTAAGCTGCCTGAGGGTCAGACAAGGCACCAGAGCCTTGATTTATGTTGCTTTCCCAGAAGGACTAAAGCTTGTGATTTTTATTTCTCATGCAGTTGTCTCATGGCTGGTTGACTGCATGCAGGTCCCCCTCTTGAAGCTTTGCTTTAATTCTGTGGCTGTGAGTGTGAAGGCAGTGACATCAGAGCACTTGGAACCGTGTCAAATAACTGTTAGGCTGGATGCAGCAAGGCTGCAAGGAGTTAATTCAATGGATAATCAGCTATCACGTGCTCATCTCCTCTTCTGTAGAGACAAAAGTGCTCTACTTTAGTAGATGAGTATGTCTTAGGAGATATTTCTGTAGTGAGTAGCTATTGTAAGTTGCTTAGCTGTATTTATAATCCCTTAATTATAACCATTTTAATTCATTTATAATCTGGCAGTGACCCATATTCATTGCAAAGTCAGTGCCTAATTTAAGCAGCACTGCTGTGTTTATTACCTAGATTGGAATTATCATTTCTTTCTGTAACAGCTGATTGTTTTTCCCTCTTGCTTTTTTTCTTTCTCTTC
The DNA here is from genome assembly GCA_027886175.1 of Phylloscopus collybita. Taxonomy (NCBI): domain Eukaryota; kingdom Metazoa; phylum Chordata; class Aves; order Passeriformes; family Phylloscopidae; genus Phylloscopus; species Phylloscopus collybita. The sequence continues at coordinate 19,429,093 of JAJNNQ010000003.1, read as the reverse complement.
TCTGTAGTTTACGCTTATTCCAGAAATTTGACACTTTCCGGATTCTAGTTTGTGGTGGGGACGGAAGTGTTGGCTGGGTTCTCTCTGAAATTGATAGCCTCAACCTTCACAAGCAGGTACCTGCCCCAAGAGCTTGGTTGGATGAAGGAATGAAGTAACAACAGCATGGGCTGAAGAGGACTTTCCTTGGTCATGCAGATGTCATTTGCCCCTGGACTGAAGCTGCTGAAAGCTTACCATAGCAGTGCTCTTGCACTAGTTTTCTGCAAGAAGTGAATCCAGTAATAGATTATGGACACTTTATGCCTGTCTCCAGTGTTCCTCCACAAGATCCAACTTGTGCAGGAGCTCTGAGTGCTTCTGCTCTAGCACCAGCAGAGACATGCTCTTGATGGGCTATGGATAGAAAACTTGGGAGTTACATTGTGGATTATGCTCTGTTCCCTTTAATTCTGAGTCTTAGGGATAAGCAGAAACTTCACTGGGGTAGAGATATCATACAGTGTTTGCCTAGGAGCTGTCTGTGCTAGTTGTACAGAAACACAGTGGCACCACCTGATGGCTAAATACAAACCTCTAGGAGGTTTACTATGGTGAGGTGCTCCTTGAGATGGTAGCTGTAAAATGCTCCTCTCTCAACTCACAACCAAAAATAGAGGGAATTTTTCCTTGATTGTATGCTCTTCTGGCTGTTTTCCCCATCCAATTACTTTCTACGACCCTGGGATTAGCTGTTTCCCAGTGACTGGTGTGTGAAGGAATCAGTCATGTTACTCATCACTGTTCCTGGCTTGTGTTTCCCCATTTGAATATCACTTTCATTTTTCTTTTCTTTAATGCAGTGCCAGCTGGGAGTGCTGCCCTTGGGAACAGGGAATGACCTTGCCCGTGTTTTAGGCTGGGGTTCTGCTTGTGATGATGATACCCAGCTCCCGCAGATCCTGGAGAAGCTGGAGAGGGCCAGTACCAAAATGCTGGACAGGTGAGTAACCATCACTAACATCACCTGCTCTTCAAGGGTTGTGTGAAGATATCCTTCCAGGAGAGCAAGGCAGTCCTGACTCTGTCAAGCTTCTGGACCGCTTACTAATGCCAGATAACATTTTGTCATTGATAATCTACTGTCACCCTCCAGCAAGAGAAAGTGGTCTGGCGTTCCATGTTTCTGCTGCAGAACAGTGAAATTATCTGGATTCCAGTGTCCTCTCTTCTGTCCCAGAGTCCTCATCAATTGACTTTGTCAGCCTTTGTACTAGTTTGAAAACAAACTTGCATTGTAACCTAAGACAGCCTTAAAGTCATTACTTTTTTTCTTAAAGCAATTTCTTCTTGTTAATTCTAAACCAATTTATCTTGAACTTGGCTTAGAAATTAAAACCAAATGCAGAAGTGGATATCCACCCTTGGTATTGATACCTCCTGTATATATCTTTGTACATTTAAAACTGTCTCATGTTTTTAGAGTTGCATCTTGTCATCTCTTATGTTGAATCAAGTAATGCCAATGGAATTTTTGTGGAGAAGGAGAGATGTTCCCTATGCTGTAGAGTACTTGTTCATAGTGTCATCCTTCCTTCTTCCCCAGTTCAGCCCTTTTGTATTTCTGTTGCCACTCTGTGGCTTCTTTATATCAGTGATGGCTCCACTCCCCAAAGTGCAGTTTGTCCTGCTTTGCAGTTCTAACCTGTTACGTTTGGATAACAGAGGAAACCATCTGCATTGTAGTGACAAGTGTGATTTCCAACAGGTGGAGCATCATGGTGTATGAAACCAAACTCCCTCGCCAGGCCTCCACTTCTACAGTCACTGAAGATTGCAGTGAGAATTCAGAGGTATCTCTCAGGAGGGGCAGGGGACTGGAGCACCAGCCTTGGAGCACCCAAGATAGGAGGCAGTGACTGAGCTCCAGGGGAGCTGAGCTGAGCCAGACCTGCAAAGATCGAGGGCTTTAAGTTAGTGAAGTATTATGGAGAAAGATGGAGGTTGGGTTATCGGAGTCAACAACTCTGATAATTGGAGGGATAATGAGGGATGAGGAGGAGATGCTTTGGAACAGAACAGATAGGTAATTACTGCCTTTTATTTGCTTCATGATATCAAGTTATTGAAATAGTGGCAAGCTGCATAGCAGTCACAAAAAAACCCAGTGCTTTTAGATTTGTAGTTGATCAGAGACTCTGACAACTGCATTGCTGACGATTTATAGGTTCAGAATTAGTTTCTTCATCAGATTCAGGTCGTCAGTGAGTAACAGAGCCCTGGACTGTGGAACCTTTTCAGGGCAAAAAGAATCTGTGGAGTGATAGGTACTCTCAGAGGAGCCAGGATTTCATAGCATATATTGCAATGCTGAGAAGCAGCACTCCAGTGGCTTCTTTCTGACTGTCAACAGGTGCAGAAGATTCTCTGCTATGAAGATTCTGTGGCTGCTCATTTGTCCAAAATTTTGACTTCTGACCAACACTCAGTGGTGATCTCCTCAGCCAAGTGAGTACTTACAACTGCTCTAAATTGCACTGTGAAAATCATGTGCCAACCCTTGCATGATTTTGTTTTCCTCCTTTCTCTAGGGTGCTTTGTGAGACAGTGAAAGATTTTGTGGCTCGAGTAGGGAAAGCCTATGAGAAGGCAACAGAAAGCTCAGAGGAGTCAGAGGTCATGGCCAGAAAGGTAAAATTTGAAAAGATGTTTGAGTTTCTACGCCTGAACTGTAAAACTGCTCTGTTTTCAGACAACTGGGATAGCAGCAGTTCAGTTAGCACTAAAAGAATGAGCTACCCAGGCAACTGTTAGTTCTACTCAAATGTCGTTGTTCTTCATGTAGTGCTCTGTCCTGAAGGAGAAGCTGGACTCATTGCTGAAGACACTGAATGATGAATCTCAAGCATCTTCCTCTCTGCCCAACCCTCCTCCCACCATTGCAGAGGAGACGGAGGATGGGGATGGGTCGGGCAGTGCTGGTGACTCTTCAAGTGAGCTCTCGGTGGGCTCAGCATGCACTGCACGGCCCCAGATATTCCGTCCCCGAGAGCAGCTCATGCTGAGAGCCAACAGCTTGAAAAAAGCCATTCGTCAGATAATAGAGCATGCAGAGAAAGGTAACCCGCCAGGAGTCCTGCTCATCACTTCCTACAGCCTGTTAAGAAGTATCAATTTCTGTTATTCTGGGGAGCAGCAGGCTTCTTTATTGAAAGCAGCTTTCCTGAGCTAGAGAAACTATTCAGTAAGCCTGGCCATTTTAGTTTCAGCGTTATCTCTGCCAGCCCACCTTTTGGAAACATTGCTTGGTAAATGAGTCTGAAGTTCAAGGTGTGTTCTCTTTCAGTGGGCTGGTTTAGGAAGTTCCTACCCTCCCACACTGTTAATTTGCATTTCCTGTCTGTCCCCACCCATACCGCAATTGTGTCAGTGCAGCTTTGTGTGGCCTTGCTGTAAAACAGATCTGAAAATACTTGGGAAGAAGGGATTTTAAGTATTTCAACTTCAATTGTTTCAATCTCTTTATAGCGGAGCCCAGCAAAACATTGCTGTGGTACAGCTGCAGGAGAGGGCAGGAACTTCTTAAATGAGCTTTGTCCCTGGGAAAAATTTATCATACTGCACTTTGGTGCAAGTCACTTCTATTCTGATGTTTGCTTCTTAGGCATGTCACCCTCCTCTCCACATCTTGACCCATGTCTCTCTCCAGGCACACACCCCCAATGCTCCAAGTTCCTTTTCTTTAGAAAGGCTTCAGTCTTTAAGTGTTAGTCATAAAGTTGAGGGTTAACTGAGACCAAAGTAGGAGGCCTTGACCTGCTTACCTAAGGCCAGTTTGATGTTTGTGAAGTTCTTTTGGAGCCCATGCAATTTGCTTAAACCAGCCAGAAATGATCCTGTTTCTGCTGCATGAGTGGGTTGGATTGCTTCATGGGCAGTTCTGATGAACAACAGGGTCAGCACAAGGGTGAGGAAGAGACTGAAAGAAGGGGGTGAGCTGTGCAGGCAGTGAGCTGATAGAGCAGCTGAGGGCATACAGAGCTGTGCCTTGGCATGGGCTGCTGGGGAGGAAAAGACCTGTTTATTGCATGCAAAGGATGTTTTGATTTCTTTAGGCAGCATGCTAGTGTTTAAATCTTACCAGCTCTCGAGCAAACTCCAGTTACATTTCAGATGTGTTTTTTCAACTTTTCCAAACTGTTTTTCTTCTTCCAAAGTATGCAATCTGATTCTTTCCTCTGGTTGTATTGGTTTTTACCGACTGCTGTTTTCTTCCTTTTTGATTATATGCATCTAAGTTCCCTTTTCAAGTGCCTTATGTTATTGTACCACTACAGATTAAACAAACAGGAAATTCATTAATCATTTCATGTCTGTCTGGTTAGAATTCCTGGCAACATCTAAGTGCAAATAATTGGAAGCCCATCACCTCTAGCACAGTTTACATCTCAGGATGCCCAAGTACCTGTGGCATTAAAAATAGACACTTCTATTTAGAGCCTCACTGCTAAAGAGCTCAGCAAAGTAAGCAAGGAGGCTAAGCCAACCTGCTTCCAAAAGCTCTCCAGAGCTGAGCTGAGAAAAATGATAAAGGAAAGCTTTGTGTTATTCCTTCAGAGTCCCATCTTGTTGTTATTTACATGAGTGGGAGGTATTCCTTGCCAGAAGAGCTGTGAGGTACTCACCCACTTTATCTCTTCATGCAGCTGTAGATGAGCAGAATGCCCAGACCCAGGAGCAAGAGGGCTTCCTCCTTAGTCTCTCAGCCTCTGAAGAGGGCAAGGAGCTGAGGAACGAGGATAAGATTTCTGTGCAGTCATCACACAGCAGCAGCTATGGAGTGTCCAAGGGGAGGAGCCAGAGGAAAGGTACTGCTCTGGGCCTGCCACCATGCAGGTCTTGCCTGTGGATTACAATTCTGTTAGTTGTAAAAAGGGAAGGAGGTGTTATGTGTATTAGCTTCTGTGTTCTGTTCTTCTCAATTTTTTGCATGATTGCTCTTCAGGCCTTGCACATTTCTTTGTTCTAGCCTGTGTATTATACACCCCATTTTTTGCTGCATCTCTCATGGCTGGTCTATGATCTTAGCATATGAAGCCTAGGATTCAGGAATTTTCTTGCACCTTAGCCGGTAATCTGGCTTTCAGTGCTTGGACAAGGACAATCTTGAGCACTTTTCATGTCATCCTTTGCAGATGGCAGAGAACAGCAACCAGTTTGCTTTAATAACTGTGTTATGTGAGTAATTTGTTGAAGATCCCTGATCACTGCAGATACATTTGGAACTTCCCTGAGTATTGATTTGGAGACAAGTACCAGTCTGTTGTGCTGCTGGCACCAGCTTTTTCTCATCTCCATTTCTAATATTTTTCCTGTGGCATTTTAGTACTTCCAATCTGTGGGGTTTTCCAGCAGCACATATGTGACATCTCTGTCTCTTAATGACTGGTTCTGTCAATTCTTTGTTTTCTGGAGGCTCAAGTGTTTTGCTGTTGAGTGATTACTAACGCAGTCTTGCTGCTTGGCATGTGCTGGTCTGAATCATAGCACTATGTTTGTCAATAGCCAAGTTTGTGTTGTGTTTTACAGCCTCCAAGTCTCCTTGTGAAAGACTAATAAACAAAGGAGGTTTGTCACTGGGCAGCTCTGCATCCCTTCCTCCCCAGACAGGAAGCCGAGACAACTTGCCAATGCTGAACACAAAAATCCTCTACCCAAGTAAGTGTTACACCCACCACTTCCCACTGAGGCAGCCAATTGGGGCATGGGTGACTGCAGCACAGGCTGCAGTCCCCGTGTGAAAACATGAGATTGTCCTGCCAGATGCCCTTTGGTGCAGGGTCAACTGTGAGAGAAATCCCTTTGTGGAGAGCTGCAAGCGGAGGCTTGGAATGAGCTGTAGTAGTTTCTAGTTTTGTAGCTAAGACTTAGACACAGATTTTAATAAACGCCATGAAGTGGCAGAATTTAGATGCCAGTTGCAAGGATATTTATCTCAAAGTAACCATGAGAAGAGGGAGATTATACAGTTGAGAAAGGTTTCTGAAGAATGGCAGCCATGGGCTGGGAGCAGAGTTCCTTTGTGTGAAGGCTAAAGTGACTGGAAGTGCACAGACAGCACTTCCCCACATGATGTGCAGCAACTTCTTCCCATCACTGTGGCAGTATCTTTCCATCTCTTCACCTAAATTGTTCAAATTGCTCCTTTTGGAAGCAGGTAATTTCCTTTCTCTCTGACAAACCTGCTATTTGTGGGTCACCAGTTAATAACTTAAGAAGCAGGAGACAGTAATTCTTGAACAACTTGGATCATTGCTTCAGTCCTGCTCGTTTCTCTCCATTCACTGTATCAGGGATATTGCATGTCTCACCCTGGGAAAAAAAAAGCTGCTGCAGAGTAATGGGAGTGTACTCCTATTTCCCTTTTCCATGTTTCTATACAACTGTGCTGCTAGCCTTAGGCAGTACACTGTCAGTCAGAAACCCTGCAGGCAGCCCCAAAACCCTTTCTCCTTGTCAAAAGAACTAACCTCTGGAGTGAAAGAAAGCAATAATGCTACTTCTTTCTTCACGAATGACAAGGAAGAATGTATCAACTCTTGTTATCTTATCTTTGAGACTGAAGTTACTTGCTTTCTGCTTATTATTAGTCATGCTCTTCTCCATGATCAATTTTCCTACAGATATCCGCGCTGGCATGTCAGGTTCTTTGCCTGGGAGCTCTGTCATCAGCCGATTGTTGATCCATGCTGATCCCTTTAACTCTGAGCCTGAAAATCTGTGAGTATGCTCAGGAGCTTGAAGGGAGGGAGTGGGTGTTTGCAAATGGACCTCAGCAGAGAGGGGGATTAGTTTATAGACCAAAGTAATGGACTGCAGCAGCCTGGAGTTACGTAAATGGATCCGTATGCTGGATTCTAGGGTGTAAGGATCAGCTTATGGAGTTACACATGCAGTGACACATCTGACACAGTTGGACTTGGTGGTCTTTTGCAATCTAAATAATTCTGTGTGAGATAAGCAGCAAATGGTACCAAGACTTAGGAGTGGAAGTTTTGTTCTTCTGTTTGGCAGTGAATGTTACACAGAGAAGTGTGTCATGAATAATTACTTTGGAATTGGACTGGATGCAAAGATTTCTTTGGACTTCAACAACAAGCGTGATGAGCACCCAGAGAAATGCAGGTGGGTTTGGTTTTAAATGACCTTTGGATTGATGCCAAAAGTGACCAAACCACTTCATGCTTCTATGTGGTTTTGAAGCTGATTGTGTACAATGCGCTGAATAGGTCTGTTGTCTACATAATGCTGCTTCAAGGCTTGAAATCATGATGGAAGAGATTAGTTACTGATTTATTATTGATTCATTATCCTGTAAGGTATTTAAGTTGTTACATTGGTGCAGATTTGGCACATTGGTTCTATTTATGTTGTCTCACAGATTTTTCTCCTGGGCTTGCTATTTAGCTATGAGAGAAGCACATCTCAATTCTAAATGTGGCAGAGGCTGGTTTTGGTATTGATCCTGACTCAATGCAAACCACAGGTTTGGCCTTTTGAATACCTGAGCAACTACAGGATGCTTTGTGTAGTCTGAGATTGGCTACATTTGGAGTATATGAGCTAATACAGCCAATTGATGTCCTGTTGTATGAGATAGACAAGTTCTGTGCCAGGGCAGTCTGTGTATGTTTCTGGTAGTGTCTGTTACTCATGTTTGATTCCTACCTGATGTTTATTAAAGGGAAGTAGTTTCTTAGCACAGTGACCACTTGGAGCAGTTGACCCTTTTGGAAGCAAAGCACCTTTGTGGTTTAGGATGTAACAGGTACCATTTCAGTGTGAAATTTTTATTCCTTCTTAGTGAAAGGGTGAATGTCTGTGCTGACTTTCTGTTTTTGTTTGCCCCCTTAGAAGTCGTACTAAGAACATGATGTGGTATGGAGTACTGGGGACCAAGGAGCTGCTGCACAGAACATATAAAAACCTAGAGCAGAAGGTCTTGCTGGAGGTGAGGAATTAGCATGTTCTTCTGTTCCTAAGACTGGGATGTGTAATTCCATCTCCTTCAGGCACTGTGATTTTTGGCATAGTGATTTGACTTGGTGACATTTGCCTGCCTGAAACAATGTACTTGGCTATCATCCTGAGCTAACTAGAAGTGGCTTTTCCTGGTTCTGGAGCATAAGTTGTATTATCAGCCCATAAGGGAAGAAGTATCATCCTGTTGGAAAGTATTTGCTGTTCCCAGTGCAGTGTTCAGCATGGATAAGATTGTTATGTTCCATGTGGTATCTCACGTGAGCACATCATTTTAGATGGTGGGTGCAGTGGAAAGCTCTGAATTTAACTGTGCTGTAATGTGAATCCAACTGGAAAAGAAATATTTTTGTATAGGTCATGTATTGCATAAAAAGGTAACTTGCAGAAGACACTCATCACATGAATGTTTCAGCAGTCTTATTCTGCTTTCTTGAGAAATAAATCAAGAGGCTTTGCCAGGCCTCTCAGGTGTGCCCTGTTCCTGTTAGAGGAAAAGAAGGAAGAGTATCTCACTAAAATCTGTGTCTGCGAGAAGACGTGTGCCTCATGAGGCTTGAGTGGATACCTTCTACTCTTCTAGGCCAAGAATGAACAGGAGGAAACCTGAATTAATATATTACTAAGATGGTGCTGGCTGTTTTCTGTTCAGAGTGTGTGCTCTGACAGGAGGGTCTCTCTCCTGCTGGGCTGAGAGTAGTGTTGCCTTCATTTCTGTGCAGTGCGACGGGCGGCCAATCCCTCTGCCCAGTCTCCAGGGGATTGCTGTACTCAACATTCCCAGCTATGCAGGAGGCACCAACTTCTGGGGGGGAACCAAGGAAGATGATGTGAGTATTCTCTAAAACTATAGAGGTAATGTTTTTACTCACTGTAGCTTTTGAGGTCACAGCCTCTGAAAATAGTGCTTGGAAGAAGAGTGCAGGGGGCCTGTCTGCATGCACTTTCTGTTGGAAGTGGGTGAGATACTGAAATCCAACCTTGAGCAGCTTTCATACCCAGGCAGTCTGTAATGATTCAGAAAAAAACATCACTAGAGCATTTGGACCTGCAGGAGGTTCTTTAGGTTGACCTTGTCTCCACAGAGGAGTAAAGAGAAATAAAGCCCCTTGAAGGTAAAGGCAGCTAGATTCACTCAGAAATATTGTGTTTTCTGGAAGTGGAGTGCCTACTCTCAAAAGAATAGTTACTGCCTTGCGGCCTGCAGCCTTCATGTCTGCATTCTGCTTTAGCCATTGGAAGCCTCCTATTTCTCCCTCCTAGCTCATTCCAGATCTTCACCTTCTAGCTTTGTTGTTAATTTTAAACAGATTAAAGAGCACAATTGAAAGCCAACCCCCAGGTCGGCACCAATAGGGAGTAAAGGAAACCTCTCCAACAGAGCTGTGCCTCAGCCGAATTCTCTCTCCCTTGTATGTGGCAGACATTTACAGCCCCTTCCTTTGATGACAAGATCTTGGAGGTGGTAGCCGTGTTTGGTAGCATGCAGATGGCAGTGTCACGTGTGATAAACCTGCAACATCACCGGATTGCACAGGTATCAGCTGCTTTTGTGAGCTCTTCCTGCCTGCCCCCTCTCCAGCTGGTGACTTTGTAAAGCCCTTCTTTCTTCTCTCTCTGGTCCATGGAAGGAGCATCCACCAGGGCTGTAAACGGACATGCTCAGGGGCAATTTGAGTATGGAATTGTTTGCTAGCTTTCATTGTAGTAGGTGTTAGACTAACAACTCAAATAGTCAGGTTAGTCCAAAGACAAAGCAGGTGTTCCCTGCTGCTTAAGGGTGAGGTGTGTCCTGCTGCCCGGACCTGTGTGCCTCAAGTAGCACCAAAGCTACAGCACCTGGGGAGGGGCTTTGGAAAGACAGAGAATGGCTTATGCTTTTGGAAAATCAACATTTTAGAGCTTTTCTGACCCAGTCACTCCTTGCAGTGCCGGACAGTAAAGATAGCAATCCTTGGAGAAGAGGGAGTTCCTGTGCAAGTGGATGGAGAAGCCTGGATCCAGCCTCCAGGTTACATTTGGATTGTTCATAAGAACAGGGCACAGACCCTCACCCGAGACAGGGTAAGAGCATCCTGAATTCTCTGTGCAGTACACACGTGTTTCGATGTCACATTTTTCTGGAGAGGTGGCAAGGGCCACACGTGAACATTATCTTTGTGAATACAAGAAGCATATTTCATTACACACCATAAATCTTTTGGGAAAGAATGTGATTGAACTTGCATTCACCACTTGGGAAATGGCATAAATAAGGTTGCTTATGCAAGTTTATTTTACTTCCTCGTCTAGGTGCCTTGTGACAGTGTTTCTTAACACACTTGCATGCTGTTTTTTCCACAGGAGGCCTGCATCGTCAAGTGCTGTGGATTGTCTAGATTCAGACGGTCAATGTTTTAATTTCTCATTGTTGTTCATTGTTGTGGCTTATACCTCATTGACCATATAAAACAGTGTCTTATGCCTTGTTCAGAAGTGTATGTCAGTCTCATCTCATAATTTTCAAATATATCTGATGAATACCAGCAGATAAGGAAGCCTCCTTGCTCTTTTGCTGTATGATTGAGCAGTGGTCAGACAAAGGAAAAGATAAAGACCCTGCTGTGGTACAGACAGACATTTATGAGTCCTCCCAACCCTGTGACTCTCCATGCATAAACAGTTGTTGATAGCAGCTCTTCATACTTTCCAGCATAACACCCCTTTACCCAGCTTCCAGAGCAAGTCGAAGTCCTCTACGAAGGACTCGCCTGCTGAATCACAAGGAGTACGACAAAGGGAAAAAGGGAAAATGGCCTGATGCAGGACTGAGGCATGTTGCCTGGCAGGGAGTTACAAAGATGACAGTATAAAAAGAAAGCAAAAGTGGGCATACAAAGCCTCTGTCATGGTAGGAAGGGGCACCGGAGACCTCTCAGCTGGGAGAGCAGAGGGCGTTGATCATAGAACCACAGAATGGTTGGGTTGGAAGGGACTTGAAATGTCATCTAGTCCAAGCCCCTGCCTTGAGGGAGGGACACCTTCCACTGCACTAGGTTGCTTAAAGGTTCCTCTAGCCTGTGGTCTAAATGTTGCCAGAGATGGGGCATTCACCGCTTCTGGGCAACCTGTGCCAGTGTTTCATCCCCCTCATTGTATTAAATCCTTCCTTGTATCTAGCTGAATCTGTCCTCTTTTGAGTTCAAAGAGTTGTCCTATCAGTTCTGATGTGAATGTTGTGGAGAGGAGACAGGAATAGTGCACACAATCTTTTGTGAAGGGTAAGAGAGCTTCTGCAGCATCACACTGACACTTGGAGGGAGAGTGGCTGAAGGAGATAGCACAGAGAGCAAGAGAGAACAGGATTGCTGCTGTAAAGGTAAAGGGAGGGGAAAAAAGGAGAGGCAACCTGTGTGTGGGTATGGTGGGAAAGGTGGCATGAAGCACAAGAGATAGAGAGGACAAAGTAGTCCCTTGTGAGTGTGCTATGTGTTGGACCACCAGAAGCCATAGCTATGATTGTGCCAGCCCATTCCTGATTGCCTAGCAACTTGGTTTTGCAGTCATGGAATTGCCACTGAGGAAGAGGTTTCAGTTTTGCAGACTCAATTTATCCTTATTTTTCCTCCTGTCCTTTTAAAGGTCATTGCAGGCCCCTTCTTTCACAGAGCAAACCAGTCCTGTTGAGTTGAGGTGGGGTCATCCCTTTATGCATGTGACCCTGTACCTTTGGTAACGTTTTTTAAATGTGATTTGGGATATATAGTTTCCTAAATTGAAGATGGAAAAACTCAAATTCCCTTATTTGGCCTTGTCTGGACCACTGAATTGACAGCAAGAGTGAGATTAGCAGGTAGCTTGCACTGAGCTGACAGAGCCTGGTTTTCCAGTATCAGAGGCAGTAGGGGAAGGGAGTGCTTTACTGCCGGGCTGCATAGTTTTCATTCTCACCATATTCAGTATTGATCCTTCTACATTAGATCTGTTTTGCTTCTTCCCACACCACTAGCTGCTGCCCACAGGAATATCAGTTAGGTTGCAAAGGGGACAGGTCTTAGCTCTGAGTTCAACTGCTTGGCCCAGTTGCTAGGGAAGTCCAGTTTACTTCCAGATAAGGAGGAGCCTTGAAGATTTTTAATTTCAAGCTCTGAAGTGTCACAGTAATACTGAAGTGTAAAGGTGATACAGCTGCTCAAAGAACAGTCTGCCACCACTAGGGAATTGTTGGATTTTGTTAGTCTGGCCCTCAGAACTGGCCCAGTAGTTTTGACTAAGACTATGCTTAAGCTGAAATTCAGCCAAGGCAAGCATTTGGCATGGAAAACTTCATCCTATCCAGCTGGTTAGCAAAGTTATAAGCAACTTAACTACTGGGCCCTGCAGTGAAAAGTGCCTGTAACAGATCTACATGTTTTACAGGCATAGCCACAGTCACTGGGTTTTCGTGGTGCTTTACAAGGTACCTTATAGTTTGTTTGCTGTGTTTTTTAGGCATTTGAGAGCACCCTGAAGTCTTGGGAGGACAAACAGAAATGTGAGTTGTCACGACCCTCCTCTTTCTCTCTGCAACCAGAGATCATGTCTGAAGAAGAATCCACCCAGATCGTCCAGTTTGGTCAAGCTGCAGGTGCTCTGATCCACAGGTGTGACTCAACTTGCTTTTAATGAATAGAGCCCCCTTTAGGGCCTGAAGTTCTTGTCCTGCGTCCTATTTCAGGACAGGAGATGTTCCTGTTCAGTCTTACCTGCTGCATTGCTGGTCCATGTCACTGGGAATAGCATTACTCATTGTTCAGTATCCCAGCTAAACAAGGACCGAAAGCTGAATAAGCTTTCTTAGGCCATTTTGAACAAAAAATGCTACTTTCAGGAGCAAACATGGATCCCTTAATCCTGAAAGAACCTGTTACCTTTGTTAAATATTTTTTTCAGAAAAGAAACAAAAGCCTCTGAAGGAGCTCAGATGACATTCTGGGTTCTTGTAACGCTGATGCCCAGCAGAAATTTTTGTATAATGCTCAGAATGTATGCTTACCTGCTCATCCTTTAGTCAGGCATTCCTTTGGGCTTCTGAGAGAAAGCTCCCAGAGTCATTAGAGAAGGTTGCTTTAGATAAGTGCAGCTGTCTATCACATTACTCTGGTCATATTAAAATGCCTGGGTTGCATTTCAAACTGATCCGTTTGTGTGCAGAATTGAGCATGTTGTGCCTGTGAGAGCTGCATTTCCTTGCCTGTGCATGCTCAGTGTGGCAGGAGAGCTGCCCTGCTTTGCCAGAGGCTGTGCCTCTGCCATGATCCCAGCTCATCACTTGGATGGGTGTTAAAATGGGATACCCAGTCAGGAGAGATCTCCTGCTTTGGGCATATGCTGATGCAATCTGTAATTCTCTCTTTAGCATTCGGGAAATAGCTCAATCCTATCAGGATATGGAACAGGAGCTTGCCCATGCTGTCAATGCCAGCTCCAAGTCTATGGACAAAGTCTACGCTAAATCCAAGTCTACAGAGGTACTGCACTCACTTGGCATCTCCTATTTTGTCCTTGCTCCAGAGCTCTTAGTTTTCCATTCTGACTGACAAAAAGTAGGTCTTGCTAGTCTAAGACTTCTTCCTTTTGATTGCTCAGACCTCTGCACTTCCAAGCTTAACTTGTGTGTGAATTGCTTCCCTGCAGGGTCTGAACTGCAGCCTTGTTGTAGAGATGGTGAATAATGTCAAAGCGCTGCACAATGAGACAGAGCTGCTGCTGGCAGGCAAGATGGCACTGGTAAGGAGCACAAAGCAGGAGGAAAAAGCAGCCTCTCACTTCCTCCCCTCTCCTCCTATTCCCTTGGCTTGCATTTTGCTGGTCTTGGACTCTGTAAGTCAGTTTAGATGTTACCATCCAGGAATCATTTACTGCAGAAAATTTTGCTACATGAGTGTGCTGTGGAGCTTGGATCTCAGAAAATAAAAGAATTGTTAACTTGGTCTGGGCAGAGTACCTGCTCTGCACTTCCTTTTAAAAGGAGGAACTGATTTGTTAGCTAGGAATTTCAAGGCTGGCTGTGTGTTCTACCATGAGGCTTTTAACTTTGCCTCCCTTCTATTCCTGACCCAGCAATTAGATCCGCCACAGAAGGAGCAGCTCCAGGCAGCCCTGGCAGACATGGACCTCCAGCTGAGGAAACTGGCAGACATCCCTTGGCTATGGCAGCTTATGGAGCCCTGTGATGAGGAGGTGAGGAGGAGCAAGGCTGTTTTTCCCTAGATGTTCTCTTTTTCCCTAGTTGGCTCTGTGTGTTTGACTTCCTGTTACTCTATGAATGATGTGAGAAAAAATTATTAAGAAAGAAACTTGACTCCCTAGGGCTAAAAAAAGTAATTTCCTGCTAAGACCCCTTGCCTAACATGGGATCAACTTTCTCTGTTTCCTTTTCTGTCTTGATCAGAATAAGTTTAGGTTTTGTTTTGTTTTTTTTTTTTTTCCTTTCTTACAAGATCGTGGAGATGAGCTTGGCAGTACTTGTTGCTCTTAGTCCATTCCAATCAGTTTATGACTGTGTGCTTGATTTTCCCTTGTTGTTCTTGCAGAACCAGATGCTGGATTATTCTAAACGCAGCCGCAGCGGCAAATTCCGCCTGGTGACCAAGTTTAAAAAGGAGAAGAACAACAAAAATAAGGAGACTCATAGTAGCATGGGATTGCCGGGTACCAAGTCTGCTCGTTCATTGTGTCTTTTTGTCACATCAGTGTGGTCACACCACCTGTTCTTGGTCTGTTTCCTCACACATCCTCTCCTTCCGTTTCACCTGCGTCTGCCTCTTCTTGCAGGTCATCAGTCTTTTTCGTGTGGCAGAATAGCTTATTGCTCCCTTCTGAGTCATGGTCCCCCTGTACCATGCAAACATTCCTGAGCAGGAACAGGAGGTACCCTCTGAAGAATTCTCCCCTACACTACAGATTTTCAGGGATATTTCAGAGGGTGTTCAGGGAAATGAATTTGAGGATTTTGGCATTTCAAGTATAAAAATGACTGTGGGGCCCAAGTCCGCGTAACTCCAGTCTTTTCATTGCTTGTTCTCTATGATACAGTAAATTATATTTTTCTCATAGATTCACCTTCAGCCTTTAATCAAGTTTCATGTCTAATTGACTGGGGATCAGCATCACCACAGGTGCTCCCTGACCTTTAATCCTATTGGTCAGTAGATAAAAACTGGCCATGAATCAACAAATTGCCATTCAATACACTTTCTCTCTAAATTGTTCTAGTTGATTTTTCGTTAATGCTCTCCTTTTGAAGGCTTTCTTCCAAAATTCAGAAGTATGACCTGTTCTGTTTGGCTTTTGGGTCCTGTCCTCTGCTGTGGAGTTGTGGGTACGGTCTCCTGTCTGACAGGCTGGTGTTCATTCACTGCCTCCCAAAATTGGGAAATTTTATTATTCTCTTATTTAGAGACTGCAAGAAGGTGGAAGTCTAAACTCTTCCTCTCTCCCTCAGACAAGGGGGAGAGAGGTTGCCATTTTGTTTACTGAGCATAAGTGGTTGTACGTAATAACATGCAAACTAATCTGTTCTGTGATACTCCATCATGCATTTTATGAATCTGTTGTTTTGTACACAGAATTTACACAATGAATTTACTCTTCTTAAACATGGGGGTAAACTTGAGAAAAGTTGTCCCCATCAAAACAAATATGCACTTCCTCCTGGCTGTACTGCAGCAGGCCTCTTCTTAAGAGAACATCTCTTACCTTGTTTTGCTCTACCTCCTTCATTCAAGATAGAAGGTTGTGCTACCTTCCCCTTAGAGGCTGTGGTCCTGCTTGCCCTCCTCCTGTGGCACTGAGTGCTGTGGTGTCCTCATCTCTCTCTGTCTCCTGGGATTCTGGGTACTCAATGCACTCTTGCTTTTCCATCTCTGACAGTTCACCTCTGGGGAACGGAGGAGGTTGCGGCGTGGCTTGAGCACCTCAGTCTTTGTGAGTATAAGGATATCTTCATCCGGCATGACGTCCGGGGCTCTGAGCTCCTGCACCTTGAACGGAGGGACCTCAAGGTACTTTCACGGTCGGCTCATGAGAAATAGCCAGCTGCACCTGCATGACCTTCTGTGCTGAATGTGCTTGGAAGTGGTCTGCCCGCTGTTCATTCCAGGTGCCTTGGCAAGATGAACAGGTTCACTACAGCCTCCTTTTACTTTCTCACCGTTTTGGGTCACCTGGTTTTTAATAGCAGGGAGGTAAGAGGAGGTGGTTGAGGGACCAGCTGTCCAGTTCTGCCACAGCTTCCTGGAGATGTGATACAGTCCAGCACACAGATTGGCAACAGTGTTCTTGAGAGTCTCTGATTTTAAAGATGGAAGTTTTTCTCAGCTACTGTACCATCTTTGCAGAAGGTGCTGTAATTGGGAAGATTGGATTCTTACCATACAGTGAGTGGACAAATAGATCATCACACTTTGTTACAAGAAAAAGTGATTGTCCACTTTAGCGAGGCTTATGGATGGAGAGAATCTTTTTTAAGTGGGGTTAGCAACCACGTTGCACAACTTTTCATCTCCTCACCGGGAGCCATTGTTTCTACTGAGAGAAATTGAAAGTGGTGGTTCTTTGCATGTGCAAGAGACTTGTGTCATCATTCTGGTGACTTGCATAGAGCAGGAAAACACTGGGTTTTTTTGAAGTAATGTGTGACATTTATTCAATGCCCCTTGAATCTTTATTTATCATTTTGACCATCTTCCCGTGGTGAGGTTTGCTGTAACCTGTGTAGCTGACCCCTCTGCATGTCATCCACCTACAGCCTGTGTTTGTTGCATGGTACCCAGCCATCAGATGTGACTGGTTAGTTCTTCCTGCATGTTTTGGCTACTAGCTTAGGTCCTTGATGTCTGTGTGCTCTTTCTGTTCTCACAGCCTTTGACAGCCAAAGCAATTTGTGTTTCTGGCTAACAGTCCACAATTGTTTCTCTGCATTGCTCTGTGCCTGCTCTGCATTCCTTAGTAGCTTTTTGACATCTGGTTTGAGGCTCTGTATATAACCCCCAGGTTTGGAATTTTTCTGGTTGGTTTCTTCCTCTCTTTGTAACTGGCTGACTGGTTTGTAATTGTTGCGTGGCCACCTGGAGTTTCCCTCTGCCTTTCTCTTAATGTAAGGTTTTCTTTTTTCTTCCAGGACCTGGGTGTGACCAAAGTGGGTCACATGAAGAGGATATTGCACGGGATCAAGGAGCTGAGCCGGAGTACTCCTGCCAGCGAGGCTTAGCTTCTGTTTTCACAGCCTGTGTCTACCATTCTCCCTAACTGCACAGCAGTCACCTCACAAAGCAGATATGCTCACAACTATCTCTGCTGAACAGCCAAATTTTAGCTGTTCAGAGCTCATATCAACCAAGCATGGTGCTACTTTTTTCCTGTGGGGTATGACTGCATCCAGTGAAGAGGCGCTTCCTCTGCGGTTGGCAGAGCCTCCTGGAGAGAACTCACTTGCTGTTTGAAGAGCCATGTCCTGTGTCATGGGAAGTTCTGGTTCCAGGGACAGTGCAGGACTCCTGAGAACTGCAACACAGATACCTTTACTGGATAACTTCATCGCAGTAGAATCATTCAGGGCAAAAGATGTATTGGCCAGTCTTAGTTCAGGAGCATATGGCAGTCTTTTCAGACCCAAATGCTTCCTGCTCATCTGTATGTCACACGTGTATTTAGCATATTTAAGTGGGACAAAGCCTCTCCTTGCATCTTACTAATCCCTTTTTAATGCATCTGTAGTTGTGTGCAATTTGCATCTGAAATTCAAAGCCAGTTCAGACCTCTTCCGATGAATATCCAGTGATTCTCATTCCCTTGTGTTTTTGCAAAAAACAGTGCATGTACTTCAGACAGGGTTTGCACCAGCTGGTGGGGCCTTCTGCTGGGCCTGCTCTCCTCTTCCAGCCAGGGGCAATGGTACAACCTTTAGGTTTTCACAAAAAATGTGGTGCCAAGTCATCACAGACAATTGTTTAGAAATTCCTGGCAGTAAGAAAAGAAAGTTCTGGAGAGCCAAATGGTTACAGGAGATCAGCTCTGACATTCCTTCTTCTGAATTCATCTTTGGGAACCAGACAAAAGGGAGAGGAAAGCTAATGAACTGTTTGGGCTGCACAAGAAGGGAGATATAGGACAACTTGCTTCATCCTGGGGGAGGGAGCAGCATGACTAGCAATGGCCAGGTGTAGCTTCCTGCCTGTTTAGTGCCACTTCCGTGGCCACAAGTACGAGAGCTGTTTCTTTACTTCAGCTTGCAGTGTAGAAAACTATGTCTGTCACAAAATAATGCGATTTAAGTATCTTTTCACCTGTCTTGGTTTAGTAGCTTTTCCACTTTGCTTCTCTTTCTTGCTGCCTTGCTCGTTCATTCCAGGGACACACAAAAGATAAGAGTAGCTCAGTTGTCCTGGGCTATACCTCTAAGAGAGAGATTCCTTAAGCAGTCAAACATTGGGGCTCCTATAAGAGAACTGAGAGAAGGAGGATTATTACTGAGCAAGTGAGCATCATAATGAAAAATGGAATATGTTGATAAATTGCCTTTGGTACCAGCAACAGAGGAGCATGGAAAAATTAGTGCCTCTGAATTAGAGTTTCTAGATGGCTGACTCCAGTTGGATGGCTGTTAAAGCCCAAGACAAGCATGCATAGTTATCTTTATCACTGCAAAGGGAATTTGGCAACAGTCAGTGCTGTAAAACTTGAGAGATAGCAGAAATTTTTAATTACCCTGTTATTTTTCTGTGTAATTTTTTTTTATTATTATGGAGTGGCACCTGTCTGACTATGGCTGCAGACAGAAAAGCCCACATACACAGTGGCATAAAAGATAATTTGCTGAGGACATCATTCTTCTTTTCTTACTTATAAGGATTTTTATCAAATTGATATCTCTTCTCTAGTCTAGTAACAAGCAGTCAGGTTAGTTTATGTATAGATTTGTCAGCTTATAAAGGTTCTGTGCTGATTTCATTCCAGCTGGGCAAACGACATTGAATCCCTAGTATTTCACCAAGGGTTATTCTGACTCTGCCTCTCTGTTCTAACCAGACACATTCACCCATGTGTCTCCTCTCAGCCTGCTGAGTGATAGGGTTTGCTCCTAAGAAGGTAAAAGAAGACTAAACATGTTTGTTCCATCTAGAAACACTTATTGTATAAATACTTTGGGACCTGAGCAGGAGATATGTCCAGCCTTGCCCTCAATGTATTTCTCCTACGTATATGTTGGCAAGTGCTTCCATAGATGTATTTTTTATTAATCAGTACAGATTCCCTCCAATTATATTGAATTCTTGAGGTATTGGGTAAGTAAGAATTGCAAACGTGCTGTATTGTACCACCTGCTTGTTGAGGCACAGAGCAGTGTCTGGATGGAAATGAGGAGAAACTTCCTAAGGAGAGCCCCAGCATGCAGACATCCTCAGTGGTGGCGTGTATGACCTCGCAGTGTGTGCACCCCACTGTCTATCCCAGAACTGTGCATGGCTGGGACATCCATGTGCCTTCCTAGGAGAGTGCAGTGGGGGAGGGAGGCAGGTGAGAACTCCAGAGAAGAGGTTAGATCTGTGTTCCTATCTGTAGTGAAGGAGCTGTCCTGTGAACTTTCCCCAGGCAGCCTCATGGTTAAAGATGCA
The DNA here is from genome assembly GCA_027886175.1 of Phylloscopus collybita. Classification (NCBI taxonomy): domain Eukaryota; kingdom Metazoa; phylum Chordata; class Aves; order Passeriformes; family Phylloscopidae; genus Phylloscopus; species Phylloscopus collybita. Next base: position 19,409,438 of record JAJNNQ010000003.1, on the reverse strand, counting down.
TAAACCATAAGCGCTTGCCTTGCATAATCCTCTAGGGATTAAATTCTTGCTTCCATAGAAACAGCTCCTCTCTACTCTTCCTGCCCAGAGCAACAGAGGAATCCAAAGAGTTTTTACATTCAGGTGTGTTCCTTAATTCATGCTTTATCTATCAAGACCTGATGGCCATTAGCCATCTGCATGAGTGATGAGGCCTGCACAGACCCATCTTCATTTCTTTCACTTTTATGATCTGTGTGTCAATGCCTTCAGATCCTTTTTGTGCACATGCACATTTATCAAAGGCTTGACAGCCACTATATTCCTGTCTGTTACTTATCAGAGGCAGGGAAGGAGTTCTGCCTCCTTTTAAGAGCTAGAAAATGGGATCTGCATTTAACCTGAGTGCCTTTGAATATTTATTTAAGGTATAGATCTAAAAAGCCCCAAAGGGTTGTAGTTCAGTGTGTCTCACTGGGAATAGAGCAGATTTCTGTTGGCAAGATTTTTGTGAATAGATGAGGACAATTTGTCTTAAACATCAGTGAGCGCTATCTGCAAAGTAGGGAGCCAGGCAGAACTTCTGGCTACATTAGTCTGAGTTTCTCTTCTGACATCTGATATTTTTTTGTGGGAGAGAAGCTCAGGAAAGACAATTAGAAAAAAATATGCTGCTGTGCCAAAAAGAGACTGTCCAGCAGTCTCAAGAACACCAGCCTGAAGCTAGAACTGTCACAAATCACACAGATGTTTAGTCCCTGAAGAAATGCAACTCCTGTGAAAGCCATGCAGCACCTTCTGTTTGCATCCCTCACTCCTGGCAGGGGCTTCAGTGAGCTGGGCACGGGGTTTCTTCTGCTTGGAAGAGGCTCCAGTCTGTTCTCTCGCTTTCCGGCACCATCCTGGATATTTAATGGCAGATTCTGGGGAATGATGGTTGAGGCTAAATGAGATTGCATGCAGTGGAGACTGGAGGGAGCTTTGGCTGTTGGCAGAGCCCTGCCCTGGGCTGCCCTTGGGAGGGCTGGTACAGCCTCTCTGTTGTAGCTTGCGGGACGTTGGCAGGAGCTGGCACGGTGTGGCCAAGGGGAGCTGTGCCACTGGGTGCCTGGAGGTGCTGGCCTGGCACTTGGGAGCCTCAGCTCTGCCAAGGCCCTCAGTGCCAGTGCTACAACTGCTTCTGCACCCAAATCACGTGGAAAGCTTTGTTCATTGTTTTAGTGTTATTTAAAATTGTGCATAATAACGATGTGATTTATAAAACAGACTGTTTACAAGACATATTTTGTATCTTAAGATGTGTGTACTGTAAAAAAAAAAAAAAGGAAAGGATGAAAAATGATGTTTTTCTACAACTGTCAGCAGTGACTGTATGTCTGTATCATTGTCCACCAACCGTTGTTCCTCAGGGGTCTCCCCACCATTCCTGTGATCCTGTCAAAAGCATCGGGAAGCAAGTGAATCCCTGTACAGTCTTGGGAAGAAGGTTTTGTGCCTTAAGAATGGGACCTGCTTCCCTCCTATTTATTTTGTTAATTTATACAGTGATTACCATGGAAATGTCTCTTGGGGTTTTTTTGTACATAGTTTACTTGTTGTAAATATGTTTTTCTTGTATATAAAGTAAACATGTTTCCGAGCTTCCAGTAAGGATTCTCTGTTACTGATTTCATTGTGAGAGGGCTGCTGTGCCCATTGGGTGGGAACCAGCTAATAAAAGCCTGTGCTGTGATTAAATGGTTTTATCCTGGCTTACATCAGAAGTTCAGAGCTATTCCTTAGAGAACAGTGAAATGGTAAATGGTAAGTGTTGTAGACCAGTTTTGTAGCTTTTTTTGTGTTGGTTTAATTGGCATGGAGTAGAAGACATCAGGTAGTTTAATTTTTTCAGCTATGTCTTGCACTGAACAGAAGTTGTTCTAAATGTGGTGCTTCTACTGGTGCTCATCCTAATCCGAGCCCTGCTGACAGCAAACCCACAGCTCGATGGGAACACTCTGTCAGGCTCACCAGGGCTGTGTTGGTTACCCTTCCTCAGGTGGCTGTTCCTGGCCGCGGTGCCAGGATGAGACGGGGGCAGTTTCCTCCGCCCAGGCCTCTGCATATTCTGTTTATTGCAGGCAATATGTACAGACTGGAGTAAGTGAAAATGCATTTGCAAAGATGTGGCAGAAGTGAATTTTCTTCTGAAATGTAGGAACTGAGTGACATAAATGACACCTGTAAACTTGTAGAAAAAATTTTGGAGGTGTTTGGGTGAGCAGTCCATAGAGTGGATTGTGACAAGTTTTCTCTTCCATCTGTACAGATTGGTGTGTTCATAAGGAAACTTCCAGCAGATTTATTTGAATTGAGAGGATGGCTGTAGTGTTCCACAGTACTGTCACAAAGTGGGTGGAAAGTAAGTTACAATGGCCATGAATATTTTCTATGTGAAAAACATCTTTGTATGTGGTTATTAAACAGAAGTATGGAGAGATTAGTGTATGGAACAGGAACATCATTCTAATGTTACATACTCTTGCATGATGAAAATGGTAAAATTGAGCATTACAGTGTTGGTTACCTGGAACCAGAATAAGGAGAAAAAAACTGCTGTGTTTACTCACACATGCATCAGACCCTGAGTGTTAGGCTCTGTTTTAACTGGTACTACAGAAAACATGCAAAGAAATCAACAGCAGAGACAGAAGGTATTCTTACTCCTCTGATACAGGTTAATTAATTTTGCTCTTTTTTTTAATAGTGTGGCAGAAGCTAATAGCAAAAACCTTATGACCCCACTCAGTGTGTCATTACTGAATGTCAGACCTCCTTCTCAGGGCTGCCATCCTCTTGGTTTAACTACCTAATGTATCTCAGGAGGGTGGAATAGTTTGAGAGGAAGGTAATCACCTGAGAGCCCAAGTGCTGGCTTTTAAAATACTTATTTCTTCATTGCAGTGGCAGGAGAGAGCAGGAAAACAAAGCCTGCAAAACAGAAGAGGTGATGAAGAAGTAAGTTAATTCTTACTGAGTATCAGTACAGGGCTTAAAAAAAAAAAAAAAGTTTTTAAGTGGCTGACATATTGGTTTGCATGTGAGGTTGGCAGTTGGTGTGTGTGTCCTGAATTTCCTGTCTTATTTCTAAGACTATACCAAATCTTAGAAACAAACATGTATTCAAAACCATGTAGCCTACGTGGTAGCAAATAGCCATGTCAGCTACAAATATGAGTAATACATTTAATACAAGGTACTATGTGTGTTTCTATTTAGGTTTCCTATTTTATGTTTCCTGGCTTCAGGTTCGTTTCATAAACTTAATTTGCAGCAAAAATCTGTTGTCATTAATCTCAGCTGAAGTTTTCTTGTTGAATGGCTGAAGGGAGGATAAAGAACATACCAGTAGAGCTTTGCAGTGCACATATCTTCCCCAGCTGGGATATGGATGCAGCAATCTTTTTAGCTGAAGTCCCAAATGGATGAACTTCATTTAAAGAGAACTTGTTTTCAAGAAAGTTCATGGCCAAATTTGTGAGGGAGGAAGGAAATAGAAGTTTTATAAGCAGTCAGAGCTCTCCTAACCAGTGTCATGGGATGTGAGCTGAGATTCTGGGTGGGGGGGGGCATCTTTCCCTACCTTCTGGTGACACTCTGCATGAAGATGCCATATCTTCAATATCAGAAAGAATTTCTTCCTGCAAAGAGTGGTCAGGCGTTGGAAGGGGTTGCCCAGGGAGGTTTGGAGTTCCCAACCCTGGAGGTGTTCAAGGAATGACTGGATGTGGCACTCAGTCCTCTGAGCTGGGTGACAAGGTGGGGATGGGTCATGGGTTACACTCAGTGGTCTTGGAGGTCTTTTCCAACCTGAGTGATTCTGGAATTCTGCTGCACAGCTCACAGTTGCCACTGCTGACACTGTTCTCAGAGAACTGGGACATGCTGGTTCCTACCACTTCCAATGCAAGAAAACTTCTGAAAAGGATTGGGGGTTTTCTCTAAATGCTTTGTGTTCAGAATTCAACAGAATACTTTGTTCTGATGAGAACTAACCCAGGACACCAGAAGATGCAACATGCTCCTATAAGCGTCTGGTACCTGCTCATGGCTGTCAGGGGGGTTAGTTCCCTTGGCTATTTTGTGGTGGAAGCTTTGATGAGAAAGTGAAGTGGGAGGACTCTTAAATTAAGTTTGCAATATACGTCTCTTTTGGGTGATTGTGTGCTGTGAGAAGAGGGCAGGATCTCAAGAGACCTCAGCACTAGGTATGTACACTTGCAAACTATATATAACCATTTCTGCTTACCAGAGAATCAAAAGAAAAAAAAAAACAGGGGTTGAGAAAGGCAGAGTGGGTGTCTCAGCTGTTTCACTTTTCCCCTGTATGCAGGTAAATGGTCAAGCTCTCCCTGAGCACTGTTTGTTTAACCACTAAAAAGAAAGCACTTCATGTCACCCCAAAGAGTAAATATCTGAAGTTATGGATTAACTAAGTTCCAGCAGAGCCCATGGAGGAGATCACGCTGATTCCCACTGAATAAAGCAGTAAGTGCTTCAAAAGTATTGTATACTTCGAGATTTCTAAGTACAGCTTGCTTTAATGGAGCATGTAGCTTGTAAAAAAATGTCCAGTAACAAGGGGAGGGTGTCAGGATAGGCCAGAAGTGTTCTGGGAGAGCTGTTGATGTAATAAAGGGAACTAGCAAACCAGGCTGGAGGGGCTCTAGTGAGTGGCCACACCAGAGCTGGAGTCAGAGAGAGGGCACAGCAGAGCATACAGCAGGGAAGCTGCTCTCTGAAAAGTGAGTGAGCGAGCTGGATGGGTGGGAACTGTCTGCAGCTGGGTCTTGTGTCACCCTGCAGTGTGCTCTTCTTTACACTTGCCTTCTCCTCCTCAGGTGACTCCTGCTGCAGGATGTGGAAGCTCCTCACCGTGCTGCTGGTTGCCTGCTCTTCCTGGGGCTGCTGCACCTCAAGTAAGTGTTCGAGAGATGGCATTCAACCTTTCCTGCTCCTCTGTTAGTCAGAAGGGGTGGCTGGAATCATTCCTGTTGGGGGTGGGTTTGACTTCCTTTAGCAGAGGTTGACAGACAGTGCTGGGGCCAGGGCAGCAGCCTGGTCAGAGCCATGCTGAGCCCCGTGAGCTGTCAATACTCTGTGAGCTTGCTTCTGCAGCACAGCACAAACAGCACATGGTGTATAGGGCAGCCTCTCTTGCCGTACTGGAGAGTGGCTGTTTCTCTCTTAAGTGTCCTTTGGGAAGCACCACTGCCAGTTTTCAGCCAGCTCTTTTCTCTGCTTGTGCTTTCATCTTTTTGCTCACAGTATTTTACAGCGGTAAAGACGCAAACCAAGTCCTGAGAATCCAGAAGCGGGCAAACACTTTTCTGGAGGAGCTCAAGCCAGGCTCTGTGGAGCGTGAATGTGTTGAAGAGTTCTGTGACTTTGAGGAGGCCAGTGAGATATTTGAAACCAAGGAAGCAACAGTAAGTTTCTTTTTTAAGGATGAGTGGGGAATTTAGCCAATCGGTTATTTCCTGAAAACATTGCAATCCAGGGCACAGGATATCATGCTGTCAGTACCGAACACCTATCTCTCCTACGCTCATCGAGCGTAGGCGTGGTTTTGAGTGTCAGTATGTTACAGTGTTGTCAAGTTACCCCTCTATGAGCCAAAAAGCTTGACTATTCAAGCATGTCCCACCTGACCCACCTGGTGAGGTTTAGGTCCCAGACAGTTAATTCCAATCCCTGCTTGACCTCATTGGCTATTCTTGCTGCTACTAAGTTTTTCTAGTCTTTCCCTTTTGTTGTCCATTCACCAATCCTGGCTGCTTTTCAGTGTATCTCCCAAGTCTCTCAGTTATGCCTGACAAACATTTCTCTTACCAATATTTTCTCCCTCTACATCTCCAAACTCCTATTTTGAATTGGACACTATGTTTATTGTCTGTTGATTCCTGCCCCTTTCCACACTCAGTTGTGTTGGGTTGGACTCACTGTTGCTGTTTTGAGCAGAGTAGGCTCAAAGCATAGGATGACCCAGTCCTTGCTATCCCTCAGACCCCAGAGGAGAGCGGGGCTCTCCTTGGAATGTCCGTGTTTTGTCTAACTGGGCTCAAGTGAACTCAGGTGACTTACCTGGTAGTAAGTGCCAAGAAAATAGCCTGCAAGCAGAGCAGGGGAGTCTATGCTTAGCACAGACAGTACGGGAGGATCACTGGCTGGTTGTCTTGGTTTGTAGTGCCAATCACTACACTGCCAAGAAGAATGAGACCGATGTTACTGACCCCAGTGCTGTGTCCTATTAGCCAAGACCACGAAGCACTTTAAATCTCTCACTTGTTAAAAAAGATTTTCTTGCTGTAATACAAGTTTTGTTTCTCCACAGCTAGATTTTTGGAACAAGTATGTAGGTAAGTAAAGACTTTCCTAATCACTTCTCTGTGCTTCCTCAGGAGTTACTAGTACTCAGCCTTCCTCCTTGCCATATGTCATATACTGATTCAAGTCCTCATTCTCTCTCATAAGGGGTGTGCAGAGGATGTTTTCCTGTTCTATCATACAAGCAACCTTCCTAAAACACTTGAGGTGCACCCATACCTATCATCAGTCATCTTCCCGGAGTTAAGGAATTGATGAAAAATGCTGTGATGCTGTAACCATGCCCGACGTGGTCCAGCAGTAACCTGCTGCTGCCCTGCCTGCCTCAGGCTTTACTCTTTCCTCCCCTTCTGCTCACTCCACTCATTCTGCAGATGTAATTGAGAGTCCAAACTGATGGCCCTGTCTGTGGCTGGGTGCCACAGAGGTGTCACCATTAAGTGCCAGAAACATGGCTGATGCTTGGGAATCTGGGGAGGGTGTGTTTGTGTTGATGTTTGATGTGTAAGCTCTGTATGGTTCAGCGGCTGAGTTTTCCTACCTCTGTTTCAGATGGAGATCAGTGTGAGCAACATCCCTGTTCCAATGGGATCTGCAAGGACTGTATTGGAAAATTTTCCTGCATCTGTAACAAAGGCTGGGAGGGGGTTTTGTGCAATTATGGTAACACTGCATTTAATCCACTATAAAATAATATCCTTTGTGATAGGGATCTCTGTGTGATAGGGATGGGCTTCAGTCATTGTGCAGCAAACTCTTTCTTTACTGCTTTCTTTACTAGTGTGATTTCTCTCTTGCTTCTTGATATGGTAAGAGGTTTACCTGTGCTTATCTAAAGCAAAATTAACTTTGTGTTGCCATAGGAGAATTTTAGAGATATATCTGAATTTTGGACAATACCGGATATAACTCTGTGAAGCAGGGCTTTACTTTAGAATTGTGAACACAGAGATTGTGGTGGGGTTTTTAAATACAGGGGAAAACCCAGTCCACTGCAAATATTTCATTACTGTGATGGTTCCTTCCTTGGATAAAAGCTGGATAGCGTATTTAGGGATGAGCATTGTATGTCATGTATCATCAACAGTTTTCACTGTGTGACTTGGCACATAGTGACAGGTTTCTTTACTGTCTAGTGGCCTGAGTGTCATTGAAGCCCACATCTGACATTCCAAATCCATTGACAGCTGTTACCCACTTGAAGCACGATGTCACTTTGCCACCTTACCTTTCTGTGACTCTGACTTCCCAGCTCCACGTCTCTCTTGCTGTTTGTTTTTCCCCCAGAGGTCAAATACAGCAACTGTTCCCTGGATAACGGGGGCTGTGAACATTTCTGCAGGGAGGACCCTGCCAAGCAGCATCGCTTGTGCAGCTGCGCATCGGGGTATCAGCTCAAGGATGACCACACCACGTGTGAGCCTGTAGGTAAGAGCAGGGTGTTTGTAGTCCAGCTTTGACAGAGGATTATTCAGACTGATGGAAAAGAGTTTTAGAGAAGATTTGTCTGCAGTGCACTTTGTACTCATTTTCAAAACATCTATTCCATGAAGACTAACTCTGCCTGCATTTCCTAGCTCCATACCCACTTTATGGCCCTTAACACATGTTTGGCTCATGGAGACATAGAGGGGAATCAGGAGACTGCCTTCTCTGCCAAGCATTGAGGGACTTCCATGAAGCCTCTGAACAATATTGCCTAGGTTAGACAGATGAAATCCTCTAGAAAGAGGACTGGATGCTCTGGGCTTTGCTAGTGAACTTCTCTGCATCTTCTGCAGTGGAGTTCCCCTGTGGAAGAGTGAAGTTGGACTACATTGAAGCCAAAGCAGACTTCAATATTCGGCTCATTGATGGAACAGCTGGAAGAAGGGGAGGCAGCCCTTGGCAGGTGAGGAGAAAGAGATTCTTTGCCACAAATAGTTCAGGCTCTTCCTGAATGGCTCTGCCTGCTTCTCTGCTCCAGAAAGATTCTTGCATTGTTTCTGGTGCTGTTGTATGAAGCTAAGATTCCCTTAGCTTTTTCAAAAGCATCCCAAAGACTGGAGTAGCAGGAAAGAATAATGTAGTATCTGTGAGGATTCTTGACCTTGTTGCTGGTAGAAAGTTTTTGACCTTAGTGTGCCAACACTGCCAAGAGAGTGGATGCTGATGGCACTTACCTTGCTCCATCCTGGGGAGCTCATGGTGTGTGATGTGTGCTTCAGCTCCTGCAGCAGCCTTCCAGTGGGAGGTGATCTTCCTGCCCTCTCTTATAAGCCTTGTCTGTCATAAATTCAAGTTAGCAGATTTAATCAGCAAAATATGCCATGGCAGGTTGGGTTATCACAGAGAAAAGGGAGACCTCACAGAGCTTACCATGGAACTAATGAATGCAAATAATTAGGGCCAGATTCCCTTTGATATTTAAAGGCTTTTTGCACCACAGTGTGAGAGCTGAAGCCTGAGATGATGTGCTGTCTGGTGTGGACACACCTCTCATTTGTGCTCTTTCAAAGCTTTGAGTACAAAGGGCTTCTTTGCAGTGACCAGCATCACCCCATGCTGATTTGGATGAAGCCAGCCCTCATTCAGGAAAAAACATTCAGAACTTTTTTGTAGGTATTTCACAGAGACTCTATTCATAGAGCTTTTGTTCCCTCTGTAGAGCTTTGGCATCAGTGAATGTGACATGCTTTGGTGCTTTGGGTATTTGGCAGCATCCAAGAAGAATGAGGAAAGTATTCTGTGAGCTGTGCTCCATGAAGTGTCACACCTCCCTTGTCTTGTTTCAGATTATGCTGCAAAATACCAAAGGGAAGTTTCTGTGTGGGGGTGTTCTCATCCATCCAGCTTGGGTCCTAACAGCAGCACACTGCCTTGAGGAGCACAAGGGGTTCAGAGTTAAACTTGGTATGGAAAATCACCCGTCCCTGTGTTTTTTAAATATAACTCTTTGATTCCTAACATTTATCATCTCAGGGAAAAGACCAGCAGGTTCTGAAGACAAAAGTCCTTGGCTGTAGGAGTGGTCTGTCAAGGCAGTATTTAATATGCACCTTAGCTTAAAACAAAGTTTAGTAAAAATCTGATTTCATTTGAGCATTTCATTATCAACCTTACTCTGCAAGTGAGCTGATGTCTTCTGAGCACTGCTTGGGGTCTATAAAAGTAGAAAGACTTGGTCTCTTCTGCCTGTGTTTTTCTGGTGATGAAAATATTTAAGGCCTTCCCAATATTGAAAAAAGTCTTGATCCCAGAAGGAGAATGTTACAGGATCTCTTCCTGCCTTTTCGTGTATTTAAACACTGTTAATTAAGTGTGTTCCACTGGAGAGGTGCTGCAGAATGGCAACAGTGCCTTTATTTGCTGTGCTGCTCTGGAGCATGAGAATATGTCACTATGTCAAGTAAGTGCTTCTCCTGAATTAACAGACAAAAAGAATTAGTTTCATTCACACATATATAGATTTTTAACAGTGTTTTCTATCCACCATTGGTGCTGAGGCATAACAGCTCCACTGCTTGCTTTCCATTAGTGAAAGGATAGATTATTCCCAGTATTTGTGGAGAGTCCTGCCAATATATTGCCTGTCTATATAGACTTAAAAATAGATGGTCTGTGTGTGTGTTCCATAAACACTGTGGATGTGCAGGTGCTTGAGAGCAGAGACAATAAGTTTATATACATCCAACATAAAAAATGAATTGAAAAGTGTGTGATGTAGCCTTGGGTCCTCTTAGTGCCAGAATATTCACAGGAGACATCTGTGTGGGACAAGGAGCAGAGTTTTGGATGGAGACATTGCCATGTCCATGGGGACAGCCAGGAAAGGGTTTGTCCTGAGTACCACCTGCACAGGTGGTACTCAACCTGTGTCTGTCAGGCTGGGATATCCTACACCCTTCTGGACTTGTCCCACTGCAGCCTGCCATCCACAGGAGCAAAACTGGAGGGGGAACTTCCACCTGAGTTTACACTCAGCTTTGGGAGAAGTCTTGTAGCGGTGCTCATGTGGCGTTTTAGTGTCTGAAATAGAAAGTTAGTTCTCGGAGTAGCTGAAGTTTTGGAAGATGGATTTGAGAGTAATACAATATTCCTGTTTGTGGCTCTTGTTCCTGCATCACCAGCCTAAGAGTATCCAGAACTCTGTGTGTTCAGAACTCCAAGAAGATAGAGCAGATAGGTGGATGTAATGATTCAATTCAAAATACTGTTTCTACCTCCACAGTTAATATTTTTGTGCCAGCAGCAAGATTGTGATAGTCCTTATTGTGTAGAAGGAACTTAATGCATTCTCACAGCCTCTGGGTTCAGTACATCAGGTGTACATCCAGGATTTCTGGAATTTAAAACTCTGGGGGTGGATAACGCACCAGAAATCAAATGGAGTCCCCTTGGGGGTGAGGGAACCTGTCACTGCAGTGTGAAAGGTGTCACCCACTGGTTGATGGGTGCCTCAGTATGGAGACAGCTGGTGGCTGTGCTGGTGTACAGAGAGTGTGACCCCACAGCAAGCATGTGCACAGCCACTCTGCCTTCCTCAGAGGTGATGGTCTGACAGTGCTTGAGTCCAGAGCTACTTCTGAGGCCTAAAGCAGAGTTTGTATCTGTGAAGGCAGGAATAAAGCCCTGCCAGCCAGGGCTCAGCCACAGTGGGTTTCAGGCTGCCTCAGGGGTGCTGTGAACACTGTCACCACAAAGAAAAAAGATTGTGATGGGAGAGAAAAACTGATTTGTTGGCTTGATATTAGCAAGTCCATCAGGGGCTGGTGCCACTTAGTACAAGACATCAGAGCAGTTTCAGCTGTCTGCTCCGGCTGTGTGTGAGCTGTCCATTGTCTGTCTGCAGAAGAGTAAGAAGAGAAACTCAGAAATAAAATGGTCTGGAAGGCCAAGATCCAAAGCTGGATTTAAGGGATCTTTTGAGAATATATTTCTGTAACTACTGTGGCTTGTAAGTCTCTATGCTTGGAGACACTCCTTACAGAAAAAAACTTGCAAGACCTCATTGATAGCCTACCAGAAAACCTAGCTCTGCCTTTCCTATTGCAGTGTATCACAAATGACTTCCTGCATTTCTGGCCCTTTTCAACATAGTTTCTTGCTTGCTATTCTGTAGCTGCTTGGCCCACAAATTAGCTCTGATCATGTAGCACAGATAGCAACTGAGGAGTCTTAAGCAGTGAAAAATTCCTTAAAATACAGATGTGGGATTTCAGAAAGGAATAATTTACCTGTCAGTCAATTTTATCTTACAAATCCTGACATTCAGCCCTGGCTATGTAGCGTAGAGCTCATGTCCTGTTGTAAATGTCCTCTCTTGTGGTGTGCTTGCTCTCCCAGCTTTTAATGCAGGCTCCAAGAAGGTTCTTTTCCTCTTGAAGGTGACTCAGATTGCACAAGTGCACTGAAATATGAACATCACAGGGCAATTTGGTTTCTCAGCTGATGACCAGAGCACCATAGCTCTTTAGGTATTCATGATTTCCATAAATATGAAGTTTAGAGATTTGTCCGTTAAGAATACTGTTAACTTCTGACATGAACAGTTGGATTACAAGAAAAGTAAAAACATGGAGCGCGGTGCTAACACCCAGTGTAATCCAAAGTAAAGGAGGTTTTGACAGCATCTGTCATCTTGTTTGCTCTTCCAGGTAAATTCCGTTTCCGTCCTGAGGCAGATGAGCAAACCATTTGGGTTGATAAATGGGTGACGCACGAAAATTACACCAAGACGACCTCAGATAATGACATAGCCATGCTGCACTTGGCTGAGCACGTGATGTATTACAAATACGCGCTCCCCATCTGCCTTCCCACCCGCAGCCTGGCAGAGCAGCAGCTGATGGGGAGCGGGAAGCGGATGGTGGTGACGGGCTGGGGCAGCACGAGCGAGCGGAACAGCAGCTACGCTGCTGCCCTCAGGTACATCGAGATCCCCCTGGTGCCCCGGAACGAGTGCGCCCAGGCCATGAGCTTCCCTGTCTCTGACAACATGCTGTGTGCTGGGAGCCTGGGAGACAGGAAAGATTCCTGCAGTGGGGACAGCGGAGGCCCCATGTTCACTAGATATAAGGATACTTGGTTCTTGGTAGGACTGGTGAGCTGGGGCGAAGGCTGTGGAAGAAGGGAGAAATTTGGAGTCTACACCAAAGTTAGTCAGTACCTTGAGTGGATCCAGCACCACATAGATACATCAGCTCCTTTGAAGGGTTGATTCTGATCCAGAGTCTGGAATGTTGTGGCTCTGTGCTAGTGACAGGATGTGGTATAATGTACTATCAGATCTTCAGTATTAAATATTGAGTATGTGTTAACCTTGTGTGCTGTTTTCCTTTGTATCTATTTTTTCCTCCTTTTTTTTCTTGTTTACATTGCTTTGTTGCAAGTTGTGTTGTTTATTTGTAGTGTGGTCCTACTTCAGCCTTACAGGCAAGAAAATAGCCTGTTAACTGAGATGCTGTACATACAGCATTTTAGAAAATAGTTGTCCATGGTCAGACAACCCCATCTTTGAAATAAAAATGTCAGTTGTGTAAAATGTCTGAAGTGGTTGGGGTGGAGGCAGGAGGGGACAGAGAAAAGTGTTTTGCAAATAACCCTAGAGATGTAGTTCTGTCATTTCAGCTGTACTGCAGGGTATTATCCACAGTAACTGTTTTGGTTTGCTCAGTCTTTGTATAATTTTTCTTTCAACCCAGTGAAATTTTTATTATATCATTACTGCCTCCAGTTCTTCACACCCTACTCCAGTGTTCGATAGTTGATTCAGCAGGTAACTGGAACTTATCTGTATTTTCCGTTCTTTGCACACTTGATGTCTGATTTTACTCTCCCAAACCTCCTTAAAAGGGAATGGGAACTCTCTTTCATGTTATTCACAAAACAAAAACAAACCACCTCAAAACCAAAAATAAAACCAAAACCAGAAAAAAAAAAAAGCCAACCAACTTTAATTCCAAGATTTTGCAGGCTCTGTTTATCATTCCTCTGTAATTCTCTTCTAATCAACAAGCAAGCAAACACTTCTGTTCATTCCTGTTGTGGTGGATGCAATAGGCTGTAGGCTGTGGTAGCATTGCCAATGCTTTAACTGGTAAATACATGTTTGCATCTCATACCATTAAATAAAATAAAGACATACAGCACTGATAAGTCCATAGGAGGTAGCAATAGTCCAAGTGAAGTTTATTATCACAATTTATACTTGTTTTTAATCTTAGTGCTTGAGACTTGTAAAACCTAATTAACCTTGTAGAAAGAAAAAGGAAAACCATCTCTGCTGTAGTGATGTGTTTCCAACATCTTGATGGGCTTGGATGCATGTTTGGATCAGCGAAGAACTTCAGTCTGCTCTTGTGACAAGACTGTTAAACAAAAAAACCCCAGGTACAATGAAATTTTATTAGAGTTTGTAAGAAAGTTAATATGGTATCAGCAAGGAGGCTTAATACCTCTTAAATTCATTCCCTCAGAAGCTGCCTTTGTGCTTATTACCCAAGAGAGGATTTTGAGTCATGCACTGAAGAAATAGCAGTCAAGCCAAGGGCTTCTGTGTCACTTGCTGGCTCTGTCCTTCTCCTCTCCTCCTCTTTTTGCCTTGGGACAGGATTTAGGGATGGATGAATGTTAAAGAATAATGCTTTGAGCAGCAGCCTTCCCACCAGGCCTGCACTGGGCAGAGGGAACCTGTAACACTGACTTGCAGGGAAAAGCACAATTGTGTTCAAAGCCAGTAAAACACGGGTCTGAGTAACAGAAATTGTAATGTCAGAGTGGCTGTGACAGTGACAGGGCAATATTTGCCTGCCTGCAGGTGACTGCTGTGAATCTTCCTGCACATTCCCAGCTCTGCATATTTCAGCAGATGTTTACAGAGCAGCTTGTGTGTTTTCCAGACTGGTTGGTCTTACCTGCTGGAAGGTGATGGAGTGTCAGAAATCTGCTCTCAAAATTTCCATATTTTCCTGACTGAATTTGTTGCAAAAGGTGGTTTTTATTACTGAAGGATATTTTTTAAGACTTTTTGGTTCTCTTTTTAATGCACCTGTGTATATGTGTGGACACACACATGCAATTTTCTTCAGATTTTGGGTTTCTAATGTATTTCATAGAATCCAGGTTGTCTCTCCTCTGTCAATATTTGTGATGGCTTAATGATCAACCTCTTAATCTCGTGGCTGTTCCTGGTGTACATCCAAGTCTCTTTCTTGTCTTCCTCTAAAAAAATAAAAAAGTAAGTATAATTGCATGGTTCTGTGTAAGATGAACTCACTCTGGATCCTGTGTTTTTGAAAACATGCTGCAGGTAGCAGAGGGGTACATGCTCTCAAATGCTGGGAAATCATTCAGCGCGGGAAGGTAATGCCAAGAAATCCAAACTTCTGTCTTGTACCTGTGACTCCCAGGTAAGTGGTGGTTGGTGCCCTGGCTGGGGTTGGTGCAGATGATCCTAATTGCCCAAACCATCAGGAATTGCACAGTGGCTGCTGGAGCTGGGGCTGGTTGTGCATCTGCCCTTGGCACGAGAGGCAGCACAGCAGGGACTGGGCTGTGGCTGGGAGTGGCACCTGCTCCTCTGGAGTCTGGCCCCTGCACTCCCCTGCTCCCCATGGCTTTTCCAAAGGAGCTCTGGCTGGGCTGGCTCAGCCTGTGCCTGTGGGGATTCCTGCTGGGGTGGCTTGGAGAAACAAGGGACAGAAACAAGGTCAGAATGAAATGGGGCAATTCTGATTTCTTTGTCCCTGCTCTTCTCTTGCTTCTATTTCATCTTTGTTGCCAGCTGGTTTTTTGCCAACATACTAATTTGATTCTTCTTTTCCCTCTGAAGGACGTCAGAGTGTTCTGAATGCTCACTGACGCAGAGAGCAGCTCCTTACTTGGAATGTTTCTCCTGCTGATGTGCTGCATCAACAGCAGCTGCCTGTTTTCATATTCAGGTAGTACTTCTGCCATATTGCCTCTTCTGGCCATTCCTCCCTTAATTTACTGACAGCAGTAGCTTCAGGCATCACAGGAGGAGGGCAGGTCATTTAGTGAAGTGAAGCTGAGATGAACTAAATGTAAAACTGACACTTCAATGTTTCTCTTAATGGAGGATTGGTGTCTGTCCTGTTGTGGCTACAGTAAGCACCTGGAAAACTCCGGGCCTCCATTACCAAACATCAAACTAATAATTGCTGTGAATCAAGATGGTTAAGCAGAGAAATATAACCATTTTCCACAAGAAGAAGCCGCAATACTCAAGAGTCTTGTCCTGCACTTACCTACAAGTCTCAGTAGTGGCTCTTTTGATTCACTGAAAGAAAGCTTAAACTACTGGTATCTTTTGCTGGAACACAGCTAATTCTATTGTCCTTTGGCCTGTTTGTGTAGATTTCCACTCCCCCTATTTATACCACTGCACTGAATACCTGTCTGCCTGTGACTGTAACAATGCTGCTGCTTTGTCTTCCTGTACCAACTGTTCAATTTTGCTCTGTTAGTGTTTATGAGAAAAGACAAAGCCCATGAGGTGCTGCGAGTCCATAAATGTGCCAACCACTTCCTGGAAGAGATTCGTCCAGGGAGCCTGGAGAGAGAATTCATTGAGGGGAAGTGTTTGTTTGAAGAGGCTAAGGAGATCTTCCATTCACAGGAGAAAACAGTGAGAAACCTGATTTTAGGAGAAATACTATACCTTGTTTCTTCTCCATAGGTTAAATCCATGTAGTACAAATCCCTGTAACAATGGTGGAATGTGCAAAATAAGACACTACAGTTGCTTTTGCATCTATCCCCCAAATTTGGAGGACACAACTGTGAGTACAGGAGCAGACACAATGACATTCACTGTGAAGAAAGGATAGCTTGTGGTCATCTTCTGCCTTGCAGCCAGGCAGGAAGGAGCAGTGAGAAATGCAAAGGGGCAAAACCAGCGATGGGAGGGCTCTGGCCGGAATGGAACGGGGGCTGTTCAGTGTGGGAATGAGGGGCTGCATCAGGGCAGTGACTCAGGAGATGTTCTGGACACACCTCAGCCCACCCAGACAAACATCAGCTCTACTCTGGAGCAGTATGACTCCAGGATAACAGGAGAAACACTCTGTCATCATGGACATTGCCCCTGGCAGGTAATACTTTACTTCCAGTCTCACCATAAACACCACACCTAAATGCTTTTTTATTTTATCATCACTGGGTCCGTCAGGAGGAGCAGAGTTCATCAAGCCATTATAAAGTTGTTTTTTCAGGTCAAGAGCAATGGAACCACAAGTATTTCTCAGTCTTCTGCAGGGCTTTTTGATAATAGGGACCTTAAATACCTTTATCATCCTTCCCTTATCTTGCTTTTGGATTGGAATGTTAATACCCCTCTATTAAGTCAGTCAGATGTCTGTGCTGTCATTCAGGTTGTGTCTGCATGTCCTTGGGGAAAAGCCAGGCTTTGCCTCCTTTTGGAAGGCTGGTAATTTTCACAATGCAAGTTCCATGGCCAGGTGAGGTTCCTTAGAATGCTGAGCATGGTAAGGGAGGTAAAACTGAGGACTCAAAGGTGAAGGCAAGTGCATGTGGCAAACAGGGACAATGGAAGTGTTTGCTTCCACTGTCTTGTTTTGGATTTTAAATGATGGTTTGGGCCATTTTTTGTGCATGTCCTTCTTTGTTACTAATTTTCACTGTGTTGTCTCTGGTCAGTGTCCTAGTGCTGTGTGGGGCTTGTACACAGAAATTCTCATAAAAAACCCTCATGTTACCCTCAGTCTGTTTTATTGCTGTCATACAAGTGGATTTCCCATTTCCACACATCAGGAGGTATTTAGGTAGAAAATCAGAGACTGTGGCTGGGTGGACTGTGCATTCATTGTGCATTTTGACAAGTGAAAATGTCACTATTAGCAAATTTTAGGGGTTTCCACCAGCCTGATTCTGGGTTGCTAGATGGGAATGTTGTTTGAATGCTGCTCAATCTCTATCTTTTCTTCTTGAAATGAAGTGTTACCATCAAGGAAGTAAGGAAGTTTTAATTTTTCATTACAGTGGGCAATTTGTAATTTAATCTTGTATATATATATATATGCATATGTATATATGTTCATTCTGTTTTTTTAAGAGTTTTGTAAACCCTTTGCATTCTAGTTCTTCATAACCTAAGACAGCATTTTCTGGTAATTGTTCTTTGCTACTTTTCAATGTTTATTTCTGGCACAACTGAACAGAATTAAAAGCATCAATAGTATATAGAATTAAGTTAAAATGGGTCATGTAAAACTCCAGCAGCTGGACCATAGTAGGAGGCCAGACTGTGTCACCCCCCTTTCCACTCTTTGATTTTTAACTTCACTGGAGGCACAGAGTACCAACATTTAAGCTTTTTCTTCAGTTTAACACATAAATTAACAGGCCTGGGGAGTTTAATTCAGGAGATTCTGAGACAGTGATGGAGCTTACAACTTTGAACAGACAACACAGACATCAAAGACAGTGCAGCATGTTTTAAGTTGTCCATTTGCTACTGTGTAGATGAATACAAATTTTATTATAAGAGTCCCAAAGAATTACACCTTGTGTTTGTGTTCCCAGCCTCCAAAACTTTTCAAATCATATGAAAAAAATCACAGTTGTACTTGTTCCTTCAGAAGAATGCCAGCCACTGCAGCAGGCAATTGATTTGAGTTTGTCAAGATTAGTTCCTTGAAATACTCTGCTCCCTTGTCGCAGCAGTGCAATCATTTCATTACACCCAGCTGTGCTCGGTGTGCTGCTTGTTCCCAGCAGCCGTGCTCCTTGCACAGGGTCGGGCCCGCGGCCGACAGTGTGTGCGAGGGCCTGGTCCGGCCCTGGTGCCGGTTCTGCCCCTCCCCTCCCGCAGGTGCTGCTCGGGGCAGCCTGGACATTGGCCGGGCTGTGCGGAGCAGCCTCAGCGGCCGCGCTCTGCCTCGGCCCCAGCGCTTCACCCGGGGCACCTCTGGCTGCAGCGGTGCTTTGTGTGACACAGCAAGGCAGGGCTGAGACAAACCCGGCCTCTCTGGGATTGAGGGAGCTGTCATGGCCCTGGCGCCATGCTGAGGGGCTCCAGCTGGTCCCTTTTGTTTTCACTGAGAACCTGGGAGCATAAAGCACACACCCATTCTGGCAAACTCATTGTGCACAGAGACTGAGCACATCTCGGGGACACTTCAGCATGAAAAGTTCCTCCAGGGGACAGTCTGCTCAATGCCATTTTGGGTTTCAGTTAGCCTTAAGAAGTTTCCTCCTGTGCTGCCTCTTCCACTAAGTCTGTAACTGCCTCAGAGCACAAAACTCCTCTGCCCAGCTCCAGCCACAGGAACTGGAGCCTTTGTAGCAGGAATGCTGCAGCAAACACAACTCTGTGCTGGAACCCTCGAGGAGAGAGCAACGTGTAGGAAGAGCAAACAGCGTTCCAGCACTTGGCACCTGACAGGAAACAATTCTGCAGCCTTAGACACGGCTGCAGCTTCATGCTGATGTCAGGTTCCTGAAGGGAACACATACAGTTGCATGGAAGTTTGGAGACAACAGTGCTTAATAAAAATGACAGTATTTGTGGGAAATAAATAATCTCTGTTGGTGTGTCAGCATACAGAGCTGGAGCCTGTCTTGCCTCTGAAGGACACCTGGAGAGTTTGGACGGCAGGATCACAGCCTGCAGCATCAGAAATCCTCGTCACAAGCAGGATTTGTTTTGGGCTGTGCTGCCCTGGAACAAAAGATCAAAGCATTGTAACTCCCTATCCTTCCTGCTCCCTGTGACAATTTCACCGAGGCTGTTCAGTTTGCTTAATGTCTTGTCCTGACTGCAGGAGTCTTTGATAAATACCAGAGAGAATTCAAGGAACAGGAGATCGCTGTGGAACGGAGCTGGACACACCCCTATGACAATTGCAACAGCTACAATGGTGACGTTGCTCTGCTCTACTTGAGCAGTGCTGCTGTTTTGAACGAGCCCGTAATTCCCATCTGCCTGCCCAGCCCTGGCGTGGCTGCACCGCTCTCTGGAGAAGGGAGAGAGGGGTGGTCAGTGGCTGGGGAGCCACACACCAGAGGGGCTCCACCCTGCGGTTCCTCAGGACGGTGTGGCTGCCATGGTGGGCCTGGAGCGCTGCCAGGCTGCTCACCGGCTCCATGTTCTGTGCGGGGCACAGCACGGTGCAGTCCCTGCCTGCCAGGGGGACAGCCAGGGGCCCTTCACCGTGTCCCACTGCAACACTTTGTTTCTCCTGCGTCAGATAATGCCCATTTCCCACGCTCCCGGGCATTGTCAGCTGGGGCGAGGGCTGTACCGAGCAAGGGAAAGACGGTGTATACAGCTGAGTATCCAGCTACAGCCCCTGTGTCATGACAGGTAGAAGAATTATAAAAGAAAGGCCTCATAAAATCAGGCCTGTTCTATTTTAATAGCTAGCCTGTCATCTCTTCTAAGTGTAGGTAAGCAATTTGCAAGTTCCCATGCAAAAACAATCTTGGTAAGAAAGGCTTGTTAACATAACAACCGATTCTTGAGTTGAAAAATAAGTGCATCTGTGTAAACAGTAAGATCTGTCCCATGAGAAGCCATAAGGGAAAAATGTATACAGCTGGAATCTTAGCACATACACACAGATCACCTGCTGATCAAAAAATGAAGTAGTAAGAAAACTACCAGCCAACAGGTGTTGCACATGAGGTCAGTGAAAACTGTAAAGAATAAGTTATGTGAATTAAAGAATTGGCTTTTCCTGCATGATGTAAATGGAGTCTCGGCTAATTTACAACCCTATCTGATGACCCGACGCGATCGCGGGAGGCGACGACCGAGCTTGCCGCGAAAAGGCCGAGCCGAGACCGGACTCGAGAGATGGAATACACAAAGTTGCGAACGAACGGCCTGCAGCGAAACGAAATCCAAGCAGCGAATACACAAAGTAGCGAAAGGCTGCAGCTCCAGCCGGCCGCGGGACGGCACAAAATAGCCAAAGACAAGAACCAGCCGGCACAGCGGGACCCGAGCGGGGAGCGACGGCGCGGAACGCACGGAAACAAACGCAGAAACAAACACAGAAACAAACACAGAAAAAAACACGGAAACAAACGCAGAAACAAACGCAGAAACAAACGCAGAAACAAACAGAAACAAACGCAGCAACAAACGCAGCTCCCGGGAAGGCTCCGCCCGGGGTGGGGGGGCGGGGAGTGAGCATGCGGCGAAAAACACACTGCGTCCGCTGAGACGTGGGGAGACAGGGATCTCAAAAGCCGTGGTCTCAAAACCGGTCAAGAACCGGAGATGTGGGAGACACGATCTCCAATCGTGGGAGAGCACGGCCTTGAGCCGTGGGGAGCGGCCGAGAGCCGGGAAATAGATTGCGTCCGAGGAGGCGCGGGGCGCGGTCTGAGGAACCGTGGAAATACGACGTGAAAATACGACGAAGCGAGCCGCAGAGACACGATCAAGAATCGTGGGAGAGCTACGGCCTTGAGCCGGGGAAACAGCGGCAAAAAGTCGTGAAAAATACTCCGTGGAAGATCCGCGCCGCGGAGCGTAACACGCGTGGAAGTCCGCACATAGGCAGCGGGGTTTCTCCAGACTGAGAGTTTAAAAAAAGGGTAATATACGGGAAATCTTAGGTCACGAATTTCAGCTGACGAAACAGCGATAATACGTGTGTGGACATTTACATTGCGCAAACAGGTGATGAAACAAGCTAAAAGGAAATCAGGAACTTTATTGCCACGGCGTAGCAAACAACGTGGGAGTAGATGTACAAAATGCCTTTCCTATCGAAAGGTGAAACGAGTTCGGGCGGTTTTTGTGGGCAGCGGCCTTAGGGGAAGATATGGTTGTCACAAAATCGTTACCTACATGGTATTTTATTAGAAATTAGTTTAAAAAATTACAATCTGCCGAAGAGACCGCAGCTGCTTCGGCAAGCGACCCCCTCGCGGGCTCCAGAGACCTCTCGGTCAGTACCTCCTGTGTCTGTAGGTCCGTTCCTGTTCTCTCTACCCATGAACGGTGGAAAAGTTACCTTTAATTCCATTTTCCATGTTGAAAATGTTATATCCTCTTTGAAACGGCTTTCAATCTAAGCCATGTGAAGACACCGGCAGCCCGGGGAACAGAACAGAGCCAGGACAGACTCTGTGCGCATGCGCGTCTGCACGATGGTTCCGGCGGGACGCGGGCTCCGCAGGCGGCGCGGGGCGGCCGCTCCCGCTCCCCGGGGAGCCGCGGTGGCTCCGCGCGTGTGAATCCTGTCCTCCAAAAACCTCCGGGCCCCGGTCGGTTCGCAGCTCCATACGGAACTCGCGAGCTCTGCGGGCGGCAGGAACCGGACACCATTTCCTGCTCCCAGCTCCTCCCCAGAGCTGATGTTCCAAATGCCATTCCTTCCCCCACGGGCCCTGCGCGGGCTTTTCAACAGCCCTCGGCGGCCCGGGAGGTTGGAGCCACAGGCGCTTTGTGTCTTTTTAAGCTTTGCTGTATTTGTTTTCGGTATTTTCCCCCTTTTTGCTACATGCGGTCTGTAGAGGTTTTTTTGTTTTCTCCCGCGGGTGTTTGCGGGGAGGCGGGGATGCGGCAGCCCCGGTCTGTGGCGGGCCGGGCTGAGCGAGCCGCGCCGGGTCCGCACGGCTTCCAGCACCGCTGCCCGGGCATTGCAGAGTTGAGGATCTCATCTCTACGGCTGTGGGCACAACACGGCGGCGTTTGTTTCTCCCTTTCCCGCGCAGCAGCTGCAAGGTGGCAGCGGCTCCCCCCGCTCTCCTTTTTCCCTGCGGGCAGCACAGCCCCGCCCTGCTCCAGCGCGGAGTGGTTTCTGACTACCTCCGTTTCATGAAGCTTTACGCATTGTGTTTGTGTGCCTTGAAAAACGTGTTGATACCGGTTTTTTGAAGTTAATTTTGTTTTCTAATTTTTTCTAATTTTTTATACTTTTACGGTTGCTGAAAAGATAGAAAGCAGTAAATGCAGTGCCTTGTTACCTATCAAAGATTTCTGATGAACAGTCTGAATTAACAAGAATGTTAACAAACTTGCCAGATGAAACACCACAAAATACAATCTGTTCAGCAGTCTGCCAAATCACACATTTTTTTTTCAGTAACCCTGCACTCTAAAAAGTGTTACTAAATGCTTGTTGTGACTTTGATCAGTCTACTACACCATCATGCTGTTCTCTTAACAGTTTGTTCACTTTTTCATATTCTTGTGTTAATAAAAGTAGAATAAGCTACATCTTGTCGTAGCTATAACTTTTAAATATACTAATTTGCAGTTATGTTTAGTTCAGGTCCAATAATATAATGATGTTGCCTTCTGTTGAGCAAGGCTAAGTTCTATTAAGTTAATTTTGTAAATTTCACATCTGCTACGTTTCAGTATTATTTAGACAATGTTTTATTCCAGTTTTATATAGATCACAGTTGTATTCAGTATTAGTAATGATTCACTTTCAGTTTTCTTAAGCGTGCCTTCTGTTTTACTGAGGTAAAAATTGAGCAACATTTCATTAATATAAAGTCCTTTTAGGGCAGCGTTCTACTGAGTTCATTTTGTTAAGCTTCATGGCTGTCAAAATTCGTTTATACCACATCTGAGTGTTATTTAATCTGAGTTACTATAGCTTTTACTAGTAAGTTGTTCAGTGTTTTGTTTCATTTTACTGTTGCAGATACCTGCATGTTTGGAATATATTATCTCAACTTTTTCAGGTAGTTACAACTGATGTATTTTTAAGAAAAAAAGTTAGAGGTGACCTCACTCTGCTAAGTCACAGCTGTGTTATGGGTGTGATAGAATGGTCTGTTAACACAACAACCTACAATAAGATCTGTTCCATAAGAAGCCATAAAGGACAAATGTAAACAACCAGAATCTTGGCACACACACACAAAGCCCCTGCTGACCAAAAAATGTAGTAAGAGAACTACCAGCCACCAGGTGTTGCCCATGAGGTCTGTGAAAACTGTCCAGAATAAGTTATGTGAATTAAAGAACTGGCTTTTCCTGCATGGTGTAAATGGAGTCTCGGCTAACTTATTACAATACCCCTGGATCAAAAAGGTGGTTGAGTGTAGATTTGGAAAACTTTTCCACTGACTTTTCTTAATACCAGCCAAGAACGGGATCAATTCTATTATTACAGTGTTTCAATTGATGACACTATGTCTGCTCCCATCCTTCATGGTGTAAACCAACTTACCCTCAAAGAAATTTTGAAATGTGTAAATTGCTCATTCAAGTATTGCTGAGTACTCGTGTACAATAAAGAACTATCTGCAAGTAACAAAGGAGACAATAACTCTTCTTAATGTGAATCGGGAAGATTTTTTGGTTTAGATAAAGAAAATGCTTTCCATCTCTCAAGCCTACCAGTGGTGTGACTTACAGGCCCACAGCCCTGTGTGAATCCAGGAAGCTGTGGTGCCATGTCCATCACAAGACAATGCTGAACACAGGGAGGGAGCTCTGAGGTCCTGGCACCAAGTATAACCTCGAGTACAAATCAGTTACAGATTTGTATTTACAAATTTGTATTATAGATTACAATTACAGGTGTTTTCCAATACAAACACCAGTGTCTGTATGGAATTGTGTATAAAACGAGCAGGAACTGACCTAGCGGCAGGAGGATAAAAGGATTTTGTGGTAGGAATCTGAACACTTGGATCTTTTTGTTTCATGTCAAAATAAGTTGATTTTGTAATCCTTTCTTACAACTGACTATGAAGTTATAATTACAAACCCCCAGCACCTGTGAAACAAGCAATGCTTTTACCGTTCCACAACAGAACCTTTGTTTTCCTCAGAGAACAAGGAGTGCTGAGCTATTATGAGTATTTTTTAACTGGCAGAATTCATATTAGGCCTTGCGTAAGTCCACCATGTTCAGTACTTCAGGGAAATGCAAATGCCTCTTAGGATTAGTAACCCCCAGCAACCCCCACAAACAGTCGGATCACAGTGTAGCACCAGAACTACAAAAAAAGTTGGGGGATGAAAAAAAAAATCCGTTCTAACCCCTGAACCTTCCAGGCCAAACAGACTCTGGCTCTGAACAGCTCTACACAGTTCTTATTTTTCAGAGAGTCTCACCTGCCACTATGGCAGTAATGAATGCCCTGGCTTTCAAGAAATTGATTTATAAAATCTCCCAAAACCCTGAAGGGTTTAGCATGCTAAAAACACACACCACCTGAGGTGGTTGCTGCATTATATACATACCTGGAGAAAGCAGGAGCAGAGCTCTTCAGTGCCCCAGCCAGCACAGGTGTCCTTCTTCAGTTGTTGCTTCAAGCTGGTGTCCCAGCACACAGCTCTGTCACTGTCACTCCCTCCACTCTCACAGGGACAAATCTAACACGTGACCCCTACACACACTTGCAATGTCTCCATGACTGGTGCCAGCAGTAACTCAACCAACACCAGGATACTCAGAATTACAGACTACTCATTACAGAGGCTCTGCTCCCCCAGCACAAAGGTGACTTCTCTTAATGAAAAAATGCCAGCTGCCAATTACCTGTGCAACAAGAGTCCTCTTCTTGGAGGCACACTCAGCAGAGACAGCCATTTTCAGAGGTAGAGGCAAAGAAGCCAAAGAGTACCAGATGTTATTCTGTTGTCAGTCTGTAGCAGCAGGAACAAAGAAACAGCATTATCCCCCCTAATCCCCCCTAACACAAGGTCTCCTTCCCACTGGTAAAACAGACTTTTACAAAAAAAGTCACTGGTAAGCTACAGTGACATTTTAACTGGAAGCTGCTGGAATTTTTAGTGGTCTATCTGCTAGCTTTCTCCTGAACTTCACTTCAGTCTTCATAAAAAGAAAATCCTTTGCATGGAAGATGATCAATACGTCTAAATCAAAAGAAATAGATGCAGATCTCCAAAGACATAACAACTGATTAATAAAGCAATGAATAAAGAGAAAACGAACAAAGCTGAACAAAAAATTAACCCCTCAGTTTTTCCACATCCCAGGTAGTCTGTGCATACCTTCATCTGAGCAATGAAGAGGCAGTCCCCTCCCCAAAAAAACCCAGAAGATGTTTTATTTTTTAAAGTGTTGCAATACAACAAATACATGATCTGTACAAAGGACACAACAGGGCCAGTTTAAATACAATCAGGAGAAAGGAGTCCCCATATTCACAGTCCTTAGACAACATCTTCTACCAGAACCTGAACCAACAATTTAAGGATTCACTTAAAAAACAAACTAAAAAACCAAACCCACCCCAAACAAGTTAAAAAATTTAAAGGTCTCCAAAGAGTCTGTGGGTGTATTGTCTTACAGCAGAGCTCATGGGGCATTCTGTGAAGGGTCACAATGGCATCTTATTGCCCTCAATGCTGATTTTCACTGCATGGGCCGATCTGCTTTTTTTCCTGATATCTGTGAATTTCCGCATCTGTTTGTCCAGTCGACTCACCCCTTTCTTAGAGGTCCCCTGGAACTTAAAAAATAAAACTAATAATTACCACTGAAAAAAAGCAGATGCCCCAGAGGTCCAAGGCAAGCGGCACATGCGAGGCTGCACCTGGGCAAGGAGCTGGGGGAGCCACGGGGCCCAGCTAGTCTGCCTGTTCTCTTCCCACGAGGGGAAGATGCTTTCCCCAGTATCTGCAGGGCCCAGGTGGAAGGCAGTGGCACTCACAGCCACCACAGTGCTGGCTCAATCACTGTGTAGCTGGATATCGTTTGGAGGTTTGTATCTACTGGCTGGAGCTATGTCAGAACCACAGTGCACCCGTGTCAGCACTCAACTTCCTGCAGGAGAGTTAGACACAGATCCACTGTGACTAAGGCTGACACATCAATTCCACATTGCCATTTAGAGGCCAGGGATTAGTATTTAGAAAGCAAGGGATTACTGAACAAAGGCAGTGTAGGGGGTAGCAAAAAGAAATGCCTAAGCTGACCATACAAGCTACTATCAGTTATTGCATTTCATCTCTGCATTTGAACTGCAAATGAAAAGCAGGTGGTGCAACAGTTACTCCACACAGGTTAATACAGTGATGGTGTGCTGAAACACCACTGAAGACAAACAGCAAGGACCTTCCAAGCCATAGCCAGTGCTTCCTAAAAGGCAATTTTCCTTAACTAGACAACAGAAACAGTAAGTAATGGAAACGTGACACCTTTAAGTTTGGGAGAAACAGTGATATCTGAAACATGCTACTTAGTATCTGAAAAACACATCCATTAGAAACTTGTTCCCATGGCTAAGGAAGGTGCTCCTGACATGCTGATTTTAAATAAGCTTTATTCATAAATCTGTTCACTAGTCATTGAAATTACAGCTAAAATTTCACAGTGATGTTTAAGAAAATATCTTTTTAAAAACAAATAAATATGAAGCTTAATATGAACTCAACAGTTATCTATGACTTGTGCTCACCTCTTCCTATCACTGTTAGCTTGTGGCAGCCCTGCTCACAGCACTGAAATGCAGACCAGGAATTGTCAAAACAATTCCCATACTGATGCACGCTGTCCCAACCCACACTCACAGCAGAGGATTCTTCTCCCCTGGTCTCATTCTGCAGCTCCCATCAACCACCCCTATTGTCTCACATCATTCTACTTCCTTGAACAAGCAGGTGTGAAAAACACCTCACTGTGCCCCAGCCAGAGGTCAGCCACAGACGCCAGCGTGCAGTGACACGAGGTCCTGTACCAAGGGCTAAGAAGTCCCATGTGTCGCTTCAGGTGAATCTGGAAAACCTAATTGTTTCAGAACAGCATTCAAAACCACAGGTGGTGCAAAGCTGGTTTTGAGCACAGGTATTTTCACTGAACTCCTGTCATTCGGGTACCCTGAAGCTGTGCAGGCAGGAGCCATGGCAGATGTTATGTGCCAGAGCCTGTTTTCTTCTGTACAAGTTCCCTTGTAGGTCACAGTACAGACACGAGAGAATTCAAGGAGAGTTTTCCAGGTTTAAGTTAGGGTGTACACACTCCTGTCCTGCATGTGCAAACTGCCAACAGCCGGAGCACATGCACTGTTCACACCTCCCTCAAGGGATACCTCTCCAACTTGGGAAGGCAGTGGTATGGCTACAGGGGCATCCTGTTGCCTTCAATGCTGAACTTGATGGCCCGATGCACTTTGCTGAGTCGTTTCTGTTCAGCAAACCGTCTCTTGTGCTTTTCCAAGCGACTAATACCTCTCTTAATAGTCCCGGGCTAGAAACAACATCTCAATTAATGGACAGAAGGAGAAAGAACAGCAGACAGCACAGCAATTGTTACTTCTTCCACTTACACATATTCTACCACACACACCCCTTTTAAATGGAACTGTATGAGTAGATGGATGAAGACAAAGCAACACAAAGGCCTCCAGTGAAACTGTTCATGTTTGCAAAAACCTCAAATGTTTCCCAAAGTGGAATATTATCAGAACATGATACAAAAGCTGGGACAGGTATAAAAAAATCAGTGCAGTGACACTGGTACTGAAATACAGCTTTAGCTCAAAATGCTTTAAAGCAAGAGGCCTGTAATCAGATTCTCACCTGAGAGAGAAATTCTAGAAAAGTTAACTCAAAAAATCTCTTTTTGGCCAGAGATGTTTTCCTGTGAAAACATGTGATGAGCTTAGAGCAGCCTACTTATTACAGAATTTAACTTACTGTCCACACTCACTCCAAGAGGCCCTTAAAAGACCTACCCTCCTGTACAGTAACCACGGCGATATGGTGACAGAATCCCAGGCTTAGGAACAGTCACCAGGACACTGCCAGTGCTTACCCTGGAGGACTCCATCTCCACGTTCCACTTGGGCCTGACCACGTAGTCTTTGTTGGAGGGCATTGGCACCCTCGCACGGGCACAGAACCCAGGGTCCCCCGGCCTGAGAGCCCTGTGGGAAAAAAGGATGTGACTGTTATGGACAAATCTTATGCAGAGAGAAGTAAAGCCACTCAGCATGCTCTCCTTTGAAACACACTGCATACCACTGCCTCTAAAACCTCTACACAAGTTCCACAGTGGTAGTGCCACCAAAATACTTCACTAAATTAAAAAAAAAAAAAAAAAAAAAATCCAACCTACTTTTCTTCTCCTGTTAACACTTTCTCCAGGTCCCTGCGGGGAGTCTGACCACCAGAGCTGCAAGAAAAATAAATATTTATAGGCATATATACACAGAGGAAGAAATTTAAAAAGACAATCAAGTACCTAAAAGAAAAGAGAGACCATAACTTATTACCCTTTTATTTCCTTTAGTATTTGCACACCACTTGGTTTCTCTTGATGGAGTCTTAGAAGGATTTCATGTTTCTGCCTGCTACTCCTACCTGCTCATTTTCCTTCGATGAGGCATCTGTTCCAAATCTCTCTGTTCCCTCTCTTCTCTGGTCATGCCTTTGTAGTTTGAGGTAAGGCCGAAGATGGGTCGAGACCATTCATCTATTAAAAAATGATTAAGTTACCAAAGACCAGGCCTTTGTTTCTCTCAGACCACTCTGGTGATCAAGTAGAGCTTTCAAAGTTTGTGGCCAGTATTTACACCTGCTTTCAACCCAACGACTTTTGAGCCTTTAGTATTTAATGGAAAACCAGCCTTGTGAACAGAAAGCAAGAGCTTTCATCCTTAAAGTCTCTTTGTTGCCTGCTCTTTTAGAACATCTCCAATCTCTCAGAATACTCAGTGTCAGGAGCTCCTGCACAAACCAGGAATGCTATTTTAGAAATATGCAGGAAAGTTCCTAAAGAACGTAAATTTATCATGAGTCTGCAGCCATTCTGGATGGAATGCGCTCCACATGGGCTACAGCTGGTTGAGTAGTAAACATTCAGTCAGCCAAGTTCCCTCTGAAGTCCATGGAATAAAGAGTCCTCTGGCAGCACCTTCCTGCCTTTGCAGCATATACTCAAGATCTGGACAATGAGCCAAGAGAGAACCAGGGCAA
Source organism: Phylloscopus collybita (assembly GCA_027886175.1). Lineage (NCBI taxonomy): Eukaryota > Metazoa > Chordata > Aves > Passeriformes > Phylloscopidae > Phylloscopus > Phylloscopus collybita. Next base: position 19,380,205 of record JAJNNQ010000003.1, on the reverse strand, counting down.
AACAAATGCCATCCCCTGGTTTAAGACAATGAAACAGGTGCATGCACAAGTTAACGCAGCAATGTTTGTCAAGAGCTCTACAAAGTTATGAAACAGATCATTGAAGTTCCTACATTGCAGAATCTATTCTACAGACAACTGTAGTGCATCAGAAACTGATTCAGAAGTTCACCATCAGTGGAATCTCAGACAAGGCACAGGCAAGTTTACGTACTGATCAGCTTCCCAGCCATGTCCTTGTTGGGTCTCGACTCCTTGGGGTGCTTGTACAGGTACATCACAGCCCGCCCAATGCCACTGTGCTTCAGGGTCTCTTGGCTCACACTGGGCAGCTGCAGAGAAAAGGGGAAGTCAGAAAACAGCAATAAATTATGTCTGAACATTAATGGTGTCACTGGACTTTGCAAAAAGACCAAAACTCACCTTTCACTTAGATCAGCTTGGAAAAATGCATTTTCATTTTATCACTAGGAATTGTTTAAGGTATCTAACACCTAAATCTAGAAATCTGCCAGAACATTCTTGGGTTTATATGCAAAATTAGATAGCTTTCCAGAACTTTTTGCTCCAAATACTCTTCAGCTTATATTACTCCAAAACCATGCTACTGCCTTCAAATCATTCATTCTATAAAGATAAAAACTTACATGGCAAAGACACTCAAGCAATCAGCTTGAGTCACGGACACTGAAAGCCTACACTGAGTTTGAGGGGCCCTCCCATGCACTGCACACTTTAACAGAACAGAAAAGAGAAGGGACTACAAGGGAAGAAAATTCAGGGACGCACAGCAAGTAACTTCACTTAAATTCGGATATAAATCTGAAACAGGCAGGCAGGGCCAAATCCCGTAAATTCTTTTACACAATCTGTTGTGCAGGTTGCTTCCTTGTGTGTTTCACTGCACAGCCCATCAATAGCAGCTGCAAATCATTTATCATCTCAGATTTCCCTAAAGCATATGGCTGTAAAACTGTGGAGAAGCCACAAACCAAATGTGGTTAAAAGTCAGTTCCAAACCTCTTGCAGGATCTTCAGAAGCTCCTCTCTTATCTTTAGTGCTGGCAGACTTCGGTCTGGAAGAGGAGAAAGCCACTCTTTGATTGCAGACATAACACCACTATCGATGAAAGTTTCTTTTAGATCCTGCCTAAAAGGTTTAAAAAGAAGCCCAAAAGTCATGTAATATAGCAAATCTTAAGATGTGATGTTCCCTCAGGAAAATAGCACATTTGAGTTTGTTTTATGTTAAATTAAGAGGGAAAATTATACGTAATTTTAGGTTTTTGAGGTCACCTAGCTTCAGCATCTACTGGAAACAAAAGAAGTGTTTTACTGCATATACAGTACAGCTGTAGTGTAACTCAATGAAATCTCACAAATGCTGACTATTGCCCAAGGCTACAGTTAGCTGAAAGAATGACAACTCACTTTTTAAGATGCATAACTACAGTTGGTAGCAAAGTTAATTTCTTCAGTGCTGGTTTCTTTTGTGTATTCAGCTGACGATCCTCCTGTAGAGAGTTGAAGAATCAGCAAAACTTAATCAAACAAAGAAATCAGCTACTCCCATTCTTTGCAACACTTAAAAGAAAAAGACTAGTTTACTAAACTAGAAGTGCAACTTTGGAGGGATTACACTAACTTTGTCCCCTGCTCCACAGCTCACAAACAATTATGCAACAAGTTCTCTGAAAAATGGGTCATCACTTTAGTCAGTAGTTCCCACAAAAGCATCACATTAGGAGACTGTTCCTAAATTTACATATTTTTCCACTTTATGACTTAGACTGACCACAATAACTGGAGGCCCTCCAGATAACAGGCAGATAATAACACTCTGTTAGTAATGCCTCATCTGAAAAACAGAAAAACAGCTAAGCAGAACAATGGGAAGGGAGAACATGTATTTTCACCTCTGTCATTTCAAAATTACTTTCATCCAAGGCCTGACTGTCACTATCTGTTCAGTACTTGTCTCCCATATCAAAAACACCCGCTGCAATCAACAGATTTCTGTCCAGTCTCATACCAAAGTATGACAGGTGTCAGTAACACTGTAATGAAATTAAAACATAGTCCCTTTCTCAGTATTTAACATACTTCTAGGTAGTTTATAGAACACTTATATATCCCTTTTTATTTAGCAACTCAACTAATTTTAATTTTTAAAATTAGTATTTTACCAAAATTTCAACACAATAAATATTTTCACTTAGAACAGCAAAATAACATTTAAACAGTTATATGGACATCAGAAGCTTTCCCGTGTACCGATTACTCCTGCTGAATACAAGCCACATTTTTGTATCTTATTAATCTTAAAATCTATGATTTTCCCATAGAAGGGAACTGAATTTTAAGGTGTCTTTGAAGCCTGGAAAGCTCACCTCAGCAGCTTCATTCATCTTCACAATCATGGCACTGACCACATCATCTGCATCACTGATGAAAGTTCCCCCATCACGGTTCCGCCTGCGCTTGCCGCTCATGCTCTTCTTCCGCTGCAGCATCATGTCAAAATCTGACATGAAGTCCATGCTGAAACACAACCAGTGTTACCTGGTGGTCCTTGGTAGGAAACAATTTTGTGTTTCCATAGTGTACAAACACTGTGTCTCAAGGTCCCTAGTGAGATCATTAATTAGCCTCAGTATGCAAAATGCAAAACTAGCAAAGGGCTCTAATGGCTCCCAGACACCCTCAGACATTGCATTTGTAATACCCAACATGTGCACACCTGTAATACCCAGGGTCCATAACACCCCTCACCCCTTTACCAGAATCTAGCATTAAGGAATAAGTAACACAACGACTTACTGCTTCCCTCTTTTGATGTTATCATCAGAGTCCGATTCATCTGCTGTCTCCTTTGTGTCTCCATCACCTTTCTCCTCTTCCAAATCCTCCTGGTTAAAACCCTGATGAGTACAGATTAGTGCAAATCAGTGTATGGATCAGGATTAAGCATCTACTCAGGTACCTGACATTGACACTAAAAAAGCTTCAGGTAAGTCTTCAAAGGATCTAGAAAGATGAACAAAGTCTTTTTACTTCCCCCTGTGACTACTGTCATACTGACAACTCTCCCAAAAGATGAGCTGTAAATGTTACTTAACCCAAAGATGACCCCAGTGAGTCTGGCAGATACAAAACTGAATGCAGCATATACATTCTCTTCAGATCTAGCAAGTCAACAGGAGACATTCACACAACACTTACCGTAAATTCCTCCTCTTCCTCATCACCAGATTCTCCAAATATATCTGCAATCAGGTTCCTGTGAAATTAACAGCAATATTTATCTATTTAGACTACAACAAGATGTACCTTTTCTGCAAAATGTCTAATGACTGTGTGAAGATGTCCCTTTTGTTCTTTTTCCTTCTACTTGACCTTTCTCTTCATGCCACCAATAAAGCTGAACAGTCATTCTCTGGTTGGGATTTATCAGTTTTCCATTCCCCATCACTTCCATTGTCTGCAACCCCAAAAGAATTCATATTCTTCTGCACTTACTCTTGTTCATTTCCAGATTCACTGTCACTGCCAAACAGATCTTTCCCTTTTTTCTTCTCAGCATTCTCTTTTCCTTCTTCTTCCTCCTCCTCCTCACTATCAGATACAACATTCTTCTTCCTTTTGTCAGATTTCTCTGAAGCAGCATCACTGTCTGATTCTTCACCATCAGAAAGGATTCGTACCTTTTTTGCAGCTGCCAGCAGAAAGGAGCATTACTACATGTCCCAGTAACAGAGGGCACAACTATTACTCTCAAATTATTCTCTGACTAGTCTTCCTACACCAGACCATTGCCATTTCTTAAAAAGCATACCCATTCTTAAGTTTCTTATTAAATCAGCAACTGGAGCTTCCATACACCACATCTATTCATAAAAAACCAGTAATTTCAAACCTCTCACCCCCAGTATATTAAAAAAATGCACAGAAAAAAGTTACTAGAGAAACAGCAATGAAGTAGATAAATAACAAACTACCATGTCAACAGATGCCAGTTAGATCCCTACTGTCTGTAGTCTGTTAGACCTACTTATTACTCAGAAATATTAGATCCACACTCACACGGTAAAGCAGTCAGAACAACAGCCTCTACAAATGCAGCTCTGCTCCAAGAGCAAATCTGATCTATGGTTTCTCACTTAGACGCTTTATTCACATAAAAGCAATGATTTAACTTTCACACCACTGCCTGTCACAGCACATTTTCACAGTATAGTTTCTTACGTGTTTTCTCATTGTCATCCTCACTATCAGAAAGGATGGCTGTTTTCCTCTTCACTGTCTTTTCCTCCTCTTTTTCATCGTCATCACTGTCTGATATTTTACGTCTCTTAGGAGCTTCGTCTTCACTGTCCGAGCCCTGAAATCCTTTCCTTACATGTTCATTATCTGAATGATGAGAGTCATTCTGCACCTTTTCCTTCCCGTCCTCCCCATCGCTGTCTTCAGACTCTATCTGCTTGTGTCTGGACACATCCTCGCTCTCTGAGTCGCTGGCTGGCTGCTTCTGAAGCTCTTCACTCTCGGAGTCACTGGCTGGCTGCTTCTGGAGCTCTTCACTCTCGGAGTCGCTGGCTGGCTGCTTCTGGAGCTCCTCACTCTCTGAGTCGCTGGCTGGCTGCTTCTGGAGCTCCTCACTCTCTGAGTCGCTGGCTGGCTGCTTCTGGAGCTCCTCACTCTCTGAGTCACTGGCTGGCTGCTTATGTGATTCCTCATTTTCAAAATCACTGCTGTGATCCCTTGGAGGGTCTCCATTGTCAGAGTCACTTGCTCGATGGTTTAAGGCCTCTTCATTTTCAGAGTCACTCAAATGCCGGTTTGGACGGTCCTCAGTATCAGAATCACTGTCTTTCCCTCCATGAGTTGCTTCATTTTCTGAATCACTTACGTTGTGATTTGGGGGTTCCTCATTATCTGAGTCACTTTCTTTTTGCCTTGGGTTATCTTCATTTTCAGAGTCTGTCATATGAGGCTCTCCCACTTGCCCATCATCTTCGCCATCACTGTGTTCATTCTGAAACAGAAAAATAATCTCAGGCAACTAAGCAAAAACACCTTAAAAAGTAAAGAAAAAATGTTCTGAATTTTTATTGTCCTTCCTCCAATTTGGTTACCCAAGGTGCAGCAAACTGAAATAATTTCTATGTAGAAATCATTAGACAATTCGCATCAAAAGCCCATTAAACACTTCACATCAAGAAAAGTATTAAGAGATCAGTGCAAGGATGTCCATCCTGCAGCTCCACGGTATTTTGAAAACAGTAAGAGAGTACACAGAACACTTAAATAAGCGTGTCTATGAAGGGTCCAGTTGGTCAAGAGTAAAGGCTTAGTAGTTTTATTTTAATAGGTCAGGCCTCCAAAGTGGTTTAGTTGAAACTCCCAGTAACAATGCAAGAAAGAGTATCTTGCATTTGTTTATTTTGCTGAAGATCTCAAACAGATGTTTTCTGTGTGAAACACATCTTAGTGAAACAGCACATGCATTACCCTCCAAATGAAGCTAGCACCTGTTCCTTCTTTGTCCAGGAAACCTAATTAAGAACAACTAAAGAACAAAAGCCTAGCTAAAAACAAGAACAAAGTTTTAGTCAGACCTTTCAGAGTATGATTGTTAACAAGTTTCTTGTTTCTATGTGCAAAAACAGATTCAATTCAATTCTCTCCCCTATGCTGACAGCTCCCATGCTCATCCAGACACCCAAGATAACTCACGCACAAGCACACCCATCTGACTTACGGAACTGAAACAATCCTTTGACTTTTCTACACAGCAAAAAAATACTGAGCCACATGTTCCATTTTGAAGAGAACCTCTCAAATATTCTATACTTAGCCACCTTGCTAAGTATAATTACTTACAGCATTATCTTTTATCTTTCCAACATCTAACTTCTACTTGGAAAAAAAATCTAAGTTGCATTTACCTGAAAATATGAAATTAGATTATTGAACACTCACTCCAATAATTCAGTTCTCACCATAATCCTGTTTTCAGCTGAAAACTACAACACTGTACAAGGAACTTCTCTTTTGCACACTCAACTCAAAGCCTCGGTAAGGCATCCTCAGTCATTTTGTCTCAGCTATAAACTTTTTCTACTAGCAAACTGAGTATTTATTGTCCTAGGAGATGCTTTAAGACCTCTATGTCCTGAAGCTTCCAAATCTCTTTCTTCTGCAATCTAATTTCCTTGGAAACAGACTATCTATTTGTGTTTTCTGTAGTCATTCTACTCCCACATTCAGAGCCATTAAAAAAATGTAGGTGTAGCTATCCTACACCTACAACAAAGAATACTATTCATCTTTAAAATGCATGATGCAGGAAGAATTTTAAATAAAATTAATTTCAATTGCTCTTAGGAACTACTTCCTCCACAATTATTCTAACTGGCAAAGATCATTGCTTTTTAAGACTTTGGACTTTACATACTTATTCCTTTGGCTAGCATTCGATAAAGATCTTCTAAATGACTGCAGAATGACTAACAAAGTTACTGAACAATGAAAAAACCCCAGGACCATGTAAGTTTAAAACATGCACTTTGACTACTACTTCACTATTTCCATATCACTTAATGCTAACTACAAACAGCTGTGGTGACCATCTGAGTTTTCTCTCTGCTGCTTGTTCCTGTCTCTACAGCGATGCATCTTTTGAATCTTTTGTATCCAATAATTCTCATTTCTCCTCACAGAAAGGAAACATTGTTCTGTTAAAACCTGAATCTGGAATTTTAAAGGATTAACTATTAGTATTAGGAAGTGACAGAACTGAGGATGTACACTCAGCTGCTCTCAGCTTGTTACTATATTTTTCCCTTATGAAAAGAATCACTTTGATTGCCCTTCTCCTGCCTAGGATGTCCCACACAAACCAATCACAGGTGTATGAGACGGATCTTCCCTGATTACTTTAGACTGAAAAAAACTGCAGTTGGAAACAGAACAGAAAACAGATTCCACAGCAGTTACAGGTAAGGTCATTGAGAAACACTGAAATCAAATTGGTATCTACAGAAACAAAAATCCTTGTTTTCCTACCATTTTATTTTTTTGTGGGTTTGACTGTCTCCTCTCAATGTCAGATGGTGAGTGCTGAATAGTACTAATAATTATGTTAGCAGTAATACAGGATTTTGCTAAACGAACACAAGGAAATTGATAAAAATACTCCTCTTTAAGATATTAGGGTCATCATCTTCCCAGCTTCCAGTTTAGAAATTTCTTTGGTGAACAAATAAACAAAATTAAGAATCAATTACAATCAGTAATGATTCCTAGTATTTCTAAGGTCGGAAGTGTGGCTGCAGGTTATACCTGCACCTGTAATTTAGCAATAAATTCTGAATAAAGAACTTCTTATGCAAAAGCTTGGTGAGAAGACACTATAATTCTAGAGTGTTACTACTGAAGATTATTACAAGATCCCGAACCTTTAATCTGTTACTGCAAACTGACAATCACTCCTGAGAATGAAGAAGTTTGGTGAGGGAGAGCAGACCACAGCTGGCAGACTCACCCAGTGGTCACAGCAGCCCAGCTGCTGCGGTGTGACCACCTGGAGCACAGGTGTCCCTGCACACCGAGGCAGGCAGCATCACCGTGCCACTGAGTGCAGCACTGCCCCAGGGCCCCCAGGCAGCATCACAAAGCACCTTCTGCGGCAGAGCTCAAACCCTGCACAGGGAAGGACCTGCCCACAGCCCGCAGCAAGAGGTTTCTGCATACAATTAATGAATCTGCATGTTTTGGAATATAACTGACATAAAAAGTGACCAACTTCCCAGGAAAATGATGAAACGCTGCTGGATATGTTTTGATAGTCTTCACCTTCCCTTTTTATTAGTTTGTCTCTAAAAAATTGTTTTCAAGAAAAGAAGTATTTAATTTTTGAGTTTTCTAGTTTTACTTTTCCAAATGCTTGATTGAAAGATCAGACATCCTCAAAACAGAGTAGGTCTCAGGTAATTGCTACTGCATTTTTCTCTAATTCCTTTGCTTTCTTTTCTTCCTCCTCTTTATCTATAAACATTTTAATTGAGATGTCCTTAATTTTTTTTTAACGAAAGCGTTCTATAACATGAGGCTTTAGTACAGTATAAAATAAAGAATATATCAAAATCAAATTTACAGTGTTACACTTCTACATAAAAATTGCAGCTACCAAGCAGTTTATTGGATCAACATGCAGCCACTTTTAAGAGCTACTTCTTCAATAATTTAGTAACTTCAACAGAATTGAACCCATCCACTACAAACTCATGGAAGATGAGTGTTAAACTAAGACCTACACAACCATCATGGGCAGATCAGCAAGTTCCTCCTTTTTTCAGAAGTGTCACATGTTTGTGTTTGTTAACAGTCACAGTCTAATCACAACTTAATCCATGAAACAGCAGCAACTTGGTGGAAGTGTAAGAACTAAGTTATTACAGATTTCTGTATGAGCCTGACTTGGACAAACACTGTAAACATGATTTCAGATTCATTACTGTACTAAAACTAACTCTAATTGTCTAAAGCAGAATCAGTAAGGACATCAAAGAGAACATTTATAGATAAAGTGGGATTGGGGGAAGGAAAGCCAGAAAAGAATTGTGGAAAAGAAAAACCTACATACCTGAGACCTACATAAGTAATTCCTCAGGATTCCCCTTTTCTTTAAAGTTAAGAACCTGAAAGAAAAGTTTGAAATTTTAAAACTTCAGTTCTTTACACCTGAGTTCTAAATTAGAGACAAAATAGTAATTAAATAGACTTAACTGATTAGGCTGTCTCAAAGGTTTTATTACCTTTGAGTGTCATTTCTCCCACATACTCCTAAAGATGAAGAAAATAAGAGGATGAGAAAATATTTAGAGGAAATAATATGACAAATGACTAAAAGCTGCACCTTTCAGAAAGGGCTGCTCCACATTATTGCCTTTTGAGTGCAAAGTGAACTCAATGGAGGAAAAAAAATCAAGACTTCATAGCAAAACAAGATATTCAAGTTTTGATTTGAGCTGAAACAAATAAAGCATTAAGGCTCGATAGTTCACATTTAGTATTGGTCAGAAAAGTGGCTTAGCTTGGTTCTTTTCTTTTAATTGACTTTCTGAAGTATTTTGTCTGTAGAGGAATATTCAACCTCCATCACAGAGTGTTTAAAATAAATGCAGCACATGAAGAGGACCAGTTAACAACGATAACTGGTACTTTCTGCTCACCTAAATCTGAAGATGTGCTGCAGATGTAAACAACAGTCAACTTCCTTACCACAGTAAGTAAAATTAAAATCTCAGAGAAGTATAGGAAAGTAAGAACCAGTGATCAAGCATAAACCAAAGACAGCAGAAAAAGTATTACTGCAGCAGCATCATGACACTTTTCTTTCATTAAAACAGAAGTACTAAATCCCTCTGGACAGACAGTTATTTTTCCCATGCTGAGAAACGTGTTTCCTGCCACACTGAAATTGTCATTGTCACTGTGAGAGACGCAGCCTCACAACAAATTTACTTCCCTTGGAAATATCAACTCCTTTCAAAAAAAGTAAATTCCAAATGTGCTTTACAATTAAGTTTAAATGCATGGGAAGAACTTTCATATTATAAAAACACAAAATCTTCATCCACTTTCTAACTCTGAGCGAAGTATGAATTCAGTAACAGCAGGGGGGAAAAAAGAATAAAAAAAAAGGATTGCAAGTTATGCCGAGTCAGGCCTTCTCTCTCATCAGCCCTTATCACACTTTAGGCAATTTCTAAAATGTGTAACACTGAAAACCCAGTCAGAGTATGAAATGGCTTTGATTACAGTTTTTATAAGTATCAAAAAGTTCTCTGTAACTTTGCTGGCAGAAGACCTGAGTTCACAGGCCAAAATTATTGATTCTGATGAAAACCTGATATAACTTTATTGTGAGTCACAAACAGTTCTTAAAAATTAAATCTTAACTCCCAAACTGTCCTAGAAGTCTAAATGGAGCCTTCTCTTTTACCAGAATCTCTTCTCAGCCCAGTCAATCCACAAATGAAGTGACTCTGCCCCAGAAACAACCCTGAACCAAAGCCTTTCCATGCTGAACGATTCTCCAAGTGGGAACCAATTCAGAGGAAAACCAGGTCCCACTTAGGAACCTTAACCTGTTCCACACGCACACCTGCTCCTTTGTGAATGACAAGGTCAAAACCAGCACAAAGCAGACTCAAGAGTCAGTGTCCCCATCTGACACGGAAGCTGGGAGAGCATTTATTCTCTAAGGAAATCCACACCTCCAAAGTCTGTGGTTTTACATCACTGTGCAGAATTTCAGGTACAACTTCAAATTCCTTGTAAACCACCTCTTAATTTCAAACCTCAAAATTTTATCTTTGTGAAATCGAGGCTAATCGAGTACAACTTATTCAAGTTCAGAACAGTGTGTGCCATCTTAACAATTAAGAAGAAAACAAACACCACAACCCCCCCCAAACCAAAACCCTAGCCAACATACTTGTCGAGACTATCCAACACTTTTTTATGGAAATAAAGTTTTGCCCGATTTATCCCTTAAGAGGAACTGAATAAACACGTCTGCCTCCGTTAAGAAAGAATGCCACTTTAAACAACAACAAAAAAGAATTCAAAGAAGAGTAAACTTTATCTAGATAAAGCTCCTTAGTACCTCTGAATGGTGCCCTACACTTCCATTCTCCGATCCAGAATGTTGTTCGTTTCCTTCATCTTCCACATCAGATCCTGAGTCTCGCTCGTCTTGCACTGGAGTAGCTCCTCCATCATCTATTCCGACATTAAAAAAAATAAAGTAAAACTCAGGGTTTAAAGGAGCCGCACAGGACCCGGGGGGCGGGGGGGGTGGCGGCTCCCACTCTAACGGGGCAGGGAAACGGGGCTGTCCGAACAAACCACCCCAGACACCCTCGGGAACGCACAAAACCTCCTATACCATGCCGGCGGCGACTGACGCACTGCCCAGACACCGGACTATTGAAGTAATTAAAGCTGTGCTGCCCTCAGGCCAAGGCCCCGCCGCTGTCCCCCCGAACCCGCGGGCCCTGCCGTGCCCGACACCCTCCCCGGAGGACCCTGCGCCCCGCGCCGCTACCTGACTGCTCCCCGCCGTAATAGTGGGCGTCCATGCCGCGCCCCGCGGTGGCGGCGGGCGCTGTCCTGGGCGCTCCCTCAGCGCGGGCCCGGCCCGGCGCCGCCGCTCCGCACAGGAACAAGATGGCGCCTCCCCGCCCAGCAGCACCCCCGCCCCGCGCGCACGGCGCGCCGGATCTCGCGAGACTCCCGAGGCAGAGGCCGCCAGGGGGCGCTGCACGCCGACAGCCGCCCCGCCCTGTGGGCTCGGGCCCAACCACAACAAACCGAGGAACTGCCGGGCCGCTGCTCTTTGCTTCCCCGCCCCTCCTTGGAATGGAGTTTGATTTCAGCTTGAGAGCTGAAGCGCTGGGGAAACCGAAGGAACCTCAGGGAATAAAAGGTTGTTTGTAGGCCCTGGGTGACCACGGCAGTGCTCTGCTCAGCTGCAGGGTGACGCGGCTATGATCCTGGAAAAGGTGTTGCCTTGTCGGAGCCCTGCGGGAATTTCCAGGAGACCAAACCAACCCCTGCCACTGTTAATGGCTGCTTGGAGCCACAGCCCTGAGCTACACGAGAGTTCCCAGCATCTCCCTTCTGCCAGACGAAGGGTCACTGTCGCAATGCTTCCCGCAGTCATTAAGGGTGGGAGATCTGGAGCGTGATCTAGAGCAGAAAAGATTTTGCCAGTTAAATAATAGGTAAATTTATCTGCTCTTGACAAGCCAAGGCAGCAAGATTAATGTGCATCACCACAAGAAGGTGGCAAAGCAGAGCCAGAGCTCAGGCACACGCACACAAGTGGGCTCTGATGCTGCAGTGGGGTTGGCAATGTTCATGTTTGCAGCTGGCTGGAAGGGGACCCGTCATGGCCATGGAAAGGAAGGACAGGTTCTCTCAGCAAATTTAGGCCTGACTGTCCTGGCTGAAGCTCCAGTTCAATCCAGTTCATGTGTGGGTGGTTCCTCCAGATTTAGCCTTTCAGGATTGACTGAAAGTTCACGCTGAGCTTCCCGGGGATGGTGACTTCCGGAGTAAACGTGGGAGGGCAAAACAACGCTTGGATTTTTCAGGGATTGTTGTGTTCTGTTTCAATAGCCCCTATCCTCTGAGTAGTAGCATTACTCAAGTATTTGGCATGCCCATGATATGCTAGTTGAGGATTATTAGGGATGGCTGCTGTCATTCATGCAGCGTTTCAAAATTATGCATCTCCTAAATTTGTACGGTGCTGGTGTTCTGCCCCTCAGTCTGTCATAACACTGCCTTAATTTTCTAGGGAAACACAGGTCAATATGCGACAGGTAGAAAACTGCTTAACATGTCATTTGGTGTATTTCTGAACAACAGTGACTTTTATAATTCTGCAGGTTGCACCCTTGTTCAGAGGCATCAGAATTTAGTAAGTTGGATATCTGGGGCAAAATGAGTCTATTTCTTCTGTGCTAGAGGCATCTTGGAGTGGATGGCAGAGAGGTTAAGCTGTTATTAACCAACACTTTCTGTCCAGCCGCAAGCACAGTTTCATGCAGGGAGTTCAGTGTACCAGGCTAAACACAGCTGAACTCTCAGGACTGAGTAATTACTCAACATCTTCTACAGCGAAACACTTAGAAGGAGAAATTGGCAGTGGAGTCAGATGTTTCTTGGATACAATCCTAAATTCTTAACAAAAATGCAGAAAACCTTTTTTTGCTCCTGAAAGCAGCTTACATAAAACACAGATAATATCTCTGTTTACAGCTCTACTGGTCTTTTCCAGATAGCTACAAAGATCCTTATGTGAGTCCCAGGACCACACTCTTAATAGTGTCCTTTTCCTGCTTCTATACGACTTGTACTTCTTTTAGGTCTTTTCACTGTGTGCTTTCACTGAGATCCTTTCTGGAAGGAGCAGGTACATGTGGCAGTATGTGATGGGAGGCTCCTGTCATTGCACTTCTCTGACTTCCATAAAGAAATGGAATTACTTTACACAACTGACTAAATAGATGGCAGGATGACAATTTTACAACGCAACAAATAAAGGAATAAGGAAATAACTTGGGGGTAGTGTAACAGAAAATAATGGACAAGGGAAAACATAAATAGAAACTAAAAAAAACAAAAACAAAAACAAACAAAAAAAACAAAACAAAACAAAAAAAAACCAGAAAATCCCTGTTGAATAACGTGTACCAAGGTATCTGGAAATTGTACCAAGGTGCCTAGAAAACACAGAAATCTATCCCATATTAAAGTTCCAAGAGGATCAGAGTATGATGATAGTCCACCTTGGAAATTAGTTTATAGGTATGTGTCATGTTCTGCAGTGATGGTGAGTCACTATCCCAAATTCCAGATACACTGAGGCAGCACTAATGCAAGAATAGAAAGAATAGAGATTCTGTGCATTTATTGAGAGTGGAAGGAGGCACAGAGGTTTCTTCCTAATAGTTATGAATTCCCATCTTTCTGAAATGAAATCTCTTAACCTACCTTTGACATGCCACGTGCATCACACAGGGGCGGGAGCAGTGTGTCTGAAACAACCTCACCCCATCAATGCTAAATAACTGGGTATCCATTCCAGCCCTCGTTCTGCAGGTAATGTGTGTGTGCACACTAACATGCACATGCCTTTGTTCCTCATGAGCCAGAGCTTGGCAGATACCAGTCTGTAATATACTCCTGTAATACCATCCTGGCTGCTTCCCAAAAGGAAGGATGGAGTGACAGCCAGACCATAATGGGATTGCACAGCGGGGGAGAATGACCTGTCTTCTACCAAGCAGCGTAAGCAGCGCCCACTTGGCGTGTGTGAAGATGTGTAATGACACAGATCCCAGAGCCCCGCCAGTCTGCCTCCCTGTGCAACTCCATCAACAGGCTGGAATGAAATAAGCCTTTCCCTGAGGATCAGAATGCTCAAGAAAACCATGCGATGCACTTGGAAATCATTTAATGGTATGTACTTCTTATTTAGTTCACTTTGTTCCCTGCACTGCCCCTTTCAGAGTTAACAGACATCAGTGACTTAGAGCTACAAATCTGCTTAGAGGAAAGGAAGGAGGTTAGTGTAGGCAAGAGGACTGCTGAATGAACAGTTTAAATTGCAAATTGTTACACCCAATTCACCTCGCTTCAGAAACCTGAGAGAAATAACTAATTTAACATAAAATGATGTTTGGTATCCAGGACTTGGTGATGCAGAAATGACAAGGCCACTTTGATTTAGCTGGAGAGAAAATATGAAAGGTAGTGCCATGTGCAAATTAAACCCTTTGATCCTGACATCAATCTCTTAATTAGGAAGGTGTCAGGAAGAGGCAGTTTTGTTAACACGTCTATCTGGACAGACCTATTGCTTTGAACAACAGCAGGATTAAATTCACCAGGGTTCATCCCATTTTATTTTGTTGCTTTTCTCAGTGCAGCATTCATTATAGAATCACAGAAAGGTTTGGATTGGAAGGGACCTTCAGTCTCATCCAGTTCCACCATAGCCGGGGCACCTTCCACTATCCCAGGTTGCTCTAAGCCCTGGCCTTGGACACTTCCAGGGATGGGGCAGCCACAGCTTCTCTGGGTAGCCTGTGCCACATACTTAATAATTCTTTGATCTTTATTACTTAAGATGTGATGTCACAGTCTTCACCATCAGCAATTTGCTTAAAGGAAAGGTTACAACAATTAATCAGCATAGACCATGCTACAGATTACCCCTAATTACCACTACAAATGTCCCTGTGCCCTGCACAGTCCCTCACCAAACTCTGTTCAGCAGTACATTGCGTTGCTCATTCCTAGGAAGTTCCTCTCCTGTCTTTCCCCATCTGCACAGCTCAGTGCCTGCCCAAACCTGAGCTGCCCCTGTGCACTCACAGGCCCTTCTCTGGAGGCACCTTTAGCCTGCTCATCTCTCGTTAGCTGCATGTGCTGCAGAGAACACCTTGGCTGCTTCCCCTTGGTATATCAAGTCCCTGCTCCCTCAGCTTCTGTTTTCTACCTCTTGAGTATGTCAGCTGTGGAAATCAATCTCCCTTCTAGTACATGTTTCAGCTGTACAAGGAGTAGTACTTTTCTTTCAGATGGCCTTGATTTCCCTATGATTCCATCTAGTACAGTGTCTCTAGGACATAAATCCTGTATTTCTCTCTGAAGTAGCACAGGCACTGTGTCTTGGGCACAAGTATTAACAACATAGTTAATTCTAGAGTAAGATCCTCTGCCCCCAAACAGGCTCCATTTGGAATTTCAGCTGGTATGTTTTGTTAGCTGAAGGAATATGCATGGCATTTTTTGTCCAATTATACAAAAAGCTTTGGGTTTTGATATCTGCCTTGGTAGTATAAAGGTATGTACTTTGATGTCTTTGCCACTATTTGACGTTTACCTAATAAAATCAGTATTTGGAATTTTGTTAATCACATACAGCATATAGAAGTCTAAAAACTGTATCAAAAATAAATCTGCTAAAGAACTATTTTAAGGCAAAATGTTTGAGTAGGAATGATTTGCACAGTTAGAAGCTTGAAGAAAGCTCTGTGGCTTTCTGCTTCTCTCCAAAAGTCTCTGAGCCCAGAAGGCCTACATTTTATTTCTGCACCTGTATCTGCTGTTGTAAGACTTAAACAGAAACTCAAGTAAGGAGGCTGACATTAAAACACAAATATGTGATGTTGATAAACACATGCTACCCCCAACTATTTATTGCTATGCTTGAATACTTACCTGTGATGTGGACATGGAGCTACAGCAGGGGCCCCATTATACAGTGCGGCCACACTGAACCTGGGAAACAAGAAAAGAAGAATTAGGGTCTTAGGTATACTAGCACATGCTCACAATTATTGCACATTTACATTTGCATGTTTAATAGTGAGTACACAGAGTAGTGCACAGTGTTGCACACAGGGCCCTGGAGGAAGGTGACATGGCTGGGTTAAGGTACATGGAAAAAATCTCATCTTCACTGTTTAGGCTCGTCATAAGGGTTGGGATGTGCCTGACTCCTGAGTTCTTGCTTTGGCTGGAGAAACCCTGTATCTGCCTCTCTACAGATGTACTAATGCTTCTGTTTCTTTTCCATACTGGAATTTAATTAGATTTGCAAGGAGGATGCAGAGAGTACTTATGGAGCCAACAAAAAGAGATGGCTCTTGGCCATCCTGTCCTATTTTGGGAAGAGAGAAGTGGACAAATAGGGAGTTAACATGCATCTAGATTCTGCAACACAGGGACAGAGTGTTTGTTGAGAGATAAATTAATGATAACCAGGATGTTTTGTCCCAGTATATGGGTGTGTGTATGAATTTCAGTTAAATGTGATGAGTTAATTTTGGTCTGAGCTCTAGGTACTGTGGAACACAGACCAGGCAGGACACAGACTGATGGGCATTTTCTTGCAGGAAAGAGCTATGGAAAACCAAGGGGAGGTTTTGATGAAGAGATGAGGGTCTGATTTTCTTCATACCTAACCAGGTGAGAGACAGTCCTAGGGAAGTCAGTCATGTTGGAGCAGGATAAGACCAGATGCTAAAGAGTTTTATTCTGGGAATGCTTTCCAGAAATCTGAAAGGATACGGGCCCAGTGGAGAGACTGAAGTTTAAGGTTCATTCAGGCAAGAATTAGCCTTCATGCTCACTGGAACACCTGACCTAGAAGTGACATATACACTGAATTGGGAGCAAAGTCCTGTAATAAATAACCGTGCTTCAGTCATTTCCTCCTTTGTGCAGTGGAGAACTAGCACTTAATGGCACCAGGGCTAGTTTCACCTTCCTTTCCCTTCTTACTCCAATGCTTATGAAAAAGAGGGACCTGAGCTGCAAAAGCCACACAGTGAAGATTTCTTCTGGAGAGGTAAATTTCCATCCTGTGGGGTGGGATTTGGTTTATGGTGCAGCATTACTTTGTCAAGAGAAGCAGCAGAGAGAGTCAGATTTGGCCAGGAAGTGGCCATGCAACCAGGCGCAGGGGGTAGCCACTTACAGCTTCTCTGGGAATAAGAATTTTAAATGTTGGAACTGCATATCCTGGGATTATATGGGATCTCCTCCCTACACATCTGTTCTTGGCTGCTGTCAGACTGGATCTGGAGCCAGCTGTCCCTCTGACGTGACACTGTATGGCTGTCTCTGTGCTTGCATCTGCCACTCCCTCCTTCTTCGGGTCAACATTTCTACTCTTGCCATAGTCTGGTTTCTGGTGCAGGTGAAAAAGTGTCAGTTGTGAACCCCTGACTGTGGCCCATCTTTAGCCTATGTTTGCCAAGGACTGTGCTTCTGTGCCACCCTGCACCACTCACAGCAACAGGTGATCTCAATGTTGAAGTTGATAAGTAGGTCCTGCCTCTGAGTCCTGTCTCAGAACATGAGGCCTTTGCTGTAAGAATAACAGAATATGAGAGACCATCTGGCAAATCATCCTAGTCATGGAATCACTCCCAAAATCCAGCTCTGTGGGACAGAACATTGCTTTGAAGAAACTTTAGTTTGATGACAACTTAAACTGTCATCATCCCTTAATTAAAGCACTACTGTAGATTTCTGGCCACTGATATTTTGGCTGTTATGTTCTTGATAGTGAGTTCCTAATTTTGTTGTGGTTCCCTCCAATCTCTTCTTTTGCTGTTCATGCCTTGATTGTAATCCCTACCATTCCAGGCAAGGAAGGTGAACTCTAGGCCTCCATTTCTGTTTGGGGGTGGGTTCAGGCTGGAGAGTCTGAGGCAACTCAGCTCAGAAAGTATGAATAAACCCGTGTCTCTGGGATAGCTACTGAACAGCTGGGTCAATGGACCAGTTAAAGGTGACTCTATTGTGCATCAAATCACATTGCACTGGTGGGTCTTTTTATTAGTGAGCCAACCTTGAAGTTCAGACTTCACAGTAATTGTGCCTAGCACTCGACTGAGAGAACTCTTTGGTATGAAAATGTGCACAGTGAAATCTTTAGGGCTGAGAGCATCTCCAGGGCTGTGGTAGAACTCAGAGCACCACCCCAGTGCTGCAGGTTCTTTGCTTTGTGTAGATGGTGTCATTGTTTCTACATTGGATATATCTTACTGTGATCTCTTTTGCTTTAACAAAATTATTTTAAGACATTTTGATGTTATTGTTTTTCCAAGGAAACCCCACTATTTGTTCTCATCAAAGCCCTTTTCTGACCTAACATTATGTTCTTGGCATGCAGGTTGCATACAGTGATCTGAAACATAATGGTGGTTTTCAGAAAGGTAAGTCCTACTATTTGTGCTGATTGAGTGATTAGCCTGAGGCCCAAAGAGGAACAAATTAATTTACCATCATGGTTCAATCAAAAGAAAGTAGCAATAACCCAGTATCAACAAGGTATAAAAAAATTTCAGCCTAGACTAGGGAAGCAGAGGTGTCTTACCTCCCCAGGCCATTCTCTTGGTTGAGAAGGTGACCTCTGTCCCAAGGTGTGGCACTAAACCTACACAAGTTACCTTTGGAGTTTTATTCAACACAAGTAAGAGCTGTTAGTCTGTAACATTCTTCGTAATCTTGTGCAATGTTTATTGATGCTTTACATTGGTTGTTTGGTTTTAAATGTAGGCCACAAAGTATTTTGAGAGGAAAAAGAATTTTTTTTCAGTAAAAACAGTGAAACTATGACAATCAATGTTGTGGTGTGTAACAAAAGTTGTATATGACAAGACACAGTTAGAAAGCCCACTGATCTACAACTCTGTTCAGTTTTTATTCCATCTTTCTGTTTGAATCTGTGTTGGGGACTGGAGCAAGAGAAGGTGTTCCTGAGGGCCTGGAGTAGGGAAGTATAACCAGGACACTGCTGCAGGCAACATCAAGATGTTGCACATTCCTAGGAAAGGGCAGCTGTGGCTCACCCCTTCCTGAAGGGATAGCAGAGCAGGTTCTTGCTTGCTCTGCAGTGTGCCAGATGTTGACAAGCCTCTACAAATGTGAAGAGAGGAACTGGGCTGGATAAAGAATGCTGGTGGGTTTTTTTCCTAAGGGAAATCGTGGATGCATTCACATTTCAGCTATAGCAGGAAAAATATATATCTAAAATTTCTTGCAACAGAGGCCTCTACATTTCCAGTCATCCAGTATGTACATCTGTTTGTTTGTTTTTCTCTTTCCTGGTAAAGTCTATGTCCTCAAGGATCTTTTCTGAGAGAATATCATAGCTCATGTGAGGCTGCCAAGCCAGTTCCCCAGCATTCACTGTGCCCCCAGCCAACCTCTGAGAGGTAGCAGACCTGCATTATTTTTGTCCTTGGAAAAAGAGTTGCCTCATTTCCTCTTGTGAGACAGCTGGGTTTGATGACTTGTCCAAAGTCATGTTCCAGATCAGCTGTGGAGCTGGGACCAGAATTCAGAGGTCTGTAAATGTACTGCCTGGAAACCTTAAAAACTTACCCAGTTAAACACTGCTAAAGAAATCAAATCACTAAAAAAGGAAGACAAAGAGGTGTTTGCCTGGGAACTACATGGCATCAAGTATGTCATTGTACTTGACAGTAGCTTTTTTCTCCCCAGGGTGATCATGTGTGGCTGGACACTCTACCGAACAGTGAATTTAATGTCCCTATTGGAGCAGTTGTGAAGGAATCTGACTCAGGACGGATCTTGCTGGAGGATGATGAAGGCAAGGTGGGCTGTGTTATAACCTTCTGTAAAAGATGAACATAAAATGTAAAAGTACAAAGTACAAAAGAAGGCCCTATTGGGTCAGACCAAAGCTCCTTCTATCCAGGTGGTCTGACTTGGATATTTGTAGGATATACTGAAAGAAAGACTATAGAAATAAGGCAAGTATAGGATGGTCAAGCAGCATGTCCAGATCCAAGCACTAGGAAGATTCAGAGCTTCATAAGATAGACGTTATATCTACATTGTTAGGAAAAGAAAATGGATGGGCTCTAATCCCTAAATATGGTGAAGTTTTTAGGTGGAAACATAATCCCATGTTTGAAATCAGTTCATCCCTACTTCATACAATGTTCCGCCTGTGATGATAGAGTTCACTATGAACTCTGTTTAACTCTGTTAAATTGGTGCTGCTCAGAACCCACCTTAATGGCTTCATTCAGAGTTTTAAACCATCTTGTCCTGGGAAGCAGCAAACCAGTTTATTCTTGTAGGCCAGTCACCTGTGTGTTAGACCATGCTTGCTTGAGCATGTATTTTGTGCTGAAGCTCACTCTAGTCTAACCCAGTTCTCCTTTGTTTGCCTCTGAGCCACAGCATCACACATTAAAGTCTGTGCTTTGCCTTTGTCAGGAGCACTGGATCACGGCTCGGAACATGCACATGGTGCGCCTGATGCACCCTTCCTCTGTCCGGGGGGTAGAGGACATGATCTGCCTTGGAGATCTCCATGAAGCTGGCATGGTGCACAACCTCCTCATCCGACATCAGGAGCACAAAATCTATGTGAGTGCCACAGTCACTTCCAGGAACAGCCAGGTCACTGCTAGGTCACTTCCAGGAATGGTCTCTACATTTAGCAAGTGACTTGAGCAGCCTGTGAGCCTTTCACACATGGGACCCTCTGACTTCTTTAATGACTGAGGGTGCCAAGAAGACACAACACAGTTTTTTTCTCTTCTTTCGCTTGAGTACTTTGTCTGTGAAGAAGAGCTAGCAACAGCCCCTCAGTCACAGTGCTGGCACAGGTAGTGACCCCACTTACTTTCTCCCAGAGTGATCATTGCCACCAGCCACTGACAATTAACTAAATCCAGCCCATTACAGCTTAGTGCTGCTGTTACCTGGAGGATCAGCCTAATTAGTATGCAGTGACATGATTTCAATTGTCCCCCAGTCCAAGCAACATTTACTTGATTTTGATGTAACAAGATGGCTAATGAATAAATCTGGATATTTTGTCCATTACAGGTTTTATCTGTCATTGGGAAATTTGTCATTTTAATTTTCCTTTTTCCTTCGTTTCCAGTTTGTAATATAATTAATATTCAGGTTTTTCCATGCTTTGCCTCCCATATTATATACAGTACTGGAGAGAACCTGCCTCTTACAACATAGGCGTGATGATATTTAGTGTAAAAAAGGACTGATTTTATAGATCCTACAGTTATAACTACCAAGGTGTATGTATAGACCTGTTATATTAAACTCTAGCAGCCTGCAGTTGTTTCATGTAGTTTTCAAACAATATTATTGCCTTGCATCTCCACAGCCTTCAACAGCCTTCTTCATTTCACTGGTGGTATATACTGGTGCTGTATACAAATGTTTCTAAATTGCTGAATAGCACAACTGTAACTTGGCCCATTAGCAAAATTCAGCTACATCTGCACTAGAATACAAAAGCAGCCTAACAAAACACTGCAGAACACCTTATGATAACACCAAAATGTCAGGTCAAATTGGACTTCTGTGTACTTCAGCTTGAGAAAGAAAACTGAGCTGTCATTTGGCAAGGAGATTACACCTAGCATTCTTCCTTGGACAAAACCCTCCTTATCCTAGGATGTTTAACAGCAGCTGATAGTGAGGAACTGGGTGCTCAGCCTCACCCAAGTGCTGCTATAATCTCCCAAGCTTCTCTTCTGCCTCTGTTTAGATTTATACTGCAAGTGGCTTTGGTTGTATTCTTGTTTGCAGATTTATTGTTGTGATAATGCTCACAACTGTTTTCCAGACTTACACAGGATCAATCCTTGTAGCAGTGAATCCATACCAGCTGCTGCCCCTCTACACAGTGGATCAGATCAGACTGTACTATAACAAGAGGATTGGAGAGCTTCCACCTCATGTCTTTGCCATTGCAGACAACTGTTACTTCAATATGAAGAGGAATAAGAGAGACCAGTGCTGTGTGATCAGGTGAATGGACTCGGAGAGGACAAGCAGCAGAAACCAAGTCTGGCATAGTTTGGGGTACCTTGTGGACACAGGAGATCTTCCAAATGGAAGAGCACAGATAAAACTAGAGACAACAGGAAGGAAATATTTTCTTCCCTGCTTCTTTATTTTCAGTTAGGGCTGCAAAAGGTAAAACATAAGCAAAGGATTTCTGAAGTCCATTGTTTTCCCCCAGAATCTTTGAATGTGCTTGTACATTCTGCATGTGTGATCACTACATACGGAAACATAACACCTGAGCATGTGTAACACAGGGCTTTTACTTTGGAGACAAGATGTTACATGTAGTTTCTGAGACTAGACATTTCCTCAAGAGAAATAACCTCTGCTAACCCAAAGTTAGATGGAAGCTTTCTTCATCCTATAAAGAATCAGTTTTCTGTTTGTCATCAATGTGAAGAACCAGATAGTCTCATTGTAATAGTATTTGAGTCAACTCAGTTGATGGGCTAACACCATATTGTCAATCTGGTAATGCAATAAAGGAAAGCAAGTGGTCATTTAATTTGCACAGGTACAGAATGTCTTCCATGGATTTGCTTGTTTTTAATTGGTGGGAGAATTTAATTCTCAGCCTAAGTCTGAAAAACAACTTAAATTTAAGCAGATAAGGGGATGAAAGGTTTGAATTTTCCAGCCCTCTATGAAAGACATTTCATACCTTGCCAATACCCTGCCATTCACAGGGTAAACTTAGGGGGGTTTGTTTTTTTTTTAACTTGGTCTGCCATGTTACCAAAAAAAGAAAGGAAGCTTGTAATGATCTTTTTTTCTTACTGCAGTGGAGAATCTGGAGCTGGTAAAACTGAAAGTACAAAGCTAATACTACAGTTTTTGGCAGCTGTCAGTGGCCAGCATTCCTGGATAGAGCAGCAAATCCTAGAGGCCAACCCCATTCTGGAAGGTGAGTTACTTAGCAAACATGGCTGATTTACCACATTTATCTCAAGATAAAAAAGAAAAAAAAAAACAGAAACAGATCCTTGAACCATTGTATCTGCTTCACTGGTAACCACCCTGGAACACTGGTGATGCACTGTAGATGTTCTCTATACTTTTCTGCTATGTTCCATGCAGCCCACAGCAGCTTTGTTCTCACACTGTAGGAGGAGGTACCACTGTAGTATATACCCTGGAACTGCCAGGAGCACAAGAGTCCTTGGGACTGCAGAGCCCAAGGCAAAGTCCCCTGGTTTTGCATTTGCCCTAGACAGTGACAAAGTGACTGGACGTACATAGATGTATCTGTAGGGGAACTCCCTGAAACACTCATCTTTCTCTGTACAGGGATCAACATGTTCCCAGGAAATCCTTCTGGAGGTCTTCAGACTTGCCCAGATCTCTTGGCTGGCCAGATATAGACCACATTTGGATCATTTGAATATGTCCTTTAGCACCCAATTATCTGGGTGCACAGTATGCCTACCCCTCTCCTCAGGAGGCAGACTGAGACAAGACATTCTCCAGTGCTTCTCAGTGCTGTCATTTGGAACACATGTAAAATACTAGCAGCAAAGTAGAAGGGGGAAAAAATAGGCTTGATGTTCATGAACTGCAATAATACAGATACTGTCTCTGTCCCTTGCCCGTCAGCTTTTGGAAATGCCAAGACAATTCGAAATGACAATTCAAGCCGCTTTGGGAAATACATTGATATTCACTTCAACCAAAGTGGTGTGATAGAAGGAGCCCGCATAGAACAGTTTCTCCTGGAGAAGTCCCGGGTGTGCCGGCAGGTGAGGGCACTGGCAGGTGAACATTCTGCCTGTTCTTGTGTTAGAAGCTTATCCTGACAAGGCTGTCCATTGGCCTATTTCTTTTATTTTTAGGCTCCAGAGGAGAGGAACTATCACATCTTCTACTGCATGCTAATGGGGATGAATACAGAGCAGAAAAAGATGCTGAATCTGAGCACTGCTTCAGAGTACACTTATCTCACTATGGTAATAATCTCTGCTTTATTCTTATCCATTATCCCTCTGCCCTTTGCTTCTTCCAGCGAGAAATTACAATCACTAGAAGCTGCAGATGGTAGTTACCAAATATGAAAAATCCTTCCCTTAGAGTACCACAAGCAGTTACACCAAAAGTGCTGTGAGCATCACTTTCAGACACTTACTGTATTGTCCATCAGTGGGAAGCACCTTGTGGCAGGTCAAAGCGTTCTGTCAAAGTCCGACTTAAAAAACATAAAGGACATCTTAAAACAGAATGTAGACAACATCCCCCACTTTCCCAGACACTCAGATTTCAAAGGAATGCAAGGGATCTCGTGCCAGGGAGAATGGTAATCACATATGTGTACCTTACAGGAAAATTAATAAGAATCCTAGTCCTCATATCTAATAAATCTCATATACATAATGCAGTCAGCTGGCATTCAGCATAACCTCCCATGATGATTAATGCTAATGACCATGTCTGGGTTATGATGCCATTGTGGCAGAAGCGGGATCTTCATAGGTGAAGTTTCTGAAAACAGCTAATTTAGTGGTTTGGAAAGAATGTGTTTAAGTCCTGCCTCTACTGAAATTAGCTGGAGCTGGGCATCTAATTTCTAGGAATGAATGAAATGAAAAGAAGTCTGTTTCTGGAGTCTCAAAAGCAAAACCATTAAAGTTGTGGAGATTTTTTCAAATGTAATGCTTTCAAAATAGTAGTGGTCTTGCAGCAAAGCTGATGAGTGCTATTAGTGCAATTAACCCATTGGCCATTCCATACAAAGGCCCCTGGCTCAGCAGGTAGGGCAGCGTGATACTGAAATAGGACTGGATTAAAAGAGAACATATCCATGGTTTTGTTAAGGTCAGCTGTTGGTACAAGCTGGCACGTTTATATGCTGTAAACTGAAATGTCTAGGAATATTTCATTTTTGTAATCATCACACTATATTGTCAGAAATGGCAAGGGTAAAAAAGGCATTTTCCCATCTCCATTATCGCTGAAAATAGTTTCTATCAGGAGCAGCATCCTAGGACCTGCTGTGCAGGCTTTGATGAAGGTTCTTCTGATGCTGCCTTGGATGCTTCCATTTGCTTCCCACTAAGACTTAATATTTTTATTTTGAGATCTGCCTTCTAGAGATCCAACTTGCTTTGGTTTGGGATGAGAGCTCTTAATTTTCCATTGACAAGGCAGAGAGAGAAAACCAAAGAAACAGGCATGGCCTTGTAAATGTAGGTAACCTTGTCAAAGCTTCCTGTCCTATGCTCCACAGCAGCCTTCCCATCAGCTTCTCCTTTAGTCAAGCCCTGGAGAAACGCATTATTGAGCCCTCTGTTAATGAGTTCTTTTTGAGAGAAAAGATGAAGGAAGATACAATCACAGGAACAGGATACAGAATGTTTAAATAGGTTTTTACCTTGCATCCTTGTGGACTCACAGGATAGCCACCCTATGTACCAAGGCTTGTCTGCACATTCCTTGTCTGGATAGCAGGAGGATTTTCCTTACCTGTTGGTGTGGTGCTTGCTGCAGGGTAACTGCATGTCCTGTGACAGCCGGAATGACGCCAAGGATTATGCCCACATCCGCTCGGCTATGAAGATCCTCATGTTCTCAGACTCTGAGCACTGGGACATCAGCAAGCTGCTGGCTGCAATCCTGCACCTAGGGAATGTAGAGTTCCAAGGTAAATTCAGCATTGCCCGTGCTTACCTTTCCTCAGACTCAATGGTAAAGGTACTTCCCTTGGGTGCTTCCTGCTTCCACCTGCACAGATTAGGTTGCGCTGCTCTGACCTGTATTAACAGGTGAACAGAGCTGGAAGGGCAGATAAGCACTGTGAAATTCTGATTTGTGACTCCACTGCCATGTGTTTTGAAAAACAGTGTCTTATTATTATTTTGTCACACTGTCAGGTCTCCATGGTTGTAAATAGGCCCTTATCACACAAACGGAAACAACAGAGTATAATGCCATGTTACATTTGCTGATTGTTGTTCTACACAGGCCAGAGGACATAGGAGTGATCTTTGCCTTGGAGATAATAGCAGTCATCAGCTCCTACTTAACTCTGCTGAACTCTGCTCACCTGCATTGGTGCACTTCTGGTATGGACAGGCATGGAGGGACAGTGTGACCCACCAGCACATGCCAGAAGCTTTTACATTTTAGGAAAGAACTCCTCGCTTTGTGATACAGCAGGCCTGATACAGAGATGCCAGCTGAATTCTTCGGATTAATGCTGACTACTAAAACTAGGGATTTCTTTTATTCCTCTTTGTTGTCTGAATTTCCCACAAGCCAGATACACAGAAGAAATATTTCCAGAAACACATTTTCTGGAGTCAGATATCACTTCCCCAGATCCCCAGTAGTTACTGTTTTAAATTAATAACCTTGTCAGTTTGGCTGCTGTTTTTAGCCTGACATTCTAGACATGAAAGAGCCCTGTAGATCCCAGGGTGAAATCAGGACCCACCTTGGTAAAATCACCAAACCTGTCAGTTTCAAATGAGAACCGAGTACCTTGCCACATTCCCAGCGCTATGGGGTCACAGGAATACAGCTACATTACCAGTGATGGTTCCCTCTGAGACTGGCTGTTTCTTCTTGCAGCGGCTGTGTACGACAACCTGGACTGCTCTGATGTGATAGACTCACCACACTTCTCCATCGCCACCAAATTGCTCGAGGTAATGGACTCATCTTCTCCTGCTGGTTCTTCCTTCTCCCTTGTTCCATGACCACAGTGGCAGAGCACATCTCTGTAGGAATGAACATTTAGCAGGCATGTCCCCTCTGTCCTGCTGACACTCCAGTCATGCTGTTGCAGATTCACTCCAAGCTGGGAGACCTTTAAATGGGATAGCAAGCTGCCAGTGCATGCTGCTAGACAAGCAGTTTGTCATAGCCCTCTTCCTGGATCTCCTTTATCCACCTAGAATGACCATGTTGCCATGGCTATTTCTCCAGGTGGACTCTACTGAACTCCAGAACAGCCTCACAAACCTCTCCATCATTGTCCGAGGAGAAAGTGTGTCCAGGCCTCTGAATGTGGTTCAAGCTGCCAATGGGAGGGATGCCTTTGTGAAGGTACTGATGCTCACAGATTCCCTGTTTGAAGACTGGGGTGCTTTCAGAACTGTCTTTCTTCCTGGCTGAGGAGCCTGATGTGATAAACATTGACCCAGAGGGCTCCAGGCCCTTGCAGTTCTCAGGCACAGCTTTGACAACACAATAGCAAGCAGTAAGTTACATCCAAAGTCTCTAATGATGGGCTCTAATGCCTCTTTCATTTTCTTTCTTAGGGTATATATGGACGGATTTTCTTGTGGATTGTGAACAAAATCAACTCAGCCATTTTCAACCCAGCTTCTCAGAAGCCTAAAGACAGACATCAATCCATTGGACTGCTGGACATTTTTGGGTTTGAAAACTTCAGCAACAATAGGTAGGAAACTCCAAATGCAGTGCAACTGGGAGCTGAAAAGCAGCTAATGTAAAGGGAGAGAATGAAAAAACAAAGAGACACATGCTCTTTCATCATCATCCTGATTCTCATAAAAATGGTGAAAATTCCATTACTGGATTTTCCCAGTTATGATCATGCAGATTCCATTTTTCTTCAGTCTTGATCATATTTCTGCCTCCTTCCCCAGCCTTCATTTTAGTGCAGCCATTGCACATGTCTATTCCAAAACCCGAGGAATTTTCTATGGGGAGATGGCTATGGAGCTACTCTATGGCAGGCAGCCACTATGTGAGGATGTAGTATATCCCTGTGTCTCTGTACCAAACTTTCCTGTTTCATAGCATTGTACAGTATCTCTCGGGATACATTTGGCATGTAGTACAAAGGAGACTGTGTTGTGTTTCCCATTTCAGCTCATGCTTAGATCTTTCTCAGTGTTCTCCCATCATTTTGGGTTGGGGTTTGGGTTTTGTTTGTTTTTGTTTTTCTGCAAGAGGAATACCTTGCAGAGCACATTGCCTGGAACAACGTTGACTTCACTCACTGGTTTTTTTTTGTGCATCTGTGTGGATTTGTTTTGGTGGGGTTTTTTGTTTGGTTTTTTGTTTTTGTTTTTTGTGGGGGGTGATGTGGGGTTTGACTGTTTCATTTCTCTACTCCTAAGGGCAAGCCAGCAAAGTCCCTGGTCAGCTCACCATTGTGTCACTGCATGTCACTGCTGTCTCTTCCACTGGTGTTTCCATTCCCAAAGTAGCATTTCTGTTTGTCCTTCTCTCTGGGGGTGGGGGCAGCAGCTCTCTCAGTTGTCAGGTACCATCAGTTCTCCACAAACCATCAACACATACTCTGCAATCTTTTGCAATTCATTACAAGTGATGCTTCTTGCATTCAGCCAGATAATATTCCTCAGTGACTTTTGGAACAGAATATAGGATCTCCACAGCCTGTCTTCTACCTTTTGTAGCTCCTATTATTTTGTGGTGTTCCCAAGATCTGCAGTCCCCATGGGTCCCCACTGTGGTGAGCACCCCAGAGGCACCCACAGTGTGCCACAGCAAGTACAAGGGAATGATACTCAGGTGCAGCATAAAGAAGTAAATAACAAAAGAAGTGGTAGTGCCAGTGCAAGCAGAAACATGTCACCTGCTCATAAGTCAAGTGATTTTCACACTTACATGTTCCCCTCTATCTCTGGAGTTTCTTGAAACAAGCACCTAAAAGACCTTTTCTTGCCTACTCAGCAACATTCAGTCATCAGCTGGCTGATTGCTGCTGGTCTTTGCCACAGCAGAAAATGCCCTCCTTGTATTGCTAAGATTGGCAACGTGCAGTGATGGCAGTTACCAGCACTGTGGAATATGGCAGTGGTGCATCTGGATTTGCATTTAATGCAGAGGCTAAACAAACAGCAGAGAGCAGTGCAGCACTGGCCAAGGATGATCATGGGCTTTCATCTTGTTCTTCCCCAGCTTTGAGCAGCTGTGCATTAACATTGCAAATGAGCACCTTCAGCAGTTCTTTGTGCACCATGTCTTCAAACTGGAGCAAGAGGAATACCTTGCAGAGCACATTGCCTGGAACAACATTGACTTCACTGATAACCACCAGGCTCTGGAAGTCATTGCACTCAAGCCCATGAATATCATCTCCCTCATTGATGAAGAGAGCAGGTTCCCAAAGGTAAACTTCTGGTTTCACAATGCTTGGCTTTGCACACAGCTTACAGGTAACACACAGAAGTGCAGAAGTGTGCACTTGCTGACAGACATAATTGAGCAATGTAACCATTGTGAGGAACTGAAGGGGACCTACAGGCCTGGCAGCTAGCCTTGGTGCCAGGGAAGGTCATAAACAGATCATTTTGAGCACCACCACAGAGCAGGTACAGAACAACAAGTTGATCGGGCCCAGTCAGCAAGGGCCCTGCTTGACTAACCTGATCTCCTTCCATGACAAGGTGACCTGCTTAGTGCATGAGGGAAAACCTGTGGTTGTTGTCTGCCATGATTCTGTGAAATATTTTTCTGCAAAGGCCAGTCATCTCAAACAGAAGAGCAGAGATGAAAGTAGCATCTCATCTCAGACATCCCTGTAGAGCATTTTCAGTCTGCAGAGCATGATAAGGCTAAACTGGAGTGTTGGTGCAGGAATCAGATGACAATGGAGGGTGTCCAGAAAAGCAAGCCTCTGCCTCAGCTCATTTGTAGTACTCCAGCTAACTATTTGAAAGGATCATGTACAGCCAGACAGATTTCCCCTTTCTTCTCTAAGAAGAGGATGGTCCCACAGATCAAGAAAACACCTTTTCCATGGTTCCCAGAGCATTTGACTTCTGAGGCACAGCCCCCACTGCTCTGGGTGCAGGCCAGTGCACAGAGCTCACATGGCCCATGAGGGGATGGCATCATGATGGCACCCCTTGAAGAGAAGCACCCAGCTGACTGCCTAGCCTCTGGAACTCATGGTCTGGGCATGCTGACTGGGGGGGTGCAAGAAGAGCTGTGCCTGCCCAGGAGAATGAGGAGGCATCCCTTACAGCTTCCTGGGTAGGAGGGCATGAGAAGGTTGATGGGGGGCTTTGCTTTTGAGTTCCTAACATCTGGTAAGTTCTCAGGCTGGGGATGTTAGTAATGTTATGGGGGCTTGTGTACAACCCCAGAACACTAGGCCCTGTTCTTGATGATGTGTTCTGTCATGATGCTTGAGACAGGGGTCTGTGTAAAAGGGAAGGTACTTTTGGTACCTCCTTTCTCCAGATCTACTACACACGTAAGGGCAGAATTTGAGCTTTTGTCATCTCTAAGCACCATTTCTGTTTGTTTACTGAGCACAACTCAGTGCTGGGGACAATCTGCTTAACATTTTTTTTTAACTTTGTTTATTTCTAGGGCACAGATGCCACCATGCTTATCAAAATCAATTCCCTCCACGGTAAAAGTAAAGTCTACATCCCACCTAAGAATGTTCATGATACCAAGTTTGGCATCAACCACTTTGCTGGGGTTGTCTTTTACGAATCAAAAGGTGAGCCTATCTCTGCTGGATAGAGGGTGAAGGGAAGGGCATGACCTGCCCTGGATATGTGGCTCTCCAGGGTAGTGTTGACCTGAAGATGATCAGGAGGTCAGTAGGATTACTCTAAACCAATCTGCAAGTTACTGTAAATTAAGTGGATTTTAGGTAGACAGAGTGGAGCTAGAGCCAGCAGGCTGCAGAGGTGACAGGCTAATTTTGTTTCCATCCTATAGATTTCCTGGAGAAAAATCGTGACACACTGAGTGCTAATGTAATGCAAGTGGTCCATTCCTCCAAAAACAGATTCCTGAGAGAGATTTTCCAGGTGGAAACAACCCCACCTAGTCTGGGACGTGGGACCATTCGGCATCTTGGATCTGACCATGTTTACAAGGTTGGCTTACTGGCACTTGCAGAAACAACTCATTTCTCCTGCCTTCCATAAAGCTCTGGCTGTTCTTGATCTCCTCTTTCTTTTGCACAGTCTCTGCAAGTGCCTATCTCTTTCACTCAAATTATTTCTGCCAAGGGCGCTGCAGGAAAAGTCAGGGTCTGGTGTTCATGCTGTAAACAAGTGCAATGTCAGCTCTGTCTCCCAGGTCTGCATCCCTGGACATCTGTGTAGTCATGCCTGCAGGCAGTCTCAGAAGCACGAGCTGTGATGCCTCCCCACCTGTTGTCATCAACTGGACTGTCCCTATGTGATGAAGTTCACAATGGGTCATTATCACAGCCTCCACTGTGCCTGTTGTGTCTGTGCCTAGTAAAAATAAGGGTGTGAAGTGCAGTGGACTAGAAAACAGTTCGGGGCACAGTTCAGGTTCTCTGTCCTGCTCCAACTTCCACATACCTTGATTTCTGAACATTTAGCTATGTAGTGTCACCAGTATGTGAAGGTACTTTTGCTTTTGCTTTTCATCTTTGAGTTTTCCTGTAAGGATATAGAACAATCAGCTTGTTATCTTACCTGTTATCTGTCTATTCTCCTGGCATTGTTTTCTGATCTTGTCCTTTCTTCCTCTGTCCCAGTGTGGCTTTCTGCTGTCCAGAACCCCTGGCCATGGACAGGTAAACATCCTGGGGGCAAAGAATATCAGAAGTGGTATAAGCAGGAACAGATAACTGGCTTAGCATCTCTTAAATGCTATGAATACCTCCAGATTATATATGAGGTGTATTTCCATTGCTCTAATGCTCTAACAGGTCTTGTCCCTATAAATAAGGCTGTGTTATTGAAAAAAAAAGTACAGCAGCGCGTCAAGAAAGGAAACACCAAATGTGGGCTACCCCATGTCAAAATGCACAGAAAGTAGCTGTTGATGTTCAAAGAAATGGGATCATCATTGGGAAGCCTAAGAAGCAGACTACAGGAAAGAATAATGAATGATGTGCCAGAAAACACTTGTCTTGAGGTCTCAGAGTTCCTTTCCTGACACGCTACAACATAAAAGTCACCATTAACTCAACAACAAATTCAGCTTTAACAATGTTGCATGTGTGAGGTCATGAGGGCATGGGCTTCAGCCTGAAGTGGCCATCCCACTGATGGTACCTCAGAAAGGCCTTTAAGGTCTGAGAGTGAAAATCACTTACAGATAAAACATATATAAGTTGTTATTATACCCACTTTGGGTGCTTGCTAGCCCTAAGATGCATCAGAGCTGCAGTGAGACATTTCCAGGAGCTTTTTTTCCAAAGACATGAATGATTGATCACTGGAGGGCAGCCTTGCCCTGTAGCTAAAGCAGAGGGTGGAAACCTGGGCATTCAAAAGGGCACTTTAGACATAAGAACAGCAGGATGAGGTACCCTAAAGAACATGGAAGTGAGGGGAGCCACTGGACTTTAAATTATTTACTTTGAATAAATTCCAACAACCCCATAATGGACCAACCCCCCCAAACAAACTAACAAACAAACGAGCTGTGTTGTGCTGCAATGATCAGCTCATTGCCTGTACATGGAAGGCCAGTGGAGTCCTTTTGTTACTAGGAATCTGTACTGTTGTCACTGTAATTTAATGTGCCCATACTGAGATGTAGAAACTTAGGCCTAACGTGATGATTTGTGTGAAAAAGACAGGTGGAACTGTGCTGTCAGAGATGCTGGGGAAGTCTGGAGTACCTCAAACCTTATACTCCAGTAAAAGTTTACCTTTTCAGTGCTAACTGTAGTATTCATGAGCAAGGTGATCAGTCATCCTAATCCCTAAGGAGTGGGCTGTTCTGGATCATTAGCATTCCTAGCTATGATGGCAGCAAAATATCTGGCCTGGAGTTTCTTCCTGCTTTGGGAGTGGCTGTTTCTCACCAAGCTTTCAGGAACACTCCCAGGAACCACAGCTTGGCACCCAGGCCTGGCACTAAACACAGCCTTGGTTGGAAGAGACAGGTGCATGTGAGCTCCTGTAGGTGGAGTTATTTCTACCACAGCCACCCCTACTGCTAGAACTTAGTGCCCAAGTAGGTGAAAGCACTTTAGTCGGGGGTTTCTTTACAAGAATAACCCCAAATTAATAAGGTGCAGATGGCCAATGTAGCTCCCATGTAGGTAAATAATTTTTTTTCTGGTAGTTGTTTGATACTGTTACATTATACAAAAATACAAAGGTTTATTAACTGGCCTCTGAGAGTGAATGATGTTGCAGTCAGCATGTGCCTTCTCTTCCCAGGGCATGGATACCACCAAGCGGCTCTCAACACTGGGAGGACAGTTCAAGCAATCCCTGGAAAAACTAATGAAAATCCTTGAGCAGTGCCAGCCATACTTCATCCGCTGCATCAAGCCAAATGACTACAAGAAACCACTGGTAATGTTCTAACAACACCAAGTCTTGCCTTTGGTAAAGTTTGTAATGAGAAAAGGCTCTCAGTTGCTGTGTAACATCTTATAGCTGGACTTGGCTGCATCCGAGAAGAGCTGGAGTACAGGGTATTCCTGCAATAAATGTAGTAGGAGGATATAGCGTTGTTAATTTACAAAAGCATCTCAGAAAAGCACCACAGAATAATGGATAGCAAAAAAGCACACAGGTATATTCCTGAGTCATAGACGCCTTTTTGGTAAAGACAAAGACAAAACTGAAAAGTCTGCAGCCCCTCAAGACAGGAACAAACTAAAAACATTAGGATCAACAATGATGATACTATGAAATAGCCTGAGAGAGAATAGGAGGGCTGTTGGAGTTTATGAGGGGATGATTTGGCTTAATCTGACATACCAGGAGGAGTCAGTTTGTCACTAGGACATGTGGCTGAAAATCAGGAGATTTCAACCCGGTTCTACTCCAAAACCTTGTATGGTATTGGTCAAGTGATTGACCAAAATTTTCTAAGCACTGCATGTGGTTTAGTAAGCCAATTTTTAATCTCAGGTAAGATTAAACAATAATAAGAAGAAAAGAGTGCATGCCTGCTGTGCTTTGCATGGTATGCCCAAAGGCCTAAGTTGCTAATGCAGCTATTCACACCTGCAAAACTGTGTGATCAATTGACTGTTCATCTGAAACTGCAGTTCTAGAATGAAAAACGGTAACCAGACTGAAGTTAACAGACTGTTGCTACTGCTGACGTGCACAAAATTGCAGACCCTTTGGGGTGACTTTTTTATGCTTGTAATGAATTGATTTAGTGCACTGAAGAAAAATACAATTTAAAAAAGCACAGCAGGCCATTTTTCAGGCTTTCTGAGGCTGGAGGTTAATAGACGTGTTCTGAGGGATACTGCTCATGTACCTTTTTTCAGTGCTGAGTCTTGTCCTTGTCTGCTTTCCCTTTCAGTTGTTTGATCGGGAACTATGTATCAAACAGCTGCGATATTCAGGGATGATGGAGACCATTCAGATCAGGAAAGCTGGGTACCCAATTCGCTACAGCTTTGAGGAGTTCTTTGAGAGATACAGATTTCTTCTGCCATGGTCTCTTCGACAACAGGTATGTAAGCAAAAACATGGTTTAAGGCTAATCTAAACTTTCCTTATGAGGCTTTAGTCTTTCCCACAGTAGGAAGTTCTTGAATTACTTCTGGCAGAGTTGAGAGAGCTGTCAGCACAGGAGATGTCATCACAGGAACTGTTATCACAGCTCCTCACAGTTCAACCTCAGCTGAAAATGCAGAGTTGCTTTGAGGTCCAGCTGTCCTTGGCCTGCTCCACACAGACATCCCAGGCAGGGTAACATCCACATTCCCATTGCCCTCAGATGGTTTTTATCTGTGATGACACATTTCTCAGGTCTCTGACATCCTCCTCATCACACCTTGACTCTGCAATGTTTGGTCATGCAGTCACGTTCCTCCTCTTCCTGACCATTTGAGCTGAACCACTTTCATTCATGTACTGTCAGCCCAGAGGTCTGCAAGACCTCATCTGTTTCTGTTCTTCACCCTTTGGAATGCAGGGCAGTAGATCCTTGCATAGTACAGCTGCTGTGTTTCACAGCCAAGTCCTAACATCCTGATGCTTTTGCACATCAGCTGAAGAATGATACTCGACAGAGCTGCATCAGCATCTCCGAAGCAGTGCTGGGCAAGAGTGAGAGCTGGCAAGTTGGAAGGACCAAGATTTTCCTTAAAGTAAGTAAAAAAGACAGTTGTATTTTCTCACGAAAAACTGGATGCTTCACAGTACAGCTTGGCCTGTTTGTGCAAAAGTGGTGACCAAGGAGGATGGGGTTGTCTTACAAACTCTTTGAATCTGAGGGTGGATCTTTGTTCTTGAAAGCCAAATAATTCAGTGGAGAGGGTTTGATGTAGGAGAGGCTGATCCTGTTTCTGTGCTTCAGTGTTGCAGCTGAAACAGCACAGTGCAATGTGTTGGAGCATAAAAAAGAACAGATACCAGTGCACTGTTGCAGAGGAGCATACCCCCAGCTGAAAACAGTCTTACTGCAGGCAGATTCCTGCTTGCTTATGGCTATAGCTAGACCAAGTCTGCTCAGGTGGTGTGTTCTCTTCCTACTGCAGTCCCATAAATGCATTTTAGTCATATTATGCAACATCATGCTGACTTTGGGTCTCTTTCAGATCATGTGCTCCATTTTCAGAGGTTGTAGGTGTGTCTGCTAAGCTGGCATATCCACACTTTCTTTTAACAGGATCATCATGACACTGTATTGGAGCTGCAACTCCAAAATGTACTCACAGATAAGGTTCTTCTTATCCAGAAGGTGATGAGAGGATTGAAGGACAGGTCAGTGATCTTACAGAAGGGAATCTGCTTTATTTTGAAGCAGTTAATCTTTGTGGTGCAGCTTAACACACTTTGTGCAGCATTTCTGAATATGACATGTATCAGCCTATACCTTCCACCAGCCCTAAATTTCATGCTCATCATATAACAAAGCACAGTGTATCTATGCAGATGTTGGACAAAGATTTGGTTTGGCTCAGTTTTGCTATTTTTGTGATGTTTTTCAAAATGCAGGGCTGTGGCTTGTATGAAAAGGAAGGTTTGAAAGGAGGACTTGCTCTTAATATTTTTAGTAAACAGTAGACATCTGGAAAGTAGGGAATCCCCATAGAATCTGTGTCCTTCTGAGAGCTACAAGAATTCTCATATTTAGGATGCTTCTTTGATACAAGACATTGATAAGAATCTGATAGAAACTAACTAGTCCTTCTCTTAGCCAAAGATGCCTAATTCTTGCCTCGTGTCTGGTTTAGATTGAAATATCTTCGTAAGTGAAATATAGTCACTGTCAAATCAATGTTTGTCCTCATTAAATGCTTTACATCATGACTTGTACTCACGATTCTTGTATCCCCTCAATCAGAACCATGATATAGGACTGAATCTTGGTTTGGTTTAGAAATACTCTGTGAAGGAAGTGAAGGAAGAACTAAAAAATATGACACAAATGTCCCAAAACTTCCCTCTTTAATTTCAGACTCAGCCTGCTATCCAACAGAGTATCCAAACCAAAAGCCTCACCTTGTTTTTACTTTTAACCATCAGAGCTATTTGCTGCTTTTCCAGCTGCAGTGTGACAGCTTGTACCATGGCAGGTTCATCTTGCTCAGATGGGCTCTTTGTCCTGGCAGCAAAACACTGGGGAGAAAGAGGTTGTTAGATGGGGAAGTGAACTTGTCCAGTCTTGATGTGAGGGGTTTTCACCTCTTACAGAGCACTCTGACCACAACAATTAACTTGGTCTGTAGTTGCAATGAGGATTTTTGCAGCAAAGAAGGCTGACATCAGACTGTGGCCATCCCATAAAAGGGGAAAAAAGCCACCTTATTCTTTACTACTATCATAAGAAGCAACAGAGATAACCTATTGTTTGTCACCTCACATGT
Source organism: Phylloscopus collybita (assembly GCA_027886175.1). Taxonomy (NCBI): domain Eukaryota; kingdom Metazoa; phylum Chordata; class Aves; order Passeriformes; family Phylloscopidae; genus Phylloscopus; species Phylloscopus collybita. The sequence goes on along the minus strand of JAJNNQ010000003.1, from coordinate 19,343,523 downwards.
CTGTCTGCTTAGGAAGCAGTTCCTGAAGCAGAGGAAGTCTGCTGTAGCCATTCAGTCAGCCTGGAGAGGCTACTGCTGCCGGAAGGAATTCAGAATGGTAAGATGACGGTCTACCAAGGAATATATATTTGTGTGAGTGTTTATATATTGTGCCCTGCCAGACTCAGTGGAGTATTAGGAATTAAGATAGTCTCAACTGAAGGGAGAATAGACAAGATGACAGGGTGTAATGTAGGGTGTAAAGTCCAAGGAGGGCTCTGGGACCTTTCAGGGCTTCTGAACCTGTGACATTTCTACTTTTTGGTGAAATAGGAACCCAACTCACCTTCGGCAGGCCTGGCTCCAGAGACCTGACATATAAGTGATACCACACTTCTTACAGTCAGAAACACAAGCCTAGCCTTTGAGCATTATCACCATGCTATGAGCAAAGTGTCTTCCGCAACTGCCGCAAGAAAACTGAGAATTTGTAAAAAAATTACCAGAAAAGTCTTTATATCAATCTCACATTATTAAAAATTTTGCCAGGGGAAGTTCAGATTCAGATTTGATATTAGGAAAAAATTTCATTGAAAGAGGGGTCAGGCACTGGAATAGTTGCCCAGGGTGATGGTGGAGTCACCACCTTGGGACATGTTGAAGAGGCATCTGAATGTGGCACCTGTGGCTATGGTTTAGGGGTAGTTATGGTGGTGCTGGGCTGTATGGTTGCAATGGGACTAGATAATTTTGAAGGTCCCTCCCACCTTAATGATTCTGTGTGATTCTGTGTGAAAAATATCAGCCGATCTTCTATAGATTGTGCATTTTCTGGGTGAGGAAAACTGGGAGCACAGGTTATGTATTTGTGTGGCAGAGATGATGATGATGATGATTATTTCCCATACAACCCATTTGAGATGGGCAGGAGGAGAAACTGCCAGTTTCAGTCAGAAACATTCTTTATTCTGCATCAGTGATGCAATTCCTGTCTGATTGATTGTTGATTTGTTTCCACTCACTTGGCTTCATTTCTGCTCTGTTCCTTCTCTTCTGGTAATCCCAGGCTACCATTGTCACTTTCTGGAGTCACCCCCTGGAACAGATCCCCCAAATAACCCTATATACTACTTTTAAAGGCTTATTACTGGTAGAAAACAAACAATAAAGGGTAATATTACATTAGCCACTTCCAGTGTCTTTATCCAGTTACCAAATTTTGTTGTCTTCTATTCATCCCAGCTTACATCCCAGCCTGTCCCGATAGTTTGGAACCATAATGACTTCTTCCTTCTGCACCACCCCCAGGTGCTGCTGGGCTTCGGGCGCCTGCAGGCCCTGTACCGCAGCCGGCAGCTGGCTCAGCAGTACGAGGCCACCCGGGCCGGGATTATCAGGTTTCAGGCCGTGTGCCGCGGTTATCTGGTGCGTCGGAAGGTGGCAGAGCAGAAGAAAGCTGCGTGTGTCATACAGGCGTACGCAAGGGGCATGCTGGCTCGCCAAACCTACCAGAGGATAAAGCGGGAGGTAATGCTGACAGATACCTTGTGAACACATTGTTTCTATGAAATTCCAATAGAGATTTTATCACCAATAAGTGTTGCCTTAACATAGCTTTGGGTGTGGATATTCATTTTAGGGTGTTTTATTTTGAACTCTTGCCAAGTACAAAAGCAGAGTGTTAAGCAGAACATTTGCTTTATGTGATTGTTATCATGGATCAAAACTTCACTGACACAGCTGCAGTGGCTTTGACAGAAGGGAGGAAAGATCTGTGTGTATCAGCCAGTCCTGCAAGGGGAGATCAATTTCTACAGCAGGGTCTGATAATGGCACTTAGGGATCCATTCAGAAGGGAATCCCAATGCAGTGTGTCTTGGCAGGTGCTACCAGCCCTTGTCAGTCCATTGCACATGAGAGGTCTCTCCCTGATTTCCTTTCTACTAATGCTGTACAAACAGGACAAAGCCAGTTTGCAGATTTCTGCCTGTGGCCTGTTCCCTAAAATGCCAAATCTTGAACTAAGCCTGTGTTGGGACAAAGTCCTGGTGTGGACAGTTTGTTAAAGGCAGAAGGGAGTTGGCTCAGCAGGTGTACGAACCGTCACGGAATAGTCCTGTTCTCCACAGAATAAACTGGAAGCCAGGAATATCCACTTCAAAGAAGAGAAACATCTCATCCAAGCCTTGGGACCACTGAAATCAAGGGAAGAAGCTGCAAGATTACAGAAGGTAGGTATGCTGGTGGAGGAACACTGGCCAGCATCACCCAGTGGGTTTGCTCAAACCTCTGAGCACTCCTATATTGAAAGGAATAGAAGACATAGTTGTAACCCTGTTTGTAATGATGCTTTGAAAAATACAACAAGGCAAACACATACACATTTCTGATTGCAGTGTAAACTGGCACTTTAGCCAAATATGCCCAATGCTATTACAAGTCTCCTGACACAAAACATTTTAAAATTTTAAATATTGTGGGGTTTTCTGCTGTTAGAAATTTGGTGCTTTTCTTGTATTATCTCTTGTTTATTAAATTCTTGAATAATTGCACATCATTGTCAATAGGCCAACAGTCCATAAAGACAGTTATAAGAGCAGGACTCTGCTGCTGATGTGCCAGGTCTTTGTGACTGCTTGACACATGCAACATTTGACTTCCTGTTTCAACACTGCACTGGCAGAGCTGGACCTCACAGTCACATATCTTTGTAAAAATGAAATTTCATCTTCATACCCCTTCACACTAGCAGAATGCTGTTCATTCATGATGTCCATTTTCAAGTCATGCTTATTTCTGTGTTTAAAGGAACACCTGCCAACTCAGGAGAGAGACGAGGCAGAAGCAAGACAAAGCAGGAACATGCTTGCCAATAAACCAACAAATCATGATGTTATCAGCGACCAGGAAATGGTGGACAAAATTTTTGGGTTTTTACCTTCTATGATTGGAGGCCAAGAAGGACAGGCTCCTCTGGGTTTTGAGGTACAGAGCTGCAGACTGGTAATGGGTCATACTCATCCCTTGTGTAAGCCCACTGACTGCTGGAATTCCATCAGTGGTCAGTTCTGTTTAATGAACCTCTGTACAGTGAAAAAATCCCCCAAATCAGTCATCCAGTCACTAAGGCATCTCTTGCAGAGATGAGGTTTTGGTCACATGCAACTTAGGGACTATATAGCTTCAAACTGCATATTTGTTTCTTTGGCCCAGCCAAACAGTGCCACCTTCTGCATTTTGGCAGCAACCTCATGCTCTGCTGTGGTTGTGCTCTCAGTGATTTTCTGCCCAAAACAAGCTGAAAGTTCATGACCCAAGTTATACCATATTCTTGAAAGCAAAATTTGGGATATACTTTTCCTGATAGCTGTGGAGGTTGTAATTTTGTAGGAAGAGGTGGGCAGAATAGAATGGTTATGGATAAGTACAGGATGTGAACAGTAACACCTGGATTTTCCATCAGCAATATTCTTGCTGAGGACCAAGACAGGAAGACAATATGGAATAGATGCATCTCAGAAGAACAAGTTCTGAGTCCAAATGATCTGTTGGTAGCAGCTGTAAATGGCTTTGGGGTTAGATGGAAAGGCAAATTCTGGATGACCTATGGCCAAGAGGGGGAAAAAAAAAGCAAAACTAAACATAAGAATATCAGAGTTCAGCAAAAGAAAATATGCTTCTTCCTCATGTTCTGCACAGGACTTGGAAACAAAGCCTAACAAGCTGGAGGAAGTGGACCTGGACATGGTTCCCATGAGTTTGGAGCTAGAAGAGGAAGCAGATGGTTTGGAAGAGTACACCTTCCCCAAGTTTGCAGCTACTTATTTCCAGGGGTCTTCTACACATACACATATCCGGAGACAGCTGCGGCACCCCCTGCTCTACCATGAGGACAAGGACAACGTCCTGGTATCTTGCTCCTTGTTGTTCATGTTGAACCTGCTTTTCCCACAGCCCTGGCTTTATGGGTCCCCTCATCCCGGGGTCCTGGTTCTGGCACAGCCCTGTGAACCAGAGACTCCAGAGCCAAGTAGATAGTCCTGAGCCCTGGTACTGAAAGCAGCAGTTCCCATCAGCATTTTTTGGCATTTTGCTGGCAGGCAACTTCACACAAGCACTTGCCTAACACAGGATCTCTGGTCACCTTTGTTCTTGCCCAAAGAGGGATCTCAGAGGTGTGTTTTGACTTCTCCAGACACCCTTTGGGGACAAAAATGAACTGGAGAGAAGCAGCATGAAAGCTTGTCCATCTCTCTGCTCGTGTTAGGGTTGCTGATCTGTGACATAGGACAGAAGGGGGAGCGCCAGGCCTCCAATATCCTGTTGAACCTCAGGGGGATTGAGGAGGGTGTTTTCCTTGATTCTAAGCAGCCTGGCAGAATGGAGGACCCTATCAAGAACTTTGCTATTACTTGGCTTTCTAGTTCTGGGCATGAAGGGTCCTGGCAGACTCCACTCCACTGCTTATCTGTCTAGGTCAGCAAATGCAGAGTGCAGTTCAGCCAAGGCTTCTCCACCTCCCTCCAGCCACAGCACACCTCCAAGGTGCCAGCAAAGGGAATGGTGAGGGCTCAACAATCACACACAGAGGAAATCTGACCTTCCCATCAAAGCTGTACCCTCTTCCTTTAGCAGGAAAGTGTTGTGTGTTGCTGTCTTGTTGTTTGGTATGAAACTAAATTCTTCGTGCAGGTAGCCAGAGGAAATGGGAATTTTAACAATTTGGACTGGGTAAAGGAAGAAAATGCTTTTAATCTAAACAGGCAGAAATGGCATAGAGCCATTGGTGTTGTTGGCACTGTCTGACTGTGCTTTCTGCTACTATAGGCTTCTCTAGCTGTGTGGGTGATCATCCTGAGGTTCATGGGGGACCTGCCAGAGCCACTGATGTTTGCCAAGAGTTCCACCACCAAGAACAGCTCTGTGATGACCCAGATATACAACACACTTGGCAGGAAAACCCAGGTCCAGTTGAAGAATGACAGCCCAAATATGGTGAGACAAGTAGGCTATGTTTGTGTTTTCATTTGCTTTCCTTGGTTTCTCTGCTGTTCTACCAAGAGGGAGAAAAGCAAAGGAACCGTTTCATGCTACTGTATTTGAAATGCTGGAAGTGCAAAAGGGCACCAGTCAGTCCTGGCAGGACACTCAGCTCCTTCTGGCAGGAGAGGAAAAAAACAAAAAAACTTTCACTTGAGCATCCTTCTGTCCTTAATGGATTATTCTTGCTGTGCATTAAACTGATTTTCTATAATGGTAATGTGTATTGCAGAGAGAAGGCAGAAAGGATAACAAGATTTCTAAGGGGATTTCATCCCTGAAACTGAAATGGTCATCCAAGCTGACAGGGAAGGTAAGAGGTGGAAATAAATTGCTTCCCTTTCTTCTTGCCTGGAACCCTGTCTTCACCTTCTGACAGATGTTATGGGAGCTCCCAGCTGAGAACTTGTTCCTCTGCCAAGCCAGGGCAGCCCTTTGTGGGATACCTGGTGCAGTACTCTTTGGAAACAACCCCCATGTGCACTGATGTCATCTGTTCTCTGGCAGACAACACAGGGAGAGATTTATCACTGAGAATTGTTGGCATTATGGAACAGCCTGCCCAGAGGCCTGAGCAGACTGAGAACCATGTGCTTAGGGCTGTACAGGACAGTACAAGAAAGTTCTCCTGGCCAGAGGTAGTGCTGTAACAGCATACTTAATGAGTTACCTTGAGAGGGAAGGGGGTGATATGGCCTGGTTAATCTGCACTGAGCAGGGAGAGTTCCAGCCAGAAAGATAGGCAAGGAATGTCTCTCATTTATAGGAGAGCTGCCTGCTAAGAGGAGAGATTTCTAGACCACTCTGGGGTTCTACTCTGTTTCTTTCAGGTGACAGATCAGCTACGAAGTGGAGAAGAGGCTTTCCAAGAAGACATCTCGATCTCTCAGAGACCTATGTCCAACCTAGAAAAAGTACACTTCATTATTGGCAATGCAATTCTGCGTCCTGCCATCAGGTAGGAAATTTGTACCTCCTTCCTAGGGCCAGGTGCCTATTACATCAAGGAAATCCAGCATCCTTTTTCCACAGTCCTGGAGAATGACTCCCTTACTGCCTTTTCTGGTATTTTCATGTTGCAGTTTAGGCCAGCTGCCTCCATGTTTGGCTTTCTGAATAACCCAGAGGTATGGAAAGGGGCAGAGCTCAGGGCTGTGACTCAAAAATACTTGAAGGTGAAGCACTGCCCTAGAATGAGGGAGAAGAGTCAGAGGAGTAAGAAATATGGAGTTAATGTATACTAGGTGGATGAAAGGTTTCCCAATAGCCTCTTTCTGAGCACTCAAGCAATGTCCTCACATTGGAGATGGTCAAAGGTTTGGATTGCTGAGTGTATCTGACACTAAGGAGAAATCCTGACCACAAGCAGTGTGAGGCTGGACCTTAGGCCAAGCATGATGTGAGGATAAGGCAGAAGCTCGTTGATTCTGACCTGACCCCATGAATCCTCTCCTTTGTTTTATCCTAAGAACTTTTCTGTAACAAAGCCCACAGACACAGGCTGTACCTTGACCTCAGTCACGGACTGCATTTCTCTCTCCACAGTCACTTTGTTTCAGTCAAGACACTCCTTAAAGCAGATTCTCAGCTGGCAAAAATTGCATTCAATCCATATACCATAATAGCCACAGGCTAAGTACCTATATCTTCAGTTTGTGTTTCATCCAAGGTCTTATCAGAGAACAAAAAACTCCAGCTTAGGTCCTCTCACATCAGATTTGACAAACGTGTGTTCCAGGAGTCCAGAAAAAATTAAAATGATTTTCAAATAACGGTTTTATTTGTACACAGATTTTTGCATCTCTTTCCCTTAGGTCCTTGCTGCAGGTAACTTGCATTTTCAGAAGCTTACTCTAAAGCACTCCTTTCTCCATTTCTGTACAAGATTCACTCCAAGTTTGTATATAAATATAAATAATATATATAAATATACAAATTTATAGATATAAAATTAAGCAGGGTGCTCCCCATTCCTCTCTCCAAATGCACCTAAAAGCAGAAAGACAAGAGCCATGAGCTACAACCCAAATGCTGTAGAGAGCTCAGAGCAAGTTACACATCCAGACCCTTGGGCAGCAATGCCCTTTCACAGCTGGATGACTCAGCAGTTGTTTTTCCTGCACAGCCCCCTGCTTCCCACAGAAGTTAATTCAGCATGGAATTGCACTTGAGCTGCTCATAAGAAGGGGTGGCAAAAGGCCCTAAGCATGCCTGGAGCCTTTTCCACAACAAAGCTATTTGCTGTGGTGCATTACAGGTGCTATCCTAGCTATTGTGGTTGAACCTAACTTAGATCTACTTCATCATGCTGCAATCCTGCCAAGCTTGCAGTTGAAGTGTAGCCAAAGGCAGTTCAGACAGTGAATTATCTGTTTCTCTCACATGTTTCGTTACAGAGATGAGATTTACTGCCAGATTTGCAAACAACTCACTGAAAACAACAACAGGAACAGCTATGCTCGTGGCTGGATCCTTCTGTCACTTTGCCTTGGCTGCTTTCCTCCTTCAGACACGTTTGTGAAGGTACACTGCTAACCTTTCCTACAGCAGCTCACGTGCCTCAGCTGAGCTGGTATCTTGTATATTTTAATGTTTTGATGCTGACAGCCACATAAAATATTTGGTTTCCAGAGCAGTGGTTTCAGCAGAAATTTTCTCATATGCATATCTGGGAATTTAAAGAAATTATTGCTGCATTCACATTTATTTTCTTTTCATTACACATCATACAGTCTGGATTCTGTTGTTCATCACAGCTCTCATTTTAGATCTATAATCCTGCAAGGGATCTGGCAAATTTTAACCTCTCCAATTCTGCCTTTCCAGCCAAAGATAACCAAAAGGTATCTCCAGTTACAACTCTAGTGATTAAGTATGTTCAGGAGGCCAGTATAAAATCACACCCATAAGTTTTATCAGTCCTTACCCTATATTTCTAAACCCTACAAAGTCCAATAGGTATCTGGACATTTTAATTATTTATTGATTTCCAAGTTTAAATGGATGATAAATCCACTTCACCACAGGATAAAAACTTAGCCTGTGGCTCCAACTTGACATCAGGCTTCCTCTGAGATCTGAGAAGCAAACAGGATCCATGGATGCAAACAGGATCCATGGATGTGCATGAAATTTCAGCCTTGCTTTACTAAACACCCCAGTTCAAATGATCAATCTAATCATAAATGCTGCTAAATAGACACTACTTGGAACAAGCCAGTCACAAGCCATAGGCATATTTTGACACCAATCTTCATCCAAAGACATGGAACCATGCAGAATTAATGAAAGACATGACCACACCCTACCTCTAGGAATATTCTTAATCATTAAAATAACCAGGTGAATGACCCATGCTTGTACTACATACAGACACATAAATACAAGCCTGTGTCATCCAAGAGCCATATAGACTCCAAAAGCTTAGTTTATCCCATTCATCTCTTAAAATGTCCAATCTTAATCATGGACTTCAATTGATATTGCCAAAGAACTTGGTAAAACTAAAAGTATCAATTATCATTAGACCTAATCTGCCATGAGCCCTCTTCCCAGCTCTTCCATTCGTACACATTGTCATAAGACTTCAGGCTCCTGGGTTGAAAACACTAACTCTTGCTCTAACCTAACTATAAGAATAGTCTCCACTACTCATGTAGTTAAACACGGTGGATAGACTGACACAGACCTTCTTCCTTTGGAATGAAAGTTCTGAAGAATGAGTGAAAACTAAGTGTCTTAAGCATCCTTTTTGAAGATATTAATTCCAGCCCTAATCTTTAATATTTTCTGGTGAACTGAAAGCAAATGGATCACTTTAGAGTATCAGCTGCAGAAGGTTTTTTATGTTTTCTGTGGATTAATGTTTCCTAACTCCTTCTCCTGCTCTGTGCATGTAGTACCTGTTGAATTTCATCCACCACGGGCCCACGGGCTACGCTCCATACTGTGCTGAGCGTCTGAGACGCACCTACAGCAACGGGGCCCGGACTGAACCTCCCAGCTGGCTGGAACTTCAGGTAGCAACTCCTTTTTGCCTTAATTATATTGATGTGGGACATTTTACACTGGTTTTTGTAAGTATACTACTTTGTAGTTATACTACATCCACAAATCTGTAACAGCAGATGCTCCTAAATCAAATCACGGAAATCAACTGCACAAGGGGACTGAAGAGCAGCCACCTCGGTCTGGGCAGTTTCTTGGATACACCTCTTCTGGCTATTCAGTTACTCTAAATGCAGAAGAGTGTGTAAGCAGCAGCAGATGATTTGCAGGGAGATGCCTCCATCCACTCAGGAATCACAGGCCAGAAACAACCTCCTGAGGAAAGCTCTTACTATCACTTTCGGAAAGAACTGAGCAAAGCTTATGCTTTTAAAATGAAAGGAAGAAGGGAGTATGATGGTGCAGTATTGTCCTCCACTTCTTTAAAATGTCACCCTAGTAATTAAAAATCACATCCCCCCCTTTCAAGTAAAGACCTCAGTTCAATTCCTCCCTAAATCTCAGGGACCCTATTGCTTAACACACATCTTCCTGGGCAATGTACTTGCTGCAGGCCATCTCTCCACTGATGCACGTAAGGCTGTTCCTAAAAGTCATCAGGACAAATGTGGCTCATGAAAAGTCTATCAGTTGGCACTGTTATGTGATTACCAGTTCTCCTGAGCTGTGAGAAGGAGAAAACCTGAGTCCAGTGGTGCTCCAGGGATGTAATTTATATTTACGACTCACCACGCTTTGAAGAAACTGTGTGGGTGTTAGAGATTCACTTAAAGATTGTTGACCAGGTTGTACAGGGTGTGGAGCTCTTAAATCTAAATGACTTCTTCATTCTTCAGAAGAAAGTAAGGTTTGCCCATAATTTTTTTTCTCTCATTTAACTCTGACTTACAGGCAACAAAGCAGAAGAAACCCATTATGTTTAATGTCACCCTCATGAACGGCCAAAGCATCACTGTCCCTGCAGACTCTGCTTCCACTGCCAAAGAGATCTGTCAGTTCATAGCAGATAAAATCAAACTGAAGGATGTCTTTGGGTTTTCTCTCTACATTGCTGTGTTTGATAAGGTAAAGTATAAAAAAATAGAATGAAAGCTCCCTTCTCTTTCTCTGGAGTTGCTGCTGCCCACCCAGCCTCACTGAGCCTCACTGAGGACTCCTGAATTCTGGAACACCCTCAACCCAGTCCTGCACTAAAACCAAATCAGTTCTGAATCCCAGCCAGATGTCAAGACTTGATAATCCTATTCTGCCTTTCTGTTGGGTCATCACTCAGCGATTTGTGCTGCAGCCCTGCAAGGTTTCCTCTGCCACACAGCTGACTAGTAAAAATACATCCACTCACCACATACAACTTGCATAGAGTCACCTACTGACCTTTTTGGAGTTTTTCTTGCTGTCAGGAGACCAGGAGCTTTGTGTGTATTGTCCTTGAGGCAGAGCCAGAGCAGGCATGGCTGTAAATGCAGTGTCCCCCTGGGCAGGTCTGGTCGCTGGGCGGGGGCCGAGACCACGTGCTAGATGCCATCTCTCAGTGCGAGCAGCTGGTGAAGGAGCGGGGCACGCACGAGCGCCACGCGCCCTGGCGCCTCTACTTCCGCAAGGAGATCTTCACCCCCTGGCACAACTCCCGGGAGGATCCTGTCAGCACCGATCTCATTTACCACCAAGTCATCCGTGGCATTCGATTTGGAGAGTACCGCTGTGAGAAGGTGGGTCTCCCGATTCCTCCTTCCAAGCAGACAGAATCGTATTAATGCTTCCCACTTTAAAAAGCAGGAATATGAACTGAGTTTGTAGTGGATGTGAACAACCCATCCCTTCTTAATGAACAACCCCTGTCCAGCACTTCTGATTGTTCCAGCTGTCACACTGGCAGTTATAATTAATACTTTTTCCTTCCCTGCAACTTTCAGTTCACGTGGAAGCTTGGAGGCATCTCCAAAGGGGCAAACTGGGGCATACTTTAAAATTTCTTTGCTAATTATCTCTCTGTTGTTATGACTGTGTGAAGTTCATCCCTCCTTATGCTGAGTGACTGTTAAGAGTTATCCACACAAAAACTGAGAAAAATCCCATTCCTAAATGGTTCAAAGGTTGAAAGTAGCTATCTAGCCTTTGTGACATCCTTCTAGGCCTCTTTTAATGGATTGTTTCAGGAGGAAGATTTGGTGGAGACAGGTGCAAAATATTGTTATATCCAATTTGGAGATACCATCCACAATGAACTTGTGCAGAAAGCGCTCCATGACTGTATCCCAGTAAAACAGCTGAAGTCCAAGCCCCTGGAAAAGTGGGTGAGCCTTATAACCTATGCACATGCTAAGGTAAGAGGTTTGTCAGGCACTGCTGGGTAACCCACTCTTGAGCACCAGCTTCTGTTTCTTTTACCATTTTCATTTATGAATAGTCTGTAGGGTAAGAAGGGAAAACCAGCTCAGTTTGTAGATCCCAAATAGCCCATTAGGTCTGGGGGAGCAGAAAACCTTTCCACTCATACTTCCATATGAAGAGCAAGGGGGAAGAATGAAAAAGTGTATTTAAAACTCTGAATAGAGTAGCTTTTAAGGCTCTATTTTCCATCTGACAACCAAGTCAGGATGAGTATGGGATGGAATATTGATTTTGATCTGGAAGTGGATTACCTGAATTATTTCTGTGGCATCCAAGGTGTGTTAGACTCTGAACAGGTTAGCGGGGATTTGAAGGAAATTTGGAATCCAGATGCCTGTGGGCACTCCTAGCTGCATGTGGGTCCCTGGACACCATTCCTGACATATTTTCTCCAAGTTCCCTTGACACCAGTAGCAGCAGAGCATTGTTAGGATCTCTGGGAATGGGCTTGTTTGTTCTTTATGGTCTGCAGATCACACAAACTAGATTTTACTGAGAAAACCTTGGCTGTGGTTTTTTTCCTGCAGGCCCCATACACACAGGACCATCTCTCCTCTCAGACTGTGAAGGAACAACTTGTAGATTTTGCTCGCTTTCAGTGGCCTTTGCTTTTTTCCAGATTCTTTGAAGTCACTAAGTTTTCAGGTAATACCTGAGGGTAGAGGACAGATGTAAGATCAATAGGAAAAGACTTGTATAGCATTGATAAGGATTTTTTTCTTTCTTTCCAGGACCCAGCTTGCCTAAGAACCACTTCATCATTGCTATAAATTGGAAAGGCATCTGCTTCTTGGATGAGTCAGAAAAGCGGCTCCTTGAGCTGACCTTCCCTGAGATAACTGGCATCCACACCAACAGGTGAGGGCCCCAGAAAGACAAGATCTGAAGATGGCATCTCTTCCAGACTTAGAAAGGGTGTACCTTCTCTGCCACCTCCTTAGGTGATTTGATCTGTTCCTGGAAAGGTGGTTTAGGCTGTGTCTGGGAAACAGAAAGGGAAAACTTCTGAGGAGCCTGTAAAGGAAATACTGAAAGGACTGGATCCTTCCAGCTGGTGTAAAGTGATCCTATTCAGTCAGAAAGGTGTAAGGAAGCACAGACAGGCATTGAGACAAGAATGACCAAATAACTGACACAGTTAAACCACTGTCTGTTGTGCATGCTGGGAGTTCACACACTTCTCAGGTGTCAGGGACCAGAACAAGATCACTGAGAAAAGCAGTCAACCACTGCTTGCTCATGGCACACATCCTTGTATCAGGTCACTCGGAGAAAAGGGTCTTACATACACAAAAACGCCTCCTGTGAGGACTGACAATGATTTAATTAGTTGTCAAGTTACTTCAAAAGAAGGGTGTTCTTTTGTCTATATGGAAGCACTTCTGTACAAAACATAGTGAAGTCCAGAGTAAAGCTGAACCACTTCAGTCCTTCACACGTACCAGATCATGGGAAGGCAAATTAGGAACTACCAATATTCACTGTAAAGGAGTTATCTGCAAAGAGGTGTGGGTGCCTTGGCTGTGTTTACAGATGGGTCTGTAAGTTTTTCAGATGCTCTGGTAACAAATTGTTCAATAATACATAGGGCAGTGAAGTCATTTGGACAGAGTTGCACTCTCATCACGCTTCGTGCCGAGGAGTTTGTTCTGACATCTGTAAACAGCGTTGTTATTGCTGAACTGGTGGTGATGTTCCTGGAAGAACTGAAGAAAAGATCACGATTTGCTGTGGCAATGCATGAGAAAAAATCCCAGGGTAAGTCTCATAACTTTTCTACAGGGTGGGAAAGAAATCATGAGGGAATCCACAGCACTTGTTTGAAGGTGCTCAAAGAGGAGAGGGAGAACTTCATCAAGAATCCCTTTGCTCCCAGGGGGGTGCCTCAGCACAGCAATGCCAAGCATAAGGCAGTGGGATTCAGTACCTTTGCACACAAATAACCTTTCCTTCCTCCTTCTTTATGTATTTTATTTAGATAGTATATTGTCCAGGAACTCAGTTTTTGTTATAGTAGGAAGTTGGATCTGGGCTCTCTGGAAATACTTTGCGGAAGAATTTCACAGAGGCAGTAAACTGGAATTTCCTGTGGAATACAGGTGGCTCAAACAGACATATATGTTTAAAATGTAAATGTTAACTTCAGCTACTTACAACTGCTGAGTTCCTTTCCATGCTTTGCTGCCAGTCTAGACACAAAGTCGGCATTTATGTGAATGAAATTGAGTTCTGCCATCACCCTCAGTGGATCAAAGTCAGGGTGTCAAAGGAAACAGAAGTGATTTCTCTGAAGTGTTACTGGGAAATTAGCCATATTTACACAAATCACTTTCTACTGCCAACTGAATTCAGGCTTTCAAAATACAATTCCCTTGTCTTTCACATTGGAATCTCTTTGCATTTTCTTGGACTTTCAAGCCTGAACAGTACCCCCTTATTCTGTTTTCCAGAAGATCCTGGCATCCTGTCCTTCAAGAAGGGAGACTTGCTAATCTTCACCGAAGACAAAAGGCTGGATGCAGACTCTGGCTGGATCTGTGCCCAGAATGAAAGGACAGGCAAAACAGGGAATGTATTTTTGGAAGACATCTACATCATTCCTTCCCTCACAAAACCCTCTAGTCAAGTGCTGGTAAGGAAAGCTAAGCATTCCCTGTGAAAAGACTGGAAGAAGATAGAAATGTTAATATGGTTAAATTTATAACTGGAAGACAATTGTCCCTCCAAAGCCAGACAAGTTCTATACGTCCCACTGAAACAAAGCATTTAATTCTGTCCTGTCTGAAAACAAAACTAAACCTAGCCCAGACTCTAAGAAGAAGACTGGAGCTGCACAAAAACAAAGACTTCAACCCCTCCCCCAAAATCCAGTCTATTCACCATGGGAGATTTCAGTGCCTGGAACTGATATCAATTAATGGGTATGGGTCTGCAGTTGAATTTTCCTGCATTCACTCTGGGCTTGAGTGGTGATCACATTATGCCTCAAGAACACCTCTGAAGGCAGCAGGTTACTTAAAGAGAAGATGGTCTTTGAGGGAGCCAAGGTTTCTCATTAACATCTCTGCTAATAATTGTCTTCAATTTTGAGGATTCAATGTATTGGATCCTGTGCTAACAGGTAAAAAGCAGAAAAACTGGTGGCAAAACACATGGGAGAGAAGCAGGTGCATTGTAGAACACGTGTTGTGCTTTGGATAATCACACACATTTTAATGTCCAATACTGTTACTTCTGTGTAAATTGCTTCTTGGAGTCAACTACTCCCAGGTCTTTTTTGAGTCTCTGGAGATGCTGCTTTTGAGACAGAAGGTCTCAGGCAGCACAGAGGACTACCTGCACATACATGCTGAGTAATACCTGACAGTGCATGCAGAGACCTGTCTCCATGTGACATCTCTATGTGGCTGTGTTATTCCAGAGTTTGCTGATGATGTCTCCAGACCAGAGGAGGACAGCTTCACAGAACTCCTTCATGGAGGAACCTGATGAAGAGGATATCAAGGTGAAGCCTTACACCCTGGAGGAGTTCTCCTACGAACACTTCAGGTGAAGCTCTCTGTGTAGAGTACACACTAGAAAAGTTCTTGTTGATCAGTAATCCTTAAAGCTTATTATGTAATGGCATCTCCCACTTCTGATTGGGTTTCTTCTTTTTGTTCCCTGTAACTGTAACTTTGGATATGCAGAGATTCTGACATACGGCCTATTCTATCTTAAGTCTGCAAAAATGCAAAGGGGAGGGTAGAAGAACCCCAGCTGGACTGACTTCTTTCAGCAGGCCCTATTCTTACTTCTCACCCCTTCTTCAGCACTTACAAGCTAGTGAGGATATACAACATCTCGGACTTCAAAAACTAAGGGGAAAATTAGTTTTCTAAAAACCCCTCTTCTTTTTGCAAGCCTCTTACCTTCTGGATATACAGGAAACTACATTTCCCTGCTCTTGTTGACCTACAGAATCAAACGAGGTCTGAGATCACTCTCTTATGAAAGAACAGGTCTAGAGATATGATTTTGTGATAATGAACTCTTTTGTTCATAGCAATACTGATCCAGTAATTTTGTATTGCTTGCACTTGTCTTCATTCAGGACTCCTGAAAAGGAATCCATCAGCAAAGCTGTCCTCCAGAAATCCCGTGGGCACAGTCAACTGTGGGCACATTCTAAGGAGCCTCTGAAACAGCCATTGCTGAAGAGAGCATGCACAGACTCTGATCTTCGGGATTTGGCCTGTCAGGCCTTCATTGATATCCTTTCTCTCCTTTGGGATCTGAGAACACTAAGGGAAGGAAGAGTTAGCTGGGTCCACTAAACTACCTCTGTTGAGACACCTCAGACACCTTACAGGGGACACATTTTCATAAAGATGGAGTGGATCAAATCTGTTTCCCTTGCCTACAGAGGAAATGTTCCTATTTCCTCCCAGAACTCCACAGCTACTAATGGCTCACTTAACTAGTAATGTGACTTTAGGAGTGAGAGAGATTTATTGCACATGACCAGAGAAAGCAGCTACTAACACAGTACAAATCACAGCCAAGCAGCAACTGCTGCAAAGAGAAAGGGGGTAGGGGACAGACAGGGAACACGCTCCAGACCTTCCTCCCAGTATTTGCCGCTTAGAACATCAACAAAGTCACTAACAGGTCAAGATCCAGATGAAACTTCCCATTTGTCTTCCAAAACTGGCCAGCTTTTCTCCTTAACAGCACATTCACCCATCATGAAATTCATGGGAGACTACCCCTCGAAACAGGCACACTCCTCTGTGGAAGTCACTGACCAGATTTTTGTGCCAGCTATCCAGGAGGAAGTCCTGCGGGATGAGATTTACTGTCAGATTATGAAACAACTGACTGAGAACAGAAACAGGTATTTAGCTGGGTGCAAACCCTGCTCCTGCAGAGCCAGGCCTCAAGTGCAGGGGGAATCAGGAACCCCCACTGCATTTGTGATGCAGTGGGGGCAGGGAGAAGGATAAACAAATGTTGGAGTAACAGCTTCCCTTCCCCTTTTGCCAGGCAGTGCTGTGGGGCTCACCTTTGTGGAGCTCTCAGGACCACTGCCTGGCAGGGAGAGGCCATAGAGCACCATCAGTCATGTCCCCTGAGCTACTGCTTTGCTCCCATCAGTATTTGTGGTCATCTCCTGGTGGTGTGAGGCAGGCACAGTGTCACTGAGGCTCTCCTGCTCCCAAAGCAGTCTATAGGGGAAACATGACACTGCATAGTCCTTGCATCCCTTCAGTGACTGCCCTAACAACTCTCCATTTAAATTTCCCAATTTAAATTGGACTCCCTTCTCACAAAAACAAAGTTCACGCTGGATTTTCACCACCAATGAATAAGTACTTTTGAGTACTTAAATTAATTAGGTTACAAAACTGCCTTGCAGAACAGATTGGTTACAGAGGCACCTGCCCACAAAAAGTCACTGAAACAGGCTGGTGTTCTCTTCCCTACTCACAAAATGATAATTAGATCTATTTCCAGGGAAACTGAATTGCAAAAAGCAGCTTAAAATAATATTATTTATTAACAAAATTGTTTGTCTGTCTCTAAATGCATTGTGTTTATTTATTTATTCATTTATTTTCTGTCTTACTGTTCCACAAGTATTACATGTGTGTAAAACTTTCATCATGTGTGTCAGTGTTGAATGGTGCCTTCCCTTGCAAGCAGTGAATCTTACAGGCTATTTCATGCATAGTCTGTAACCATGGTGCTAGTGCCATGCCTGATGTATTCCACCAATTTAGTAGCTGTTGTGAGTGGGATCACTGATGTGGAAAAAACAATGCTTGAAAGGTGGCTATTTCCATATACTTTCATTGGAACAGCCAGAGCAACAAATCTTTCATCATTCCCAGGCTGATGTGTTGTGGACCATGTCCCCCTCTCACACAGACACAAACACCACTGATTGAGTATAAATGGGATTAAAATAGTCTGTCTTCATCTGCAAAATTGGAACAATGAGTGGGAATAAAGAAGCCAGAACCTCTTTATTCAGTGAAGTCTGATGGCCTTTCAGAGCCAGACATGCTGACTTTCCCAACCAAAACCACTTCACACCAGTGAGCATTTCAGAGCAATCCTTGGACACCCCTGAAGTGTGTTCTGCTCCTGGCTTTGAGGCAGAATGACTGACCACTCAAGGCTGCAGAGCCCTTCGTAATGGTGAGGGCAAGACACTGGAAGAGCTTCAGCTGGCAGATTTCACAGATGCAGAGGCTGGAAGAACTGGATTCCTGTCTTAAAAAATAGTACTAGCTTGATCTGGAGCATTTAAGAACTGAGTCTACCTCACTACATTATGCTATCAACATGTTCATTTTTCAGTACATGTAAGGGGAAGCCTGTGCTTGCAAAGTGCTCATGCCCTGAGCAAAGCTGGCCAGTGTAGAGGGCAGGTGAATACATCCACTGAGAAACCACAGTATGAATACATGTGAGCTTGAACATCAAATCAACAGTGGCTTTCTAAGAGGATGGCACCAGGGGCACTGCTGTTAAGATGTCTTGCTAAACTGGAATTTATATTTATTCATGAGGTTTGCATCTGTCATGAGTATTTCTCATGCAGGACTTGGCACTCTCTTCACATGCAGGCTGAGGTTGTTGCACAGCAAATGAATGCCAGAGCCTGCATGAAGGCTGTGTTGATTTGCAGCTCTCTGCAGAATGGGACCATGATGGGAGTGTATTTCTCTTCCCTGTAGCTGGTGTGTGGTCAAACAGAGAATTATATGTGGCTGTAGCAGAACTGTTGGCTTTGTGTTCACAGGTACAGCGAGGCCAAGGGCTGGCAGCTCCTCTGGCTCTGCACTGGCCTCTTCCCACCCAGCAAGTCACTGCTCAAACATGCCCAGAAGTTCATAGAGACACGTCAGAAAGAAACACTGGCCCTGGCATGCCGTCGGAGGATTCAGACAGTAATGAGGTAAATAATCTGGCATATACCCAGCTCAAAGTGTTCAAATATCAATAATCAGGTCTCAAAAAACACACAGGCTAAAATAGTGTGACTCTCACTTTCCTTTTCCTCTTTACATCTTGTTTTTTTTTTTTTTTAAGTGATCATTATTTTTAATTTTAGAGACTTTGAACCATTAAAGAGTAGTCGATATCATAGTTTCACTTTTTTCTTTCACAGAGTTAGCAGCATTTTAAAATGCTGAACTAGAGTTGAGTATTTCAAACATCCTAAAGGGAATGCAGCTTGGAATGATGTCACTAATGATATCCTGACCTTACTTTTCTTTGGTGAGGCAGCATGCCCTTGTTGAAAGGATCAGTACAATCAATTCCTATTCTTTGAGAAAACCCAAATGAACAAAGCCCTGATTCCTACCTGGCTGCTCACAGCAAGGCACTTCTCCATCCACTTGGCATTACCCCAGGCTGAAACAATAAGACCCCCAAACCAAAATGCTTCCTGAGCTTCCAAATGAGTTGTTGTTCTAAGGGACATGACACAACCAGACAGAGAAGGACTAAGAGGATTTCAGGAAGGATCAACTGAACTGTAGGGAAAAGGTTTCCCTTGATTTCTCCAAGTGCTGCTATAACCCAGCTTGCCCCTCTGAGAACAAAACTTTGGCATCAAGGTTGACTCCAGCCTTCTCCCTTTTGATGGTGCTGTGATTTACCACCTGCCTGCCACAGACCACATCAGTAAAGAATCTGCCCAATGATTTCTCCTTCCAGCTCCTCCATCTTTCTCTTTCTCTCAGGCTGGGCCACATGTTTGGTCTGTGAGCCCCAGGGGTCAGGCTCTAGGGGAACACTAACACAGTGGATATCCCCCTTGCAGTGGATGGGGTTTGGCACTGCTGGGGAAATGTCATCACACATTGAACTCGCTTTTGAAGTGTCTGAAAAATGCATGACAAGGAATGCTATTCATTGTGTATTTCTATGGAGAAGACTTAAAAATTCCTGCCTCCCTATATCATGTGCTATTCATGCTTTAAGCCCTGTTGAGCTGTACAGAGCTTCTTTAGAGAGAGCAAATAGGGAGGGGAAAGCAGAATGGGCTGTTTGGAAGGAGAATTTTATCTGCTAAACTGCCCCAGATCTGGAGCTTGGGGGATGGGAAGTGGAACAAAGACAATTCCCGTCTTCTAAAAACTTATTTTCGTAAGATTAAACTTGCATCTGCATCTGCATCTGCATCTGCATCTGCATCTGCATAGAATAGAATAGAATAGAATAGAATAGAATAGAATAAACTATTTCAGTTGGAAGGGATCCTCAATGATTATCTAGTCCAACTTCTCTCTGTAAGTAACCTGGTCTCTTTGGAGAGAGTAGCTCAAAGGATTGACCTACAATACATACAGGGGAAGCCAACCAAGCCCTTGGGTACACACCTTTTCCTCCATAAACCACTTTACAGTTTCATCCCCAGAATCCTGGCCAGGGAACCACCCTGATGGGTGTTAAACAGATCTCACCTTGGCAGTGAATTCCTAGCTCAGGCTGCAAGGAGAGGTGGGTAGCCCTAAGCCTCTGCAGCCAAACTGCTGCAATTCCTTGAGCTGCCAGGGGCTCCCTCTGATGCCAGCTCAGGAACAGGTGACTGAGTAGGGCAGGTCCACACTTCATACAGTGCCTTCACAGTACAAAATACATGCTGTTCAGCTTGGACAGAATCAAGTTTTCCTTCTCCAAATGGAAATGCTCCTATATTCAATGGGAATAAATAGTTTTCAAATCCACACAACTGAAGCTTGGATCCAGACTAACCTCCTCCTGAGAGACTGACCCAGAGTGAGAGGCCCATAAGGTATGGTGTTCAAAATATCTGAACAGCCTGCTCTTTGCCACCAAGGACAGGAACTTACCAGCCCCAGGAGGAAATCTGTAGATTTGTTCTCACTTTAACTTTGTCAAGGTTTTGGCAGGACTGAGACTTTAGGGCCAGTTTCTTTGCTTTAAAAGGCAGCTCTGCTCTGAGGTATAATTTAAAAAAACCTGGGTTTGTACAGCTTAAGCACCTCCTAAATCAGTGATTGCATTCCAGCTCTTATATAAAATGTAATGCTTTCAGCAGCCCTCCAGACCTTTTGGTACTTGGGCTCCAAGTAATTTTTTATCTCAATACATTATCTTTTTGCTGATGCAGGAATGAAATAAAATGTATTTCTACCTGTAGCCATTATATTCACATTTCAGTGAGGAAAAATGCTGCTAAATCAGTAGAAGAGGCAATGGTGCTGGCTAGGAGAGTGCCTTATTCATGCAACCTACTTGCAGAGCAGAACAGACTTACTTTACACACTAATAAGACCCTCAGTTTCTTGCTGTTAATACACTGAATTTGCACTGGGGTGGAGGTCCACTGGAGCCTGCCCCATCACACAGTACTGGCATTTTGGAGGGTGTCTGCTGTTTGGCTGGAATACTGTTGTTCATTTCCACAATGATAAAACTGATCTCTCTTATGATGGTGGTGGCATTTTCCAGGAGTGGCTGCAGGAAGTGGGCACCTCATCCTGTGGAGGTTGAGGCCATCTTACAGAACAACACTAAGATCTCACACAAGATTTACTTCCCCAATGAAACAGAACAGGTGAGCACTTACTTGTTTTCCCAGCCATGATGTGCTTATCCAGGAGCATGTGTGAAGACATTCAATATTCTTATTTCTTCTTCTCCTCTATGTAACAAGAGTCTTGTTTTCTCATAGACATTTGATGTGGGAACAAACACCAAAATCCAGACTCTGTGTCAGAACATTGCTTCCAAATTGCAGCTGCACTCCTGGGAAGGTTTCAGTCTCTTTGTGAAGATTGCAGACAAGGTAACACCTTCTTGACTCTGGCAGGGTAGCCAGACTTCCCCTCCTTTCTTATTTATTTACCAGACCACCTAAACAACCATATGAAGCCAAGGACCAGAGCAGGTAATTACTGCTTCTGTCTTACTGAGGGGATGCAACCCAAACTTCAACTTCTAGCACCTGACAATTGTTTCCAATCTCTGGAAGGGGCTGGATGGAGATGCAGAGTTTCTATCATTCTTCATCCTCCTATTTTCCTACTTCTTTCCTGCTATAATTCTTCCCTCTCACTGTAGACAGGGAAAGAAAGTTCTGCACAATACTTGGGTATGTGGCACAGGCAGTATTTTATATGATGGAGTAACCCCTCCTTTCTCTCCTTCATTCCTTGGCCTCTGCAGGTGATCAGTCAGAATGAAGCAGACTACTTCTTTGACTCACTAAGGCAGGTGACAGACTGGAACAGAAGGAATAAACCAGGAAAAGATGGTAAGGAGAATGCCAGCATGACAAGAAGCTGCATAGAGGCTGTGTTGAATTGGAAAGCAGCTGATCCATCCAGTAGGATTCACTCCATCTTGGAAAGTATTTAGCAGAGTCTTGTATCATTTTTGTTTGTATATACATGGTTACTGCCTGCCCCAGCAGCAAGATCCAGTGATTTGATGCAGCCAAGCACTGGCTATCAAAACCACAAGAACATTTCTGGGGGGAAATCTCTCCAGAAATTTTAAATTGGTAAATTTTTTTTTTTGACCTGTTGTATCCAAAACACACAGCTGGATACATACAAGTTAGATAGGTTGATCCTCAAATACTAAGAATCAGCCAACACATGCAAACAGGTTCTTTACAGAGTGTCACTCACATTTCTTGTGTTGTTAGAAAATTTCTAACCAGGTTATTACCTGGTGATACCCAAACACAAGTCATGTTGCCAAGGAACCACTTGTTAGAATAGAACAGCATAACACTAATAACAGCAATTCCTTGCACTTGCCATCCCATGGATAATATATTCCACCTCCCCTATGGATAATATATATTTTGAAATCTACATCAAACTCCACTCAAATTTCATATCAATTTGTCCTGACCTTTGCATATTTCAGGACAGCTGAGGTTCAACTCCCTGAAGCTCTGTCTACATATCTAAGACTTTCTAACTTCTCTCAGCTGATGTAGTTGCTAGGAGCTCTGAAAATCACACTATAAAGATGAGGGTGTACTAAATCACAACTCATTTGTAGAAGCACAGCCATCAGATGATGTACTCACATGGGTGGTGTAAGAGAATTCGTGTGTACTGCACATCAGCAGGCAGCTGTCATGAGCACCAAATACAAACACTCAGTGGTAGTCCCTCAACTTCTCCTCCATCTGATCATTGCATGAGCAGTGTCTAGGAACTGAAAACTATAATTTTTGTCATCTAAAATGGCTTTTTGTGTTGCTCTGTTAGTAATTTTGTTTGTTACTATTAAAACCATAATTACTTTTCTGAAGAAATTCGCAAGCCATTTAAAAACTGTAGAACTGTCAGTGACACAAAGAACACTAACAAGATCTGATCTCCTTAGGGGCTGCTCTGTCTGTGGCATATGAGGTGTACTTCATGAGAAAGCTGTGGCTGAATGTCACTCCTGGCAAGGATCTGAAAGCTGATACCATTTTCCATTACCACCAGGTAAGCAGTTCCCTAAAGCAGAGGTATCTTATGATCCATGAAATACTGCTGAGAAATTAAGTCTATTAGGAATATTACTGTCTCCCTCTTGAAAGCCTGCATTACAGAGCCTCCAGAGGAATGCCTCCTCTAGAGGGGGGCACAGCTCAGCCTCAGATTTATTTCTCACAGTGTTCACCCCTTAGCTACACTGTTAAGAGTACAGCTCTTTTACCTCACTGTACTGTGGAAATGCTCATCTTGCTCCGTAAATCAGAGAATCACAGAAAGTTTTGGGTTGGAAAGGATCTTTAAAGATCATTCAGAGAATTTTCAGGAGCCAAAAGTTCTTGGAATATCCTTGGACTGTCTTTGACAAGACTTGCGTCCTGACCTCACAAATTTAGAACGTGTAAGTCAGTGTTTGCTTTAGCCCATTCTGCCTGGATTCAGAGCTGGTCTCTTCCAGGAGCTGCCTAAGTACCTCAGAGGCTATCACAAGTGTTCCAAGGATGAAGCTGTGCAGCTGGCAGGGCTGATTTATAAAGCACACTTCAACAATGACCGCACACAGCTGGCAGCCATCCCCAAAATCCTGAAGGAGCTGGTGCCAGACAATCTGCTCCGAGCAGTGTCACCAGATGAATGGAAGAAGGTAAGAACATCAGCTTTCATTAGTCGTACTACACATACAGAGCTTTGGTAAACACATTGAGCCACACTACGTTTTTGATCTGATGGTCTTTGGAAATACTGTGGAGGAATGGTAGTGGATATTGCTGGATTTGCCAGCAGGATAGCTTGAGGATTTGCCTCTTACAATTCAGATTTTACATACTCTATCAAAGTTCTGAAAGATATCTGCAGGCCTGGATGGCTTATCTGAAGTGTGCATCTTTCTTGGAGATACTAATCTATTTCCAGTGCCCAGAAAAAGAATTAGATATAGGAGAGTCAGTGAAGGGACTCCGAAGTTGAGAATATTGGACAGAAATAGAAAATTAAAGTGTCTCAGAAGTATTTCTTGGCAGCAAATCAATCTTCTTGCACCATGTCCATGCTACTTACAGCAAAAGGCTCTTTTATCCACAAAAAGGGCAAAGAAGTTTCAGCAGGTACTTATTACTTAGTCTGCTGAGGAAAACACAGGACACTACTTACAAATACAAACGGAAAATTCACCCTCCATTTTTCAGCCAAAGATGTAATACATGTCTGTGGGTGTTGAACACTGGCAGAGTTTTATCTCACATTGCCCCTCTGCCCTGAAGTGCTCAGGCTGCTGGGCTTCCTTCACCCAGCAGAGGAATAAGGATCACTGCAGAGTTCTGGCTTAACCTTCTCCCATGGCACAGCACCCGTTTTCATTTTCAGTTTTCTGGTGCTAGGGCAAAAAGCCTGACTCATGGTGATGAGCTGATTCTCTCTTTAGTGCTAAGGCCAGGCATTGGAAACCTGCCTGTCTCCAACTCAACTGGCTTTGTATCCTCTTTTCCTGAATAGAGCATTATTGCAGCATATAATAAACATGAAGGAAAAACTGTGGATGAAGCCAAGATTGCTTTCTTGAAAATGATACACCGGTGGCCAACGTTTGGATCAGCCTTTTTTGAGGTGAAGGTAGGTTTGAAGGCCTGCGTGAGTGGATTTGGTAGTAGGTCAGTACCAAGGGATACAGATTGACTATAATTCCATATCTGAATGTAAAAATACATTATAAAGCTGAATTCCTGTAACCTATTGAGGAAAACTCAGTTCCTTCCAAGTTGGGAGATAGATTCTTTATGCTTTTTGAGCTATACTTGTTGTTTACTGGCAATGTTGTTGCTCTAGTTATAATATCTCTACTACAATTGTGTAGTAGGTGTAGGGGCTAAATTGTCCTGTCATTGCTCTCCACAAGAAAATGCTGTCAAATCTTATCTCTTAGGTGACTCTTCCCTCAGAACAGAACTGTACTAATCCTCTCATTCTGGAGTGGATATCACACAAGAAAAATTTTGTGTCACCTTTAATTTCTCCTCACTGGGCTCTTAAATGGTTTCTAATCAATCATTAAACCTGTTATCAGACAGCATAGTAAATAATGGACCTGATTCTGCTGTCATGTAGCATTTGCTCAAGCCATCGATATATGGCCAAAATGTTTCAGTGTTCCTTTGGGAAACAGAACACTGTTAAAGGTCACTAGGCCCCTGATACAGATAATTTCTCAATTTTCTGCTTATCTTGCTGCGTTACTCATTTACAGCAAGCCTCGGAGCCCAGTTTCCCAGAGATTGTACTGATTGCAATCAACAAGCAAGGAGTCTCACTGATACATCAGAAGACAAAGGTAACAGCTACTTCTCACAAGTCCATCTAAGGAAGGATTGAAGGGGCCCTGCTAATTTAGGGACAGTGATAGGACCTTGCCCAGGAACGGCCGGAGAGGAGAGGGCTCTATTCATTTTCTGTGCAAAACTGAAGAAAATGTTACTGCTTCAAATCACTTCTTTGCAGTTTCTACACTGGAAAGGAATAGGATAGAGCATCTCAGAAAAGACATGGGAATCATGATAGACCTGGCAAGGTGGTAAGATCAGGAGGGTGGATGGGCAGTGCACCCAGGAACCTGCTTCAGAAAAATGCTTTGCAGGAAGCCCCCAGCTGCCTAAAAGATCAGGCTGAATGGCCATGTTTAGCTGCAGTCTAACCCTTACAGTCTGGTTTTACCAAGTTCTCAGGAAAAGGGAGTATCACTATTTGCTTTCAATAATGAAACAAATTAAAAATTAGTTTTAGATTATTGTAAATCTAATGGCAGTGTGCTAAGGCAAAGATCAGTATATAATGAAAGGAAGTCTCATTAATGTGATTAAGAATTACCTGTTTGGTGAAAATACAATATACCACTAATCTGGACGCAAGAACTATCTTGATCCACCATTTTTATAAATGAA
Organism: Phylloscopus collybita; assembly: GCA_027886175.1. Classification (NCBI taxonomy): domain Eukaryota; kingdom Metazoa; phylum Chordata; class Aves; order Passeriformes; family Phylloscopidae; genus Phylloscopus; species Phylloscopus collybita. The sequence continues at coordinate 19,317,707 of JAJNNQ010000003.1, read as the reverse complement.
GTGGGAAAGAATAAGAATTCTCTGGCTGTACAGGTTTTCTTACGTAACAGCCTGTTTTCATTTGAGAAATATTCTATGGATCAGTTTGTTTTCCCTTACAGGATATTTTAGTAGTCTACCCCTTCAATAAAATCTCCAACTGGAGCAGTGGGAGCACGTATTTTCACATGACAATAGGGAACCTGGTACGAGGAAACCGGCTCTTATGTGAGACATCTCTGGTAAGAAGAGTTTTGCCAACTTAGACACAAAAAAATCCTAATTTTTCCTTTCCAGCCAGGATTGCTACAAAAGATGGTGAAAACAGATAAATACCAGTGCAGATACAAAAAGCGTTCACTGCTGTGTCAATAAAATTGCCATTTAGAACTGGTTCAGTTCATATGTAATATTATCTGATGCAAAGATGCGTGACACAGGGCAGAAGAAAAAATAGAAATTTCCCAAATTCCTCCCATATATCAAAATTCTATCCATCTGAGAAGACTGCAAAGCTACATAAGAGGCTTTTTGTCTTGCATGTCTAGCTCTAGTTATGCAGTAATGCTGCCCTTGTGAGACTTCATATTTATCAGGGAGTGGTACACCTTTCTAATAATTGGTTTCAGACTGTTCACGGTCTCAGAGAATAATCATTGAATATTTAAAAGTAGGTTTGTAAAGATAACAAAAACATTTAAAGGCTAACTACTCTGACAGAAAAACTTGGATTCTTAAACACAAGAACCTTCAGTACAATCAAGCTACAGAGTGAATACCAAGGAGACAGCAGAGCTGTGTTCTGTAGTTTTGGAAATCCATGGAAAGCAGAGGGAGGAATGGATAAATTATAACTAAAACAGTGGCAGATATTTAAAGAAAAGATGCTCATGCAAGGAAGACCCTGAGATGATGATAAACAAGAGAGGAAATGATAGTTATTTTTGCTTCTGGAGCTCCCTGAAAGATTTAAGATTTTTTTCTTTCCTGACAGGGCTACAAAATGGATGACCTGTTAACATCCTACGTACGCCTGCTCATGAATGCTGTAAACAAGCAAAAGAACCTCCCAGCCTGAGAGTGGAAATACAGCCCATGACCTGTACTTGTGCCAAACTGCAATTTCATATCCCAGAAGAAATGCCATTTATAAAATATTAATCTTGATGATTGATCTTCTGATCATGCACTGAACTGAGTTGCTGAAATACTACTACAAGAGCAGCTCAAGTGAGCATGTGCTTTCAAGTATCTGTAACACTTCTATCTTAGATGTAGTATGAGAATTCCATTCAGATACTGGATTTAGGGAAAGTTTAGGTGGACTTTTATGTTCTACGGGAGTGGGGAAATCCTGTGAGGTCCCTTTTAATAGCCTGAATCTCCTCCGTTCAGACAGACACACAAGAGCTGTCTTCCTTTTGGAAAGAAAATGCCCCTTTATTGTACATGCTCTTACCAAATGCACAAACTCCTACAGTTTTTGGAAACAAAGGTAATTTTTTTCCTCCTACTGGCAATTCTAAGAGTGGAGAGATGCCCTTTAGTAGTAGGTAAGTGGACACTTTGAAAGGTAAGATGCTGGGTTTCATCCTCTAGTCCCTAGGTTATATGCTGCACATTACAGTAGACTGACAGCCAATTACTGTCAGAATGTAACTGTCCTTCCTGCATGCTGCAAAACTTGCAGGCTGTCCCCTGACTTACCACAGCCTTGCTTAAATTAAATAGTCTTCTAATTCTCTAATGCTCTTGGAAACTTAACAACCACTTTTCTAGTGCAGTTTCTAGTAAGCTCTGAAATGAGTCTGGGGTTTGGGCCCATCACTTTTAGTTGCTCCTATTTCAAGATATAGATGAGCTATTCAGTGCACATCAGAACTGAAGAACTCAGTCTAACAGAGGTCTGTTGAGAAGAGAGTTTTCTGCTCTACAAAAACGTTCTGTTTGGAGTTATGCAGACATTCCTTCACGAGACAAGAATAATAGCTTTAATTTGTCCTGATCTTTTCTGCTTCCTGTTTAGCAGACAGTTTGAGTGGTAAAATTTGCTTCAGCACTTGTTCATCTCTAAGAGCTTTGTAGAAACACAGCTTTGGTGCCACTGGAACCAGACTGTGCTTCAAGTGTGTAAAGCAGATACAGACTATGGTGGGAGTAAGCTTAGCTGCTTTCCCCTCGGAACAAGTACTCCTCCCTCACTCCCAGTGGAACACGAACATGTCTTAAAGCATTTACACTAAGTTCCTTGAGACACAATCTGGCAGTGCTGGAAACGCAGCTCTACCTGATCTCTCACCTTTGGATGCCAATGGATGCACAATGGTTCTCTTGTTCCCTCTGACATGTGTGTGCAAAATTCGAATGCTGGTGGGAGTTTTGTATATGGGTGGCAGGGAAGAGCCCCACTCTCTTTGTGCATCTAAACAAGTGCCACACCAGTTAGAATAGCTGATCTTTTTGCAAGCAGTTAGATGCTCCTGCTGTAATGTCCATTGCTGGCAATGGAAACGCTGGAGTCTAATTACCCAGAGTGGTTTTGTCACCCCGTGTCTGATCTAACTAACTAGCTGTAAGTGAGAAATGTTCAACACATCACCTGTACAAAAAGAAATTTTGCAGCCAAACTGTATTGTTTCTGGTTTTTAAATAAAGACTGCAGAAAATTAACCACAGTGTCTTTTTTTAACCAAGAAAAGAGAATGTTTGCTCAAGATCCATGTAACCTAAATCTACCAATATCCACTATACCCTGTAAATGATCATAGCATCCCATCTGCTCATTACACAACACAATTTGTAAAATATAGCCACTAAAAGGATGATACCCCTTTCTGCACATCCTCATCAACCAACACATCACCACAGAAGCAGCACAGGTCCACAGCATGAATTCACCACAACAGTGCCACAGGTTTCAGCAATCCCAGAGTTCCTTGGAGTGGGTAATAGTCTCTGGCTAAGCACTGAAAAGATGGTATAAACAGTACACTATATAACTATTTTTTCCTTTTTTTGTGTAAAGATTTAAAATGTATTACAGTTAACTTTATTACAAGAATATACAAAGGCACAGTATTACAGCATTTTAATCTACAATCATGTGTTTTGGTTAGACAGCTCAAACAATGTGTGATAAAGTGAGAGCTCTAAACAGTGCAGAACCATCAAAGCCTGAACCAAGGCAGGAGCTGCTAATTCTTTTCTCAGTCTAATACCCTCAGCACTTAACAGTGCTTTACAGGCTAGTATAACCACATTTATTACATGCTTGCCTGCAATCTATTCCTTCCCCATCCAATCACTTCTGAGAGTGTCAGTCGTATCATCTAATACCAACCATGCCACATCAGGAATTCTCTGTACAAAAGGCTGACCAGTGTTGGGCAGCATTGCACAGACTGCTGTAAAAACACCAGGATGCAAATCCTAGAGAGTGGGTCAGTGCCATAAAGAAAGACTGCAAGTGATTAGCATACCTTTTGAATACAAACAAGCTCCACATCCCATGCTTTCTAAAAGTAAAACCATTTTCAAGTGAACTCAGTGAGTGTTAGTGATTTTAATTAGGTATAAATATGACTGCAAACTATAAATGTATAGTATGAGACAACATCTTTTATTAAGTGTAGATTTCTGAGCCAAGTTCAACCTTCATATAAATCTCTACTCTCCGGTGGTGTGATGCTTAAGAAGAATTTGGCCAGCAGGTCTATTTACAGCAATGGAAAAAAGCATGCAGCTTATTTCTTACTGACACCTTGACTATATTTATTAAAAACAAAACAAAACCCAACCTGTCAGCCTACCAAGGCACTAAGGAGAACTTGTGAGTTTGAACTATATTCTACTTGGTTTTTAAAAAGCAGACTGACAGAACTAGGGGAAGATGCATTTTTTAAACCATATATATAGAGAGAGATCAGGGATTACAATTCTTTTTTTCACCAATTTATTTTGTGAAATGTCCTGAAGATAAGGACATATTCCAAATCCTAGAGAACTGACAGCTTATCAAAGAAAGTGATATCAACTCTCCTTTGAACCCTGAAGCTTTCCAGGTCTGCCAAATTTCTAACATGAGACAAGGTGAAAGTACACACAAAATCTTTACTGGCAGCAAAGAACTAATGCCATTCACCTTCACATACATGCATTTTCCATTGCTGAATGTGAGAGTGGCTGCTGAAAGAATATTACCTATTGGCTGCTAGTTACTTAGTCCTTCCATATTTACCAGGAATGTGGCTGTGTGTTCCTCCACTACTTCCCAGGAGGCTGGGGACACACAGCTGCTCAGATTGAGCATTAAACATGGCCTGTGACTGAGATTACAAGAACAGACCAGAATGTTTTATGCTGAGAAGAATCTGCATAACATACTGAGCTGCACCTAGGTCAGAACTTCAAGTGTTTTATGCTGTGACAAAATGCCAAACAACAGGTTTGATTGTAAATGGGGGTCTTTGCAGGGCCACACTACTGCAGCAAAAGACATGCTGTTCTTTGTGCCCTTAAATAAAAGACCATTTTAAGGCTGGTGAGAGAACAGTGAATAGCCACATGCTCTCCTAAAGCAGTGACACAAGCAGCTACTATTACTGGAATCTACAGTGCAAATTGGTCAAGAGAAGATGAAAGAGTTTACTGCTAAAATTAGGCCTATCCCCTCATCATTGTTAGAGTGGATACACTATAACCCAAAGATTACAGTAATTTACAGCAATAAAAAACAAAGCAGCTGAGGGAAATGGAATTAGCAAAGGCAGTGAAGATCTAAGAGATGGTCTCACATGTGGGATTCTGATCAGTCATCCAGGATTTCCCACCACTGCTTTGGTATCACTGGTGCAGTTCCATGGGTATTGATCCAGCAAGCATTCTAACACAGTTCTAAGGTAGACTATTGCCCCAATCCAATTGCTGCTCACACAGACAAGAAGTGGGGAAGCTTTAACTTGCTACCTAATTCACCTGTGGCTGCAGAGTGTTGTCTAGGCCCAAATGCTGTGTTCATTTGACCAACTAAGCCAGCCACTTTTTGGAAGATTTAAATCATGCAAAGGACAGTAGCCCTCCAGTGCTTGTCAGCCTTGCAAAAAGACAGGCACAGTCTCACAACTGTTCATGGAACGGGATTTTCAGGCTGCTCAGCTTCGTTCAGCAAAAGGAAATATGGGGATCACCTCCAGGGGACTCAGAAGCTCTCTGGGATCATACTTTATGGGGGTGGGCTCAGGAACAGCACTGCTGATGGCTCACCTCTAAAGAAGTATTGAGAATATACAAAACCAGTAAATTTCTCAGCACCTTGGGTTGTGGTAGCAGAGACAGTAGGACCAGAGAAACCTCACTGGTGACATGCAAAATTACAGAGGAGGACTATATGCTTGAGATATTAGCATCATGTCTGAGATTCTCTCCTTAAGTACAGACAGATCTCAAAAATAAAGATGAATGGGACTCTTGTTTGGGTAAAAATTTTAAGAAAAATGAGGTTTTTTCTGCCTAACACCACATTTGCTACAAACAGTAAACATCAGAAACTCCTTCATGTCATTGGGCTTTCTGGAGCGTGACCAACAAGCATGTACTTGGCTGGCAAATCAAGTGAGAATGGGAAAACTGAAGTGCTTAAATTGGCACCATATTATTTATTCGATTTCCTTATGCAGAAGACTAACCAATGCTCCAGCCACACTGCCTCAATAAATACCAGCTATGCCAAGGGACAGGACACGCTTTGTGTTGACCAGCAGAAGCTCTACCAGCCATGTAGCAGTAGAGAAAAAAGAAAATTAGTGTCAGTTCTAATAAAATGTTTAGTTTCCTATAGCCACCTTCTCCTTAAGGAGAGCCCAGCTGTTCTGAAGAGGCTCACAATGGCCTTGACAGCTGAAACCTCCTTAGTACTGGGCATGGAAGCAGAAAAGGAAACCTCTTAGCTGCCTGAACACTGGGCCTAAGTGGGCAGTGCAGATGCTATAGCTATTGGTTCCTGGGCTTGTCCAGTTAACCTATAAACCAGAAGGGCTGGGATATGGGATAGGGCACCCATATATTCTCTGTAGGAATCTGGAGAAAGACTAGAACTTTTTGCATGTAGTAAAGAATGACAACTTTCAGACTACTTGCCTATATATTTAAAAAACATAAAAATTGCTTCACCCAGAGTAAGAAGAAAAATTCTGATACTCTGATTGAAAAAGAGCAAATCTGACATTTCTTCCAGCCCTACATTTAACCACTTTTTCCAAATTCCTTACACTAGAGGAGTGGAAAGTGTAGTACAGCTCAGTTGAGGAAGGAAAGACTGTGTATAACACCTCAAAGGCAAAATGCAATGTTAGTAGCAAATTAATAATCAGCCTGTGTGCTGCTCAAGCAGAAATCATACTCCTCTTCCTGCCTGTGTTAATAGACAATTGCTTGAGAAAAGAGACAGTCTAGATGCAAGAGACATGACCAGAAGGAGGGGAAGGTACTACTTATCTTTGGTTCCACCTCTTAGTAATTGCTTCTGTAACCAACAGCTGCAGTGAGCAGCAGCTTAAGTTAAAGAGTGCAGTCAGGAGACTGACAGACCTGTTTAAGTAGAGTTTAGATCTAAAGCTTTAGGATGGATTTTCTTGGATGCCAGCTCTGACAACTTCTTCAGACGTTTCTTCAGCTCCAGAGGAAATTTCTCATAGCACTTCTTGCAGACAGGCTTCATGTCAAACTCCACAAATTTATTCCTTTAACACAAAGAACAGTTATTAAAATAGTATTTGCAAACTATATGCTTCACTAACTCAAATCTCCATGCATTTACATCAGTGCTGTTGCAAGTGTTCTACTCCATTTATAAAACAACTCATTTCCTCATCTGGAGATGCAAGTACAGAGACTGGGTTCTTATCAGTGAACTGAGGTCTTTAGTATCCCTAGGTAAGTAAGGAGCAAGATTTTACTATATATTTGCATATAACAGTCTAGAATAATGATTTTGTTACTGTAGAATGCAAGTGTCACTTCTGAGGTTCCCTTTGGGATAATTAGAGCTCCTTCATATAGCCAGTGAAGCCAACCCAGCAGAGTAGGATAAGGGTTTGAACCTGAGAAAGGAAAAATGTAGGACTGCTTTTTTTTTTTTTTTTTTTTCTGTCCCTCTTCTAGGTATTTGAGGTATCAAATACTGTATTTTATTTCAAAATAATCTATGCAATATAGCAAATACTGTCATTGAGGGGAGCATCCACAGTTAAGGAGACATGGAGGCTGCAGGTTGCTCAGGACAAGCAGTTCCTCAAAGTTTAGAGCCTTCCCTCTGCTGAATGAGTCCCCCTCCTACCCAACCTCCTTACAGAATAGATTAATGAAGGAAAAAAAATCAGAGGATGCTGAGTGTCAGCTCCCTTTCATTGCTGAGAATCAGTGGAATTATAAGCACCTGCTCCCACAGAGAAAAGGTATACTGGCCTTCAGAAAGGCAGTGGCTCATGGATCCTCCAGGCTGATACCCTGCCTTAGAGGCAAATGTCTCACATGGTCCAAAATAGAAACACTGACTTACTTCAGTGTGAGCTTGACATTGCAGGTGGAGCAAGAGAAGCAATTCACACACCAGGCCTTGTTAAGAGCTGACACCACTGCAAAAGTAAAAGCACCAAGTAAGAGGAAACTGAGGGATTATTTGAATTCAGATTTATACCCAAATTCAAATGAGGCCAGATGTGAAAACAAACATTGTTGTCTTGCAACTGTGGGACTGCAACAGCTGCACTAACAAATGAAACAAGGACAGCAACCCAAAACAAGGAGAGAACAAATCTTACCATCTCCCTCTATCACGTGGCTGCAGTTGTAGCAGACATCTCCAAAGAGCTGCACAGAAAAAGAAATAAGAATAGGAACTCATGTTGCTGACTGCTCACGGTCCCCAAATTACACAGCTGGTGTGAACATTAAATAGTAATAATCAAAGAATTCCCAGATACAGCAGTGGCCCCCAAATATACCAATTTAAACCTTCTGAATAACTTCTCATACACTTGCCAAATAGTCTATGTTCCTTTGGATCTCACACTAGTAAATACTACAAAACCTTTTTTGTTGATGCCTCACACTCTAGTACTGTTATGGGATCTTAAAGTCCTGTATATGTGGCAATTGGAGAAGAAAGGATGGGTAGAGTATTATGCTTAGTAGACAAACATCTCCTGATGCTCAACTACAAACACCAAAACAGAACTATTGCTAAAATACAGCTACTATCAGAACAGCAATACTTACCTCTTATGAGAGTTATTTGTCTGACAGAAGAAAATAACAAACCAAAAAGTTTTTCAGTCAAGTCACACCAAAAAAACAGGGTTTGATTGGCTTTTCTATTTTTTTTAATTCATCTATTTTTCTGTTTTAGACAACACAACAGTTGCCTCAGGCCCATAGAAAGAAGCAATTATCAAAGAAGCCCACACAAATACATTAGAAGTAAAATTACAGGGACTTAAATCTCAACCCATGGTCAGTGATTTTCTGTCAATGGCACAAACTAAAATCAGTGTCCCCAAGACATTTCTATTTTGTTTTCAGCATCACTTTTCTTCCAAGAAAAACTATTATTTTTCTGTTAAATCTGACTGATTTATTAGTATTTTGTTGCCTCTACAAATTCAGATTATGTAAAATTGGCATAGCTTTGCAAATATAAAACATGAAAAAGCATTTGCCAGACACAAGAACATACAACAGAGATGGCTGAATTTACCTGATTATAGTGAGTCTCACAATAGGCCAGCCCTTTTTTTTCATAGTGTCGGTGCCCCAAGAATGGCTTCTCACATTTGGCACAAACAAAATGCTGTAAAAAAAAACAAACCAAAATTCCATGGAAGGCAAAACAACTTTCCCATCACCAGGGAAAAACAAGGCAATATATCATAGCTCAATCAACCCTTGATCACAGAACAGTCTGGGTTGGAAGGGACCTTAAGGCTCATCTCATTCCAACCTTGCCTTGGACACTTTCAGGGATGGGGAAGCCACAGCTTCTCTGGGCAGCCTGTGCCAGGTCCTCTGTACCCTCACAAGGAAGAATTTCTTCCCAGTATCTAATCTAAATCCACCTCTTTCCATTTAAAGCTGTCAGCTCTTAATGCTTTAATGAAGCACAGACAGGAAAGATCTTTATGGAAGCAAAAAAACAAAACCAAAAAACAACAACAACAAAAAAATCCCACAAGGAGCTGTTTAGTCTATTTATAGTAATTAGAAGTTGTATTAAAGATAGACGAAAGACCTGCTGGAAGGGCAATCATCTCATGTCTATCCTGACAGACTCGGTGACTATTATCTTGCTTGTTTCAGGGAAGAGAAGCAGGAACATAAACACAGCTGGTATGAATACACCTCAAATGAGCAGCAGCACCTCTCTCAGGTCAAGCCTTAAGAGGCATAAATGACTGAAACAAAGATCACTAAAAATCTTCAGAGCAAGTTGGGATGACTCAGCTGAAAGTTATAGAAACAATGAGCTGAAAAAAAGCAAGAATTGCTCAGCTTTCAGTAAGAATTCCAACACTGTTATGTGCTTGGTAACTTGAATTAGAGAGGATATATCTAAGCACACCATACAAAATACATCAATTTATTAGTAAGTAAATGCTTTTCAGTGAACCTCATTCTGCAAGGATCTTTAATAATTTTAAAATTAAGGTTATTACAGTCATGCAAACAGCTTTCTTAGGAACCCTGATGGCCCTGCCGTAAATCATTCACTCACAAAAGGTGAAGACAATCCCAAACATAAGCAACTGGGTTTTGTCTGAATTCATGTATTACAGACCACTTGCACGTCTACAACTTGCAAACAGCACTAGTCCTCTTCCAAACCAGCTCTTGAAGGAAGTTTCAGATCCAGAGGGGCCTCACCTCAACATGCCACTGCTTGCCCAGAGCATTGACGACGCGGCCCTCGATGGGCCGGCGGCAGGCCCCGCAGATGGGGATCCCCATCTTGTCGTGGCACGGCAGGCAGTACAGCTCCCCCTTCAGCTCCCGGGCCTCGGCTGTCAGCTCCTTCCTGCCAACACAAACGGGACCCCACAGGTAAGAACACTGAGGGAAACTCTTCAATGCCCAGGAAGAAGTTTTGGAAGACTAAACTTGAAATTTAACTTCGGCAACATTCACGCTACAAGTGCAGTCATGAAGTTTAGCTACTGAAATCAGTTATTGCCTACCCATCTTCATAAAATTGCTTTCTCAGTTTGCCAGACAAGGACAGATGTGGAACATCATGTCTGCAGCTGGATACTCTCAGAGACACACGAGGTGCACTTACATGGACACTTACAGTGTCATGCTAAGACCTGAGGTATCTTTGAATGGGAGAGCTCAGGTGCAAGAACCATCCTAGCAGTGCTCAACACTGAGACATTTACTTGCACTGTTACCCATTCTGGGGCAGTACTGTGCCCAGTTAAAATGCCTTCATGGTAAGTAATTCAGGTCAGACAGGTATCAGCATGGCAGTGGACAGTGCCACAAGACTGACACAGCTCATCAAGCCATCTTCTTTTTTCTATCTAGGAATTCAAAATTATTTTGGACAGCTTGGTAACTCCTATCTTTGGAAAACTCTACTATAGTAATCTGCACACAGCCTTTCAGATAAATTCACGTCAAGGAACTATTTTAACTTTCATTATAAACTTGCATTACCCAATGTTAGCATAAGAGAATACTGAACGGCAAAATAAAAATAAAATTCCTGTCATTTTTCCAAACTTATTTCAGTTTCTCCTCACACAAATTCTATTTGCTCAACAATGTCAAGGCAGCAAAATTTAGACCTTGGGAAGAACTGCACTGCTGACTCAACTGTTTGTCTCTCTCCTGTTTTGTCAGTTTATAGTATGACAACATACCCACAGTGAGTGCAGTTGAAGTGATCTGGATGGTAGGAATCATTCCTAAACATCAGAGGCTGCTCATCAATTATCAAGTGACACTTCTGACAGATGTACTTGCCCAGTCCCTTAGCTTTTTCACGGTTGTGGCATGGCCTGCACAGGTGCCTGGTTGAACAAGGTAAAGGAAAGAAAATATTAAAAAACTCTTTCCCTAATACAACATAAACTACACACTGTAGGAAGTACTTTATGTAATAGAACTGTCTTCTGAGGTCAGACTAAACATAATTCAGTTTGGTATTTAGTGTTTCACACCAGTTGCACAGAGAAGAAAATGAGCATAAAGCAGTCAAACAGTTGTATTTCCTTAGAATACTACTCCAGCATTCACTGGTTTATATGTCATAAGCAGTATCACCCAATCATTCTTCTAGGGATCCTTTCCAACCCTTTAGATCTTTTCTGATCTGACTGAGCTGGGCAAAGAAAGGGGGCAACACCCTCTATCTAAAACTAATGGATCCAACCATAACAGAGGCATTACAGCACTGAGAGGGAGCCAAGGAGAGGGAACACAATGGATCAAACCAAAGTGCATTGCTTGAATGCCTTTTACCATGGATGGATTCCTTAGTCTTCAATATCTAGGACAAACAAGATCTCTTCTTGCCCACAAATTCCTTTTACTCTTAAGTTAAAGGAAATCAACAATTATGCAATTTTATGTAGTAAAAGCAGCTGTACCCCTAGCACATGTTCTTGAACACACTACAAGTACACTTCTAAACAGGCAGATAACCCAAATTTCTGGTAGAAAAGCTCAAGCAAAGGCATAAAAAAACTTGTGAAGGCTGATAGAAGCCACCCAATATTTAGGAGCTCTGAGGACAAGCTGCTCAGTTTACTTGCCTATTCCCTATCCCTCTAGCTGCAACGCTGTGGGCTGGGAAGAATTCATGATAAAACAAAAACAACAGGAAATTACTTCTGTGGATTGCTCTGTTCCCAAACCAACAAGTCTGCTTAATTCCTTTCACTGTATCACTATGTCAAACACTCCCTAAGATTTTACAGGTCATTCTCAAAACACATCAGGCAAAAGAAGTTGTTCAAATGGAAAGGGCAGATTTATGGATTAAGTAGCGGGTTCTTCACAGGGCCCCTTCCAAAATTCTGCCCTGATGAGTTACTTACCCTTAGATCTGTGAAATGGGGATAAGAATACAACACATGTTGTTGTGAGGCCTCAAACATTTGTCACTCTCAGCTGGCAGGTGCCTGTCTAAGTGCTAAGTATCATTATTATTCTTCCCAAATCTGAGCCTTTCTGTCAGCAAGTGTCTCTGTCCAGGGCTGGAAGCACTGTCTGCCCAGACGGAGTCCAGAAAAAGCAGACAGCACCCCATTATAAGGAAACATGCAGCTGTGCTCATCTCAGCATAAAGGCATCAGTTTTATTCAGCACTGTCAAATGCAGAGTAATTATACAGGGCTGGACATGGGGACCCCGAAGCAAGAGTCCTGAAAGAGACCCCTCTCATTCAGCTGAATGAGATGCCTTCAGCCATTTGCACTGATAAACCATTATCAACCCCCTCCCCACTCACAAACCCTCTGCCCTCCCACAGACCCTCTCTATTGGAAGCAAAGGGAAGTGTTGGACAGGCTAAGCTGTTACCATAGCAGCCTCCCTTCTCCCCCTCCACACCATTATGGAATTATCCCATTCTGAAATGTCCTGTTGTGTCTGTTAATACTAGATTTCCCCCAAACAATGCAACTCTCCACCCTCCTAAAATAATCAGAGGATTCCAAGGATTCTGTGTTTAGGGCTGGGGGTTCAGTAGCAGCCTTTAGCAAGCACCATGAACACTGGAATATTCATGCAGGATACTCATATCTATACCAGCAGCAGCAGCCCCAGTGCCAGGAGCTCAGCTGGGATGAAGACTGCTCCTCAGTGCTGGGGTGTCCTCTCCCCTGCTCTGTTGTGTGACTGAGCTGATAAAGTGCTATCAGAGCGAGGAAGACACTATATAGAGGGGCTCCCCTCTCTGCTCTCAGCAGCTCTGCACTCTCTTGGAATCATCTTGTTTGCTCTGCTCTGCTTCTACCTAGTTTGCTGTCATCAGAAGGAGTTCGTTGAGATATTCCCCAAAAGGACCCTATACTTCACCCACAGGACTGCACTGTAAAGAGGTAAGAGACCAACTTTTGTTAGTAGGGGCTTTAGGAGCTTTGTTTTTTTGGAGCTTTTCTAATGGCATTATGTGCCAATGAGGAGCAGAACACATACCAAGGTGGATGAACAGAATGGAAATGTCTGAATCTAAGAATAGGCAGCATTTTCTGAACTTCAAAGAATAACTTCCTCACCTTTCTTTACGTCACTCCTTCAAAAAAGGTTTTCAAACTTTTGTACCTAATGTATATCCATTTGTGCCAGTTGTATGGTAATGTCTAGTGCTCTATGACACTGCTTTGATGCTCATAAAAACCAAGTATTTCAGCTAAAATACAGGCTCAGCAGAGAGTGATTTTCAGGAGAGTAACCTCAGTCAGAAACTATTTCTAAGGAAGGGTACTTTAAGTGAAAGATAGGAGACACTCATTTGACATAAACTCATAATCATAATAATGTACAAACCAGTATAATCATACCAGAAACTGCCCTAGCTGAGAGCAAGAACAGGAATTTCTGATACTACCACAAACCCTAACATATAGGTCAGTTTATCTGCAGTGGGCAAACAAAAGCTCCAAACTAGCCAGGTAACTGTGTACAATGAGCTAAAGATCTCTCCTGCTAGTTCTTTCATTAATGACAGACAGAGCATCTGCTGAATGAGAGACTGTCTTATGTCCAGCGTTGTGGATTGTTCTCTTGCTTGTTTCTGAGCAGAAGAGAAACAGGGCATGAAATATGGTCAGTGTGCATGCATGTATTTCAAATGAGCAGTGACATCCCTATTAGCCTTGGGAGGCCTGGGATAATGGCTCATTCCAGAACAGTGCTCTGCTTAGCAATACATAAATCACTAAATATTCACACAACATCAAGAGTGCAGTCCAAGCAGAAATTATTGGATAATGAGCCAGACTCCTAAAGGAGTTTTCTGTCTGAAGAATGAAAGCCTCTTGCACCATACTGCTTAACACAGACTACACATTGTAGTTCATTTCTGAAGGTTTCTAGTTTGCTCTTAGCATTTACACAGACTATAGGAATCCCAGTGCTTTGTCTGTAAGAATAAAAAAACCTAAACACATTTATTTTAAATTTATAGGATAAGCCCAAGGAGAACAGGAGTGGAATTGCAAATAACTGCAAAGGGCTTTCAACACATTCTAGAGAACAAACTGTCAGAGAATTATTACTTCTCTAAAGCTGTAGAATTTTGTTGAAAACATGTGAAGTCTACAAATAAGCCCAACAATTAATTCTAGTGACATGTAGCCTTTTTTCTGAACCTACTCAAGTGCTACACTACTATTTTCACCCCATAACTAGAATTACAAAAAAAAAAAAGAAAATTAAAGCTGTAATTAAAATTTCCTTTTAACTTAAAACAAGCAAAATTAGAAAGAGGAGCACTTCCCTTTTCTGTAACTTCTAACCAGACAATGAAAAACAGCTCCCTTTACTTTGCTCTGAAAAGTAAATTAGATAACAGCAGCTCTCCTATGAAGGCCATCATTTGCAAAGACTGAATCTATTTCAATTTTATCTTTAGTTCTAAGCCTCTCTCTTCCTGACACTGGCATACTGGGCATCCGGACAGCTCTGACATTCTTCTTTCTACTCCACAGCATTTTACACCAAAAGCTCATCTGTATAGAAATCCATAGCAGACTCAATGCTGTCATCAGTGAGGATAAAACTCTCAACTTTGCCTATTCTAAGTCTGGCACTGACACGCAGCTGAATCTGAATTTCCAAGATCTGTCTTAGGAAGTCAACTCAAATAGAATTGGTTCAGTGTATTGTGCTGTTAAACCTCTAATAATTAGCTTGTGAACAGGGAAAAGTCTGCTTACTCCCTTACTCCTTCATTTTGTGAAGTGAATTGAAGTATTATCAATAAGACAAGAGCCATCCCAGTCTGTTCCATCAGACAACCCTGGTTTCTGCTTTTTTAGCTGCTCCAAGCCAGTGTTTACTGCTTGCTCAGGTGTCACAACCAGGGATAGAGCAACGTTTAGCCATAAGACCACCCTATCCCTAACAGGTGTGTACATAAAGATCACCTGATTTACACTTTTTGCAGCCACAAAGCATAATTAAACTATGGGCCTGACACAAAAAAAAAAAAAAAAAGGCTTAAAGCTAGAACATGAGGTGATAAGCACCATCATAAATTAACAGCTAGTAAAAAGGCATAGTGTCATGTGTTTCTCTTTTGGTAAGCAATAGAAAAATACATATTTAAACTAATTCCATCCAGGGAGGACAAGTATGTCAATCAATGTTACTATCCCAAATACATATTTAAACTAATTCCATCCAGGAAGGACAAGTATGTGGATTAATGTTACTATCCCATACAAACATTAAACTCTTGGGTTCAAAAATACTTGCAGGTTTTAGTTTGTAAGGGACAAATGAATAATATAAACAAAAAATTGTGGCCTCCTCTGTAAACTTCTGACTTTCACATAAAAAAAACCAAAACCAAACACCGCAGTAGGGCATTTTCCTTTTATATGTGAAAGCAGAATTTCACAAGTATTTTTACAGATAAGGACAAAAGGGCTGTACAGTCTTCCTTGCACATGCAATTGCAAGTAATGGCAAGATAGCAACTTGCTATAAATACTCAAATGCAGAAGGGTATCCAGGCAATGCATGAAGTAAGAAGGGCCCTCTGTGGCCATAGGAAGAACTTCCAATTTCTGAATTTCATCCAGCTTCCCTTGCTGTTGATTTTGTCTCTTCAACTGTGAACCAAACAGAAGTGATCCAGCACATTAATCTCCAGCTATTCCAGTTTTCTGTTCACCTGAAAGTAACAGCAGCCAAACTGAAGATATTAATTACCTTGGAATTTTCTAACATTTTCCAATATATTTGCTTGTCCTTAATCCCATTTCACATTCTCCATGATCCCAATATTTTTAGACATCTGAACAATGAGTTCTGTTGGGGAGCTGGACGCAGTACATAATGGATATATTCAAAGATGTATTGAACATTATGGAGAAATGCTCAGTCAGTACAAAACTCAATGGTGAGCAAAATGGAGGTACTGCTGCACATACTGTAACACTTCTGAGGATTTCAAGTAGTAGAGACAATGCTGGAATTTCAGACCACCTGCATTTCCCTACCACTTATGCCCACAGACAAGCAATGTGTAAAAAGCCATGGGCAGGTGCCCAGAAAATCCCACCACACTTCTTGTTGCTGCTTTTCAGGACATTCAGACACTGGTAAAGATAAGATCAGTTTTACTAAGCTTCTACTTAGAAAAGGCCCTAGATAAGCTACAGTGGAGTTCAGGCTTTTGAGGGAGGAAAAGAGAGAGCTGTGGTGGAAGATAAAAGCTGCAGGAAAAGATGACACTTGACAGGTGACTGACAGCATGGGCATTTAAAATCTTCCCCAAGTCAATTTGGTGTCAAAAGAGATGTTGTTACCCATCTGAAAAGTTTCCTCCTATATTGGAAATAGATGCATTTGCCTTAAATACAGGACTTTAGACTAAAATACTGCTCAAAGGTTTTCAGGAACCCTGTGGATTTTTTTAAATAACAGCAATATTTGACCTTTTATCTCTTTTAAGAACAAGACAGATATTCTAAGGTAGATTACCTTACAGCAGATACTTGTGCTCAGAAAAGCTGACCTCCTCATGAACTCTTCAGTCCTGAATCAGGCTTTCAAATTGAAACATGGCAAATACTTTCTAGTTAGATATACAGAACTCACTCCTACTCCTCTTAATCAGACACTGCACAAGCATCACACTACCTGGTTATACAACTGGCACAGGCTGGAGACAAGCTCATCACCAACTAGCCAGCTCTTCATTGGGGTTCCTTCCATAGGAATTACTGCTCTGGTAAACTCAGCTGAGCAGAGGGTATTCAGAATTCTAATATAAGGTTTAAATTCAGACTGACCTGCCATACTAAACACTGATGCTAGCAAACAGGAGACATTACTGACTTTCGTGTGTGGGTTTTTGGGTCTTTTGTTGTTTTTTGTTTGTTTGTTTGTTTTCCACAAACCCAGGCTCTTTTGTAATATACTGTGTTAATTCTTTCACATTTAGGGCATTTTTTTCTTCAGAACTGTGGGGAAAAATGAATGGGCCAGCAGCTTCAAGCCTGCTCTTCAATTGCTCAAATCAATCAAATTTCACTTTGGAAACATCAGAGCAATGTGGCAAAGAGACACACCTTGAGAACATGATTTTTGCCACTTTCTACTTTCTGGACTTCATCCTGGCTTTTGCTGGCAATGCCCTGGCTCTTTGGCTTTTCATTCGAGACCAAAAGTCAGGCACACCTGCCAACATTTTCCTGATGCATCTTGCTGTGGCTGACCTGTCCTTTGTGCTGGTACTTCCCACCCGGCTGGTGTACCATTTTTCTGGTAACCACTGGCCATTTGGTGAGATCCCATGCAGACTCACCGGCTTCCTTTTTTACCTCAACATGTATGCCAGCATCTACTTCCTGATGTGCATCAGTGTGGACCGTTTCCTGGCCATTGTGCACCCCGTGAAGTCCATCAAGCTCCGCAGGTCCCGGTACGCCCACATGGCGTGTGTCCTTCTGTGGGTCATCGTCGGCGTGGCCATGGCACCTCTGCTGCTCAACGTGCAGACAGTGCACATGAAAAACACAACTGTCTGCCTGCAGCTCTACAGGGAAAAGGCCTCACGTCATGCCCTCGTGTCCTTAGCAGTGGCATTCACCTTCCCTTTTGTTACTACTGTGACTTGCTACTTACTCATCATCCAGAGCCTGAAGAGTGGGAACAGAGTTGAGAAACACCTGAAGGATAAAGCTGTCAAAATGATCATCATGGTGCTGATGATCTTTCTAATTTGCTTCGTACCTTATCATGTCAATCGCTTCATTTATATTCTCCACTACAACAGGACCAAAGCCTCCTGTGAAACTCAGCATCTCCTGGCCCTCAGCAACCGCATCACCTCCTGCCTCACCAGCCTCAATGGGGCCTTAGACCCCGTCATGTATTTTTTTGTAGCTGAGAAATTCCGAGAGGCTTTGTGCAACCTGTTTTGTATTAAAAAGACCGTAATGCTGCCTCAAACATATGACGGTAAAACAAACGAAAGCTCACTAAGTGCTAAATCTGAACTGTGAACATGACTCTTGTCAGTGTCAGTGCTTCGTCTTAAGAACACTCTCTTCCACCAAAATCAGCTGAGAGCACAAATATGCAGCAAGACAGTCCACCCAGAGTCAAACTCAGCCTGTTTTTATGGGGTTGCCATTAACAAGGCCATAGAGAACATGTGTTTGTATTGCTAAATCTCTAAACACAAGTACAGTTCTACTGATTTCCAAGAAATGAAACGGAGGGTTGAGCACTTAGCAATAGGGAAGGGGACAATGAGGGAAATGGACCCGTGAATTTATTTTTTTTCAATGAACTTAATTCTCAAAGCACTCAGTGCTTTCTCTGCACAATGCATACAGTCTTATTTAAAATTTCACATTGTGCCAGCAGTAGAGATCCACTCCTGAGACAAACCTACCTGATGAAAAAAACCCCACATTTGCACATCTTGTTCAAGTCTCTGAATTCAAAATGTTTATATGTAATAGAGAGAAAATTTGTACTAACTGGTGACAAAAAAACACAAAAAAGACCAGAATGAAGCAATGAACCCAGCGTGGACAGGAATTAAGACAGAAAAGATTCCTAGCTTTAAGATGGTTTACAGTTCTTTTTTGTGACTTATCCAGCAAGACTATACCTTCACAATGGATAGAGCAGGGATTATCTCTATTCTCATTGATACAAATTGCATCCAACAGAATATGCCTGTAAGTTACACGCAGACTAGGGTAGACCAGGTACAATAAAAAGGGAAAAAAAGAATGCAAGAGTTTCCAACACTGTTTACTAGAAGACTGCTTCAATGCTATGGAGATAAATATAGGAAATCATGTGACAGGTGAAATATACTATTACGTAGCTACAGATACCTATCTCTCTGCTATGTTTTGGGAACGAGTTCCTTACTCTTTTAGATTTGGGCCACAAATTACAAAATCAAACATACTTTATCTTGCTTGAACTGCTTTTATCTTGACTGCTTCCCCAAAACACCCTAAGTGCTATTCCAACAGCCCATTCTAGCAAGAAGAGGTGCCAAAAGAAAATCAGTTATGCCCAGCTCAAAAAACTAAGGCACACAGATTGCATGCAGTATGAAAAAGAAGAGGGAGTTGAGAGGACTCCCTGCTGGACAGGTATAAGTATATGACCTTTTCTTCCTTCCTTCACCATTTAGTTAGTGAAAATATAAACTCTAGGAAACTACAAGGTTTTGCTCATTACATATGAAAGCCTAAAATTAACTCTGAATTGTGCAACACTGTCTGCTAACTGCTGGATTGTTTTATCTTCTTATAATGGTGTGCTTTTGTATAAGCTCCCTTTTGTGTTTTTATTTCTTGGTTCTGAATTAAATGCATTAATAGATCTCTAGGATTCATTTTTATATTTCTGCATTTAAAATGAATGATTTCTGAAGACCAGTGGAATCACAGGCTGAAAAGACTTTGCTGTAATCATTGTGTTATAATTTTGGCCTTTTGCTACATCTTGATTTCCTGCTCCGCAGCTTAATTGATAAACAGCTTGCCTGAGATTATATAATCCCTTTTCCTCACTTATTATGCAGCCTTCTGCCTGAAATCCCTTTCTTTTCTAGAACCCATTCACTAGCCACTAAAATTCGAGTTTCTACACGTTTCACTGGATGAAGAACTTACTACCTAACAGGTTATTCCTAAAGTTTCTTCTCCACCTTTCCAAGCTTTCCTTCTCAGCGTAAAACTAAGGGACCACCCTCAGCATCTCACAGCTGTATCAATACCACACTGATAAAACTTTTGTGACCTGCTGCTCCATCTTACCTGCCAGCATTCTTCACAAAACCCAGGTCAGCAAGGGTTACATCGCAGAGCTCACAGCGGAAACATTCTGGGTGCCAGTTGTTGTTCATTGCCTTGATAACACGTCCAGTAATGAACTCACCTGCAAAAGGGAAGCACGAGATGCATGCAGAAAACAGTCTTATCAAAATCTACTGTTCTTCACAGTCCTTCCACTTCAATTCCCTAATTACTATTACAGTCTTTAAAAAAAAAACCCAGTTATTCCCACAACCAGGATAACCCAAAATCACTGCCAATGTCACTCTTTGTTCCCACCCAGAGCTCCTGACTCCTTAAAGTGACCCCAAGAATCCCAGCCCAAGGCTGGATGTCACAGCAATGCTGTGAGGTTTGCACAGCCCTGCAGTTGTTAAGCCCTGGTGTTGATATTGGCAACTTCTTACCACATTCCCCGCAGCAAGGAGCAAACAGCATCTGGAAGTCATGCTCACAGTACTTCCTACCTTCAAACTGCAAACAAAACAAGAGAGAAGGAGCCCTCATGAATAACTGAACTACTTTTCTATCTTGACAGTTCAGCATGATTTTCCATTAACATGACCATTTAGTCAAGGTCAGTCAAGTTTTCCACTTCTAGCCCCCTACACACCTGTTTTTTCAACTCCTAAAAGGTCTCCTTAAAGAAATATCCACATATGGCTTCATCCTCATGGTGAATTTGCACAGCAAAATAGTTGCCTTTAATTTCATTTTTGCTTTAGTTTAGTTCAGAACTACTCCTCCTCCTACACAAGGCTAAAACTCACATCAAAATAAAATACAGCAAGTTTAAAATAATGTGCTATTCAAATATGTGCTTGTGCACATTCTGTAAAAAAAATTCAACCTAGCTTTTAAATGGGTTCACTTATTTCAGCTGTCCACCTGGAACAGTTTGGGACAGTATGTCTAAAAATAAAGACAAAAATACACTTATGTCTAATGAAATTTTAAGACCAGGTTGGACAGTGCTTTGAGCAATCTGGTCCAGTGGAAAGAGGCCCTGTCCATGGCAGGGTTTGGAATGTGATGATTTGTAAGTTCTCTTCCAACCCAAACCACTCTGATTATGTGATGATTACCAAAATCATTTTTTCTTTTTGAAATGCATCTTACCCAAAGAGTAGCTTTTGCTGTTACTGAAGGAGTATGTGAGAAGAAGAAAAGGGAAATTAAGTTGGAAACTCCTCAAAAAAATGGCAACAAATGTTGAGGGCTAAGAAATTAAACATGCAAGAAAGATGAGAATTCCTTGCATTTTACCACAGCTATTTCTCTTCTCTTCCAACCAGTCTGAGAACTCACCTCATAAAAGAGTCCCTCTGGGAACTGCCGAAAGCACTGAGCACAGACAAAGCAGTTCTCGTGGTAGAGCTCCCCATTGCTGTTCACAATCCTCTCCGCAGGATCGAACTGCGCCTGGCAGCGCTCACACACTGCATTTGCCAGAGCATCAGACATATTACTGGAATAAAGACAAGAGTAAGAATGTTTGTAAACACAACATTCCAGCTGCTTTAAACTCCCTTTGACATGAGAAAAAAAAAAAAAAAAAAAAAGAGTCACTGACATTGGTTAGAAATAAGGCTCTGACAACTCTTACGTGGCAGATGAGGTCACGTAGCAGATGCACCTATGGCACACTTTTGGCTACTTCACCAGTATTTCACCCCATTACATCATGCTGCTAATAGCTCATAGAAATAGCCACGATTTTTCACAAACCAGCAGTTTGGAGAGCAGCAAACCCAATGATCCTGACTCCTTGGGCCTTCTGGTCTCAGGATGTGCACCTCAGGATGTGGATTTTCTGATGTGTAATAAGCACTGTGACATCCCACTGCACTGTCCCCCTCACTGTCAGCAGTTACAAAGCATTTCCCCCTCTACAGGCCCCTGTCCTCCTGACAAATTCAAGTTCAAACAGTCAAAGTGTTACAAAGCTATAGGCAGGGAGAAGTCCCTCTAGCTGGCTTGGCCAATGCCTCAGCTTCATTTCCTCAGAACGTGAGGCTAAAACCACCCCTGCAAGCCACACTTACAAATCACATAAAGAACATTTCCTCAATCTACCCTAAAATAAGGAATCACCTCTTTCACAACATTTTCATGCTTGCCATCATGCTAATCTAAGTTAATGCAGTTTTAAAATGTGTATCACATATGCAAACCAGGCGGGGAAAATTACCAGGTGCATCTCAGTTTCTTGTTGCAGTGGGATCTTTCTTTTAACCACAAGACTATCCAATAGTATAAAACCTCAATATCATTACACTTTTAGATACAGAAAAACTGTTTTATGTCTTCTGAATTCTATGATTGAAAAGACTGCAGTTTTATAGGTGGAAGTATAAAAATTGCCACCACATTAAAAAAATCTTCAAACTACCTGTATAGTACTTTTCCTGAGCTAGGTAATGTATGCATAAAATGAAAGCTTGCTTTACAAGGTTTTTTTCTTTCTTTTTAAATTCGAAGTTACTTTGAACTGATTTGCCATTGTTAGTGTTACTCAACAACCCAACATGCTACTTCCCCCACCTCTTCATGCAGAACAGTAATTCAAGAAGCTTTTCCAGGAGCAGAAGATACTCTTTCCTCTGCTCAGAGACATCCCCCTCAAAACCAGGCCACTGTCTGTATTCCAGGGCTTCGTGCCCCGAGCACGACTGGACTGAGCAGGGAGCAGCTGCACACTCCTGAGGTAACACAACCAGCCCTGCATTCCAGCTGGCTCTGCTGAGCCAAGTGTCTCCCCTCTGCAGACTGCACTAACATCCTAGGCTGTGACCTAGGGTGACCCCTCAGTAAAAACAGACTTTCTTTCTACTGCTGCAATTCCAAGGGAGGCAAAAACCAAGAGAGACCACAATAGTTTCAAGAATGGAGTACCAATTTAGCAGAAATTTGTTATAACTTGTTTCCTTCTTGCGGTACAAAGGACATGTAAAAAGACAGACATGGACTGGAATTATGGACAAGAGGAAATCCTGTAATTTCATAAACTAGAAATCGTAGGTTAAAGAAATATTTTTTTATCCTGACACAGTATCAAGCACAAAAACATCAGTGTTTGCAGCAAAACCAACACCTAATCAACTTGGTTTTCAGTCACCACTCTTCCAGCTACACCACACAAATCTGTACAAGGACTTCAAAATATAATCTTCCTTTCAAGTATTTTTTCCTTGTTGAAAAATTCAGTTGCTAAATTCCAAGACTTGAGCTAGCCATCAGCCAATTATTAGTAGAGATGGATGTCATCATAGTTAAAAATCTCCTCTGGGAAAAAAACCAGATAAACCATCAAGTATTACATGCTAGACACTAACAGCAAAGAATCATCTTATGTTATGTTTGTTGAGTTTTTTCTTTATAAACGTGAAATCAACGGGTTTTTTTTAAGAATTTTTAAAAAATTCTAATTTTCTTTCTTTTTTTCTTTCTCCAAAGGGACCCACCAGTGCCAATATCAACATGCAGAGCAACCTCTGCTAGACCAGAGCAGCCACCTCTACAATGACATGCCAAAACAACTCAAGCCTGCAACCTGCACCCCCATGTTCCTGCATGGAACACGGCGCAGCTGTGACACTTCACACCAGACACTCCAGGAGGGATTCCCACACAAGTCCCATGGCTGTCCTGGCAAGAGAGATAATGATGACACAGGCCCTGTGATGCTGCTGGTGACAAGATTTCCCCAAAGAAAGACGATAATGATGCAGTCTGAGCTGTCCATGCAAATGAGCTAATGAGCGTGACTCATTATGCAGATGAGAGAAACTATTAGTCCAGGAAAATATAAATGAAAGGACCAATACAAAAAATAAGTCAGTTCTCTGCCTCAGCTAAAACTCAACTGAAACTTGTGGGAAGAGTCAGACTACCAGGAGTCAGCTGAACCACATCAGCTCCTGACCGATGTATCTCCTGTTAAGCACCTGTGCTCTTTGACAATCCACAGCAAGAGTTTTGCATCCTTGCCCCTTTTCCATTTATAACTCTCCATCCGTTTTCACCTAAAACATTTTATTGTTTTGCACTCAAGCTACAATTTGCCACTTCAGCATTGCCCTAAAGATAAGACTCTGCATTTATTCAAAGGTTTTGCTTTAATATTTGCCAGTTTCTTAGCTTCCCCCGAGTACACACCCCTGTGAGCCCTCTTGCTTATACAAAACCAAGCTTTTTTTTTTTTTTTTCAACAAGCTCGAGGTTAAAATTAACCAAAGCTGGAAAGGAAGAGGGAGCACCATGCTAGTTCAGAGCAATTTCATGATTCAGTTTACTACACTGCTGCAAAAGCACTTCTGCTGGCAGCATGGGGAAAGGAAAGATAACACCACAACCATCCTTTTGATAGCAGCACCAGGAGTAACCACAGAAGTTTGACTCGCTGTGCCACTCATCAGGTATTTACACCTAAATCTTTCCCACAAAGGACAGTCCCCAATATAAAGTGCTTCTTCTATTCTGTTTGCTCACTGATTTTTTGCTATTCAGTAAAATAAAGAATCTTCCTCTGTTTTAACAATAAGCTGGTGACACAAAGACAGGAAAGGCTGTTAAAACACGATGAGATCAGCATCCTGGAGTTATCCTGTCCTGCATAAACCCAAAAACCACCAGCATTCAAACAATGCTTTTCCCAATCTTTCATCATTATCTGCCGCATCTTTAACAAATTATCTTATTATCAAAGAAAGCAAGACAATAGTTTGAGATACAAGAACTCAGGGCATTATTCAAACGTCAGCAGAGAGCAAAACCTATGCTGGGGAACACTAAAAATGTATTTTCTGCTCATTCTGGTCTACCTGTAGGAGCAAGTGTATCCAGAAAATACCACAATATAATCACATTTCTAGTATGCACGCACAGAGAGATATGACAGTGAAATGTCAAAACTGGAGGAGCTATCACCACTTGTGTGTGTCACAGACATCAGTAGCCAAGATAAAAATGAGAGTACTTCAGGAGAGGGGCTGGTTCCCACCCCCACAGCACGGCTGACAATTTGCAGCTTGAAGTCCTCAATGTTGACAAAGAAACAAATGAAACCTGCTGGGACAATACCAAACTTCATGATTAATTTCACAGATAATGATTCATGCAAAGACAAAAGAAAGAGGAAGGGTGTCAGTTCATGAACCAGTGTTGAAAAACAACCCCCAACTACCCTTATCATTCCAAAATCTCTTTGCTGCAATTGACTTATCTGGACAATCTTCCCAAACTGAATTAACTTCTTTAGTGTTGTTATTATTAAACTTCTCATAAAATGTTGGAAAAAAGTAATTCCCACTTGTTTAATGCATAATTTGTTGTGCATTTGTTAAACTATGTGCATAGCTTAACATTTTCAGTATTTCTCCTTCTGCTTGCACTGCATTTTCAGTTCATGCTAAATATTTTTTCACTGGCCAAATAAGAAATTAATAGTGTTTCTCTCAGTATATCTTCCTTGATCATGCAGCCCCCAAACTCTCAGTGAAATAAACAATTTTCTTTCTTATTTAGAACACAGGGATAACCAAAATTAAGGAAAACCTACAAATGCAACTTATGTTCACAATATGGAAAAAACAGTCTCTCCTTCGGCCTATGAGCAAAAGCGATTTGCGATTAGTAGAAACTGGAGGGGTTAAAAAAAAAAAAAATTGCACATATTGCAGCTGAGGCCAGAGTACAATGTCCATATGGTTGACCTGCAGGAAGCTGCAATGAGGCAAACCTTTGAGACCAGCAGCAGCAGTCTCTTGGTATTCACACAGAAAAAAAACCTATGTCATGGGATACTTGGGAGTCCCTCTCAACACCAAGACATACTTATTGCCAGTAAATCATCACCAATTACTTAAAATGACACACAGTCAGCAGTGTTCACTCAGCCCAGGCAAATATCAACAACATAAAGAAATGTACAGATTTTAAACAGATTATTCTTCTTACACAGGAAAACCACTCTTTCATTATCAAGCATGTACCACTTCATCCAGAATGTCTATTTGATCAATAACTCCTTATGCACATTAAATCTTTCTCTCCTTGACTTCTATTATCTCAAAGGAGTTTAAATGTGATGTTTGTTTACCAGCACTGACACAAATCATTCCCCACATATTCATCAATTAGCACCAACTAACAGCAGCACTACTGTTGGATTACTCCCCTTTGCCTGAAGAAAGGACACAAACTATCAGGGCCTATCAGGAAGGGGAAGAAAAAAAATTATCACTAGCTCAAAACCCATGGATAAAATACAATAATTCAGGAGAGAAGTATCTCAAAGGGATTAAAGTTTTCAGCACTGTCGCCTGCTCAATAAAACCAAAATATATTTGATCTATGATTACTTTGCTTCAAGAACTATGATGTGAAAAATGTACTCAATTTAACTGCACATCTGCTTTTTCAGTGCTTTTCTTTCATCTCACAGGTCTCTGCCATGCTTCTCACTTTCCCTGAACAGCACTATCTCCACTCAATGGCATCACCATTTCCTTCACTATCTTGTTAGCCCCCCTCCTCATTAAATTCTCATACATTCACACCCACAGCTTCATTTATGAAAAATAAAAATTTTACCAATGAACTAAGAGCTATTGGCTAAAAGGAAAAGAGCAGGAAAAGGAGGGGTTTAGTGAGGGATGCACAGTTCACATTGAGAGGCCAAACTAATTCCTCATTTCCAGGTAAGCATCAGGCCTACTTCCTGCTAAAAGAAGTCTCGAATTCAGAACTCCTGACTGCTAGAAAAAGAAAATCACTTCTCCTAGATGCTCACTGCTCTCTCCAGTGACACAGATTTCAGATCCCATATTGCTGCTGCAGCTCACAGTTCTCCCAGAGAGATGAAGTTTTATTTAACTCCTGTTAATTTACCTCCTGAAAAATTTAACTAATGAAAATTCAGAAGTAAAATTTTAATGTGAAGCACAGAATAAGTAATGATCATATCAAGCAATGGAATTGTCTGGACAGATATAAGAAGCTCTGGTTTACATGTTCTCATGAAGCAGTTACACTTGAAAGCTTCCGTTTCTGAAGCTGGACTGGAGTTATTTACAAAAACTAAAATCAACGAGCTTGCTATAAACAGTATAGGTAAAGAATTGACTACTGAACCCTAAAACCCCAGGAATGATGGAATTTTATCAACATTTGGAAAAATTACTGCATTTCACCACTTTTTACTCCCACAGTGCCCAAATGCTTCACCATTAATAGCAGTAGCACTGTCATGGTGTGACACTGGCCAAACACCAGGCACCCACAACAGTTGCTCACTTGCCCTCCCCTGCTACAGCTGAGCAGAGGAGGGGAAAACAAAATCTTAAACAAAGGGTTCATGAGTTGACATAAGGACTGGGAGAAAACACACCAAGGGCAAAACAGGCTCAACTTATAGGTATAAAGTGAATTTCTTACTAAAAAAGTCAGAGGAGGATAATGAGAAGTAAAATTAGCCCTTCAAACACCTTTTTCCCCCAACCCTTCCCTCCTTCCCGCCAAGAGTGCAGGGAGACAGGGTGTGGGGGTTTGTCACTTCGCCACCTGTGGTTTCTCCCACTGCTCAGGGAGAGGAGTCATTCCCCTGCTGCACTATGGGGTCCCTTCCCACAAGAGACAGGTCTCCTTGAACTTCTCCAAAGTGGTTCCAATCTCACAAGCAGCAGTCCTTCCAAAACTTGTGGCATGGGTCACTCTTCCACAGGGTGCAGTCCTCCTCCAGCTTGGCAGAGGGCCCCCTCTCTCCACCAGTCCCCCACTGGATCACAGCTTCCTCCAGGCATCTACCCGCTCCAGCATGGGCACCTCCCAAGGGTTGGGGGTGGATCTCTGCATCCCCCATGGATCCCCAAGGGTTGGGGGTGGATCTCTGCATCCCCCATGGATCCCCAAGGGCTGGGGGTGGATCTCTGCATCCCCCATGGATCCCCAGGGGCTGTGGATGGATCTCTGCATCCCCCATGGATCCCCAAGGGTTGGGGGTGGATCTCTGCATCCCCCATGGATCCCCAAGGGCTGGGGGTGGATCTCTGCATCCCCCATGGATCCCCAAGGGCTGGGGGTGGATCTCTGCATCCCCCTTGGATCTCCATGAGCTGCAGGGGCACAGCTGCTTCTCCATGGTTCTCAGCACAGCCTGCAGAGGCATCTCAGCTCCAGCACCCGGAGCCCCTTCTCCCCCTCCTTCTCCACTGACCCTGGCGTCCATGTTGTTTCCCTCACGTGTTCTCACCTCCTCCTCCTCTCTGGCTAGAAAAAAACTGCCCCACTTTGTTTTGATTTTCTTCTTAAGTATGTTATCACAGAAGCATTACCAATAGCTCTAACTGGCCCAGCCTTGGCCATGTCCATCTTCAGAGCTATCAGAGATTGGTTCTGTCAAACATGGTGGGAGCTGCTACCAGCTTCTCACAGAAGCCATCTCCATGGCCCCCCGCTACCAAAAACCAGGCTGTGCAAAACCAACACAAGCACTAATGCTGGTTCTGAACAGCCTAGCACAGAGCCCGAAATGGGAAAGGTTCTCCATTGTTGCTTTCCTGTTATTGTTAAAAACTGAAAGCTTTCTCATCAGGAAAGTCCTTTCCTTCTTAATCTACTTGGAAATGACAACAAACTGACCTCATCCCCCCTGGCTCTGTGCAAACAACTCTCACTTTAAATAAAACAGCCCCACCACCAGAACCGAAAATCGATCAAATCCTGGAAAATGCTTTAACAATGCCATTCCCTTCATCTTGGAGACGTACCCAGGAATCCCAGCTGCCGTGTCTGTCCTGTTGCTCAGCAGTGACCCTGTGCCACTCAGCCGATCCTGCCGGCGCTGATAAAGCTTGGAGGCTGCCAGCCCCTGGAGCCTCAGGCCGGCCATGGCACCCAAGGCCCCTCTGCAGGGGAATGCAGGGACACAGCTGGAGCAACACCAGCAGCACCGATACTCAGTGAGTCACCTTCCTTTGGGGAGTTGCGTTTACATTTTAGAAGAGCTAAAGCAGGATGCATAGACACTCGATCAAGCACTGCTGCTTACAACCTGTCTGCCATTTTGACATATTCTTAAAGATTTGACAACTTCTTTCCTGTATCCCACTAGTAATTATCTAATTAATGCAGCACACTAGGGGCTACATCAGCACCTCATTATGTCCTAGCCTTGCAGAATGTGTCTGTATAAATGTCACAAATGAGGAAAAAAAAATCCTCAATATTCTCTTAAGTAAGCCACTTAAATTAAGAAAACTTTCTGATCAGAGCACAGAGAAAAGCAGAAAGGCAAAGCAGATTACTAGAGCTCTTGATAGGAAACACTGTAATTTACTGCAGATCAGTATCTGACCCTGGCATCTCCATGGGCTTTCCTGCAGGCTGCTGTACCACACCATGTCCTAAGGACACTGTAAACAACAGAGTTGTTCCTTCCACTTGGACAAAGCATATTCCAAGAAACAAGCTTGCAAAGACTTCTGCTCTCTGGACTCACTGCAGCCGGCAGCAGTCACACAGCAGAGGGTCAGGAAGAAGGGAGGAAGAACATACTTGGCATTCCAGTCTCCAGAGCTCTCTGGCCTTCAAGCACTACCATGAAAAATATTTTAGGAGTCATTACTAACAAATTATTTTTTAGTAAATTGGGGAAGGGAAGGGAAGCATGAAATACAGCTTGGCAAGCTACAGAGGAAAAAGAAATGAGAGGACTGGTGACTTCATGAGTTCTAAACGAATATTAATGAGCAGGAATCCCTTCTGACACTTAAAGAAAAGCAGAAGGGTTCACTGAAGCCCAGCAGAACAGGCATGAATAAAGAACAATATACTTTTAAAATCACAAATCAGCAACCTTAAAATCTACAATGCACCCTTCATTTCCTTGAGAGTTTCAGCTCCTGATTTGACAGCAATCTAGGAAACTACCATTTCCTTCAGACTGTAAGTGTAGTTTATTCATTTCTATTTTAGAATATAAATGGAATAAAGAAAAATGTTCTCCATACTGGGTGTCTTTGCTGACCTTTGAAATTTTAGAGCAATAAGCCACTTTTAAAATGTAAGATTAAATCACCTTTTTGCTTCTAGCACAAAGCAAAATATTAAATCACCACAACATTAACGTCCCTTATCCTTAAGCAATCTGACAAAACCCCTCACTCTCTCTCAAACACTTAAGCTTTTTACCTGACTCATATGACATGATTCTATTGGCTTTCAAATAATCACTCTTCCATGGAAACTATGGCTGTCTTCTTCAAAAGGGAAGATGAGGAGATTAAAGAAAAAAAACCCAAAATCACAACAGCAAACATCCTGTCTTCCCATCCCTCAACACAAGCTCACTCACTCCTCTTGCCACCTTACACATAAAGAGTGAAAATGCATGTTTTTTTTCTTTCCTTCTTGGTAGATTGCTTTTAAGAGACAGGGTTGATGCAAAACTCTTACAGGTGGTTACTTTCTGGGCCAAAGCAGAGAAGAAAGCAGCCAAACTTTCAGGCATTTTCAGGTTCTTCCTCAGAGAATCAACTCAATGGCCCCAGAACAGACTAAGAACCTTCCTATCTAGAGAGCAACAGAGAGCAAATTTAGATTGAAAGATTAAGGTTAAAACAACGTTTTCAACCCAGAAGAGCAGAAATGGCTGCTTCTAACTCAGCAAGATTAAGATCTCTCTTATTTAATGCAAGTACTGTCTACTCAGCACCAAGAACCTTTCACAATATTGTCCTTTACAAATCCCTCTCTTTCAAACCATTTTACTTGTAACTGCTTCATGTACAGCAGCAGTAGCTCTCTGCTAAATTAAAAAACCATCTAACCAGCTAGCCTACTTGAAAATAATATACTGTTATTTCTTACCTTCACTGAATTAGGAACAATCAATAAGCATATCTGTAAATGCAGCTGCTCTTCTTTTGTTGACTACAGGAAGTACATAGGCGTATCCAGATCCCAATTCAACCAAATATAGTGGCAACAAAAATGTCTTCTGAAGATAATTATGCTCTGAAACATGCACTTGGGAAATATTCTTTTCTTGGGCTTTGTATCAGATTAATTTCTAAAGGCAACACAAAACAGCCCAGGCATTTTTCAGCTTTGGGTTTTCTTATCAACACCACAGCAGCAAAGTCTTAGAGGAAACTCTCTTCCATTCTTTAGTTTCTGCTTTGGGCATTTGACATTTTGCTCGCTGTCTTTCACAGATTCTCTTTCTTAGGAATAAGCCCATCACAAAGACAAAAACAAAACAACAAAATCCAGCTAGCCAAACAAAAATAATCAACCCCATCCCAAACTCCAACAATCCTCAAAAAGGCAAAATTCAAAATTACCAGATGGACTAAATGCATCAAATACAATTCTAGAAGGTGTATTCCCTTATTTATTGGTAAGGAAGTACCATAGTTAACTTCTAAATGCTCCAAAAATCACACCAACTATCTATCTACCAACACCAAAAATCACAGAAAGACTGCTTAGAAATACACTGTTTTTACCTCTGACACACTATCTCTTATACAGAATTTGTTTCTAAATGCAGTTAAAACAACATGTAACCTCATAAAACTGAAGAGAGTGGCCAGCAGGTCAGGGAGGTGGTTCCCCTCCTCTATTTCCCCAATAGCCCAGACCTGACAGTCACAAATATTATTTTTAAAATCCAGTTATCTAATTACCAGTTTTCTCTAGCAAAACACAATCCTCACACTGTAAAAATGTAACTAGTGATACTTCTAAGATTTGCATGTTATTTTCTAGATAGTCACCGAATTTTAGTAATTTTTAACTATGAGTACACAAAAGAAAGATGTGCACTTCTTTCTCCTGGACTTATATTTTTCTCTAATGCTAAAAATCAATAAATTAAATCACTGCAGTTTTTTAAATTCAGGAGATGCTCTTTGCAGTCAAATGAGATAGAACACAGTGAAAATGGTGTTATTTTTCATGTGTTTTAATACTAATAATGTATGTGTAATTAGAGTATCTAGAAGAGAGTCCTTTCATATTTCTACCTTATAAGAAAGGTGAAGTGAAAAAGAATACTGTTTCAGCACCTCATGTTTTCCACTCTTCTTCACTTTAGAACAACACATCATTGTGTAAAACAACATGATCATTCACTGTGTCAACAGTTTCAAGATCAAAAGCACATTTATGTCCTGCTCCTGGCTCAGGAAGGTTCCCACTGATGGATATTGTGGGGATGCCCCAGCTGTGAAGCAGTTCATCTCCTCCCAGGACCCTAAAAATCCCATGTCCCAAAAGCTGGAGAACATCTGACTACGTAATGTCAGCAGACTTGAAGAACTACCAGATGACAACCATGGAACAACATCTGGGTACTACTCAGCAGAGTGACCTGTAGCTGGATTTAAGGAAGAACATTTTCAATGCTGAATTCTTTCCAATGCCATAGGAGTCTGTCCCAGCCTGAAAAACAACACTGAACACGATGCTTGTCAATGGCATTGACCAGGAAAGGTGCTAAGCAGTGCAACCTTACACAGACACTGTAAAGCTTTGCTGGGAAACTACTATCCTAAATGGATGATACTATTAACAAGGGAACAGCCACCTGAGTTACAGCTGTGACAAACAACTTGGCTAGAACAGTGGATTGTCATGTCCTGGCAACAACAGCAGACAGAACTTTAAAAATGTACATAGCCAACAGGACAAACATTTCTGAAAACATTAAACATATCCACTTTTCACAAGCTAAGGCCAAGGCCTGCTCATTTTAACAACCCTCTGAAGTAAAGCCAAGGAAAAAGGAACAGAAGTCCCGCATCACATTGAACTGCACATTTTGCAGTGTCTCAGCTACCTTGGCATTGTCCACCCAGGCTCACACTTCACGCCAGAGCTTCCAAATGAATAGTGCTGCACTTCAACAGCCAATTTTCAGAGGAAGCATGGAGAGAAGACAAGGATTACTGTTCCCCAGCACTTCTCACTATCCTCCTGAGTGACTTCACCTGAGGTGAAGCCTGTCATTCTAAACAGTATCATGCCATAGTTCTGAAAAAATAAAATCAGCTGGGTTCATACACACACAGTTCTTTCCAAGAACTCTCCATCCTTTCTCTGTTTTAGAGCATGACCTGTGAACATCTAAGGCTCCTGAGTCTTCCTCTAGCTGTAAGAAAATGAATGTAAACTTGTAAATACACACCTGTTTCACAAGTCAGAAAAATAAAAAAGGGAACATTATAGACATGAGGTAAAACCCAGAAGAGTTTTGAGCATGTATACTATCACCCAAAACCATAAATTTGTCATAAGAGACCAATAACAATAACCAATAACATTCCCAAACCATAGATGAGCATACACAATTATACAACCCACTAATCAGGATCCACTTTGAATAATCAGAAAAAGATGCATAATACAAACATCAGGACTTGATGTAAAAGGAAAGTGAATACTTATACACAAAACGCCTTGAATCCATCTCAGTATTTCTAATCATGAAGACCAGTGCTTCAGAACTACAGTAAGACAGTAGGACTCATGAGGATGAGTATCCTGAAAAGAGCACCTTACTAACTGTAGTATTACTTCTTTGTGCTTCTCATCTCCAAGACATTTCACAAAAGCAAGCTTATTTTCATGACCTGCTTATAATGTCTGGGTTTTATTTTACAGATGGGAGAAAAAAGTGTCATTAAAGCACTCGTGCAAACCCTCACAAAAATGCCAGGAAATGCCTTCCCCGCTCCTCTTCTCATTTACAACTGTCAATTAAGTTGCTTCACCAGCGTTCTCCACTGTCAGATAGCATGAGAGAAGCAAGGTCCAGATTTAAACAGCTTCTGGAACATGTTAACTCCAAGGCCAGCTGGAAGAAGAGGAGAGTCAGTCTGTGGGCAGAGGGGCTGCGTGTAGATCAGCGAGAAGGGCCCTGAAGCAACAGCGGTGCGGGCACCTCGGGCGCAGGCTGCCAGCCTGGGTCACGCCATGCGGCCACAGAGAACCCGGCTGCTGCGCAAGCACAGCTCACATCTACAGCTGCTCCCACTCAGCTCTGGCTCTGCTCTGCCCTCCGCTGTGTCCCCGCGCAGAGTTCAGGCACAGCGGAGCAGCCCAGCGCTTGCCCGCCCGGCCGGAGCGCGCCCCGCTCCGCGCAAGCCTCACAGCGGCAAAGCGTTCTCCCCCGACCCTTCCCACCCGGCCCTTCACGGCGTTACCCGGGGCGAGAAGGAGCTGCTCCCCACCGTCCCGGCCGGCTCGGGGCGGCGAAGGCTGGCAGGCCCAGACCCCCGCCCGGCTCCCGTGCGCCCGGCCTCACCTGCCCGTCATGGCGGCGAGCCCCGCGCTGTGGCCGGGGGGCTGCGGGCGGGACGCGCGGCTCGGCCCCACCGCGGCGGCCCCGGCGGGCAGCGCTGACCCCGCCCCGGCGGCGGCCCCGGCCCCTGGGGCGTGGGCGGGCACCGCAGGCCTCAGTGACTCAGGGCAGCCCCCCCGGACCTGCGCATACTTTTCCTATAAAGGGAAAGAAATACGGAATAGCGAGGCGGCGAAGCGGAAGGCGGAGGGGGAAGGAGGCGGAGGAGGCAGCGGCACAGGCACGGCGCTTGCCCCTGCCCAGCCGCCGAAGCTGTTTTGGCCCATCTGGTAGTAAACACATCGCAGCCACTATGAGTGTGGGGCGAAAGGGGCAGCGCTGGCCGAGCCGCTACCTGATGCGCAGTCACATACACCGCACTGACGTGACTTTGTTCCCGATATCAAAGTGGCCGCGCTTCCAGCCTGTTCTGCGGGCTGCTCATCCCTGCGCACACCCCCGCGGCGAGGGGAAGTGACTTTCCGGCGTTTTACCCCTCGGGTGCAGAAGACAGGTCTGGAAGGCTTCTAGAAAGTGGTCATGGCGACCATTGCTGCTGAAGGATGAGGGACTGCACTCCCCAAGGAGGGCCTCTCCAAGTGCGACGTTTTTGATAACATGTCATCCCTTCTGGCCCATGATCAAGCGTTCTCTGATGTAAAGTGAACCACCAAATGTCATAGGACGCTTCTGACCAACGTTTTCATCTCGTGAGATAGCCTGATACGCTCTGACTAACCATTGTTACATGTATTGTTGCATCTTGGGCAGAGTGAGCGATTGAGGAAAAATGTGCAGTTTTAGCAGAACAGTTCGTAATTTAGGTTACTAAGAAATGAGGGGAGAAGAACGAAAGGTAGCTGGCCCATGAGTCTGTGCAACCGTTGCCAACCCAGATTACGACTCAGAAATCCAGGATGGAAATATTTGGAACTCTAATTCCTCAGCTGAGGAAGAGTGATGCAAGAAGAAAGAAGTTGATGCTGCATATCCTTTCTTCTTGCCTCTACAGGCCCTTTCCTGGAATCCCCAGACACTCTTTTTTCACCTCTTATGGAGAGGGGGCAAAGAGCTGGACTAGCTTGGGCTGGAGAAGAGAAGTAAACAGGGACTTCTGTGGTGTGAAGGTGCCTCAGATGCTCAAGGCCTGCCCTGAGTCAGAAAGAGCTGGTTGCCATTTGGAAAAGACAAGACTAAGCGAGGTTTGGAGCCTGGTGCTTGTCCAACAGGCCACACCAGGCTTGCAGAAGGAGCTGTGCTGCTGCCCTGAAGGATGGTTTGGTTAGAGAGTGCCTGGAGGCCCTGCAGGAAGGCTGCACTTGGTGATAGATGTCCAAGGCGATGGACAGACAGCCAGCCCCAGCCGGGGGCATAAGGCTGAGCGAGGCTCGGCTGAGCCAGGGGCCAGGGGTGACCTGTGCAGAAGGTCCCATGGTGTAATGGTGAGCACTCTGGACTCTGAATCCAGTGATCTGAGTTCAAATCTCAGTGGGACCTCAGCCCTTTTGTTCCCTCAGGCTTTCTCTCAGCATGCTTACACCCTCCCAGCTCTACTCTGCTGCTGCTGCTGCTGCTGCTGGTTCACTTGTGTTCTCTGATGAATCACATAGCAGCTGAGGTGGAGACCACCCACTCAAAATGGGTCAGGCACAGGAGGCTGCCCTGGGACTGTTGGCTCTGGTGTCAGATGCAAAAACAGAGACTGGGAACACACTCTGGGCAGCTCTTTCCAGATTAGACCATTCCCACAGTGACAGCAGGTGACTCCGTGTGGCATTGCTTGTGTGTCCAACCCTGTCCACTGCTCAGTCTTGCTCCTTTCCTCTGCACCTTCTTTTCCTGTTTTTCCTGCCAAATTCCTTCTACTGTTCTGCAATCAGCTCAAGGAGCTCTCCCCACCTGGAGCAGTTCCCCATCATTAGGGTTACATTTGTTACCATGAGACAGGGAAGGACCTTCCTTGCACAGCAGGTGGGTGCTGAGGCAGGAAGAGAACAAAGGACCAGGACTCTCCAGCAATGCTGCACAAAGGCTTTAATGAGAAGGAGCAAAAGCAGCAGCACAGAACAGAGAGCAAGGAACAGGTGTGCAGGGCCCAGGGAGGGAAAGAGATGGGCCCCTTAGGCAGGGCCAGAGGGGATGATGCGGCGGCTTCAGCAGATCTGACCGCAGCGGGAGAGAGGCAGACACAGGCCTGAGCCCCCCAGGCCAAGGGAGCCCCCAGAAGAGATGGGAGCCCCCGAGGTGCTGAGGGAGCTGCCCACAGCAGCGGACAGAGAGGATCCCACGGCTGTGCTCTGAGGGAAGGAGGTGAGGATGGGGCCCGGCAGGGTCACCACCACCGGCGAAGGCTCGATGTACACCGTGGAGTCAGCGCAGCGGGCGAGGCAGGGCTCACTGCAGCTGCTGGCAAGGGGGGTTGGGCCACAGGGGCCGCAGGGCCGTGGGGGACAGGGTCTGCAGCAAGACATCTCTCGGGGCAGGAGGCAAAGCTGCAACACAGAGCAGGGGCCACCAACCAGCCTCCTCAGCATCAGTCTGTCTCTCTGTCCCTCAGCTCTCTCCAGGGACACATTTGGTCTTCAAAACACACTCTGTGCCCACAGCTCCCACCACCCTCCTCGTGCCCCCCGAGTGGCACAGGACCCAGCACAGTGGCTTAAAGGCCCCTGTGGAAAGACAGCTCACAGCCCATCTCCACAACAGACACGGCTGTGGTAGAGATGTCCGGGGATGCACTGGGACATTTTGTTACAGCACGGCAGGCGCAAATTCTGCTGGGCACATCCCCCTGAGGCTGAGCCCCATTGATCCCCCTCTGCTGGAACAAAGGCCCCTCTTCCCAGCTGTCTCCAGCCACCAGCATGGAAAGGCTGAGGGCCCTTCAAGAGTTCTGTGTCAGGGCCAGGCTGAGGCAGCCCCAGGATCAGCCTGGGCAGCCTCCACGACAGCAGTTCAGCTCACAGGGAGGGATGGAGCGGACTCAGGCTTACCTCGTTCCTCAAGGAAAGGGAGGCCAGAGACGAGGATGCAGAGCCTGCAGCAGCGCAGCCTTTTATGCCGTGTCCCAGAGCCCTGTGGGGCCACAAACATTCCTTGTTTCTGAAACATCCAAACTCCTGGGAGTGGCCACTTGCAAGGCCTTGCTGCTGATGAGGTCCCTGTCTCTTTCATCTCAAATGTTGCTCTCCCACTGTGTACAACCCAGAATTGTGCAATGATTTTAGAATCACTTGAGGATGAAAATGGACCTTAAAATCATCCAGCTTGAGTCCCCTTAAATGGCTTCTATATCTCCTCTGGACAACCAGTTTCAGCATCTTACCCCTCTCAGAGGAAAAGATTCCTTCCCAATATCTAATCTACCTGCTTTCATTTTTGAACCAGTAGCCTTTGTCCCATTCCTACACACCCCCACCAATTATCCATCCCTTCCTTAAATGAATGTCGCCTGGTAGACTTCTCTAAGAAAATCTCCACAGCCACGTGTCCCTTGAAAACTAAACAAGACCCTCATGCATTTTACAACCAGAGCTCTGGCCTCAGCTTGGGAAGTTGGGACCCTC
This sequence comes from Phylloscopus collybita, assembly GCA_027886175.1. Classification (NCBI taxonomy): domain Eukaryota; kingdom Metazoa; phylum Chordata; class Aves; order Passeriformes; family Phylloscopidae; genus Phylloscopus; species Phylloscopus collybita. The sequence goes on along the minus strand of JAJNNQ010000003.1, from coordinate 19,279,776 downwards.
TAGAAGACAAGGAAATCAACAGGTAGGAAGGTGATCAAAGGCGTGCCGATGTCTCTCCCTGAAAGACAAATTGACCCATTTCCTCACACACAAATTGACCCACTTTGCTCACTGTGTCCAGCCCCAAGGCTGGGATCTGGATGGCAACTTTGGGGGAGAAGCTGAGGGCAGGGAGCCAAAGCTCATGGCTTCTTTTCCTCGGGCAGGCATCACTCTGCTCATTCAATTCATTTCACAGTTCAAAGGGATATTGGATCAGTCTCCCAGAGCATGTGGGAATCATTGTGATGTGGAAGAGTTGGGAAAATCCATGAGCTTCAGGCAAACCTGAATCATCCTGATGTGGAAATGAGTGCACATGGTGCCCTGGACTCAGGCATTCCAGGGATACCTGAGCACATAGCCTCTTGCCTCCAAAGTTTCTGCCTTTGTCTGGGGCATTTCCAGACCTTTTAGGACCAGTCTCAAACCACCTTGCACATCCATGTAATCCTGTGCTGCTGCTGCAGCTTTCCAGAAGGCTTTGCCTTTTGGTGCCTGCTCAGGGGCCCATGGTCAACAGGGCAACGCAGGATAATGGAGGCTGGGAGAGACCACTGGAAGTCCTCTGCTCCTGCTCTGAGAAGAATAAACTTCTCAGTTGCCTCCAGAAGCTGTGAACCTTGTCCCATTGTCCTCTGAATGCTGCCACTGTAAGACAGCTCCCTCTCTCCTGGGCTGCACTGCCAGGAGTGCCCTGCATCCCTGCCAGGCTACCAGGAGATGGAAAGGGCTCCTACAGCTGAGCCTCCCAGGTCTTTGAGGGGGAGGACCACCAGGAGATGACACTGAGACTGCCTGCACTTGTGCAACCTGGTGGAGATGAGCAAGGCATGGAGAGGGGCCTGGAGCTGCTGTCTCCACCACCTCCTGGTGGCTCTGGAGAGAATGAAGCCTGACTCTCCTGAGGAGTGCACTGTCAAAGGGCAAGAGGCAGCAATCACAGGTTGCAAGAAAGGAAATGCATGGGCTGCCTGGGGGAAGACAGGGGACAGGCCTGGGAGAGGTGCACAAGGAAGAGTGACCTCTTTCTTCATCTGTGTCCGTGCTTAGAAGTCAGCAGGACAAGGCCCAGAGCCTGCTGAGGAACCAGGGCTGTGTGATCTGCCCAGAGCAGTTGATAGGAGCACAAGACCTGCAGAGCTCCATGCATACCTTCTGGAAGCACCAGGTGATCCATGAGTGGGGAGAGAGGGTGGGAAAATACCCTTCATGGCAGCAGAACACTGAGGATATGACCTCTGTTATCCCTTAGGCACCTGAGTCTACAGCACCTAGTCCCAGGTAGTCCACACTGGGTGACTCAGGTTTGCCGGGAGCTCAGGGATTTTCCCAGCTCTTCCACATCACGATGACACCCACGTGCCCTGGGAGAGCACTGATCCAGTGTCCCTTTGAAATGTAAAGTGCACGGAATGGGAAACCCCATCCCTGACCCAGAAAAAAAGAGCCATGGCCTCTGGGCTCCCTGCCCTCAGCCTCTTCCCCAAAGCCACCATCCAGGTCTCTGGCCTCTGGGATGAGCAGGCTGAGGTCAGTGAGGCTGTGGGTCTCTTCCAGGCAAGGACGTGGCATCTCTTTGATCACAAAACCAGGCCGTGGTACAGCCTGTGCACTGTAAGCAACTTCCCCATGCCTGTCACTCAGGCCTGCAGGGGACATCCTTCCAGCTGAACATGGACTTTCCTTGCCACTGAGCTTTGCCACCTCCCCGCAGAGTTGGGTCTCTTCCTCTCTAGGGGGTTGTGCAGTGTTGGCTTTCTGCCTCAGCTGGCCCGCAGGCTTCTGTATGTTTGTGATGAGCCATGGAAGAAATGGCTCTCAGGGTTAGCCTGAGTGCCTGCACTGAAAGCTCCTGAGAGCTGACCTGAGGTGGTCCTTCATGGCTGAATGTAACTGTAGCTGCAGCCAAATTAACCATCAAGAAGAACAAGTGACAGAAGCAGTAGACACTACACAAATTCATTTCAAGTCACCTTATACAGCGGCCTGGGATCTCCAAGCCAAGGGGTCTTAGGGAGCTGGGACACACATGAATCATTTCCATGTTGGGTGGTGGGAAACTGGTGAAAAATGCCTGAGATGAAAGAGGCAGGGACCTCATCAGCAGCAAGGCCTTGCAAGTGGCCACTCCCAGGAGTTTGGATGTTTCAGAAACAAGGAATGTTTGTGGCCCCACAGGGCTCTGGGACACAGCATAAAAGGCTGCGCTGCTGCAGGCTCTGCATCCTCGTCTCTGGCCTCCCTTTCTTTGAGGAACGAGGTAAGCCTGAGTCCGCTCCATCCCTCCCTGTGGGCTGAACTGCTGTCGTGGAGGCTGCCCAGGCTGATCCTGGGGCTGCCTCAGCCTGGCCCTGACACAGAACTCTTGAAGGGCCCTCAGCCTTTCCATGCTGGTGGCTGGGGACAGCTGGGAAGAGGGACCTTTGTTCCAGCAGAGGGGGATCAGTGGGGCTCAGCCTCAGGGGGATGTGCCCAGCAGAGTTTGCGCCTGCCGTGCTGTAACAAAATGTCCCAGTGCATCCCCGGACATCTCTACCACAGCCGTGTCTGTTGTGGAGATGGGCTGTGAGCTGTCTTTCCACAGGGGCCTTAAAGCCACTGTGCTGGGTCCTGTGCCACTCGGGGGGCACGAGGAGGGTGGTGGGAGCTGTGGGCACAGAGTGTTTTGAAGACCAAATGTGTCCCTGGAGAGAGCTGAGGGACAGAGAGACAGACTGATGCTGAGGAGGCTGGTTGGTGGCCCCTGCTCTGTGTTGCAGCTTTGCCTCCTGCCCCGAGAGATGTCTTGCTGCAGACCCTGTCCCCCACGGCCCTGCGGCCCCTGTGGCCCAACCCCCCTTGCCAGCAGCTGCAGTGAGCCCTGCCTCGCCCGCTGCGCTGACTCCACGGTGTACATCGAGCCTTCGCCGGTGGTGGTGACCCTGCCGGGCCCCATCCTCACCTCCTTCCCTCAGAGCACAGCCGTGGGATCCTCTCTGTCCGCTGCTGTGGGCAGCTCCCTCAGCACCTCGGGGGTTCCCATCTCTTCTGGGGGCTCCCTTGGCCTGGGGGGCTCAGGCCTGTGTCTGCCTCTCTCCCGCTGCGGTCAGATCTGCTGAAGCCACCGCATCATCCCCTCTGGCCCTGCCTAAGGGGCCCATCTCTTTCCCTCCCTGGGCCCTGCACACCTGTTCCTTGCTCTCCGTTCTGTGCTGCTGCTTTTGCTCCTTCTCATTAAAGCCTTTGTGCAGCATTGCTGGAGAGTCCTGGTCCTTTGTTCTCCTCCTCCCTCAGCAACCACCTGCTCTGCCAGGCTGAGCACTGGCTGCTCTCCTGACCTTATCAGCAGCTCCAGAAAGAACTCCCAGAAATGACACCAAAGCACCAAAGCCTCAGTCACTGAGCTTGAGTCTGGAACCTGGAGATCACAGCCCTGCAGGGCTCCATACCAATTTGGTCTTTCTGAGAGTTAATACAGATATTTTGAGTAACTTTTCACTCCTGTCCAAGCTTCTTCACCAAGGAATAGCAAAAACAATCTTCTCTCTTCTATTGGTGATGTTGGGATGTGTCAGTGGGATGAGTACTGGATTGTGGGCTGGAAAGGAGAAAAGCACTTCTTTTCATGGCTGGACATAGGCAGTGTGGCTTCCACAAAGTTTGACTGCAAAGTTCACTCTGCTAATCACTAAATTGATGAAGCATGCATAGAATATTGAATTGAAATAAAGGTTTAATGTTTTATAGGGAGAATGTGCATTCAGAAGTGTAGGGTGTGCAAAGGCTGTGGATACAAGATTAAAAGGGTGCAAAAGGGTTTAGCAGCACTTGATCCACTGTCAAAGCAAGGGCTTAATTACAAATTCACAGGGACAACATTCATACCATTGTCAGTTCTCTCTCTCTCTCTGTCTCTCTGACACACACACACACACACACACACACACACACACACACACACACACACACAGACTCTGTATTTAGGTGTGTAAATGTATCTATCAAAAATGCCCCTCAGGCTTACAGAAACACTCACATCAAATCCCTTTGTGTTTCTGAACCAAGTGTGGGCTGTTACCTAGGGGAGTGGGGGGGGGGGTATGTGTGTGGATCAAACCAGGCCTCATCATCAGTGAGTAGCCCAGCTTTACGGCTCTGAAGCTGTGAGAGAGGTTTCACCCAGAGGGAGGTGCTGGCACAGCCTGCTGTGGTCCAGGTGAGGCCTCCAGCAGCCTCACTCAGGACAGGGCTGTTTAAAGGCTCACAAGATGGAATTGCCTTAGACACCAGAGATGGAACCTTCCGTTTCCAAATTTTTTTTCCAAAGCTGCAGCTACAATGGTGGTCATCCACTTGGGCTGCAATTCACTGGGAGAATGTTCCACGGCTCTCGTGGGATGACTGATTTTGTTTGATTTTGTTGTTGCTTGTTTTTCCCTTGTTGTGCCTTAACTGTCCTGGAAGTATTAGAGTGCTTGTTGGCCAGGAACTTTGTTGTGGCTTCCTTTAATATCAAATCTAGCTTTTGCTGATCCCCTTGCCAGTGCATTTTGAGGCAATCTCCAAGAGTTGCTTAAGAGTAGCCTTGGTCTGGAGTGCGTGGGTGTCCTGGGTTGTGGAGCCGGGTTTTGTGTATTCTATTTACATTTGTTTGGGGGCCTAATGACTCATCTTGATAGGCCATTGTTACCTTCCCCAGCCTGTGCGGTGCATTTGCATTTCTATACATCTCATGCCCTGGCGGTGGGGGGTGGGGGGGAGGGGAGGTGGCCGGGAGAGAAGGCTGGGACGGGGCCGGTGCTGCGCTGCTGGAAGAGCTGGGTGCTCTGCGTTTGCTCCCCTGCCGTGGTGGCAAGAGGTTTCTTTGCCTGCTGTGCTAGCCATCCTGTTTGCCTTCTCCACCCTAATCCAGAGCCAGGGCTTCTCAGGAGGATTGTCCTTTTCATCCCTCCCTGACAAGACAGGAGAGCAGCCAGTTTTTCCACCCGATTTTCTGTCAGGAGGAAGAGCGGATTTCGTCTCACCAGACTCCATCTCACCAGTCCCGGACCCCCCTCCTTACCACTCCTGGACCTGCTTTTTCACAGAATCATCTCTGCTCCAACAGAATCACGTCTGCCGCTTCAGAAAGACTTTACTTTGGACTGCTTTCAACATCCTGAATCACAGGGTCAGATTGAGGCTCTGACTCTGTCAGGGTTTTCTTCCAAAATCGTTGTTTATTTATTTGTTTGTTTGTTTGGTTGGGTGGTTTTGTTTCCTATCACATTTGTATTGTTAATATTCCCTAGTAAGGAACTGTTATTCCTATTCCCAACATCTTTGCCTGAGAGCCCTTGATCGCAAAATTACAATTCGTCGGGGTGTGAGGGGTTGGTATTCTCCATCCTAGGGGAACCTCAGTTTCCCTGGCAGATACCTGTCTTTCCAAACCAAGACAGATTTTGGTGTCCAACGTGGGGCACGAGGGCATTGAGAGAGAGGAATAACAGTTCTTGGGTATTAGATAAAAGCCCACTGGCCAGAATAATGTGGTCTAGCTTTCCTTAGTTTGGGTGGCACGTGGTGGTAGCTGTATTTCTGCCATTTGCTACTCCTTATGTAAATATGGGTCCTATGACTAAGGCTACTGTGGCTGGCATCCAGTTTATTTTGTGGATTAATAAGGTGAGAAATTCATGGATTTTTAACTTCCTCTGGAAAGCAAGCACATGGATTCATAGCTATCATAGGCTAACTCTGTGCTTCTGGGGTTACTTTCACAATGGTACCTATTGTGAGGAAATAGCACCGGGAGACATTTTCTCCCAGCCCTTCACACAGTTTTTTGGGTCCACCCCACCAGTTTTTGAAGGGTTCAAATCTCTGAGTGCTAATGATATCATACAGTGGCTGGTGTTGCTGGTATGCCTGTTCTGTTTGACATTCAAAGATAAGGGGAAATTGGCCTGGGTAAGCACCTTAATAAGTACCCCAGAGAATAAGGATGCTGCCCAAGAGCCCACCCCTGCCCCACAGCCTGCCTCAGAGATAAACCACCCGGTTTGGGTGGGGGCTCTGATTAAGGAGATGCAGGAGAAGATTGGCCAGATGCTAAGAGAGTACATTTCCCTAGCTAGTGGGAAATCCTCCCCCTGCCCTGACAAAAGAGAGTCTGATGGTGCAGCAATGAAACCCACAGAGATTACAACTGCTCAGGTCCCAGCTGAACCACAGGAGCAGTCACAGCCAGCAGCAGTTGCCCCTGTGGAAACAAAGAAATCTAAGGTGAAAACAGCAAACCCAGACAACCCAGACAAGAAGAAAGGAGGGCCCTCACAATCTGCAGGGGAATCACATGTTCAGATCATCACCGAGTCCCTGTCGTATGAAAGTCTCCGTAACCTGCAAAAAGATATTGTACGGCGGGGGCGTGAGGCTTACACAGCCTGGCTACTTCGAGTCTGGGATCTCATGGGTACTGGGGTGCAATTAGATAGTGGTGAGGCAAAGAATTTGGGACCCTTGACCCAGGACTCAAGTATAAATCAAGTATTTGTAAGAGAGCCAGGACCCCTTTCCCTTTGGGAGCGGCTTTTAATGAGTGTGAGAGATTGATTTATCCACAAAGAAAGAATGCAGGAGCACCACCATAGAATGCGCTAGAAAACTCTGGAGGAAGGGATCCAACAGCTGAGGGAAGTGGCGGTGCTAGAGGTACTTTTTGGGAAGAGTAGACAGCATGATAATAACCCTGACAAGGTTAAATGCACAGGGCAGATGTTGTAGAATCTGGCAAATCTAGGGCCATCTCAGTACACCACCTTTATTGCAACAATTAATGCTGAAGACTATCGAGAGACAGTGGGGTCTGTTGCCAATAAGCTTAGGAATTATGAAAGTATGATCAATGGCCCGATGCAGGCTCATATCTCTGCCGTGGTTAAAGAACTCAAAGAAGAGATAAGGGGGGTGAGGGAGGAGATGAGGACAAACAGTTCCAATGTGGCACCAGTGCGAGTCACAAGCCCCAGAGTTAGAGCCCAACGACCCCCAGCTCGAGAGAGAGTACACCCCAAGAGCTGACCTGTAGTTTTATCTGCGTGACCATGGGGAAGACATGGGAATGTGGGATAGGAAACCCACTTCTGTCCTGGCAGCACAGGTGCGTGAGCTCAAAGAGAAGAATAATCGCCAAGGGAGTTCTACAAAAATGAAAGTAGCCTCAGCCTCCTATAACCAAGCTGCCAATGCTGTGTTGAATCCCCTTGAAGGAACCTCTAGTATGTATGCTCAGGAAGGAGATAACCAGTGCTAGAGGGGCCCTGCCTCTAGCCAGGTAGAGGAAAGAGATAATCGGATCTATTAGACTGTGTGGATCCGATAGCCTAGCACATCTGACCCACAAAAATACACGGCTTTGGTTGACACTGGTGCCCAATGTACCCTGATGCCATCAGGGTATGTAGGAACAGAACCCATTTCTATTTCTGGAGTGACAGGAGGGTCCCAGCAGCTGACTGTAGTGGAGGCCGAAGTGAGTTTAACTGGGAATGGGTGGCAGAAACACCCCATTGTGACTGGCCCAGAGGCCCCGTGCATCCTCGGCATAGACTATCTCAGAAATAGATATTTCAAAAACCCAAAAAGATATCGTTGAGCTTTTGGAGTAGCTGCTGTAGAGACAGAAGAGATCAAACAACTGAATACCTTGCCTGGTCTCTCAGATGACCCTTCTGCTGTGGGACTGCTAAGAGTTGAAGAACAACAGGTACCAATTGCCACAGCAACAGTGCACCGTCGGCAATACCGCACTGACAGAGACTCTGTGACCCCGATCCATGAGATGATTCGTAAACTGGAGAGCCAAGGGGTGGTCAGTAAGGCTCATTCACCTTTTAACAGCCCCATCTGGCCTGTGCGTAAGCCCAGTGGGGAATGGAGACTAACAGTGGATTACTGTGGTCTGAATGAGGTCACGCCACCACTGAGTGCTGCTGTGCCAGACATGTTGGAGTTGCAGTATGAGCTAGAGTCCAAGACAGCAAAGTGGTACGCGACCATCGACATTGCCAATGCCTTCTTCTCCATTTCTGTGGCAGCAGAGTGCAGACCCCAGTTTGCTTTCACCTGGAGGGGTGTGCAGTACACCTGGAATCGGCTGCCCCAGGGGTAGAAACACAGTCCCACCATCTGCCATAGACTGATCCAGGATGCACTAGAAAAAAGTGAGGCTCCAGACCATCTACAGTACATAGATGACATCATTGTGTGGGGAAACACGGCAATGGAAGTCTTTGAGAAAAGAGAGAAGATCATTCAGATTCTCCTGGAAGCCGGTTTTGCCATCAAGAAGAGCAAAGTCAAGGGACCTGCCCAAGAGATCCAGTTCCTGAGAGTGAAGTGGCAAGATAGACGGCGTCAGATTCCCACTAAAGTCATCAATAAGATCACCGCCATGTCCCCACCGACCAACAAGAAAGAAACACAAGCTTTCCTAGGGGCCATTGGCTTTTAGAAGATGCACATCCCTGAGTACAGTCAGATTGTGAGCCCTCTCTACCTGGTTACCCGCAGAAGAACGATTTCCACTGGGGCCCAAAACAGCAACACGCCTTTGCCCAAATCAAGCAGGAAATTGCACATGCAGTAGCCCTTGGCCCAGTCAGGACAGGACCAAAGGTAAAGAATGTGCTCTACTCTGCAGCCGGGAGCCATGGTCTGTCCTGGAGCCTGTGGCAGAAGGTGCCAGGTGAGACTCGAGGCCGGCCACTGGGATTCTGGAGCCGAAGCTACAGAGAGTCCGAAACCAATTACACTCCCACAGAGGAGATCTTGGCCACCTACAAAAAAGTTCAAGCTGCCTCAAAGGTGATTGGCACTGAAGCACAACTCCTACTGGCACCCCGACTACCGGTGCTGGGGTGGATGTTTAAAAGAAAGGTTCCCTCCACCCACCATGCCACCGATGCCACATGGAGCAAATGGATCGCCCTCATCACTCAGCGCGCCCGTATTAGTAACCCGAATCGCCCTGGGATTTTGGAAGTAATCACCAACTAGCCAGAAGCTGAGAACTTCAGTCTCACTGACAAAAAAGAACAAGAGCAAGTAACCCGGGCTGAAGAAGCTCCACCATACAACCAACTGCCAGCAGAAGAAACACGCTACGCTCTTTTCACTGACGGTTCCTGTCGCATCGTAGAGATGAACCGGAAGTAGAAAGCAGCCGTATGGAGCCCCACACAACAGGTTGCACACGCCACTGAAGGAGAAGGTGGGTCAAGCCAGCTTGCTGAACTCAAAGCTGTTCAATTAGCCCTAGACATTGCTGAAAGAGAGAAGTAGCCGAAGCTCTACCTCTACACTGATTCGTGGATGGTAGCTAATGCTCTGTGGGGCTGGCTGGAAAGGTGGAAAAAAGCCAACTGGCAGCGTAAGAGAAAACCAATCTGGGCTGCTGATGAGTGGAAGGACATTGCCATCAGGGTAGGGAAACTACCTGTGAAAGTCCGCCATGTGGATGCCCATGTCCCCAAGAGTCGGGCTAATGAGGAGCACCGGAACAACGAGCAAGTAGATCAAGCTGCGAGGATAAAGGTATCCAAAGTAGACTTAGATTGGCAACACAAGAGAGAGTTGTTCCTAGCTCGGTGGGCCCATGATGCTTCAGGTCATCAGGGCAGAGATGCCACCTATAAGTGGGCACGAGACCGAGGGGTGGATCTAACCATGGACAGTATTTCACAGGTTATCCACGACTGTGAGACGTGTGCTGCCATCAAGCAGGCCAAGCGGGTGAAGCCCCTCTGGTACGGTGGACGGTAGTCCAAGTATAAGTATGGGGAGGCCTGGCAGATTGATTACATCACACTGCCCCAAACCCGCCAAGGCAAGCGCTACGTGCTGACCATGGTGGAAGCCACCACTGGGTGGCTGGAGACCTATCCTGTGCCTCATGCCACCGCCCGGAACACCATCCTGGGCCTGGAAAAACAAGTCCTGTAAAGACATGGCACCCCTGAGAGAATTGAGTCGGACGAGACTCATTTCAAGAACAGCCTCATAAACACCTGGGCTAAAGAACACGGCATTGAAAAGATATATCACATCCCTTATCATGCACCAGCTGCCGAGAAAGTTAAACGGTGCAACAGACTACTTAAGACCACCCTGAAGGCACTTGGCGGGGGGACCTTCAAAAATTGAGAAGTGAACTTAGCAAAGGCCACCTGGATAGTCAACACCCGAAGCTCTATCAATCGAGCTGGTCCTGCCCAGTCTACCCCTTTGCACACAGTAGATAGAGACAAAGTCCCTGTGGTACATATGAGAGGTATCTTAAGAAAGACTGTTTGAGTAAACCCCACCTTAGGCAAAGGTGAACCCACCCGTGAAATTGTTTTTGCTCAAAGACCTGGTAACACTTGGTGGGTAATGCAGAAAGATAAGAAAACCAGTTGTGTACCACAAGAAAACCTAATCCTAGGTAAGAACTGAGTGTGAGGGTTCATTCTGTATAGTAGAGTTTATTAATTTAGGTATAATACAGATGATAATAGAATAAAGGGTGGATAATGTCCTGGGTTGTGGAGCCGGGTTTTGTGTATTCTATTTACATTTGTTTGGGGGCCTGATGACCCACCTTGATAGGCCATTGTTACCTTCCCCAGCCTGTGCGGTGCATTTGCATTTCTATACATCTCATGCCCTGGCGGTGGGGGGTGGGGGGGAGGGGAGGTGGCCGGGAGAGAAGGCTGGGACGGGGCCGGTGCTGCGCTGCTGCAAGAGCTGGGTGCTCTGCGTTTGCTCCCCTGCCGTGGTGGCAAGAGGTTTCTTTGCCTGCTGTGCTAGCCATCCTGTTTGCCTTCTCCACCCTAATCCAGAGCCAGGGCTTCTCAGGAGGATTGTCCTTTTCATCCCTCCCTGACAAGACAGGAGAGCAGCCAGTTTTTCCACCCGATTTTCTGTCAGGAGGAAGAGCGGATTTCGTCTCACCAGACTCCATCTCACCAGTCCCGGACCCCCCTCCTTACCACTCCTGGACCTGCTTTTTCACAGAATCATCTCTGCTCCAACAGAATCACGTCTGCCACTTCAGAAAGACTTTACTTTGGACTGCTTTCAACATCCTGAATCACAAGGTCAGATTGAGGCTCTGACTCTGTCAGGGTTTTCTTCCAAAATCGTTGTTTATTTGTTTGTTTGTTTGTTTGGTTGGGTGGTTTTGTTTCCTATCACATTTGTATTGTTAATATTCCCTAGTAAGGAACTCTTATTCCTATTCCCAACATCTTTGCCTGAGAGCCCTTGATCACAAAATTATAATTCGTCGGGGTGTGAGGGGTTGGTATTCTCCATCCTAGGGGAACCTCAGTTTCCCTGGCAGATACCTGTCTTTCCAAACCAAGACAGTGGGCGTGGGTGTCGTGGCCCAGGGTTTGTGATGAGCAGGGCAGGGAGGGCTGCAGCAGGTAGTTGTGGCCGAGTGGTGAAGGCAATGGACTAGAAATCCATTGGGGTTTCCCCGCGCAGGTTCGAATCCTGCCAACTACGGGGCACACGCCCCTTTTGGGCTGGGGCTGCAAGGGAGGGGCTGCTGGCAGCCCTGCCTGGCTTCTGAAGGGCCTTTCTCAGGGCAAGCAAAAGCCTGGGGGGGGCACAAGTAAGGCCTGGGGACAAAAGCCCACGGCTGCTGCTGCCAGGTCTGTGCCCTGCAGCCAAGCCACTTGGTGTGCGGGAAGCCCTGCAAGGGAAAAGAAACTCAGAGACCTTGTCAGCATCGATGCAGAAGGAAAAGGGGAAATGCAGACAGCGCCCGGAGCTGAGCATTCCATCGCCTTGCATTAGCCCCAAGTGTTAATGGCAAGGACCTGCAGCTTGACAACCTGCTCAGCACAAAGTGCCTACAACTCTGAGCTTTTACTTCAGAGTAACCGTGAGCAGCATTGAGCTGAGGCACCAGAATCTGCACAGCTGAAAGACGAGAATTCTTTCTGTTGGCAATTCCAAGCAAAGGCAAGCCATGTCGCTCCTTGGCCAGCAAAGAACTGACCTGTCAGGCAGGTGCAGTCCCGCAGCGTGCTGGGAGCGGAGCTGGATTTGTGGGCAGGGCTGCAGGCATCAGGAGGTGGCTGGATTTGAGGTGCCCTCATCAGTAGCAAGGCCCAAGGCTGCAGGCTGCCCCTGGGGGGGCCTTGAGCACGTGCAGCAGCAGCGTGGGTGGCCAAAGGGCCAGAGTCTGTGCAGGGCTGTGTCCGAGAGGTGTGGGAGCAGGGCAAGGCCAGGCCCTGGGGGTGTGGAGCACAGGGCCAAGGGAGATGAATTAGTCAGGCAGTCTATCTTGTGGGGTGGGGGAGGCCGAGCAGAGAGGAAGGGAGGGAGTGAGGGCCAGCAGTGCCCGGCAGCAGGAGGCTGCAGTGAAGGCAGTGGCAGGCAGGCCCCAGGAGAAGCAGAGTGGCGCAGCGGGAGCGTGCTGGGCCCATAACCCAGAGGTCGATGGATCGAAACCATCCTCTGCTAAGGCACTTTTTTCACCGGCGCGGCCTCGCCAAACAGCTTTTACCCTGCTTGGCTCAAGGTCTTTGGGCCACCATGGCCATAACCCTCCTCCTGTGAAGCTCGTGGCACCCCCAGCACTGTAGATGGAGCACTTGAATGATCCAGATGGCACTTCCCAAGGCCTGCCCTGAGTCAGAAAGAGCTGGTTGTCTTTTGGAAAAGACAAGACTGTTTGAGGTTTGGAGCCTGGTGCTTGTCCAAGAGGCCACGCCAGGCTTGCAGAAGGAGCTGTGCTGCTACCCTGACGGATGGTTTGGTTAGAGAGTGCCTGGAGGCCCTGCAGGAAGGCTGCACTTGGTGATAGATGTCCAAGGCGATGGACAGACAGCCAGCCCCAGCCGGGGGCATAAGGCTGAGCGAGGCTTGGCTGAGCCAGGGGCCAGGGGTGACCTGTGCAGAAGGTCCCATGGTGTAATGGTGAGCACTCTGGACTCTGAATCCAGTGATCTGAGTTCAAATCTCAGTGGGACCTCAGCCCTTTTGTTCCCTCAGGCTTTCTCTCAGCATGCTTACACCCTCCCAGCTCTACTCTGCTGCTGCTGCTGCTGCTGGTTCACTTGTGTTCTCTGATGAATCACATAGCAGCTGAGGTGGAGACCACCCACTCAAAATGGGTCAGGCACAGGAGGCTGCCCTGGGACTGTTGGCTCTGGTGTCAGATGCAAAAACAGAGACTGGGAACACACTCTGGGCAGCTCTTTCCAGATTAGACCATTCCCACAGTGACAGCAGGTGACTCCGTGTGGCATTGCTTGTGTGTCCAACCCTGTCCACTGCTCAGTCTTGCTCCTTTCCTCTGCACCTTCTTTTCCTGTTTTTCCTGCCAAATTGCTTCTACTGTTCTACAATCAGCTCAAGGAGCTCTCCCCACCTGGAGCAGTTCCCCATCATTAGAGTTACATTTGTTACCATGAGACAGGGAAGGACCTTCCTTGCACAGCAGGTGGGTGCTGAGGCAGGAAGAGAACAAAGGACCAGGACTCTCCAGCAATGCTGCACAAAGGCTTTAATGAGAAGGAGCAAAAGCAGCAGCACAGAACAGAGAGCAAGGAACAGGTGTGCAGGGCCCAGGGAGGGAAAGAGATGGGCCCCTTAGGCAGGGCCAGAGGGGATGATGCGGCGGCTTCAGCAGATCTGACCGCAGCGGGAGAGAGGCAGACACAGGCCTGAGCCCCCCAGGCCAAGGGAGCCCCCAGAAGAGATGGGAACCCCCGAGGTGCTGAGGGAGCTGCCCACAGCAGCGGACAGAGAGGATCCCACGGCTGTGCTCTGAGGGAAGGAGGTGAGGATGGGGCCCGGCAGGGTCACCACCACCGGCGAAGGCTCGATGTACACCGTGGAGTCAGCGCAGCGGGCGAGGCAGGGCTCACTGCAGCTGCTGGCAAGGGGGGTTGGGCCACAGGGGCCGCAGGGCCGTGGGGGACAGGGTCTGCAGCAAGACATCTCTCGGGGCAGGAGGCAAAGCTGCAACACAGAGCAGGGGCCACCAACCAGCCTCCTCAGCATCAGTCTGTCTCTCTGTCCCTCAGCTCTCTCCAGGGACACATTTGGTCTTCAAAACACACTCTGTGCCCACAGCTCTCACCACCCTCCTCGTGCCCCCCGAGTGGCACAGGACCCAGCACAGTGGCTTTAAGGCCCCTGTGGAAAGACAGCTCACAGCCCATCTCCACAACAGACACGGCTGTGGTAGAGATGTCCGGGGATGCACGGGGACATTTTGTTACAGCACAGCAGGTGCAAACTCTGCTGGGCACATCCCCCTGAGGCTGAGCCCCACTGATCCCCCTCTGCTGGAACAAAGGTCCCTCTTCCCAGCTGTCTCCAGCCACCAGCATAGAAAGGCTGAGGGCCCTTCAACAGTTCTGTGTCAGGGCCAGGCTGAGGCAGCCCCAGGATCAGCCTGGGCAGCCTCCACGACAGCAGTTCAGCCCACAGGGAGGGATGGAGCGGACTCAGGCTTACCTCGTTCCTCAAGGAAAGGGAGGCCAGAGACGAGGATGCAGAGCCTGCAGCAGCGCAGCCTTTTATGCTGTGTCCCAGAGCCCTGTGGGGCCACAAACATTCCTTGTTTCTGAAACATCCAAACTCCTGGGAGTGGCCACTTGCAAGGCCTTGCTGCTGATGAAATCCCTGCCTCTTTCATCTCACATCTTCTTCTTCTACTGTGTACAAGCCACAATCGTGCAATGATTTTAGAATCACTTGAGGATGAAAATGGACCTTAAAATCTTTTAGCTTGAGTCCCCTTAAATGTCTTCTACATCTCTTCTGGACAACCAGTTTCAGCATTTTACCCCTCTCAGAGGAAAAGATTCCTTCCCAATATCTAATCTACCTGCTTTCATTTTTGAACCAGTAGCCTTTGTCCCATCCCTACACACCCCCACCAATTATCCGTCCCTTTCTTAACTGAATGTCGCCTGGTAGAATGTCCCCTTCTCTAAGGGAATCTCCACAGCCACGTGTCCCTTGAAAACTAAACAAGACCCTCATGCATTTTACAACCAGAGCTCTGGCCTCAGCTTGGGAAGTTGGGACCCTCTAGAAGACAAGGAAATCAACAGGTAGGAAGGTGATCAAAGGCGTGCCGATGTCTCTCCTGAAAGACAAATTGACCCATTTCCTCACACACAAATTGACCCACTTTGCTCACTGTGTCCAGCCCCAAGGCTGGGATCTGGATGGCAGCTTTGGGGGAGAAGCTGAGGGCAGGGAGCCAAAGTTCATGGCTCCTTTTCCTGGGGCAGGCATCACTCTGCTCATTCAATTCATTTCACAGTTCAAAGGGATATTGGATCAGTCTCCCAGAGCATGTGGGAATCATTGTGATGTGGAAGAGTTGGGAAAATCCATGAGCTTCAGGCAAACCTGAATCATCCTGATGTGGAAATGAGTGCACATGGTGCCCTGGACTCAGGCATTCCAGGGATACCTGAGCACATAGCCTCTTGCCTCCAAAGTTTCTGCCTTTGTCTGGGGCATTTCCAGACCTTTTAGGACCAGTCTCAAACCACCTTGCACATCCATGTAATCCTGTGCTGCTGCTGCAGCTTTCCAGAAGGCTTTGCCTTTTGGTGCCTGCTCAGGGGCCCATGGTCAACAGGGCAACGCAGGATAATGGAGGCTGGGAGAGACCACTGGAAGTCCTCTGCTCCTGCTCTGAGAAGAACAAACTTCTCAGTTGCCTCCAGAAGCTGTGAGCCTTGTCCCATGGTCCTCTGAATGCTGCCCCTGTCAGACAGCTCCCTCTCTCCTGGGCTGCACTGCCAGGAGTGCCCTGCACCTCTGCAAGGCTACCAGGAGATGGAAAGGGCTCCTACAGCTGAGCCTCCCAGGTCTTTGAGGGGGAGGACCACCAGGAGATGACACTGAGACTGCCTGCACTTGTGCAACCTGGTGGAGATGAGCAAGGCATGGAGAGGGGCCTGGAGCTGCTGTCTCCACCACCTCCTGGTGGCTCTGGAGAGAATGAAGCCTGACTCTCCTGAGGAGTGCACTGTCAAAGGGCAAGAGGCAGCAATCACAGGTTGCAAGAAAGGAAATGCCTGGGCTGCCTGGGGGAAGACAGGGGACAGGCCTGGGAGAGGTGCACAAGGGAGAGTGACCTCTTTCTTCATCTGTGTCCATGCTTAGAAGTCAGCAGGACAAGGCCCAGAGCCTGCTGAGGAACCAGGGCTGTGTGATCTGCCCAGAGCAGTTGATAGGAGCACAAGACCTGCAGAGCTCCATGCATACCTTCTGGAAGCACCAGGTGATCCATGAGTGGGGAGAGAGGGTGGGAAAATACCCTTCATGGCAGCAGAACACTGAGGATATGACCTCTGTTATCCCTTAGGCACCTGAGTCTACAGCACCTAGTCCCGGGTAGTCCACACTGGGTGACTCAGGTTTGCCAGGAGCTCAGGGATTTTCCCAGCTCTTCCACATCACGATGACACCCACGTGCCCTGGGAGAGCACTGATCCAGTGTCCCTTTGAAATGTAAAGTGCACGGAATGGGAAACCCCATCCCTGACCCAGAAAAAAAGAGCCATGGCCTCTGGGCTCCCTGCCCTCAGCCTCTTCCCCAAAGCCACCATCCAGGTCTCTGGCCTCTGGGATGAGCAGGCTGAGGTCACTGAGGCTGTGGGTCTCTTCCAGGCAAGGACGTGGCATCTCTTTGATCACAAAACCAGGCCGTGGTACAGCCTGTGCACTGTAAGCAACTTCCCCATGCCTGTCACTCAGGCCTGCAGGGGACATCCTTCCAGCTGAACATGGACTTTCCTTGCCACTGAGCTTTGCCACCTCCCCGCAGAGTTGGGTCTCTTCCTCTCTAGGGGGTTGTGCAGTGTTGGCTTTCTGCCTCAGCTGGCCCGCAGGCTTCTGTATGTTTGTGATGAGCCATGGAAGAAATGGCTCTCAGGGTTAGCCTGAGTGCCTGCACTGAATGCTCCTGAGAGCTGACCTGAGGTGGTCCTTCATGGCTGAATGTAACTGTAGCTGCAGCCAAATTAACCATCAAGAAGAACAAGTGACAGAAGCAATGGACACTACACAAATTCATTTCAAGTCACCTTATACAGCTGCCTGGGACCTCCAAGCCAAGGGGTCTTAGGGAGCTGGGACACACATGAATCATTTCCATGTTGGGTGGTGTGAAACTGGTGAAAAATGCCTGAGATGAAAGAGGCAGGGACCTCATCAGCAGCAAGGCCTTGCAAGTGGCCACTCCCAGGAGTTTGGATGTTTCAGAAACAAGGAATGTTTGTGGCCCCACAGGGCTCTGGGACACAGCATAAAAGGCTGCGCTGCTGCAGGCTCTGCATCCTCGTCTCTGGCCTCCCTTTCCTTGAGGAACGAGGTAAGCCTGAGTCCGCTCCATCCCTCCCTGTGAGCTGACCTGCTGTCGTGGAGGCTGCCCAGGCTGATCCTGGAGCTCCCTCAGCCTGGCCCTGACACAGAACTGTTGAAGGGCCCTCAGCCTTTCCATGCTGGTGGCTGGGGACAGCTGGGAAGAGGGGCCTTTGTTCCAGCAGAGGGGGATCAGTGGGGCTCAGCCTCAGGGGGATGTGCCCAGCAGAGTTTGCACCTGCCGTGATGTAACAAAATGTCCCAGTGCATCCCCGGACATCTCTACCACAGCCGTGTCTGTTGTGGAGATGGGCTGTGAGCAGTCTTTCCACAGGGGCCTTAAAGCCACTGTGCTGGGTCCTGTGCCACTCGGGGGGCACGAGGAGGGTGGTGGGAGCTGTGGGCACAGAGTGTGTTTTGAAGACCAAATGTGTCCCTGGAGAGAGCTGAGGGACAGAGAGACAGACTGATGCTGAGGAGGCTGGTTGGTGGCCCCTGCTCTGTGTTGCAGCTTTGCCTCCTGCCCCGAGAGATGTCTTGCTGCAGACCCTGTCCCCCACGGCCCTGCGGCCCCTGTGGCCCAACCCCCCTTGCCAGCAGCTGCAGTGAGCCCTGCCTCGCCCGCTGCGCTGACTCCACGGTGTACATCGAGCCTTCGCCGGTGGTGGTGACCCTGCCGGGCCCCATCCTCACCTCCTTCCCTCAGAGCACAGCCGTGGGATCCTCTCTGTCCGCTGCTGTGGGCAGCTCCCTCAGCACCTCGGGGGTTCCCATCTCTTCTGGGGGCTCCCTTGGCCTGGGGGGCTCAGGCCTGTGTCTGCCTCTCTCCCGCTGCGGTCAGATCTGCTGAAGCCACCGCATCATCCCCTCTGGCCCTGCCTAAGGGGCCCATCTCTTTCCCTCCCTGGGCCCTGCACACCTGTTCCTTGCTCTCTGTTCTGTGCTGCTGCTTTTGCTCCTTCTCATTAAAGCCTTTGTGCAGCATTGCTGGAGAGTCCTGGTCCTTTGTTCTCTACCTCCCTCAACAACCACCTGCTCTGCCAGGCTGAGCACTGGCTGCTCTCCTGACCTTCTCAGCAGCTCCAGAAAGAACTCCCAGAAATGACACCAAAGCACCAAAGCCTCAGTCACTGAGCTTGAGTCTGGAACCTGGAGATCACAGCCCTGCAAGGTCCCATACCAGTTTGGTCCTTCTGAGAGTTAATACAGATATTTTGAGTAACTTTTCACTCCTGTCTAATCTTCTTCACCAAGGAATAGCAAAAACAATCTTCTCTCTTCTATTGGTGATGTTGGGATGTGTCAGTGGGATGAGTACAGGATTGTGGGCTGGAAAGGAGAAAAGCACTTCTTTTCATGGCTGGACATAGGCAGTGTGGCTTCCACAAAGTTTGACTGCAAAGTTCACTCTGCTAATCACTAAATTGATGAAGCATGCATAGAATATTGAATTGAAATAAAGGTTTAATGTTTTATAGGGAGAATGTGCATTCAGAAGTGTAGTGTGTGCAAAGGCTATGGATACAAGATTAAAAGGGTGCAAAAGGGTTTAGCAGCACTTGATCCACTGTCAAAGCAAGGGCTTAATTACAAATTCACAGGGACAACATTCATACCATTGTCAGTTCTCTCTCTCTCTCTGTCTCTCTGACACACACACACACACACACACACACACACACACAGACTCTGTATTTAGGTGTGTAAATGTATCTATCAAAAATGCCCCTCAGGCTCACAGAAACACTCACATCAAATCCCTTTGTGTTTCTGAACCAAGTGTGGGCTGTTACCTAGGGGAGTGTGGGGGGGTATGTGTGTGGATTAAACCAGGCCTCATCATCAGTGAGTAGCCCAGCTTTACGGCTCTGAAGCTGTGAGAGAGGTTTCACCCAGAGGGAGGTGCTGGCACAGCCTGCTGTGGTCCAGGTGAGGCCTCCAGGAGCCTCACTCAGGACAGGGCTGTTTAAAGGCTCACAAGATGGAATTGCCTTAGACACCAGAGATGGAACCTTCCGTTTCCAAATTTCTTTTCCAAAGCTGCAGCTACAATGGTGGTCATCCACTTGGGCTGCAATTCACTGGGAGAATGTTCCACGGCTGTCGTGGGATGACTGATTTTGTTTGTTTTTGTTGTTGCTTCTTTTTCCCTTGTTGTGCCTTAATTGTCCTGGAAGTAATAGAGTGCGTGTTGCCAAGGAACTTGGGTCTGGCGTCCTTTAATATCAAATCTGGCTTTTGCTGATCCCCTTGCCAGTGCATTTTGAGGCAATCTCCAAGAGTTGTTTAAGAGGAGCCTTGGCCTGGAGTGCGTGGGCGTGGGTGTCGTGGCCCAGGGTTTGTGATGAGCAGGGCAGGGAGGGCTGCAGCAGGTAGTTGTGGCCGAGTGGTGAAGGCGATGGACTAGAAATCCATTGGGGTTTCCCCGCGCAGGTTCGAATCCTGCCAACTACGGGGCACACGCCCCTTTTGGGCTGGGGCTGCAAGGGAGGGGCTGCTGGCAGCCCTGCCTGGCTTCTGAAGGGCCTTTCTCAGGGCAAGCAAAAGCCTGGGGGGGGCACAAGTAAGGCCTGGGGACAAAAGCCCACGGCTGCTGCTGCCAGGTCTGTGCCCTGCAGCCAAGCCACTTGGTGTGCGGGAAGCCCTGCAAGGGAAAAGAAACTCAGAGACCTTGTCAGCATCGATGCAGAAGGAAAAGGGGAAATGCAGACAGCGCCTGGAGCTGAGCATTCCATCGCCTTGCATTAGCCCCAAGTGTGAATGGCAAGGACCTGCAGCTTGACAACCTGCTCAGCACAAAGTGCCTACAACTCTGAGCTTTTACTTCAGAGTAACCGTGAGCAGCATTGAGCTGAGGCACCAGAATCTGCACAGCTGAAAGACGAGAATTCTTTCTGTTGGCAATTCCAAGCAAAGGCAAGCCATGTCGCTCCTTGGCCAGCAAAGAACTGACCTGTCAGGCAGGTGCAGTCCCGCAGCGTGCTGGGAGCGGAGCTGGATTTGTGGGCAGGGCTGCAGGCATCAAGAGGTGGCTGGATTTGAGGTGCCCTCATCAGTAGCAAGGCCCAAGGCTGCAGGCTGCCCCTGGGGGGGCCTTGAGCACGTGCAGCAGCAGCGTGGGTGGCCAAAGGGCCAGAGTCTGTGCAGGGCTGTGTCCGAGAGGTGTGGGAGCAGGGCAAGGCCAGGCCCTGGGGGTGTGGAGCACAGGGCCAAGGGAGATGAATTAGTCAGGGAGTCTATCTTGTGGGGTGGGGGAGGCCGAGCAGAGAGGAAGGGAGGGAGTGAGGGCCAGCAGTGCCCGGCAGCAGGAGGCTGCAGTGAAGGCAGTGGCAGCCAGGCCCCAGGAGAAGCAGAGTGGCGCAGCGGGAGCGTGCTGGGCCCATAACCCAGAGGTCGATGGATCGAAACCATCCTCTGCTAAGGCACTTTTTTCACCGGCGCGGCCTCGCCAAACAGCTTTTACCCTGCTTGGCTCAAGGTCTTTGGGCCACCATGGTCATAACCCTCCTCCTGTGAAGCTCGTGGCACCCCCAGCACTGTAGATGGAGCACTTGAATGATCCAGATGGCACTTCCCAAGGCCTGCCCTGAGTCAGAAAGAGCTGGTTGTCTTTTGGAAAAGACAAGACTGTTTGAGGTTTGGAGCCTGGTGCTTGTCCAAGAGGCCACGCCAGGCTTGCAGAAGGAGCTGTGCTGCTACCCTGACGGATGGTTTGGTTAGAGAGTGCCTGGAGGCCCTGCAGGAAGGCTGCACTTGGTGATAGATGTCCAAGGCGATGGACAGACAGCCAGCCCCAGCCGGGGGCATAAGGCTGAGCGAGGCTTGGCTGAGCCAGGGGCCAGGGGTGACCTGTGCAGAAGGTCCCATGGTGTAATGGTGAGCACTCTGGACTCTGAATCCAGTGATCTGAGTTCAAATCTCAGTGGGACCTCAGCCCTTTTGTTCCCTCAGGCTTTCTCTCAGCATGCTTACACCCTCCCAGCTCTACTCTGCTGCTGCTGCTGCTGCTGGTTCACTTGTGTTCTCTGATGAATCACATAGCAGCTGAGGTGGAGACCACCCACTCAAAATGGGTCAGGCACAGGAGGCTGCCCTGGGACTGTTGGCTCTGGTGTCAGATGCAAAAACAGAGACTGGGAACACACTCTGGGCAGCTCTTTCCAGATTAGACCATTCCCACAGTGACAGCAGGTGACTCCGTGTGGCATTGCTTGTGTGTCCAACCCTGTCCACTGCTCAGTCTTGCTCCTTTCCTCTGCACCTTCTTTTCCTGTTTTTCCTGCCAAATTGCTTCTACTGTTCTGCAATCAGCTCAAGGAGCTCTCCCCACCTGGAGCAGTTCCCCATCATTAGGGTTACATTTGTTACCATGAGACAGGGAAGGACCTTCCTTGCACAGCAGGTGGGTGCTGAGGCAGGAAGAGAACAAAGGACCAGGACTCTCCAGCAATGCTGCACAAAGGCTTTAATGAGAAGGAGCAAAAGCAGCAGCACAGAACAGAGAGCAAGGAACAGGTGTGCAGGGCCCAGGGAGGGAAAGAGATGGGCCCCTTAGGCAGGGCCAGAGGGGATGATGCGGCGGCTTCAGCAGATCTGACCGCAGCGGGAGAGAGGCAGACACAGGCCTGAGCCCCCCAGGCCAAGGGAGCCCCCAGAAGAGATGGGAACCCCCGAGGTGCTGAGGGAGCTGCCCACAGCAGCGGACAGAGAGGATCCCACGGCTGTGCTCTGAGGGAAGGAGGTGAGGATGGGGCCCGGCAGGGTCACCACCACCGGCGAAGGCTCGATGTACACCGTGGAGTCAGCGCAGCGGGCGAGGCAGGGCTCACTGCAGCTGCTGGCAAGGGGGGTTGGGCCACAGGGGCCGCAGGGCCGTGGGGGACAGGGTCTGCAGCAAGACATCTCTCGGGGCAGGAGGCAAAGCTGCAACACAGAGCAGGGGCCACCAACCAGCCTCCTCAGCATCAGTCTGTCTCTCTGTCCCTCAGCTCTCTCCAGGGACACATTTGGTCTTCAAAACACACTCTGTGCCCACAGCTCCCACCACCCTCCTCGTGCCCCCCGAGTGGCACAGGACCCAGCACAGTGGCTTTAAGGCCCCTGTGGAAAGACTGCTCACAGCCCATCTCCACAACAGACACGGCTGTGGTAGAGATCTCCAGGGATCACGGGGACATTTTGTTACAGCACAGCAGTTGCAAACTCTGCTGGGCACATCCCCCTGAGGCTGAGCCCCACTGATCCCCCTCTGCTGGAACAAAGATCCCTCTTCCCAGCTGTCTCCAGCCACCAGCATAGAAAGGCTGAGGGCCCTTCAACAGTTCTGTGTCAGGGCCAGGCTGAGGCAGCCCCAGGATCAGCCTGGGCAGCCTCCACGACAGCAGTTCAGCCCACAGGGAGGGATGGAGCGGACTCAGGCTTACCTCGTTCCTCAAGGAAAGGGAGGCCAGAGACGAGGATGCAGAGCCTGCAGCAGCGCAGCCTTTTATGCTGTGTCCCAGAGCCCTGTGGGGCCACAAACATTCCTTGTTTCTGAAACATCCAAACTCCTGGGAGTGGCCACTTGCAAGGCCTTGCTGCTGATGAAATCCCTGCCTCTTTCATCTCACATCTTCTTCTTCTACTGTGTACAAGCCACAATCGTGCAATGATTTTAGAATCACTTGAGGATGAAAATGGACCTTAAAATCTTTTAGCTTGAGTCCCCTTAAATGTCTTCTACATCTCTTCTGGACAACCAGTTTCAGCATTTTACCCCTCTCAGAGGAAAAGATTCCTTCCCAATATCTAATCTACCTGCTTTCATTTTTGAACCAGTAGCCTTTGTCCCATCCCTACACACCCCCACCAATTATCCGTCCCTTTCTTAACTGAATGTCGCCTGGTAGAATGTCCCCTTCTCTAAGGGAATCTCCACAGCCACGTGTCCCTTGAAAACTAAACAAGACCCTCATGCATTTTACAACCAGAGCTCTGGCCTCAGCTTGGGAAGTTGGGACCCTCTAGAAGACAAGGAAATCAACAGGTAGGAAGGTGATCAAAGGCGTGCCGATGTCTCTCCTGAAAGACAAATTGACCCATTTCCTCACACACAAATTGACCCACTTTGCTCACTGTGTCCAGCCCCAAGGCTGGGATCTGGATGGCAGCTTTGGGGGAGAAGCTGAGGGCAGGGAGCCAAAGTTCATGGCTCCTTTTCCTGGGGCAGGCATCACTCTGCTCATTCAATTCATTTCACAGTTCAAAGGGATATTGGATCAGTCTCCCAGAGCATGTGGGAATCATTGTGATGTGGAAGAGTTGGGAAAATCCATGAGCTTCAGGCAAACCTGAATCATCCTGATGTGGAAATGAGTGCACATGGTGCCCTGGACTCAGGCATTCCAGGGATACCTGAGCACATAGCCTCTTGCCTCCAAAGTTTCTGCCTTTGTCTGGGGCATTTCCAGACCTTTTAGGACCAGTCTCAAACCACCTTGCACATCCATGTAATCCTGTGCTGCTGCTGCAGCTTTCCAGAAGGCTTTGCCTTTTGGTGCCTGCTCAGGGGCCCATGGTCAACAGGGCAACGCAGGATAATGGAGGCTGGGAGAGACCACTGGAAGTCCTCTGCTCCTGCTCTGAGAAGAACAAACTTCTCAGTTGCCTCCAGAAGCTGTGAGCCTTGTCCCATGGTCCTCTGAATGCTGCCCCTGTCAGACAGCTCCCTCTCTCCTGGGCTGCACTGCCAGGAGTGCCCTGCACCTCTGCAAGGCTACCAGGAGATGGAAAGGGCTCCTACAGCTGAGCCTCCCAGGTCTTTGAGGGGGAGGACCACCAGGAGATGACACTGAGACTGCCTGCACTTGTGCAACCTGGTGGAGATGAGCAAGGCATGGAGAGGGGCCTGGAGCTGCTGTCTCCACCACCTCCTGGTGGCTCTGGAGAGAATGAAGCCTGACTCTCCTGAGGAGTGCACTGTCAAAGGGCAAGAGGCAGCAATCACAGGTTGCAAGAAAGGAAATGCCTGGGCTGCCTGGGGGAAGACAGGGGACAGGCCTGGGAGAGGTGCACAAGGGAGAGTGACCTCTTTCTTCATCTGTGTCCATGCTGAGAAGTCAGCAGGACAAGGCCCAGAGCCTGCTGAGGAACCAGGGCTGTGTGATCTGCCCAGAGCAGTTGATAGGAGCACAAGACCTGCAGAGCTCCATGCAGACCTTCTGGAAGCACCAGGTGATCCATGAGTGGGGAGAGAGGGTGGGAAAATACCCTTCATGGCAGCAGAACACTGAGGATATGACCTCTGTTATCCCTTAGGCACCTGAGTCTACAGCACCTAGTCCCGGGTAGTCCACACTGGGTGACTCAGGTTTGCCAGGAGCTCAGGGATTTTCCCAGCTCTTCCACATCACGATGACACCCACGTGCCCTGGGAGAGCACTGATCCAGTGTCCCTTTGAAATGTAAAGTGCACGGAATGGGAAACCCCATCCCTGACCCAGAAAAAAAGAGCCATGGCCTCTGGGCTCCCTGCCCTCGGCCTCTTCCCCAAAGCCACCATCCAGGTCTCTGGCCTCTGGGATGAGCAGGCTGAGGTCACTGAGGCTGTGGGTCTCTTCCAGGCAAGGACGTGGCATCTCTTTGATCACAAAACCAGGCCGTGGTACAGCCTGTGCACTGTAAGCAACTTCCCCATGCCTGTCACTCAGGCCTGCAGGGGACATCCTTCCAGCTGAACATGGACTTTCCTTGCCACTGAGCTTTGCCACCTCCCCGCAGAGTTGTGTCTCTTCCTCTCTAGGGGGTTGTGCAGTGTTGGCTTTCTGCCTCAGCTGGCCCGCAGGCTTCTGTATGTTTGTGATGAGCCATGGAAGAAATGGCTCTCAGGGTTAGCCTGAGTGCCTGCACTGAATGCTCCTGAGAGCTGACCTGAGGTGGTCCTTCATGGCTGAATGTAACTGTAGCTGCAGCCAAATTAACCATCAAGAAGAACAAGTGACAGAAGCAATGGACACTACACAAATTCATTTCAAGTCACCTTATACAGCTGCCTGGGACCTCCAAGCCAAGGGGTCTTAGGGAGCTGGGACACACATGAATCATTTCCACGTTGGGTGGTGTGAAACTGGTGAAAAATGCCTGAGATGAAAGAGGCAGGGACCTCATCAGCAGCAAGGCCTTGCAAGTGGCCACTCCCAGGAGTTTGGATGTTTCAGAAACAAGGAATGTTTGTGGCCCCACAGGGCTCTGGGACACAGCATAAAAGGCTGCGCTGCTGCAGGCTCTGCATCCTCGTCTCTGGCCTCCCTTTCCTTGAGGAACGAGGTAAGCCTGAGTCCGCTCCATCCCTCCCTGTGAGCTGACCTGCTGTCGTGGAGGCTGCCCAGGCTGATCCTGGGGCTCCCTCAGCCTGGCCCTGACACAGAACTGTTGAAGGGCCCTCAGCCTTTCCATGCTGGTGGCTGGGGACAGCTGGGAAGAGGGGCCTTTGTTCCAGCAGAGGGGGATCAGTGGGGCTCAGCCTCAGGGGGATGTGCCCAGCAGAGTTTGCACCTGCCGTGCTGTAACAAAATGTCCCAGTGCATCCCCGGACATCTCTACCACAGCCGTGTCTGTTGTGGAGATGGGCTGTGAGCAGTCTTTCCACAGGGGCCTTAAAGCCACTGTGCTGGGTCCTGTGCCACTCGGGGGGCACGAGGAGGGTGGTGGGAGCTGTGGGCACAGAGTGTGTTTTGAAGACCAAATGTGTCCCTGGAGAGAGCTGAGGGACAGAGAGACAGACTGATGCTGAGGAGGCTGGTTGGTGGCCCCTGCTCTGTGTTGCAGCTTTGCCTCCTGCCCCGAGAGATGTCTTGCTGCAGACCCTGTCCCCCACGGCCCTGCGGCCCCTGTGGCCCAACCCCCCTTGCCAGCAGCTGCAGTGAGCCCTGCCTCGCCCGCTGCGCTGACTCCACGGTGTACATCGAGCCTTCGCCGGTGGTGGTGACCCTGCCGGGCCCCATCCTCACCTCCTTCCCTCAGAGCACAGCCGTGGGATCCTCTCTGTCCGCTGCTGTGGGCAGCTCCCTCAGCACCTCGGGGGTTCCCATCTCTTCTGGGGGCTCCCTTGGCCTGGGGGGCTCAGGCCTGTGTCTGCCTCTCTCCCGCTGCGGTCAGATCTGCTGAAGCCGCCGCATCATCCCCTCTGGCCCTGCCTAAGGGGCCCATCTCTTTCCCTCCCTGGGCCCTGCACACCTGTTCCTTGCTCTCTGTTCTGTGCTGCTGCTTTTGCTCCTTCTCATTAAAGCCTTTGTGCAGCATTGCTGGAGAGTCCTGGTCCTTTGTTCTCTACCTCCCTCAACAACCACCTGCTCTGCCAGGCTGAGCACTGGCTGCTCTCCTGACCTTCTCAGCAGCTCCAGAAAGAACTCCCAGAAATGACACCAAAGCACCAAAGCCTCAGTCACTGAGCTTGAGTCTGGAACCTGGAGATCACAGCCCTGCAAGGTCCCATACCAGTTTGGTCCTTCTGAGAGTTAATACAGATATTTTGAGTAACTTTTCACTCCTGTCTAATCTTCTTCACCAAGGAATAGCAAAAACAATCTTCTCTCTTCTATTGGTGATGTTGGGATGTGTCAGTGGGATGAGTACAGGATTGTGGGCTGGAAAGGAGAAAAGCACTTCTTTTCATGGCTGGACATAGGCAGTGTGGCTTCCACAAAGTTTGACTGCAAAGTTCACTCTGCTAATCACTAAATTGATGAAGCATGCATAGAATATTGAATTGAAATAAAGGTTTAATGTTTTATAGGGAGAATGTGCATTCAGAAGTGTAGTGTGTGCAAAGGCTATGGATACAAGATTAAAAGGGTGCAAAAGGGTTTAGCAGCACTTGATCCACTGTCAAAGCAAGGGCTTAATTACAAATTCACAGGGACAACATTCATACCATTGTCAGTTCTCTCTCTCTCTCTGTCTCTCTGACACACACACACACACACACACACACACAGACTCTGTATTTAGGTGTGTAAATGTATCTATCAAAAATGCCCCTCAGGCTCACAGAAACACTCACATCAAATCCCTTTGTGTTTCTGAACCAAGTGTGGGCTGTTACCTAGGGGAGTGTGGGGGGGTATGTGTGTGGATTAAACCAGGCCTCATCATCAGTGAGTAGCCCAGCTTTACGGCTCTGAAGCTGTGAGAGAGGTTTCACCCAGAGGGAGGTGCTGGCACAGCCTGCTGTGGTCCAGGTGAGGCCTCCAGGAGCCTCACTCAGGACAGGGCTGTTTAAAGGCTCACAAGATGGAATTGCCTTAGACACCAGAGATGGAACCTTCCGTTTCCAAATTTCTTTTCCAAAGCTGCAGCTACAATGGTGGTCATCCACTTGGGCTGCAATTCACTGGGAGAATGTTCCACGGCTGTCGTGGGATGACTGATTTTGTTTGTTTTTGTTGTTGCTTGTTTTTCCCTTGTTGTGCCTTAACTGTCCTGGAAGTATTAGAGTGCGTGTTGCCAAGGAACTTGGTTCTGGCATCCTTTAATATCAAATCTGGCTTTTGCTGATCCCCTTGCCAGTGCATTTTGAGGCAATCTCCAAGAGTTGTTTAAGAGGAGCCTTGGCCTGGAGTGCGTGGGCGTGGGTGTCGTGGCCCAGGGTTTGTGATGAGCAGGGCAGGGAGGGCTGCAGCAGGTAGTTGTGGCCGAGTGGTGAAGGCGATGGACTAGAAATCCATTGGGGTTTCCCCGCGCAGGTTCGAATCCTGCCAACTACGGGGCACACGCCCCTTTTGGGCTGGGGCTGCAAGGGAGGGGCTGCTGGCAGCCCTGCCTGGCTTCTGAAGGGCCTTTCTCAGGGCAAGCAAAAGCCTGGGGGGGGCACAAGTAAGGCCTGGGGACAAAAGCCCACGGCTGCTGCTGCCAGGTCTGTGCCCTGCAGTCAAGCCACTTGGTGTGCGGGAAGCCCTGCAAGGGAAAAGAAACTCAGAGACCTTGTCAGCATCGATGCAGAAGGAAAAGGGGAAATGCAGACAGCGCCTGGAGCTGAGCATTCCATCGCCTTGCATTAGCCCCAAGTGTGAATGGCAAGGACCTGCAGCTTGACAACCTGCTCAGCACAAAGTGCCTACAACTCTGAGCTTTTACTTCAGAGTAACCGTGAGCAGCATTGAGCTGAGGCACCAGAATCTGCACAGCTGAAAGACGAGAATTCTTTCTGTTGGCAATTCCAAGCAAAGGCAAGCCGTGTCGCTCCTTGGCCAGCAAAGAACTGACCTGTCAGGCAGGTGCAGTCCCGCAGCGTGCTGGGAGCGGAGCTGGATTTGTGGGCAGGGCTGCAGGCATCAAGAGGTGGCTGGATTTGAGGTGCCCTCATCAGTAGCAAGGCCCAAGGCTGCAGGCTGCCCCTGGGGGGGCCTTGAGCACGTGCAGCAGCAGCGTGGGTGGCCAAAGGGCCAGAGTCTGTGCAGGGCTGTGTGCGGGAGGTGTGGGAGCAGGGCAAGGCAAGGCCCTGGGGGTGTGGAGCACAGGGCCAAGGGAGATGAATTAGTCAGGGAGTCTATCTTGTGGGGTGGGGGAGGCCGAGCAGAGAGGAAGGGAGGGAGTGAGGGCCAGCAGTGCCCGGCAGCAGGAGGCTGCAGTGAAGGCAGTGGCAGCCAGGCCCCAGGAGAAGCAGAGTGGCGCAGCGGGAGCGTGCTGGGCCCATAACCCAGAGGTCGATGGATCGAAACCATCCTCTGCTAAGGCACTTTTTTCATCGGCGCGGCCTCGCCCAACAGCTTTTACCCTGCTTGGCTCAAGGTCTTTGGGCCACCATGGCCATAACCCTCCTCCTGTGAAGCTCGTGGCACCCCCAGCACTGTAGATGGAGCACTTGAATGATCCAGATGGCACTTCCCAAGGCCTGCCCTGAGTCAGAAAGAGCTGGTTGCCATTTGGAAAAGACAAGACTGTTTGAGGTTTGGAGCCTGGTGCTTGTCCAAGAGGCCACGCCAGGCTTGCAGAAGGAGCTGTGCTGCTACCCTGACGGATGGTTTGGTTAGAGAGTGCCTGGAGGCCCTGCAGGAAGGCTGCACTTGGTGATAGATGTCTAAGGTGATGGACAGACAGCCAGCCCCAGCTGGGGGCATAAGGCTGAGCGAGGCTCGGCTGAGCCAGGGGCCAGGGGTGACCTGTGCAGAAGGTCCCATGGTGTAATGGTGAGCACTCTGGACTCTGAATCCAGTGATCTGAGTTCAAATCTCAGTGGGACCTCAGCCCTTTTGTTCCCTCAGGCTTTCTCTCAGCATGCTTACACCCTCCCAGCTCTACTCTGCTGCTGCTGCTGCTGCTGGTTCACTTGTGTTCTCTGATGAATCACATAGCAGCTGAGGTGGAGACCACCCACTCAAAATGGGTCAGGCACAGGAGGCTGCCCTGGGACTGTTGGCTCTGGTGTCAGATGCAAAAACAGAGACTGGGAACACACTCTGGGCAGCTCTTTCCAGATTAGACCATTCCCACAGTGACAGCAGGTGACTCCGTGTGGCATTGCTTGTGTCTCCAACCCTGTCCACTGCTCAGTCTTGCTCCTTTCCTCTGCACCTTCTTTTCCTGTTTTTCCTGCCAAATTGCTTCTACTGTTCTGCAATCAGCTCAAGGAGCTCTCCCCACCTGGAGCAGTTCCCCATCATTAGGGTTACATTTGTTACCATGAGACAGGGAAGGACCTTCCTTGCACAGCAGGTGGGTGCTGAGGCAAGAAGAGAACAAAGGACCAGGACTCTCCAGCAATGCTGCACAAAGGCTTTAATGAGAAGGAGCAAAAGCAGCAGCACAGAACAGAGAGCAAGGAACAGGTGTGCAGGGCCCAGGGAGGGAAAGAGATGGGCCCCTTGGGCAGGGCCAGAGGGGATGATGCGGCGGCTTCAGCAGATCTGACCGCAGCGGGAGAGAGGCAGACACAGGCCTGAGCCCCCCAGGCCAAGGGAGCCCCCAGAAGAGATGGGAACCCCCGAGGTGCTGAGGGAGCTGCCCACAGCAGCGGACAGAGAGGATCCCACGGCTGTGCTCTGAGGGAAGGAGGTGAGGATGGGGCCCGGCAGGGTCACCACCACCGGCGAAGGCTCGATGTACACCGTGGAGTCAGCGCAGCGGGCGAGGCAGGGCTCACTGCAGCTGCTGGCAAGGGGGGTTGGGCCACAGGGGCCGCAGGGCCGTGGGGGACAGGGTCTGCAGCAAGACATCTCTCGGGGCAGGAGGCAAAGCTGCAACACAGAGCAGGGGCCACCAACCAGCCTCCTCAGCATCAGTCTGTCTCTCTGTCCCTCAGCTCTCTCCAGGGACACATTTGGTCTTCAAAACACACTCTGTGCCCACAGCTCCCACCACCATCCACGTGCCCCCCAAGTGGCACAGGACCCAGCACAGTGGCTTTAAGGCCCCTGTGGAAAGACAGCTCACAGCCCATCTCCACAACAGACACGGCTGTGGTAGAGATGTCCGGGGATGCACGGGGACATTTTGTTACAGCACGGCAGGTGCAAACTCTGCTGGGCACATCCCCCTGAGGCTGAGCCCCACTGATCCCCCTCTGCTGGAACAAAGGCCCCTCTTCCCAGTTGTCCCCAGCCACGAGCATAGAAAGGCTGAGGGCCCTTCAACAGTTCTGTGTCAGGGCCAGGCTGAGGCAGCCCCAGGATCAGCCTGGGCAGCCTCCACGACAGCAGGTCAGCTCACAGGGAGGGATGGAGCGGACTCAGGCTTACCTCGTTCCTCAAGGAAAGGGAGGCCAGAGACGAGGATGCAGAGCCTGCACCAGCACAACCTTTTATGCTGTGTCCCAGAGCCCTGTGGGGCCACATACATTCCTTGTTTCTGAAACATCCAAACTCCTGGGAGTGGCCACCTGCAAGGCCTTGCTGCTGATGAGGTCCCTGCCTCTTTCATCTCAGGCATTTTTCACCAATTTCACACCACCCAACGTGGAAATGATTCATGTGTGTCCCAGCTCCCTAAGACCCCTTGGCTTGGAGGTCCCAGGCCGCTGTATAAGGTGACTTGAAATGAATTTGTGTAGTGTCTACTGCTTCTGTCACTTGTTCTTCTTGATGGTTAATTTGGCTGCAGCTACAGTTACATTCAGCCATGAAGGGCCACCTCAGGTCAGCTCTCAGGAGCATTCAGTGCAGGCACTCAGGCTAACCCTGAGAGCCATTTCTTCCATGGCTCATCACAAACATACAGAAGCCTGCGGGCCAGCTGAGGCAGAAAGCCAACACTGCACAACCCCCTAGAGAGGAAGAGACTCAACTCTGCGGGGAGGTGGCAAAGCTCAGTGGCAAGGAAAGTCCATGTTCAGCTGGAAGGATGTCCCCTGCAGGCCTGA
Source organism: Phylloscopus collybita (assembly GCA_027886175.1). NCBI lineage: Eukaryota > Metazoa > Chordata > Aves > Passeriformes > Phylloscopidae > Phylloscopus > Phylloscopus collybita. The sequence continues at coordinate 19,248,047 of JAJNNQ010000003.1, read as the reverse complement.
GTGACAGGCATGGGGAAGTTGCTTCCAGTGCACAGGCTGTACCACGGCCTGGTTTTGTGATCAAAGAGATGCCACGTCCTTGCCTGGAAGAGACCCACAGCCTCACTGACCTCAGCCTGCTCATCCCAGAGGCCAGAGACCTGGATGGTGGCTTTGGGGAAGAGGCCGAGGGCAGGGAGCCCAGAGGCCATGGCTCTTTTTTTCTGGGTCAGGGATGGGGTTTCCCATTCCGTGCACTTTACATTTCAAAGGGACACTGGATCAGTGCTCTCCCAGGGCACGTGGGTGTCATCGTGATGTGGAAGAGCTGGGAAAATCCCTGAGCTCCTGGCAAACCTGAGTCACCCAGTGTGGACTACCCCGGACTAGGTGCTGTAGACTCAGGTGCCTAAGGGATAACAGAGGTCATATCCTCAGTGTTCTGCTACCATGAAGGGTATTTTCCCACCCTCTCTCCCCACTCATGGATCACCTGGTGCTTCCAGAAGGTCTGCATGGAGCTCTGCAGGTCTTGTGCTCCTATCAACTGCTCTGGGCAGATCACACAGCCCTGGTTCCTCAGCAGGCTCTGGGCCTTGTCCTGCTGACTTCTAAGCACAGACACAGATGAAGAAAGAGGTCACTCTCCCTTGTGCACCTCTCCCAGGCCTGTCCATTGTCTTCCCCCAGGGAGCCCGGGCATTTCCTTTCTTGCAACCTGTGATTGCTGCCTCTTGCCCTTTGACAGTGCACTCCTCAGGAGAGTCAGGCTTCATTCTCTCCAGAGCCACCAGGAGGTGGTGGAGACAGCAGCTCCAGGCCCCTCTCCATGCCTTGCTCTTCTCCACCAGGTTGCACAAGTGCAGACAGCCTCAGTGTCATGTCCTGGTGGTCCTCCCCCTCAAAGACCTGGGAGGCTCAGCTGTAGGAGCCCTTTCCATCTCCTGGCAGCCTTGCAGAGGTGCAGGGCACTCCTGGCAGTGCAGCCCAGGAGAGAGGGAGCTGTCTGACAGGGGCAGCATTCAGAGGACCATGGGACAAGGCTCACAGCTTCTGGAGGCAACTGAGAAGTTTGTTCTTCTCAGAGCAGGAGCAGAGGACTTCCAGTTGTCTCTCCCAGCCTCCATTATCCTGCGTTGCCTTGTGTCTCATGGGCCCCTGAGCAGGCACCAAAAGGCAAAGCCTTCTGGAAAGCTGCAGCAGCAGCACAGGATTACATGGATGTGGAAGGTGGTTTGGGACTGGTCCTAAAAGGTCTGGAAATGCCCCAGACAAAGGCAGAAACTTTGGAGGCAAGAGGCTTTGTGCTCAGGTATCCCTGGGATGCCTGAGTCCAGGGCACCATGTGCACTCATTTCCACATCAGGATGATTCAGGTTTGCCTGAAGCTCATGGATTTTCCCAACTCTTCCACATCACAATGATTCCCACATGCTCTGGGAGACTGATCCAATATCCCTTTGAACTGTGAAATGAATTGAATGAGCAGAGTGATGCCTGCCCCAGGAAAAGGAGCCATGAGCTTTGGCTCCCTGCCCTCAGCTTCTCCCCCAAAGTTGCCATCCAGATCCCAGCCTTGGGGCTGGACACAGTGAGCAAAGTGGTTCAATTTGTGTGTGAGGAAATGGGTCAATTTGTCTTTCAGGAGAGACATCGGCACGCCTTTGATCACCTTCCTACCTGTTGATTTCCTTGTCTTCTAGAGGGTCCCAACTTCCCAAGCTGAGGCCAGAGCTCTGGTTGTAAAATGCATGAGGGTCTTGTTTAGTTTTCAAGGGACACGTGGCTGTGGAGATTTTCTTAGAGAAGTCTACCAGGCGACATTCAGTTAAGAAAGGGACGGATAATTGGTGGGGGTGTGTAGGAATGGGACAAAGGCTACTGGTTCAAAAATGAAAGCAGGTAGATTAGATATTGGGAAGGAATCTTTTCCTCTGAGAGGGGTAAGATGATGAAACTGGTTGTCCAGAAGAGACGTAGAAGCCATTTAAGTGGACTCAAGCTAGATGATTTTAAGGTCCATTTTCATCCTCAAGCGATTCTAAAATCATTGCACGATTCTGGGTTGCACACAGTGGGAGAAGAAGATGTGAGATGAAAGAGACAGGGACCTCATCAGCAGCAAGGCCTTGCAAGTGGCCACTCCCAGGAGTTTGGATGTTTCAGAAACAAGGAATGTTTGTGGCCCCACAGGGCTCTGGGACACGGCATAAAAGGCTGCGCTGCTGCAGGCTCTGCATCCTCGTCTCTGGCCTCCCTTTCCTTGAGGAACGAGGTAAGCCTGAGTCCGCTCCATCCCTCCCTGTGAGCTGAACTGCTGTCGTGGAGGCTGCCCAGGCTGATCCTGGGGCTGCCTCAGCCTGGCCCTGACACAGAACTGTTGAAGGGCCCTCAGCCTTTCCATGCTGGTGGCTGGAGACAGCTGGGAAGAGGGACCTTTGTTCCAGCAGAGGGGGATCAGTGGGGCTCAGCCTCAGGGGGATGTGCCCAGCAGAGTTTGCACCTGCCGTGCTGTAACAAAATGTCCCCGTGCATCCCCGGACATCTCTACCACAGCCGTGTCTGTTGTGGAGATGGGCTGTGAGCAGTCTTTCCACAGGGGCCTTAAAGCCACTGTGCTGGGTCCTGTGCCACTCGGGGGGCACGAGGAGGGTGGTGGGAGCTGTGGGCACAGAGTGTGTTTTGAAGACCAAATGTGTCCCTGGAGAGAGCTGAGGGACAGAGAGACAGACTGATGCTGAGGAGGCTGGTTGGTGGCCCCTGCTCTGTGTTGCAGCTTTGCCTCCTGCCCCGAGAGATGTCTTGCTGCAGACCCTGTCCCCCACGGCCCTGCGGCCCCTGTGGCCCAACCCCCCTTGCCAGCAGCTGCAGTGAGCCCTGCCTCGCCCGCTGCGCTGACTCCACGGTGTACATCGAGCCTTCGCCGGTGGTGGTGACCCTGCCGGGCCCCATCCTCACCTCCTTCCCTCAGAGCACAGCCGTGGGATCCTCTCTGTCCGCTGCTGTGGGCAGCTCCCTCAGCACCTCGGGGGTTCCCATCTCTTCTGGGGGCTCCCTTGGCCTGGGGGGCTCAGGCCTGTGTCTGCCTCTCTCCCGCTGCGGTCAGATCTGCTGAAGCCACCGCATCATCCCCTCTGGCCCTGCCTAAGGGGCCCATCTCTTTCCCTCCCTGGGCCCTGCACACCTGTTCCTTGCTCTCTGTTCTGTGCTGCTGCTTTTGCTCCTTCTCATTAAAGCCTTTGTGCAGCATTGCTGGAGAGTCCTGGTCCTTTGTTCTCTTCTTGCCTCAGCACCCACCTGCTGTGCAAGGAAGGTCCTTCCCTGTCTCATGGTAACAAATGTAACCCTAATGATGGGGAACTGCTCCAGGTGGGGAGAGCTCCTTGAACTGATTGCAGAACAGTAGAAGCAATTTGGCAGGAAAAACAGGAAAAGAAGGTGCAGAGGAAAGGAGCAAGACTGAGCAGTGGACAGGGTTGGAGACACAAGCAATGCCACACGGAGTCACCTGCTGTCACTGTGGGAATGGTCTAATCTGGAAAGAGCTGCCCAGAGTGTGTTCCCAGTCTCTGTTTTTGCATCTGACACCAGAGCCAACAGTCCCAGGGCAGCCTCCTGTGCCTGACCCATTTTGAGTGGGTGGTCTCCACCTCAGCTGCTATGTGATTCATCAGAGAACACAAGTGAACCAGCAGCAGCAGCAGCAGCAGAGTAGAGCTGGGAGGGTGTAAGCATGCTGAGAGAAAGCCTGAGGGAACAAAAGGGCTGAGGTCCCACTGAGATTTGAACTCAGATCACTGGATTCAGAGTCCAGAGTGCTCACCATTACACCATGGGACCTTCTGCACAGGTCACCCCTGGCCCCTGGCTCAGCCGAGCCTCGCTCAGCCTTATGCCCCCGGCTGGGGCTGGCTGTCTGTCCATCGCCTTGGACATCTATCACCAAGTGCAGCCTTCCTGCAGGGCTTCCAGGCACTCTCTAACCAAACCAGCCTTCAGGGCAGCAGCAGAGCTCCTTCTGCAAGCCTGCTGTGGCCTGTTGGACAAGCACCAGGCTCCAAACCTCAAACAGTCTTGTCTTCTCCAAATGGCAACCAGCTCTTTCTGACTCAGGGCAGGCCTTGGGAAGTGCCATCTGGATCATTCAAGTGCTCCATCTACAGTGCTGGGGGTGCCACGAGCTTCACAGGAGGAGGGTTATGGCCATGGTGGCCCAAAGACCTTGAGCCAAGCAGGGTAAAAGCTGTTTGGCGAGGCCGCGCCAGTGAAAAAAGTGCCTTAGCAGAGGATGGTTTCGATCCATCGACCTCTGGGTTATGGGCCCAGCACGCTCCCGCTGCGCCACTCTGCTTCTCCTGGGGCCTGGCTGCCACTGCCTTCACTGCAGCCTCCTGCTGCCGGGCACTGCTGGCCCTCACTCCCTCCCTTCCTCTCTGCTCGGCCTCCCCCACCCCACAAGATAGACTGCCTGACTAATTCATCTCCCTTGGCCCTGCGCTCCACACCCCCAGGGCCTGGCCTTGCCCTGCTCCCACACCTCCCGCACACAGCCCTGCACAGACTCTGGCCCTTTGGCCACCCACGCTGCTGCTGCACGTGCTCAAGGCCCCCCCAGGGGCAGCCTGCAGCCTTGGGCCTTGCTACTGATGAGGGCACCTCAAATCCAGCCACCTCCTGATGCCTGCAGCCCTGCCCACAAATCCAGCTCCGCTCCCAGCACGCTGCGGGACTGCACCTGCCTGACAGGTCAGTTCTTTGCTGGCCAAGGAGGGACACGGCTTGCCTTTGCTTGGAATTGCCAACAGAAAGAATTCTCGTCTTTCAGCTGTGCAGATTCTGGTGCCTCAGCTCAATGCTGCTCACGGTTACTCTGAAGTAAAAGCTCAGAGTTGTAGGCACTTTGTGCTGAGCAGGTTGTCAAGCTGCAGGTCCTTGCCATTCACACTTGGGGCTAATGCAAGGCGATGGAATGCTCAGCTCCAGGCGCTGTCTGCATTTCCCCTTTTCCTTCTGCATCGATGCTGACAAGGTCTCTGAGTTTCTTTTCCCTTGCAGGGCTTCCCGCACACCAAGTGGCTTGACTGCAGGGCACAGACCTGGCAGCAGCAGCCGTGGGCTTTTGTCCCCAGGCCTTACTTGTGCCCCCCCCAGGCTTTTGCTTGCCCTGAGAAAGGCCCTTCAGAAGCCAGGCAGGGCTGCAAGCAGCCCCTCCCTTGCAGCCCCAGCCCAAAAGGGGCGTGTGCCCCGTAGTTGGCAGGATTCGAACCTGCGCGGGGAAACCCCAATGGATTTCTAGTCCATCGCCTTCACCACTCGGCCACAACTACCTGCTGCAGCCCTCCCTGCCCTGCTCATCACAAACCCTGGGCCACGACACCCACGCCCACGCACTCCAGGCCAAGGCTCCTCTTAAACAACTCTTGGAGATTGCCTCAAAATGCACTGGCAAGGGGATCAGCAAAAGCCAGATTTGATATTAAAGGACGCCAGAACCAAGTTCCTTGGCAACACGCACTCTATTACTTCCAGGACAGTTAAGGCACAACAAGGGAAAAACAAGCAACAACTAAAACAAACAAAATCAGTCATCCCACGACAGCCGTGGAACATTCTCCCAGTGAATTGCAGCCCAAGTGGATGACCACCATTGTAGCTGCAGCTTTGGAAAAAAAAGTTTGGAAACGGAAGGTTCCATCTCTGGTGTCTAAGGCAATTCATCTTGTGAGCCTTTAAACAGCTCTGTCCTGAGTGAGGCTGCTGGAGGCCTCACCTGGACCACAGCAGGCTGTGCCAGCACCTCCCTCTGGGTGAAACCTCTCTCACAGCTTCAGAGCCGTAAAGCTGGGCTACTCACTGATGATGAGGCCTGGTTTAATCCACACACATACCCCCCCACACTCCCCTAGGTAACAGCCCACACTTGGTTCAGAAACACAAAGGGATTTGATGTGAGTGTTTCTGTGAGCCTGAGGGGCATTTTTGATAGATACATTTACACACCTAAATACAGAGTCTCTGTGTGTGTGTGTGTGTGTGTGTGTGTGTCAGAGAGACAGAGAGAGAGAGAGAACTGACAATGGTATGAATGTTGTCCCTGTGAATTTGTAATTAAGCCCTTGCTTTGGCAGTGGATAAAGTGCTGCTAAACCCTTTTGCACCCTTTTAATCTTGTATCCATAGCCTTTGCACACCCTACACTTCTGAATGCACATTCTCCCTATAAAACATTAAACCTCTATTTCAATTCAATATTCTATGCATGCTTCATCAGTTTAGTGATTAGCAGAGTGAATTTTGCAGTCAAACTTTGTGGAAGCCACACTGCCTATGTCCAGCCATGAAAAGAAGTGCTTTTCTCCTTTCCAGCCCACAATCCAGTACTCATCCCACTGACACATCCCAACAGCACCAATAGAAGAGAGAAGATTGTTTTTGCTATTCCTTGGTGAAGAAGCTTGGACAGGAGTGAAAAGTTACTCAAAATATCTGTATTAACTCTCAGAAGGACCAAACTGGTATGGGACCTTGCAGGGCTGTGATCTCCAGGTTCCAGACTCAAGCTCAGTGACTGAGGCTTTGGTGCTTTGGTGTCATTTCTGGGAGTTCTTTCTGGAGCTGCTGATAAGGTCAGGAGAGCAGCCAGTGCTCAGCCTGGCAGAGCAGGTGGTTGCTGAGGGAGGACGAGAACAAAGGACCAGGACTCTCCAGCAATGCTGCACAAAGGCTTTAATGAGAAGGAGCAAAAGCAGCAGCACAGAACAGAGAGCAAGGAACAGGTGTGCAGGGCCCAGGGAGGGAAAGAGATGGGCCCCTTAGGCAGGGCCAGAGGGGATGATGCGGCGGCTTCAGCAGATCTGACCGCAGCGGGAGAGAGGCAGACACAGGCCTGAGCCCCCCAGGCCAAGGGAGCCCCCAGAAGAGATGGGAACCCCCGAGGTGCTGAGGGAGCTGCCCACAGCAGCGGACAGAGAGGATCCCACGGCTGTGCTCTGAGGGAAGGAGGTGAGGATGGGGCCCGGCAGGGTCACCACCACCGGCGAAGGCTCGATGTACACCGTGGAGTCAGCGCAGCGGGCGAGGCAGGGCTCACTGCAGCTGCTGGCAAGGGGGGTTGGGCCACAGGGGCCGCAGGGCCGTGGGGGACAGGGTCTGCAGCAAGACATCTCTCGGGGCAGGAGGCAAAGCTGCAACACAGAGCAGGGGCCACCAACCAGCCTCCTCAGCATCAGTCTGTCTCTCTGTCCCTCAGCTCTCTCCAGGGACACATTTGGTCTTCAAAACACACTCTGTGCCCACAGCTCCCACCACCCTCCTCGTGCCCCCCGAGTGGCACAGGACCCAGCACAGTGGCTTAAAGGCCCCTGTGGAAAGACAGCTCACAGCCCATCTCCACAACAGACACGGCTGTGGTAGAGATGTCCGGGGATGCACGGGGACATTTTGTTACATCACGGCAGGTGCAAACTCTGCTGGGCACATCCCCCTGAGGCTGAGCCCCACTGATCCCCCTCTGCTGGAACAAAGGCCCCTCTTCCCAGCTGTCCCCAGCCACCAGCATGGAAAGGCTGGGGGCCCTTCAACAGTTCTGTGTCAGGGCCAGGCTGAGGCAGCCCCAGGATCAGCCTGGGCAGCCTCCACGACAGCAGGTCAGCCCACAGGGAGGGATGGAGTGGACTCAGGCTTACCTCGTTCCTCAAGGAAAGGGAGGCCAGAGACGAGGATGCAGAGCCTGCAGCAGCGCAGCCTTTTATGCTGTGTCCCAGAGCCCTGTGGGGCCACAAACATTCCTTGTTTCTGAAACATCCAAACTCCTGGGAGTGGCCACTTGTGAGACCTTGCTGCTGATGAGGTCCCTGCCTCTTTCATCTCAGGCATTTTTCACCAGTTTCACACCACCCAACGTGGAAATGATTCATGTGTGTCCCAGCTCCCTAAGACCCCTTGGCTTGGAGGTCCCAGGCCGCTGTATAAGGTGACTTGAAATGAATTTGTGTAGTGTCTATTGCTTCTGTCACTTGTTCTTCTTGATGGTTAATTTGGCTGCAGCTACAGTTACATTCAGCCATGAAGGACCACCTCAGGTCAGCTCTCAGGAGCATTCAGTGCAGGCACTCGGGCTAACCCTGAGAGCCATTTCTTCCATGGCTCATCACAAACATACAGAAGCCTGCGGGCCAGCTGAGGCAGAAAGCCAACACTGCACAACCCCCTAGAGAGGAAGAGACCCAACTCTGCGGGGAGGTGGCAAAGCTCAGTGGCAAGGAAAGTCCATGTTCAGCTGGAAGGATGTCCCCTGCAGGCCTGAGTGACAGGCATGGGGAAGTTGCTTACAGTGCACAGGCTGTACCACGGCCTGGTTTTGTGATCAAAGAGATGCCACGTCCTTGCCTGGAAGAGACCCACAGCCTCACTGACCTCAGCCTGCTCATCCCAGAGGCCAGAGACCTGGATGGTGGCTTTGGGGAAGAGGCCGAGGGCAGGGAGCCCAGAGGCCATGGCTCTTTTTTTCTGGGTCAGGGATGGGGTTTCCCATTCCGTGCACTTTACATTTCAAAGGGACACTGGATCAGTGCTCTCCCAGGGCACGTGGGTGTCATCGTGATGTGGAAGAGCTGGGAAAATCCCTGAGCTCCTGGCAAACCTGAGTCACCCAGTGTGGACTACCCCGGACTAGGTGCTGTAGACTCAGGTGCCTAAGGGATAACAGAGGTCTTATCCTCAGTGTTCTGCTACCATGAAGGGTATTTTCCCACCCTCTCTCCCCACTCATGGATCACCTGGTGCTTCCAGAAGGTCTGCATGGAGCTCTGCAGGTCTTGTGCTCCTATCAACTGCTCTGGGCAGATCACACAGCCCTGGTTCCTCAGCAGGCTCTGGGCCTTGTCCTGCTGACTTCTAAGCACAGACACAGATGAAGAAAGAGGTCACTCTTCCTTGTGCACCTCTCCCAGGCCTGTCCATTGTCTTCCCCCAGGGAGCCCGGGCATTTCCTTTCTTGCAACCTGTGATTGCTGCCTCTTGCCCTTTGACAGTGCACTCCTCAGGAGAGTCAGGCTTCATTCTCTCCAGAGCCACCAGGAGGTGGTGGAGACAGCAGCTCCAGGCCCCTCTCCATGCCTTGCTCTTCTCCACCAGGTTGCACAAGTGCAGACAGCCTCAGTGTCATGTCCTGGTGGTCCTCCCCCTCAAAGACCTGGGAGGCTCAGCTGTAGGAGCCCTTTCCATCTCCTGGCAGCCTTGCAGAGGTGCAGGGCACTCCTGGCAGTGCAGCCCAGGAGAGAGGGAGCTGTCTGACAGGGGCAGCATTCAGAGGACCATGGGACAAGGCTCACAGCTTCTGGAGGCAACTGAGAAGTTTGTTCTTCTCAGAGCAGGAGCAGAGGACTTCCAGTTGTCTCTCCCAGCCTCCATTATCCTGCGTTGCCTTGTGTCTCATGGGCCCCTGAGCAGGCACCAAAAGGCAAAGCCTTCTGGAAAGCTGCAGCAGCAGCACAGGATTACATGGATGTGGAAGGTGGTTTGGGACTGGTCCTAAAAGGTCTGGAAATGCCCCAGACAAAGGCAGAAACTTTGGAGGCAAGAGGCTATGTGCTCAGGTATCCCTGGGATGCCTGAGTCCAGGGCACCATGTGCACTCATTTCCACATCAGGATGATTCAGGTTTGCCTGAAGCTCATGGATTTTCCCAACTCTTCCACATCACAATGATTCCCACATGCTCTGGGAGACTGATCCAATATCCCTTTGAACTGTGAAATGAATTGAATGAGCAGAGTGATGCCTGCCCCAGGAAAAGGAGCCATGAGCTTTGGCTCCCTGCCCTCAGCTTCTCCCCCAAAGTTGCCATCCAGATCCCAGCCTTGGGGCTGGACACAGTGAGCAAAGTGGTTCAATTTGTGTGTGAGGAAATGGGTCAATTTGTCTTTCAGGAGAGACATCGGCACGCCTTTGATCACCTTCCTACCTGTTGATTTCCTTGTCTTCTAGAGGGTCCCAACTTCCCAAGCTGAGGCCAGAGCTCTGGTTGTAAAATGCATGAGGGTCTTGTTTAGTTTTCAAGGGACACGTGGCTGTGGAGATTTTCTTAGAGAAGTCTACCAGGCGACATTCAGTTAAGAAAGGGACGGATAATTGGTGGGGGTGTGTAGGAATGGGACAAAGGCTACTGGTTCAAAAATGAAAGCAGGTAGATTAGATATTGGGAAGGAATCTTTTCCTCTGAGAGGGGTAAGATGATGAAACTGGTTGTCCAGAAGAGACGTAGAAGCCATTTAAGTGGACTCAAGCTAGATGATTTTAAGGTCCATTTTCATCCTCAAGCGATTCTAAAATCATTGCACGATTCTGGGTTGCACACAGTGGGAGAAGAAGATGTGAGATGAAAGAGACAGGGACCTCATCAGCAGCAAGGCCTTGCAAGTGGCCACTCCCAGGAGTTTGGATGTTTCAGAAACAAGGAATGTTTGTGGCCCCACAGGGCTCTGGGACACGGCATAAAAGGCTGCGCTGCTGCAGGCTCTGCATCCTCGTCTCTGGCCTCCCTTTCCTTGAGGAACGAGGTAAGCCTGAGTCCACTCCATCCCTCCCTGTGGGCTGAACTGCTGTCGTGGAGGCTGCCCAGGCTGATCCTGGGGCTGCCTCAGCCTGGCCCTGACACAGAACTGTTGAAGGGCCCTCAGCCTTTCCATGCTGGTGGCTGGGGACAGCTGGGAAGAGGGGCCTTTGTTCCAGCAGAGGGGGATCAGTGGGGCTCAGCCTCAGGGGGATGTGCCCAGCAGAGTTTGCACCTGCTGTGCTGTAACAAAATGTCCCAGTGCATCCCCGGACATCTCTACCACAGCCGTGTCTGTTGTGGAGATGGGCTGTGAGCAGTCTTTCCACAGGGGCCTTAAAGCCACTGTGCTGGGTCCTGTGCCACTCGGGGGGCACGAGGAGGGTGGTGGGAGCTGTGGGCACAGAGTGTGTTTTGAAGACCAAATGTGTCCCTGGAGAGAGCTGAGGGACAGAGAGACAGACTGATGCTGAGGAGGCTGGTTGGTGGCCCCTGCTCTGTGTTGCAGCTTTGCCTCCTGCCCCGAGAGATGTCTTGCTGCAGACCCTGTCCCCCACGGCCCTGCGGCCCCTGTGGCCCAACCCCCCTTGCCAGCAGCTGCAGTGAGCCCTGCCTCGCCCGCTGCGCTGACTCCACGGTGTACATCGAGCCTTCGCCGGTGGTGGTGACCCTGCCGGGCCCCATCCTCACCTCCTTCCCTCAGAGCACAGCCGTGGGATCCTCTCTGTCCGCTGCTGTGGGCAGCTCCCTCAGCACCTCGGGGGTTCCCATCTCTTCTGGGGGCTCCCTTGGCCTGGGGGGCTCAGGCCTGTGTCTGCCTCTCTCCCGCTGCGGTCAGATCTGCTGAAGCCGCCGCATCATCCCCTCTGGCCCTGCCCAAGGGGCCCATCTCTTTCCCTCCCTGGGCCCTGCACACCTGTTCCTTGCTCTCTGTTCTGTGCTGCTGCTTTTGCTCCTTCTCATTAAAGCCTTTGTGCAGCATTGCTGGAGAGTCCTGGTCCTTTGTTCTCTTCTTGCCTCAGCACCCACCTGCTGTGCAAGGAAGGTCCTTCCCTGTCTCATGGTAACAAATGTAACCCTAATGATGGGGAACTGCTCCAGGTGGGGAGAGCTCCTTGAACTGATTGCAGAACAGTAGAAGCAATTTGGCAGGAAAAACAGGAAAAGAAGGTGCAGAGGAAAGGAGCAAGACTGAGCAGTGGACAGGGTTGGAGACACAAGCAATGCCACACGGAGTCACCTGCTGTCACTGTGGGAATGGTCTAATCTGGAAAGAGCTGCCCAGAGTGTGTTCCCAGTCTCTGTTTTTGCATCTGACACCAGAGCCAACAGTCCCAGGGCAGCCTCCTGTGCCTGACCCATTTTGAGTGGGTGGTCTCCACCTCAGCTGCTATGTGATTCATCAGAGAACACAAGTGAACCAGCAGCAGCAGCAGCAGCAGAGTAGAGCTGGGAGGGTGTAAGCATGCTGAGAGAAAGCCTGAGGGAACAAAAGGGCTGAGGTCCCACTGAGATTTGAACTCAGATCACTGGATTCAGAGTCCAGAGTGCTCACCATTACACCATGGGACCTTCTGCACAGGTCACCCCTGGCCCCTGGCTCAGCCGAGCCTCGCTCAGCCTTATGCCCCCGGCTGGGGCTGGCTGTCTGTCCATCGCCTTGGACATCTATCACCAAGTGCAGCCTTCCTGCAGGGCCTCCAGGCACTCTCTAACCAAACCAGCCTTCAGGGCAGCAGCACAGCTCCTTCTGCAAGCCTGGCGTGGCCTCTTGGACAAGCACCAGGCTCCAAACCTCAAACAGTCTTGTCTTTTCCAAAAGACAACCAGCTCTTTCTGACTCAGGGCAGGCCTTGGGAAGTGCCATCTGGATCATTCAAGTGCTCCATCTACAGTGCTGGGGGTGCCACGAGCTTCACAGGAGGAGGGTTATGGCCATGGTGGCCCAAAGACCTTGAGCCAAGCAGGGTAAAAGCTGTTTGGCGAGGCCGCGCCAGTGAAAAAAGTGCCTTAGCAGAGGATGGTTTCGATCCATCGACCTCTGGGTTATGGGCCCAGCACGCTCCCGCTGCGCCACTCTGCTTCTCCTGGGGCCTGGCTGCCACTGCCTTCACTGCAGCCTCCTGCTGCCGGGCACTGCTGGCCCTCACTCCCTCCCTTCCTCTCTGCTCGGCCTCCCACACCCCACAAGATAGACTCCCTGACTAATTCATCTCCCTTGGCCCTGCGCTCCACACCCCCAGGGCCTGGCCTTGCCCTGCTCCCACACCTCCCGCACACAGCCCTGCACAGACTCTGGCCCTTTGGCCACCCACGCTGCTGCTGCACGTGCTCAAGGCCCCCCCAGGGGCAGCCTGCAGCCTTGGGCCTTGCTACTGATGAGGGCACCTCAAATCCAGCCACCTCCTGATGCCTGCAGCCCTGCCCACAAATCCAGCTCCGCTCCCAGCACGCTGCGGGACTGCACCTGCCTGACAGGTCAGTTCTTTGCTGGCCAAGGAGCGACACGGCTTGCCTTTGCTTGGAATTGCCAACAGAAAGAATTCTCGTCTTTCAGCTGTGCAGATTCTGGTGCCTCAGCTCAATGCTGCTCACGGTTACTCTGAAGTAAAAGCTCAGAGTTGTAGGCACTTTGTGCTGAGCAGGTTGTCAAGCTGCAGGTCCTTGCCATTCACACTTGGGGCTAATGCAAGGCGATGGAATGCTCAGCTCCAGGCGCTGTCTGCATTTCCCCTTTTCCTTCTGCATCGATGCTGACAAGGTCTCTGAGTTTCTTTTCCCTTGCAGGGCTTCCCGCACACCAAGTGGCTTGACTGCAGGGCACAGACCTGGCAGCAGCAGCAGTGGGCTTTTGTCCCCAGGCCTTACTTGTGCCCCCCAGGCTTTTGCTTGCCCTGAGAAAGGCCCTTCAGAAGCCAGGCAGGGCTGCCAGCAGCCCCTCCCTTGCAGCCCCAGCCCAAAAGGGGCGTGTGCCCCGTAGTTGGCAGGATTCGAACCTGCGCGGGGAAACCCCAATGGATTTCTAGTCCATCGCCTTCACCACTCGGCCACAACTACCTGCTGCAGCCCTCCCTGCCCTGCTCATCACAAACCCTGGGCCACGACACCCACGCCCACGCACTCCAGGCCAAGGCTCCTCTTAAACAACTCTTGGAGATTGCCTCAAAATGCACTGGCAAGGGGATCAGCAAAAGCCAGATTTGATATTAAAGGACACCAGAACCAAGTTCCTTGGCAACACGCACTCTATTACTTCCAGGACAGTTAAGACACAACAAGGGAAAAACAAGCAACAACTAAAACAAACAAAATCAGTCATCCCACGACAGCCGTGGAACATTCTCCCAGTGAATTGCAGCCCAAGTGGATGACCACCATTGTAGCTGCAGCTTTGGAAAAAAAAGTTTGGAAACGGAAGGTTCCATCTCTGGTGTCTAAGGCAATTCATCTTGTGAGCCTTTAAACAGCTCTGTCCTGAGTGAGGCTGCTGGAGGCCTCACCTGGACCACAGCAGGCTGTGCCAGCACCTCCCTCTGGGTGAAACCTCTCTCACAGCTTCAGAGCCGTAAAGCTGGGCTACTCACTGATGATGAGGCCTGGTTTGATCCACACACATACCCCCCCACACTCCCCTAGGTAACAGCCCACACTTGGTTCAGAAACACAAAGGGATTTGATGTGAGTGTTTCTGTGAGCCTGAGGGGCATTTTTGATAGATACATTTACACACCTAAATACAGAGTCTGTGTGTGTGTGTGTGTGTGTGTGTGTGTGTGTCAGAGAGACAGAGAGAGAGAGAGAACTGACAATGGTATGAATGTTGTCCCTGTGAATTTGTAATTAAGCCCTTGCTTTGGCAGTGGATCAAGTGCTGCTAAACCCTTTTGCACCCTTTTAATCTTGTATCCATAGCCTTTGCACACCCTACACTTCTGAATGCACATTCTCCCTATAAAACATTAAACCTTTATTTCAATTCAATATTCTATGCATGCTTCATCAGTTTAGTGATTAGCAGAGTGAATTTTGCAGTCAAACTTTGTGGAAGCCACACTGCCTATGTCCAGCCATGAAAAGAAGTGCTTTTCTACTTTCCAGCCCACAATCCTGTACTCATCCCACTGACACATCCCAACATCACCAACAGAAGAGAGAAGATTGTTTTTGCTATTCCTTGGTGAAGAAGCTTGGACAGGAGTGAAAAGTTACTCAAAATATCTGTATTAACTCTCAGAAGGACCAAACTGGTATGGGACCTTGCAGGGCTGTGATCTCCAGGTTCCAGACTCAAGCTCAGTGACTGAGGCTTTGGTGCTTTGGTGTCATTTCTGGGAGTTCTTTCTGGAGCTGCTGATAAGGTCAGGAGAGCAGCCAGTGCTCAGCCTGGCAGAGCAGGTGGTTGCTGAGGGAGGAGGAGAACAAAGGACCACGACTCTCCAGCAATGCTGCACAAAGGCTTTAATGAGAAGGAGCAAAAGCAGCAGCACAGAACAGAGAGCAAGGAACAGGTGTGCAGGGCCCAGGGAGGGAAAGAGATGGGCCCCTTAGGCAGGGCCAGAGGGGATGATGCGGCGGCTTCAGCAGATCTGACCGCAGCGGGAGAGAGGCAGACACAGGCCTGAGCCCCCCAGGCCAAGGGAGCCCCCAGAAGAGATGGGAACCCCCGAGGTGCTGAGGGAGCTGCCCACAGCAGCGGACAGAGAGGATCCCACGGCTGTGCTCTGAGGGAAGGAGGTGAGGATGGGGCCCGGCAGGGTCACCACCACCGGCGAAGGCTCGATGTACACCGTGGAGTCAGCGCAGCGGGCGAGGCAGGGCTCACTGCAGCTGCTGGCAAGGGGGGTTGGGCCACAGGGGCCGCAGGGCCGTGGGGGACAGGGTCTGCAGCAAGACATCTCTCGGGGCAGGAGGCAAAGCTGCAACACAGAGCAGGGGCCACCAACCAGCCTCCTCAGCATCAGTCTGTCTCTCTGTCCCTCAGCTCTCTCCAGGGACACATTTGGTCTTCAAAACACACTCTGTGCCCACAGCTCCCACCACCCTCCTCGTGCCCCCCGAGTGGCACAGGACCCAGCACAGTGGCTTAAAGGCCCCTGTGGAAAGACAGCTCACAGCCCATCTCCACAACAGACATGGCTGTGGTAGAGATGTCCGGGGATGCACGGGGACATTTTGTTACAGCACGGCAGGTGCAAACTCTGCTGGGCACATCCCCCTGAGGCTGAGCCCCACTGATCCCCCTCTGCTGGAACAAAGATCCCTCTTCCCAGCTGTCCCCAGCCACCAGCATGGAAAGGCTGAGGGCCCTTCAACAGTTCTGTGTCAGGGCCAGGCTGAGGCAGCCCCAGGATCAGCCTGGGCAGCCTCCACGACAGCAGGTCAGCTCACAGGGAGGGATGGAGCGGACTCAGGCTTACCTCGTTCCTCAAGGAAAGGGAGGCCAGAGACGAGGATGCAGAGCCTGCAGCAGCGCAGCCTTTTATGCTGTGTCCCAGAGCCCTGTGGGGCCACAAACATTCCTTGTTTCTGAAACATCCAAACTCCTGGGAGTGGCCACTTGCAAGGCCTTGCTGCTGATGAGGTCCCTGCCTCTTTCATCTCAGGCATTTTTCACCAGTTTCACACCACCCAACATGGAAATGATTCATGTGTGTCCCAGCTCCTTAAGACCCCTTGGCTTGGAGGTCCCAGGCCGCTGTATAAGGTGACTTGAAATGAATTTGTGTAGTGTCCATTGCTTCTGTCACTTGTTCTTCTTGATTGTTAATTTGGCTGCAGCTACAGTTACATTCAGCCATGAAGGACCACCTCAGGTCAGCTCTCAGGAGCATTCAGTGCAGGCACTCAGGCTAACCCTGAGAGCCATTTCTTCCATGGCTCATCACAAACATACAGAAGCCTGCGGGCCAGCTGAGGCAGAAAGCCAACACTGCACAACCCCCTAGAGAGGAAGAGACCCAACTCTGCGGGGAGGTGGCAAAGCTCAGTGGCAAGGAAAGTCCATGTTCAGCTGGAAGGATGTCCCCTGCAGGCCTGAGTGACAGGCATGGGGAAGTTGCTTACAGTGCACAGGCTGTACCACGGCCTGGTTTTGCGATCAAAGAGATGCCACGTCCTTGCCTGGAAGAGACCCACAGCCTCACTGACCTCAGCCTGCTCATCCCAGAGGCCAGAGAACTGGATGGTGGCTTTGGGGAAGAGGCTGAGGGCAGGGAGCCCAGAGGCCATGGCTCTTTTTTTCTGGGTCAGGGATGGGGTTTCCCATTCCGTGCACTTTACATTTCAAAGGGACACTGGATCAGTGCTCTCCCAGGGCACGTGGGTGTCATCGTGATGTGGAAGAGCTGGGAAAATCCCTGAGCTCCCGGCAAACCTGAGTCACCCAGTGTGGACTACCCGGGACTAGGTGCTGTAGACTCAGGTGCCTAAGGGATAACAGAGGTCATATCCTCAGTGTTCTGCTGCCATGAAGGGTATTTTCCCACCCTCTCTCCCCACTCATGGATCACCTGGTGCTTCCAGAAGGTCTGCATGGAGCTCTGCAGGTCTTGTGCTCCTATCAACTGCTCTGGACAGATCACACAGCCCTGGTTCCTCAGCAGGCTCTGGGCCTTGTCCTGCTGACTTCTAAGCACAGACACAGATGAAGAAAGAGGTCACTCTCCCTTGTGCACCTCTCCCAGGCCTGTCCATTGTCTTCCCCCAGGGAGCCCGGGCATTTCCTTTCTTGCAACCTGTGATTGCTGCCTCTTGCCCTTTGACAGTGCACTCCTCAGGAGAGTCAGGCTTCATTCTCTCCAGAGCCACCAGGAGGTGGTGGAGACAGCAGCTCCAGGCCCCTCTCCATGCCTTGCTCTTCTCCACCAGGATGCACAAGTGCAGACAGCCTCAGTGTCATGTCCTGGTGGTCCTCCCCCTCAAAGACCTGGGAGGCTCAGCTGTAGGAGCCCTTTCCATCTCCTGGTAGCCTTGCAGGGATGCAGGGCACTCCTGGCAGTGCAGCCCAGGAGAGAGGGAGCTGTCTGACAGGGGCAGCATTCAGAGGACCATGGGACAAGGCTCACAGCTTCTGGAGGCAACTGAGAAGTTTGTTCTTCTCAGAGCAGGAGCAGAGGACTTCCAGTTGTCTCTCCCAGCCTCCATTATCCTGCGTTGCCCTGTTGACCATGGGCCCCTGAGCAGGCACCAAAAGGCAAAGCCTTCTGGAAAGCTGCAGCAGCAGCACAGGATTACATGGATGTGCAAGGTGGTTTGAGACTGGTCCTAAAAGGTCTGGAAATGCCCCAGACAAAGGCAGAAACTTTGGAGGCAAGAGGCTATGTGCTCAGGTATCCCTAGAATGCCTGAGTCCAGGGCACCATGTGCACTCATTTCCACATCAGGATGATTCAGGTTTGCCTGAAGCTCATGGATTTTCCCAACTCTTCCACATCACAATGATTCCCACATGCTCTGGGAGACTGATCCAATATCCCTTTGAACGGTGAAATGAATTGAATGAGCAGAGTGATGCCTGCCCCAGGAAAAGGAGCCGTGAGCTTTGGCTCCCTGCCCTCAGCTTCTCCCCCAAAGTTGCCATCCAGATCCCAGCCTTGGGGCTGGACACAGTGAGCAAAGTGGGTCAATTTGTGTGTGAGGAAATGGGTCAATTTGTCTTTCAGGAGAGACCTCAGCATGCCTTTGATCACCTTCCTACCTGTTGATTTCCTTGTCTTCTAGAGGGTCCCAACTTCCCAAGCTGAGGCCAGAGCTCTGGTTGTAAAATGCATGAGGGCCTTGTTTAGTGTTCAAGGGACACGCGGCTTTAGGGATTCTCTTTAGATAAGACCCTTGAAAGACAGTTTCTTGGTTTGAGTCCTTGGTTTTCTCCTCTTGGTTGTGAATCTGCCTCTCTTCCCTAGGCAACGTTTCCTTCCCTTGCCATCCTAACGTTCCCTTGTCTTACACTATCTCCCATGCCCATCCTCCTCACTGACCTGCCTACTGCTTTCTTCCACTGCCTTGCCTTGCCAAGCCTTTATCTCCTTTACATTTCCTTGCCATTCCTCACTCTTCCTTTGCCTTACTGAGCCATCTGTGCCTGTCCCTTGCACTCACTACCTTGCCCTTGCCTTGCATTGGCTTGCTCACCCACCCCCACATTGAATTCCCTTCCCATTTTCCCAGGTGTCACCTTGCTTCTCCTTCTACAACTCCCTTTGTCTTGCCTATCTCTCACTTGCCTTGCTTTGCAAAGCCACCACTTGACTTACCTTACCCTTGAACCCCTCCCTTGCCTTGCATTATCTTGCTCAGCCCTCCCCCACCCTGAATTCAATACCCCTTTTTTCCCTGGCATTTCCTGGCCTTGTCTTGCCCTGCCTGCTCCTCCTAGTACTCTGAACACCTTCACATACCCCCAAGTGTTTCAGAAGCACATGAGGGGCAGCCCAGTCTGTTCTGGGACCTTGGATTGCTCTGGAAACATAGCTGGAAATGTGTGTTAGGAGAAATGACCTGTGGATAAACTGCTGTTCTATTGTACATCTGCAGCAGTGCTGAGTTTTGAAGAGTAGTTTTAAGGGTTTGTGAGAGCAGAACAGGGAACAGACAAATCATGTCCAATACGTGGAGGACTGTCTCCTTATATTTACAGAAGACTTAACCACCACTGAACCAAAGCTTGTGGCAATAAAGCTTGTGGCTTATGGCACTTTTTATCTCTCAAGGTCACTGGCAAGCATGGGACAAGAGGTGACCCAGAATTTCTTGGGGCCCTGGCAGAAAGAGAAGCAGCAAATGGTGTTGGGAGAGTTTCTGTGAGTCCCTGTTTGTGAGTCTTGTTTGGTGTTTCCCATGTCTTTGGGGCCACTTGTGAGTCTCTCCACGTTGTCATGTTTATTGGTGCCATATATGAGCCTCTTAAGGTTGTCTTGCATATTGGAAGCTATGAGTGTGTCTCTTATGGTTGTCTTGTGTATTTGGTGCCATATGTGAGCCTCTTCAGGTTATCCCACTTATTGGAGTCCAGATGCACACCTGTCCATGTTGTCCCATGTATTGGAAGCCACATGCCTGGCTCTCTGTGTTGTCCCTCCTATTGGAGGCTGAACACCTCCCTTGCCACAGTCTCCAACTCATTGGATGCTGCATGTGCCTCTCCACATTGTCCTGTGAATTGGATGCTGTGTGCATGCCTCTCAGGGCTGTCCCATGTATGCATTCGTTTCCTCTTTGGGTTGTCCTGCATCTTCTCTTCCATGCGCAATCCTCTCCACATTGTCCCATGCACTGAATTTCGTATGCAATCCTCTCCCTTTTCTGGCATATTGGAGGCTCTGTGCACACTTCTCCGTGTTCCCTGGCATATGGGATGCCACACACTATCCTCTCTGCCTTTTCCCACATATTGGAGGCTCTGCACGGCCGTCTCTGGGTTGTCTTGTATATGGGAGGCTGCACATGATCTTCTCCACACTGTCCTGAGCATTGAATTCCACGTACGATCCTCCCTGCATTGTCCCATGCATTGAATGTTGTAAGCGATACTCTCGGCCTTCTCCCGCATGTTGGATTCCGTGTGAGAGCCTCCCTGCATTGTCCCACACACTGAAATCCATGGGCAAGCCTCACTCCATTGTCCCATCATTGGATTCTGTGCGTGATCCTGCCCCTGTTGTCTTGCATATTGGAGGCCACGTGTGATTCTCTCCAGGTTTTCCCTTGTGTTGGACTGTGCCCCTGTTCTTGCCTGAGTTTCCATGGCCCGCTTCCTCTGCTGGACTCTGCACGCAACCCTGCTTGGGTTTCCCTCCATTCTGCATTCTGTCTCTGATCCCATACTGGTTTTCCTCTGTGCTGGATTCTGTGCATGGTCCTGCCTGGGTTTACGCTGTCCTGGGCTATGAGCACTATTCCTCTGGGTGGTTCCCCCTGTTCCAGGCTCCATATGTGATTATGCCTGGATTTTCCCCTCCGTGTTGGGCTCTGCACACAATCCTGCCTAGGTGTTTCCCTCTCTGTGCCAGGCTCTGTGCACCGTCCTGCTTGGGTTCTCCCCCATTCTGCACTCTGGCCTTACTCCTTCCTGGATTTCCTCCCAGTGCCAGATTCCACTTGTGTTCCCATCCAGGTTCTTCCTCTTGCTGGACTCCAGGTATGACCCCAACTGCTTTTTTCCCACCTATCTGGGTGGGTAGGCTCTTTGTTTGGTCCCACCTGGGTTTACTCCTATTTTGCATTCCAGCCTTCATCCAGCACATTTTTTTTTTCTCTTTGGTGGCACAGATTTTCTCTCTGTGCCAGACTTTTGGCATGATCCTGCCCAAGTTTTCCTCCCCATGCTGGACTCCCTGTGCTATCCCACCTGGGTTTTTCCTCATTCTATATTCCAGCCTTGATCCAGAATGGGTTTTGTCCTGCCTCATGCTGGACTCTATGTAATTCCACCCTGCCCCATTCCAGACTCCAAGAAGCAATTCTGTCTGTGTTCTCCCTCATTCTACATTCTGGCCTTGATCTGGGCTGGGTTTTTCTTTGTGCCCGACTCCAGGTGCAATCCTGCCTGTATTTTCCCCCAGCCTCAGTTCAGGCTGATTTTTTTCTCATGATGGACTCCATGCACGATCCTGCCTGTATTTCCCCATGTACTGGACTTCAGTGCAGTCCTGATTGGGTTTTACCCCATTCTATATTCTGGCTTTGATTTGGGCCAGATTTTCCTCCATTCTGGCTTCTGGACACATTGTACAGCCAGAGTCTGGCATCTCTCCCCAGAAATCGTCTGCTGGTTTGTTTGACCAGGCATAGGAATAATTGTTTAATCCCTAGGCCTGTACTTATGGAGAAAAGGTTTATTTGTCTCCTGTGTGTTTATTCAACATATTTTCAAAATGATGGAAACTGTTTTTATTGAAATGCCAGAGGTACCAAATGCTTTCCCCAGCCGGAGCTCAGAAGTGGTTAATGCCCATTTTCCCAGTCTCTCCAGGCAGCAGCACTGGAGCTCTTGCACCCAAGCATGCCTGAGGTGCAGAGTGCTGGCAGGAGGCAAATGAAGGGATTGGGCAGTAGGAGTTTGCACTGTTCCTGTAATCCCAGACCTGGAGCTGTGCTTTATAAATGCCAGGAGATGCTGCCTCACTCAAACCCTGTTTGAAGCTAAGCATCTCTCCTGCTCCCTCTGAAGTATTATTGCTCCCTTTGTTGCTCTTTTCTAATAATGTTGTTGTTACCTTGTTATTCTTGTAATTTGCCAAGCCATTTCTTCCATAACCCTTTGCTTCCCAGAGTTGATGCCTAAGGAAAGACCCTCTGTCCTGGGGAAGGTGCTTAAGCCTCCTGCCTCATTCCCAGTCCCCAGAAGGATGTGTGCTGCCTCCAGCTTGGATTTTCGAGGGGTGTCTGGGGGTCTGAGGGAGAAGTTCTTTGGCACTCCAGGGCAGAATTAGCTCTGGTTCCACTAAAAGCAAGAGGAATAATTTTATAATTATTTTCTCTCCTTTGCTGACACCGTGTGGTGAAGCAGCAGTCCCAAACCTTTTCAGTGCTGATCCTTGAACTCCAATTCAGCTGAGGCTGAGGACTGATTTGGGAAAAATACTAAGGAATTTTTACATTGTACTTTTAATTATTCTTTACTTAATTGTATTTTTATATTGTATATTTAAATATTCTTATGATGCATTAGAAAAAGCTGTACAGAATAAAAAACGAGAGTCCATCTTAAAATGGGTATTGGAACAGGATGATGTTTAGGGATGATGCCTTCCAACCCAAATGATTTTGTGATTCAGATTTCTAATGAATTGACTTCTAAATGAAGCATTATCCTCATGATTCCCACCATACCTGACTGTTGATTTGTGCTGCAGGAAGCCCAACTCAGGCACTCTGCTCACTGATCTTTAGCATCTGGGACCCACCTGTGTTGGCAGAGGAAAATATAATGTGATGAAAATCTGTTATTTTCATAATCTGATGGCAATCCCTGTGCTCCCAACTCACTGCTGCTGCTGCTGCAGGCAAGACACAACAGGCTCTGCTCTCACTCCTCCCAGCAGTCAAGAGCCAGGCTACAGGACACTGTATCCTGCCTGGGAAAGGGCAGGAGGCCAGATCCCGATCCTGAGCATGCAGCTACCAGCACAGTGTCAAGGGCAACACCAAAACTCTGCACATGGATGGGCCCCATGATGCCATGGTGCTCCAGGGGTTGATGGGCTGAGCCCTGGGAACACAGGGCTGTCTTGGAATGGGCCCTAAGGTTCATTTAGTCCCAGAGCCACATGTTAATATGTGTACTTTGCAGAGGAATCAGTAACAGCTCTGGGTTTATGTTTGCTTATTCACATATCATTCCCTTGGAGAAGGACAGTAGATCCAGCCTGACACAGAAACACAACACGCATGAGAATTTGGTGTCAACCATCCCCAGCAAGAATGTGCTGTGGGAGGACATGGACACCTTTAAATGGGCCTTGAAGAAGGCCATCTAGACCAGATGGAGGGGAGCAACGGGATGTTGGGATCCTCGGATGGGTGATACACTTCCTCTCCCCGTCCCCCCACCCCCCATCCATCCATCCTTCCTTCCTTCCTTCCTTCCTTCCTTCCTTCCTTCCTTCCTTCCTTCCTTCCTTCCTTCCTTCCTTCCTTCTCTTTGCCTCTTTTACTATTAAATAAAATGCACCATTTTTTTGGCACCAACATCTAACCTTGTTTGGTTTTACTCTCATTTTTGGGTTTATTTTGAACCTTCTAAGTTCTTTCTGGTTTATACACAGAGACTTGGCTTTCTTTGCTTTTCTGAGTTTAAACTGGATCACAACAGGAGGAACCTTAAAGCTCATCTCATTCCCAACCCCTGCCACTAGGCCAGGCTGCTCCAAGCACTGTCCAACCTGGCCTTGAACACTTCCAGGCATGAGGCAGCCACAGCTAGATAACAGGCTGGAGTTCATGGAGTCTGACTCCATTTCCCATCCTAGCTGGGCAGCAGATGAATGGCAACACTGCAGGAAAACCTGTGGGAATTCTGTTACCTGTGCACAGAGAGCTGTACCCAGCCCCATCCCAACAGCACCAACAGCTCTGTCCATGCCAACTTCTGGAGCAGGATGAGAGCCAACAGTCCCACTACTGGGTGCCATGGAAAGTCAGACCACAGTCCCAGGTGAGCATCAGCCTATCCTGAAAGCCAGCCTGGGACATGGGATCTGTGCCCAGTGTCGTGACACGGCTGTGCTGAGCTGTCCTGTGTATCTGGCAGTGCTTGGTGACCTGCAGGGAGAGGACTAAGAGCCCCCAGATCTGTGCCATGTTGAGTCAGGTGCGATAGGGAATGGCCAGAATCTGTGAGGGTTTGTAAAGTTGTTCCCTGTGATGGTAACAGAACAGCTGGAATGGCTGCAGTGTGGGGAAGAATTCCTGCCTGGAGAGCACAGTGTTGGCAGAGGGGTCACACACAGAATCCAGCTTTTCTCCTGTGGTCAGCTCAGCACATTCTGGATGGCACAGCTCTGAGCAGTCAGTGCTTCCCCATACCAGGGTCTCTCCCATAAATGTGCACAAACACTGTTTAACCACATTGGTCCATGTTTGCACAAATTGGAGCAAGAGGTGAAGGTCAATCCAAAAACAATCCTGCCTGACCTCTAACTCCCAGCATAAGTTGTACAAACTGCTAATCTGAGGGACAAAACCACTTAAAGATGGAACCAAAAACATTAATGAGATTTCTGGGAATCCCATTACATTGTTGTAATTGAATTTTTAACAGATTTTTAAGCTTTTTATGACAACAATGCATTTCTTTCTTTGGATTATTCACTCTGTGGGTTTTGGGGTTTATGTGGATTTTAACTCCCTCATGGTGGCCCTGACACTGCTCAGAAGCTGGTAGGAAAAGCAGAGTCAGAGCTTCTGGCAGGTGCAGGGTGTTTTCCCCCAGAGTGCATCCAAGATGATGCTCACCAGCCTGGCCAGCAGTGATCTGCTTTAACTCCTGTCTTCCGCCAAGGAAAGAATGTTTTCAATTGATCTAAATCAGATTCCAGTAGCCTCATCTCCCAGTCACTCCCTGGGAAACCGGTCTGCTCTCTCACCTCTCCTGCTCTCAGTGCCCACCCAGCCAGTGCCAGCCGTACGGAAGGAGGGGGCTGGATTCACGGTGAAAGGAGGAAGGGGTGTGAGGGGAAGAGGGGCAAAGGGTGAGGAAGGAGGGTGGTACAGGGGGGAGGAAAGCAGGGCAAACTGCGTTCCACTGGGGGAGCGCGGCCAGTGTGCTCTGAGCGAGCAAATGGCAGCAAGAGCACTTTCCGCGGTTTAAACCACCCCAGCGCCGCCCGCCCCTGGCGCCGAAGCCGCGCCTGCCCTGCGCTGCGCTGTGGGGGAACGCTTGTCCCAAGGGTGCGGTGGGATGGCTGCTTGGGCTGGTCCTGCTCCTCACCCCTGAGCCGGCCCACAGGCTGCTCCTGGCGCTGCGTGGAGCCCGGGGCGCTGAGGTGGGGCCGAAACTGGGACCGGGCGTTCCGGTCCGGGTCCTGCCGGTGTCCGCCGGGGGTCTTGGGCGGTGCCGCCTGTCTCCTGCTGCGCAGGGTGCGGGTCTTGAGCCAGAGGACCGAGGAAGGATTGGGACCGGGATCGGGATCGCTGTGGGCGGGAGGAGCCACTCCGGGACGGGTACTGGGCAGGAGCACGGTGCTGCCGCTCCGTCCACGGCGAGCTGGGGCTCTCCCCGGTGGGTGGGCACGGGCCAAGGGCTGCGGTGGCGGCTCCCTCGGGCTGCGAGCGGCCCCGGTGCCGGCCCCGGGACCCCAAAGCCCGCCCGCCCCACAGCGCGCCCCCTGGCGGACACGGAGCGGCCGTGAGTGCCCCGCCCCCTGCTGGGCAGGGCCGGCAGCGCAGCGCCCTCCTGCGGCAGGGCCCTGCCCGCGCCACCCGCCGCGGCTCGCCTTGCTTGGGGGCTTTTTATTATTGCTTCATTTATGTTCAGGTTGAGCTTGTCAATGCCCACAAGAGATGATAAAATCCCTTCCCAAGGGTTTCAAGTGACCTAGAGTGCCCTAATTTGGAATCTTTTTCATTGCTGTAGGCAGGGAATTGTTTTTGAGAAAACCCAAAGCTAAAGGATGGGGTCTGAGGGAAGGAGAGGGCTTCTGTGTCAAATTAAAAACACATTTGGAAAAATGGATCTGTGGAACAGCTCATTTCCTCTCCTGGACTGGCTTTTCTGTGATTGCTGTGATTCCAACTGCTCCAACAGGACTTTGAACCTGCGGGGCTATAATAAGTTGCCAGAAAATAATGGGAAAACTCTCTGGGTCAGGCAGTGGAACGTCTCCATAGTGTCCCAAAGGTCTGGCACTGCTCAGCATTCCAGGCTGGGATTTGGGGGATTCTAGCACAGTCCCTCCACAGTGTTCCTGTGGATCTGGCACTGCCCAGCGTCCCTGACCAGGGTTTGGGGGTCCCAGCACAGGCCTGCCAGTACATTCCACTGCTTTAAGTTCTCTCTAACCAGGATAATTTTTTTGGGTAGGAGGACCCAAACTCAGCAGCATTGTCTTTAATCACTTCTCACCAAATTGCTGCTGCCAAAACCCAGCTTGAGGCTCAGCTCCCCTTCCCCTGTCTCAGTCTCTTCACGCAACTTGGAGACTGGACTTGGATTTCCCAATTCGGCAGGGCAAAAATTCTGTTCTCCTCCTTGTATATCCTAATTGTAGTAATCACTGAAGAAATAATGAAAAGGAATTAAAAGAATGAAGAGACAATAACGAAGAGCTGCCAGCTCCAACCAAGGGAATGCTCAAACCCCTTACCAATGATTTGCTTTAATTAACCAATTCAAATGAATCAATTAAAAACACATTGATATGATATTATTCTCTTTAATCAAGTTATCAATAAATATTGCAGAACATGAAATGAAGCTTTACATCCCAAAAAAGTCTTTTAAGGGATATATAGCACAGGCTTGCGCTGTACCTCCAAACCAAGGTGAATCAGGAGTAAAGAAAAACCCAGACTGCCGTTCCTGGGAGATTTGTGCAGCTTCTTCCATCCAAAACAATCCTTGATCTAAACACGTACCCATGAATCCCAGGAACTTGTGACATCATCAATATCCTCATGGTCCTTTTTATAAAAAGCAGATTTCCATAGAGAATTAATGAAATACAGAAAACTTAACTGAAATGTAGAGGAACAGTTCCCTCAGCTCAGCAGGCTGCAGCATCCAAAAGAAAATGAACAGAAGGATTATGGACTGGGATCATCACCAATCCCAAATCCCTCATGTAGAATACCACTCTTCTTTCTTTTATAAATCACCACTTATCTTAGTGGACAAGCCCTTCACCTTTGTTTCAATTTCAGCAAGTTCTGAACTTGGCCACCAAGATTTTTCTGAACTTGGCCACCAAGATTTTACTGCACTGTGTCCATGGTGGGAGTCTGGAAAACACGAAAGGTCCTCTGGAAATGTTCCCAAGGAACCACATTGACCTAATCTCTGACTCCAGCCCAGAGAGAGATCTCTTCCCAACATCTCTGGCTCTTCTTGCTAAGTCCTGATGGTTCCCACACTGACACACAACATTGGGTTCCTCTGCCCAATGTGTTGGGAGATATCCCTGAGGTGCCACAAAGCAAGGAGCACCTTACAGATGCAGAGTCTTGGGATTCAGGTGATAAAAGAAGAGCTTTCAGTCTCTTGCATCTCTCATTCTGTCAGCTTCAGCCTCAGGGAGACAAGGAAAGTCATAGATTTACGGATCCTGGTCTCACTTCAGCCTTCCTGCAGGTACACTCTGACAGGGAGTGGGAAGAAAACAGGTCAGGATGGATAGCCTACTTGCAGAAAATCGTCACAATCCACAAACCATTAAGCAGAGCTGTAAGAATGTCCCAAAACATTCATTCCCCTGCAGACTGAGAGCTCAGAGTGGCATTAAGTTGAAACACAGGCTAGACCTGCCATGGACAGATTGTGGAAGCCCCAGAAATAAAAAAGCTACTCAGCCAATTCCATAAAATGTTCCAAAACTAGGATCCTGAAATATGACCATCTCTACTTTCACCTTGTGGTGGAAGGACAAGTGATGATCTTTCCTGATGGGTGTTTTGGTATCTGCAGCAAACTGCAGTAGAAAGCAACCAAAATCCAGTTATTTCCCACAATCAGAACAGAAAAGTGGGGAAAAAGGACACAGGTGCACTCCTGGCACCCATCACCTTGGGATCAAGACCCCTCCAAACCAACATAAGCAGAGACTGAATGACAAAGCCCTGGGGATGAAATTGCTGGGGTTTATAAGAAAACTGATGAGTTTTATTTTGGCAATGAAGCCCAGTTGATGTTTGTGTCATCAGCCAGGTGCAGCAGCATCTCCAAGAACCTGGCCAGGTGCATCTGCCCAGCTGAGAGTCTGTGAGGTACAGGGCCGTGGCACTGGCCACCATCAGCAGCACGTACCTGGGAAAGGACAGGCAGAGGCTCAGCAGCATTCCCAGGCTTGGCTAATGCCTCCGCAGCCTCACCTGTCAGTCAGCATCACCAGGATTTTTAATGCCCCTGCCTCAACCTGTTCCTATTACTCACCACACAAGAAAACACAGCAAACCCCAAGAAATCTCTGACGGCTGGGGGAAGCCCTGCCCTGTGCCTGAATGGTGGGGTGAGGGAGGGAAGCACCTGCCCAGCTCCCTTTTAATTGCACCTCTGATGGCCAGAGGAAGCCCTTCCCTGCACCTGAATTCCTTTACTCCATTAACAGAAATTCATAGTAAGCTCCTACCATGTTTCTGCATGACAGCAGAGTAGGTGTACGCCTACAAAACCATTCAGAAAGGGGCTCTGTGCAAACAACAGAGGACTTAAATTCTCAGAACTCATTCGTCTTTGTGTTCTTTGAACAGGAAAGCCACAAAAGGGAAAGATCTTGATTAAATACAGGGCATCTGCTCTTTTTAGTTAGCTTCTCTGTAAGAAGGGATGGTGTGAACATACACACCATTACTGCAGGATATATAGAGGATTGAATTTACAAAGATAATGTCTTTAATGTGACTAAGGCTGTACTCTAAAAGCCAGACCAGCCAGCTTTCAGGATATGCAGGCTGAAGCTTTGATCCTCAAGGCAAAATACAGCTTCAAACTTGTGATACAAGTTTAACTTGCACAAGTTAATCGATTATATCATCAAAGAGGTTTGTACCTGCAACAGAGAGGGAAGATTCAGTAAGTCATTAGAGGGAGGAAAGGTGGGTTCAGCAGAATACACAGGAGCTGCTGCTGGTTCAGGAATGGAAAAAAAATATAACAGGGCACAGAACCAGTACATTTATCAACTCTCAAATTTCTGTGCAGCTTAAGAACTGTTCAAGTTTAAACAGTTCTTAATCTGAATTTAATTTTGAAAACTAGTGCTTGTATTTCAGTGAAACGTTTCTGTCTCTGAAAATGTCTCTTCAGTTTCATTCAGCTGGTCTCATAAAAGACATCATTTGACACTCCAAATTCAGTAATTAGAGCAGGACCATAAAAACTTTTTGATTCAGTAAGGAAACTCACAAAAGAAAAAAAAAAAAAAGTGGTTTTATATTTCTACAAATAAATTCCAAAACCAGAAATCAAACAAAAATTAAAGCCTTAACTTAAGATAAAATAAATAAGTAGAGGGCATGAAATAGAGTGTCCTTCCTTTTCCAAAGTCACAAAGTTGCCTGATCCAAAAGGCTGGTATTTCAAAAGGATTAGACGCATCTCCTCATGCCCAATGGCATGCACATGTTCAGATGATAAATGTCTAGGAGCTCTTTCTAGACAGATAAAATTCTAGGAAAAAAAAACTCCATTTATTTCACCTTTTAGTGCACAAGACACAACATCCTGGGATGGGTTCCTATCCCAGCAGTGCATTTATCATTGGTTATTTGACAATTAAAAACATTTGTTCCCACTTCTGTGGGGGATGGGAATAACAAGCAATGCAAGGAACCAGCCTCTCCAGATCTCTTTTTTCAGCTCAGATTCAGCAGGAAGCTGGAGTTACAGATCTCAGGGAGGAGGAAGTTTCTGTATTACAACTACAGATTTATTTCTCTTATTTTTATGTGAGAGTAATCACTGATAGTAAAGTTGTGTATAACTTTCCTTAGTGGGGAAGGGTTAATGATGTGAGAGCAACTGAAGCACGGAGCTTTAAACCTCAACATTAAGCAGCTCTATTATTAAAATTCATATTTATTCCGATCTTGTGCAATGCTCTTGTGACAGCTTCAAGAA
This sequence comes from Phylloscopus collybita, assembly GCA_027886175.1. Lineage (NCBI taxonomy): Eukaryota > Metazoa > Chordata > Aves > Passeriformes > Phylloscopidae > Phylloscopus > Phylloscopus collybita. The sequence continues at coordinate 19,218,246 of JAJNNQ010000003.1, read as the reverse complement.
CTTTGATCTAAAACAAATTCTTACTTTAAATACTGCTGATCCTTCTGAAAAGGCAAATTAAACTGGCCTCACAGAAGGCTGAAGCACCCACTGTTTCCCAGAGTGAGGCCCCAGTAGAAGAGTCAAAGGAAATTGCATATAAAAGGCAAACACACAAGACAAAAGGTGTATAAGCTGCAAATTAGGAATGGTCACTTGTGTATTTGTGCAGAATGAGGCCATTTGGGGGCACTGACCTTAATAACTGGATAGTATTAAATTAAAACCTAATCAGGTCAGTTCAACAGCAAGACACCCATGTGACATGTCCCAACATTCTTTGAGTGGGCTCTTGGAGTCACAAACAGTGAAGATGTTTCACTTTAATAAGATGCTTTCCCCAAAGTGGATAGTGAGGAGAGGAATGAAATTATAGATTTTCATGAAGCTCAGCTTGGGAAACACAGCCTGAGTCTCACATACCAGTGACCTAAAAGGTTAGAAATGATGAATAAATTAACTGGGTGGTTTTATTTGTATCATGAAAACTTAGGGTCCATGAAAAATGGAAAAAATTGGACTGCTGTCTTGATGTACAAGGAAATGGTAGAGGCAGGGATAGAGGGAGAATCAGCAAATAATCAAGAACATAGAAGTTTCCGGCACAACTTGGAACTCATAACTTCTTGAGGGCAATTTAACACTCAAAACATCCTGTCCTTTTTCTAGATGGCTTTTTCCAATGGGAGTTTATTAATGCAATTAGATGGTAGGACATGGGAAACATTTTAATACCAGCAGCACTTCATGCCAGACCAGTTTACCCAGGTAGCTTAATTTATTGGGGGGGAGTTTGGTTTTGGTTTGGTTCATCTCTAGACAAGCCCTGATAGAATAGCTTAGAAGGATTCAAATCTTACTAATTCCCAAAAGTTATCTCCAAATAAAGTAGAACTTCAGTCCTCAAAATAATGTCACAGGTACCTTTACTATGCTTGAGAAGTCACTTCCAAATGCATACCCTGAAATTCTGGCCCCATGCCTTACAGCTGTTCACGTTTTGCTACAGAAGAAGCAGTGCACTTGTCTGATTTTCTCAGTAAAATGAGAAAAGGCTGAACCATTTCCCATTAAAAACATTCACTAGTTTCCCAGGTATGTGTTCAGCAGTTTCTTGTGTCTCTGCTAACAGAGCCTTAAGTGTGCTATAAGCATTTTATTCATTAGAATAGGGCATTTTCAAGTTAAGCTTGCAATTTGGATAACTTTGTAAAATACCTTTTTCTTCTTAAAGAAAATAGGTAAATATTATAGGAAACCAATGCAGGCACCACTGAGAAGATTCTGATCTCAGCTAAGCACTTCTGTGATGCTGGCTTGTGACTGGTATTCGAAAATGGCAGTAGCATTTGTCATTCATGAGGACTGGCAGAAATAAAGTATCAGCTCATTTATGCGTTTTGTTTGCTTTTCCTTAGAAGTCTGAAGACATCTGCCTTTGTGGTGTAGCTTTCAAAAGGCAGAGAAACAGTACACGAAAATCCAACGTACCTGTCTCCACTGTAAGCACCCCATACATGTTAAAGTTATCAAAAACATGAACTCTGCTTTTACATCTACTGTCATCTGCAGAGATCAGAGCCTACATACACCTTAAAATTTTCACAGCTACACAAATGAAACTGTCAAGTACCTGATCCTGACACCTGTTTTAAGCAGGATTTGCAGTTGGATTTCCCGACTGAAATGCAGAGCTGTGAGAGCTCAGCCATCCATCACTGGCTGCAGATGTGCTCTTACTGCTGTCCCTGGCACAGGAACTGCCCCACACTGAGCTCTGCTCTGCCAAGGGCTGGGCTCACTCTGCCAAGGATGGAAGCTGGTTTGTGTACCCCCCACATGCAGCAGTGCCAATGGTGACAGAGCAGCTGTGCTTTTTGCCCAGAAGTTAACAAATTAAGGTCTAACAGGACAGGATGTGGAAATGGGTGTTACTACACACAACTGCAGAGCCCAGAGACATTCAGAGGCTTCTGAAGCAGTCAGTGGTAGAGCCCTGGGATATTAAGGCTGTGCAACAAAGGTTTAGTGGAGAAGATGCTTAAGCTTTAAACATCAACACTAAACACCAGATGGATGGAAACTTAAATGACTTGTCTTTATTCCTTTCCCCTCTGAATTTACTTGTACTCTATAGTGGGGCTAGAAGAAGAAAAGGCAAATACTATTCTCCTAAGCTCTGATAGTCCTTTGTCTTCTGCCCCCACCACACTACACCCAAATTTGCTTTAACATACCTTCGGCAGGGTTCAGCTTTGCTGCAGATGTTTCAAAACATTTCTATTTTAGACAACGCCTGCAGAACACACTGAGGTCTTCTCTAAAGCTGCAGCTGCTACCTCAAGAAAAAGAAAAAAAGCAGGACCAGGCTGGTTTGTGTTGTATATTTCTCATGGCTCTATGTCTACAGAGAACATTTCCCAAGGAGGAAATGTTCTTTTGGTGTCTTTCTGAATCAAGCAAACAAAGGGATTTCTGCTTCATGATCACTAGACATTCTTTGAGATAAGCAGAAGTGGATGAAGATCCTACATTCCTTTAAGCACACAGAATAAAACCCACTAAGATTCTAAGATTTATAAATGGAAAACCATTACCAAGGAACCAAGAAGTCTGGCTTCCCCTTTGAATGCTGCTCTCAGCCTCAACGAGACACATTTTTTCGTTCAACTTTCTCACAACGTTCACCTAACTACACTTGCCAGCATGTTTTGCCAAATTAGAGAAACTGCTGCAGAAACCATCTGCTTGACATTGCTTACATATAATAAAGTATGGCTCAATACAATGTATTGGAAATGTTTGGGGATCTTTACATGGGAACCAAAAGCTGCAGTGCTGACTCAGGCAGATCTCCCGCTGATGTCAGTGGGAATTGCACCTGAATGAGCTCTGCTGGAGCTGATACAGAGCTCGCTCTGCAGTGCCTGCCACTGACAGGAGAACATATGGTTATAGTTTAACAATACCAACTGGAATGGAGATGAGAGGGACATTTTATAGCATTTCTGGCTTGCTGCTCTTTTATAACTATCAAAAACTATTAATGATTTGTACATGTCTGCTCTCTAACAGCTTTTCCCAGCTCCAAGTGAACACTGAGAAACTGCTCCAAAGTTAGGTCCTACCTCAACAGCAAGAGTTTATCTGTTGATATAAAAACATGAACACCAGAAAGACTACATGTAAAGACTAAAATAAAACTTCATGATTTCCCTACAGATTGTACTACATTGTCTCTGGATGAGAATGCAGACATTTGAACACACCCCCAGTCTGAGGCAGAAATAAAGCCTTTGTAGAACAGACTCTGTCAGCCTAGCAGCAGGATATGTGTGACAGCTGCTACATCAAAGGACAGTGGCTTCTCAAATCTGACTCCAAAGGTAGGTGTTACAAAATTACAGTTTCGGTAAGTGTAAAAGCTGAGTGTGTCACCCAGGTTATAGCATCTGTGAATCGTGATCACCAAAGCAGCACCTCCAAGGGGATAAATCAATTCAACCTCACGAGTTGCTGAAGGCTGAAGAGTGGCAATACTGAGAAAGTAAACAAGAGGAGCTATGATACATGGTCCCACAAATCTTAACCACAGTTACAACAGAAGGGATTCTGAACCACCAATAATTCCTAGGAAGGGGTCACATTAGAGAGCCAAATGCAGACTAGATTAAATATTTCCTTTTGCAACCCACTAATTAGCATGCACCCATCACAGAGCTTGCATTGTGGTTGCAGCTCCCAGGCATGCACCCTTTTCCTTCAAATACTACCACTAAACTCCTGTGTTCTGTATTACAGAGCTTCTGCTCCCCTCAGTTTACCAGCCATGGGAACACTGGGTGTGAGATCAGCTCAGTTGGTCAGAGCAGGGTGCTAACAAGAGGCTGTGGGTTTGATCCCCAAAACCATGGGGCCATTCACTTGAGAGTCAAACTCAATGATCCTTGTGGGTCCTTCCAATGCAGAATATTCTGTGATTCTGAAAGTCACTTCCACATCATGTCTAGAGAAACTGCACTCCTTTTGCTCAGGCACAGGGACACAGTCAAAGCTGAAAACCATCACATGGATTGTCTGTTTTTTCATGTGATGAAAGGCAGAAGTGGCTGGAAATTGAAAATATGAAGGCCAGGAAGATGTCATTGCAAATCTCAAAGCAGTGCAGCTTTGTAGTAAGTAATCACCCTCACTGTCAGATATTCCCCAGAGTGGACGTCTGAGTAGGGATCTTCCTGCATTTAGATGGCCAGGATAGAGATTCTGAGAAGTTTCAACTGCTTTGTTGAAGGAAGGTAACAACTTAGTGTCTGACTTCTGATTTGGGCAAAAGCCCATGCATGGCCACTTTATAAATTATTGCTCAATTCCCTCCTGAAGCAGACAGTAAACAACATTTTCATTCCACTAAAGGGAGCCTAGAGAATCAATGTGAGGGACACAGCACCCAGGCTGGAGCTCACTGGCAGAGAGGAGACTCTTCCAGGTACCCTTTGTGAGGAGATTCTCTGACCACTTGTTTAGCCTCAGTGCTTGATTCATCCTTACCTGCACTCCGTGTTTCCTATAAACCCTCTTGGAAGATAATCCATTTGTACAGGGATGCTTAGGAAGAACACTGAAGTATCATTAATATTCTCCACAGTGCAGTCTCATTACAAGGCTTCTGCAGATCAAGAAAAATGTACTGAACAGACTCAAATCCCCAAAAACACGGCCCTAATACCATATGAAGGAGTGTTATCAACCATCCACAGAATCACAACATGTAATTAGGAAACACTAAAAGAATAAAATAATCATTCCCATAGAACTATCATGCCTTGGAAGACACTAAGTATTAGAAAAAATATTTGAAAGCTAAAATAAGGATGTTTGGTTTAGAGAAATCATCACAGTAGAGGCACCAACTAAAATTCCAATGCAACCATAATGCAATTAGGTTAATTAATATACAGAAGCACCATTAATTTGTCTTATGATATCAATTCCCACTTTATCATAACATTAAATAGCTGTTGGTCCAGGTCAAGTGAAGGAACAGTTGTGTCACTGCAGTTATTCAAAGGAACATGAAGTCTGTAGCTACACACAGTAGAACACTAAATTTAGGGAATACTTACCTAGCATGGACTTGAGTGGTGGAAAATAAGGTTTACCAGAACTGCCATGCCTGAACAGCTGCTTACCTTGCCAATGACAGATCATTTGACACACCTTTGTTCTGCCTTTTGTGTGAACTATTGTACTTTTATAGCTCCTTCTCTCAATGTACCTACTGAGACAAAAGGTTTATGTAAAATAAAGCAAGCAGGAAAAGTAAGAAATGTGGATCACTGCTGTAGCTTCTTCCCCTTTGTAAGATTAAGGGAAGGAATGCAGTATGTACCTCTCACCTTAAGTGACAGCGAGTCCAAAATAATTCCATGCTGAAGCTTACAGTTCAGCCCAGACAATCAAATATTAGTTATTTAACTTCTGACATCCCTGTGTTACCTTGCTCTTGTTGCTTCCACTCTTGCTCGTGGTGTTGTATCTCACATTTCTCCTTTCCAGCTGGAACTGTAATTCTGTTCCCAGCGGTGACTGAGAGCAGGGCAGCCATCTGTGGTTCAGTGCTTTTGCCTGGATCATCAGTGCACAGCAGTCAATCTCCAACCTGCCTCAAAAGCACCAAGTCCCAAAGCACAGCTTGGCACAAAAGTGAGGTTTTGTTCAGAGGAATCTGACCAGAATGGTGTTGAAACAAGAGCATGGCCACACTCAAGGGTGAGTGGGATAAATCAAGAATGGGACATGCCACTGCCTGCCATGTCTCTCACACAGGAGCCCAGAGCAGCAATCCCACAGAAGAACCAAACAGAAACATTTGCAAAGCTGCACAAGGAACTGAACTTCAGCTCTGGGCTATGAGCAGTTCTAACACTTCATCAAAGGAGATGGAAGTTTTACTTTGGACAGTAGACTTTATTAGAAATTTTCTCCTCATTCATCAGTAAATTCACATTAAAATATGCTGAAGGCAGCTCAGTCTAAACATTTGACATTCTGCCGTAACAACAACTTCCAGTTTAAAAACTAGATAACTGATTCAGGCAGATAACTTGAAACATGTAAGAAACGCAAACAGAAAGCAGCATCTTAAAAAAAATGGGATGAGCCTGAAAAACTGATACATTTCAGATGGAGTTGGGGAAAAAAACCAGAATCAGTCACCCCAAGATGGGAAACAGTTAAATGAGAACTCCAGACGCTAAACAGATAAATAAACATTGTAACCACACATACATTAAAAAGAAAACAAAGTACTTAAGAGTTCATACCACATAAAAATTATGAATTTGTTAAAAAGAAAAAAAAAAAAAAAAAAAAAAAAAAAAAGAAAGAAAGTGACAAGCTTCCTAAAATATGAATATCCTAAATTCTTGGGACAATGAGCACTTTGTTATAAACTGCAGAACTTTGGAGGGACTAGATTTGGTCTTGAAAACAATGAACTGCATCTTACTGTTACCAAGTCCAGAAACTCATCTGACTCATAAACCATTTGTTTCCTCTCATGTTTTTAAACCTCATTCTCTTCTTCTAGACAATAATCTGCTTTTTTTAAATATCAGAGCTTTTTGGCCTAATTATGTTGAGCCCTGAACACGCAAAACTCTCAACAACTCTGCATACCAAGGTTTAAACATTTTTCAGAAGTTACTGTCAAGACTTTCCTTTGCTAATTTACTTTTATTGGAGTAAAGTGTAGGAGAGAGAAAGAAAAACTAAAATTATATATTGAAAAATGCTCTGTCTGCATGACAGTGAATCTTGCAGGTCAGATTTTCTATTGGCATTTACCAGAGGCAACAAAGATAAACCAATCAATGTATGGGAGATTAAAATTATAGCCTTCAGGACTGTAAACACAACAGGCAACAGGTAACACATGAACCTCAATCAAATTAATGTTTTCACATTCTTTAGTAGTCCCCCACAGTGATCTGCTTTCACTGGTTCAGAAAAAAAAAATATACATTAAAAATTAAATAACACTTAAATGTCCATCACAAAGATTTATATTTTGCTGTAAACAATTTTCTGCCATTTGCATTGACGAAGTCCAATGTGAGGCCAGAGGGTTCTAGATGTCTTATTGGTACTGTAAATAATTTTTCAGAGACAGAGGCAAAGGTAGAATTTCTATGTCATGCAGGCGGTCTCTGCCAAGAGCAAAACGAATTGATCTTCGGCACAAGTCCATTAAAGGCAGGGGCTCCGCTGGAAAAACAGGAGAAAGAAAAGAAAGAGTTAATTTTTCAGCATCTCCATTTACAGAAAATGTTTTGTTTATTAAAAGAGATTCTGTATGCTATCGATCAGTTGTAAAGATAGTAATGGTATTGGGAAAACCTTTGTATCTTGAGGCAATTAAGGTAATCAATAGAAGCCAAGGCAGAATTTTCCACATTTCACCCACAGTAAGGGGCTGCAAAGTTTCACACTGAGCTTCTTTATCTGCGAGGTTTAAAACAATAATGCCAAACCACTCTTCAGGCCACTCTACCAAGCATGAGAAGTTACTACATTTCCAGATCTCAGACAAGACAGGGAGTTTCTACTGTGTTTATAACACAACATTCATCATGTTGTGAACTACACTGGCAACTTCTGAACTTTTTACATCCCAGCTCCTTCTGCATCTTAGGAACTGGAAATGGCACTTAGGGGTAACCAAACTTGTCAGCCAACAGTGCTTTTCATGCAACACTCCCTTAGCCTTTCTTTCTAGGAAGTCCCTTGGAAGAAAAAACTAAACAAAACACCCTCAAAAATCTAGAGGAAACATAATCTTTTCCTCTGTGAATAAATTAGTGGAGGAGGATTTGGCTGACTGGAAGGCAGAGTGTGTGTTCCCATATGTATGCACACAAACACCCCCGAAATATATAAACAACATCTTCAGATGTCTTAAGTTTAATTTAATCAAAGTGAATTAAGTATCTGCCAGAAATGCCTCACTGATAGCACTTAAGACTGGAGACCCAAACACTGATCCCCAGCATCTCAAATCATCTCACCCCTATATCCCATCCTGGCCTGTAAAGCTTGCACAGAATTGCAGGAACATCAAAAAATTTCCACCTAATAGTAGCAAGAATCATCTCTGTGACTGCAGTGTTGGCAATGGAAATCCTTTTGCCACAGAGCTGGAATAAAGCTGTGAAGTCTTGTACCAGTTACTGCTATCTTTAAGAATTCCAGCCAGATGGATTTTGTTGCATGTGCTGGCTTAAAAGCGTAAGAACTTAAAAGATTAAAGGAAACTTTTCTTCTTTACATGACAGAAGAGTAGTAGCCTTAAAAACCTTATGGCACTTCCAAATGGAGGGGAGAAAAAGTACTGTGCCTATATTGTAGTGATAACATTTTATAAACTTGACAGATTTCTTACAAGTGCTCAACATTGTACAGCACTCAGTGGTTTTATCAAGAACTGTTTTATGTGCCACGTGCAGATTTACACACACTGCCTAGTGGAAGGTGTCCCCTCATGGCAGGGGTGTGGAACCAGATGACTTTTAAGGTCCCTTTTAACCCAAACCATTCCATGCCTTTATTCTATAATTCTGTATTAATCTATCAATTTGTGAGCTGATACTTATAAAATTACTTGAAAAAAAAAATCATTACAAAGCACAAAATACCCAGTTAAGGACTGGTTTTATACACTAGAATTGCCTGCTCTGGTGACACACCATTGACTTAATGGATTTTCCATCATTTATCCCAGCATCATATTTGATTTGTGTCGTCCATGGTTCACTGTGATATTTCCCCAAAGTGGCTGCAAAAAAGCTTAGAAAGCATTCTGAAAGGCAAAAAAGCTTTTTTAGCTTATAACCACTTCAGTGACTTGAGATGGAGTCTACTTCTTGACAATACACCTCATTGATAATTTTACCTATTAAAAATTACAAAATAAGAGCCCTCACATTCCATTAATAAAGCAACGTTTTCTCTACATCAGTGATCTTAGTTTTCATTTTTTCCACAGCAGAATTATGGATGTTAAATCTTAAGGGATGAAGCTGTAAAATTCATTAACCAGGATTAATAAGCAGGAACAAAAATAGCTCATGAGTCCTGGGACACAATACAACACATCTTACAAGTCTTACACCATAAACAACAATTTTCTGAGTATCTTCCCACAGTCTCTGAGGTCCCATTAGGAAGATACAAAATGAGGACTAGGAGTGTTTAAAGCCATTAACTGACCATGTGGTCTCTTTTTTTTCCCCTAGACAAAGGAATATGTAAAATGTAACCATCTGTGCAGCCAGGCACAGTGTTAATCCCAAACTTCAAAACACAATTTAAGGAAAGGTTAAATTATTTTTCAAGCTTGAAATGCTAAATGAATGTCTCCTGTCTCATTTCTACAGGGAATTTTCAAATGCTGAAGAAAATGCCCTCAAGTATTTGCAACAGCTGCTAAACTGCACATACTAAATGTGTTGTTGCAACTTGAAAATTGAACTATATTCTTTTTATTCTACCCGACAGCAGTTCAAACCTACAACAAATTCGTAACAGGTTAGTCTTACAATACTAAATAAAAATTATGTTTTCTGAAGTGCTGGCTGTAAGAACTTGAAAAAAATATTCTAATAATAGCATTTTAAGTTAAAAATGTGTGCAGCTGTGCATAATCCTAAATAAAAAAAAAATTAAATTCAGAAACAGTCCTAGTTTTGAAACAGTTTATGGGACAACTCTAAAATTGAAGACTGACATTTTTCAGGCAGCCTAACTTGACAGAACCATTATTAACCACTTGTATACCTTAATACTGGCACCCCCCTTTCACCACATCTCACATATTTACTACAAATTTTACAGAGCAGGGATAATTCCAGAGGGGAAAGGACTGGCTCAACCTGATGATGCCATGCCACCTGAAACACACACACAGACTCCATGCACCCAAAACACTCCACAGCACATTCAAACGTTCAAATCATATTTCCAAAATGCTGTTTTCATTTGAGATCATACAAATACTGCTGAGAATTGTCTAATAATGCAAGGGATGGGAAGATGAATACTCTGAAGACACATCATTAGCTTTAACTTGGCTACAGAAAAAGCCTTTCTTTCACACCTTTAAATATTTACCTTTGAAAAACTTTTAAATTCAGGGATATTAACTGTTTGTCAGAACATTCCACTAATTCTAATGCATATTAGGTACACCAAGAGTTGTATTTTTAAAACAACCCCCAATGGACTGGAACATTCAAGGCCCCCAGAAGAACCTGAACTAACCATTTTTTCCAAAGTTATGTGAACTCCAGTAAAGTCCTTGCCATTAGAAAAAAGGAGGAATGAATTGTTGAGCTGGAATGCAAAATTGCTAAGAAAACATGATTCACAAGAATGGCTCTTTGTACTAAATTCCCAAGCAGGCTAAGAAATCCAAGGTGAGACACTCCAGGGCAAGGGAGCAAGCTCTGCACAGGAAACCCAGCACTTCCTCTGGGCTGCAGCAGCACCCGGAGAGAAACTGCAGCTTTTGGGTAACACAGCTCCAGCCACCTTCCTGAACCTTCCTGATTACTTTAACTGATCACCTCCTCATTTGAAGTTTACTCTGAGACCTCTTCACCCAAAGGTAGATCCTCATAGCTGTCGCATTACAGAAAATTATTCTTCAAGAAAAGAATAAAAGTAATTTAAAAAATACTGCTTAACAGACACGTCAGAGCTTAATTCCTGTATCTCCCCTTTTGGTACCAGTAGTTTAAAAAAAAGGCCCATTTGCAAACCTTCCTTTCTCTACACTACAGTCACACCCAGGGGCACACTTTGCCCAGCCCCTCTTACCCAGAGCTGCATTTCACCAAGAGTGCCACAATATAGCTTAAATGGATATTTAACAAAATAGCTAGTAACTTAAAAATGGCTTAAATATATATTTGGTTAATTACCTTAATTGAAATAGCTATTGAGTAACTATTCAGCTATTAATAGCACAAAATAACTGTGTTATCATATATACAGAAAAATTCATTCTGATGGTGTCACTGCTGGGTTAAGGACAAAGGCAAAGAAACGTTTGTAACCAGACACAACCCTATGCTTGTGAGCATTCCTCCAGTGCACATACATTTTTGAGAGCAATTTGCACATCATTACCAGCTGAAAAGTTCATTTAGTTTTGGCAACCTGTAGTTATTTAACAATCTGGCACTCCAGCAAGGCTGCCTCCTCTCTGCAAACAGGCTTTTGTAGTTGAGATAAAGTCATCTAGCAGCTGATAACACTAAATGCTATTAACTGCAATGTTACATATGGCTCACACAAAAGAGCAGCTCTTAGCAGACAACACTTATTTGCCAAATGACCATACGATTTTTTAAAATAAATTTGTAAAGCTCTTAACAGCACCTCATGTCCATGGCTTTCGTTAATCTATGAAGAACGAACTTTTATCTTATGTTATAAAAGCAGAGATGACTGGGAGGGGAAATTACAACAAAATTAAAGCTGGGTGAAAGACAAAGGAAGTTTTCATAAGAACTGATGTCACCAGAACTTAAGATATATAATTTTTTTTAGTTATTTTAGATACATACCAAAGACACTAAGCTACCTTATATTTCAATATTTTGTTTTGGCCTTAAACTTATTAAAAAGCACTTCTATTTAGCAATCCATGTTAATGTTTCCAACTGCTGAAAGGCAGTTTTTAAGTCAGATTTAAAACAACAACAACAACACACTGTTAGGAGACAGAGATGTGATTGCACACCATTAAACAAGTGAAGGACATCTCTCCACTCCTAACTTTGCTTTTCTCACAAGGGATGGGGCAGCTCATTAAGGAGCTGAAGTCACAATGCCTCAAGAAAGGGAACTGTAAAGTCTTGCAGAAGTGCTGCATGCCTGGTGCACAGAGAGGAGTCTGGAAAGGAGGAAAAAGCAGGATGCCACTGTTCATATCCTGATGCCACTGTTTGTGTCCTACCTGGTGTCATGGTTTGACACTGGCCAGGCACACACAAAAGTAATTTGCTCGCCCTCTTCTGCTAGGGGAGGGGAGGGGAGGGGAGGGGAGATGAGAGGAGAGAAAAATTCAAGAAGGGCTCATGAGTTAAGGACTGGGAGAAAACACACTAAGGGCAAAACAGGTTCAAATTTAAAGGTAGAAGGTAAATGTATTATTAACAGAGTTAGAGGAGGATAATAAGAAGTAAAATAGGCCTTTAAAATATCTTCCCTACCCTCCCCCAGCCCCTTTTTCAGTGATAGCACAGGGGGACAGGGCATGGGGGTTTTGGTCAGTTCATCACTCGAGATCTGTTCGCTCAGGGAGAGGAGAGGAGTCTTTCTTGTGCTATGCCAGTGATGCCAGGGAGGCAGGGCCGGCTGGGGGCCACACTGAGATGGTGCTGGCTCTGGCCCATCGCCACCGAGTGCCACAGGCTGTGTCAGGATGGCCCCGGTGGCAGCGCCTTGCCACCCCTGGAAAAAGCTGTGTTTGCATTGATTTTCTTCTTAAATATATCATCACAAAGGCGTTACCAACCTCTCTAATTGGGCCAGCAGCGTGTCCATCCTCAGAGCCATCAGGGATTGGCTCTCTCAGACACGGTGGAAGGTTCTAGCAGTTTCTCACAGAAGGCACTTCTGTGGCCCTCCCCGGCTACCAAAAACCAGGCTGTGCCAAATCAACACACCTGGGGGCATCGTGTTTTCTGTATTTTCTGTACTTCCTGGCTATTGCCCTGTTCTCCTTCCTGCCCAGTAGTCTTTACCTCTCCAAGTCGGCCACACTCCAGTTCTACCCAGCACTGCCTTTCATTGCTCCATTTTTACCTTATACTTTGCCAAGATCAGTGAGCATCATGATCTTCAGAGTGATGGTGTCCCCCAAAAGACTGATCCCTTGCCATGGAATGTGCTCCAATATGGACACAAGGCATCAGTCTTACACTAGGTCTGGTGGGACTTCCACATCCAGAAAGTGGGAAGGGAAAGTTTCTCCATGGCTTGTCAGCACTCAGTTGATTTCTCCTGCCCTGAGAGACAACCGTCTGTCCCCCTCCAGGGTACCTGAGTGCCCACTGTACTACAGACTGCAGCACGCTTTTGTTTAAATCCTTTTTCCTCAATTTTCATCCCTCCTCCAGTTATTAAGACACCTGCTAAGAGGTAACGTTGCCTAAGTGTTTCCATTAGGGTGATTTGGAGTATGCAGAAATTTCTAACTACCAGTTAATTATCACACACAATAAGCACACAAATACATGTAAGCCAGGAGTTTTCCTTCCAACCTTTGTGTCAAAGCCTAATTATTGTTTTAATTTTACACAGTACAGGCCAAATTCTTTCCAATGCATAATAGGGTACATAAATACACCCCTCACGACATATTTACGGCTTCCCTGATGCAACTGATGGAAAATTTGAGTTGTGTTCCTCAAATGGCACAATCTAGAGAAAGGAAATTGCAAATAATATATTAAAGAACACAGGCTATGACCAGCCATAAAAAATGCTAATAAATCTCCTAACAGCAATGAAAACTCGGACAAAGGATAGCACTTATCTGTTTTCCCCCCAGATGTCTTTAAGCTCTGCAGCCTAAACCAGTGAAGCACCTTAGAAATCACATTTAAATCACAGCCCAGGAGATCCAGAGCAATCACCTCCCTCAAGAATTCTGCAATTCCAAAGGGTACAGCGTGATTTTCAGGAGAGCATTGTTATTTCTCCCTAAGTCACAGGTTTATCCATCCACCCCCGCCTCCCACCGGCATCCCCTTCCCAGGCAGCTGGGAGCTTTAGCACTCGCGTCTTCCAAAGCTCACGGGTGGCAGATGGGGAGATTTTGTGTTATCAGGCACGGCTGATAAGGAGACACTGTCTCCAGCAGTTGTCTGCCAGCACAAATAAAGCTTTGTGCTGTCCACACCCGCCCCTTGCTTTTAGCAGGCGCGGTGGGGAAGGTGAAATACAAAAACAACACAAACGCCGCCCTGTATTTGAGCTCACCCGCATCCCACAAAAATTCGGCACTTGAAATTTAATATGTTAAAGGGAGAAAGGAAGGCGAGAAAGCTTGAGCAGAGGGAAAGACTCAAGGGTAACCCTCCCCCCATCCTCCTCTGCATGCCTTGGGTTGGGAAGGGAGAATTGATTTACAGCTTTGTCTTTTAAGTGTTAAATGCAGTCAGGGGCAGTTCGAAACTTCAGTCAAGCAGCATTTAGCAGAATTAAGCTGAAAAAGCAGCAGTGAACAAGCAGATATTCTGCAACATCATTTGTTTTCAGTTCATGCTCTCCAGCTGTGCTTTCTTGAGAGGAAAATGGTTGAAAATCAGAACAGAATGAAAACAAACCAAAACCAAGCCCCAAAGCCAGTGGCCTCTTGTTATGGGTTGAATAAAGAATCTGTCCTTTAAGCCCAAATACACAGCTCCATGCAATGTCTTTTTTTGCAGTCCAGAGTTTGTAATCTCCTGGGAGGTAGACACGCAACATTCAGACAACTGATCCTGACCCGTGAACTGAGTCTAAATTCAATTAATTCAATACAGGTTTAAAATTCACTCCTAAATATTTCAATTTAGTAGGCTCAAGCATAGGCCTAAACATTTTTTAAAATCACACTGGTTATAGGAGTGTTCTTAGAAAAGTAATTTGTCTGTGTACATTTGTAGGAAAGCTGTACTTATTGTCATGCACATCTACACCTGCTGCAGCCCCTCTGAGAAGCTCCTCGTGGTCTCTAATAGTTTTTACCCTCTAGGAAGGTTTATCCACCCAAAAAAGGGCCCTGATCCACCATGTTTCATATGAAGAACAGGCACAGCACAAAGTCCGGCCCAGGCAAAATCTACAAGCACACCTTACTGTGGAAACTCACCTGAAAATCTTATTTTTCCTAATTACAACTGCTAATTTAAATGTACGTATGCATCATAATAATCCAATTTCCACCACCAAAACCAAGGGTATGACTCATAGTTTAAAACATTTTACCACACTGCTTCTACAATTTAGAATACTAAATTGTACTGCTTAATCTGATTCAGAAACTGCAAAACTGTCAGATAATAAGGAATTTTAACAGCCAAAAAGTGGCTTTTTTAAAAAATGCAGCAAAGCTGTGTAATAAACTTGTTTTGCCGTATCATGCTAAATTTGCATGGTGACAAAGAGCATAAGCAAATACAGTGGCCATTTCCCTTCTGAAAAAGAAAGGACATGTAAATTCATCCCCTATGTGCATCAGGAAAATGCAAATAAGGAGGATGGGCTAGAAAGATTTCCTTTGTGGCCTTGATGTGTTTGCTCTTCTCATCCCCTCAGATACTTCCAGCTTTGCTCTTGAACACAGTGTGAAGGTAAATTGAGACAGTTGCTTCAGTGATGATTTGAATGTTCTGTAATAGCACAGACACCAAAAATTAATAGACACTCTTTAAAACCAACAAACAAAACCATGTGCTTGACATCGTAGATGAGCCTAAGCTTATACCCACAGGCTCTCCTTGGCTCCTCCCTGATCAAACTTCCCCAAATTTACCACGTTGTGAATGAAGATTTGGCTCAGATTAATCTGTAATGTATACTTTATAGCTTTTAATCTCAGAAAACACATTTATCACCATTAAATTCAACTTGTGTGCCAGCCCATAAAGAGGGGAGTTAAAATATATCAAGGTGAGAGAAGATTAAAGCTTGGATGAGACTTTAACTGAGTAGATGCACTGGAGTTCAAAGACAATGTTTTTCAGGGTTATGGACAGATTTATAGACAAAGTAATAACAGAAAAAGTTGAACGAAAGTTCAGGATTCAAGGACAAACCACTGCAGACAACTACTGCAACAGGCACCTGCACACTGCGAGCAACATCCTGACTGAAACATGCTGAAACAATTCCTTGCATTCTATCTCTTCATGAGATGTGCTTCCTAAACAGGCATATAAAATAGCATGCATAGGTACACACCTCTGACAGTCTTTATGGCTGTGAACAAGTCCTTATTGCTCAGGAAAGGGGGGCAGGAAGTCAAAGATATTTTTGGTGAACCTCCTCCATCCAATTCCTTTAATTCATTTACACACACTTCTGCCTTAATAGCATGACAGCAGATGAGGAGATGTCTTGGTGGGAAACCTAATCATACTGATTAAAATATCCTAAAATTCAAACTTGTACATTTTCACACCTGTTCTTAAACATATTTTTTTATTTTGGGTTAGCTAATCAAGGATGAGAGGGAGAGAGAGAAAAGGAAAGAGAATTAATAAGAAGCATAGAAAGAACCAATATATTGGCACTATGTGCTGAACCCAGTAGGTTGCCTGACTGCCCCATCTGCCCTTCTCTCATTGGCCTCTTTTTTACCAGTTGCATTTTGTGTGACATACTCATTGTGTAGGACAGTGAAGTACTGTCATCTTTGATGACAGTACCCTGTCATCTTTCCTCAAATTGTGCCCAGCATGCTGAAGCCTCACCACCATTTCTCCACACTACCATCCTGGAACAACACACCCTCACTCAACATTTCCACTGCTTACAACTCCCATTCTCAGCTGGAACCTCTCACAACAGTTTTCTGCATGCCTGTTTAGTATTACACCAAAGCTGTTTACCCTTGTCAGCAATTAAATTGGTTCAAAGCATCTTTTGCACCACACTACAGCTTTCTTTAAAGTTTCACCATATTGACAGGGTAACAGAACTGATGACTCACCTATGTACACTACTCAGTACAAATTGTGCTGAGCTCTTTAAGACAATTAATATTTGACTACATTCCTCATATCATTGTTACACGACATTTTCTCAACTACTTCAATTTAAACTACCCAGAGGCTCCAACATATGCAGATTTTCTCAAACCAAGCGAAAAAATTACAGCAGCATGTCATTTAAATTTTAATGCAGTTGTATACAAGCTAATGATCTCTAGTGGAGATTTACAAACAATAGACCTGACTCATCACTTTATTATTCTAGTTTTGGTATTAACAGAATTAGATTGGAATAAATCTGGAGCCTGAAGTTGCAATTAAGCTCAATATAATGAATTTGATCCCATTAGTTTAGTACCATTTATATTTTGGACTTGTTGAAAGTGATTTTTTTTTCTTAAGTACCATAATCTTCACCAGCAGAAAATGGGTACTGGAGATGATCTGAATTATTTTCATACTGAATTTAGGATTCATCATTATTCCTGGCGTGCAAACACAGCTGATGCTCTCTGAGCACACTGCTAAAGCATTCAGTTTGAACACAAATGCACACTCATAGCACAGACAGTGCACACAGGGCTGCCTCCACTCACCAGGGCACAGCTCTTCTCAGTCACAAACTCATTACCATCTTTCAACGCTGCAAAGCTCCCTCTGAAATGTCACACCCCTCTGCCCCACCTACAATCAGCACTCCTGCCATGTCATCTTACAAACCCGTTTTCTGAGAAATATGAGTGTGGATTTCCATGTTATGTATTCTACAGCCACTGTATGAAATACAGTTCATACCCAAATCAAATCACCCCCCCCAAGCCTCTGAAGCACCAGCACAAACACAGTGATGGGATGGGAGAGATGAGAAGGTAGGTGGGCTACAGAGTGGTTTGCTCACTGAAGTGACTTTTCTTGTTCCTAGGCATCTGGGGTAAGGGGATACAACATGAGGACAAACATTAAAACTCACAAAACCACCCTGGAATTTCACACAGGATTCCTAGAATCTGATCACTAACTCGACTTTTGCTCACACTGAAGTTCGTCACCTCTAGGGCAGCATCACTGAGCAGAACAGCTGAAAGGGGGGGTGGGATGGACCTGCTGCCATTTTCCAACCATCCATCAGCCTACTCCTGACAACACTGCTTAATACATTTTGAGAACTAGGCCTGCAGGGCAATACCACTCATGGCTTCTCCCTGCCCTCTGCAGCCCACCAAATCCAACACATTTCCTTTGGTTCTCTCAAACTCCATACAATGACTCTCCCCCAGGGGTGCTCACTTGTTCCAATGAATTCAGGCACAAAGGGGAGGGCAGCAAGGAACGACCAGGGGGATGTTAACCCCAGCCCATCCCTCCTACGCATCTCCCAGCTTCATGCTTGGTCCTTCTGTCCCCATGTGTGGTTTTATGACCACCATCTGCACAGGACCACACTGGTGTAAGACCAGGAGGAGAAGAGGAGAAAGCCAGGAACAGCTGAATCCCTGAGTGGTGTGGCTGTGCTCTGGGTTTATTGCTTCTCACTGATTCATTATCAAACACGCCCTGTCCATAAACAGCCTGTTCCAGCTCGCTCTGCCCCAGCTGCCAGCTGGCAGTAGTTGCATAGGTGTAAATAAAAGCATCATTTGGCCTGCAGGAAAGCTATTATGAACAAAGATTTATCTAGAATTTCAGGTCCCAAAGTCAATCTGTGAGGCTGGCAATTAAAAAAGGCATCTGGGAACAACAAAGCAAAGCTGAGCAAATTCACCCACCTCTTTCATGTACTTGCACGCCTGATTTCTTTAGGAAAGGGAATCTCATCCACCCATGTTACATGATGATAATGTGGGGATACTGATGATGATGGGCTCTTGCAATTAAGGGATGAATATTGTGTGTACGTTAAGAGAAGTTTTATTGATGTATGGTTATGTTATTGTAGGTTGTTGTTTGGACACCCTCTGTTCTCCACAGAGTCCCATTTCCCCCCTCTGTGCTGTTGCCACCAGCCTGGGTTGTCAGGGACATGTGGAGGGAGGGCTGTACCTGTGCCCCTTGCATGGGGCAGCTGGGAATGGGGAAAGCTTGTTACTGGGGGCACTTGGCAGGACAACACCTCAGCTCCCAGCAAACTGCAAGAAGGTCTCCAGCAGTGGATGGCAAAGAAGTCAACTGGCAGAGTCTGGGAGGGGCCAGGGTTGGCTGATGCAACGCCAGGGGTATGAAAGGTGGAGCTGCCGTTCTGTGGAGGAGCCTCTGGCCGTCGGCCACGCTCCCAGCACTGCCCCTTTTCCTTACTCAGTCCTTTGTTGCGTTTGTTGAGGTTTAGTAAACCTTTGAAATTTTAAAGTGAGCGGTTGTTTCTCACAACCCGTTAATACAGCTGATAGCAAATAAAAAACTGAAATGAAAGAAAATGAATATGTATGAAAAACCTTATCACAGTTTCCACCCGTTTGTGTTTTCAGATTGCTGAAGACATTCAGGCAGGAGCTTGAGGCACTCAGCTCACTATTACACGTGTGTGTGATTAATATCATAGAAAAAACTTGATTTCCAGAATTCTACAACCTGAGCAGAAGTACAAAAGTTTCTTAATACAATATAAGCTGTTTTCAGCATGCGTTTAGCTCAATTAGGGTCTGTTTTCTGATCTGGGCATTGGTAAATATGCAGGTAACAGTTTTCTACAGTAAGTGAGTTTAGGCAAGCCCATACTGAGGTCAATAAATGACTTGGTTCATTACAGTGCCAAGCAGACAGCACAGCTTACTGAACACAATGAGGCTATTTCCAGCCCCTACAACAGGGATGGCTTTTTTTGGTCATTATTGGGGGTTTTGACATTTTATTTACAGTTAGGAATATCACTTTTGAACTTGAAGTAACTTCTTCAAAGGGAAAAATAGTGGGGACTTCAGTTTTAGTTTTTTTCAGGTACTGGAGTATCAATTCAATGCTAAATTTCCACTATGTTTGGACAGATTCTGGACAGACTCGTTAACTATCAGCTTCATATTTTGAACACTAATTTTTAGGGTTTTATTAATGAGATTACAAAACCAAAAAGGTGAGAGACAAGTATCAATCCCATTTTAGGCTTGTGTGGCAGATATAAACATATATATAATTTTTATAGTTTATATATATAACTCCATTCTGACTATTTTCAGTCAAATCTTCTGACCTATTACACTATTATTTTCTGTCTTATCAGCTGGCTCCTTCCCTATCTTCTGATCTCCTACTCTCAAACAGTGTCACTTAGTGAAGTTTAAAAAGAAAAAGCCCTTCTATCTGTGTGTCTAGAAACATTAGGCACTGAGGATTTTACTTGTTTTATCTAAAAATCTAGGTGATATTAGTGCAACAGATGGAATGCTAAATTATAAGCCTGAATTCTTTAATTTGGTAATTAATCCAAAGTACAACCCCCCAAAATATTAAAAAAGCATATTCAGAATTAAACAGAGCACAAAAGAAGGCTTCCCACCAAATTCCTTCTGCTCCCTGGTGACTCAGCCTTTTTGACTCCACCAGCCCTGTCAGCAAAGCCAAAGGGATTTTTGCCAGGGTAAATACTGCTAAATGGGGTCCCCCATCCATATATATTTCACTTTATCTCTGTTGCCAAGTCATTTCTGATTGCAAAGTCAATCTGCCTGTGAGATTAACTGGATTTTTTCCCAAGTACTCAGAGTTTTGAGATAAACACTGGCTCCTCAGGCATAGGAACATGCCCAGGCCATTCTGATGTCTTGGATATTTCTTAACTAATTAAGTTAATCATGTAGACAATGACAGAGCAAAAAGTTACACAGAGCTTTCCAAAATCATCCTTTATAGGGCTGGGAACAGCCAACCAGAGCAGACTTCCTGGGGAGCATTCCAAGCCCATCCTCTAAACTCATGACATTAGTTTGTTGTTTACTCTGGATATGCTTTTACTCCAGGAGGAGAGATCAAGACCTCATGCTTGTTTTACACCTTATTCAACCATACAGAGAATTAAACGCACAACCCCAAAGCAGACTGTAGTCCGGCAGTAAGGGGAAGAAACGGGATGTATCCCACTTCCCAAAGTGCTGAGAGTTGGTTTGTATCTCCTTGTCCTTTCAAAAATCAGAAAACAAATTCTTCAATAAGAAGGATTAACATCAAGGAAGACACTTTCCTTCAGAGCTGGGAGACAGCAGCAGAAACCAAAGGGGCACCAAAGCAAAGAGGACTGGGCTGACTTTATCCTCCCAAGCACCTTCCAGCTCAAGAGGTGATGAGGAAAGAAGGGCAGTGACCATCCAGATGCTTCCCTTGAAACTCCAAATGGAGCCCTGCGTGTGCTGCAGCAACAGAGGGGAGACCTGGAGCCCTCCACTGCCTGCTGACCCCCTGCCTGGGAAGGTTGAGAGAGCAGGAGATTATTAATCGACAAAGACAAAAGCAATTTAGGAGTAGACAGCACCACACCAACATCAGTGCTAAAATGTCAATGAACAATGGAAAAATAAAGGATTTCCTTTCTCTATGTTTCTGTGCTAATCATCTCTGCTATGATTAAATATTTGAATGCTGATGTAATGAATTTAATATTCTGAATATTTTTATCGTATATACAGTAATTTTTATTTACTGACACAAACCCAGAATCCTGGACTTTGGATATCTGGGATCTTGGTAGCAATTTCACTGAAATTTCCAGCATTTCATAGAAATATGCATTTCACTGTCTCTAAGGTAATTTTCCAGATTAGTAAAAGGGCAGTGTTTAATTTTTTTTTCCTTTATTGATGTATCTTCCAAAGACAAAAGCAGGACTGTATATTATTCTCTTACAGATATATATGTCTCTTCCTTGGTAGGTAACATCAATTAAAACTGACCTTCCATGACATTCTCCCCTTCAAAACAACAAAGCCAAATGACAATTCTTCAAAATTCCTGGATCCCTCTCCTATTCAGCTTTGAACAAGAACTTCTATGCCTGGACACAAGCAAACATCATAGAGAGCAACTTGTATCAGTGCTTGAGTGTCTCACAGAAAAGCAACACTGACTCTGCAGCAACAGGAGACCACAGCCCTTCTGAGCAGATTTCCAGCATGGCCCAGGAATGGGCACATGGTGTTTGTAACCTTCCAGCACCATGTGAACACATTCCAAATAATAAAAAAAAAATTCATCCATTTCTCTCTTAGAAGCATCTCATATTATTTTAGAAGCCAATTACGCGTAATACTTGTAATTTTATCAAATTCATGCCTAGGATGATCCATATGGATTTAGCAACTGCCACTGACAGGAAAAGTCTCAAAATTTTGATGGTTCCAAATCTGTTTGTTCTTCTTCCATTGCTCAGTAGTCACAGCAGGACTGAGTCCTTGCTTCCAATGATTATTCCCCAAGTATGCAAAGCTCAATTTATTTTATGTACATTTCTCCTTATGGGCTTTACCCAGTTTTGATGAAAGATTCAGCCTGTTGCCATGCTCTTGGCAGCAGGGATGCAGTTCCTCCCTGAGCTACCAGAGCTAAACTGTGCCACTCCCCACCAGTATTCCAAACATGCCCAGGACTTGTGGTTCCTCTTAGGACAAGTGCACCAGAGTAGGGAAAGAAAAGGAATGGGAGGGGATTTATCAGCAGTAACGAAGTATTTGGAGAAAAAGTACTTCAGAGCAAACCTACAGGAATTTCTGTCTTCCCTAAGGTCCCAATGCCTGGTGACCCCTCAGGTGCTGATGGCTCCCTACCAACACTGCATTTCAGTGCTGTTCTAGATAGCTACTGCCCGTTTCCTTCCTGAAAACACATTTCAGAGTCACAGTTCTGGGGTTTGGCGTTTCTTTTCCATTGCCTACCCAGGCCAAAGCTGCAGTTCAGAGAAAAGGAAGGCAAACATCACCACATAGAGAGGTCAATGCCAAAATTATTTTTGGCTGATAGGTAGCCATGACGACACCTGCTGTGCTTTGGCTTTCCTGTTTCCCCAAAACACACCTCCTGGGCAGCCTGGCCCATGAGACATACAAATATTACAGCAAATACACTGCTAATATACAGCTAGACCCACTGCCATACAGATGGAACACATCCATTATGAATTTCCAACCCATTACTAAAACCTTAGTATTGACATTTAAACTAATTATATTTGCATGCATAAAGGAATCTAGAGCTTACAAAGCAGGGGAGTTGAAAGAATGACAAAGAAAGCAAACCAGCAGCTCTCTGGAGCCTCCAACTCTTCTGAGGATTCCTCTGTGCAAGCTGTGCTCTGCAGATCTAACATGGGGTATGGTCTTAACCCTGCAGAGGGCTCAGTAAAACTGCCTACTGGAAGCAGTCAGCCACATTTTTGGGAAGCTCAGAAGAATGTAAAAGTAAGAACTGTTATCTGCAATGTAAACAATGATTATTCCCCCACATGTCATAAACAACGCACAGTGTTGTAAATTCACTGGTATGTTGGGGTTTTTTTTCATGTAATAAATAGCGTGACCCTCTGCATCTACCATTTGTGAGAATTTCAAACATCACTTCACAGCCCTTGAAGTGTATCTGATAAGAGCAAAATAGCACTGCAATGCCACAACAGTTTAAATCTTATGCAGTTCTTTACCCCTGGGCTTCAGGAACAGTAAATTTCTAGTTGCACCTCAGTGACTCCATTTTCTCCAAGGAGAAAAAGGCTGTTTGTTACTGCTCCTCCATGGACTGTGAGCAGTGCAGGGAGCCCCAGCCTGGCAGCAGTGCCATCCACCCAGGGCAGACAGCTGGGGCTCCTTCCCAGAAGCCCCAAGCAGCCTGTAGGTGAGAAGCCCAGGCTACCTTTTCCCAGGGATGTGGTCTGTGATGTAAATGAGGCTGCTCCCTGAGTTTGCCTTCAGAAAACACTCTCAGGAACCCAGATCTGCCATCTCCTCCTTGAAATCTCTCACTCCCGGAAGGAAAGAGAAAAAAAAACCTAAGCTTCCCTAGCCGTAAGCATTTGCCAAGAAATTTTAAGTGTTCCCATCCAAACCCTCCTCCTTTTTCTTAAGCTTTCCATTTCTTGCTGTATTATAAATCACTCTGGGGAAATACCATGGACTCTGAACATTTAGAACTCTGAACATGGACTCTGAACATTTACCACTTAGAATGTTTCTAAGTGGTAAACCATCAAGTTTTACTTAGACTCTTTAAAATAGTGTGGTCTATCTGCACAAACAAATTATATTTTGCTTTTTCTAAATTAATTATATGTTGCACAGACTAACAGCCATAGAAAGAGAAAGTTAAACTAGCCCTTATTATGGAAACCTGCTACATCTGAAACGGAACAAATATTTCAAGGGTTCAAGAACACTTTGGGGAAGGCACCAAAACACTCTGCAAAGAATAGTTCACTTTTATGAGCTCCACAGTAGTTTGTTAAATAACTGCACAGTATTTTTTTGAATTCAAGTAAGAGCATCTGACCTGTGGTCAGGCAGCAACTTTCAGAGTGCTGCAGCTCTGGTACATGACAGCAGGTACCTTTTTCCTACAAGAGCTTCTCCTACACACAGCCCCTCCAGTTTTGTTAATAAAGGAATGTACACTCACAGGCCAATCTCCTCATTAAATCTTTTATTCCTGCAAGGTTAGCGTAGGCTAAAAATATGGCATTAAAATGCTTTCAAAGTATTTCTAGAAATATCTTGTGGAAAGGAAGGAAAATCTAAAGTACAACTGAGACTGCATTCCTAATGGAAGTTTTTGTTGAAGCTGAACATTTTGACAAGACATCATCCTGAGAGCAGAGCTCTTAAACACCAGCAGACACTCCTACAAACTGAAGGTTTGCCAGATCACCTGGCATCAACTGATGGACTGTTCCTTTTTACCACTGAAGGATGATTTAATCATCCAATGCACATTTTTATTTCCTGTAAGCAATGACAGAAATCAGGAAAACAACATGAAAGGCATAGGAGAGAGTGGACCACATTCACTCAGGTCCAGGGATACTTCAGTTGCACATCAGCAAATTTTGTGGTATATAACTTTAGACATATACTGAGACAGCACTGAGAAGTTGCTTGTCATGGTTTGACACTGGCCAAAGGCCAGGCACCCATGAAAGCTGTTCACTCACCCTCTCCTTCCACAGCTGGGCAGAGGAGAGGGGAAAAAATTAATGAAGGGTCCATGAGCTGACATAAGGACTGGGAGAAAACAACTTAAGGGCAAAACAGGTTCAAATTTAAAGGTAAATTTATTATTAACAGGGTCAAAAAGAACATGAGAAGTAAAATAAGCCTTTTAAACACCTGTTTCCTCTCCCAGCCCCTCCCTCCTTCCCACCAACAGCGTGGGAAGACAGGGCGTGGTTTTGGTCAGTTCGTAACCTGAGATCTTTTCCTGTTCATGCAGGGAGAGGAGTTTTTCCTCTGTTATGCCATGGGGTACCTCCCAGGGCAGGGGAGGAATGCCAGGAACAGCAACCATGAGCCAGCACAGCTTGACTCACTGCAGCTTTCTCTACTCCAAAGTTTCACCTTCACTTCAGCTCAGTCACTGCCATGAAGTACATGCCATGGTTCCACAACCAATGGCAACCGTGGCCTAAATTATTTACCCAACAGTTTCATCACTCTGTCAGCATCCTTACCTTTGAAGCACAATTACCAAACCAACCTTTAAAAAAAACCCAAAAGGACTGCCTTTGGAGCATTCTTCTAAAGCAGATGAAAAGAAAATGGCTCACGTAAGTGCCAGCAGTTCCTGCAAGTAAGCGAGAGGCAAGGTTACTCACTTGCCAACACCAAGAGCCAGCCTGGGTACTGCTGACAAAACTCCCAGTGCTGATTTAGCAGCAAAAGCACCTGTAAAATTCATTTTTCAGAAGATGAATACTGTCGTCTTACTCTGGTTTCTCATGACAAGCTGGAAAGAATCACAGTGGCTGTTCACGCAGGCAGGAATGACACTGAAGCACTCTGGGTTTGGATGTGCCTGGCTTAATTCCATTATTAAACCAGTCAGTCTTGAAGAGCGAAGATAGACATCACTCATTCCACACAGTCAGAATTATGAGCCGGAAAAAAATCTCTTCCTTAAGCAGCTTTCAGCATATTTGAATAAAAGTGACTGTGAAATATACTGAGAGCATAACAGATGGTTTGCTCTGAAACTGGGCAGCAAAACATGCCAAGGGGATGGACACACAAAGTGTCTCTCAGTGGAGAATTATGGAGTGTGACTCCAAGGCAAAGCCCAGCCATATCTCCAGCTCCTTCCAGTTCATAGCAAGAAAAGAACCAGCCTTTAACTTTCCTAATCCAGTTTCCTGGTGCAGAACCATTAAACTGTATATGGTAAATGACTGCATTACATCAGTACAGATCTAATGTTCCAACGCTTGTATGCAATAATACAACATTTAAGTCTGATCTAAGATTGACTACATTTAGCTCGGGAGGGGAGATTAAAAGAACTCACACCACAGAAATTGTTATAATGAAAGCAGTAATGAGGAGATGATGGGACAGACAAAAATCAAATGTGGCAGCTCTCAGCATGAAGAACAACTGCTCAGGAAATCCTACAATTTTGGAAACAAGAGTGGTCCAAAATGAATACCAGAAATGAGCTGTGGAATAACTTGCTGAGCCAGACTATGGGAGTTTTATCATTTGGTACTTGTACAATGGGAATGGAGGTGCGGGGAGGGCAAGATGCTAATTGTTCAGCCCAGAAAAACAAAGTCTTCAGGCAGATGAACAAAAGCCTTGAAAAAACCAAAATGAAAGGGTCATTGAGTTTACTATGTTGCTACTGTAAGTAATGCAGTATACACTTTCATTAACTGATTGAGCCTCATCTTAGAGCAGACTGTGTTTCTCTCCCTTGTAACAAGTATTAGAGCAGCAAAAGATCAGTCCCAACACCTAGAAATACACTGGGTAAATTAGAAAAGGGAGAAGTAAAAATTCTTACTTTCTATCCTCTTATTACTCCAACAGGCAAAATGAAACACCAAATATACAGCTATAATCTAAAGAGAAATATTGTTTCTTGCAGGACCTACAGGAAAGTTACTTTGCATTTCTGCAATAAACTTCTAGTTGCTTTCCATTCAAAGGCCATTTAAAGGAAACTGTTTTTGAATAAATGGCTGAGGAATCCAGTAAAACACAACTTTTTCATTAATTTTTTATTTTTATTTTTTAAATTGACTCCTGCTACAGGCTCCACATGGTGGTTTTGCTGGCTGGCAGCTCCCAGGCACGCTCTGGCAGGAGCACCAGAGCACTGGCACTGCAGCAGGGGCAGGGCTGGCAGGTGACACAGGGCTCACAGGACAGGTTGCTGTTCTTGCTGGCCACATCTGACTCCTGCTCCTGGAAGTCAGCCCCACTGACTCTTTAGCTGATGGATCAGCGACCACTTCCCAAATTAAAGCTTGCCACTGCCCTCTTCTAGACAGAGGGATAGTTAAGGAAGGTGGGTCTCCAGGTATAAACTTTTTCCTCAGAAATTGCCTGGTCGGTTGAACAAAGCTGTGGCCTTTGGTTTAAATTTTGCACGTAGTACCTGTCTTCACATCAGAGCTCCAACTACCCCTTCTGTCCTCCTGGAAGCCTTTTAGGCAGACAAGAAAGAGGGAAAAGCCCCTGTACTCTCTGCACACAGTGGCATGCCTGCACACTCAGGGTCGTGTCACTGGCTGAGGGAACTGCTAATTACAGTGTTTCTGAAATGGCTGGATTTCAAGTTGATAACATGGTTAGAACTATTAGCTTCTTCCATTACCAGATGGACTGGTTAATGTGAAGCACTTCCCAGGCTTAAATGACTGATTTGTAGCTGCAGGCACCTAGTAAGTTGTGAATGATTGCTGATGTAAAAAGAACAGCTCTACTGGGGATGACACTAATTAGTCTTTACAAAATTCAGTGAAACATTGTCAGGGAGAATGAGACGTGCAAGTAATTTATGCACCAATTAAACAATTGTTAGAACTTGCAAAAATTTAAACCAGATAGATATTGCATATAACTTCCAGCACCTGTGGATTTAAAATCTTATCTTACAACAAGATGTTTCTTTTCTGTTATAAGAAATACTTTTCTTTTATAAGAAAACATCTCTTAAGCAAAGAAAATAATAGTGTTGTCAGTCTAAGTTACTTTTACCATCACCTTCTGTTTTCTAAGATGTTTCTCATATACTGTGAAACTATGTAAGTGGCCTCCCTTTCTCATTTTAGAATGAATAAGAACTAAGACACAGGATTGAGCTGTTAGTATGTTCTGCTAGTAAATCTCACCTATTGTCAACTATTTAGGACTGTATATAAATGTCACTAGATACCACAAAAGACTTTAAATGTTCCTGATTTGCCAGTCCAGCTACAGCTTGCCATGAATCAAAAATCATTTTGTTAGGGTTCAGTTGTTCTTTACAGGGGTCAGCACATCAAGTTAACCAGATGAAAAATTGTGCCTTGAGAAAAAGCACAACATGTCACGACCTGGTTCTACCTCCCGTTACCCCCTGCCAACCAAAGTATTTCCTTTTAAAGTAAACATTTGAATTACAGATTATAAAGAGCAGTCTGTTTTAGCAGGTGCTTTGTCAATCCCTGCCTTTTCAAGTTTTGCCTTACCTACTCAACATGGAGAGAACATGTCACTAAAATGAACAGACCATGCCAAAATTCTCCCCGCAGCTGTGCTGGGTAAACAGGAGAAAAAAAGATTTAAGCCTTAAGTAAGACTTTCAAAAGGACATTCTATCTGGATAAACAAATACAGAAAGGGAGGTTTCTCTTCCCTAACCATCCTAGGAAGTGTGCATCTGTGTTCCAACAGCTGTCTGACCTTCAGATATGGTATCAAACATAGAAAAAGGACTGCAAAGGGCACCCTGCCAGCAGCTCAGTGCCATGCTCACTGGCAAGGCCAGGAGAACAGGTGGGACCAGCTGCAGATCCTGCCTGATGTGTGCAGCTCCCTGCTCTGCCCTGCCCACCTCACCCACACAGCAACGCCTAGGGGGCTTTCCCTGCACTTAATAAAGCTTTACACACAAAACTGTCTGAATGTTGGTAGACCAACTGTGTCCACAGCACATGAGAGATGTTTAGTAAGTCTAGAGAGACAAATCTCTGCTGAAGAATTTGAACTCTGGAGCTGCTTTATCCATATAATGTTATTGTTTCCTACATTCATCAGCATTTGTAGTCTTGTGGTTAATTCATTCCCTTCCAACAGGATGACAGCTAAGTAATAACAGGGGGAGGAAAAAACCTTAAAGGCCAAGAGAATTAACTGTATCTTACTAAAGCCAGTAAGGTCCTGCATTATTCATGCATGGACAGGAGTACACTCAGCTAAGAGGGCTACAGGGAACTTGAACTCTGAAGCTCCCATGATTTGTAGCCATTAAAAAGGGGAGCTGCATTATTTTATCTGAAAGCTAAAGATAGTTAACTGCTGCATTTCCTGCAGAGCCACATGGAGGCAAAGAGATTGCTTCTGGTTCTCACAGGCACTGCAGGAACTTCTGTTGCAGAGCTCACAGGAGAACTTTACTGCTCTCCCCCAGGCACAGCAAGGAAACATGAAGGAATATTTAAGCCAATTGATATTCCTAAAGGCAAGGAAGAATTCTTGGGTTACTAGAAGATGTCAGTGCCTGTGGCTATTACAGAGGTGCTTTTGTGGACCCCAATGAGACCATCAGCACTTAATGCTGGCCAATACACAATCCTTTAAATTAATAAACCCACAGAAAATAGCTACTTTGTATTAAAAGCAGCCCTTTACAGTTAAGCTATTTACATCCACTATGAAGTGCCAGCCCAAACTAACATGCATGTTTGCAACCTTCTTTGTAAAAATACACCCTCATAGTACAGTAGCTATTATTTCTCTACAGTATAATCATGGAAACTGCACAACTGCATTACTTCTAGTTCATATGTGTTTAGTAAGTGAGCTAATTTTGTAAAAAACTTCACACCCATGTCTGAAATCTGTTACAATACAGTATTTACTTTTTACTTGGGCTGTAAACTATTAAAACCACAACGCCAAATCCTGCAGACAAAACTCACATTCACTGAAATCCTAATTGAAAACTGCAGAATTTTGGGCAATGGCATTCATGCCACAGACAGCACTGGAAGGAAGTCTGAAGAACCTCAAAGAATTATTTCATATTTGTCAACAAACTCTTTTGAAGGGGGCCCCTCCCTTAAACCAGGCTTTACAGTTTGGCTACCCTTAATTTCTACTTCTTCATTCTTTCCTGTATGGTGATATGAGCTGTTGCATAATGTCCTTAAACACCCACATCTCACAAGCAGTTTCCAGAGCAGATGAACTATTGATCCCTTTTCTCCTTCTTCTACTCTATAAATCTAATGAACTATTGATTCTTTCCTCCTTGCCCCATTTTCTGCTTTGGCTATGCATGCCCCTCCTTCACTGTCTGAATCTCCTTTTCTGTGTAGCCTTAGGCTTTATCCTTGTCCATTCTGTATCTGAGGCACTGCTGGTCTGGCCTGGGTGGGGGTGTGACAGCAAAGATCTGGAGTCAGAAATACACAAATACAATTGCACGTTGAGCTATCTCTAGCAATGAAAAGCATTGGAAAGGAGCTGGTTCTCAACTCCACTGTCCCTTTCCAACCAGACACTAAAGGACAGCGTAGGACATAACCTGCCACCCTCTGCCCTCCCCATGGCCTGATCCCACAGCCATGAGAACCACCATGCTGGGGATGCCACTGCCAGTGAAGAGACTTCAGTCTTTCATTGTTTTGTAAGTCAATCAATGTACTTACTGTGCTCTGCAAATAAACTGCAAGTGGGTGTTTTTAATTCCTTTACATGCGAAAACTATGATCTCAGTCCCTTACTGTGAGGGAAATATTTAATGCTTCAAACCTCTTTGCTTGTTTATCTTTCTATCCCTAACAGCTTCCTTCTTCCCCAGCTCCAAAGGTTGCCTGGGTGCTGTGAGCTCCAGCCCTGCACACTGTCCTTTCTAGCACAGCCACTCCAACAGAGCCACCACATTGTCCCTGCCAGCACAGCCCTCAGCCCCAGCCCTGCACACTGCCCCTGCCAGCACAGCCACCCCAACACAGGCAGCCATCAGCACCAGCTCCTGCTGCCCCACCCATCTCCAAACTCCAGAATCCTGTGACAGACAGGCAATGGTAGTTTCACTGTTTACAAGAGATTTAGCTGTACTTTTCCCCACTGAATCCTTTACTGTTGATAGCTCCTCTGCAGGCAGGGCAAATAAGGAGAGAGTACCTCCAGCCTCACTCAGCCCAGAGATGTGGACTGAGAAGAGCAACTGCTCCAGACAGATCTCCCATAACCAAAGTTTAACTAAGACTATGAAATTAAGAAGTTTTCAAGTAAACGTTTTATATTATTCTGTAGATGTATGGTGAAAGCATTTATCTGTCAAACATCATTTCAGCCAAGAGTTTTACCCCCACACCCTGTCTTTGGAGGTCACCAGAGCACTGAATTACTACTTCATTACAGCACCACCACAGACCTTTGCATTGCATCATGCAGCCTACTTTCTTTTCTCAAATCCCACCCTCCTCGCAGAGCATACAGACATTAAATCCCATGACAAAGCTCAGCTATAAACTCATTAGCAAGTGTCACCTCAAACACCTTCCTTGCTGCATCTTGTGTAATACTCACCATAACAGCTGAAGCCAACTGCTTCATCACATACACACACCAGTTCTGCAGGTCTCAAGTATTTAGAGCAACTACATCCTCTTTAGCTTGTTATGCTATTCACAGAAATAAGAGTTTAAAAAATTTACTTGCTCCTTAATATTTGGAAAGCAATAGAAAAGGATGTACAAGGCTGCAAATATTTTGGGAAAGATCATCTGAAACCTTTGCCCTACAGTAAGCACCCCGGAAACATCCAATTTCAAGGCCTCACTTCATCAGAACAAACTAGAACAAGAAAATGTTAAATAATGAAATTTGTCTCACATAGGTAATACAACTCAAGTTAGAAGGTTTGTAAAGAAACCTGCCGTGGTTTGGCAGTGAGGTCCTGTTGTCTGGCTTGCCTTTTGCTAATCCACTCGGCCATTTTCCAGGCTGGAACAAATTCTTCCAGCACATCCACAGAGAAGCTGTTTCTTCCATTGCCTCAGAGACACAGACCTTGGCCACGCATCAGCTTCCTGCTCCTTCTGGCAGCCACTGGAGTCCTGCTGAGCTCGAGGTCACCTCTGGGCTTGTGTCTGGCTGCCTCCCACCCCTTGGCTGCGTGGACAGGGCTGCTTTCGAGGAAGGAACCACCACTCCTTTCTCTCCTGGGTCCCATATGCTGGCAGGGTGTAACCCCAGCATCAAACAGAACAGTCCTCGTCCAAGCTGCCCAGTCCCTCCCCTTTTAAAAACACAACATCTACTAACATTCAGTAAATGGGAAATGAAGGCATCAAGGAGGTTTATCACCAGTCATACCTCCTTAACTTTTGGTAGGATTGCTCAGCCTTGACTGTAAAGACTGACAGTATTTTTCTGTTCTGAGTTTGTTAAAAACATTTATCTGTAGAAATCTTACTGACTGCTTAAAAGCTGAATTAGAGTAAGTTTTGATGCACATGAAAAAAGAATTCTGTAACTTAAGCACTGGACTAGGAAGAGGTTGGGTGGGCACGGACTGTGCCCACTCCTGTATTGAGTATGAGGACACTGAGAGGATGGGGGACAGCAGTGTGACCAGCAGAAAGGCACTCTGGCAATCCAGGGACAGGAGTTCTTACTCTCAATCTTAAAGCATTTCTACTGAATGATCCGGGGAAAACCAACAATAAAAAACCACCCCCAATTTGCTCACCTAAACAGCTTTGAGCCACTTCTATTATTAAGGAGGAGATGAGAGCAAACGTTAACACAGACTTGTAGTGGTTTCCTTTGGAGTCTGCTCTTTGATCAGACACTAAACTCTTGCTTAACTTGAAAAAAGTAACTTGGTTGCATAGCACCATTATGGTATATATTATTATCAATAATATATAAATATTAAGAACAAAAGCAATAAACTTGATATTGATATTTAGAGTTTGCTTTTACAAACTGCCTTCCCTCTCTCAGTTCTGAGAAAGCTTTAGGAGCTCATGTTATTATGAATCATCTGCTCAAATATTATTTCCCACCTGGAATAGCATTTGACTTCTTTAATATTCCTGAAAGTTTATATATGAGTGCTTCAGATCTATTACTACTAAATAATTTAATTAGCATGTGTCTCCAAGCCTGGCTGCAGCAGGAGACCAAATGAAATAACTGAATGCAAAAGCCGTTGTTGAATCATAAGCTACGAGAGATGAAAGGCAGCAAAAGTTCCACATCATCAGCCCTACTTCTGTAGTTTGCCCAAATTCCAGCTCCCACTCATTACAGAGGCCACAAACAGCTCTAGAGAATGATTTCCTCTACAAGGTTTAATTTCTGTTGTGACAAAATTGCTCGAGTTTCCTTTCCAGGCAACAGATCACTGCATCAGCAGCACCAACCAAAGGTGACGGCAAACACACTGGGATGAGCTGCTACCCCCCAGGATAATTTTCACACAGCCTCCTCCTCTCCCAAAACACTCCCTGTAACAGAAGTCTCATTGTTGTGGCTTCAACACAGAGTGTGCAGATGCTCACCAGATGCTGCCAGAGTGGGAAGTGAGGTGGAAAAAGGAGCTTCAGCTGTTACAAACATGACAGGGCTTGATCTGCTGCTATTGGAGTCAGCAGAAGAACGTCACTGCGCTTCATGGCAGCAGTGCTGACTGACAAAGGCTTATCCTCTGCAGGCAAACAGCCACAAATACCTAAAAAAACTCTGTGAAATGTGGCCTCATCTTGCTATCACTTCTCAGGCTCAGGAAATGCATCCACCAATTTGTCTTGCTGTGTCCAGCAGGAAATGCCCTCCCTATCAAGGCCAGGTGTTCCCAGGCTGGGCAGCACAGGACACACAGATGGCTCCTGAGAGGCTGTGCTCTGTGTAAGGGGTTCTCCATTGCCTCAACTGGGAATCTAATCTTATTTTCTGCTGATATAAACTAAGCATTGCTTACAATTATCTGTCTGTGCACATTCCAAAGTATATTGTCTTAATCACTGGGGCTCATGATACTGTGATAAATGCTTTGAAAAACTAACAAATGTTATATCCTGAGTCATGGAAACACTGAAGTTCATCAGGACTTGTGAAAGGAGGAATAATGGAAAACCTGCAGTGATGAGGAAAGAAAATTAATACAGCTGGTAGCATGTACTGCACACCTAAAAATACTGTAATTACACTTTTTGCCATAAACTTATTTAATACCTTGACAAATGTGGAAAGTTGCCCCACTGCCCATTGGGTTATCAACATTTATCAGTTATCTGGGTTGGCCAAGCACCTGGCCTGGGCCCAGGGCTCAGTGTGCTGCTGGTGCTGCACTGCGGGTGCGGGTAAGCCTCTGCCAATGGATTTACCACGCTTGCTTGAACTTGACAAATGATACTTGAACAACAGCAAAAGCCAGAACAAAAAGATTTTCTTTTTGTCTTTTATATTTTAAACAGAAGCATGAATAAATGTTTGGTCATCTCAAGAGCTAGTTGTGTGCTTTAGGCTGCAGCCATCTAACACAGCTAAGAGGTAACTGCTGTTCCACTTGTCCTTTCCTCCTCCCAGCTTCCAGAAAACTCTGCAACAAATGCAGATAAAAATGGTGATTTCTAATGCATTAAAGGAGCATCCTGATTCATTAAAAAACTCCCCCAACAAATTCCCCTGCCCCTTAAAACTTTTAAACACACAGACACACCCCCAAACAGATGAAAAAGAGAAGCAGAGATAGCAGGGAGAAAAGGTAAACGGGAAAGGAATTTTTAATCTCTTCTTTCAGATAATTAAGACATGCTTTGTGACTTTTAGGTAACTGAGAAAGCCACAGCTCTTACTAATAAGCACTGCTTCCATGGAAGCTGTGCTGGGGCTAGAAAGACTTTTTTGGGAACCAAGGGTTTCTTCTTGAGAGCGCTCAGGACAACTCTGCTTGCCTGGTGTTGCAACTGAAGTTTTATGACACCAATGCTGAAAGAGTGTGCATGTGCATACTCTGTATATACTCTGTATATAATACTCTCTGAGCATTTGCACACATAGATATGTACATGGTACTTTCTACAAAAGGCAAATTATAAGAAGCACTGGTCAATGAAGCAGCCATCCTCTGATTTTCTGCTTATAAATACCCATGTCTGCTTACATAAGCCACACAGTTTCAGACCTCTGCACAGGTATAGGAGATCTGACCTGAAGCTTATCAGACCAATTCTTTCAAATGAAATCACTGAAACACAGCAGCCACCTGGGTCTACATAAATGGCATTACCAAGAAGTTGCACAGCCCTCGTAAGGGCAATTGAATCTTCACAAAGTGATCTGCAGGCACTTTAAGAGGAAGAAAGAAAGATACAGGAAAAAACATCACTCGTTTCAGAAGCAAGCCTCTGTAATTACACAGAAATCCCTGTGCTTGCATTAGATTTTGTAAGAACTTAAAATGTTGTGAGTTTGGGTTTTCCCCCTCATTTTATGCAAACATTCTGCACACAGAACAGCCATTGAGCTGGCATTACAGAGAAAGATGGGAAAAGACTGATCCCAAAAGACTACATTGTCAGTCTTCAGTATTCCCAGTCTAAAAATAGGTTTTAAAGGCTCATCAGTGCCACCAGGCTTCTGAGCTCCTGTTAAATCAGAACCTTCTGGAGTCCTGTCTCCATCAGTGCCAGTACAGCACACGAGAGAAGCAGCACAACCACAGTTCAGCAATTCTCTATGCTGTAACATTCTAAAAACAAGGTTCAAGAAACAGAAACATACCCATTTATTCACTTTAAAACACTGGGAGGGTTTCTGTGCTCCAGGGAGGCTGGAGGGACAGGAGCAAGCAGTGCCTAGGGCAGCGTGGAGGGTGACTGAGCCCTGCAGTGATGCCTCCTCAAGTGGCAAAGGAACTTATGTGGGGCTACAACAAGGAGCCTTCTGTGACTTTCCATTTGTCAGTCCTCGTGACCCAAGGGCTGCCTGTGTTTACCATAAAGCAGATCAGTGAGTCCACACATGGGCCTGAAACACACTGTGCTAAAGCAGGGCCAAGAGCTGATACCACTGGTCCTGACCAGCAGCTGCTCCAGGATTATCACTTCCATGAAGACCAACAGGTGCTCGTTCATAAAAAACAGATTTATTCCCTGAGACTGTCTTGCTGAGGATCATTATCCACAGATACACGTGGTCTGGATTGGATTTCTTCTCCTTATACTCTTATTCAAAGATTTTAAGAAAAAAAATCCTCCAGTCTGCAGCAATATGCCAATGGGCTTCCATCACCTTGGATCACAACTAGCCAGGGTAGAACAGGAACACTCCCTAGGATCCAGCATGGCTTCCCCATACAGGCTGCTTCTGCTTCATCAGCTTCTGCATTTCACTGACTATTTCTGTGCTCAAACATCCTGCAAAAGTATAATTTTCAGATTTCTAATACAGGAGAATAAATTGGAAGGAAATATATTTCAAAAAAACCATCCTGTAAATCCTAATCTGATAATTTCTCTTATATAAATTGCAGTGTGATTTTCTTTTATAAATCACAGTGAAATTACGTATTTGTGATCTTGTTTCCTTGGTTTTAATGAAGGGATAAAAGTTGCCCTTGATTATAGCAACACACCTGGAAAGCCAGGATATGAACACAATTCCAAATACACAGAGCTACAGCACATCAGCTGAAACCAAAATGTTGAGGGGTTGGAAACAGTAAGAAAAAGGGCCAGATGCCCTCAATGAAGAAGAGATGCCAGTCCCACAGCTAGTGAAGTTACTATGGGAAGCAATTTTAAGCAAGTCTGTAACACTTAATGCAAACCCTACCGACAGCAGGGAGTGCAGGGTTTCTTCCTGCATTACACCACTAGCTAGCAAAGCCCCAGGAATTTTCCTGTGCTGTTAGCAGCAACTCATCTCCAGGTTTTTAAAGCAGAAAGTAGACCACAATACACTAAAACAATCACTTCATCACAGAAAAGGAAATGAATAAAGAATAAAGGCGAATTTCATGTTCCATATTGCATACAACTGTATACAACAGCCTTCTGCATATTCTCCATTATCTTCAATAATATGTAGCATTCAAGTCAACATTTCTTCCACTAAAATGAGACACTGATACAGGAGCACCAATTCCTGTAATACCAATGCCAGTAGCCATAAGAAGCACATGTCACCACACCATTTGTGGCAGCAGCTTGAGCTGTTGTAGAAATTCCTAGAAAACAAACTGAAATACAGTTTCCCGATCTCCACCCAGTTAGGACCTTCCTTAACACAGTGCTCACCAGACACCCCACTGAAATTTCCTGATTACACGTACATGAAATATGCTACTATTTTGGTTTGCTTGATTTTACACTAAAACTGATTCTGCCCTGGTTTCCCAGACTGTCCCCCATAAACATTGTGTTAATTCATTCAGGTCAGCCCCTAAAGACAGAGCCAGCTCTGCAGAGAACACTATCAGCTTGTTCTGAATCAGCAGAGATGCTGGCAGCTTTTCAAGTCATCTGAAAAAGAGGAGGTAGCTGCACATGGAATAAACTTCAAAGTGCTCATCCAGAATTCCCTCTGGGAAAGACCATGTATTTTGCACATGCTAATTCCAACAATTAACCCCAGCTGCTTATTTACAAACTTCTGAATACATTTTTAAATGCAAATAACAAATTTCACATTAAATACCAAGTCCTTGGAGGAAGACACCACATTTATGCTATACTGCACAGAAACAGATTGTTCACTTCTTTCCAGCCACATTAAAGTTCAAAGGATCCCCAAGAGGATGATTCAGCAGTTAAGGCACATCTTTCAGTATTAAACTGGTCAATCTCTTTCCTCAGACCACACACAGTCACCATCCTCCTCTTCTTTTGAAATTTTTAATGCATGAAAAGTAGTCCTGAATCAGAAGAGGAAACTTTTCATTATTTGTACTCCATGAATGAGGGAGGGCTGCTGCTCTGGCTGGTTTGAGTCCTGCTCTTCATTAGCAGAATTGTCACCAATACTCTGCACCCAGCAACAGCAGCGACAGCAGACCTGCTGCTGCTTTCAGGAGGAAGACACCCACCAAAAGATCTAAAATTACAATTAATAATATTAGGTTCTAAAAACTTGGAGAAAAACAAGGAGAGAAAAAACAAAACCCAAACAATGTAATAGCACTGATTAACTCATGCACGTTTCCACAGAGACACTATTTCCAGGATTAAGCACCTTAAACCCCAGTCTAGGACCTCCATTTCCTGCTGGTTTTGAGCCACACACAGTGTGTGGGGCCCAGGGCTGCCAGCACACACCAAATCTGAGACCTCCTGAAGGCACAGGAGCCTGGGGAGCCACAAGCCAAGTGGGATTTTCAGGCTACCTGCTTCCAGACCTATGTATGTAGATCCTACTGCACCCACATTTGATGTGAACATTTCAAACATTTGTTTAACAGAATTATAGACTTTATGTTAATCTGAGAAGTTTCTGACAGAAGCAACAACTCTTTGAACACGGACTACGGACAGCTACGGTAAAAGGAAAATAGGGGATTTGGTGGTTTAGTTATTAAAATAAACTTTCATTTCATTCCCGCCTCCTGTAGCAGCACTAGCAAGGCTATCAGAACCCATATTAAAGCAATGTTTTTGTTTTGCAACTGATTTCCATTTCAAAACAGCAAATCCAGACATCACTCTTTGAATCATTTCTTAACTCTCGTTTCCACATGCCAGGCAGAGACCTACTTCTTCTGGTCTGTACTGTGGAAGCTTCCAACCTACAGATGCATCTCAGAAGGGCATGAAAACAAAGTACACACATGCTCCCTGGAGCTTTTTGATAAAGAGTGGATTTGCATGAGGCACTACAAAATAGCCTTTTTCAAATGAATGCAAAGTCCCTAATTTACACTGTGCACATATTCAACAGATTATGAAACTCATAATATTGGGTAAAATAAAACATATCAACTGTAACTGCTGGTTTGGACAGGGTTATCATGGTTATCCTAACCACACTAGTAACTCAAGAAAGAAAAAGGGGCTTTAATAAAGACCCATTCTGCTAAAATGCTATTCCTGAAGGAAACAGCAGCTGACCATAGTGATGTTAGAGTGCAATCTCTTCCTCAATCCCTCCTGGATATTTGTTGTCTCTCTGGCTGTTGCTCAGCCAGACAGAAAATAATGTCAAACCTCATGCTATTCCTAGCTCTTGGCCATGTTTCTCATTTGCCTTTGGAAGCAGCTATTTTGCCTTAATGCCTTGGTCTCTTTGAGCACTCTGAGTAAACAAACACAAGATATGCAGGGGAAACTGGTTCACTTCACTCACTTCCACTTCTTTCAGACTTCAAGTGTAGACATGCAAGCTGTAGGTCTTGAACCACAGGCATACAAAAGCCATGCCCATAAAAAATAAATACACATCCCATTGTAGACACATTCTCCTCAAATATTCCTGCAAGCAAAAGTCAAGATTTCAACTCAACAATTGTCTGTCTACAATTAAGAAAGCTACCATGATGTACCTGTTCCCCATGCCACGAGTTTAGCCCTTGTCACAGAAACTACTGTGCCCTCATGTCTAGATTTTTATTAGTAGTATTTTTTAAAAGAAAGCCATATTAAGATACTAGCAACAGTGTGCAAGTTAATTGTTCCCTTGCAGTATGTGGAGGCCACAAACACCACAGGGACACACATGATGTACACAAGGGGTATTGCCCTTTGCTATTTTGGCATCATTTCCCCCACCCCCTTTTTCTGAGCGAGACAAGCTCAGAGTTACCCTGTGTGATGTCAATGGTTATTTTGTGCTGATTACTGAAATCCAATCTCCAGACAGGATATATTTACAGCTGTCTACACTGTCTTACAATAAGCCGATGGATGACTCATCCTTTCTCCCCCTTCAGCTGAAATCACACAAAGGAAGATGGAGACAGAATGACAGCCCATAGGAAGCAGGGTGAGCTGGATTGCAAAGACCTTGCTCTGTCTTTAAAACACATTAGAATGTAAGTCTTTACTTGTGTATGCAATGACAAAAAATAATCCTAGCATATATGTAATTTTTTAATATTTTGGTACATGTAAACCCATCAATAAACAGGCACTTACTCCAGAGTTCCACTACCTGTGTGCTTGCAAAGGTTGATATCCCAGTGCCATGAGTGCACGTCTCCTTGCCATGTACATTAAACAACATGCAATAAATTAAAAATCAATTATCATAAACTTAATACATCACAGGAAGATGAGGCGTCAGAAGAAACAAAACCCTGACATTTTCTATCAATGATCTCGATGGGGCAGATTTGCCAGCAGAATAAAAATATGACCAGATGATGGGCTGAGAACACAGACTGGTGACAGAGACAGTCAACTCAGCAAAGCTGCAGGCAAGGAGAATGTCTGCTCTGTGTGTCAATGGGCAGGGATGCAAGTCTGCATCGCCACAGACATATTTAAAAGAGGGTTAAGTGTATTCACAGCCTGCCTGCATTCATTTCTGTCAGCATCAGCAAAAGAATATTTGATAAAAGGCTGGAAAGAGCTTGTGGTTTGGTTTTTGTTTTGTTTTTTTTTTTTGAACTGGCTAAGTCACTCTATAATCACAGCCTATTACCTTAATGCAGGGTGTACAACAGGAGAGCCAGGATTCTAAGCTCCATTGGTAATGATGGATCAGCTGGCTCAGCAGGATGTGCTCATCACCAGCTCCTGACACAGGTGGGTTGTGCTCTTTCTACAGATTTTGACCAGGCACCAGGAAGTCCTCAAGGACAGGTGCATGTGCCTACATGTTGTTGAGTTTCAATGAATTTACAGAATCACAGAATCACTGGGTTGGAAGAGACCTTCAAGATCATTGAGTCCAACCCACCCCTAGCACCTCAACTAAACCATGGCACTGAGTGTCACATCCAATCTTTTTTTAAACACCTCCAGGGATGGTGATTCCACCACCTCCCCAGGCAGACCATTCCAGTACTTTATCACCCTTTCTGTAAAAAACTTTTTCCTAATATCCAACCTAAATCTCCCTTGGCACAGCTGAAGACTGTGTCCTCTCGTTCTGTCAGTCGCTGCCTGGAGCAAGAGACCAACCCCCACCTGACCACAGCCACCTTTCAGGGAGTT
This sequence comes from Phylloscopus collybita, assembly GCA_027886175.1. Classification (NCBI taxonomy): domain Eukaryota; kingdom Metazoa; phylum Chordata; class Aves; order Passeriformes; family Phylloscopidae; genus Phylloscopus; species Phylloscopus collybita. Next base: position 19,177,167 of record JAJNNQ010000003.1, on the reverse strand, counting down.
GCAGAGTGATAAGGTCACCTCTGAGTCTCCTTTTCTCCAGGCTAAACAACACCAGCTCCCTCAGACATTCCTCACAGGAGTTGTGCTCCAAGCCCCTCACCAGCCTCGTTGCCTCCTCTGGCCACGCTCAAGTGTCTCAATGTCCTTCCTGAACTGAGGGGCCAGAGCTGGACACAGCACTCAGTGTCCTTCCTGAACTGAGGGCCAGAGCTGGACACTGCACTCAATGTCCTTCCTGAACTGAGGGGCCAGAGCTGGACACAGCACTCAGTGTCCTTCCTGAACTGAGGGGCCAGAGCTGGACACAGCACTCAATGTCCTTCCTGAACTGAGGGGCCAGAGCTGGACACTGCACTCAATGTCCTTCCTGAACTGAGGGGCCAGAGCTGGACACAGCACTCCAGGTGTGGCCTCAGCAGTGCTGAGTACAGGGGAAGAATGACCTCCCTGCTCCTGCTGGCCACACCATTCCTGATCCAGGCCAGGATGCCATTGGCCTTCTTGGCCACCTGGGCACACTGCTGGCTCATGTTCAGCTGCTGTCAGCAGCACCCCCAGGTCCCTTTCTGTCTGGGCACTGTTCAACCACACCATCCCCAGCCCATAATGCTGCAGAGGTTATTGTGGCTAAAATGCAGGACTCTGCACTTGGAGTAATTAAACCTCATCCTACTGGACTCTGCCCATCCATCCAACCATTCCATGTCTCTCTGCAGAGCTCTTCTACCTTCCAACAGATCAACATACACTCCCAGCTTAGTGTCATCTGCAAATTTACTAATGAAAGACTCAATGCCCTCATCCATGTCATCAACAAAAATATTGAACAGAACTGGCCCCAGCCCAGACTCCTGAGGGACACCACTGGTGACTGGCCACCAGCTGGATGCAGCATTGTTCACCACCACTCTCTGGTCCTGGCCATGCAGCCAGTTCCTAACCCAGCAAAGAGTGCTCCTGTCCAAGCCATGGGCTGCAGCTTTTCCAGGAGTGTGCTGTGGGAGACAGTGTCAAAGGCCTTGCTGAAGTCCAAATAGACAACATCCACAGCCTTCCCTGCATCCACCAGTCGGGTCACTTGGTCATAAAAGGAGATCAGGTTGGTCAAACATGACCTACCCCTCCTAAACCCATGCTGGCTGGGTCTGATCCCCTGGCCATCCTGTAGGTGCTGCGTGATGGCACTCAGTATAAACTGCTCCATGACCTTACCAGGTACTGAGGTCAGGCTGACTGGCCTCTAATTACCGGGATCCTTCTTCCAACCTTTCTTCAATGGGCATCACATTGGCCAGCTTCCAGTCATCTGGAACCTCACCAGTGAGCCAGGACTGTTGGTAAATGATGGAGAGTGGCTTCACAAGCTCATCTGCCAGCTCCCTCACCACCTTGGGATGGATCCCATCTGGGCCCATAGATTCATGAGCATCCAAGCGGCTGAGCAGTTCTCTGACTGCCTCCTCCTGGGTAACAGGGGCACCATTCTGTTCCCTGATACCATTTACCAGCCCAAGGAGGACAGCTGTCCTGAGGACAAGCCACCTTCCCACTAAAGACTGAGGCAAAGAAGGCATTAAGCATTTCCCCATCCTTCTCACCTGCAGGTACTAAGTTCTCTCCTGAATCCAGTAGAGAACAAAGGTTGGTCTTACCGTTCCTTTTGCTGTTAGTATATTTGTAAAAATGTTTTTTATTATCCTTTACAAAAGTTGCCAAATTAAGTTCTAACTGAGTTTTGGCCTCTAATTTTTCTTTTCCTACATGCCTTAGCGACTCCCTTAATACTTCCTGAGAGACCTGACCTTGCTTCCAAAGATGATACATCCTCTTTTTATTCCAATGTTCCCTCAAAACCTTGCTGCCCATCCAGGCTGGACGTTTGCCTCATCAACTCATCTTTCAATGCACAGGGAGTCTGTTTCTGTGCCCTCAGGATCTCTATTTTGAAGCACGCCCATCTTTCCTAAACTCCTTTGTTTTTAAGGGCTTCTTCTCAAGGAACACTCTGATTAAGTCTCCTAAACAGGCCAAAGTCTGCCCTCCCAGAAGTCCAATGTAAAAGTCTTATTGATGTTCTTCCTGATTTCACCAAAGCATACACTGGAAGCATTTGGTAAATAGAGATGATGCTGTGGACTGGGAACGGCACTCAGTACACGGCCATGGCTTCAGCACTTTCGATAATGGGAAAAGCCAAAATGCCTCTTCTAAATCTGAGGACACAGAAGTTTGACTTCTGTACTACACCAGTGCCCAGAAACATTGGGTGGCCTAACACACAAACGGTCTCTGTATGAACTTCTGGAGAAATACCAGGAAACCCTGGAGCTGTTTGCAGCACAGGCATGGAGTTAGAATGTTTAATATTTCATAAAAGATAATATTCAGTGCTATGCAACAGGCATATTAATCATTTTATAATATAATATATATATATTTATATATATAATATATAATATATAATATATAATATATAATATATAATATATAATATATAATATATAATATAATAATTATGCAACGTTCATATTAATCACATGTCTCTTCAGCTGCAGGAGACATGGTTGAAGCATTTGACTGAAATCAAAATGGACCTTCTAAGCTTCTCTATTAAGACATGAGATTCAGCCTACCAGAAAGTTTTCTCTTAAAATGAATGATATATGTGGGGGGATTTTCAGAACCAAAATGCCTGTCCTCATATTTTCACATCCCATTTGCAAATTCAAGAAATTACTCAAAACCACTAGGAAACAGCATGAAAGAGAAATCCCACTTATCTTTATCACCCTATAAAACAAAGAAAAAAGCATGATATTGATCTGGAAATGCTACCTAAACAGCACCCTTCTATCAACAAATAAATAACCTCCATTAGAACTGTGAATTAACAGTAACGGCCATAAGACTTTTGAAGTATTTGCTACATAGAAATGCTGCATCTTGAACAGAAAGTTTTCAGTACCACAGAGATAAGCAAAAGCTTAATCTGAAATATTTTTTGCTTTAAAAACAAACAAACAATTCTATGTTAAAAATATCAGTTCTTGCACATCATGTTCCCAAATACATGTTCGTTACAAATGTTTCAATATATACTTACAATGTGCAAAACAAACAAAAAATCAAATTGTAGAAATAAACACATAAATACTGGCTTTTCAGTACTTAATATGCAGGGTAAACAAACCCAAGCAAGTGTATGTCAGCTCATGCATACAAACTCCAGACTTCTGCAATGTTCAATGCTGAATTAAAAGCTTCCTGTCAGCCTTCAGGGGAAGTTTTGTCAACCCAATCTGCAGCTTGTAGAAGTCCTTTCCTTGCTTTTCTAGAAGTGACAAATAGTGCTCTCTACTGCCTCATGGAATTGCCATCTCCTTTTGGATATGCTCCTGCCTCGGATTATTTCTGCTAAGTCATGGCATTCCCTCACCATCTGCAAAGGCACAGGCAAGCTCAAGCTATTCCTCCTTTTTGGACGCAGCTTAGAGGATGCCACTGATCCTCTCAAAGGACACAGCAAACTTGGCATTAGCAAATAGAAGTGCTGATTTTCTCTGACTGAAGGAGAACAGGCGTGGAAATAGCACATGGAAGAATTAACAATTCTGCTCACAGGCTATCCCCCAGAGAAAAAAACCAACCAAAGCAAAAAAACCAAACAAACTCAATCAACCAACATCCAGTTTGCAGACACAATAAAATGCTGATACTACAACCTATGCACACAACCAGAATAATCCTACACACTAACCTGTCTTTGCAGTACAACTTGCTTTGCTCCAGGGGTATTGATTTTATTGCATGGCAGTAATTTAGGGAGTCATCCAAAGTAATTACAAAATTCTACTAATTAGCCTCCTTGCTTCTAGATGTGACTTCAAGGTCACAACCAGAAGCTACATCAAACTGGAGTTACAGAAAGAAATCTCTCACTGTCAAGAGTTAAATTATCATTCTTCTTCCTTCCCCAAACACACACCAAAAAAATCAATTCTTGATGTGGCCCATATTGCATTATTGATGTAGAAATGACATAAAATATCCCTAATTCCATTAGCTGCTGTCTGAAAGAAACGTTAGTAAGTACATGATATTTAATGACAAAGAGACAAGAACCCCATGGCACAGATCTCTCAAACCAGCCCCTCATCCTGCCCAGGGATCCATGGAAGCAGCTGCCAGGCAGACATTACTCAAGGTCATCAGAGGCTTTGTGCTTTATCCAGCTGGCCATGGAAATGACACAGTATTAAGGTTACTTTGCAGCATGTGTACCTGAAAACTTCTAACTTCCAGATCTGATACAGAAGGAGAGGAGAGGCTGCCTCGCTGTGCCCAGGAACTGACAGATGCCCAGCCTGGGCTGATTTTCCATTTCCGGATGGAGAACACAATGGCCACATTATGTGCCTCATCACAGCTGTAAACGTGCTCTGAGCAGCAACAGGAGAGTCACCTTGGCTGCCACAGCTATGAACTATTCCAGTGGCCATGGGGGCATTGCCAGAGGTGCTCAGTTGTTTGCCCACAGAAAAATCAGGAGTGGAGCTGCCCTGGCTGTGGCAGAACAAAGCCAAGGCAGAATTTGCTTCTGCTGTGACTGAATGAATCTCAGCAGCTCCTCTTCATCCAGGAGATCCAAACTCACCCAACTTTAACCCTGCACAGCAACAGCCACAAAATCACCCTGCAACTCCCCAATCTGCTCCAGTAAGCAGAATTAGCAGCTGTATCAAGGTAGCTGAACTTAAATTAAAAAAGCCACACAACTGGGCAATTTACTGTGTATCCCAATAAAGTGTACCAAAGGATAATAAATTACCCTAACTATTAAAACACACAACTTCTAGTTCATATTTTCCTTCTAACCAGCAGCCCCTGCTGGGCCCTGCACATGCAAACTTCAAAGGGCTCTTTCTCATCATTTCTTCCTTGAATCCCAACTCCTAGAGCATGATGTGGGTTCTGGCTGGAGGAGCATTCAGCGAGGAGCACTGAACCATGCAGGGAGTAGAGCAAGGCAGCTGACAGCTGAGTACAGAGGGCAACCTCATCTCTGATGGACTAAGACAGAAGAGGGTTATTCAAGCTCAAGAACCACATGGTTATTATTTATACCTATAAAAATATGTAGGTGTATGGAGAGGGAGAGAAAAATCTGATATAGGACTTGATGCAGTTTTCTAAAAAACAAACTTTTCTGAACTTTTTAAAACAAAACCCAAAGACACAAACAAGGCCTGAGTGTGATTTCAAGAAAAATACCCACTTCAACAGTTTCAGTAAGTTTTAATAAGTATTTGTGGTTTTCTGGTTGGTTTATATATATTTTAAAATCTAACATTGAAGTACACATTTAAACAGCAATGGAAAAATGCATGGATTCACCCACACATTTCTGAACACTTCCTCTCATGGAAAACTGCCTGTTTGTCAAGGCAGATGCAGTAAAGTTTCTCTTTAAAAGGTCAAAGAACTGGAATTTTATTTCTCCCCAGATGCTCTCCATATATTTGTATATGTATTTGTTCTACACAACAATGGGATCCATAGTGCCTGCAGGCAGCCCCCGAGCAATGGCAGAAATGGCAGGGAACCCCAACAGCTGAGGAGAGATGCAAATCATAAATGTGGAGGTGTTTAGCTTGGCCTCATCCCAACACAAGCTCTTTAGCTCAAGAAGTGCCAAGCTTTTTTCCTTGCCTTATGAACTTTGTCGGAGCACATGGCCATGTTAATGCTGCAGTAATCTCAGCTACCTAAAGCAAGACAGACAACCATTTTCTCCACAAAAAGTTCCTTTGTAATAAAGCAATGTCAAGCAGGACGTGTCTCAATAATAGTGTCTCTGTTTCTTTGCAGTAGTGCTCCAGTCAAAAGCGCTTTGTAATAGAATAGCAAATAAAAATTTGCACAGAGAGCTAATGCAACAAACAAATGCTTCAAAAAATAGAGTAACAGCAAGAAAAAGCATCAGATAAAACTGTCTTTTATACAAAAGCCTCTTCTGTCCATTTTTCACGCTTCTTGTTTTTTAAGTATGCTGATGTCTATTTAAACGGGAGTCAATCCCAATATGAAGCTCAAATAATTTCCTTAATGAAAACATATTTAATAAATCTATCTTCAAAATTATCCTATAGCCCAAAGTGACCATATAATGAAATTACCTTTCTTCCTTTTCAGTCCAGGATTTATTAGAGTTTCATTGAAGTATATGGTACTCTCTCAGATACTTGAGAACATGAGCATTATAAATAACACAAAGAGTTATCCTGTGTGATTTCATATACTTTTCTTCCCCCTTGAAGCTTAACTTGGTATGTTCAACACAGCCCCAGTATCTAAACTTAGCTCCTATGCTCTGGAAGCAATCTAACTCAAGTATTAAATGTCATTGGACAACACTGACCCTCAAAGACCTTTCTTATCTTGAGACTGCAGTCCAAGTTTGCTTACTTCCAATATTTTTACTTTCCCAAGAGAAAGCAAATTCAATGCTTGCAAAGGAAGAAAAATCAAACTGTGAACAGAACATCAAAAGTGACCACAAGTACACACAGTGCTGGGGAGGGGGGTGAGAGCGGGAAAGAGAATTTTTAAAAAGGGGGGTAGATAATGATTTTTTTCAACTGCACCCAGACAATAAATCCAAAACATCAACATTAAAAGGAAAGCTATGTTTTTCACAGTCAAGTCCTTTGTGTGATGTGCACAACATGTTATCAGTTCCCTTCCTGGGTATTTTTGGCACTTTATTAGGACCTTAACATCAAGAAAGAACATGAAGTGTTTCAAAGCCCTGACATCATCACAGCACTCTTACATTATTGTCTTTGAAGAGGTCACTTTCACTCAATAAAACAGCAGCAGGGAGTGTAGAGGAGGATTGCACAGACCACACTGTCAAATCGCAGGGCATGATAAACAACACTTGGGAAAAAAGAGCATTTTAGAGACATAGGAAAAAAAAGAAGTAGAAAAGATACAGACAGAGCTCAGGTAATTCCTTTAGAAGGACACACACTCAGCTCTGAAAGAGATCTTAATACTGAAACTGTGGGCTTAAGCAAAGAATGGAAAAGCCAGACGGGTGAACCAGTACCAAGATGAATTTGCCTTGCCATAGTGGCCAGGAGGCCAGAGGAGCTGCTCCACTTCTTACCCAACACCGGCTGGCCCGGTGCTCAGGCTGCAGCAGCACCACCCCAGCAGCTGAGGGGTGACCTCAGGAACACACAGCCTCCTCAGGGAAAGCGAATTTAAACAGCACTGAATTTAAAACAACCAACCAAAATCAATCAAACAAACAAACAACCTAAATGGTATGCTGCTGCAACTTCTCCTGCTAAATTAATTAAATCCCAGTTTGATTTTTACTTTTTTTTTTTTTTAATTTCAGGAACTTATCACTAGGTGCCAACAACAAAACATCCCCTCATTCACTTACTCTCTCGTATAGAATTAAACATTAAAAATGCACACTACTTTTGCATGTCACCTCAGGCATTTTATTCTCCTCTGAAATAAACTACTTTTTTTTTTTTTTAATAGGTCAACTGCTGACCTCCCTGACACTGCAGTGCAACAGTCTGACAATAAACAGGCCCAGGAGGTTTGCTGAAAACATAAGCTTGTAGAACATCTGGTGCTACTGAAGGATAAAACCTGGAAGAAACAAGGCAGGGGTTGGTGGTGTCATTCTGAGTTGGGAGAAGACTTCCTTACCTAATGAAAGACCTTGTCAAAGCTGGGCAGTTTGGAATCTTAAGCTCCAATTCAGGCAATAACAAGAAAGTGACCTTCTTTAATAGACTGGATCAATGGATGTCAAATAGATTATGGCTGCTGGCAGATAAATCAATCTGCAAATGAACTACTCCCAGCTGGTTCAGGGATCCAAGGTATTCATAGCTAATCTTCTTAAAAACTCAGTATCTTTTCCCATAAACTTTTCAGTTTAAAAAAGAAGTAAGTTAAAAACAAATGTTGGTTTGGTTTTTTTTTTTATAATCCATCATTTTTAGATAGCAAAGTGTTGCTAATAGACACCTCCACTGGGACACTACTCCAGTGATGTACTTGTTAGCAATGTTTTGGTGGAGATGAGGACTTCCAGAGTCACTGACTGCCAGAAGGGTGCCCTGATGCTTCACTGCTTGCCCTCAGATTCAACAGCAATTATGTTCCACAACCAGCCCACTGAAAGCCAACTTACAACAAGGCTTAGACTTGACAGCATTGCAAGGACATGAGGCAAAAGGCAGCTTTTGTCCCATGCTAAATGATGCTTTAAGGATATAGCATGGAACATTAGTCTCCAACTGTATGCAGAAACAAGGCAGGGCAGACTGGTGTCAGTCACCAAATGTTTTGGATATAAATACACCATCTTCAGAAGGAATCAATCCATATACACACAGTGTAAGCAGCCCAGAAAGGGCAGATTTGCCACAAGTCAGAGAAAACTCACCTTAAGCGAGCCATTTCAAGAATACATATCAGCAATTTTAGCAATAGCCATTTTTCCATATTTTTTGAATACAACTCCTATTTCAGATACTGCACCACTTAATTGATCAGTGCCAACATAACTCTTATAAAGTGCTGTGTAATGAAGTCGATCTAAAATTAGTCAGGAGGCAGCATTTGCTTCCCTTGCTCTGCTGAAGCACTGGTGCTGGCTTTGAATTCAGAGCTGATTTTTAGCTCAGGCTTAATAAGGCACTTCATTCTAAACAGAACATTTTCCCTCCTCACAGGTTAGGCTGCATCTGCTTTCTGCAGTGAGAGAGAAGGCAAAGGATCTGCATCCACTCTTCACCAGGGGAGGTTTTACATTTACAGTGACTTTGTAATGACCAGTTCTGAATGAACAGCTGTTGAGTAGCCATAAGGATACCTGCAAACAACATACCCAGCTTCCTTTTAGGTCTAAAGGTTACCTATATATGAACAGATGGCCATATTCAGCTCAAGAAAAAAAGACAAAATTACCTTCACTACCAAGCAACAGCAGGAATTCTGCCACGGTCTAATCTTTATTGAGGACAGTTTTTAGGCTTACCTATAATAATCCACTTTAAGCTGTTTCCATTTTAAGTGGTTGAAACTATTTTATAAACTGTGTCTGACAAAAACTTGCTTTCAGACTCCTGGAACTATTTTAAGCATTTACTTGGTAATGGAAAACACATGTGACAAATAGAATATCAAATAATTCTAGCAGTAGTATTTCCATATTTTATTTTCATCTTATTCATAGAGGTGAAGAGGAAATGAAATTTACCTTACATGACCAGAAAAACCTGTAATCCCCTCTGCAACTCCTGTAGCAGCTTTAGTGCTCTTCAGAAACACCTGACATTTTACTAAATATCACGTTATCCTGACTCTCCCGTCAGAGATCACAGAATGTGCATATCACAGATTCACTTCTGTTACCTTTTGGTGTTTCAAAAAACATATAGCTAAATCTTGTATTTATTTTAATATATGAGGAAGCACCATATAAAATTTCAACTTTTTTTATGAGCAGATAATTTTATGAGAGCTTGCCTGGTGCTCTTTTGTGTTTTATTTTATCACATTTCCTGTGCTGAAGGATGTAACTGGACTGCAGGTCCAACAAATATCAGTAAATCCTTTATGAATACATTTCATTCCTTTTCAAGCCCATTTATACTTTTGATTTTCACATAATCTCATTGCAATGATTTATAGGACTAGTTTTTTCACTATATAATTTTAGGGGTTTTTTAAAATAAGGCACCTGGTATTTCACTGGAACACCTCCGTCATCAGATTTTGACAGAGAACCTTCCACAGTCCAGTTTTCTGTGCCATTTATGAATGCACAGATATTTTTTTAATATTCTCTCCAGTTATTTCTTTTTCAGGCTAAAGAGTTAAGCCAAAACAAATCAAGAGAGGTGTTTTGTCACATAACACATATGTAAGCTGCCACAACGTGCTCTGGATGCAAAAAGCTTACATAGCTCCACAGAAGACCAGAGCTTTACGGAAAGTAACTATTAAGGGTTACTAAACACATACCCATCTGGTAAAGTATGAAATCCAGATGATTACAGGCTAAGGGATCACCCAGATGAAATAAAGCTTCAGAGGAATCAGGGAAATAAAGGGCTCACTCTCTCTCTAAACTCACCCAGTTCCCACACTGCCCCTTAGCCAGCTAGTCATCCTTGCTGTTGAGGACTGGGTACAGATTTAAGTGGACTGCTGGTCAGATCCAGGTTTATTTATTCTTTCCTTGTACAGAAGCCATACTTTTCTTCCTATTCAGCCTATTAATTTTTTGTATCTATTTAGTTTAGTATTTATTTACATGTTTTAACATCTGGAGAGAAGGGCTAGGGGAGGGCAGGTATGGCCAACAAGAGCACAGAGCAATCAAGACACAAACTGGCCACAGTAACATCACCAGGTCCCCGCTCTGTCCCAATTCATGACATCATATTCACCCTGTGGGTCACTCATTAGTGACATTTTCATCATATGACACATGGTGTCTTCAGGATCTCCTTCCAGGTGGCAACAGTTCATCCTGCACACAACTGCTCACACACCACACAGAAGTAGATTTGCTCCCCTTACCCCATCCTGTTACACATTACTGGGCACATAACATCACCAAACTTCACCTACTTTTTTACTGTCAAGTTAATTACTACAAGGCTCTGCTCAGAGTCCTATTTAGATTTATCTCCCTTTAAAGATTGTGTCTAAATTACTTCACCTTATTTTCCAATTCACTGTTACCATACTGAGCAGAGCAGATCCCACCAGAGATCCTACTAATATTCTCTTCCCAACTTAGAACCTGACCATTTGCTTCCATCTTTTCTTGCCTGTTTTTAAAAAAGGTTCCCAAAAGAACTGCTCAACTTCACCAACATACAAGTTTTTCAGAAGGGATTCTTTCATCAGGTTCTCTGAAGTATCTGAAATTTCAAAACCTATTGGACTGCCCTTACTCCCACATTCCCACCTTCAGACAACTAAAAAGCATTACACTCCCCTCCATGAAATAATCATCATATATATTCACCTGTCTAATCATTATTACAGTTTCTAATACAAAAACCCCAAATTCTTGTTAGACTTTTAACTTAATCTTTATCTGAGCACTGGATCTCCAGCCTGGATCAATGGGCAGCACAAACTAGATGAGGTGCACTCTGTAATGGACTCTATGGTACATAGTGTTGACTAGGTAATCAAAAATATACGTGTTTTCTCGACTGGAACAACTAGATAAATAAAAAAACACTGCCCAAGTAGGTCTGAGGTGTCAACAGGAGAGATGTGGGAATTGCTGTAGCCTGAACAAAAAAGGCCAGATAAGGGCTGCAGAGTCACCACAAAACAAAGCAAGAAGAGATGCTGCACACCAGCAAATCCTGGGACAGGGCAGGAATGCCTCCAGGGACACTACACTTAATGACTGTCTCTTCAAACATACTTCAGGGCACGAATGTTGTCAGCCTAATTAAAACCAGAAATCATTTACTGCTCGTTGTTTTCCCTTTGAGGCGGGAAATGACTGGAGACTGCTGGCAGAAATGCCCCAGGAGGCACTGAATTCCCTGCCACAATTACCTGGCAAAAAGAGCTGTAACATCTTTGGAGACTGCTGTCTGCACCACACAATTACGTGTCTAATAAAGGATTTGGTTTCACTTTTCCAAAAATAGCTGAATGTGTTCTGTGAGAATTTGAAGAAAGGCCCTAAAATGGGTAAGAATTATATACACACACACATATATCTATATCTACCTCTGTTTATATCTCTCTGAAATATATGTATCATTCATCTTGGATGGCCCATTCGGAACATGGATAGTTTGGCTCTGTCTGCAGAAGCTTATTTGTAAAATTATAATGCAGCTAAATGTGGAAATTATTACCTAAAAAAAATCCAGATAAAGACCTGAAAAATTTGAGATATAATCCTGCTTAATCCAGAACACTTCATTCTTTGGATGTGTTGTGTAATACAGAACATCAGCCCTTCTGTGAAAAGGCTCCCTTTGCTTATCTGTTTACTGCAGTCCAGGTAGAGCAGAGTAAAAGCTGTCAAATAAAGCCAAAGAACCCCTAAAAACTCCTGTGACTGTGGCTAACTTGGACAGAGAAACAGAAGCAGAACAGGTCTTTCTAAGCACTGGCAGCAAGAAGATCCAGAAGGGCCTTTAATCAGTACCTCCCCCATCTACCACCTGAAAATCCATCTCTTTGGCTGCTGCTGCTTCTTCTGCAAGGGTAAAGGAGTGCTCTACAATTGAATCAGCTTTATCACCATTTTCCACATTAAACAAAACTAGTGACTTCTTGACAGTCAGAGTACATAGCTCTTTTTAAAAGAACACAAGAATTTTAGAGTTTATTCAGGGCATCAAGTAAAATCTAGTTGTGTTCAAGACAGATCTGGACAGCTTTCCACAACTGCCTTTGTATAACTCGTTTGGTTTACCCTGATTTCTTCAAAGGTCATTTCTCCCATTTTATCTCCAAAGACTATTTTAAAACACTGTTTTAAAATACAAGACGACTGGCAGAATCAGCTGAACAGAGCCCATTTTTCAAATCTGTGTGAATAGAGACAGTATCATTTGCAGATTAAAAAAAGGAAAGAATGAGTAAAATCTTACAGCTGTACACTCAGAGCAGGACACCAAAGCACTCTTCTTCTCCAACCCCTGAAAAAACGTTTTATCATACTTCGTGCAGAGAAACTAGAGAACCAGTACTGCCCACCTGCTCACTAAAAGGAGACACTCCTCCATCTCCAGCTACAGCAGAGAAGACTTTCCTGCACAAGGAGATAACATTTCCCAGCAGCCAGTGGATTTCAGAGAAGCACACAGCATTACTGAGCTCCACAGAGGATCAGAACGTTACTGTCAGATTAGCATTGGGAAATGGATTTACCATCTGCCTTTTGGGTTCAAAAATCTTAATCCTAAAAGCCTGAAAAACAAAGTTTCTTTACACTTAGCATGTGTTCTTCTATTGGTTATATAAATGTGGTTTTCTTCTTGTACTGAGCAACTTCCCAAGTAGAGAGAACACTGGATTTTCATTTTCACCTGCTCCAAGAGCAGCACCTACCAATCATCTTCTTTAATGCATTCCTTCATAAACTAATACTTCAGAGTTAGCCAAAAGCTCTAGTTTAAAAGCCTAATCTCTTTTCTAAAAATCACCACTGCGAAGGCAATTGTGTACTGAGAACAAAACAAGAAGATGCTAAAATTGATAGGGTTTTGGGTCTACAGCTTATCCTGCTTATAAGGGTTGCTGAACATACAACAGGGGAAAATAGCAAACAATGCCATTTGCTATTGCAAGGAATTGCCAGCGATGGGAACACAAATAATTCTATTAAATGTTTTATTATTTTCTACCTAGGAAAGCAAAACTTCTTCCTATTTAACATATGAAGCCTACTGCAACAATTAGTTGTCTTATAAAGCAAACGAGTAACTTCAAGTGAATTCCTGTTAAAATTGCAGTAATTCACAATAATGGGGAGTAAGTGATTTAGTGTACTGTGGTAAAAGTGACCCCTAGATTTTATGTTCACATTTCATACACAAAATGTTTCTTGGTATTGCCATTTTGAGGAAGTTTCTATCAGCACAGTAATCTGAGGAACAGAAAGCAGATGGTGGTTCCAGCTGACGAGCTTGATGAGAAGTTCCTGGGAGTTGTTGGATTTGCTGACCAGGGCTTTCCTGTGGGCTGCTGAGAAACACACCCACCACAACAGTGTAATGGCTCCTCTTGCTCTGAGAAAAGAGTCAATTCCTGGCCAATTCCTCCTGCAGCTCCTTCTCTGCAGAGCTGTCACCAGCACTAACTGCTCATGTGTGCAGCACCTCACAAGCACCCCAGCCAGGAGCTGAGACATCAAGACCCACAGCAGCATGTGGGTAAGAAGCAGAAGAACAGAACTGCTGCTCTGTGGCCAGGGAAGCTGATGGAAGCATCACCTCTTTGGTACCAAGTCCAAACCATCCTGGTTTGTTCCTGCTCTGTTCTGTTTTAGAGACAAACTTATTTTTGTGAACATTTTAAGATTACAGCCCATGTATGCATTATGTATTAAAGGTGTTTGGAAAAAATGGGCCAGAGGAAGTCTGGAACTTTCTCTGCATAAGTGATTTAGGAAAAAAAAAATTGCATCCTCAGCAAGCTGCTGCTTGCATACAGATGCTGCCCAGTTAAGAGAGCTGCATTTCAGAAATGTTACCAAAGCTTTGTATTAGAAATGCTGCTGGGGATGATGCTAAAAGGCTGGAACTCCAGCATTTCAAGTACATCAAGTTACAGGCGGGATTCTGAAAACATTTGCATCACAGATTATTTAATTTCTGCTTTATTCTTGAAATGAAATGAGAAAATACCTTGAATATCTTTCTGGTGGATCAGCTATACCTGGAAGTTTAGCAAATTATTTTAGAGGACAAAAGATCTATTACATAGAAGGAACATACTTAAATTTACAGTTAGTTCAGAAAACTGATTAAAAAAAAAAACAATTTAAAAACTTATAGAAGTCCATCAGAAATTATGAATATGTCACTCAAAAATATGCAGGGTTAATTTAGCCTCTCAGATCCAGAAACATTAACAGTTCACTCATTTCTACTCAAATTAAAAACTCCAGTCCTAAAGTCAATGAATGACAAAAAATCCTGGGAGATGCCAACAGCATCACAGTGATTCCTGCGAAGCTCATACCAAAAACACAGGGAAGATCTGTCAGTTTCTTTGACTTATACAGGTGCTTAGCCTGCTTTACAAAAACAAGCAGTGGCCAGGAAAGCTCAGCATGGCTGTGCTTAACACTACACAGCTGGGGGTTGGAATCAGAGCTCCCGCCAGCCAGAAAAACTGATGATGAAAGTAAACAAAGCACAGGAGGGATGTTTGGCCATTCAGGAGCTTGGATAGTCCTGACCTTTCTTTTCCAGGTGCTACTTGGCTTACTACATCAAGGCTTATTTCCTGTCGAAATCTCAGCATTGGTTTTCTTTAACACTCTTTCCAGACTTGTCTGCCTTCTCTCCTTTTAAGCAGTAGTGCCTTCTTCACATTTACTCTTTCAAGTACATCTTTCTAATCTTGCTAGCACTTCTCACTTCACTTCTTGCTTTTCCCCTTCTTTGCCACACATTTCATTCTGTTGCCTGTGTGCCACAGGTCTCTCACATCATTCATTCTTTGCACATTACAGCCCTTTGGCCAGCGTCCCCACTTTAACTTTCAAATCTCAATCTAAATGAAAAGTGAAGCACCTGGAGCATTCCCTTCCCAAGTCAAGAAAATACCACTGAAGCTGGTTTCTCAGCAAGCCCCAGGTGAAGCCATCCCTCCTTTCCCAAACATGCCATGAACAAATTACTCAAGAAGTACAAAAAGATTGGCTGTAACCAAATACTAACGTCCACTTAATGGACTGCAGATTTTGCAGGATGTTTAAAGTTTCCCCTCTGATCTCTCTGAACTTTGGCCTTCATTTGTTTATACTGGCAGAGGCCAGCAGGTCATACCACTAAAATCAGCAAATTGTTTACACATATGGCAAGCATGCATGCAGCAGGGCTGGAGTCATGGCTACAACACAGCACATTAAAGCAACTGCTGTAATTAAAACAACAAAGATAGAGTGAGTCCACACACGTGATGAGGAGGCCTTTCAGAGCAGTGAAACTCAGTATGAATCAAGAAATTAACTGGTATTTCTTCTGGAGCCAAGGCACACATTCCACACCAACCTAACCCAAGTCACTTACCCCAACAACAGTTGCTTCATGAGAAGTGGGAGTCTTTGACATCACCAGTGTCAAAATATTAGAAAATTTTAAGTGCATGAGCTAATTCATCAGGGTGGCAGCTAATACTGCAAAGAATTAAAAAGCTCAAAAAGCAAGGCTGGAAGAGAATCAGTCACTGACAGTACACACAGCCCAAACACACTGCCTGGTTGTTTGAGCACCAGGTTCTAGATAAACCAAATTCCTAAGCCTTTAAAAATTACTTTCCATTCATAAAGGTATTTTTTAAAGCCTCTTCAATATTATTTTATATAATACAAATCACTTGAAAATTAGGTGTTTTCAGAAACATAAAGCATTTCAGTTTGGAACACGTGAACAGGGCATTAGTATAACCCCCACATTCTGTTTTGTTTTGATGGACAGAGGAATGTGTTTTTGAGAGTAATTACAGGCTCAATGCTTAAGAGAATGCCAAAATATGAAACACTACAAATGAGGGAACGCACCAGGATCTAAAAGAAATTAATCACTTTGTCTTGCTCAGATAAACTGTAGCTGTCAAGCTTGCTGAAACCAGAGGCAGGAGGAAGCAGATTTTTTTTTTAGCTTCAAGATGCTGTCTCAAAGCTTTGTGGCCCGTTCAGTTACACAGAATAGACATGCAGAGATATGGCACACACAAGAATATCATTAACTTTTCTAGTTACTTTTTACTGAAAAGCAGAAGTACCATGTCTTTAAATGTCATGTGAACATTTAAAGATGAACCAACACACGCAGAAATGGAATTCCCATTTCGGGGGGGTGAACGACACAACAGCATGCTGTAAAAATTAAAGCGTCTGTTGTGAGAAATATAACTCTCAAACAAAAAAGTTACCCTTTTTTAATGTTATCAACTATGCTCATAATACATTTTGGTTTCATACAAATCACTTCTCCGGAATAAGGCAATTTTTTTGGCCAACCAGTGATAAGAAATTGGTAGAGACAGAGCTAATATGAACCTTCTCTAAAAAAAAAAAGAAAAAGAGGAAGGGGAAGCCAGCCCAGCCCAAAGCCATCCTATGTCTGGAAGCTCATTACTTTCAGAAAGAAATGTTCACAGAAGGCAGGGATATACTCTTATATTGCTTGTCATGACACAAGTTTGACACATCTCTGAAAATGAAATTTGTGTTGTCTGAAGCATCACCATGGAAAATATAGGCATAGGTTTGACTAACTGATCTGAGGTTACACTGGAAATTACCAACAGAAGTTCTCTTCTTAGTGTCATCATTTTATCTTCTGTATTTCACCACCAACTAACATTTAATCAACTGAAAACATCCTCTCAGTACTTGTACATGAAGTTCAGTTCTGTCAATAACTTCTAGTGTCTCCTCTGCCTCAGCCCTGAGTGAGTTCCAGCACTGGAGACTGAAATGCTCCATCTCACACTTGTAGTATTAGAGGGTTTTCAGCAAAAACCAGGTTTGATAACAGACTGGAAGACAGATTTGATCATCAGTCCCAATCCAAAACAGTTTAAAGTGAATGACTGGAGGTATATTGCCAGATGAAAGCAGATGAGGGGGAGCTTTGATGCAGTGCTGTCCTGCTAGCTGGGCTTTTCTGCTGTTATCTTCAAAGGGCAAACACAAATCTAACCTGAGAACACAGGGACTGTCTTGCTCTGGGGGATTCCACACAGGCTGTCCAGGGAAAACTACAGAATACACCAACTCATGGACACACAGGACTGGGGAGAAAAGAGTCAACAAAAAAGTGAGTACAAAAGGATGACTTGCAGCTGAACCTACCACCTTTTAGCAGAGTGTAACACTATCTCAAAAAAGTGGGATAAGGCTGCCCAGCCCAGAGTTACAGCAGCAAAAAACCAAATCCCATTCTGCCGTTTGTCAGCTTCCAAGGACTTGACTTCACAGCCTCAGCATTATTTTCACATACTATTACTCTTGGGGCAGCTTTATTCTCCTGTACACAGGGAGCACCAGCACTGCTTTCAACAGAACCACCTGCAGAACACAGCAGCATCTCTGGATATGCTCATTTTCAGGCCCATTGCCTGTCAATTTACCATAAAAATAGGAATTTTGCCATATTATAAGACTGGTGTAGGAATCACCACTCACCACAACACAACACACTCTTGGAGAGTGGAATTTTCTCTGAGCTCAAACTAGAAATCAGGTTGTTTAACTGCTTCTCTACAGAGAAGCTACAATGGATTTAGGAAAAAGAGGCTATCTGCAAAAATAGCTTGTAATTACAGAAGGGCAGAAACTTCCATGGCTAGAGAGACAAATAAGGGAGCATCTTACGGAGGAATATAAGTTATGAGGAAACATGTATGAAAACAGACAAAATTTAAAAAGCATGCGCATTTTTGGCAATAAAAGTCTACAATTCCCAAAAGCAATATAGATAGAGCAAATCCAAAAATAATAGTCCTTTATAAATTTCCACTTCTGATACAACCCTGTGAGAATTAATTCACATTGCTGAGCAATTCCATCATCTTAGCTCGAGCAAATTCATCAAAGAATTAAGCAAGCCTATCAAGTTGCTATTTTAATGCAGTAAGTACAATATTCACAGTGTAACTTGTTCACTTCAATCTTAAGAACAGAGTTGTAGTCACTGCTCTTCAAGGTTCTTACTTCTTAAAAACAGGATACATGGGATATCAGTGGAAACATGATCAGAACACATTACCGAGCATTTTTTCCTTAAAACTGTAGATTTGACAGTTGCCATGGCACCTTTATGAACCAGAGAGGGAAGGAAAAAATACTAGGGTATGTCAGGCTGCAAAGAATCCACAACCCAGCTGTGGACTACTGATGTGTGTTCTTAGCCTTGGGAACTACTGAGCTTGAAAGAAAGTATCCCAACACCTTTTTATAGCCCAATAATAGCTGGATTCCTTGCTAATAAACAAATTAGACAAGACTGTGAGGAAAAAAAGAAACCAAACCCACAAAAAAATCCACCCCCCCCCCAAAAAAAACCCACCAAAAAAAACCCCCACAAACCACCAAAAACAAACAAACAAAAAACCCAAACCAAAACAAACCGCCACAAAAAACAACACCAAACCAAAAAAAAACAAAAACCCACAAAAAAAACCCCACAACTTGCTATCTGTAAAGCTTATCTGTGCCTCAGATTGTCAGAGAAGGCTCTGTCACTGGAGGTCTTAACAGGAAAAAGTTCTATAAAACAAACCCCATTCATCATTACAGCTAAAGTCACACATTTAAATCTGAAATGTGCTTCTCTGGAAGACTGACACTGCACCTGATCTTAGTTATCAGTAACAAAAATGCACTACCCAAAGTTGGGGACAAGGAAAAAAAACAACAAGGTAGGTAAGTTTTTTATTGCTTAGTGTGGTAACAGAAAAGAAGAGGAACTCAGCTGGAGAAGGAAAGGAAGAAATGGGGACTGAATAAATCAAGAGTATCTGGGAGAGAGATGTAATGCAGAGACCACCAAGAAGGGGTAGGGGGTGCCTGGAGTGAAAAGCCACTTAGCAGAGTGGCATATTCTAGTGACAATACAGTGGTTTCAACCTGCTGGGAAAAGGCTGAGAATTAGAAAGTGTCAACAAATTAGGATTAAAGGACAAAAAAAAAAAAAAAAAAAAGCACTTAATTCAGGGAAGGGTAGTGCATTTAGAAGAAGACAACCCCCCCCTAACAAAAGCTATCTGAATCCTGAAGCAGGCACTGAAAATGCTGTTTCCTGTTAAATTATCTCAAAAGTTAAAGATTATTTTTTTCACAGCACTGGCTGCTTAACTGCTGCTGCTTCATCCTCTGACTGCATGGCTGTAGGGAAAATCCTTTCTAAGATTTAGCAAAACTGGATTTTCAGAGTATGTTACTTCCATTGCAGCCTCCAGAGTCATGTATTATATAAATAGCATAAAACAAGTCTAGATAAACAAAAAACTAAATCCATTAAAATTTTTTAACTGAAACCCATTGTGGGGAAAACCCAGAGTCTGATGAGAGATTATGGATTCCTCCTGGCAGTTAATAATGCAATTTTGACTTAGATTTCGTTATGGCAAAAAGGCCTCCAAGGGGAAGAGTGTATGTTTATAACTAGCAATTGTGGTATGTTAGGCACAGACCAACATGAATTAAAATAAACTGAGAATAGTAGAAAAGAGGAAAGAAGCTGTGCATAGCTCTAAAATTGGTCTTTTCATTTAGAAGCACTGCCCTTAATTCAAAATGCTAAACACACAGAGCCTCAGGTCTGAAAGAGTTTCAGAGGTTTCAGGTGATCTTTGCACAGCTGAGAGCAAAAGGTGTGAACAGACCCCACATGCCAGAACTTCTGCAGCTGTATCAGCAAGCAGAGAGGATGTGCACTGAACCCCTCCTCCCTCCCTCCCTCCCTCCACCTTCCACACAAAACAACCCTGGTGGGCTGCAAGTGCCCCAGCAGCCAAGAGAGGCAGGAGCCAAAGGGATCAGCACCCTTTCCCCAGGCAACCCAGGATCCAGGAATATGATTTACTGTTCCTGGGCCTCCACACAGGAGCATGTACTGGCTCATAACTCCCTGAACTGAGCCAACTTGCAGGCAGAGTGAGCAGGCTACTAGCACACAAAAACAGGAGCCAAAATTTCTGGTTGGATGATCTTTAATCCACCTATCCCTTCATGGTAGGTAAATTCAAAGAATATACTTTGAATAATATTTCTGTTTCCTTTGGGGATGTAAATAGAGATGTTAAGAGCAGGGGATCTGTTGCATGGCAGTGCTCAGGAACTGCTGATAGAGCCCAGGGACTCTTGCTGGTGAGGGCCAGACCCTGCAAGAACAATAAAATACAAATGGGTACAGACAAACGTGTTCCATAAATTGTACTTGTAAATAAAGTCTTCTCTTCTAAGAAAAATGCTTCCAGCTTCCTGAGCTCAACAATTATTTTCAGAATTGAGTACTGGCTATGGGAGGTTTAGTGCAAGAACTGCAGTGAGTTCAGTTTACCTACTCAATGACCAAGTTCTCCATCACAGCATTGTAATATTGATTGTCCTCCCAATGCTTTGTTTAAACACTACTGGATCAGTCATGACCTGCAATGTACATTTACACAGAAGTGTTTTGATATTTCTCTGTTCCAATCTATAAATAATCTCCAGGACTCCTCATCAGACACCAGATATAAATAGACCAGCTTTTTGTAAACAAGCACATACCCTGACCTGGAAAGCAACATTTACTGCTTTTATGTTATTTGAGGTTTCTAATTATTGCAATAGGCAGTAAGTCAGAAGGCTGATGTAAAATTGTGTCTTCTGTCCAGCTTAGGAACTTGGAGAATATCAGTGTGGTAAGTACTGATAGCATTTCATCAAAGAGTTTGTGCTGAGAAGAACTCAATGTACTTATTATGAGCACTCTCTGTCCTGTCCCTCTGCCTTTTCTCCCAAACCCTGAAAACATTGGCAACTCCAAGTCTCTCTCTCTCTCAAAAAAAAAAAAAAAAAAATTCTTGTGAAAAGTAATAGATCATCATCATGTGATGTTCAAAGTAGTTTCTGAAGCAGAATCCTATGGGTATCAGATGCAGCTGGAAGAAGTATAACTAATTTTAATTACAGCATTATTCTAGGAGCAATATCCAGAGTTCAGAGGGCACACGGGTCCTTGATCTTTGACCTGCAGCCTTATCCTTCTGTGAATCTGCCATCTCTGCAGTAATTAACACACTGGGAAGTCTGCATCATCTGTGACGTATGCTTAAGTTCATTGCAGCTGCATGAAAGCTGCTCATCTGAGCCTTTCACTCTTCCATTCCTGCACGCCTTTCACTCTTTGCCAAGCAACTGAAAGACACAGGCCTTTAAAGTATTCAGAGGTCTTCAATTTAAGCAGCAAGTATTGAAAACACTAGAAATCCCTGCCGTGGAGGTCTCCGTTTGCTCTGTAGGACACCACACAAACAACCATCACAAGCTGTGGTTTGCATTCTGAGCAGCAACAATCAATCACTGAACAGCAACTTACGAGGCACTGTTTGACAGCAGCTTCAAAACCAGCTAAGTTACTACGGCCAGATCTACTAAAAGCTGCACTCAGGAGTAGGAGATACTTCCAGGGAATAGGAGGGAAAAAAAAGATTAGGGGGGGGAAAAAAATGAGTTAATTGGTAAGGTTAGAAAGGAATCAAACAGTAACAAAACCCCACATATATACGTCCAAATGTATTTAAATCTGTGAACACAACTGTTCTTCAGTACCTGCTCTGATTTTCACAAGAACAAGCAATTATAGAAGCCCGCAATCAAAAGTGCAATGAGAGCAAACATGAAGAGTGCCACAGTCAAACTTGCACGGTTGCACAAGGGCTGGCTGGACAGAAACAACTTTAGCAGTAAAGAGACAGTGTTTGCTTTGGAGCACCAGCTAAATAAGCTCATTTGGTTTCTTGAATGCTGTTTTTGTTGCAGGACAGTAATGGATCAGTAAATATGTGATAACAAATGATGTGATTCCAGGAAGTCAAAGTGCCCCATGGCGAACTGGCTTTAAACTTCCTGTGCACATGATCAGATTAACAGTCAGGCCTACATAAAAGTTTAGTTCATAAGTTCACTTTTATCCAAGAATTCACGTGTTTAAAAAAAATTGAGACTCTGACTTTCTCAGGGATAATTTAGGAAGCTATCCTGCCTCTTCCAGCAGAACTGTCCCACGAGAAACCAGATGGGAATTTTTCTTTCTTCCATCTCACAGACCACAGCTATCCTTCTCCACTTAGTCCCCTTTACTTTATAATTTCTACCAAACCCATTCACATCCTCCTCCTGTGTTTTTGTCTTTCTAGAGCTCCCTTGAGCAGCCCTGTGAAAGTTACAAAAGGAATGCAGAACAATTCCTTGTGTGGACGTGATGGACCAAGCTGAGCTGTACTTTGCTTAGTTTGGCAGATATTCACAGTATTATAAAAACTGCTTTCGCAAACAAATACTCAGTTTGCAAAAGCCTCTCTCCCCCACAATCCAAGAAAAAGACTGTCAGCACATCATTCTGCAATGACTGAGTAATTGCAAAATATTTCAGATCCTTGGATATTCCCCTGTATGAAAGCTCTTGGAAAGCTGCTGTTTAGCATTTAGCTGTAAAACCTGCAGGGCTTCTGTGGATAGAGAGACTTGCCCCTAGAGCTTATTACAAATGTTTAGAAAAGGTAATCTTAAGCAGGGTCAAACTATTTTTTTTTTTGTTTCTACTTGGTATGTCAGATATAAGGTTAATGAGCAGAGAATTCATTTTTGACAGAAAAAAATTTAGACCAGTCCATCCTAATAGAAAAGAGTAAATTCTTTTAGTAATTACTAACTGAAAGGCAGGTGTTGAACATTTGCTCTTACTACCTTCTTAAAATACCAAGTTCCATTCAAAGAGCCCAAAATAACATGAAGATGTTGCCCAGTCATCTATTTTTTTCTCTGTATTTATATATGTAGCTCCTACTACATCTCAGATAATGCCATCTGAAATAAGAACCAAGTTCCACTTGCTACCTTGTCCATTATTTTATCCCCCAGCTTCCAGCAGCTGAGAAGCTGACAGTGAACATCATCCCTTCCAGCAGGGTCTGGCCCTCACCAGCAAGAGTCCCTGGGCTCTATCAGCAGTTCCTGAGCACTGCCATGCAACAGATCCCCTGCTCTTAACATCTCTATTTACATCCCCAAAGGAAACAGAAATATTATTCAAAGTATATTCTTTGAATCTACCTACCATGAAGGGATAGGTGGATTAAAGATCATCCAACCAGAAATTTTGGCTCCTGTTTTTGTGTGCTAGTAGCCTGCTCACTCTGCCTGCAAGTTGGCTCAGTTCAGGGAGTTGTGAGCCAGTACATGCTCCTGTGTGTGAACTGGGCACAGACCTGGCAGAACCCATGCCTTCCTGTGCATGGAGAACTGGGCACCACACGCTTTACAACTCACCTTCTGCTGGGCCACTGCTTGGAGGTCACAGCAGCAACATGTTTCTTTTTATGTAACAATTTCATTAGATATTACCCAGTTAGATCAGAAAAATCATGCTTATCTAGAAACCTGGATTTCTGGACAATACCCTGAGAGAGCACCTCCTGAAATGAACTAAGGAACAGAGCTCTCTTTCAGAAAAACTGCTGAAAGCAGTATTTGACCTGACTTTCCAGATTCTTGGGGATCCACAGCTGCTTCTACGGGCCCTGAGAAGGCAACTACAAAAAGAGAGTTGTCTGGCCAATGTTCAAGTATGTTTATGCACACCATGTAAGAGTTTCCACTACTACAGGAAATTTTTACAGGATCCACAAATCCTATTTGGAAACCACAGATTTAAAACATATCCTCCAGTAAACAAGAGTTTTACTGTTAAATATACCCAGGAAGTTTCTCAATATCTTTTTCTCAGCCTGTTTTGTTTCTTTGGATGTAGAATTCTTGCCACTCTGCCTGTCAAAAAGGAAGGTATTTTGATACAATCCATACCATCATTACAAGACACAACAGAAATATATTCATTGTGGGCAGTAAATATGGAGTGCAGTCTCCTCACAGCTGAACCGTCTGCTCCCACCAGCATACTGTCCATAGCAAAAGGGGAAAGAAAAAAACCCTACATGAGAAAAACTGAAAAGATAATAAAGAAACGCTGTAACACTTACGGTCAAGTCCATTGATGTATCTCATTGTAATTTCACAGTGCCCCCAAACTGCACTGACTATGGGGTAAAGTTTTTTCCCTTTCAGTCCCCTGAAGGCCACTCCAAGATACTGTCCATCGACCATGAAGCTAAGCGTCCCTTCATCCATATCCAAAACCACCAGTAAGGAGTCTGGGAGTACAAAAGACTCATCCGGTTCCAAAAAGACAGGGTACGTGACCCCGGGCTGGTTTTTACAGTTGTGGTAGAGTTTGTTGCGCCCCAGATCCCAGCCCCAGGATTCACTATTGCTACCGACCAAGGACGTGTATCCCACCGAGTGCAGCGGCGCGTCGGCCGTGGAGACGCCCACCACGGCGTGAGTCCCCCGCTGCCTCGTGGGCCAGTGGATCTGCCAGACGTGCAGGCCCCGCGTGTAGCCCACCTTGCCCCGGATGCAATCTGTGCTTTGGGCAACCGGGTGTCTGTGAAAAGTCAGTTTATCGTCCTCCTTTACAAATATATTTAACGAGCGATCTTCGTTATTCCAAGCGTGTTTGTACTGGACCTCCAGCTTGGCAGGGGGCATATCCAACAGCATGTCCAGGCGCGCCGGCTTGCAAAAATCCGGGCCTCTCAGCTCTCGTTTCACGGGTCTATAAGGGGGCTCCCTCACATCCACAGACTTTATGCTCCCTGAGATTTTCTGGCCCATTGCTTGGCTGCAGGTTTACAAAGGAGAAAGAAAAGTTGACTTTGGCCCAACGTCACCTCATGAAAGCACCGTTACACTGTGCCAGTGACCTGACAAGCTGACTGGATTTACTCCTCCTGCTTGGAGTTTTTTAGCAGCAATGTTTTCAGAGTAAAAAAGGCTCCTGAAAGAAAGCAGAAAGTTTCCAGTTAGTTTAAGAAAGCCAACAGAAACCCCACAGCATATTTTTGAAGCGCTTCTTCTCATCCCTAGGAGCTATTTTAAACACCAGAGCTAAATTCACTCCTCCTTGTGCAGTGTCCTGCAGCACTAACCAGGCTGCCAGCAGGATGCGGAGCCCACCAGCGCACAGAGCGCAGACAGTCATTTCCTCCAATTCAGGATAGGATGCAGACATTCCCCACCTTCTGCCCTTCCACCTATTTTGTCTGGCCAAGTCCACAGCGGGCCCGAAGCCGGCAGATGCTGTTCCCCAACAACAGTGATAAATTTTATGTGCAGCTTCACTTTCACTTGTGCTTTTGGTCTAGTCTCAGACACACTCTAGGTCAGAATCTCTAACTTCCAGACATGCTCTGTCCTGGGCCCTGGTGACAGAAACTTCAGCTTCTCTGCCCTCATTAAAACAAATGCAGCCAACAACAAATGGCAGCAAAATTTAAATGTTTCTTTTTAACTTACCCTGGCATTAAATAAAAGGAGAGAAACATCAAAAATTAATCAACATTTTTGGTTTTGGTTTTTTTTGTTTGTTTTTGTTTTGTTTTGGTTTTTGGTTTTTTGTTTGTTTTGTTTTTTTATATAAAGGAGCTAGGGAAAAAAAAGAAAAAAGGAATCAGGAAAAGGCGCCATGGAAGGACAAATGAAGAATGGCAGTTTCAGCTCTTTGACAGACATTTCTAATGGGCAGCTACTGCAACTGGGAATGTTCCTGATGCTAATGGACAGCAGGCTAATCCACAGTTCCTGTATTTCAGTATTCAGCTGACCTGGAACACAGTAAGACACATTATGGGGAATACAAGATTTTGAGATATATTATTTCTCTGCTTCCACAGACAAACAGGGCAAAAAGCACCAGGAAAAGCTTCTCTGCAGCTTGGATAGGTTAGATTTGTTCACATTTTAGAGCTCAGGTAGAGTGAAGAGATAAATCAAGAACCTCTAGAAGTACTAAAAGAAAAAAAATGAAGACAAAGTCCTATAAACTCAAATAGGTAATTGACATGGGATCAAATCGAGTATCTGTAGCAGCAGACATACTTCTGTCCTCTAGCAAAATCAGTGCCAAATCCAGGAATGTTCAAATATAGCAGAGTAGACCCACTCTGTTTATTTATTGACAGAGTGATGACATGCTTCAAGAAACAAAAAATCTCCACACTCTCAAGAGGCTGAAGAGCCCAGGTGACAGTTGTCATAAAATACCAAACAGCAGATGGGCAGAAATGTTCTTGCAAAAAACATCCTGCAAGATTTCACTTGGTAAGTCAAGCCCATGTTCTTCCTTCTCAAGAACTTCTACTCAAAACACACAGTCCCCTTCCAAAGAAAATTTCTGAAAGAAGAAACATGTATGCACAATAAAAGGGAACAAAAAGAAGTTCAGGGGAAAAAAAAAAAAAACACCAACGTAAAATTTACCATCCAACTGAGTCTGAGAAGTGAATGAAGCTCTCTTATTATTTCCAATGGCAAATAACACATAAAGTATTTTCTGCATGTATTAAAAACAGAAAATGAAACCACATCTATGTTATAAGAAAGTCTTCTTTTAAAAAAAGAAAGAAGTACAAAGGTGATTTTCCAAAACCACGTGACAGTTAAGTTACTACAGGAAAATATTTTCTGGTGGCTGGTTCCCACAAGGGCACATGCACACACGTCAGTGTAAAAGAACCAACTCATTGTAACTACTTTTAATGTTTGAATATAAAACAATATACCTAAGTATCCAACCCCCTCATATCACATTTGCAGAAGACTCACAATTCACAGGAGCTCTCCACATGAGGTCAACTTGAATGATCCCCCTTCTTCCTTTCCAAACCATGTAAGAGGAATCCAAGACTTTAAACAGCAATTACATTTAAGTTGATGTTTCCCATTTCCAGTAATGCAGAAGCACTCATGGGTTGTCTCAAAGCTATGATGCCAATTTGGCCCAGCAAAGCAAGTTTGGTACTTTATTCTACACCTGTAATGCCAGGAGAAATTAAATAGGGACACTAATACACACACAGGGAAGCAACAGCAGTAAATGCTGTAAGGAAACTTCTACAGGAGGACACATGCTCAGGGATTGCATAGTTCCTTCTAAAAAGTGATTATGTGAGCTTGAAAGGAAATGAAAAGGGAAAACACCAGACTTTCAAAGAGAACTTCAGTGATTTCTATTTGAGATTTAGCTCTACATGCCTTTGAAAATTTCTACTTTAAAGCACAAGACAATTGCCACATTCCTGTCAGGGTGCTGAGGGGAGACAGCCGGGGAAGTCCTCAGTGCATCCTGCTGTATCACTTCCTGATCACATGAGAAACTAAACTTGGCACAGATGTTTGCCTGGCAAATCACCAAGAAATTATAAACACTGAATTGACTCACTTGGCAAGCTACAGACATTCTTCCTCATGTGCCCCAAACTGTAACATAAATAGGCTGCTAACAGATAGATCAGTAATTCAGAGTAAAATGCATCATTATGAGTACCTTGATACACACAGAGCCGTGCCTGCACTCTGGGATGCCCTCAATAAATACTTGGATTTGAAACTGTATCTTACAATATTAGGTCATTCATCACACATGAATATTACCACATAAATTAATTATATAATGAAATATTTTGCCAAATAGCTTTGTATGGGCATAGTACAGAACAACAGTGCAAAAAACCTTACAGACAGGCAGCTCTGGTTGCTGGAGCTGAGCAGTAGCTGACATGAACACTTTATGTGAGGAGCAGCCTTGCCTCCCAACACAGGCAGCAGCAATGTGAGCTCCACGGGGTGCAACTCACCTATGAAGTCCTCCTGGCAGCTCCCAACAGTCCCCTTGGGTGCTTGCAGGAGCAGTGTGTCTCAAAGGCCAGCTCATCTATTGTCTTGCCTGTGTCCTGCCCTTTCACACCAAGCAGATGGCAGAGACCCAGCTAAGGCATGGAACAGCAGGGTAGCACCACTCTGCCCTCCACCCTATCAGGAGCTGCTGCTGGAGGGACACAGCTCATCAGGGCCCAGCCTATCTCCACCAACAAAATCCTCCCTACTTCCACAGGTCACACACACAGCACAGAAGCCTCAGGAAAGCCATCCTTGCCCCACTTCTACTATGGGGATCTGCAGGCAGCTCTTCCTCACACCAGCAGCTGTGGGAAAGTCACGGAGGGGAGTGACAAACAATTCATCTGGCAAAGGTACCCCAGACCGGCTTCCTGTCTGCAGCACTGGGTGAGTACACCACGCAGCATTACCAAAAGCCATGGGTTAGGGACAAAAGATTACTCCTGCCAGACTCGTTAACGTTCAACCCATTTACAGAAATACTTGGTTGTAAACCTTCCTACTGTCTCCTGAGTTAATAAAAACTTGTCAAAGCACAATGTCATTCGACTGCTCTTTTCACAATCTTACACCTCATAGAGAAACTTAAGATTTCCTTGTCTAAATCTTCTCACCAGATACATAAATACTCAGAAAGAATATGAATTTTCATTGTATAGTTTTGCATTGAAGGTTTTCCCAAAACTTTGCTCTTCCAGTAATTTCAAACCACTACAGGAGTTAAAAAAACAACAAAATATTTCAAACTGGTTTAAAAATAGGACCTCTCCATTACAATGGTTTAGTGACTAACACTAAATTTCACCACTTATCCCTGTGTGAGAAGATTGTTAGTTTTTGCAGCCTAAATAATTTCTGTCTTACGGTTTCCCATTCATGCTGAGCTTCATCAAGCTACAATGATTAGAGTAAATGTAGTGTACAGGAACAATACAACTCCAAACAGGAAAAGTGTGTCAATGTCACTTAGCAGTGTCTTCATTCAGACTGCTAAAATATTAGGGAAATTATTCACAATAAAACCACAAATTACAGTTACTACAGAAAGGCTTGCTACATCACTTTCCTGTAATTAAATAGAGTGCATTTCTTAAGTTTGGTGTGTTGGCACCAGTAGAATATAACTGACAAAAAACCATGCTT
Source organism: Phylloscopus collybita (assembly GCA_027886175.1). Classification (NCBI taxonomy): domain Eukaryota; kingdom Metazoa; phylum Chordata; class Aves; order Passeriformes; family Phylloscopidae; genus Phylloscopus; species Phylloscopus collybita. The sequence goes on along the minus strand of JAJNNQ010000003.1, from coordinate 19,147,751 downwards.
TTGGCACTCATAGCATCACAAACCAGACATGCAAGAAGCCTGACAAACTTGCATAAGAAATGACAACACATAAACGCAATTCAAAACTACATTAGGAACACGCTAAGGCTCAGGTTAATCCTTCTAAAATAACACTTACCCAAAGAGTGAGAAGCAGAAGGCGAGTCCCAGCTAATGACACTGACCAGTGAAAGTGGGTATCAGAAAAAGCAGGGAAGGAGATGCCTCTATCCAACAGCATTGCCAATGTCTACAGAGCAGTTCTCGCTCTTTCTGCTATTTGCCCTCATTCTTTTTCTCTTCCTGCAGCCAGACCTCAGTGCCACCTCCCTGCCAACAAGGGCTTTGTCACCAGCCAGCATGGACTCCTGAATGCCAAGAGAGGCAGCAGGAGGCTCTGAACCAAGGCCACTCCTCTGTGGGCACCACAACTGCGGGTTGCCCAGATGCCTGAACAGAACAGATACAGCATTTGAACACTCTGAATGTAACTCCAGTCCCAAAGTCCCTACAGAAGGAATAGGAAGAAGAAAAACACATGATATGCTGTGCTGGGCAAATCGATGAAAAGGGTTTATATATGTTCAAGGACAAGGACTTTTACCCCCACCCAGACAATGTGAAGGCACAAGGCCCCGTGTCTATTGACTTTGTTCCCAGTGTGCAAACAGCTACATAACCACGACAACACTGTTTTGAGGGTGATAATGAATTAAGCACATTTTTGGCACTTAAAAAGACTGGGTAGCTTGGATTCAACTATAGACCCTGGTATCCAACATTGTTCGAAATGGGCAATAAATCAACAATGTTGGCTTCCTTTGTCAAACTGGGAATATGCAATAACAACGCAACCAGACAAAAATGCTTGGCTATTCTAAGCTATCCTGTGCTACAGACAAAAGTTGATGCTGCATGCACACTTAGCAAGTGACATTTAATATGTAGGACAAACAATGCAGCAGTATGACATGACTTCTTCGATTCCTGAAAAGAATGCAAATCCTGAAAATCCCAAGGACATTCCTCCATAAAGAGTCATTTGTTTTGTAATGTTACAAAAATGTAATTGTTTCAAAATTCAGGATAAGCTTGTTATTAAAAAAAGACTGTGCATTTAGCTGCTTGGAATTAGAATAATCTGAAATACCATACCATCTGTACCATCTGACTTAAAAGCAGTTTAGTCATATGATGAAGAATGCAGAAAGAATCCTGAGTAGTAATGAATACAGTGGAATGTATATTTTTAAATACTTCCATCTACTCTATTTTGGAACGGCGCTGACTTGAGGTTTTGGGTTGGTTTTATGCCTTCCTCCCTCTGCATGTGTTTCTGTAATTCTCCCCTTTCATGCTGAAAGTTGGTTTTAGATGAAGACATTTCTATTCTGAAGAAACATGAACTGAAAATACTTCCAAGTCTGTAAACAGTTTTTCTGTATAATCACTTCTCAGAATACAGCAACACAATTTGAAAAACAAATATAGTGAAACAATACAACAAAAATTACTTTTTTTTTACTATGCAAGTACTTTTAAAAGTAGCAATATTTCAGTGCTAAAGTTCCTGAAAGGAAACAGCACTTTTCTTTCCAGGGTATATAACAGGAATACCTATGAGATCCCACAATTACCATAAGGGTACAGATGTTCAAGCTGCTACATCCTTTCTACCACCCCTTCCTAGTCATTCTTCCCTTTTGTCTTCAACCACCTGCATTCAAATGGCCTTGAAATGGGTCTGCCTCAGAAAACTAAAGTGAGTAAAATCCACTGTTCTATTTTGCCAGGTTATATTCAGGTGAATAAGCCCTCTGATCTAGAATATCAGACAGTTACGTTAATACTTGCCCTGGCAAAAGGAAAGGGAGAAAAAAAATAAAATCCCAAAGGCAGAACCATCTATTTAGGCAGCAGTCCAAACCATGGAGCAAATTTCCACAGTCACTTCAAGCTGCCCTAAGGCGCACAGCTGAACTTCATGTCTGAATTCAGCACAGGCATGAGCTTCTGCTTACATCTTCCTCTCTCTTCAAAATCCTTCATCTTTCACCCTTCAGCCACTCTTCTGTCACAGTGAATACCTTCCTGTTTTCCCCAAACCGCTGATGTGATCATTTTTAATATTCAAGTGTCAGGGTTATATTAAAAGAGCAAATTAACACATGAAAAAGGCTTAACACTAAATTGAAAATTATGTTTTCAGCTCCACTTTGCATTTTACAGGATCATTTGCCATTTTACATTTCTACTCACCATGCTTCACCAAGTAAGTAATACCAATAGGTGTCACACATGAGATTTAAAGCCCAAGGAATAATTAAATTTTGATATTGCAATTTCTCACCAGTCATTACTACTTTTCACCAGCCTAACCCTTTTCTTTTTACACAATTCATTTTCCATTTTACCTCTACAGCTTTGTAGAGAGGATCAATAGCCCTACAGCTCTGGTTTCAAAATCAGAATATCCATTAAGTGATAGCCTCAAAATGTAGCTGAATACATTCCCACTGCCTTTCTTTTACTGCAGTTCCTTTTGCTGTAATGTGCAGTGGAGCCAGTTGGCCTTTAAAATGAAATAAGTTAAAAAGCCATAAATTAGAGAAATATTCCTGGAAAGCATCTTTCCTCAGTCTAGCCAGTTGCAAATCCCAGGGAATGTGCCAGAGATGATCCCTGAGCAGACTGAGGGAAGGCCTGCAGACGGTAGAAAGTGACAATCAGACAGATGAGAACTCCTCTGGCTTGACAGAATTGTTCACCAGAACTTTACTGCAACTGCAGAAACCGTAATATCACATGGGAGTGAAAATTTGGCCCCTCAGCTCAAGCTTCATTCTTTGATTGTGTCAGTGTTTTCCAAACTTGGTGAGCCTTTGTAAATCATATGGGAGTCTCAGCCTGCAACTGGTTTTCTAGGGGCAGTACCAATGTAACAATGGGGATAAGGAGGAACACTCACTAGCAGCAGCTCTGTGGGCATCCACAACAGCACAAGGCTACTGCAGATTTGCCAGACTCCGCAAGAGATGGCTTCACTCTCCCAATGCCTGTCTGTACATTTTGTAGTGCATGATTCTAGGGCCCTGCCTCAGTAACATTTATAAAAAGACATTCACTAACAGCTTAAAATTTGCAATGCTTCTGGAATGACCAGGATACTTTTGCCATCTTCTTTTGCATCCAAGTCTTACTTTGTTTAATTCCCATTTGGATTGAAGCAGCAGTGTACAGACAATACCTGTGAGATGTGCTCGGCTGAAGTAGCCCATCAGAGGCAGTTCCTAATGTGACCTGGATGACTTTAATACTTCCAGCAGTCCTGCAAAAGTCCAGTGACACAAAGATACCGTGCCTCTGGCCAAACACAGCAGAACAAGGGCTGAAGATATTCTTCCCCCTGGGAACTCAACAGACTGATGTAGAAGAGATGCCCCAAAAGGCTGTCTGGACAAACCACAGCTGAACACAAATGCACACAGAGGCCAGGCCAATTCTCTCCACTCAGGGCTGCACAGGGAGAGCAGGAGGACAAGGCTGGAGGGAACCCAGCCATTGTTCTTGCACAAACATGCAGGAGATGAATGCATGAGAACAAGCTGATGCTGAACAAAAGCGTATTTTGTTTAATAGGAAAATAGACTTACACAATCACACCATCTGTATCCCTCCTAATCCTTCCCCCTCAGCTACTTCAGTCAATAGCCACCCTCAGCCAAATCTGACAGAGCAGCAGCAGGCTCAAGAATAAGTTCCTACAGGACAGCACAGACATCCTGGAAGTGTGCACATGGAACACCAGGCTGGGCTGCAAGGCCACATCTTGCCAAGAAATGATGAGAACGAGCTCACATCAAAATTGTAACTGCAGGCAAAGTGTCCTGAAGATTTCATGTCAAGTCAGCCACAAGACACAAAACCAGGAAGCAATGCTTCATCAGTCCCACAGTTCCTTCTTTTAAAAAAACAGAAATTAAGTAAACACACTTCACATATGTTAAGGAAACATCATGACAAAGTCAGATTGCACAGCTGATTCTGTATTTCCCAGGTGAGGCAATGAATCAAGTTTCTTTGGAGTGCTGACAAAAAGACAAAACTAGAAAACAACTTCCTGTTAAACAAATAAATGGTTTTGCAAAACCCCACATTTTTTAAACAACAGCAATGAATTTCATCTGTTTCAAACACCAGCCACTGCTAAAGCCCATCTGTCAGTAGAGAACAATTGCACAGACAAGTGGAGATGATGGAGAAAGTAATATCACAGAAACAAACTGCCTAAGCTCTAAGCAACAAAATTGATTTTCCTCATGCTTATAAAAGCTTTCCCATTTTACCAAGTAGTATTTTTGTATAGGTTTTTATTCGTTTAGGAAATTAAGGAAACAGGGCACTTGGTAATGCAGGAAAGGGTGAGAAAAGGCACAGGGCTTTATGGAGTTAAAGATTCACAGACATTTATCTCCCCATGTCAAAAATCTGACTCTTGAAGACACAAAGGACACCTTGGTGAGACCCCAGAATGAGTCTCACAGTGGTGAATCACAGAATAGTTTGGAAGGGCCTTTAAAGATCATCAGGACTTCAGGTTAACAACATAAAGCCGAGTAAGGGGAGGTTTAGCTTGGATATCAGGAAAGGTTTTATCATCCAGGGGGTGGCTGCGCACTGGAACAGGCTCCCCAGGGAAGGTCACAGCACCAAGCCTGTTCAAGAAGCATTTGGCCAATGCTCTCAGACACATGGTGTGACTCTTGGAGAGTCCTGTGCAGGGCCAGGAGTTGGGCTTAATGCTCCTGTTGGGTCCCCTCCAATTGAGGATATCCTGTGACTAAGATTTAGTTCCAATCTCCCTGCCATGGTCAGGGACACCTGTACTTAGACCAGGTTGTTCAAAGCCCTATCCAACCTGGCCTTGAACACTTCCAGGGATACAGCATCCACAAAATCTCTGGGCATCCTGCTCTAGCCAACTCTCTATCCACTGAATGATTCTTTCATCAAATCCATGTCTCTCCAGTTTAAAAACAGAGATGTCCTGTGGGACAGTGTTAGACACGTTGCATAAATCCAGGTAGATTATATCAGCTGCTTTTCCCTGATACACCAATGCCATAATCTCACCACAGAAAGCCACTAAATTTGCCAGGTACAGTTTGCCCTCAGTGAAGTCCTGCTCTCTGTGTGGAATGCAATTTTCTTTCTGGCTCTTTCATTGTCCTGGAGCCAGATTAAGCAGAAAGGCTACTTTTTCAAATCAATACTGTTCTATGGAGAAATACTGTAACAGACTTGGCAGTGTTAAAATCAGACAGGGCCTCCAACTAGGAAAAGCCATGGTGAAAGAAGTTGCTACTTGGAGTAGCATTTACATCTCTCTGTTACTGACCTAACAATGTACATCCCCAAAGAAATTCATGCTGCAAGTGCCAACAATTCCAGGTATTTTTGACCACAGGAAAGTACTTTAAAAAACCCACACCAGATTTCCTAATAGAGGTATGGATAAAAATAAATCAGCTTTGTGCCTGCCTACAGGACAACTCTCAACACAAACTGCGATCTCTTAAGCTCAAACACAAGGCCTGTATTTCTAAAAATAACTTTACACTCTAGTTCCCCCTACTAAGTAGTCTTCTGCAGGGACTTTTCTTTTAAGCAGCACTTTATTTGTAACAATTACTTACTAACTATATTTCCTTCTTTAATGTATTGGATGAAAAGGGAGAAAAAAAATTGAAAGTTATTTGGAAGAAAATTGTACCAGGATGCAAGTTTTGATAGGAATAAAAATATACTAGCACTTAATCTTCAGGTGTACAGCTGCTGAAATAAAGTAAGTAACATTGTGTTCTGGAAACCTTGCAAAAGCTATATTAAAAATTAAACAAAAAAAAGCATATTCCAATTAATCTTTGCACAACCCCCCCATATTTGATATGATTGCAGACAATCTTCCAGACATGATCTAAATCTGCCAGACTCTGATTCGCCAATAACTCAGGCAGGGACCTGTTTTGCCCTGGAGAAAAATGTGTTCAGTCGAAATTTGGATCAACAGTACTTTAGACAAAGAGAAAGCACATCAGTAATTACAAGTTAAGCTTCAGCAACAGGTGGAATATATTGAAAACAAAGTGCTCAGAGTTTTTAATTCTGGAAAAACAAATCCTAGATTGTATTGGGATGTACAGATTGTCTTGATTTCCAGCATGATAAGGAATAAAAGCAACATTTAGAAATATATTTAAAATAAAGGACTACCTCCAGGAAAATAAGTCATCTTCCCACTGAGTTATAAAAACTATAACACAATCAGTATAGCCTGCATTGCTGAACGAATACTGGGAAAATTATTATTTTTTCAACTTCATCAGAGCTTGACTTGTTTTTGTTTACTACATCCTCAAGAGCAACACAAGTAGCATAAAATGAAGTAGATTTATACAAAGATCCTTCCAGAACCATTTGAACTAACCAAGATGTTCACTTGAGCCTAAATGTAAACTTGCATTTCTCAAACAAACTATTATTTACTGCTGCAAAAGACTTGTAAGACATGTACAAACACACCACTGTTGAATGTAAAACTATGTGGGATACTGCACAAACACTACAAATAGTTTCAGAAGAGGAAAGCGAGCCTTTTGGCCAACAGGTTAAGGAAAAAAAAAATCTAAGGCTACTGGAAATCTGAGGGGGTTTAAATTCCAACCATTCTTTGAACAGATAAACTGTTCCCTGAAATGCTGTGTGGACACAGAAATTGCTACAAGAATCACAGGATCAAGAGCAGTTGTGCATTTTCATATTTAGCACAATCTCTGTCATAATTCACAGTCAAGAGATCAAAAATAGAGGCAAGTTTTTATAAAGTTATTTACACAGAATGAAATTTTATGGAGCACTAAAACCCAGAAGTCTATGAACACTTCTAACCACCTGAAGAATCTCTGTCATGAACAGAGATCTACCTCCACAGTGAAGGCAGGAATGGGAAACAGAAGTATTTTTAATTGCCCCACGTATCATCTTCAACACATCTATGGCAAATGGCTTTTTGTTACAATCCCAGTCTTTCTAGCTTTCCTTTCCTTTTCATCCTTTCCCCTCATTTTCCTGTACATCCCACTGTCAGTTTCCTTAATACTGGGAAGCCAGTATTGGCTTCAACTTGGCTTGAAATTTTACCCACTTTTAGCATCCTTTTAAGACACCTCCCCAGCTGGCACTGCTAGAAAGAGAAGCATATGGAAGCATACTCAACCCTCACCTTTCATTAGGTAGCAGACTCATGAGCAATTATCAGAATACATTATCATCTTATTAACACAGCATAATCAAGGGGAGCAGAAAAAGTATATGTAGTATCAGTCTCCTCTCTGAAATTCTCCTAAGGAAAAAAAACCCCACCTGTAAACACAGATCTAAATGTCTGAAATTACTGCATGGATTTAATGACAATAAGACACTGCAACTTCTGATACTGCAGAAATAATTTATGTTTATACAAAAAAATGCAAGCCAGGACCAGAATGAATGACTTAAAATTTGGAAAACAATTTGTTGAGCCAGTAGCTGTAAACACAGGAGCAGAGCCGCACAGAGCTCCAGGCTGCCACAATACTCAGCAGTGAGTCCTGTTTGTGCTGTAGCAGTTACTGATGGGTGGGTTCCCCAGTATCACAAGGATCTGTAGGATAGAAGAAATTGGTTCCAGCTGAGGCCACTTTTCTGTGCTTTGAAAAATATAGGATACTGTAACATAACCACCATCCTTGCTGGAAAGGGAGGGGATTGTCTTCAAGGAAAGCAGAGAGATGGACACGAACTCTGTGCTACCATCTGGCTCCCTGTATAACATCCCTTTCCCTATTCCCTAGTGACACATGCTGTGAAGATAAAACATTGGGTAGAAAAGAGAATGCACCAGGTTACCTGGAAGGGACACTGGTCATACAATTCCCTTGCTTGGGAACCACAGGACAGAGAGAAGAGAGTGTGCTTCTCTCTCCTGATGGAGGATTCAGAGTGATCTAAGCAGGAGGGAACTTCCAACACCAAAAAAAAAAAAAAAAAAAAAAAAAAAAAAAATAGTCAGGCTCCATTCAATTGCACTGTACAGAAATCACTGTGATTTATGACTTCTGCCAAGAACCAACTGCAGAGAAGGAAAACACCACCCCTCTGTGTGCCCCTCATACTAAGCACACATCATCTCCTGTCTGTGGAGCGACCATGGCTGCCTGCTTTACACAGACACAATATTAATGGAATTAATTCCTAAGGCAATGGGAAAATACTACATGGGAGAACTTCCAAGTCACAAATTCTGCTTACTTAAGCTAAGCTGCTTAATCAAGTTAATTGAAGGAATTAAAAAAGCATCTGGAGAAGAACACGTTCACCAGCCAGTCTCGAGTCATTCCTGAGCTGGTGTTACTACTTCTGGGAGCCAGTTCCCCTGCTGGCACAGCACAATCTATCATCAGCCATTACACTGATTACCATCCATTAGTTTTGCTAAGTACTAATGAATTCAAACCTACTTTTGTAATTTATTTACAAGCTATTCACATACTGGATATGAAGCACATATATACAATGCTTTGTGTTAACAAGAGAAATGTGGCTGAATATTAAGGAGTTGCACGTTAAAAATGACCAATAGAAGAAATAATTCTCCTCACAAGAAATTGTTTGTGGATTTTTTTTTTTTGGCAAGACAAGCAGGACAGAAGCTCACAGTCTTAAAAAATACAACTGGTTAATATACAGGGGGAAACAGGTAAAAACCCACAAAAAAGACAAGTTTTAAGTATCAGTCCCATAAATATAAAATTCAATTAAAATGTCATTTTAGCAAACACTAAGAACGGAGTTGGGACTCTTATAAAACAATGGGTTTTCTTCCCTGCTATTAAGGCAGGGTGATTAAAATGAAAGATAATCCTCTTTATTTCAAAAGCTAATTATTACATGTAATGAAATTTCTTCTTGTACCATGAGACTGAACTGAATTCTACCAAGACCATCTACCCACACATCTTTGCTGTAATAAAGTAACTGCTTGAATTTTTCCTTACAGTACTATTTCTACAATAGACTATTAGGCTCAGCTTTGATTTCAGCATACCACATTCCTTACCACTACGGAAACCAAATGCAGAACAGCTGTGGAAGCAAACCCCACTGTAAGAGCAAACATTCAGACCAAAAAAAAAAAAGTTACAAGTAAAAAATCCCTTGTGAAAACCCCTTCACTGGGAATTCTGACGAAACTTAAACTGCCAGTTTAGCCTTGGCTCAAGGATTATCCAGAGGAAGCATCCCACACACATTTTTCCCAGGAGGTGTAAAGAGATGCTTGCATCTGTTAAGTGCCCAGATTTTCTATCCTGCCAGCCAGCAGTGCTCTGGAGGAACTGAGCTGTTTGCTACGCTACTGCTTCCTGCATTGCTAATTCAGACGTCTAAATTTAGATGCCAGGTTTAGCCAATGGTTTTTCCACTTCTTCCAACAGTTAAAAGAAAAAGAAAAGCAGTTCTGCATCAATTCACTATCTTCATCCATGTGCAGAAGAAAACATGATGTCAGAACTACACACACTGGAATTACATCCCCAACCTCTGGCTACAGGGTGAGAGAAACAGTTTCTGTTCTTCTCCTGAATGACTGCACACCAGGCAGCAGGCATTACTGAGTCACATCTCTATCTAACCCTGGGCACTGCTCACCCAGGTTCCAAAGATTTTACCACAGGGAAAACAAAATCTAAAAATAAAGGGAGTAAAAGGAGGGGATTGGCTTCTACATTCCCAAAGACTTCCTGCTGCCATGTCCTCTATTAGCAGGATGTGGATGGAGTAAAGCAGTAAAAGCAATCTCATCAGTCACTCTCATGTCCCCTGAGTGCTGAGACATTTCACTTTGAATTTCCCTTTGGTGTCTTTTTCCAGCAGTCAAACTGTCACGAACTAAAACATATGCATTTTTTCTTCCCTTGCACTATTATTCACCCTTGCTAGACAGAGGTGTATTCAAGTGAAAACAAACTATTGATTCTTGTTACTGGGTGTAAGAGCAGGGAATGCAAGCCAATTATCAATGCTAAAGGTGACTCATTGAAAAAAAACCCCAATTATTATAAACTGAAAGCCCCCTGTATCCCTAGACACGAACTCAAGGCAGCAGCCTCATGCACCTACTCCCATCCCACTGCAGCTTACCGAGGTGAGGGTGTTACCACGTCACTGCTGACTCCTCACAGGGGTTTGAGCGTCGCAGGACGAGGACCTCGCAGCAATTCCTGATGGTTCCCTTCATGCATCCTGCCTGGGAGGTCTATTCTCACTCCTCGTTTCATTTTTTAAATCCTGACAAACACTTAGCCTAAGTCCCTTTGACAAATTAATCACCTTTTTCTCTGTCACCTTCAAAAACTGCTGTTGAATGTTCCTCTTCCCCTGTCCACACTTCAGTACATTGCTACCAAGAGATCTCACAAGTGAGCCTCTCTTCTTTCTCTCCGCCCACACACTTTGTTTCAAATAACACTAAAAAGAATGCTAAAAAATTTAAGAACAACGAGGACATATTCCAGGTCTCATGCTCATGCTTGTTTAATACAGCTTGTTTTATTTGAACTCAAAGGATAAGATATTGCACATGTTGTAACAAATCCTTCCTGAGCACATTCTCACATCTTTGGTAGATGATCACTGCACTTAAAACACTGCATCTTAGTCTAAACAAGCCAGCAGTGAACTATGTGCAAGGTTTTCTAGACTACTGGAAACAGTTACGTCAGCACTGACAAGTACAAAGGAACTTCTTGATGTGATAATATTTTAAATAATCACCAGCTTCAATATATTATTTGCCTTTGAATACAAAAGACGATAGAAAACCCACCCTTTTTATCTTGCAACATCAAAACCAAAGGACTCCATAAATATTTAGTGAATGACCAGTACACTTAGAAGTGAGAATATCACAGCAAGTGTTACCCAGATGTTAACAGCATTAGAGGCTGATGATGCTGAAGTGCAGGGAGAGTTAGGTGCTGGAACAAACCACATGTAACACTAATATCCAGCAACACAGTAAAATGAGGTTGGGATGGCAATGTTTCTATCTTTTACAGATTTTGATGTGCCACCATCTTTAGTTCAAATAACTTCTGTCATCTCTTGACAGGCTTGACAATATTTTCAACAACAAGGAACACAGTATTTTGATTTCTTTATGCTGCATCATAATTTTTGAAAGCAAGATGACAATGCATCTGAACCTCCTTTCAGGGCCAGACTCCCAAAATGTGCTCCACAGACAGGGACTTTGCTCAAGCAAGTCAGAATTTAATTTATTATTCTCAGGTTTAGCACATGCCCAGAGATGTACTACTGCTGCTCCTTTCCTAGGCAAAGAACAAAATAATGGCCCTGCCCAAGTGAACTAGCTGGAGCCTCAAAATACCCCAAGTCTCTGAAAGAGTTGAGCATGTGCTCCTAACATACTCTCAGAGCCCCAAAGAAATCCAAACAGACCAGTGATAAGCCATGAGGAACAGATACTCAATTCCCCATGCAGATGTTACATAAATTTGTATCTACAAGTGCACCTTTTTACACGTTAAATTAGGATTAACTTTCAAGATGATCAAACAAATGAGGTAGTAAATTTTAACTTTAATGGGCTTTTTTTAAACTCAAGAAACTGCCTCATGCAGAAAATACCACGAACAACACTATAAGGACAGGGTTCCAATTTTAACTCTTAAATCCCCAGGTCAGCTACACTGAATTTTTGGATTATTTATAACTTGAGCCAACAATTCACATAAATGGAGTAAAATTCAGGTCACGCTACAAAATTATATGCAATTACATCATTGTGCAAGGAATACAAGTACAAACAAATTAACATGTAAACTTTATTTTAGAGTAACTATTCACTTCACACCACTGCAACGACTCTTGTCAAAAGCAAATGACAGCAGAGCTTACTCTGGAAATGGAGTCTAAAACACCGGGAAAACAAAGTTTCAAAAGTACCAGTACTGCCCCCCAGATTACTGAGTGTGTCCAAGCTACCCTAAAGTCATTCTCAAAACAAGAAACTGTTTATAGTTTCACTATAATTTAACTCAAAAAGTAGTTAAAGCTCAAAATTCCCTTTACCACTTAAACTAACTGTTTCTTGGGCTGTACATACAGATTTGGCTGTCACAGCATTTCCTCACATGTGAAGTAACACAATCCTTGTTGACAACACTCTGAATTTATTGCTTAATTTTGTGTGGCTTCTATCATGAAATAGGTTAATTAGGAAATAAGCTCAACATTTCTGAGAATTAATTCAGTGTTTAAAGACAACAGCCAACTTTCTTCCAAGCCATTTTCATCTTTCCAGAGCTAAATGACTGTTTAGAATATTCTTACAGAAAAACAAAGAACCAACACACAGCTCATGACTATGCCTACAACTACCACTCAGGGATTTCTTTGGACAGCAGACTCTCAGTATGAAATGTAGCACTGATGTAAATACTTTGTGCAGCTTGGCTCTTTCTAAAAATTATGACCTCCAATATCTAATGAAAAAAGGTATCCTTCTGCTGGAGGTAATTTGTTTCTGCATTCATTTGAAGAAGAGATGGAGGAGAAGCAGTAAAAATTAATTGATAATTAAGTACCTAAACCTTTCATCAGATTTGAAAAATCACACCTTTTTCCATGCCTAAAGCTATACAAGTGCTCCTGCATGATTAATGCTCCTTAAAAAAGAAATTCTAAATATGTTGATTTTTGAATATTCGAGAAACACCCTTTTTAACAAGGGCTACATGAGGCTGCTGCTGTGAGGTGTAGATGGAGCTTGAACAGTCTCTAGGTACTGGTCTCAGTCTCTAGGTACTGGCTTTGCTTCCCCCTCTCACGAAGAGCTGGGCCATATTCAGGTGCCAAGCAGAAAAACTACTGTACAAATAGAACAGCAAAGTCAGCTGCCAGCAGTGCCTCTGCTGCCTCAGCACAAAGAGTCCCAGGTTGTCCAACCCCTCCACAGGGAATTCCCTCAGCAGCTCTCCATCCCAGCAAGGGGAGGTTTCAGGAGATGAGCTCCTGCAGTCTGGACCATGGTTAATTCCCAGGGCATGGACCCATTTCTGCAGGAAGCAAATCCTCATTCTTCTGACAAGACACTGTAAATACAACCGATCTTCTCTCTTTCTCAAAATCTCTTGGCAAAATTTTCCTTAGGAGTTGTTACCACAGAAAGGCACAACAGCAGACAAGTGCACACCAGATTTCAACAATAGGTTAGGAGGAGAAAGGCAGTGCAAGAACAAGCTTTGGGAAATGCATGTTTAAATCAAGAAAGCAAACTCATCTGGAGAGTCTGCTGTACAGCTCTGAAAGAATTAGCTTGCAATCAGCTCCAAGATGGATTTCCTACACTGCTGCACTTCACGCTGCACACACCAAAGCTTACTTGTCCCTTCAGCCTCTGACAAATCCTCAAAGATAAAGTTGCTAAGTCACCACACTCTGCAATGCAACACAATAAAACTTGTCATCTGACACTTGTCATGAGCAGGATTACCCCACAATGTTCAATCCAAAGATACACAAAATAAGCACAAGGAAGCAAAAAATTATACAGAATACTGCTCAGCACTGGTCTTCATTCAAATGACTTCAGCATGAACAGATTTAGGTCACAGAGCACCCATGTTTAAGACCAGGCACCTCACCTCTTACTAAGGATGGAAATAGACATAAATTCTCCTCACATGCTTCTTTGCTATGGCCAAACCACAGCAAATTATGTAAAATTTCTGCATTTCAATTGCTACAGAAATTAAATGCTGTACCACATTGGCCTCTGAGGCAAAGTTGACATCCACTTAAAAAAAGACACCCCCTAAAAAATACATATACATATGTGCATTTCAACAGGCTAGTACCTGACTACTCCATTTCTGGTGGAAAAGGAGCCAAAGGAAGGAAAGTGGTGAGCTCTGCCCAGCACTCTTGAAAGGCCAGTCTTTAACAGAGCAGAGGCAGCCAAAATAGACCATCGAGTTTTAATCAATTACTGCCAGTCAAATGGCAGTTCTCAGCCCAAAGTTGTGGCACCCTGTGAGCACTGATCTCTTAACCACGACTGCTATCAAAAAAACATAACTCACATCTTCTAGCTCTCCTTTATGCATTTTTCCATGCTGCCATCAAGGCCACTGGAGCACACTGTTAAATCTCTTCAGGGCAAGGATTTTTCCCTGATAGGCTGTGAATGCTATGAGTACACTGCCAGCTTTCCAAACACAAAAAACCAAACTAAAACTAACTTTTAACTTTATCACCATCCAATCCAAAGGGCTGTGGGCTGTAGAGCTGAGGAAAAGGCATTTCCTGACATCATTGCAAATGTCACCTGAAAGCAAGATTCAGACAGCATCCATCATTTCAGATACTTTAACTCTTGAGGGAGCACAGGTCCAGTACACTACACTGCTGGCTTCAAGCAACAGCAGCTTGGACTCTCTAACAAAGTAAGAGACATCTGTTGCTCTTTGGAAAAGTTAGTGAAGCTGGGTCCAGCCCTTCTGGAGCAGCACTCCCCAGTAGATCAGCAGTATGCAGTCTAGCACCAATGATGCACACACACCTTTTCAAGGCAAAAAGCAAACAACCAACCCCCACAAACAACCTGAGCCTGAGCTGACTGAAGTCAAAGATGTCAGAAGACATGAACTGCTCTTCCAGGAAGCATGTGATGCATTAACATCTTATCCTATAGCACAACCTACGTCAGCCAAGAGAGCATGTTGCAAAGACAGCCTAAAGCCACCCCAGAAGGCTGTGTGTGCTGCAGAGAGTGACGCAGATTCACCAACATGTACACAACCCCATTAAAAATACAGTGGGCAAGGTAACTATCTGGTCTGGCAAGTTTCAATCCACAGCACTTGTTGATTTTTAATCAGTTCAACAACACCAACTTCCAGAATTATAAGCAAATATTTATCCATATGCAGAAACCTCACAAAGAGTTTTGACTTCAAAAAACTGGTTAACTGCTCAGTAGGCAGGTTTAACCAATACCTTCATCACAGAAAATGGACCTGTTCTGGCTTAATAAATACTTAAAACTCCCAGGACAACACGCGTGGCCTGCATCTCCACTAGCCTCAAGGTGCATACCACACTGACATAGCTCAGATGGACTGCATCCATCAATCCATCCTGGGCTCTGCCAGTATGGAGCCCTTCATCCCTGGAGTCACAAGCCCAGCTCTGCCTCCTGGATGGTGCCAGGAAGGCGGGCACCCAGCAGTACCAGCCTCCACTCCTCTCTACCATCAGTCTCACCTCAGTCTTCAGAGAGGATTTATGAAGTCCAGCAAGATTTACATCCATCCTCTGTCCTGGGAAACCTTCTGGGAAGAAAATGCACCTAGATTTCCTTTACATGGATATTCTATTAAGAACAGTGCATTTCTCCTCACTAACTCATGCAGAAAATAGATGTGAGTATCAAGGCCACTCTGCACTACCATTATTCAACCTGGGATTTACCAGTGCAAGAGCCTCAAGTTTACACTGAAGTGAAGTTACCCCAGCACAAAAAGAACTGAGCAGAGGATGTCAGTGCAGCAGCAGTGAGCTGCCAAGCAGACTGAAGAGAGCAGACAGCTAAAACACAGCATGGCTTACAGAATTTGAATAAGGCATCCCTCTTTCTACCTTCCTCTTCTTCACCGTAAAGAATTACCAGGATGGGACAGCCGAGTATCTAGCACGATCTTGCTAACCACTTTAGCCAAGGATTTTTAACAATAATATCTCAGAAAATCATGTAATGCCTTCTTCCTCAATTGCTGTCACTATGTCACAAATGTGTAAGCAAATCAGCTCCTCACAGGAAAACTCTGCAGCTGTCTCAACTAAAAGAAGCCAACGGAAAGTATCCATCACATAGAGTCCTGTGACATGGCATTGAGTGCCACTTTCCTTCTCCATAAAAAGAGGTCAGTGTCCTATACACAGAAGAGGGGAAAACAGTAATTGTGAAGGAAAATGAGACAAAAATACCTGCCTTGAATTTTCTTGGTAAATGGAAAATCCATTACAAAAGTTTGCACAGCAACAATGAAGCCTGACAAATTAATGACTTGTTGCTTGTGGAGTCACAGGAGAGATATGTCCCATCATTCAGAAATTCCTATGCTGCACAAACACGAGTCATAAAGATGACTATAATTTGGTCAAACCAAAAAGCAGAAGTTTTGGTTCTTTCAAGCAACAAGATATCAAATTAGTACTTCTCATGGGGAGTTTACGCTTCTCTTAAAAAAACCCCAAACTCTAAAACAAAACAAAAAAACCCCATCATGAACAACCCCCAAAAACAAACAAAAAACCCCAAACAAAATCCTCCCCCAAAACCCAAAACAAACAAAAAAAAATCCATTAAATCTCACAACTCCGAAATGCTCTTTGCAAAAAGGTGGCATTGCTTTCTTAGTCCCGAGCGCCAGAGCCTGTTGAGCAGGAAGCCCGGTGCTTCAGAGCTGGCTGCAGTGACATTTGCAAAGACGAACAGGCCCACGGGATGGGAGTGAACACAGGGCTCTCGGAGCCCAACAGCACCAGCGTGTACCTCCAGAGCAACACCCACACGAGGGCCTCAGGAAGGCACGGAGCTGGGAAGTTCTCTAATCCCGGTGATGCAGGAAAGTACCGAGTCTCCCTTCAGCCCTGGCAAAAGCACAGGACGGTCATCCAAGGACATCCGGAGTCAGCAGCAAGACACTGAGGCACATTAGCTACCAAGGAAACCAGACTTACATGACTAAGGCCAGTTATAAAACTTCCGCTTGTTGTTAGGAGAATGTACAGTATCTGGCATTTCTCTGTCAGCAGCACCAAATAATCTAACAGCAATTTGATATTCATGTCCCTGACGGGCTGCTTTAGTTACAGAAACAACATTAAAAATGTAGCATCCTTCCAGATACACTGCACAAGTCAGGCCAGTTTCAGCCACATGCATCAACTCTCTGGCACTGTTTTGTTTTTTTGGTTTTTTTTTTTTTTCTCTCCTGATAAGCTCTTTTGCAGCGTGGAGATATCTTATCAGGGATTGCTTCTGTCACCGGAAGGCAAACAGAGCACTGTGAAAATATCAGGTATGACTTAAGCACCGAAGGGCTGTAGCCAGCATCAAACCAGCAGCTGAAGTGGTAGCTGGCCATCTCTCTCTATATAGGACACTTTCCACCCTGTAGCAGTCTACACTGCAAGTCCTAGGCACAAAGAAATAAAAATGACTTGCTGCCAGCACGGACGCTGCCACATCAGTGCCGGAGCCCCTCCAGGGACCAGCGGTGCTGCGAGGCCAGCGTTCAGCTCCCCTGCCCTTGGTCCCTCGGCAGGAACAGCGTCCTTACAGCGACAGCAAATCCACTGCCCGGCTCCGAGTTCTTACAAGTAACGTGAGGGCAAATTCAGTCAATACCTTTCTTTGTTGAAACTCAAGTCTCGCATACAAATTCAGCTTTGACTTGACGAAGGTTCAGCTTCCCGCTTACCGAGAAGATCGTTTAGTATTTCAGATTCGTCTAAACACCTGAACTGAGGTCTGGCTTTTACAGCCCGAAAAAGCACCAAGTAACCACTGTAAAACATTAGCTTGTAGCAATCATTAGGCAAGAGGGTTTGCGTCCGGCAGCGCAAAGTCAGACACACTCAGTTTATGAAAAACGTAGATATCTAGTCATCCAATATCTAGAAATAATTCTCTTACATAGCCCAGGAAACTAATTTCTATTGCAAGCCACTTCACTACAAAGCAGAAAACGGCTCGCAAGTGTATTTCTTCAAACAGCAGCTCGAAACCCAGCACTACTAACAAAAAACAAACAAGAACCTCCCCTCCCCACAAACGCGTCTTTACACAGTGTGCAACAAAACACCGAATTCCCACGAACTGAGGTATTCGCCCATCGCAAACTTACCATAAACCCCCAGCACGGCACCGCCACCGATCCGCTACGCCGGCAGAAAGGAGACACCGAGGACGAGACACGGAACACAAGTAAACAAACTCGGGAGCCGCCGTGGCCGAGCTCGCCACGCTCGGAGCCCGTGCTCCCGCCCGGAGCGCGCCCGCCCAGCAGAGGCTGCTCCCCGCCGCCGGCTGCCTGCGGCTGCCCCGGGGAGGCGAGAGGAGCCGGGGGCGGCCGGGGGGGAGCCGCGGCTCGGAGCGAGGCGGGCGCCGCGCCCGGGGGGCCGCGGGCGGCTGCCGAGCTCGGGGCGGCCGGGCCCGCCCGGGAGCCCTGCCCGGGGGCGGCGGCCTGCGGCGGCTACCGGGCTTTGTGCGCGCTGCCTCCCCCTGGGCCGCCCGCCGCCGCCTCATGCGAGAGCCGGCACAGCTGGGGAGCGCGGTGAGCGCCGTGCCCCTTCGCGAAAGTCGATCCCGCTGATCTCATCACCGCTGGTTACTAATCCAATGACCGCGGAATTAACAGCAGATGGCAACGCCCCTTCCCCCCGGCCCGGCCCGGCCCGGCCCCTGCGAACGCGGCGCGGCTCCGGCACCCGCAGAGCGCAGCGCGGCCGGAACGCTCCGGGCCGCCCCGCCGGGCCCCGCCGCTCACGCGTGAAAGTCGCCCTCGGGCACCGGCAAACTTTCCCAGCAGCGCGTCTGGCCGCCGCCCGCCGCCCGCATCGCCACCGCCCTGCGGGCCAGAGCGAGCGGCTTCGCACCTCCGGCAAAGCGCAGCAGCATCTTCCGGCGTGCCGCTCGCACGGGGCAGCGACGAGGAGGTGCCCAGAGTCCTGCTGGCGAGTCCCTGCGGGCGGCTCATGGTGTGCGAGGCAGAGCCGAGCCGGCGCCGGGCGGGGACCGCACGCGGGATTAGTGCCGCGCATCGGACACTGCCGTGAAAACTCAGCACACGCGTCCGCGGGGCTGCCGGGAGGAGACGGGAGGTTTGCATTATCCGGGCTCTGTAAGCCAGACACATGCGGGTGAAACTAATTATACTTTTGGCTGCCAAAACCAACCCCACGCTCCTAGGTGAGCTTCACGTCTTCTAGGCGGCTACAGGCAAGGCAAGTCCTGTCAAACCAGTGCAAGTTACAAAACAGTCATAAGGTAAGTACTTCGATCACTACTCATTAGTATCAGTAAATAACAACCTGAAAAGCAGTGGTTTCTAACCCTAATAAGCTCGGCCCTAAATCGCCCTCCCTCCCCTCTGCCCCCCTGGGAACACCAGCACAGGCTGACACACATTCATTCTCTCTCATGCATACAGTGCTTGTCCACACGCAGGAGCAGAAATGTTACATGCTGCTTCTGCACAGGTTGTGCACTTCTCACCCCAAAACTAGATCTTCTCCTGGAGACCCTAGACCAGAAAGGTGACATAAAGTAACTGTCTCTTCTAGGACTAAGAAAATAAAAATTGAGAAAGGTGAATAAAACCTTTCTGATTAGTAAATATTTTTCCTCAAATTCTGGTGTTCTACCTATGCTTTATGCTTCTGGTGATGGAGAGGGCAAAATTTTCCCCCCTCCACTTTCATGCTGATACTTATTTCTACAGTATTTCTATTTCTTTTACTAAAATGTTCAGACAGGCTTTTAGCAAAGAACAGAGCCAGACAAGAGAAATATCCATGCTCAGATGATAAAAAAATGGAAAGGAAATTCTGCAAATTCTTTGAGAGTCTTCAGTCAATAAATCCTCCATATGAGCTGCTGTAAAACTGGCTGTGTTTCACACATGCCATGTGGGCAGAAAAAGTGTCAGGTAATGGCAGCACCCCTTCTGTGGGGACCTGGTGCCTCAAGGGGTCAGACACTCCTGAACCCAAATGAAATATTTTAAAGAGTATTAAACTCCAGTTCCTCTCCAGGCCCTGCATACACACCCATCCCCACAGCCTTTGAGATGTACAGTAGATAGAAAACACAGGATGAATGGGAGTTTTCTATCTGGTCCACAGTTCTTTATGCCTAGGAAAGGCTTTCTGCCACTTCCCATTCCCTCAGGCAGTCTTTGTCTGGTTTATATATGCATTCATGGAAGTCTTGACATGAGCAGTCATCTGTGCTCTTACCAGCAGACAAGTTACTGAATGCAAATCCTCCCCCTGGATGTGATCACCAGCTAATGTCTGTTCTGTGGCACTCATTGGGAAGAGGAGCTCTAGAATGAGCCATGTCCAAACAGTCAGTTGGGCAAGTCTGTGCCTTGGAGGATGTTCTGCTTTCCTCAGTTTTCAACAGCCTTATTTCTCTTACACCCTTTCCCAAAACAGCGGTGTCTCCTAACTCTTCTTTTGGCAGCCAGCAGTTTGTTTTCCAGTGTAAGATGGGATGTGGTCCTTCGTGCCTGTGCCAAGCTTGATGCAAAAAGCGACTTTGGAAAGACTTTCTACATGGTTTGTAATACTAATTCTACAAAAGGAGATTAAAGAAATCACATTAGAAGTCAAGCTTTGTATCTTTTCAGCCAGCTTTAGAAACATTGGTCTGAAAAGTGCACAATGCAGAGATCAATCAGGCAGCACAGAGTTTTGGGAACACGCTTCATGTGCAAATGTGAAAACACTTGAGGGTGTAGAAAGTGTCATTTTGATTAATGAGGGCTACAACACGATATTTGTATATAGATGAGAATATAACAGAATAGAAAACAATCACCTGTTGAAATATTAATGCGATTTTAAACCACACTTGAGCATGGTGCAGATACAGCCCATTCTTTTGAGCTGATCCTATAAAATACCTGGGGAGGGAGGAAGAGGCACATGTTTGTGTGACATTACAAACCTTTCAAGATAAACTCAGTGACACAAAGTCAACAAAAAGAACCATTTGCTACAGTTCCTGGAACTGTGCATCAAAAAGGGCAGAACCTAAACTGTGTCATAAGCACTGTGCATTACTCGCATTCCCCAAAGTCTTCTACTACTTTGAAATTACCTCACAAAACAAGAATCACAGTCAGAGAGGAAATCTTGAGAATAATACACTTCATGCTTGACTGAGAAACACCATAGTTAGGTGGTGAGGGCCAGGTGAGAAATCTTCTGCCTCTCCAGCTGCTTGGAATTGCTGGGCAGTTTTTGCCTAGCAAAACCATTACCCAAGAAGCCAGGATACTGCATCTCTTAATGAACTGACAAATTGCTGCTGAAACCGAGATCTGCTTCCCTAGGTCATTGGGCAGAAGTTAGAATTTACCTACTTAGAGTTCATCCCCCTACAAGCAAATGACAAAACCCCACAGAGATTAGGAAATCAGCGCTTGCATAAATGTTTCCTTTGTTCAAAGATTTTTAACTAAGGATAAAGATCCTGCACACCACATTTGACAAATAAGGATGGCATTCAGAAATACTTAACAATTCAAAAGTATTTTAAAATGTCAGAAGTCCATCTATTCAAAAGCAGAGCTACCTGCACTCTCAGATGTATTTCCAAAGCTTACTACATACTTCAAGTCCTATAACACAGTCAAGTCCTTTTCCCAAACACATCAGATAATGCCCCAAAAAATCAGACTATACTTATGTAATACTACCAGATAAGAAGAAAGCAGCTCAACTTCATTTTCCTCATGTGTTTTCACCATCAGAGCTCATGGTCTCAAGCACTATCTGAAAGAGCTGATTTCTCTGTGGAGCTGGTATTCAGGTTTTTCTCTCAGGCAAAATTTCATTGGACAAAGACAAACATAAGTTTCCACCAACACAGAAACAAGAGAGTACGAGGTTTTTAGAGAAGGGTTTTCCCTTAAACACTGTAACAGCTCCTTGGCCTGGGCCAGCAGTAAACAGGGCAAGGACATCTCAGAGGAACCAACAGAATCAGCTGATAAACAATGGAAATTGTTATTATGTACTGAAAACAATCCAAAACTCATTCTACTTACTTATTTTGGGTTCTGCATAACCTAAGGAGTAAATTCCAAACATAGAAACCTCCGTCTGAGAATGGTCTCTGAAGTAGCAGTTCCTGTTTGGGAAGCCCAGAGAGCCTGTGCCTCCTGCTGCCTCCAACTGGCTGCTGCAGTCCAGGTCATACAGGCATTAGCTTAAAACTTGCTTTGAAACTACATCAGACCCTTTAAGTCATTACAGTCCCACAAAGTCCATCAGAACCTGGCTGGTGGCTAATTCAAATCCCAAACACTGTGGGCTCTGCTTTGAACTCTAATAATAACTGTAATCCCATCTTGCACTAGCTTTAATTTCAAGTGGTATTACTACATCATGCTGCCTTCAGTACATTGCAGCAATCACATGCAGCTGTAGGAACGTGGATGTCAAGAGAAAAATTAAACACAGATTTTTCAGTTAGAAGAGATGGATATGGAGTCTGGGACGAGGGCTGATACAACAACAAACACCTAAACCCAAGGCAGTATAAAAGACTGCTGACACTGTACATAATGTGGTTGTTTTGCTCAAGGACAGGACAGTGATACAAGTTTGGGGTGCAAGTGGAGCCTCATTAGCTCACTTAAGTCCCTTTGATGCATCAATAGCATCTCACCTTGATTTAGACTAAATCATGACTGAGCCAACCTCCCTGGCTGTGTTTGGTCCCTGTGCACTCATTCTGTTACCTCAGCTACTACACATGTGAAGGAAACTCAGATGTTATTGATACTTTTGATAATATTGGTTCTTGTCCATTGAGCCAGTGAGAGAATAGGTCTTTATGGCCTCCCACAGGAAAGTTTTGACTCCATAGTCAGCAAGAAGTGGCTGCAATGGTCTTTCCCTCTTTTTCTTTTAATGTGAGTACAACATCCCAAAATAATTAGTTGTGGAAAGCCACAAGGTGCATACTTTGGATCACAGGCAATTTGGGTGTGCAGAACCATAGCACATTAGCTGTTCTTTCAAATCCTGTCATGAGCTCATGTGGGTAGGTCTGTCACCCAGATTTCCCCACAATGTATTTTTGGAAATGTAACTAATAGTAATCTATTTCTTGTACATAGTGTCCAGAAATTTTTTTAACTGAAACAGACTGCTTTTGTTTCAAAACTGCTTTCCTAAATTGCTTAATGGATAACTTCCATGAGATTTCAACATATGAGTGTCAGACAAATGAAGAGGTAGGTACAAAAAAGAATTTTTTTAATTGCCACAATTTATCCTGCATTCTGCCTTGCTTCTGAAAGAAAAATCCTGCTTTTCCCTAAACTTATAAAAGCTGTATCAAAGATGATTTATTCAAACCCTTCCTATAAAAATACACTTCTGCTGTTACTCAGTACATTTCAGACACACACCTTTGATTTAGAGGGGGTTTTTTAATATATATGTATATATAATATTACGGAACCATTAGTATACCTAAGTCTTTTACTATTTCATAATCTTACTTTGTTTGTTAAAAAGTCTGGTGATAATTACTACTTCTAAAAAGATTAAAAACCTCTGTTTAGATATTAGAAAAACATGTCCTAGCAGCATGCCTTGGAGAGAGAAAAAAATTACATTAACACATTTCTTGATCCCATTAAAAAAAAAAAAAAAAAAAAAAAAAAAAAAAAAAAAAAAAAAAACCCCAAAACCAAAAACACCTACAACTTTGTTTTCCAACCCTGGAATACTTACTCAAAGTTAACACTTAAGCCTGACTAATATCAGTGTGGACTCTTTTTTTGCTCAGACTGATTACCAACATCTGAAACACCAGGAAACTCCGTCTGAAACTCTCAGGATGTGTCACATTTTTCTGTTCCCTTATTTGAAGGGCAGAAAAGAGGGAAGAGAACCTCAAAGGTTTTTAGTTATTGCCACTGGAAATTTCTGGGAATACTCTAGCAACTGTAAAGTCTTCTCAAAAGCATTTTGTTTGAGTAAAAATAAACTGCTAAACATTCCAGGTATCAAATATGGCCCATGTGAATTCAGGAATAGAAAAAAGGCTGTATTAGTTGCTTAGATGCAATAACCTAGAAAGCAGAGTATAAGAGATACTCTACTAGTTCTACGATATTTTCTGGGGTTTAATCTTCAACTTCTGCAGTTCTTGTTTCCTCAGCAAACCCAATAAAGAGTTTTAATTTATTCAGCTTCCCTCCCTTCCCAGTTTGAGATTTACAATGATACATATCTCCAGCAATTTTCCCCAGGAGATCTTGTTTCTTCAACTCGAAGACATCCAATTCACATCAGAAGCAAAGCCAGTACTGTTTATTATCCATTAGACAATTAGAATATGATTCTTCTGCTAAAGGCTGTGGCTGCAGGCAGCCATCTGGGGTCTGAACACACAAAAGGCTGTTGGGAAGGGTGTGCTGACAAAAGCGCCACGGGGATAGGGAAGTGTTTGCCTTACAAAGACACCCGTTTGTCTCTGGGTTAGTGAGGGGGGGGTTTGAGGGTGCCATAAGCATCTAATCAGAGCATTTGAGCCCTCAGATGGCAGACATCAGCTCCAGCAAGGACAGATGGTGAACAA
Source organism: Phylloscopus collybita (assembly GCA_027886175.1). Taxonomy (NCBI): domain Eukaryota; kingdom Metazoa; phylum Chordata; class Aves; order Passeriformes; family Phylloscopidae; genus Phylloscopus; species Phylloscopus collybita. The sequence continues at coordinate 19,123,234 of JAJNNQ010000003.1, read as the reverse complement.
AGGTGAAAAGCACACAATGCACCAGGGCCAGGAGAGCACTCCCACTCCTCCCTTCAAACCTGGTACAGTTCCTGTGACATCCTGGGCTGTGAAGTGACAAGTGTGGCTCTACAGGGCAGCACCCACTGTTAATATTGTCTCTGAAGTACTACCAGCCCAACCTGGGACGATGCACAGGGCTCACCAGAGAGGTACCACCTCTGAAGGAAAACAACAGGGGCTGCAGCCAGATACTGCTCTGGCTTATTGTTTGTCAGGGGAGACACAGTTCACTGTGGCTGACTTCTGCAAGAGAAACTCAGGGTCTGAGCAGACAAAGAAAACAATCGTATAATTTGACACAGCCATAGTTTACTTATCTTCCAATCTTTTATGATTGATTTAAAAATAGGATTCATAAAGTAAGAAGCTGCCCTCCAATAGAGCTTTTTCTTATGGTGGTTTATGTGCAGTTTACAGTGTCAGATGTACTCAGGTATACATCCCACTGCTAACTAAACTGTGAAAGAACAAGGGTACTTCTAGCCCAGCTTCTCTAAAAACTGAAGAAGAAGAAAAAAAGAGAGGATAAAATGTTTTACATCTTATTTAAACAGCAAGGATATTATTGTATTGTATTGTATTGTATTGTCTCAAAAGGCAATAAAGCCTAAATGTTTAAATAAAGAGCAGCAATATCAGCAGGAAAACAAAAAATCAAAGAGATCATAGTTCAATACAAGAAAGCATATCAGTCTTCTGATCAGGCACAATCCTTGCCAAATTTGTAAAATACTTAAACTACTGCAGTTGCTGCTGTCGAGGAGAGAAAAGTCCTTCCTTTTTCCTTTTGCAATATCTTCTCTCTTGAAAAATAGAATGAAATAAAAAAGGCAGAGCACTTGCATATTTGGGTACAAAAAACAACCTTCTGATTTTTTTAAAAAAATTACTGTCGTCTGTCTTTTTTCCTATTTTGAGAGAGAGAGAAAGAGGAATATTTAAAAGCCTTGAAAGACTTTTCTTGTTTTGTGAAACATTGCCCAGGCATGGACATGTTCAGCATCTTTGGAAAGGTTGTCAGTTGTTCACTTTAGACTGAAAATTGATCCATGAACAAATAGTGGCTCTTTGTGGATTAGCCCATCTGCCTGCCAGCTGGGGGGAAAGGTGGTATTGTAGTAACAGCTGCTCCCACAAGTTGTGCTGGTTTTGGTTGGGATAGAGTTAATTTTCTTCAGAGTAGCTGGAAGCAGAGTAGAGAACGCAGTGGTGTTTTTGTTACTGCTAGCAGTGACTAGAGTCAGGGCTTTTCTGCTCCTCACCCCAGCAGTGAGTGGGGTGGGGGTGCAAAAGGACTGGGGGGAAACACAGCCAGGACAGCTGATGCTGGAAAAGCTGGGGGAAGAGGGAAGGAGAGAACATTTGAGTGATGTGGTGTTGTCCCAAGTCACCCTTACACTGCTAGAGCCCTGCTGTCCTGGGGATGGCTGAGCACTTCACCCAGGGGAAGGGATGAATGCATTCCTTGTTCTGCTTTGCTTTACCTGTCTTCATCTCAGCTCGTGAATTTTTCCACTTTTACTCTTCCTGTTGTCTCCCCCCACGTGGCAAGGGAGTGAGTGAGGAACTCTGTGGGGCTCATTCACCAGCAGGGGCTCAGTTATGACACCAGTACAGCAGGACATGGAAGAACAAGGATGAGGAACACATTGAGGAGAGCTTTTATTCAGGAAGCATGGGAATTTTCAAGAGATCAAGATGAGTCAATTTATAAATGTGCCACTACCATATCAGCACAGAGAAAACACAACACAACTTTAAAAAAAGAAATCAAACAGGACTATGTCAATTTGTTTAGTGAAAGAAGAAAAAACTATTCAGGACTAAGACGGAGTCCCCTCTGTTATCTGCAATTTTGATGTAAAGGCCCCTGAACCTTGAGACCCGGGATTTCTTTTGTATTTCTATCACAGCACAGCTCCAACCCTCAAAAAAAAAGAAAATGAAGTGTGTGTGCAGTTGGAGATAACCTTGTTTTTTTACCTTTGGAGTTATACATTGTCATCAATCAAATGGTCCTGTTCATATCGATGTAGCTGAGTCAGGCAGAATTTCCATTATAACAACCTGGGTTTTTTTAGGAATTAGTGCTACTGTGTATTTTGTCTCTAAGTTGCCCCTGCTTTCCAAATTTTAGCCTGCATTTAGCTTGAGACCAACTCCATGCTACAAACACCATCCTACAAGCCAGTTAACAGCTTGAGTTTCCTTGAATTCGCTGGGAAAAAAAAAGACATTTAATGGAAACTGTGGAGAGCAGGAGTGGAAAAATTAGGATTTTTCTGTGCTGAAAGTTAAACAAGGACTTCATAAACTCTAATTATTTTCCTCCCTCCCGTTACTTGGACCAACACATAGCCTGCAACACAGCATTCCTACCTACAAGCTGCTCACTTGTAATTAATTTCTTCCTAGATGACATGATCCAAAGATTTTAACAGGAGAACGGCCTGTTGGGAAGGAATGCTGTCACATACCTCACTTGGTGACACCAGGAAGTGCAGTCAGTACATGAAACAGGATATGCCAAGAGCTCCTTTCAGTGGAAAGATTGACTGGTTTGTATCTAAATTAATTGCATGGTACTATGGATGTCACAATGCTGAACTTCAAGTACTTCAACTGTTTTCACTTTTTTAGAAAAAACTTTTCTTTTTCTTTCTTTTTATCAGACTTATCAAAAGACATCTTTAAGGGAAACAAAATCATTGTTTAGCTCTAATAATGAACTATACTCTCAGGATATACTCCAGAATATATTATGAAATATCTTACGGATTCTACATACATGATATGAAATGGAACATTTAATATCTGCAATTACAGATTGTTCTGCCCAGAGAAATAAGTATTTTCAAACAGCAAATTCTTCCCAGTCCTGTCATATGACAGAAGAACTATTTGACAAGAAATAAAGAGGACATGTAAAAGCAATCCTGTGTTGTTCAGTGCCCAAATTCAGAGTTTAACTGGTAATTACACCATGTTCCAGCAGTCAGATGTGCCTGTAGTGCCAGACCAATAAACCCCATCTTGTGTACCTGCAAAATACTAAACCTCATCAGGATTGCCTTCCAAAAAGGCAAACCCACTCACTCTGCAAGATCTTTGGGGAAAACTGATACTACTTACAGGCTCTCTTTCTGTTTTTATAAACCTACAAAGTGCCATTAAAAAAACCCTTAGTACCAATAATACTAATACACTCACCAAATTCATTTGCTGAGTTTTTATCTAAGCAGAACAGGATACAGTTCAGTGCCACAGAAGATGCTGACTTATGTGGTTCTGCCCTGTCCTGACATCATCTGAGATGCCCTCAGTCATGGCTTAACTCTTGCCAGCAACTCAGCCCCACACAGCCCCTCGCTCACTTTCCTGTCAGATGGGAGAGACAATCAGAAGAGTAGAACTGAATCTGTGGGCTGAGATAAAGACAATTTAAAAGGTAAAGCAAAACCCACACATTCAAGCAAAGCAGAACAAGGAATTCATTCATCATTCCCACAGGCAGGCAGGTGTTCAGCCACCCTGAGGACAGCAGGCTCCATTATGTGTGACAGTCACTTGGGAAGACAAACACCTTCACTCCGAAGGTTCCCCTCTTCCGTCTTCTTCCCCCTTCTTCCCCCAGCTTCACATGCTGAGCATGATGACACAGAAACTCCCTTGGGTCAGCTGGGGTTTCTATTCTGGCTGTGTCTCCTCCCAATCCTTGTGCATCTCCAAGTCTCCTCACTTGGGGTGAGATGCAGAAAGTGCCTTGACATTGTGGGGGGAAGAGAGTTAACTTTATTCCAGCCCAAACCAGCAGATCCTCTCAGCCAGCAAGGCCATGTTCATCTCTTACATTAGCTGCCCACCACTTGCAAAACAAAACAGCAGACCTGTCAAAGCAGACATATACATTGATGATCATACCTAAAAATAAAATAATGAAAAAATATATATACACATATATGTATACATACATATAAAAACTGGACTTTTCTGATTCTTTTCTGATTTAAAACAAACTTCCATGACATTTTTGTCAGAAAGACAGTTTCTTACCCACTCTGATCAGTCAGTTGCCTTCCTTACCAACCAAAGCTGAAGTCTATTTCAGGTGTACCAAAAAAGGAGGACTGAACATTTGATGAGAGAAGACATGAGACCTAAAATGTTAAGTTTAAATACATATGGAAAAACTATTGTCTTTGCTCAGAAAAAAGGAAAAATATTTTCATCTTGTCACCTCTCCTTGTTTTTACACAGGAGACAGAACAGCATCAGCACAAACCAAGTCAAAACTATATATTTCATGTATTACTGGAGATCATGGGCTTAACTGCTTTTGCCACAGGTTTTTCACACAAAGAAGCATTAAAGGTGACTCTTTGAATCATGGCTTAGGAAACCAAAATTTTGCATTAAACCCTCTGGAAGGAAGGTCAAATTAATATTTTTTTTTCCTCTCATATCCTGCAGCAATCAGCCCAATCCCAAAACACGTGATAAGACAATTTCTGTTACTTCTAAATTTCAGATGATGCTCAGAGTTCTACTACATGGGTACTTTACCACAAAATCAGTGTTTGTTTCAACATGACTTGAAGCAATCACATTCACCAGCAGAATATTGGACAGCAGAGTCAGTTTGCAGGATTGTCTGAGCAGCACATCCTCTGGTTTTGGCAGTGGCTGGCCATGAGCTCTCAGGAGCATGCAGGTGCCTCCAGCAGGAGCCTGCACAAGCAGACTGGAAAGTGAAGCAGGGAGGAAAACCAGCCCTGCCACCCCCTACAAGGAGCTCACTGGGTGCTGGACACTCGAGAGGGCCCCTGAGCTAGCTCAGAGAAGCATAAAACTGCATTCACCACCCAGCTATTCTGAGAGGGATGGAGAATGATCCTCCGTGTATACTGCTTCCTAGCTCTGCAGGAAGAAAGCAAAGCAAAGCTTGAGGACACAATCACAGGAGGTGATGGCTGAGGGTGTGGAGGGAGATTTTGCTGTTGCCTGAGCGTTCCCTGTTAAACCTGATACAATGGAGTAGGGGGGGAGTGGTCAATCCTTCCCTCCAGAAATCATTTGGGAGCACATGCCTCTCTTCCCCAAAACGTTTTACCCTGCAATGCTGAAGTGAACCACAATCATGGAGTGTGAGTCATCTCTGGGGCATCATACCCCGGAATCTCTGCCAGTGGAGCACGCAGGACAGGCTGCTCAGGAGGCTCTGTAATTGCACACTCACTGAATTGTAGCACAGCAGCTCTATCATTAAACTAACAATGTTACTGCCATGCAGAAACCTCGAGTCAGAAATGGAGTTAAATTCTATTCTGTCAAAATGTTGGCAAATAAATTAATTCTAGCTCAAATGAAACTTCTCTTAATCACACCATAACATTACCACATGCTTAATTAGAGGCTTTTTTTAATTAAAAGAAAGTTATTTAATGGACAAGATAGTAGGCTTTCAGAAGTTAGAAATATGCAGTGAGTTATTTATTATATAGCTGATCTCCCATCCCTATAAATTGCTGATGCAGTTGCCACACACTTCAAAAAGCTTTTAAGTTCTAGTTCTTAAGCTTTTAAGATCAAGTTCTTTAGATCAACACAAAGAATTCAGCATTGACAAGATCCTTTACAATTTTCTTAGGTTAAAAAAAAAATCCCCCACACAGGACGCAGAAATCTTTTTCTTTCTTTATTTCTTTTTCTTTAAATGCACTGTCAAAAATGTTTTCAAAATCTAAGAGATGAAAGGAGGAGGATGCTACAGAAAACCCAAAACCAACAAAGAGCACAAGTTCAGTAAAGAGGCACTCGCTAAAGCACAGCTATTTAAAGAGAATGCTGTAAGCTTGAGTATATTGTTCAGCTGGGGAGCCTTTCTGCGTCACAAACTCCCGAGGCAGTGACTCAGTCTGCCCGGGAGTGTGTGCTTGCCTTGGGGGCTTGCAGGGGGCGTTGCATTCTCTTTGCTTTTGGCTTTTAAGGAGCAGGTGTTTGTTTTATTATTTAAATAATTGCTTGTTTGCCATTGAAACGTTTGAAACCTTGCTTTTGAGACATGGTTCCCTGTGAATGTGTTTCTCTCTCTGGGCTTCCAGATAGTTACATTTGACTTTGAATAAGGAACTCTTGAGAAGATTCTCAGGTTTTTCTCCTGATAAAGTGGATCCAGATAAATGAAAAAATTAAATACAGTTCAATCAACGTTTCAAAAATGTTAGTTCAACTGCATATATTTACAGATTTTCACTACAGAAAAAGTTCGTTCACTAAACAAAAAAAAAGTTGGTAATTCTCCTCAAAAAAAACCCCCAAAAAACAACAAAACAAAACCAAAAAGAAAAAAACCAACCAACCAAAAAAACAAAACAAAACAAAAAAAAACACCAAAAAAAACCCCCAAAAAAACAAAAAAACCCAAAAAAAACCACCCCAAACCAAATCAAACCCTCAAAAATTCCAGATATGGAAAAGCCCAATAAAAACTACACTTTTACCAACAAAATTACAAAAAAAAAATTGATCCCTCAGTAAAAGATAATCTCTTTATGAGATTTCTAAAATGAAGATGCTAAACATATCTATGAAAATTTAAATCAAAGAAATTAAAGATCTGATTTAATTATGTAACATTGAAACCATGATGCAAGTAACTTAAAATGCTGATGGGAAAAATATTTAAAGTATTAAGTGTCAGGCCCTTTGTAAGCAATTTGAGCCATTAGAAATTAAGAAGTAGCCAAAATAACAAAATCTCAACATAGAGATTATTATTAACCACCAACATTAGCTGGTGGTTAGGTTTCTTTCCTTTCTTTCCTTTTTACTTACAGAATTTTTTTTCTCATAAATTGCTAAGAAACACTAACAATTGGGTACTTAAGAAAAACAAGAGAAGTGGCCACACTCAGAGGAGGGGAGTGTCTGGGTGCACTTCTCTTAGCTGGGAGTTTCTATCTGAGGGGCAGAGATACCACAAAATTTGGCATATAAAGGACAGGGCTGGGGCGGGCAGCGGTCTCTCTCTTCCACTTCAGAGGAGGATGCTCAGAGCTGCTGCTTGGAGAAGGGAATTCGCTGCTGCCGCCAGAGCCCAGCCCAGAGCTGCTTCTCCTGCCATGGGGTGAGCCTCTGCTGGTGAGAGCAGCCACTGAACTGGGACCCTATTAACACCCACCTCACTAAAAGAGGGACCCATCACACTGTGGTCGGGTGCCCGGGATCTTGTACTCACCTCTCCCTGCCCTGCTCAGAGCCGGGCTGCCGCTGCCCTGCCCCTGCCTCTTCTTCAGCACTGCTCTGAGCTTTTGCTGCACTGTAGCCCCGCACCCCCTGCCTGCCCAGACATCCTGCCGGCCCAGCCTGCTGCTTCTGGGAGTCCTGCTGGGGCACCGGCATCGGCTGCCCCAGGGTTGGTAGAGCTGCTCTTGCATCCCCTCCCTTCCCGGGCTCGCGCCACAGCGCCCCCTGCAGCCGCGGAGGAATCATGGCAGCGCCCTGCCCAGCCGGGAGCCAGCAGCGCCCCTGGTGGCTTTGCCCGGAACTGCACCAACGGGGAAAGTGCTCGACAGCCGGGAGAAGGACGGGGTTTGTTGTTCTGTTTGTTGTTGATGCCATAGCTGTTGTTGGTTATTTGCTTTATTATACATACTAGTAAAAAAATGCTATTCCTATTCTCATATCTTTGCCCGAGAGCCCCTTAATTTCAAAATTATAACAATTCAGAGGGAAAGAGTTTACATTTTCCATTCCATTCTATTTCTAAGGGAGCCTCCTGCCTTTCTTAGCAGACAGCTGCCTTCCAAACCAAGACACCATCATTTAGCCAAATAAGGCACCAATTTCCTTTTCACTACAACATAGCAAAATGCAGGCTTTTGAAAATTATGTTATGGAGGAAGATAGATTGATAAGATTAATTCAGGCTGCTGACAACAGACCTTGTAAATTGAGGTAATGTTGCTTTGAGAATATGGAAATAATAATAAAAAAATCTCCTTAATATTTGGCACAGGTATCTGAAGATGACTACAACTGAAATGTATTTTTAGAGCGTCTTAACCCATTTCTAATTAAATGGTGGACTTTTAAAACCAAGTAGAACTGCAGATAGCTCCAGATAGTACTATCTTGTCATATAGCTGAAGAAAGATGCTTGCAAAAACCAAGTTGATATGGAAATCTATTATTGTTAATTTCTTAAAGAGCACAGGAATTAATATCTGTTAATTGCATTAGCAGTCAGCTCTAAAACAATGACTGGATTAACTAATCTTCAAGGCAATGTACCAAAGTCTTAATTAACATCAAGCTCTGGAGGAATTGCAGCAGGCAAACCCTGAGGAGCTGCACAAACCCTGAGGAGCAGCACGAAGGCTGGTGCAGCTCAGCTCGGCTGTCCCCTGTCCCCTGCCCTGTGACATCCCCGCAGGGTCAGTGAGTGAGGGGACAGAGGCACAAACCTGCAGAAAGCCCAAGGAACACATGCAACCTCCCATTCCACAATCTGTGAATCTAAGGAAAACAATTGAGCTAAGGCTGAATGTTTCTCCTCCACACTTTTAAGGACAACCCCCTCCTTAAGGACGAGTTCCAAGGGCAACAGACAACAAAGACATTTCCAGAAGTGTGTTCTCATTACTGGTGTGCTTCAAGCAAGCCAGGAAAGTCACTGCTGACCTTGAGCCAACAGGGAGGGGAAAGTCTTGTAAGGGAAAAATACTCCTTAGCAAAACAACCTGGAGGAAGCTCTCCCTGTTTCCTTTGCAGTCTGTCCCTCCAGGGCTCTAGTTCTCTCTAAATTAAAAAAAAAAAAAAAAAAATCCTGAATGTGGTTAAAAGCACAATTATGTTCTTTCTAGAAAAAAAGTAATTTTCAGTGTTAAGAACAATTTTTAAGCAATTCACTGTGTAGATTTTCTTAGAGCAGAACAAAAATTATTGATTTAGTGAAACTAATCAGTGTTCTAGTGAACCTACTCTGAAAGAGATTGGTTTTAGTAAGATGGAGGAAAGCCTTCTTAGACTAGGATGTGTTATTTAAAGCTTTATTTCTTATTTTTAGGAAATTAGATTTACATGCATTTTCCTGCATCTATCACAGAACCATACATTTAGATTCAATATGCTGCTGATACCCTACTAAAGCTTTCCCTGTGAAATTTTCACGTCCTGGTAAAAGTTTACAAAACTACTATGAACTGTCAGGAGAGGTATTTTTTAAAATATTTCCTTAATTAAACCTGTTTTGTAAGTAGACTCACTTGGAAATGAGTGACAGATTGGCCATGTGTATGAAGAACATTTGTTTGCAGAAATATTGCTCTTCAAACATAATGTGAGGAAAATTCTACTATGCAGAAAACAGAAGTCAATCCCAACTCACTACACATGGAGACACCGATGGCCACTTAATAGACAAAATGTACATTAAAGCTCATCATGGAGATTAAAATCTTGCATGGAGCAACCTTTCCACATCAACAGGTTCTCAGATTGCTGTGATTCAGAGGTGTTAACAGGTATGTTTATAAAATGAGGTCATCAAAAGCTGTGGAAGTCTGACAAGCCTAGCTGCAGAGGTGTGGCTGAGAGCCCAGAGCCCACAAAGTCTGAGTTTCAAAACCAGGACAGTTACAGCTGCTGTCCTTTCACTGGGCACTCACCTTTGGAGGGCAGCACCGGGGTGTCTATATGGATCTGGGCTTGTCTAGAGATAATTGTGTTATGTCACAATTATTGTTACCTTACTGTACCCACCTGCTGGGGGTACCTCTGTGTTACTTTTAGCTGTATGGGAAGCCTGAGCCTCAGGTGAGAGTCTAAAGGTAGAAGCTCTGTACAGCAGCATGAATACACTAATTTCACCCTCAACCTGGGGAGCACTCATTTCCCCACATAATTCAGAAAACAGCCATATGTGTATCACCAGCTATGCAGAAATTAAGCAACACAAATCCAAACCCACACAGCCCTTAGCTTTAGTAATTCTTAATGCTTTTCATAGAGACTTCTTAAACTCGACTATCAAAAATAGAACTATTTCCTGAAAGGCTGAAAAGACTGAAGCCACTACATGAAAGCTTTAAAAAACTTACATAGTCCCCCCAAAATACAGTAGAATCATCCAGGTACTGCATTAAATGTCATTGCACAACCAAGGCAGACATGCCAAATGGCTCTAATCCACCCTTAACAATTTGGGAAGTTCTCCGAATTGCTGCCAGTTTTAGATTTCTTACACATGATCAGGCATTCTGTTTGCCTTTTCCTCCTTTCTGTTTAAAAAAATACTGCATTTCTTATTTTCAAGCAATCACTACAGCAGCCACAAAGCTGTCACCTTATATTTTTAAATTAATAAGAAGAACAGAAATCTGTGAATTGAGAGGTCGTTGTAATAATGGTTCATGAAATACCCTGAAGTTCCAATAAACAAAGCAAAAAGAAAACAAGCTACATGAGCACAGTGCTCTTCAGCTAACCACTTTTATTCTGTTCTGGTAAAAATGTCCAAATATAAAGATATGAACCAGCCAATAAAGACATATCGGTCTCTAGCATAGCTTGGTGGTAAATGAACAAGTATGGTAAATATCCACAAATACACTTCCTCAGATTTTCTGCATGTGCTTCACCTCATTTGAACTACCAGAGCAATGCTTTTTTTGCATCAAAGTAAATGACATGACTCTGTCCTGCTCCTCTTACTTCACACAGATGATCTTTATCCCCTCTTATCACTTTACCATTAATTTTTGAAACTGCAAATTAGACTGCAACACCCATTGTACTGTCAAGATAACAAATTGCAATGTCAGCCCTTGGCTTCCTGCTCCGGATCAGTGGAAGGAGTGGCCATCTGCACAGGTCTTTAAGCAATACCAAGTATGCAGATGCATTGTTCTTTACCACAGCAAGTTCAACATGGAAAGATTTTCAATCTCAGTTTCGAAAAGTTCGGAACTGCATCTAATTGGGTGTCAAGGACTATTTCAACAGCAAAAAGTATTTCCGTGATACCATAATATGTCACCTGAAAATTCAGTCTGAGGATTGATCTGAACATTTTACTGAGGAAAAGGTTCTACTGATCAAAGAAATGTTGTGAAATTCCCGAGAGCCAACAGCCATGACTGCCTACACATACCCCTGTCTCCACCAGGTCGTTCCCTGGCATGAGGCAGTAAGAAGGGGAAGCAGCAGGTCAATCTCTGGGAGCAATTACATTGTGTCCCACTGTCCAGCCCTGAGCATGAGTGTTCACCTGACACCCAGCTCTGCTCAGCCAGGTACTGCACCACTCTCAGCAGCAAGACAGCAGAACTTCTTCATTAGGTTGGAAACACACTGAATTTGAGCTGTGTGTCATCAAAACATGAGTGTTTTACCTTCTCATTAAACCAAATTCTACAGCTGATAGAAATCAGAACTGCCCCTTATCATGAAAAAAAAACCAAAAACCAACTGGAAACCTCAAAGTTTCTGCCTGCCTCCAGTGCCTCCTCTCTCTATCACCACTGATGCCTTCTGTACCTGGAGAAAAGCCAAAACTTACAGAAAGGAGGGTTTTTTTTAAGGATTTCTGTCATCCCTCTCTGCTTTTATTTTTTTTTTTTGTAAATGATATTGCTGCCAAAAATATAACAAAAAGTTTTTGCCTATTCACCATCACTCATGGCAGGGAGGAGGGGGGAAGACAGCCTATCTGACAATTCAACGGACTTTCCAAAATTTGTCCTTTGGGAGTTTTCAAATTCTTCTAAGATCTTTCAGAAAGTCAGATTAATACAGTATTGGAACAAGTATTTGATCCCCTTACTCCTAAGTGTGTAGTTTTGGCTTTTCATCCCTACAGAAGAGCTGGAGATTTGGGTGCCTCATTCATTTGTTACCACACCACTTAGGGCAGCAGGGCACCCTCTAAAATTTCTTTAACTCCATGTTCACTGCCCCTAGAGCCTATGATTGCCTGTGTTTATGATTAACACTCTACTGCATAAGCTACTAAAACGTATAATCTATTATGGTCTCATTTCAGGAAAAAAGCAGAAGGGGTTAAAAATCCTCAAACAAGCAGGAGGGTTTAAAAATTCTCAAACAAGCATAAGAATTTGCACCCAATATCTGTTTGATTTAACACTAATTTGGGTTTCTTTGTTTACTACAAAAATAGTGTTCATATTTATTTCTTTTGGGAGCAGCACTCAATTTACTTTGAACAAAGACATCTGTGTTACTGTACTTCGAAAACAAGGCTGGACTTATAAAATTATTAAAATTTCTAAGTGCTAAGAAATACCCTTTCAATTTAAACTTTTTCATGCTTCTTTTTAAAGATAGTCTGGCACAAGATCTAGGATGTTATAATATTTTCTTTTGAAACCCCTCTGATGTGTAAAGCACCATAGAGATGTTTTCAGAGAGATGACAAGAAATGCCACTGTAAAAGAAAAATAATGAACTTGAAGAGAAAAAAAAAGCAAAATATATCTAAATTATTGGTTTTGAGGGTTTTGATTTGGCTTGGTTTTGTATTGAGTAAATGAAAATGGAAGCCAGTCTCAGCAAGTCTACAGCTTTATCTTGAGTCCACTTCAATTGTGCCAGTCACACAGATCTCAGGATCTAAACCAATCTGAGGCCACACACTGTTTTTTGAGGATAAACCATTATCAAGCTTCACATGCATGGCCAAGTCCCAAACACTGAGCACCAGCTTGTGCAAACACGCACCGGACCAGCATCTCAGAAAAATGGAAAAAAAACATGTAATTTTTAAAGTGACTTCAGAACATCCCCAGTTGTAACTGCCAGGAAATCATACAGTTCTGCCACAGTATTTGTAGTGCAACTTTGAAGAAATTCAGAGTGATCAGGTTTGGGTTTGGCTTTTCCCTTACCCTGCACTCCCCTCCTTTCTGTCTTTGCATTTCTGTGTTTGAGAGAGCTTTAACGCCTGAATCCAGATGGTTATGGCACAGGTCAGAATAAGACCACGTTCGTGGCCAGACTTTTTGACTAGCAAGATCACAGAAGCAACCATTAATTCTCACTTTTAGACTTTCACTGGGAGATGAGATTGAGAACAACCAATATAATTTAAAAATAGAAAATAAGTTTGCTCTGCATTTCCCAGGATGGTCCTATACTACAGTTGTCATTTCTACTTTTAGACTGATCTACCTCGTATTCACACAGTACCAGGTAATGTTTCCTTCCTTCTCCACTCTTCATTGGAAACCAGTTTCTGTATCAGTGAATTGCTGTAAATAAAGATCCCCTTGCACATGGAACACTACACAGCTGGAAAAACCCCACAATCCTCCAAAACCCCCTAAACTCTCAGACCTTCTCCTGCATTCCTTCTCACTTACCCTAGTCCTATTCTCTCAATGGCTTTGTAAATGGCCATCTCTAACCCTGTCTTTGCAGGAAGCATCCCGGGTGTGTGAGGCTGCTCAGTTTTTGTCCATCACATACAGTGTGAAACACATAATGAAAAAGCACAGCAGTGCAAGTTTTAGCTCGTATGCTCTAGGCAGAATTGACCTTGGAGAAATATGTAGTCAGCTGTGCCCAACACTGTGTTCCCCCTCTATTCCTCTAAAATAAACATTCCAATCTCTTCCTACCAAACCCATCTGACACGTTACAGCAGCCCAATATCGAGTGCTTTACTGCTGTTCTTTTCAACACTGGATTTTCATCTGCAAAAATAATCTGAGAATGGGAAAATTCATTCTCCCATGAACTTAGATCAGCAAGACTCATTTTTGCCCTTCCCCTTCTTCTGAGCGAGGTGGTTCAATACAAGCCCCTCCCTGGCAGCCAGACAATAAAGCTGCAAATAACTTATTCTGATCAAAGCTCCATCTGCTTGGCAGCAGCAATTCAACTGCACTTGTGGTTTTTGTATGGCTGCAGCTTCGGAATTGAATGATCCTTTCATTTAGATGGAAGTTTAAACAAAATATGGTAATTAGCATCAACCACTGCTTTCATGGCTACTGTCTACAAAGACATCTCTAATAAAAGGACTTTGCTGCTTTTCCATCTAATTACACAACATTGTTGAACAATACAATTTAAATTTAAATCAGGCAGCTCCTTTTCTTTAAGTCAGTTAACAGACTTCCTGTCTTACACTACCTATCGATGGTAAGGGATATGACTAAAATGAAGAATTCCAATTCCAAACCATCTCACTGGATTTTGTTTCATCTTTCCCTGAGGAATATGGCTGAGGTTGGTAACATTTAGCTCTAATCTTGCTAGTATAAAACTACCTATCTACCTTTCAAAAGGAAAGCAGGATTTAAGCTTTTTACCGGAGTGGGGTAAAAAATCAGGCATTATGTAGCATTGCAGTTTTATGACATAATAAAAGATGCCAGCATGCAATGATGAATGTTTTTAATGAGACATCCACAGTGCTGTAGTCAATAAAAAAATTTTATAGTCACAATCCTCGGCGATATAAACAAGACGAAAATGAATTTATAATAACCACTACTAGTTTTTGTTTAGGTACTATAATTTCTCATTACAATAAAAATCAGTAGTGAAAAAATTAATCTTACCCCCCAAAAAGAGTGTTTTTGGCAAGTGATGCTTTCCACAATAACATTGGGCTGGATGTACCTGACCTTACAGCGAAGCCAAGGTGGGCCTGACCTTGGGTTGAGAGAGAAACCCCTGGGGTGTATCAGCAGATGCTGTAGAAAAAAGCCAGTGGCTCAGCTAAAACACTTAGTTAACATTAGCCCACAAAACCTGACTGAATGGAAAGATTTAATCTGGCCCCATCGTTGCTGATGAGCTGATAGGCAGGAATAAAATACTAGTTTAAAGCCTTTGGCTGGGGCAGGGATTTTGGCACATGAATTCCCTTAGGCCATTCTGACAACTCCAATCTAAAGGCTTATCCCAAAGACTTTTCTTGCCACCTTTTATTTGCCAAGTGAAACAAAAAGAGCAGGTAGAAGAAATGTATCTGAAAGAGTCAAGTATTTTAGCAGTATGAGTTATAATTTGAGGGAACAATTTTACTGTGTACTGACGTGTTTGTGAAACTCCTTTTTAGAAATTTGATCGGAAGAGAAAGCTCCAGATGGGTAAATGGCATCCTCCATTAGTTCCTAAACGATGAGAGTAACACAAGGCACCAAGAGAGGAAAACTTTCTGTTTCAATAACATCATCTATTGTGCGTTTCCCAAACAGCTAAATCCCAAACAGATTGGGACCTGGAATACAGATAGACAGCATTCCTCACTTACATGCTATTAGAGAGCTGAAAGTAAACCAGAGCAAGTTAAAATAGAAACTCTGTGATCAATCCAACAGCTTTTAATTACCATTCCAAGGAAGTGCTCTCCCACCCAAATACCTCAGGCAGAACAACCTGAAGTCTGTCATGTCCCACCATGCAGTCCAGCTACTCTCATCATGCCATTATTTCCTGCTCTTCTCAGCCTGAGCTTTCTCTCACCTGACACATAATAAACAACTCATCTACCGATCCTCCTCACCTAGCAAAAACCACAAACACTCCGAAGTTTTCCACTGGGAAAAAAAAAAACAAAAACAAACCAAAAAACAAAACAAAAAAACTGTAATAAATCAACATATTGAAAATTTTGGAGAAAAGCGGCAAAAAGAATAGAAACTGAAAATGATAGTTGTCAGGAAACTGCTTGAGAGCCCTTCACCTGTGCCCTGTGCAAGGAAAGCGCAAGCAATCTAGAAACCTGCAGCAGACAAAAATAGGAATTCTCACCATAAATTATGGCTTTCTTCAGAATTCCTTTGCCTTTGTCTTCTGGATTACATAGTCAGGTACATTTAGCAGTAGTCGATACGAGATTCATGAATGATTAAAAAGCTTTCCTATTATGTGAAACTGATGGTTATCCCTACGTTAAGGGACAACATTTCACACAAGATACAATACAACTGATACCCATACGGCTCTGAAACAGCAGAGACCTGTCCAATACCCCTTTAACCATCTGCAAGGATTCTGTGATTTCCTTGTATCTATTTCCCTCACCAGTGTCTTTTCTGGCACTCTGTGTTTGACAGGGAGAAGCTGGAAGTTCGTGTCTGGGTATAGTTTCCAAATGTACTTTATAAAGGTATAATTTTGTTTCATTTATGATCCAAATAAATTTTTGAATTTAGGGGAAAAAATAATGAAAAAGCAATCTTCTAAAGCATATTTTTTAGCGGGAATGCTGCCAAATATTGTGTCTTTAACAGCTGCAAGCAGAAAACAACATTAACGTGAAAATTATGTGTCATGTGCACATTACCAAAAAATTACCTTCCTCTCAGAGGAAAAAGTACTTGCCAGTTGCACAGGTAGTGTCATGCCAGGACAAACCCAAGGGGATTTCATTATGATCCAGCAATTTTGTTTGGAATTTCAGTTGAACCTTTCAGCAAAGAATATTTGCTAAACTGAAAATACTATTGCTAAGCAAAACTGAAACACCTCCAGAAAGGAAAACTACCCACAGTGCCACACAGGCTCAGAGCTCCAGCACATGTAACAGCTTCCAGGGAGCACAGGGAGATGGACACGTCCCTGAGGAGATGTTCCCAGGCTGGAAGTGCTGTCACATCCAGCTGCAGCACAACTGACTCAACCTGTGCCCATGCACTGGGCACTGCCTGCACATTCCATCTCCTGCTTTGGACTGTGAAGTTTGGGAAATCACTTCTTCCTAGAAACCTCTCACATTATCAGAAACACATATTAAATGTAATCAAATTTCCTGGTCAGCTTGATGTGTAGCTTCTTTAGTTTTTCTTTATGTCAGAACCAGATGGCGAACACAAAAAATATTCAGCTTCTCAGCACTTCATCAGCTGCTTCAGCAAACCCTGACAAAAACTGCACAGGTATCTTGGTAGAGAATGGCAGTAGTGTAGCATGGAAGGGGGTAGTCAGTCTTCCTCATATTGAAAGCACGGCAATTAGACACCTTCAATTCCAGCAGTGACAATGATGAATGGTCTGTAACTCTAATGGTAAAATTTTAAACACAAAAAAGGCAACAAATGTGGATTGAAAGGCACCATGTCAAAAAGAAATATTTTCCTTCCATGAAAAAACAAAATTCCTTTTTTGTACTGTAAATGGCACTAAAAAATAAAGCGGAAAATGTGGGTGTGGGATGCAGAGATACTTTTATGGAAAATGACCCACAAAACCCACGATGCATATGAAGCTTACA
The DNA here is from genome assembly GCA_027886175.1 of Phylloscopus collybita. Taxonomy (NCBI): domain Eukaryota; kingdom Metazoa; phylum Chordata; class Aves; order Passeriformes; family Phylloscopidae; genus Phylloscopus; species Phylloscopus collybita. Next base: position 19,105,947 of record JAJNNQ010000003.1, on the reverse strand, counting down.
TTAGTCAACCTGAGACTAAACAATGAGTCCTGAAGACCTACAGGTAATAATTTTGCAGTATTCATCCTCTTGCAAAGAGACTTCTGGATCCAAGGGAGCCTTCCAGCTGCTTACATCATCTCAGTAGTCAGGCCTGCATCTTCACATCATCATGAAAAGAGAGTTTGAATCTCAGGAAAGTTGATTCTTAAGGAATCACGTTCCCACTGACAAGCAGCCAGGACAAATTTGTGCCCACCACAAGCATCTGTATGTGTTCAAGGGACATTCAAACACAGGAGGCTTTACTTTACAGCTACCTTTGAAATGTGTTCCCCCCACCTCAGATTAAGGTAACAGCCAGTCTAATTCCAGTCTCCTACTGGCAGACCAGCTACTACCAGCCAGGAACACACTCCCTCCAACAACAGCCTGGGAGGTTCCCCCCACAGAAATTACAGGGAACGAGTCTCAAGGGAAGGGATGAATACACAGGCTGCAGCAAAACTGCACAGAAGGTATTTGTTTAGGGTACCGTGTTTCCAGGAGATGTAGTTGCAATTATCCAAAGCCATTATTATGATTATGTTTTCCCAGTAAATGCTGTTTCTTGCCAGGACAGTGAATTTCATTCCACTACCTATAGGTAGTTTCTTGCTGTTAAAGCCAAGCACAGAAATCCTTCAATGGAATGCAAATTTAATGTTATAAAATGGTGAATATCTTTTTAACAATGAAAAGCAGAAACAGGCCTGTCTTTCCCTCCCCTTCCTGCTCAGTGCCACTTTTCTCAGTGCACTTACTGATCAAGCTGTCCCTCAAAGGGCTTGTCATAACTCACCACTACTTGTTAAAACACACAGAAGTCTGCATCTAGTGGCCGTGATTTGATGTGGATGAGAATTGCACACTTTTTATACTTCTATTGATTATTCCCTTCCTGCCTCCCATCTATCTCATTATATTTCATCTTAGGAAGCTAGACCAGATGACCTGCAGAAGTCTCTTCCAAAATAAATTACTTTATGATTCCATTAACCCTTGTACTGCAGGTTCTCCTAGGGAAAAAGCACTTTGTACACAGACCCAACCAAAACACCATAAAAGTAATGATTCTGGGTATGGCCATGAATATTTAGAATTATTTGTGGTATGTCATGAGTTTTCTCAAAATATATATCCACTTTATCCACATATAAAAAGCCAACTGTCCTTTTCTGTGTAGAAAAACATTCTGAGACTCAGTTTGCCCTCGTTTGCATTAACATGCACAGTAACAGTCCCCCAGGTCTCCTGTGCTTGTTCTAAAAATTGTAATCAGATTGACAGGCCAAAAGTGGTTAGCACAGGTAGCAGGAGCAAGAGGCATTTCAATTTGATCAAGAGTAATAATTTTGTCACTTGTAAAATGCCATTAAAATATCCTACAGGAAGATCTGTTATTTGCCCTAGAACGCAAGCATCACATTCAAAGCCATCCTCAATGCCAGTGTCACGTCATCATCTACAACACTTATGTGAAAGTCTGTTACTGTGTGGTCTTCTCACTTTCAAAAGGTTTGTTTAACATCGGTATAGAGGGATATCTAAAGGATTATTACAGGTGTTCCATGACTGAAGTCACTTGCCTCTGGTTTGATGCTGTCCAGCCCAGCACAGCCATACAATAACCCTTCAGAAAAGCACTGTCCTGTCTTGTTATTTAAATATTGAAAGGCAGATAAGTATTCCACTTAAAAGAGACAGGGCTTAATCTGTAAACACTTCAAAGTGATTTCTAATTACTTGGCTTTATCTCATCTTTTTTCATTTTAGCTGCTGCTTTGATGTTCCCCCTAATCTTCATCTAACCCTCGGCTCAAGAGCACATCATCACACAGGAGTTTTTGAGACTGTAGCATATACCCCTGACATATCAAAAAAAAGTCACAAGTAGGTTACACCAGGCAATCTGGTGCACTTGAGAAGTGAATGGGCTGGCTGCGTGCCACACTCGCTACTGACAGGTATGTGTGAGGACACATGGCACTGGGACCTTATCTCCATGGTGTTTGGCCACACCCAAATGGGTGATGGTGACAGTCACAACCTGAGGGAAGCATTTGCAGATACTATTGACAAAAGTTTCATCTTCACCACCATGATTTTGTCAAGTTGTCACAGGCAGGTATTTGTGTTTTGTTGAGCATTTATCCATGTTATTCTACTCAGAGGTTCTAAATCAATAATATACACAAATAAAGAACACTTCTGGCACACTAATTTTTTAGAATTATTTTTAATGCAAAGCTAAGCCACAAGCAAGCTAATTTCCACAGTGTCAAGCAGATATAAAAATAGGATTACTTTTACTCTAAAGGTATTTTTATAACCTGATGCTACTCTCTATGTGGAATGGAAAATCAGTGACTTACTCTGCAGAGAAGCTATTTGCAGTGTAAAGTCATTTAATAAATGTTACTTCTAGACCCACATTGTCCATACAGTAAGACAAAATACAATAAGTAGTAGTACTACTTTTTAACTACTGATCACTAAGACTCTATGTAGCAAGGTAATATTCCAAAACACTACCATGATATTTCATCGTAAGGAAATAGATTTAGGAAGATTTAGCTAGGAAATAGCTGTAGGTAAGTATGAGTTATCAGAGATGAAGGATTTGATGGCTGCTCCATCCAAACGGATGAGTCCAAAGAGCAGAGCAAAATCCTGGCTGACCAGCTGAGTTGGGCATTGCCTCCGATAGATCTGGCAGTGGATCATCCGCATTCTCTCACATCTGTGCCATGTGAGTGCTGACTATCACCATTTCTCAAATGTTTAGAAAGCATACTACTCTGTGCAGAGGCACAGAGTTTCTTTTTTCTGCCACTTAGTCTTAGCAGCTCTTTCCGTCCTCAGGAAGGTAAAGCTTTTCCTAGTTTGCCTGTAAGCTCTGCTGTCGCACACGACACAAAGAATTCACACACACACGATGCGATGTCTGAGGCAGAAAAAAGAGAAGGTTTATTTACAGCTTCAACATTTATTGAATTCCAGCAGTGACCATGGATTGGAGGAAGAAAAATCTTCCTCCTCAACCGCACTGGACAACCCAACTATCCATCAACAGTCTCCTCCTTATGAAAAGAATGCAAGCATTGCTAGATTTTCCAATAACAAAAAGGTTATTTATATAAAATTGTATCTGACTCCATCACAAAAAGGTAAACACAGAAGGCTAAAAATAAGACTTTGCAAAACTCCTTAAAGGGACAAAGGAGAACAGCAAAAACCCAGACAACACTCTGCTACCAGCTACACCCCAGCTAAGAGTGTGGGAGCACCTGTGCAAGTCCCATACATACACATATCAAGGAAAGGGCGTCTGATCAAAGGACATCCCAAAGAAGCTGTGCCTTAAAAGCACCTTTTGCAAAGAAGAAAAAAATCCCTACACAGTATTTAAATCGTATTTTTCTATCTAAACAGCGAATGGAAGAAATTCCTCCACTTCATGCAAGACAAACCCAGAAATTCCTGAAAGAGGTAAAGACCATTCATTGTCTGCCCCATCCGCTAAAGAAATAAGAATAATCTATTGTTTCTCAGTACAAAATATACATTGTAATGTTTATTAAGGCCCCTTGAAGCTGTACAAACTCTTTTCTTCCCACTCCAAACCCCCAGTTATGTAGCAGTTTAACTATGACATAAGAAGCACTATGATACAGCACCTGTATACCAACTGCCCCACTCTTTGCAGAAGTCAGGAAAATCCACAAACACTAGAGGTTTGTGTCCAAAAAGGAGACAGAGCAGTCCTTCAATTTCATTTGAAGAAAGAGAGTCCACCGGGCCAAATGCCCATGGGCTTTTCTCTCTCGAGGTTTCCGAGGGCGCAGCCTCCCTTTTATCCTCCGCTCCCGGCTGCATGTTGGCCTCGTCTTTTCCCCATCAGCTGAGCTGCTAGGAAGGTACAGCCTTCCCGAACCACTTACCGCATGTGCCCCCCTTGAACCTGTCATTTTACCCCAAAGCTGGGAAGCTCAGCCTTGTGCAGACCCTTGTGTGTTTCAGAAGCCAAGCTGAACTGTAACGAACCTGCTCCCCAAAGTCAGCAGAGACGCATTTCAGAGATGTTAACACCCATACCTTCACCCTCGAATTGCTTGTAAAGACATCAGCACACATCTTTCTTCCCACAGACACACTGGGAAAGATCCATGTAGAAGCTTCTCTCGCTATTTATAAATAAAAAATTATCTGAGAAAAATTGTGTAACAGGAGTTTTGCATTTTCATTTGTTTAATTTATTTCTGCAGTTTAAAAAGAACCTGTGATTCCAGAGTAGTTCAGCGGAAAATATATTGCATAATTTCCTTTCCTCTGACAAACTCTGTCTTTGATTTTGAACAAGCTCCATGAACCTACAGTTCTTTCAAGAACTATATGTAGGTATATAAGGTCCTGTAATAAGTAATAATTCATGTTTTCATAATGTTTGTCGTAGTAAATAGTAATAAAAATATAGTTTTATAAGAAAGCCAAAACCCCGCTAGGAGCAGGGGAGAGGACTTGGAAAATTTAACAAGAGCCTCCCTCATCTCTCCGGAGGAGAGAACAAAGAAATTACGATTCCCATAGAAGGTGGAGAAGGAATATAAGAAGCTTGATGGCTCTGAGAAAGTATCTTATCAGGGCCATCCCAATCCCCAGAGAACCCCCTCCACCCAGGAAACCTTTTCAAACAGCAGATCCTACCTCCAGAGATTTCAACATCCACCGAAACCAGGGCACCAAGGGACAAAGGGACCTATAGAATTTCGGACTCACATAAGCTCAGCCAGAAAAAGTATAAAACCGGCTGGCATGAGCCCGGACTTCCGTGAAACCAGGGGGAGTGTAAGGCGGTAGAGGTTGCACTCGTGGTTTCACCCAGTGCTGGCACTGTTTCCTTGGTCATTGGCTTTGTCGATTTCTCTATCCAAAATTTTCGCTGGCAAATAAATTGTTTTCGATGGAATTGGCTCTTTAAATTTATCACAGTCCTACAACCTTAACTGAAATGTCAATTCTGACAGGTTCGAGATGTTAATTTTGGTTTCTACTCTCATTGCACTAAATTACTCTTCCTAAAATTTCATATAAGAGCATCAAACTAAAGAAGATCCTGTTCATATTAAACTCACTATGGAACAGAAGCCCAAACCGCAGAAAACAAACAGTAAATTTTCACACTAAGGAACTCAAATGATTTGCCAACCAGCAATGATTTGCTGAAATAACCTGTGAATGACAAACATAAACCAAAATAAACAAGAAGATGTCCACAGTCTGCTTGAGGACAATGGGGAAATAGAAAGATAAAAAGCCACAATTCATTCACTAATTCACAACTACTAATTTATTTGCTGGGTTACAATGGCATTTGGTCTGAAAACCAAATACTGGTAACTCCCATTACATAGATTTCAAATACAGTTTTTCAAGCAGATGGCTGGGGCAGTCTGGATCATTTTATTTACTTCTTCCATTTGCTTGCTGATTTTAAATTTAAACCAATTCCTACCCAAGCACAAAGGTACAACTAGGTAAGGGATTTTCACTTGTGTATTTGCAGTCTGTACTAATAAGAGTGTGAATATTTATGTCATACAATAATCATGTCTAATTGAGACTATATATATTTTTTAATATATTAATTTGTGTCTTAGCAATAAAAGAACAGATCCCACTCTGAACCGTAGCACAGACAGACCTTGGATGGCAAACCTCAGGGAACTTCATATCTACATGTTTGACTACCTAAGAATATCTACAGACTTCGGTGGAAAAAACCCAATACATTTCCTTTTAATTATAACTTCAGACTCTGGCTGGAGATTTATAATTTATTCATTTTACATATCACTGAATGTGGCTGTGGATATCTGAGTCACCTTGTGCAAGTTCTGAAGGTGAAAAAGCCACAAAAGGAAGAAAAACCGTTCTGTCAGCATCAGGGTATAATCAATAACATCCCAGATTAAACAGTCAGTGCCACAGTATATCATTCTCAATTTTTTAAAGAAACATTTTAAACTGAATTTTTAAATAATTTAAAGAATGTACTTTATATATATATATATATAAGAGCCATTAAGGAAGTACTTTACAAGATACCTGCAACTTTCATTACCTTCAGCTGAACCGAGCTGAACTGAGCCTATTATTATATTTATCACCTGTTCTTTAAGTTGTGTTAAGGTCCACAACACTAACTAGCCTGGAGCTGGTTTGTGTTCCCCAGAAAAATACATAAATCCTTGAGGCTTGCAAGCAAAAATATGAGACATGAATTGCCTATACTGAGTCAGGGAGAAAGAACTGAAACTCAAGATTGTGTCCATACAGGAAATAAAGATATTATAAGCATAGGAAAAAAGCAAACTTTTAAGCTAGTCTTGAAGTCTTACTCATCAACAAGACACAAAAAAATCAGGTTTATTATTTTACATCTCACTCAGACACATTGAGAGCTAGGGTTTGCGGAATGCTCTCCAGAGTTTTCCTACCTTACTCTGACTAGCCCAGAATACAATGGCAACTAGTATTCAGTAGAATACCAGTATACATTCTATACTAGAATGGCAACTAGCAAAAGGCAAGGGAATTCTGTCTTTGATTTCAAGTTATAAGATTTGCTTTCAGTGTATAGTTAAAAATAATAAAAAAATCATCCAAGATTTTAGATAAATGTAAATAAACAACCAAAAATTAAACAAATACAAAGAACATCCCCCACCCCCAATCTTGCTTTCCCACCTTTTGTAGGCTTACAGGTTCTCTTGATACTCTTATTTTTGTAAAAGGTTTTTGGTGATGTTTTGTTGCTGTTGTGAGTTGGTTTGATGGGGTTTGTGTTGTTTTTTTTTTGTTTGGGGCTCTTTTTTTTTTTTTTTTTTTTTTTTTTTTTTGAGACTGAAGGCATATTAAAAATATCTTAAAAAAAAAAAAAATAGAGCAGAGTACTCATTGTCCATGGATACATTCTTAAAACCCAGGGGACCACATTAATTGCTGATGCAACACATAATCCTTGTCTGTCCGCTGCCAAATCTGTTCTCTCACAGGGAGTTGTAGATAGAATCAGGGTCTAAGCTTCTTCCAATGCACCTCCTAATGCTGCTGCCATTACCAGTCTGTAGCAGCGTGTCAGCTGAGCATGTGGCTCCTGCACGAACTGCCTGTGCTTAAATGAATTTGTCAGAATGAGATGCCTCACTTGGCACCGTTACAAAATAGTCTCTTTCCAAGGGGATTGAAATCAATCCGTTCACCAGCGAGCTTTTAGGGGACTCACTGCTCTGCCCTGTGCTCATTAGTCGTGGAAGTGGTAAAGCAAGTCATTTACTAATGCACTTTATGATGTCTGATTAAAAAGGCTGAGAGGAGGGAAGACACTCGAAATTCAGCCTGGGAGGAAGGCTGCAGCTCTAGTGAGTAACAGGAAGCGTTTCTGGAATGCATGGACCAGGCTGGCAAGCTCTGCTCTCGTCAGACTGAGGAATAACTGCAGCAAACGGCTGGCATGTGCTGAACTTACTGGTGTCCGTGGGGCTTAATGGGCCATCCCCAACACGGGGTGGTGTGTACATGTGTGTGTGTGGGGGTGTGGGTGTGTGTTTCTACTTGGTTTTAAGAGAGAAAATAATGCTAGAAAAGGAAAGGTCTCTGAAAGACGAGTGTTACATAAATATGGACTAGAAGAGGGTACCCTGATTTAGGAAGTGAGGATAAAGAACACAGGCAGATTTCTTGACGAATGGTGACAGTAATCTGACCGTCTGGCAGAACCCATAACGGCTGATTAAGAAGAGAAAAATGTGATTAAAGTATACTACAGTTTCATACAGTACTGTCATCTTTAAAGCCCTCAAAAAAGGGATTTTTATGGGGTCCGACACAACACATATATAAACACACTAACAGCAAGAAGATAAAACAAGTGAGTATAGAAGATATAAAATATACTAATTAAAAATAACTCGAATTAGTGCAGAAGAGGCAGAGATTCAGGTCAAACTGAGCAGACTTCAATAAATAGATTCAAAGCTACTTAGTAGTTTAAGTACCCTGGTCAATACTGTTTTAGCTTCTTTGCTGAAAAAGCAACTAAAGAAGCTAAACCGGGTTAGTATGAGCAGAGAATTGCAAACAAAACATCCCAAACCACCCAAACTGGGCTCTCCACATCGACCCTTGGAAACGCAAATGAGCATTGTCCCTGTTAACAGGTCCTAACGAGCCTGGCGCCCCGCTAGCTCAGATGTGTTACGGATGAGCAGGCGCCTTTCTGTGTTCCTTGTGATAGCCTTAGGAAAAGTGTCACACATTGAAAAACCAGAGATCAAACACTCCTCCGAGCTGCCTGTGAGCCTGACAAAATGCAAACCCATTGACGGGATGAGAGGAACCGACGCCAGAAGTGAAACAGGACTGTGGCATTGTGCGGGACTGGGGCTACTGTTGCCTGGGACTGAACGGGGGTTTGTGGACACAGCTTCGAGCTTCAAGACTCTCTTTCAAGCCGTGCTAGAGTCATCTGTTATTTCTAACCCGGACTTGATGATATATCAGGGTGATATAAATCGGGAATAACTTCAGATAAGCAGAGGGACAAACGACCGGAGAGAATTCTTACACCGGTAGAGATTTTCTGAACTTTTGTCTCCTGTGGGTACTTTACATTCCGTGTCACCACGTACCTCGCAATCACCACAGCCACACGGGAGAAAGCTACCTTTGTTTCACGGATGGCACATCTACTGGAATAATAAAAACCCAGCAGCACAGGGACAAATGCTCTGGTGACTGCCCACGTTCAGGGAGACGTACAGAACATATGTAGGTACCTGTGATGAACAAATGCTTGTGTGATTGTGCACGTAGGTGCCTCTGTGTGTGAGCTGATGTGAGCTGCTTTACAAACCTTGTTCTCCTGAGATTCCTGGTACTGGGCAGAGCACACACAGCCGCATCGTGTAATAAAGAACAGTAAAATGACGCTGGAGCTCCCAGCGCCAGGTAAAACACAGCAGCACAGTCCCACCAGCCGGGCTTGTTAAACCACACACATTGCCCCGGGGCTATGCTGGTTTTCAAAGAACGAGAACTGGTGTCTTTGTATGTCCCCATTGATCTGAGTGCTCCAAGAGGTGCTTGCAGCCAGCTCAGTCCTTTTTTGTACACTGCACACAGTGTAATGGAGAAAGAACGACCAGAGTGATTTGATGGATCACAGAATTAGCCTGACAGGTATCAAATCCCAGACTAGTCCTCTGAGCAGAGGTTCCTCCCCTCCAGGCTATATTCACTAGCTACTTCCGTAACTCAAGCAAAATGAAATTCTGCCTAGCAGTGTAATGAACATTTCATGTACCACTTGGTCTGAAACTCCACCAGATGAATTTAATCCTGCCCTGGAGCAGGGAAGTAGGTTAAATGACTTCACAAATACTGTAGGTTCCTGTTTCTGTGATTCTACTACTGCTTGGGATTGCTGCTATCTCTGCTCCCAACCTGCCCCAGTGACATGCAGATGCTGTGCTCATTCATCTTTGCCTTGAAATATTTTAATAAGCTCGATTTTTTCTTCCCCTAAAAAGTCAGTTACCAGTATGGAGTATATCAATCATCAACATGGTGAACAAAATACCCATGTTTATGTAAAAAAAAGTTTTAACCTAATTTTGGCAACACTATCTCTTCCAAACACATAAGTGGAATGCTGTCAGTTTAGGCAGCAACTTTTTCCCCATCTCAGGTCAGTTTAGAGGGCCCAGCTCAGAAAGTCTGTTTGCATTACTGTAAAGGATCTCAGCAGAGGAATAGATGATTTAAAAGGATACTGAAATAGAGGCCCAATGTAGGTGTAGCTGACTCAGATTGGAGAGCCTGGGCCTTGCAGCACATCTTCTTAATTTGTTTTGCTCTTTCCTGTAGCACCCATTGGGAAGTACTGAGTCATTCTCTGCTGTGGACATTCTTTATCCACAGCTTGGTGCTAACAGGGCTCAGGGACAATTCATCCCTTGACAGTGAAATATTTACGCAAGGGAAGAAAAGATATGGGTTCTGCCAAGGTCAAATATTGCTTGGTGTGAGCGATTCATACAGCTCCATGCTGCTTCCTGCTTTCCTCGGTTATATTCAAGAGACGTGACTAAGTCAAGGGAAAAATAAACCTTCCAAATGATCTGAGAACTCTGCAGTAATGCAATTGACATTTAAAAATATATAATTAACATAGACAATCAATAAAATCTAGTTAACAGTTATGTAGAGATTAAATCAGGTATGAAATCTGACTGTGAATATCTGATAAGTATTTCCACTAGGAATCTAACAACACATTTGAGGAGAAATGCTTTTCTGCAATCCTAAAATGTGTAGTAAGTTTGAGGAAAAACCTCTGCTAGACCCATTTGGTAAACTGATCTTTCTGCAAACTGTTTTTACCCACTAATAAATTCCTTAGACACCACCCAAAGCAAATACCCAATCAGCATCATGGCATGGATTTGTCATTAATCATGTTCACAAGTGACTGTCTCTTCTCCAGAAAGGCCAGTTCCCACACTGCTTAGAGCACACTACTTCACTCCTCAACAAAAAAGTACTCAGCAGCTGCTGAGTTATAGGTGTTAGTTATATATAGTTATATAGTTTTATATGTATATATAGTTATATATATACATAGGTGTTAGGGATATTCCAAAAAAAAATTATTGTAGTCAGAATATGCTCATTTCAAGGGTGCAGGAAGGAGGATAGGAAAAAAGAACCTTTTCCTTGGAACATACCCATATCAAAGAGGTTTTATATGGGAGAGATTTGTAATGACTGGGCTCTATTTTGCCATCAGAGTAGCCACTAGGCAGGTGGTTGGAGGTTGCAGAGATGAATCAAACAGAAAACCTAACCAGTGGTTACTGGCTATTCTGAACTATGTAATTTCTTTGCTGGAGCATTTGTTTTTAAGCGCCTTAAAGGTCACTTTTGCGGCAGAAAAGGAAACTACACATTTTGCAGAAGAGAATCTGGATTTCTAATTAGGATGTAATTGCATTCTTTCCTCTCCCACCTCACCCCCGCTCTCTGTGGGCTGCTTCACAGACCACCCAATTGTTTGTGCTTGCAGACCTCACATCCTTCCAGCACCTCTCCAGAGGCTTTCTGTGAAATAGCTCAGTTAATGCCCACACTATCACTGTGCTCATGCCCTCAGCTTCCTCTGCTGTTACAGGGAGGCAAATTCTTCAGTTCTTCCCTGGAAAAAACAGCACAAGCACAAGCTGAAAAGCTGAAAATGAGCTTTGAAAATGCAGGTAAAACTGCAACAAGGCAGCCTAAATGTTCTGAGAGCACTAAGGAATCATGACCTCATCAGAAATAGATTCATTTTGTATATGTTATCTGTAGTTCTAATTAAATAGGGCAGCAGTGGAAGTTAAGTACTATGAGTTGTAATAGGGAAGTTACTTTGTAACTTTTTCTTTCAGTACAACCCCCAAATTTTCCCAACATAAGTAAATCCCCTCAAACTTGTTCTGGCTTTATAAGTCATTCATTGGTATAAGGGCATCTCAGCAGAACCAAAATAGTCACACAGAGGAGCAGGGACAATTCTCAGTAAGAATGAGAGGGACAGAGAATGTGCACTGCCAAGATAAGAGACAAAGGGAGCATATTTATATTTTTTCAAAGGGGCATGCTTTTCTTTAATAAAACTAAAACTTTAAAGACACAAAATCTATTTCAGCACACAGGTAAATGTATAACTATATATCACACAAAAAAAGAAGTAACCTTGCGGTAAACACTTCATCACAACATATCTAGGCTGCCCAAAAATACTTTAAACACTGTCATTAAAAAATACAGATTTTTTTTCTTATAAGTACCAATTTTCCATATGATTTCTCTTTATAAATGTTACATTTTTCCTTTTGGCAGAGCAGTGTGTGAAAGCTTACAGCTATCATAGTAATGAACTATCCAAGGAGATGGTTCTGAACTGTGGTTCTGACATGTGCTGATGACCTGGCTGACATTATCCAAACTGGCAAGCACCAAAGCATGTTGCTTCCATCAAGATTAGGCAGAGTGTAATTTCTCTTCCTCTTTCCCCAACAGAAGTTACAGTGCAGCTACCACAAGCCGTAGAGATGAAGAAAGTGGGCAGCTCCAGATGCACACAGGATAAAGTCAGCAAGACCAAGGCAAGTCTCATTCCACAAAGGACAAAAACACCTGTCCAAACTCAGCTCAACATGACAATCCAAGCAGAACCCCAAAGACACAGTGAGGATTCAGCATGCAACACTCTTATCCTGTGGCGTGCGCTCAAGGCCCCTGGCCAGCCCCCTCAGCACAGTTGATTTTCTGGTCTTCTCCCAGTAGCCCTGAGAGCTGCAGACACACTGGTTTCCCACACATGAGAAATACTGGTTAATTCCAGAGCTCACAAACTGGCTGCTCTCTGGCTACATGCCCCTGCAAGACCTGAACTTCCTGTGCCTCAGCTGTCCTCAGAAAGTCCTTCTGTACTACCAGCAGATCAACACAGAAAAGTGCTTGGTCTCCTGAGGTGTCTTTACCTCCTTCTGCCTAAGCCCTGAGGCTGACTCCCAGCACACAACAGACTGTTACATGAGGGAAGTGAATGCTGCATAGCTTAATTCTGTAGCTATTCTTCTGCACACTTTCCAATAGATAGGAACAAAAAGCTTCTTATCTCCTAGCAATTCATGTCACAAACACAAATGAATGTCACTCATACATATCCTTTTTATATTTTCTAACAAGAGTCAAAAAAACAAATAAAGCAAAACAAAACTCCCTTACCTATCAAGGAAGAAAATGAAGGAAAATACAAGAATACAAGTCATGCTATAAAATAAAGATTCACCTTACTGCTCATTTAATAAATTTTGTACTCTACTTAGTCAGAATTACTGAGTCACTTGTCACTAATGTGAACCGATAATAGAAGTTACAACACAATGCAAGTAAAATGCAACAGATTATTCACTTATCTGGAGCCAAAGCAAAAATATCTTTAATCTCTGTTAATACATGTTTTTATGCTATACCAATTAAAGGTAGTTTTGGGACATTTTCTCTAATTATTCACCAAAAGCAGTCCTTTATATTTCAGCCAGGATTATCCAGAGAATAATACACTTTTATCCCTTTCCTCAAAACACACTTGTGCCCCAGGAAATTTAACTGCCTCTATCTAATCCCATGAAAGCCCTTTTCATTGTTATTTCTTGGTGGGACTGTCAATCAGAGATGAAAAAGAAAAAAACAAAACACAGAGTGAAGTGGTTTGCTAGAAACATCACCTCAGCCAGTGACAAAATTACATCAGATGGCATAAAGAAGAATCACTTTGAAGAAGTGGCATGGAAAAAAAGTGTCTCTTTTGTGTCCTTTTCTTTTTGTTTTCGAGGATTAATAGCTTATTTCCTTTCTCTGGGGCTTTTTTTTAGGCATATACAGCATTGCATCCTATCTCCCAAATAACATCATGGGCACTTCACACAAGTTTATAACAAAACCCCAGCATCAGCTGTGTTTTAATCAGTTTTCTTCAAACCATCCTCAAATCAAACACCACAAGATTTTTTTTTTTCCTTTACACTTTTATGCAACTACATTCCCAGCATTGACACAAACATGGGAGGTGGGGCTCAGATCCCACAAGGTGTCTGATCACTGCTGACAATCAGCTGGGAGCACAAAGGATGTCCCAGGAGCAGCCAAGGCACAGACACTGTTCATCCATCTCCCCACTGAGCACAGGAGTTTGGTACTAGCAGCCCACACCCAGCATCACTCAGGAGTCCCAGGCATAGAGAAGACCCCACGGTGCTTTGGTCCTGCCCTAAAGGCCAAATTGCAACCCTGTACAAAGGAAGGTGGCAGGTGTAGGACTTTTGTCAGCCTTTTCAGCTGGCCTTAAAATTACCATTTCTCTATGAAGTATGTTCTTTTAAGTTTAAAAAGTAAATCTTTTTAGCATAAGAAAGGCAAAAAAGAATGGTCACAAAAGAAAAGGATCAGAGAAGAGCTCACAACTGAGAACTGAAGGCACTCAGTTCTCACCGCTGAAAGTTACAACTGAGCACAGGGCACTGGACCTGCCATGCTCAGGTAAACACAGATAACAAGAGTACTTTGAAGGCACTGCTTCTATTCTTCCCAGGTTCAGATTAGTGCTTTCTGGATTTCTATGAATTCTATAATAGTGAGGCCTTCACATCTTTGCCAAATAAGAATCAATAAGAATCAAGCTTCAAGAGAGAAAGATGTCAAATATGGTTATAGATGAGTAAAACCTCGTGTATACATTCTCTTTGCATACTTTTGAAATTACATGATTTTAAATTCATTTACAGTGTGTTATTGTCAGTGTTCTCTATAGAGCTCCCAGACCTTTGAATATTTGCTTCCTTCCTAGCTAATAAGATTTTTCTATTTTGGATTTAAGTAACACAACTGAACCTGAGCCATGTGTGTCCGAATCTGCTCAGCCATTACAGAGAATTCAGAATACCCTGACACAGAGGAGGGCCAGATTTTCTTAATCAGTGTAAATTAAAAATTTATTTGAAATCAAAGCTTACAGAAGGGGCTTTACCTGGGAATCCCAACATTGGTTGGGGGTATTAATGGGACAACCTGAAACTAGATTTCTTACTTTGGGAGGAACTTTGAGCTTAAAATATATATATATCTAAATAAGTAACTGTAAAACTAAACAAGGGATTTGTGAGATGGGAGAGAGGACAGGTTTCCTCCAACATTACTCCCTGTGCAGCCTGACATTTGTGCAAGTCAGAGACCAAGCCTGTACCCAACTTTCCTACTACCACTGCTGCTGCTCTGGGTCAAAGGAGCACTAAGAAATGTGGGTTTGTTTTCAGTTGGTCATTTTTTTGTTTGGATACTTGGTTTTTGGTATGGCTGCTGGAGAATTAATTGATTTGAAACTTTTTTGTTTGTTTTTACTAGACCAGTTGTCAGGCATACATTGCAAACAACCGAACTTGAGAGAGTTGTAAACATCACTCTGTTTTGTCACCTCCTGTCCCTTTTCCACTACCACTGCACTGATTCTCCCTATTCAAAAGTTTAAAACAGAATTTCTCAACCTACCTTAGAGCTTAACTCTCCTAGCAGCAGAATCAGGGCAGCTAAACACAGGGTTACTAGGAACTTAAAAGGTTAGTAAGATGTTAAATATGACCAGAGACATGTAATGGGGGAAAAAAGAGTCTGTGAATAAAGCAAGATTCTTTCCAAGCACACCAAGAAATTCTAAGCTCTGAGAGTTAGAAACAAACCCTTCAACACTAGTTAAGACCACATTTTTTCTACTAAAGAGATGCTCTTTCTTTAGCTTTCTTTCCAGTTTTGTAATCATTTTATCAGGCATTTCTCTCTTGTATCTTTGAGTTTGGTAATTCTTGCCTTATTGGTTGCACAGGAACAGATTCAATACATAAATGTAATTTCTCAGGCATATCCCAAAATATTTATTTTAACCTTTTCATACAATGAAAAAGGAGCCTCAAGTTGGAATGTGCTGTCAAGTAGCAACCAGTTCTGAGACAGGGCTTCCATATCTGATCAAGCAGGCAGGAAAGAATGAAGATAACTTTAAGGCAATAAAAAGGTCCAAAAAGTCCAAAAAAATGGACAGCAGTAAGGGGAATCAAGGGTCTGTTAGAGGTATTTCTCAAACAGGTACAATTTTAACTGCTCATTCTACTGAAGTATCTCAGGCACAGCTCTTTCTCACAGGTTCTGATTTCAGACAATGTGTTTCCTATGTAACATACATACATCTTCCTTGTATATGAAGAAGGCTGGGTTTGCCTGTTTGTCAGAGCAACTGGGTGACTTGACACAATAATAACCCTGGAAGAGACCTGAAGTCTCTAATCCAAACTCCTACTCAAAGCAGGGTCAGTTATGAGGTCAGATCAGGCTGCTCAAGGTTTATACAATCAAGTCTTGAAATCCTCAAAGGATGGAGACTGCACAATCTCTCCAAGCCACTTGTTTCACTGACTCGTTCTCATATAGTAAAAAAAAATAATAATAAAAAAAAATTATTCAGTCTGCAGCTGTTTTGTTTTAATTTATGTCTGTTGTCTTTCATCCTTTCATAGTGAAAAGCCTGGTGCTTCATAAGAAATGGCACACTGTTTTTCCATAAGTTTGACTGCTTGGTAAAATATGTGGAGGATTTCCAGAAAATGTCTTCACCTGACAAGAAGAACTAGGAATAAACCCCACAACTTTTATAATAATTTCAAATTAAACTGCATTTGTCTTGCAAAAGGTCCAGTTCCTCATTACTTCATGATAAGCATAAACATTTTGGAAGAGTGGAAAACATTAATTAGCTAAAAACTAGGCAGAGTAAAGAGGTTTCAATTTCAAGGACAAAACAAACCAAAATATGTTGATCAAGATCAAATATCAAGATCAAAATTAGGCAGTTAGATGGCTGGTTCTGACATAAACCATAAATTTTCAATCAGTGCCTAAGGCAGAAATGTCAGAGCTGAACTAAATTGCCTAGATTAGGATGTTTAACTTGACATGTTTACTCTTGCTGAAAGCTAAACAAATCTTTCCAACTTTCTAGAATTTTTTCATCAGTTTTTGTTTCTTTTTTTTTCTAGAAAAGTTAATCAACTATTTTTTCTAACAATTCTACAATATAAAAGAAGCAAAATTACAAATGTATACATGCAAATATACTAATGCCCATAAAATACAATGTTTATATACTGTTTTTATATATATATAACTGATCAGATTTCTTACTATTTGCAATGGTAGCCTTAGTTGGCAAAAGGTTTCATATTTATCTATAGATAATTCCTCTTGGTCATCTTAGGCATAGGTAAACGTACTTTGAATAATTACAGATGCTCCTGAATTCCTCACACAGCTCAGCAAAAGTCAGTCCACTGTGGTATCCATGAACTTAGTTCCTGGGGATCAGCAGTGCTCTGTGCTGCTGGCACAGTTAGATCAGAACAGAGGAGAAAGAGACCCCAGAGAAATGGGCTTTCAGGGAGCTGAAGCTCACACACTGTGTAGGAATTCATCCTTCCAACACCAGGACATGAAGCCACAGCACAGTGCTGCTAGAGCAGGAAGAGAAAATTCCTGTGCAGGTGCACTTGGGCTCCATTCAGTACCTCTGGAAACAGTTTAGGGCTGTTGTGATTACCCCTGATTTACACTGCAACACTGATCCACCTTAATAACAGTCAGTATCCTACCTTCTAATTCAGGACAGAAAAACCTGCTTTTTGCCTTCGAAATTTCAGCCTTTGAAAAGTGTCAGCAGGTATCTGGAAAGAAACTGAAAGAAAAGGAGCCATTATAAAATACCCCATGTGTGTTACAAACAGTGCTTACACAAGAGTACGTGACTCATTCTACTACATGTGCATCAGGGAAAGGAAAATGAAGTGACTGCTGGGAGAAGAGACACTGAAGTCTTCCCAGGCATAGATTAAGAAGACTCTTCAGCTCAGTCATGGAGGGTGTGCAGCTCATAGAGGCTCCATTACTCAGTTTTTGTAGCTGTCCAGCAGTACAACCCAGGAGCCAGGAATGCACCCCTGTGGGGAGGACAGGAGAGGGACTGAATGAGAAGAGCTGTCCTCATGTGTGAATGAGCTAAACCAACAGCATTCCTCATCTCTGCTCATGTCTTTGATTGGTAGGGAGCAGCTGGATCGAGGCACTGTGGTCTCTGTGATCTCTCCTACACACAGAGCCCTTAAGAAAAGGCAGGGAGCAGCTGCTGACAGGGCAGCTCAGGAAGGAGAGGAGTGGTCAGGACCTCATTGATGCCTGGAGGAGTCACACACAGATACTTTGCTATAGAACATACCCCACTATGCCACTAGGATTTATAAATTGGGGATTAGGAAGTGTTCGGGGGAAAATTACAGTTGAAAATTAAGATTCTGCTTCTCTTTCTCTCATCCTAAAGACATGCTTACTGAAAGGGACAACCTATTTACACTCATGTCTTTGGACCTCTCCCCACCAAATAAATATATATTCTTTTTTTATGTTTAACAAGTAGACATTCACCTTATTTAGCTTCTATATGAAACTGCATCCTTTATATTAAACAATGAATTCTGTTACTAAACTCCTCTTTTCAGTAATATTTTAAATACTAACCACTAAATGCCCATTGCTCAATGTCCTAGACTTGCTCAAGCAAGAAAACATTAAGTACATCAGATTGGACTGTAAATTATGTGAGTTCTATTTTGAGCATGACATCATTCATCCTGTTGTTTCAATTTAATTATATTTAGTCTTCAATCCATCCCCAGCAGCTCCAATATTTCACATTTTGTTAGTTTGTAAGCTCTACTCTGACTAGTGACTTACAAAAATAACCGTGATTTCAAAACATCACTTCAGAAAATTAACCCTAAAGCACTGTTCCCAACCCATCAACACTTCTGTGCAGGAGAAAAAAATATCCTGAGTGCCCAGTTGACAACAGTAGTTGCTGAAAGCAAAACCAGAAAAACAAGGTGAAAACTCAGAAAAACACACATTCACATTTCAGTCCTGGACTGTTTCATACTCTAGAATCTGAATCTGACAGCAAATACTGTCATTACTTTATTATAACCTAGATACATAGGCTGAAACCTTCCTATTAAAAATCTTTTTTCAGATGATATTTTCTGTGCCAAGTCCTATGCATAAGATGATACTTTTCTTCTAGTATTTTCAGCAAAATTTAGTTGTAAAGGTATTTTACAGATCCTTTTTTTCAAGAAAAATATGTAAAGACATTTAAATTATCTTCACTGAACAATAATATTTTTGCTACTTTAGACTTTTAGAGTAAGATTGTAAAACTCCAAAAATTACCCTGTAATTTGGAAGGAAAAGCTTAAATGATTAAGTTCAATTTTTAAAATTGTATTCATTTTCCTTAGATCATGGGATAATGCATCAAGCTTACATATTTATGTGGGTACAAATATGTATTTGTGTGGGTTACAAATGATTGCATCTCCATGGTATGAACAATTTATTTGGTACCTTCACTTCTGCAAAACTGAGTTTCTGTAAGCACTCACTAACTTAACTTATTTTCTGTGTAAAAATCCCTTCCCATAAGTGCACCTAGTTCTTCTGAACCATCTTGCCTAAGAAGTTCAATAACGTTAATGAATTATTTTATTAGCAATTGCCCCAGGACTGGACATCATGTCATCACAATACTCCAGCAAGTGCAGACATCTCCCAAGTCCCACTCTGCACTGACCAGCCTTGGTGGTTTGCTCTGGTTTTAATTCTCAAACCTCAGCACAATTTCCCTAAAGACAACCTTTAGCCTGAGTCCCAACTGCACCTCTTTACACAGGGATTGTAACATCTGGTGGGAACAAATGATGCTTCAACATTCCTTACAGGAATGCAGTATTTATCTAGCCAATAGGGATCCTATAGCTAAGGAGAAAGTGTAAATATACTTTTTTTTTTCCATAATTCAAGTTATAAGGCCAAATATAAAATACACAGCTCAACACCACAACTAGCAAAAATTATCGCTGCTTTGTTGTTGTGCTGGTGAGTTTTAAACAAGCCAGAAGTTCTTTATTCTTTCCCAAACCTACCAGCAAAAAGATTGCCATTTACATTGTGAAGGACTCAATTTTCACTACTTGAAGTGGCATTTCTGTTTTGATTTTTTTCAGTCTACCATGAAAATCATTTACATCCACCCTGCTAAATGATGCTCAGCAGTGTTAGGGTGGTAGGACAGGAGGTCTCACTCCAGGGCCTACTTTCACAGAAAACCTAATATTTTATGGTACAATTTTCTATTGTTTATTATTTCTTCAAAATATTTCTTTGAAAGTGACAAAGCTATCTTCGATGTAAGGCAAGAAGTCAACTTACCAGAACCATCTTTCACATAAAACTTAGTCCGGTTCAAAGCACCAATAGAAATTATTTTGTGTTATGAATGAACATATTTTGAAGGCTATCAGTTGGAAATGGAACCTGATGATTACAATTTGAATGTGTCAAAAATGAAATTTAAGAAACTGAGAGTGTAGCTGAAGCATAACTGGCTCTGTTTCCCTCAGATCCAGATTTATCATTGCTGTCTATTGCTGGGTTTGGCTCAGCATCTCGCCCTAGGGTGTTGAATGACACCCTCAGGATCCTGCTGGAAAAGAATAAAAGCTTTCTCTCTCAGCTAACCAATAAAGAGCAAGTCAACAGCACTCCAGGAACACCTATTAAAGCCTACCAGAGTCTAATAAAAACAGTTACTTAAATATTAAAGCCATTTCATTGCTAGTGGCTGGAACACAAGAAAGCAGGCGTTTCAGCTGGTTCATCTTTATCAAAGGCTTAAAAGGAAAATTTGTTCTATTTATAGGCACAAGCATAGAAGCACTGTGCTTGCCAGCCCATTTTATTCTAACATCAAAGAAAATTCATGTTTAAACCAATTATTTCTTAAACCCTACAAATAAAAGTGGTGTCTCAGCTCTCTCCATCAGTGCTACTGTACCCAGCCAGCCCAAAACAAACCATGGCCAGTCAGAACCATTAATGTCAGCCACGGGGTCAGAGTTTATAAATTCCTTCAGGGTGTTAAAAACATCAGAAACACCATTTGTGTTTAGACAGATGTAGAGGCACAACAGATTATAAACTTACAAGGCTCGCCAGAAACAAGGGGTGCCAAAGGAAACAAAAGGTAATGGGAACCAATAAGAGAACTTAAACTTCTTACCACTGAATTCAAGATAAAAATAAAACCACTCATAAAATAAACTTGTTCTAAGTCCATAATTGCACAAAAACAATAAGACCTTTGCTTTCCTTTAAACTGGATTCTAACACCGAGCACTAAAGTCAAGGATCATTTAATCTTTTCCTCCTCTCCTGCTGCACACCATTTCCACCCTGAAAAGCAGCAGCAGGGATTAGTTCAGTTCAGAGACAGGTTTTGCTGTGAAAGACTCAGCTTCACTATAACAGCTATGGGTTGGAGAGAAAAAAAAATGCTCACTGTGCTGGGAATTTTGGAAGCCCCCAGGTAGACACCTGCCACATCAAGCTTCATTTTGGACTGCCTGTGGATGTCCTCACTGTCTGCTCTCTTCCCTTTCTCTACCTAGCTGTCTCTGAAATAGTCCACACTCACTCAAGGTTTGCAAGTTGATCCTCACATTTTGATTATTCTTATGAGTGTGTTGTCAAAATCATTTAAGTAAAGGTTTGACTTTATTTCACTCCAGTCTGGAAGAGTTACACTTTTTATTTCAAAGACAACTGCACCTCTTACATTTACACATGTTTATCTAGTTCTTTAAGCCATTTATGGATGTATCCAAGTAAACTCTTACTCAGCAGGCCACTTAAACATGGTTTATTTTTTGCTGACTGGGAAAGACACAGCCTTGTATCTCTCTGGATGAAGTCCTTTTCATAACATTACATTAAGGAAATTATCAATACCCATTAATGTACATCTGGATTATTTCTCATAAATAACAGGTCTAATACATGTGAATGTATGATCTGAGTATCATCAACTGATGGTGCAGTAATCCCTGTCTTTCCTCAACTAATATTCTCCTGTAGACAGCGAGTCTGTATCAGCAAGTTTTGTCACATCTAACATTTAGGTTCAACACACTTCCATGGCAGCCATGCTTTTCTATTCAATATACTGGGTCTCTATAGCAACATTGGCTACAATCAGCTTTCTAGGAACAAAAAAAAAAAAAAAATGTTCCAGACAGAGAGATAAGTGCAAGTTTTGATAGTGTGCAGAGCATCAAGCTGACACCAGAATTGCTCAGGGCAGCCCCAGGGAGCACACCATGCACAGCATTAATACTGGGCGACTCCCCAGGACAGGCACATCAATAGCACTGGGGGTACAAATGCTCTAAAGATGTGGGTGCTGGTCTTGACAGTGCTCAGAGAAAGTCATGCTATCCAGCATGAGTATGCACCAGGAATTTTTCCACACAGATGGAAAATGGAAAATGCACCATCCTCTTTCCAATAAGCAGTCTGAGCCAAACACAACCAAGAAGCAAGGGTTCCTGGGATGTGATGCCAGTTAAAAAGAGGGTTGGAGTACAGCTCCAACGTGTTGGCCAAATGGTAAAACTCTGAAATGTATCTTTAAAATGGTTTGCTATGTAACAATTGGAACTTTCATGTATTCTAAGAATCTTCCTGTGCAAATACAGAGATGTAAGAAACATGCAAATGAAAGCCTAAGAGTATGACTGCAATGTGTGTCTGCCAAAGGCACAGCACTCATCATGGATCATCCAGTTCCCTTCTGCAGGCAAACCATAATTAGGTGGCCAAAGAAAGAGAACAGAACAAAACAAGCTCTGACACATCACTGAGAAACAGCAGCTTTGACCTTTCAGCATCCTGTGCAGCAACTTGCTGTAGCTCAACTCTTTTATGACGAACCATAAAAGAGATGTTTCTTTCATTTACTCTTTAATACCAAATTAAGATCAACTGCATCATGCAATTCTTCTTACATTTTCCTTTTAATGATCTTCATGGAGACTACTAAAATACTACTGCATGGTAATAGACTGTAGGGTTTCACTATTGAGCAAAAGATGGAAGATTATTTGTTCTAAAGAGCAAAAAGGACACATTGGTAGCACAACTGGACTCCAGTCTGAGTTCTCATTACTTTACTTCCTCCTTAAAGTCGTCTCCCTGAAAAATCTCTTTGGAAAAAATTATTTTAAAGTGTATGAAAATCTCAATAAACACAGCCTTCCTGCCACTTAAAAATTGGTCTAGCCACTCTGGTTTCCTAATTGCTACCAGCCAGAAGTAATTATAACTAAAATAAAACAGTTTTGTTTGACTTTGCCATCCTGCTGTGATTCCCAAAGCTTAGAGAACCCTGCAAGATAAAGCAGTACATTTCACTGAGGAATGAAAACCATAACTGAAATTTGGCCCTTTGCTTCTTGATATTATGAGAGTAGGGTGATTTCAGGACTAAAACTACCAAGCTCATCATCTTGAATTATTATTTCTGCTGGAGGAAGGAGGAGGCAACTTCCAGAGCAGTAGGGAATTTTTCTGAGACTGCTTCACATCACATCATCATGGGTGTAGAGCACAACTCCTGTCAGCACATACTATAGTTGTACAGAAAACACAGGAGCTTCTTTTCTTCCTGACCGTTAGTCAAATCCCGACATTGTGCAGATAGAGAAATTATTCTTTAGCTTGAAAGATATAGTCTTTAAAACAGGAGTTCAAGGTAGCCATCAGTTTTTTCATCTGTTTCTAAGCAGGCACCAAACTGTCCACACAGCCAGAAAGTTTAATCAGCCTAAGGACACTCTTCATGGCACCTGGTTAGGAACCAAAGTGTTGCCAGCTCCCAATAACTGCAGGGTCTCACAAGGTTCAGTGCCCTCCTTAGCAGGTGTGAGCTACAGAATGAGGCATTTACATCACAATCCCAGCCCTTAAAGTAATGCCTCTGGCTCTCATGACTGCCAAGATGTCCTTCAAAAGTCTTAATGGTTCACAGAATAGAAGACAACTAAAAATAACAATTTCTTATCTAATTTTTAAGTAAGCCTCATGTTCTTTGGGTAGCTGGTGATTCTGTTAGTGACAGTGTCCAGTTTACAGGTTCCAAGACAGCAAATCACTGCCTTCTGCACATCCCATCTATAAATGTTTGAAGGTACTCCAATTCTTTTAACAGTAGGATAACATAGCATGAGGGATTATTTCATGACTACTTCAAAATCAATGTTTAAAACTTATCTTTCACTTTTCAGCAGAGCTGGAAGAAAAATAAACCTGAGAACCTGTCCACTCAAAATACACACTTCACAGCTCAACCTGGCAGCTTCTTTCCCCTGAGTCAGCAGGGAAGTGAAGGAAACTAAACAGCTTCCCCCTAAAAGCTTCAGAGGTTAACTTCCCTCAGCTGATACCCTACCAATTCATACGAGTTGAGCACAGAAAGTAGAAGGCTGTCAGGAGATCAACACTTTTTAAATTAAAATGCTAACATTTCCAGTCCTTTTAACCTCATTTTAGCAAGTTGATGGGTTTGTTTGTTCCTTTTCACTCTGTCAGTGGTTCTTTTTAGAACAATCCTATTTGACATTGACATAAATGTTACCATGTGCGCCAGGCAGTTTGAAGGTGTTCCTTAAGGAAGAGAAAGACAAAGTAACTGAAGGAAGACCAGAGAAAGAAACTTTGGAAAACAACATGTGGTATAGTTTAAGATTAGTGCTTTGCTGTAAAGGAGGATGCAATAGTTGACAGAAAAAAAAAAAAAAAAAAAGTATGCTTTGTACAGTACTTATTTGTCTACAGACAATAAAATTTTCATTAAAAATATTTTAATGAAATGTCATAGTGTTCTGTTAACATAGGAAGGTACATGCAAACAAGGCTGTTCATTAGCACAATCCTAGAAGTGATGAAATGTGATAAATTATAAGGAGACACAGTAATTGCACACAGGTATTCATAAGAATATCTCATGAAATTTTCAAGTTACAAATGACAAAAACATCAAAAATAAATGTGTTTCATTTGCGATAGAAAAAGGACAATCCAAACCCAAAGCAGATTAGCCTTACATTTTCAAAATGAAAAAAAAAAAAGCAACCAAACCTGTTGGAATTGTTGATGATGTAGGAATGAAGAGCACCAGGAAGCAGTTAATTACCCAGTTTAGAGTGCATTTCATATACTTTTCATTGCATTAACCATTATTTTGCCATTTTTTTTTCCTAGTAGCCTTTCCTTAAATCCACCCAAAGCCACTGGATGTCTCAATGAGCAAAGACACAGGAATGGAGACTCAAGACTTGGATCACAGCCAGAAAAGAAAAGCTGCTGCCATATGTTAAATGCACGGGAACGTGTCACATCAGAACTGAATTCAAACTTCCCCAGTGTCTGCAATTTCACTTTTAGAAGTGTGGCCTGATATGAAAAGACATTTTAATATAACTTTCAGTAATTTTATAATGCTATCTAAACAATGATTTTACAGCAGACACCACTCATTAGTGATGCACAGAAATTTATTTATACTCGTATTAAAAAGCAAGGTCAATGGAAGAACATCAATACAAGCTCAAAGAAAAATGCAATGCTCTCTGCTATAAGATGAAAAAACGGAGGGTGGGGTATTGGGGAGAGCAAATAAAGGGAAAGAAAACCAAAATGGTCTTAAATTAAAAAACCACTGTAAAAGTCAGCAAAATGTATTGTCTCCAGAAATGAGGAAAAAAAGAAGTGCTAGAAACTCCATAAAATAGTCTGAAAGATTTTGATACTAATTTACATAAGGAACATGGAAGCTAGTGACAAAATAGTGGGTTATCAATACAAAACAGAGGTGTGGGAATGCACAGGAAAACTGATAAAAAGACCTCTGGCTATTCCCAGGCTGGTTAGCTAGCATATAATGAAGCAACTTTCCATGAGCCTGGAAAGGGGAAAGAGCCATGTCAGGGGAAATAAAAACACCCCAACCAAACATATAGTGGCTAGCTACACTGCTAAACTCCAGATAATGCCTCTGTGCAATTCTTTCACTAAAAAGAAAATAAGGAACAGGCACTTGCTCACTTAAGAAGGCCAATTCTGATGCCATTACCTGTTGAATAAGGGCTTAGTTCTTCCCCTTAAGGAAAAGTCCAACAAAAAAGAAATACTGAAGACTTAATGAGGATAAACATTATTTTTCATCTGCTGCTCTACTGTCATACAAATCCTCTACAAAATCTCCAGTCATTAACAAACAGAAAAAGCAAATTACTGGAAGTTAAACCAAAGGTCAGCTGTCTGCACCAAGCCAAAAGTCAGCCCCAATGAGCAGGTCCTCAAAGGAACCAACCTCTGTGAAAGGAAGCTGGCTGGCTTTGCATAGCCAGAGAGTTCTGGGAAAATGCACCAGCTACAAAATCCAAAGGATGAAACTTCTAAGACCATAAAAATATTTCAGCATTCCATGAAGGAAATGTAACAATGTTGCATTTTATGTAATGTGGTAATTATTTTTTGTATTATATTATGACAGCATGGTTAACAAAAGAAAAACATTTTTTGTCTTTTCATTCATGGAGAATTTGAAAACGAATCAACAGGAAACCAAACCAAAAAGCAAAGAAAAACTGAAGGCTTAAACCCTTTAAAAATATATCAAAACCTGAGGTAGACTGCAAATAATATGGCTGATTCTCCCTTAGAATTAAAATTGCTCTAGAAACAGTACACTGCTACTATTGCTGCTTCTTTATAGGTTGCTTTTTAAGGGGGAGTGAACTTCACAAATATTCTAAGTCAGGAGTAAATTTCCAACTATTTAGGATAAAACTGACCCACAGTAACTTGTGTTTTTCCTCTTGCTCCATGACAACATGATATGGAATGACTGTTGGAATTTGGTTCCAATGGAAAGGTGAACACACCTTGGCTGGTTTTTAGGCTGTGACAGGCAGCACTCTAACCCCGACAGGATGGACTGGCATGGATTCACCTTGTCAGGCTTACAGGGACTCACACGCCTTGTGGGTGGCAATGTTTTGGAAAATGGATGTGCTTTGTTATGGACTAAATTTTTACAAAATTTCACTACTCCCCATCAAGCCATGCCAACCTGAATGTTTTTTACATTCAACCCATCTTCCCTATCACCTCTTTTCTATTCAATTTATTTGTCCCAGCAGGCTTTTCCAACCATTACTCATTTCCCCCCTTCTCATGCACAACACCTAACTTGCTCTGCACAGTAACACAATAAAAACCCTTCACTGTGAAGCAAGAGATTTCAAATATCTTAATGGAGAATGATAGTGGGAAGAGAACTGTATGGATGGGATCCTCAAGAGAAGCAGCATTTCTAGGAAGAGCAGTGAATCCATGATTATTAGGGGGGAGGCTGCCTAGCAGACAGCATGCTGGCCCCTGCAGCCACTGCTTAAATTTGGCATTTTATTACTTAGCAGAACACACTTGGCATGTGTGACTAAGAACAGTGTATTGCCACTGGAAATATTTCTGTATCAGCTTCAACTAATGATGGAACACTGGCTTTCTACAGAGTTTGCAAATGGAAAGAACAACATTAATTTTTGCTGGATCTTTCTATCTTTCTACCTTTTCTGTAGAAATTCATCTGCAAGGAGAATAAGACAAAGTAAACTGTAAATGTTGCATCAAATTCTCAAGTTCTGTCACTGGTGACCAGCAGTTGGAATCAGAAAAAAAATTATTCCATGCAGCACTGAAGCACCTTACATCAAGAAAAACAATTTGAAACTCAAGAATTTGCAGAAACTCTGTTGTCTGGGACATGTCTTTTTTGTTCTTTATAAAATCCAGAATGATGACAGGCCATTTTTATTAGTCCCTGAGTCATAACTTTTAGGCATGAAGACCAGAATTGAAAGTTATTTTCAGTTAATTTTGAACAGCTGTTGGTAGACAAGTGCATGAATTCTGGAATTACTGGGAAAAAAAATCTGGTATGAGAGCTACAGGGTGACTCGAGACTGAAAACAGAAGGAAATGGTGTTTTGTTTCCCTAGAATCAATCACTGTGGATTGCCTGACAAAATTCTCTGGCACTAGAACAGAACACAATAAAACAGATCTATTAACAAGCCTGGGAAGCACAGCTGGGGTACTCCATTTTCCTCATAGAGGGAAAGGGTCTCCAAATCCTTTTCCTATAAGGTGTAAGAGGTTCACACCATCACAGAGATGTAAAAAAAAAAAAAAAAAAAAAAAAAAAAAAAAAAAAAGGAAATAAAAATGGTTACCAGAACACAGAGAGAAGATTTCATACTAATTCTTGTAAAAAAAGTATGAAAAGATGCACCTGGACCCTCCAGAAGCACCTCCAGTTCTGCTGGTGTGGGCCAGTGGAGCTTTCCCAGGCTTGTCCCCAGTCAGCAACTTGAGAGCACAGCAGGCATTCCTAATGTGGCTCTCTCCTTCCCTGTGTTGCAGGCCATGCACATGAGCACCAGACTCCAGGAATTCTGCCTGGGCTGCTGTTCCCCACCACTGGGGATAAGCACACTCTGCAAGGTGTCTACTTGAGACAGTCAGAGCTGGAAATTTAAGTTCCCTTTCCAATAGAAAACATGCGTGGGAAGAAAAATCAAGTGGCACTTTGCAAGCTGATTGGGCCAATTACAATTCAGCTGCATGAAGTTCCCACTGAAACAGTTGGCTCGTAATTATTTGAGTGCAAGACAGGATCTGGCACTGAAGAGAGAGAAAAGATAAAGTCTATCATGCTTAATGAAGTCTATCTTCCAAAAAGAAGATGGGACAGAGAAACGCCTCCCAAGAAACTGCCAAACCTGGGCATCAAAGAACATGTACTTTTGCTTCCATGCCAAGAGTGCTGGAAAAGTTTTAAAAAGTCATTTGCTAGGTCCAGAGCAGAGCTAGACACAAGTTACAAACGAGGTGAAATGGTGAACAGGTGACCAATTTACTACTCCTTAACAAATTACCAAACAGCCGAGGAACTGACTGCACAAATGTTCTTAGCTTGTGGAAAATATAAAATAAAAAATACATTGGCTTCAATACTAGGAGCAAAGTGTTATTGTGTGTTTTCCTCTGTCATCTCTGGTTCTTCCCAAGTGGCAATCCCCTCTCATCAGACTCTGCCCCAAGAGGCCCTATGGACTGCTTGTCCTTGCAGACCATTTCCCACAGCCCAGCAGGTACCATACCAGCAGTCTGCACACCCCAGTTTCATACCTCTGGGTCTAGATGCAGCACGGAATTGCCAATTAAATTAGTGAAAGTAATTTCAAAAAGCCACATGGTGAAAGAAGCCCCATCAAAACATTAAATCCTTTCTAGCTAAAACCCAAGGGCCATATCTTTAAAAAGCAAAAAAAGTGAAGAAACACAGCATCATCTGGTAAGAGTTAGTAGATCTTAGGACCTACTGCTTTGGAAAACTTCATGGAAAAACCACAAAACTAGACTAAGGTGAGATACATTATGAAGAAAAAAGAGAAAGGAGTTACCAATAAAAGAATCTTTACTAACACACAGAGGCCATATCCAAAGATAGCAGCAGACAGGGATGTTCAACCAGTTTCTTTTTCCTAGGGTGTTTTAAAGACTTATGAATTAGAGGCATAGTACACTGGTAAAGACACTTAAAGTATTACATGAAGGCATCAAATCATTATTAATCAGCTAAGAATGTGTGAATTACATTAAACTTCCATCATCCTGTATGCATCCAGTCTGTTCTCATTATCCTGTATGCTCTGAAATGTATGGTTATGTTAATCTCTGATGCTGTAAACATTCCTGGTTGTAATTAGTAACTCCTGTGACATTCAGACTGCAGTTCTACAAGCAATAAAATTCTCCAAGGGTTTAATAAACAGACCTTTTTGTAATCTTACTTTGTGCTTGTGAAACTCTTTGGGAAACTTCATGTGTTGGAAAACAATCTCTCCTCCATCTTCTTTCTGCATGCAGTACCTCTGTTTACAGAATGTTTTATAATTCTCTTTTCTGTGCACTCACAGATTTCTGCCATTGACTTGCCCAAGTCCCTGTTCATCACAGAATGCTTTTGACTGTGAGGGACAGCTGAAAACTCAAGCTTCCCACTGAATGTGAAGACAACCTGAAACTCTCTAAAGACTTATCTAAAGTGTAACCATAAATATTCATAAAGAAACCATTGCTCTAAATTCAAGTGTTGATTTTGAAGCTCAGCTGACAACAGTTTGAATGCAACATGGGTGATTTCACAATTATATGGTATAAGCAAAACCAATTAACTAAACTATTCCAGGATTCCAGTGACAATAGATCTACTAAATTCTATTCTACTCCCAAGGACTTTGCCTTCTTCTGACAACATCTGCAGGAAGCCTGTATACTTTCATTACTTAAAAAAAAATCAGTACAGCACACACTTGTTTAATTTCCAATCGAAGTAAAAATTCTTTTGATTATGTTTATTTTATTTTCCATTTGAGAGTGAAAATAAGTAGTGGGTTTTTAAAATTTTTAAAATTTTTCTAAAATTTATTACCTGAAGCTCCTGGGGAAAACTAAAATAAACTAGAACATTAATGAAAAAACTATCATTTGATTGTCAGAATCTGTGTTCACAATTGCAGAGTGTAGTTGTAATTTATGGAGGAATACACAAAACAATATAAATATTACATTTATACTTTAAAAATAGGTCAAAAAGTGTTTGTCAAGTATAGCCTGACAAAGGAATAATATGAATTCATGTCAGCTATAACAACTGTCCCAAAAATACACAAAATACTGCTTAAGGCTGTAAAATGCACAACAAAATTCTCTATCTTCCTTATCAGTTAACTGACTTGAAATATAATTCATATTTCAATGTGGCATAGGAAGCAGGGAGAGGGAGAAGGCAGTGAAATTCTGACTTATCCATGTCTTAAGTGATTTCTGTTTTTAACTAAGGAGTTTTGAGATTAAAAGAAAAATTAGCAATGTTAAGTTTCCTTTGTTTAGAAAGCAGAAAGCCTTGATTCACTAAACCCCTAATCCAAAAAAAAGTAAAATACTACTAAGATGTAGAATGATACGGTCAGAGACCACTAGGGAGCTCCTGTAAAGAAATCTTTTAAAAAGAAGAGAAAAGAGCAAACAAAAATCTCAAAAATAAGTTATCAAACATCTTTCAAGAGCTGTGGCACAAGATCAGCACTTTGGAGCTCCCCTTTCTAATCTCTCCAGGCACCTCTGCACTAACAAAGCCAGCAGCACCACATCCATATTCATCACAGCCTCTTGCTCTGCATCAGGCAACTTCATTCACATTTAATATACTGAAATCAAAGGCAAATCCCCAGATTTTATGCTCATTTAGAGAATAAAAAAAGTCTTTAGGAGGCATTCTAGGCAGTTCCCAGTTCCTGTGCTGATGAGACTTATGAAATAATTCAGATTTGTCATTGTAGATTGTATCGCATACAAACATGGATGAGGATGGAAAAAGCCAAAACCTCTCCACTGGTCTTGCTGGGATTTTCTCAGATCACTCTGAAAATCAGAGATCAGTCTCTCTCACACAGAACATCATATCCTGGGATTAAGAGCAGACACAAAAAGTGAGGATATCACTATCCAGCTATCATTTTTGAAAAACTATTAATTCATTAAGTTGGGTGTCCTCAGTTTCCCTCACACTTGATATCCTAAATAACCTTTGTAAACATGTAAACCAGTACCAGAATCTGGATTAGTCACACAGGAGCTGTGTTTGAAGATCTTCTCAGCAATGTGCTGCTCACAGTCCTGGTTAAGCCATCCCTCCAAGGCTGCAGCTAAAAGAGGCAAAGCTCTGCTGCAATGCTGGCTCTGGTCAGCTGTTCCTGGTTGTCAAACTTCTCTTCCAAGTGAAGGCAATGGAAAGCCAACTCATTGTTTAAGATCTTGTGATTTTCAGGTTACAATTGCAATGTTTAACACACTTGGGTTTGAAGCTACTGATGCTGAAAAAATCATTGACTTTGCATGCAATAAGAGCAAAGCAGAAATTACACGTATTAGTGATGACATAGCTTAACATCCCATATCAGAACATTAGGTTCCCTGGGTTCAAAATTTTCTTTTAATTTAATATTCTTTCCATGCTTGCACAGCCAAAGAGCTTGTTGAAAACTGCTTTAATAAAATTACCCAGATACAGACTCTGCCTGTAGTACAATTCCATGAAAACAGAAGCTAATAATGGAAACACTGGCAGAAGTTGAACTATCAGTCATAAACAGAAGTGTAATCACTCCATGTGGCTATCAGAAATGCTGCAGATCCATGCAATAGCTCTTAACACCTTCGGACACACATTTCACACCCCAGTATTACTTCTTTAACTGTTTGCCCTTCACTGCCTTCCCCAGCCTGCTTCCTTACCCCCATAAAAGACAAAACCCACAACAAAAACAACCAACACCAAGAAATAGATGCAGCACAGCCCTAAAACCAGGGATCTGTAGACCATTTGCAAGGAGGTATTTACCCATCAAAAAAGCAGATCTAAACCAGAGACACTCAATTTACATGACCAGCTCAGAGCTCAGATAAACCCAATATTCAGATGTCAGGCAAAGGAGCTATGGTCTTTGAAAAAGAGCCCAAATTGGATTTAAAAGAGTAAACAGAGAGATTTAATTATTGAAATGTGAACATGGATCTGACTGGCTGCAGATAAGAAAGCAACACTGCAAAAAGTTGTTCACAAAAATCAACCTTTCTGCACAGTCTCATTTCTCAGGGCTGATTCCTGCCATTATGAGACATCATTCCCCACACACCCAATTGCTTCTCTCAAAGCAAAAATTAACTTCCCAGAGAAAGAATCCATAAGAACCACACATCATGGGCCTGGCAAGAAAGAGGTTGGAGTCCAAAGCTTACTCTAATCAGGTTAACTAAGCCTCTATGCTGAGCATCTCTTTTGATACTCCACGGAAACTTTTCTTCACTTTTCAGTTTACAGACATTTCAGAGATTAAACAAAAAGCCTTTACATCATATCTTACCAAGGTAAATCAATTACCAATCAAACTTTCAAATTTAAAAATTAAATTTTTAAATGTAAAAAAAGAAAATATACATAGGTAGAGTTTCTCTTCCATGTTAAATTGCCTTCTCTAAAGAGGACTGGTCACAATTATCCTCAAATTTCTAATTCCATATAATAAATAAAACTCCTAGAATCAGTTAGCTACCTGAGGTTCCATTTCAAACTTTGTTTTTATAAATTGCACCTTCCATATTTACAGAAGTAGAACAGAGAAAAAATGTCACAGGTCCTTTAAATTTACAAGAGAAATAAGAAAGGACGATTCTAATTTTATCCTGCGTGCCAACATACAGCTGCAGGTTTGCAGTTGTGGAACCTGGCAATCAGGTCTGTGATGACCATCTCTCCTCATGCTGCCAAGACAGAGCTGTACTCTGTGATGTACATTTGTGACTTGCTCATGGAAAATGGAGAGTTGCAAAGGCAAAAGAACTGACTGAACTGCCAGCTGGCAGGAAAGCAGTGGGCTTTCTTCTGGTACCAAGCCAAAAGAAGATTTGCAAACATCTGGCCAGTTGAATCCATCCCACAGTAATTATGGTGCCTCATCTTTCACCCATGACTTGAAGGAAACATTCATTGCACTGGGAGGCTTTGAACCTCCTGAAGACACGGGATCTACACCAACTCTAACAGGGAAAGGATTTTATCACTCATCTTCTGGAATACAGTACTTGATAGAATTTACTGCATAAACCCCTCTAAACTGGAGTGTGATTATTAGACAGACAAAATACAGGAGTAGATATTTGTTTTCAGAAACACCATAACCAATACAAGCTCCGCTGGCTGCATGTATTTTTTAACTCTACTCATCTGAGTTAAAACAGGCACCAGTGCTCTGGTCATCCCTGGATTTTCCAAGCCAGTTGGTGCATGAGGAGTGCAGTGGGAATTAAAATATTATGTCAATCACACACAGAAAAGTCAAAATCAGCTTCAATTTCCTGGCATCAGTGGTAAAGAAAAAGGAAGATGCTCCCCAAGAGTTCATCTTTCCTTGATTTAAATCTCCTCATAACTCCATTAATGATGAATCTTAAATCTTGTTTGCTCACTTTCAAATTGATATTTTGCCTAGAAAAAGTGCTAGAGAATTTTTATTTAATGCAATTAATATAATATTTTTCCTAAGACTAATACTAAAAACTGATACTAATTGGTTTTGGCTAACTGGGTGGTATTTCCAATGCATGAAGTATATGGAAAAGAAGGGTAATTACAAACAAGATTTTGAGAATTTATTAAAATCCACACAAATCAACAATCAAAATGACAGTCACTGGTTATATGTAAGATTAAGACTTTTATGATAGGTTATGATAGGAAAACTCATTAGGCTAGTGGATCAGCTTTCAAATAATTTATCTTTATCCTCAATCTAAACTCCAATATAATTTATTTTTATTTTGCATTTTTTCGGTTTTCTCCAAAGCCAGACTATTACATTGCCATCTGGCCAACAGCTCATTCACAGACACTGTTATTGATTTCCCTTTAAGCAGCTACCTTCTAAAATGAAAATAACTGATTTTTTTTCCTTATCTCTGACCTGGTAAAAAAAAAATCCCTTGGAATAACTAAATAAAACTTTCAGTCAAGATGAAAAATACTTAGAAATGCACCTGCAATTGGTGAAGAGAATGAAGAAATGCTTCAACAATCAGAACCTTCTCTCCATCAAAGAACTCTATTATCTCTATTAAGTACTTTTTTCGGAGAAGGGAAACTATATTAGAAAAACCAACCAACACAAATTTCAGCTGAAGCTTTACTCATTACTTTTGGTTTAATTTATTCTCCCATCTGTGGGTGGCAATTAGCAGCTCTCCATCACAGAGGAATGTGAACTTGTCCCCATCCTCAGGAGAATATAAATTTCTTCCTCCTGGCAAAGGCCTGCCATATTCTACAGCAACATGCTGCCACACAAATGAGGCAATCAATTACCCTTTGTAAACAGTACTTACTAAATCTTACAGGGTTTTTTCTTACCAAAAAAAGGGCACCTTGATACCTCATTGGGTTTATATGACATCATAATTAAGCTGGGTCATCTAACACTAGACTAATAGTATTTGACACACCCAGAGCTCCGTGGGAGAAAATATCTGGGGACTAAACAATTACTGCAATTAACTTCATGCTTTCTAAGCCCCAGGGCTGGCCATCCCCCCAATATTAGCATCAAACAAATCAGCTGCCAGTCCTGCTGTGCCTTCAGTGCATGACAAGAGCACCTGGTACTGCAGGACCAGTCTGGCACTGCCAGCACAGCTCTGCCCAGCACCAGCCAGAGCCACCTCTTGCCTGTTGGTTCTGTGCCTGAAAACCAGGCAGTGAGGGAGGATTTTAAGCCTGCCTTAGGTACCTATCCCATAGCATGTTTATTAGACTGATAAGATTCCTCTTCTCTTAGAAATTTCAACCTAACATGAAAAGATTTGTGGAAACACTTCACCTCAGGAACTGGTTTAATGAGAAACTGAGGACATTTCCCACTTCTCACATTGCTCTCATACCTGCCCTGTATAAATAAAAATCACCATAAATAGTTCTTCCTGAAACAGAATTAAAACTTAAAAGTTAAGCTTTGATGTTAAATAAAAAGGCATCTGTTTCACTTGACATACTGCAATTTGCTCCACTAACAGTGAATAATACAAGAAGAAATGAGCCCCCACAGGTATCTTTTGCAATGTTATAGCATGAATGTTTTAAAACTCTACAGAATAGGTTAAAAGGGTATATAGGAGATAGTCAAACAACATCTGGTCATAGCTGACACTTTTTAGATCTAATGTTCTAAGAATAAAAGAACCAGAAATTAAACAGAAAAAAAATCTAAAAAATAAAAGAAGAAACAGAAAACATTACAATATTCTTGGCATACTCATTTGAAGTACTGACTAAATGAGAAATTCTGAAGCAAAATAGTCAAATTCATTAGCCACACTTAAAGTTATCCAATCATTTTAGAAATATTTACTCTAATTGACATTAACAGTGAATTAATTGTGGTTACATAACCGAATTATTGCAAAATTAAGTTCCTTTGAAGAAACACAGATAAGTAAAACTTGTTTTCTAAAATTGGTTTTCTTATTGGGAAATGAATTAATTATAAGACAATCATATCTAGGCATCAAAGCAATGTAGTTATATATATATTTGCAATGTTCTATTTATGGAGGAAAAGCATTAAGGCATTAGTTGTTATCAGTAATAAACTCAAAATTGATTTTTCTATTAAGTACAGAAGAATCAAAGCAGACAAAAAAAATCAAAACTGTGTAATGAATATGCATGATTTAATATTGTCTTGCTATTAAAGCACAGTTTTTAAATAAGCTACTACTACTCCAGAAAATGACCAAGTTTGTCACTGATTGGAACCTTGTCCTGGCACACAACCGTGACACTTCTTAACAGCCCAGCCCATCTATACTGGCACGGTCCAATTTTGACATTTATCTGCCATGCCTTGCACTCTGCACTGGAGGCACCACATAGTCCAACAGCTCTGATCTCTGACTCCAGTGTTTCCCAAGGCCACAGCTGCTAAATTACACTGAAATTGGTACATATGGAAAAACTACCCCAAGCTGTACCCTATTTTATATCCACCACTAAAAAGTTAAGACGCCCATCAGCAGGAGAATTATGCTGTTTAATTTAACACCTGACAGTTTACTAGTTTCACACATTAAACTTACTGCCTCCTTTTATGGCACTGCTGTTGAAACTGAACAGATCAACTTCCTTCTAATTGTTATTACCAAATTGTACTTGGTATGGGGAGTCACACAGGACCATTCATTGTCTGATTATGCTGAATTTCTTAATCAGCAATAAATGCAGCATTTTTTGGACTACAGACCCATATAATCTCCATTCTCTTCAAACAAATGTCAACTTCAAGTTATTGATTTTCTGAACTGCTTTTTCTGTAACACTTGGCTTCTATCAGTGAGACAAGCCCCACATTTGTATATTCACTTTTCACGAAAGCAGGAGCTGAGGTACAGCCCAAAATCTACAAACAAAGAGAGCAGTGAAAATTTACAGAGCCCCAGGCTCCCTTGGGTGGCTGCTGTTATGGGTCAAGTTGCTCAAAGGCACTGCTATTTCTCACCAGATACTTTCAGTTTTAAAAATCCTCTGTCCAGCCTCATGGCAAAAGGGCCCTAATGACAGACCAGATACTGCCAAGAGATCAAACCCTACGGTCATATTTGTGCTTCAGAGAGGCAAGTAAAAATATCTTGGACACTCTACGATTTTACTGTGCCTTGAGATCTTTAGTATTTTTCATCTTTATTTAAAAAGAAAAATACTGTGAGAGACTCAGCATTTCCATCTTAAATACCTTGAAGGTTTTTGCTCTTGGAAAAATTAAGGTACTGATTAAGCAGCAACCTATATTATTTCCATTTTTTGCAGTTAGCAATAGAGACCTTAAGTATCCTCTAAAATGGATACATTTGGTCATTGAAATAACCACTAAGGCAACTGCGGCTTTCACTGAATTTTCTACAATTTATTAGAAAACAAATTATTATTTACAGTTTGTTTTAATCAGCAGTGGCAGTGTTAACATCTGCACCACAGCAATCTTAATCAGGAAATGCCACACTTAATTCTGTCAGTATGCAGAACTCTCTCCCCTAAAAGCTCTTCAGTATTTAGGTATCTTGGTGCTGTAATTTAGTGTTCAACTGGCTGTAATTAATCAAATTGTGATGTAATAAAATCACATGGATGTTTCCATTCAAAATGGTCAAACAATAAGCCAATGAACCACAACCTGTCTAGAAATGTTTACAGACCCCACTTAACTTACTGACATTTTGAAATGCCACATCCTGCAAATTTACACTGGTTCAGGCAATGAATTTTCTTGCATATAAGAGACCACCAAGCCGGGCTGCTCTGACAGCTCAGTACCTGCAGTAAAAGCAGCAACCCCACAAAGCTGCACTTGCTCATTTACAGAACACATTTGATCAGATTCCAGATGGTTAAAAGTGTTAGAAATATAAGTGCTGGATTTGTTGATATGAATAAACTCAGCAGGGTGTGAGTTTACCACCCCAGATTTCTGCAGGTCTCTCAGTCCTCAGGTGAGCTGAAGGAAGAGCAGTCCCCTCCTTGGCTGACAGGGACACACTTCCTGATGCTGCAGCTGCAGGTGCCCCACCACAAGAGCACATCTGCCAACCTTTGTGAATCAGATTCACATCTGGGGCTTAAAACACAGACATGTACTGACACACTACTTACCTTTAAACTCCTAACTAAAGCGGTTGAACATCAATTACAGAGTTTTCTATAGAGCAATCCATAATATCAAAATGCTGCATCAGCTTCTGAAAGCATCAGTCTGTTTAGAGCCAGCAAACCCAAGATTTTCATTTAGGGACCATTGCTCATTATGTAAACTTAGTTAAAAATTGTAGAGAATCAAACGACCTAAAATTTATTTCCTAAACCAAGCAAGGCCAGCTCTTTGTAGAATCATTTTGCCAGTATGACAATTCTACCTTTTTGTTCTGCTTGATTGTGCCTAGGTAATCACAGCCATGAACTATTTTCAGGTGCAGCCCTTTAGCCAGCACAGTGCATACACTTCCTCTCTCCAGAAAAATCAGCTGGATTGGCAACAGGCAGTTTGGCTAATGGAATTACCATGTTGTCCAATGATTCTGCATGCACAGAAAAGAGAGTTAAAAACTCCCCTTCCCTGGCCCACCACAGCTCTCCAAGAAAGTTCTGCAGCAAAGCAAAATTCACATTCAGTAGGTAAAAATGAAACCCTTTCTGATAGTGGTATTTTTTTTTTCCAGCAAATTTGACAAATTGTGGTCTATTCCATTAAAGGTTTACAATTCCTTCAGATATGGCAGGGGACGAGACAGAGGATTTCCAGACTCCATGGGTAATGTTTTCATGTTTTATGTGTTTTGTAGGCTTTTGTTACCATTTGTGCATATTCTAATTTCTGTACAACTTGACACTGGTGCCATAGCAGTTTGGTTCTAAATGTAGCTTCTTAATAACACTTAACTCCAAAACATGCAAGATCTAAATAATTTTTATTTGGCAAACTCTGTTAAATTCCCTGAGTTAGAGCTAGATGTCATGGACCAACCTTTTCCATCTAAAAGGGCTGTTCTGGTTTCCTTCTTCTGCATCTTGGTTAGGGAAGAAGTTCAAGCTTTAACTTATGCCTCACCTGTGAATAACATTTAAATATACTGGCATTGCCATCTACATTATCTTGAAGAGTGACATTTCCAGAAAAAAGTGCTAATAATTAAAATTATATATTCATCATCCTGGATACCACAACTAAACATAGCACCATAGATTCAAATGATCTTTGAAAACTGAGACAGGACGAGCCATAGACTAAATAATCTATAGGTATTGACTTCTCCACCTACATGAGCAGGGTGGAAACCACATCATGTCATTATGTAAACCATCACTGGACTACTTCCAAGGTTATATCCTTCACAGCTGTGAACAAGCAAAGAGCAATAGGAAAACACACAAAAACCTCCCACAAGGCAAAGCAGAATCTGATTTGCATCAACCGAGGTACAAAGGACCATATCTTCAGGCTTGCCAGTATTAATTACAAATCAACTTACAAACACCAAGTCTGATGAAAGTCATTCCAGTTACATGCTCATGAACACAGAGTATTTGCAGAGAAAATAAATCTCCAGAAATCCTATCACTGACAGAGTCATTTATTCTCTGCAGAGGAAGGCAGTGCCACTTCTCTTACAAGGCTGGAATTAATGCAGGCAAGCAGAAAAGAAAACTGCAGGTATTTCTGCTTTTTAGAACATTTAAAGTTCCTTCCACTAACCTGTAATTTTTAAAGAAGCTATTCACAGTCCTCGAGGATAAACACTTCACTGTGAAGTCCTCCTGAACAATCAAAGACATAAAGGCTACAGTTCACTGGAAAGCATCAGTCCTAATGCTACAGTCATGATGCTGCCTTCCAGATCCAGGCCCACAGTATTGTACAGAGAAGGCATATCTAGTACAGCTGTAATTCCTTCTACTCCAGCATGCAGGAGATATCAAACCCTTTCTCTTTTTCCTGCATCCTTTGATTAAAGGTCGTTTATAAATCTTGAAATTTCTACCAGAGCATGTTTCTAAATAAAGTGTTTCTAAATAAAGTTCTACTTGAGAATAAATAAGTACTTCAAATATTTTCTGGAGTATGACTTCAAGTTGTCAATCAGTTTCTAGTTCATCTGAGGTAAACAATCTATTAGAAACACATTGGATTTTTGTCTTGCAAACATTTAAGTCTGCACATTGAGGCTTTTCTTCTGTTTCTGCAGATATTTGGTGTCTGCCAGCTAAACCTACAACCAAGGTTGTACAATTTCATGATTGAGTTTGTGGGGAGAGAGTTCAGAGAACAAAATCCACATTGTTTCTAGCAGAAAGCCATTTCCCCATTACCTTTGATCACATCTGAGCCGGTTACAGTGCTCTTTACCAGATAGAATCAATTGCTTTGTGGCATCAATTGCTTTGTGGATGGACAGGTTTGCAAACAGAAAGCCCAAGTTATAGCTAGAAAACACATCTACCCTAAAGGAGCAGTTTCTCTCCTTGTGACTCATCACAGCAGTCACAAAGGAGCAGAACTCCTCCTAACTCTAGAGAAAGCTTTTTTTCAAGGAAGCAAGCATAGATCATGTCACCCTGACCCAACAATGGCTGAAAATTGCTATGCTTCTGATAACCCAGAGGATAAGGGAAAAAACATAGCCAGTTACTGAAATTCCCTTGCAAAAAAACCCCACAAGCAGAAGCTAGCCTGGTTTTGAGGAATTGCCTCCATTTCTGCAGATATGATTTTGTGGCCAAAATTATTTGCAAGTGTAAATTATGGGCCCAGTCCAATACCTACTGAGACCACCAGAAGAAGGTCCTATTGATTTCAGCAGGGCTGAAATAAAGCCTACATATCAAAGTGCAGCTTTTCAACAACAACAACAACAAATTTCTGGATAAGTGCTGTTTGGACCTGGAAACAATTGTGGTTAAAATTCCAAGTCCTCAATGTAAGAGGCAAAATTGAGTTACATATAAAAGTCAGGATCAATAGCTGTCAACCCCCTGGGCTGCAGGGCTTTATTACTGTTGTGAAAAAAACTGATTTTGTATTGGCCACGTAATTATTTATAACATTTTACCACTTACCCTCTGTATTTATGCCCACCTATAAGTAACTTCAACAAATGGAGAAAAGCCAAGGTGGGTATTTCACACCTTAACGATGTTTGTAGTGGCACCTTGGATGCACCTATTTTAGCAGGCATAAAGCAAATTATTGCACACTCACAACTAATTTCATACAAATACAGCCAAGAACTTCAACTAGCACCTAAAGGCAGCTCACTATCTTTAACTGCTTGCTGTGAAACAGAGATATCTTGAGTTCCTTCATACGTGGAAGTGATAGTTTAGAAGTAATAAATATTCATGTTTTAG
The DNA here is from genome assembly GCA_027886175.1 of Phylloscopus collybita. Lineage (NCBI taxonomy): Eukaryota > Metazoa > Chordata > Aves > Passeriformes > Phylloscopidae > Phylloscopus > Phylloscopus collybita. The sequence continues at coordinate 19,064,702 of JAJNNQ010000003.1, read as the reverse complement.
TCTGGCTTACTTGGAGGACCTAGATGAGCTTAGTGACTTTTCTGTGTAACAACTTCATATTAAGGAAAACTTCACCCTAGTGGCTGTATTTGTTTAAGTCCACTAATGGCCTCTGTTTATGCTGAATGTGAATATCAAAAGACTTCATTTTAAAGTGAATTAACTGAACATGGAAATTCTTGAAGTCTGTCATGTATATGTACTAAGCAAAGTAAAAAGGATACTGATATGGTAACTGAAGAATTCTGGTAAGTTTTCACATGACTTAGAAAAATGAGATTTGATGGACAAGTCTGCATGTCAAAAATATGTTTTGGTGAGTAAATATCATACAAGTGATTTTGTAAAGCCTGTAATACTTGGGGTCAAATTGTACCATTGGAAAAGAACACACCCAGATGAGTATAAACATCTTTGAGTCTTCCCCCAAGTAATTGGGATAACCTCAAACTCCCAGTGAAATTTTTAAAAGTGACAAGAACAGGCCCAGAAGAAAAGAAATTAACTAGGCTTCACAGAAAGTATCATCTGTGCACTAAAAAAGAAAAGGCCAAAATCATAAATTACTTTCTAAAACTCTAAGTGAGGTCCCCCCTCACCCCCTGTTCTTCAAAGTCTACAGTCAACAGATGGACTGGAATGATACAATGCAGACATGCAGGAAGTATACGGGACACTTTTGGGAAAAAATGGTCAAAAAGGGAACATTTAAAAATTGGAATAATCTGAGGAAGGCAACCAAGGAGAAGGAAGTAATATAACATACTCTGAGCAGATTTTCTGCCCTAACACCCACACATAACTCACCATGGCTATTGCTGTTATGCTATCAGCACATTCACAGCAAAGCATTAACAACACATCTGTTTAATTAAAAATAAATGATCATATATAGGGATTATGAAAGTTCATACTACCACGAAAATAACAGTGATTTTTAAAATGCATCTCAATGTAACAGGAACTAACCACATGCATGGCTTTCCCTTCTACCACAGGGAGCGTTTACAGTGGCTAAAATTTTGCCAGAACAACACTCCCAAGCAGAGCTAGCCTTAGCTTCAAATACATCCAAATTTCCAATAAACATGAGCTTGTTTTGCTAAGAGCATTATTGTCTATCTGATAAAATAATGCAAGTTTGAAATTCATTTAAAAACAAATAATGGAGTATTTTTTTCAGTGCTGGGCCACAGGGAGCTTAAATTTACTATTTATTTGTCTTCCTAACTTCTGTTGAATGAACTTAACTGAACGGACTGCACGCACCTGCTGTGAGCTTACACAACTCTCCAGTTTTACCGGGGACTGGGCTCCTCATCTCGTGCAGCCTCACCAAAGGAACCAGGCTCACCAGCAGCCATAGGAACCTCTGGCACCTGAGCCTCAGTCCCTTCATTGGGATTGCTCCCTTTAAGATACTTTTCAGATGACAGGACTAAAAGGAAGCTTAGTGAGGAAGAAAAGAACACGACAAAACAATACACTCCCTTCTTTATGCCTTCTGCAGCAAAATCCCCACAGATCCCTGAACTCTGGCAACTCTGGCACTCATGATCAGACCTCAGATAGCTCTTAAACAAAGAAAGGCATAAAGATAACACAGCTTACACTTAATAAGTTTTCTAGATATAAATTATTTTAGAGTGCACAGTTTGGAAAATTAATTCTGTGTCTACAGCTCTGTGCCAAAACCTTCCTGAAAGTAAGAGAAGCACATTTAGAAGTCTGAATTCCAGATGTTTCAGGTCCCTAAATGGTATTTTCATAAATAACTTTGGTACTTTATCACCAAATCACCTTGATTTTAAGAAGCCATTGAGGTGTTTTTGAAGGCATTTCAAATTAACCACAGATCATCACAGTTACAATTACTGCCTCTTCACTTTTCCTCCTGGTTCAAAAGAATACCCTAAACAAGGACCTGGCTTGTGAGATCAATACTACAAGATTTGAGCAGAAGAATTTCTAAATATACTCATTTGCAAATTAGCTGCACTGCAATTTCCTTTAGATTTGCAAAATAAATGCATTCCTACAGCATTTTCATTGCAGCACAGTTTGTTGACAATCTAGACTACATGAGAGAAAAAAAATGACATTGTTAAACAACCACACAAGATACAACAAAGAATTTCAGCATCTGAAGTGACACAATATTCCAGCCTAACATCCACTGAGCTGAATTTCAAAGAACTGGGGATAAGACAAGTTTGATACAGATCAAGGTCTTCTCTAAAACCACATGGGATTTGTGCAGCAGGAAGAAATCAAGAACTCCTTTAAGAGCAGGTGCTAACACTTCCCTCTGTACTACTCCACCACCAAAAGCATTTCCTTCAGCATTGACAATTTGTAATTGAGATGACAGGAAAAGAAGGAAAGAAGTCAGGCAAGCCTAATGGCTCTATTTAACAGCAGTCTAAAGTAGCAGTGCACCTGAAGTCAGGCAATCTTTCCAGAAAAAAACTCCAAATTAAAGATAATTACTTATTTTTGAAACATGACAGCTAATCCTAGTAAAAATCATTTTAATAAGTGGTAGCAAGAAGCAGAGTCAAAACCGGGACAGGATGCTGAGTATATCCAGAGCATTTAAAGTAGCAAATGTTTCTCATGGCGAAAATATTTGTAAAAGAAATGAAACAGTAATGTACTTTTCCAATTCTCAATCTAGTCACCAGCAGAGACCCCACACAATGCTAGCAGGACACCCTCATCTTTAGGAATCAATGTTTCTGGTCAAAACCATAAATATCTGCTATCCCAAAATATTATCCCTTCCATTTATGTCAAACAATTACATTCCAGTGTTAATCAGCATACATCAAGCTGCAATTCTTCAACAAAATGATTTACTCCTCTCTATAAAATACATCCTGTCTGTAGAAGAACTATGAATATTTCATGATGTACAGTTTTCAGAAGCAAATGTTTGATTTTCATTAACTTTTGCTTTATTCCGTTCTCCAAAAGTCTTTTAAGTCTGACCACTCAGATATTTCTAGAGTAAATAAATGCACTGCAATCATCTGAATGCATCAGGAGGTAATTTGTTTGACCCCCAAAATCTTCACATATCTTGATCTGTGATTATTAACTCATAATTCTTACACCTCTTACAGTTAACAGTGAACATTTCAGTAGCTTTATTCACACAGAGTAATAACTTGGTGCACCCTATGTGTACACACCAAACACGTCTGTATGTAAAAAAGGATATATAGGTGGGTAATTCTGTGTCTAATTAAATGTCCACACAAATACACTTCAGGAGCAAAGTAGAGCAAAAAAACTTCAGGAAACTGCAGGTTGAAAGTTGCACATGCAGTCCACTGACAACAGAATGAGCTGTTGGGGAAATTCCATTTGCTCACATAGTCCTAAGTAGCCAGAATGGTGTTGAAAAAAGCACCTGGAACCTGACAATTCCCAAAGAGCTTGTTTTCTTCCATTTATTATCAAACCAGAAAATTGCATACAGCAATTTTGTATTAAAAACACCAACCCAAAACACCTACTTGTATGAGAAGTCAGAGGAAACGGGACTCGTATTTCTCTGTGATGAGAGTGCACACAGCTCATTTTCTTCTGCAAGAATCATCTCTGCTGTCCAAGGAACAAATAATGATAGAAAGTGTTAAACCTGTTTCAGCTGTCCAGGTGAAACATGGGAAAGGAAGAGGAAACCAAGAAATGACCCAGGAAGAGTCAATAACATGTTATTTGACTATATCAGCAGAAGTAAACATAATTCAAGGTGTAATTGAATTAATGCAGCATTTTGGATAGACAAAATTGGTGCAGGATCTGCTGTTGCAGTAACCCCTGCCCCACAGTTCTAAAGCCAGCCTCCCTGGACTGCATTTTTGAACTGCTGATCAGGCTCCCTAAGTGAACAGACAACAGCCCACCCCTCATCCCACTGACTTCCACTCCAATCCTCTGGGCCTCAAGTAAACATACAGGTATGCATGTATCAAAAATGCTATAATAGTTCTTAAAGGAAGGCAAAACTTATCCATGTTATTTATGCAAAAGAGAAGAAATAGGCACTGACTAAGGCAGGCTGGCTAAGCAGCAGCAAGACAACTTAGTAGGATTGACAGGGGATTGCTTACACCCTTCATTCTCCTAGGAGAAGGAATTATCTAGAAAGAAACAACCTATGACTCATCAACCACCTTTTTAAAAGGCACCCTCTACTTGTCAGGACGCATTCAACTATTCCTAAACTGGATATAGTTCTCAGTCAACAAAATGAATTGTATTGGTTAAGCACTGTTCTACCTCCCCTTCAGATTTCAGGTTATCACCTTCCCTTCTGCAGGGCCTTGATCCCTTGAGAATGCCTTACAGACTCTTGGATTTCCAAGGATGATCATTTTATCATCTAATTACACTTGTGAGTGGCCACTGTAAGCATCAGCAAATTTTGACAAAGCTTCCAAAGGACACTGTGCAACACAGCACAGTCCATTTATATGAAGGTTAATTGGTCTTTCAGGAACTCATCCCATTTGCTAAAATAACAGACAACTCTAGTGCAATAAAGTGATTTTGTTCCTTTGTCTCAAAGCTGAAAGACTTACAAAGCTGGCTTCCTTCTAGGGCAGAAGAAAAGCATCTAGGGCATATTTGGCTATAAGTTTCACACTTACATTGTTTAACAGATGTTTAAAATGGATTTGTAGACTATAAAGCTGATTATTCACCAGCACACTGTGACCAGACCATGTCTCAGCAGAGTTTTAAAGAGCAGTTTAATAAACAGAGAATAGGAGATTCTTAACAAGAAATTGCACCTTTGGGTTTAAGAGGCACATAACCGAGTAGGGCAAAAAGTCAAAGATACTCAACTAACACTACACAACTACTGGAATGCACCAGAACAGGTCTCCAGAATAATTTAGGAAATGTCTGTTGTAATCTTTGTTTTGTGCTGCAGCACATCCACATTTATCACAGACACAGCTAGGTCTGTGTACATTTTATCAGATAAGGGATCTGAGACAGGAATTCTCATCAGAATTCACTTAAAAGAAAATCTGGAGTAACTTTACTGGAAGCACATACTTCATATGGGACACAAATAGAATAGAACACAAATAAATAAGAACAACACAAATGAAAAATAAATGACAACCATGTATTTCCTGTGCCCAGGAAAACATTCAGAATCAGGGCCTTGAACACAAGCAATATTTATCTCAGGAAGCAAAACCACCCTATTGAATTGGAATACTTGCACTGAGAGCTGAGTTATATTGCTCCTGTTCCATATAAAATCCATTGTCCTTCACATTTACTATTGCCTATGGAATTCTGTCTTAAGGGCTGCTTAATATGTGGTCAACTGGCTTGGAGATTTTGGGGAGGTTATCAGAAGCTTTATCAGTAGTTTTAACAAAGATCAGTCTTTTCACCATGAGAATCTGCAAATTTGTCTAGAGCAACAAGCCTACAACACTTTTGATTGGGCAAATCCAGTGAGCTTGTTAAACACAGTGTGGCTGCACTCATTTAGAATTCAAGTAGTTTGCAGTTTTAAAATTAACACAAACTGAAGGGACAGTACTTTAATTTAAACTAATTAGGAGCAAATTAAGGTAATTTGGATAAACCATCTAAAACCCTTGAATGGATGCATCCCATGCAGAAATTACCCTCCCAGAAGCAAGTTCTGATCTACAGGACAGAACCCCCTCCCACTCACTTCAGCATCTGAAACAAGCACTCAGAACTGCTTGTAAAGTTTGTCTGTGGAGATTAAGAAAATGTTGGTCTAAAATCAGGCATTGTTTTTAATGCTGAAGAAGTTCCAAAGATAAATGGATGTAGCACTGATATTTTAAAAGCTGATAACACATGAATGTTCAAGGTCAGAATCAAATATTTAATTCTGCTGGAAAGCTGAAATACTTTGCTTTACACTAATTTAATGTATGAGTTTATTTTACCAGTAGTTGGTAAACTCATACAATAAGCCAAGCCTACATAATAAACTTAAACTTATAAACCAAAAGACATGAGCACAAGGAAAAGCAAAATGGCAATAGAAAAAAGAAAGCTTTTATGGCCTGATGACAACTAACCTGACACTTTGATCATGCAGTTCTAATTCCTCTAGGACCAGTTAATATTTAGAAAACATCAGTCCCAGGCTTGCATCTGGAAAATAAACTAGTGTTGGTTTAGGAAATTCACTACCTATCCTAATGACATGAAGGCAGCATGAAAGTAGAACTTACGGCCTCACAAAAAGAGCTAGAAACCAGCATTGCAAAACAGTAGCATGCACAGTTTTAAAAAAATATATTGCACAGCTACAAAATTGCTCAAGTGAAAATGATGAAAAATAACAGTGCAGCAACAGAATTCCTGCCTGCTTCTCCACTGCTTTTTCTCTTCAGTAAACAATCATTGCATCATCATGAATATGGGTCAAAATCCGTAAGAACATCCTTGTAGAACACACAACAAGCCCAGCTCTCTCCTCTTCAGGTTTGGTCCTGCTGCCAGTATAAAGACCAATGAAAATCGTTTTCCATTTGATAAATTCAGAATCAAAATGCAAATTTGACCCAATAGTCAAGCTTTTCTACAGATTCTTCTGTGACAGCATGTACTTCTAAAGCCGTCCAGAATTAAATAGGGATTAAATGCCACTAATGTCAGATGCAGAAGTGAGCATAAGTCTGAGTAAGTCTTCAGTGACATCAGCCTCTTTGTCCCAATGGCACAGAGGCATCTAAACTATTTTAAGGCATCATAAATGAAGAGCCTAATTTTGATTTATTAACAGAGGTGCTTACTTAAATATATGAGTCTCTCATCTACTGCCACAGAATAGGAAGACATATGTAGGTTTTAATATCCTCAGGGTGAAACCTCTCTACACAGTAAGTAGAGACACTGCTGGTGCCATCGTTAACCACTCACTACAAGGGGCACACAGACTCCTACCCATGGGGAAGCAGAAAGGTGGAAACTCAAAGGATTTATTTCTATGCACCACAAAACCTGTCTGACAATTCAACAGTGACCTGGGCTCTTGGGGCAGTTAATGCAAGACCAGGGACTCCACCTGGAGCTCTCTGATTCTTTCGGATCCTCAGCGATCTCATAGGTATTGGAATAATGTCAAAAGGAAAATGAAAAAAAACCCAGGATTACTCAATAAGATGCATCTGCAACACAGTGGAAACAAATGTTCCCCTTTTATCCTGAATATTCTCCTTAAAACCCTTTGGGTTCTGTATTTTCAAAAACAACATAACTCCACAAGTTTAAGGCATTTTGACTTCATTGTCCAGCGCTCAAAACCAGCTGAGAGGACAGACTGAAGAACACTCTTGATGGGACTGTACATCTCCGGCGTGCTGAAGGAAGCGCCAAGCTGTGCAATGTGACATCAGCAGCGCCTGCAACGCTGCGGGGAAAAGGGGGCGTCGAGAAAACCATTTTGCCACGGGCGTGAATGAATATTAAAACACCGGCCCGGGGAGACGCTGTCGCTGACAGCCCTTTGAAAGGAAGTCACCCGTGACACTGCGGGGCAAAGCCGCAATGCCACCTCCTCATTAGGTGTTGGAACAACTCAGGGAGCGCTCATCACTTCCCGGAGCAGTGCCGGGCTCCTGCGGGATGCTGCTGCTCCCACAGCGCTCCAGCTGGAGCATCACCGCCCCGAGGCCGCAATGCCACCGGGGCACGGCACCAGTGATCCTCCCCCGCGCTGCGGGGATGGCACGTTGACTTATTTAACAGGTGAAAAACAGCAAGGCAAAACAGGAATACGCCCGATAGCGTTGACAAAGCGCAGTTTTAGCAAAGGTGGTTAAATAGGCAGCGTCGAGACCCTCCGCCCCAGATTTTAGAGGCACTCAGCACGCAGCTGGCAAGACCTGGGCACCCAGAGCGATGGAGACGCTGTGAGGGAGCGGCGAATGGCCGGGAAGGGAGGAGCCGCTGGGGCCCCCCCTCAGGGACCGCCCCGCTGTCTGAGGAGCGCTGAGAGGCGGCAGGTTTCCTTCGCCTACGGCACGGCAGTGCTGTGCCCCCCTCGCCCTCTGGGCACCGCCGGGCGGGCGGCACGGGCTATGGGGAGGTGTGCCGCCCCTCACCGCCGGGGCGCTCCGCGGAGCCGCGGCCGCCGCCCCTCACGGATCGCCCCGCAGCCTGACGGCCGCCCCGGCCCCCGGGAGGTACTCACCGGCCGCGGGCAGCGCCGGGCCGGCTCCCCGCACCCCGCGGGGCGAGGGGGTCCGGCCCAGGGTCCCGGGTGTGCCCGTGCTGGAGAGGCGCCCGCCGCGCCGTGCTGAGGGGAGCCCGGCCCGCGGAGCGAACGGCGCCGCGCCCGCTCAACCCCCGGGAGCGGCGGGCACAGCCCGGGGCCGCTGCTCTGCCGTTGGAGCGGTCACCGGCACCGCTTCAGCCCAAACGTGCCTCCTTCGCTCGGCCCTTCTTACGGACAATAGCGTGAGGTGACATTTAAAACTTCCACAAACATCTGTGGAAAGTATGTAAAGTTTTCGATTGTGGATCGCAGAGAGTTATACTGGATAGTTCGCTGTACATCACCGTGGAAAGGCAGTCGTCGCACACATGGAAACAGAAGGGTCAGAGGTATTGGAATAGGGATCTGGGAGTATGGAATGGCTTGGCATCTGGTAGGAAGTTTCTAAGCTTATAAATGCGAGTTGTGAACATCTGTCTGCTTCATAACTTGCCCTCTCAGCTGTAAAAAACCCCCAAGTAATAAAAAGTTAACAGCTATCACACAGGAAATGCGATGCACACTGAAGGGAAGTATATGCATCTTATGAAGAACCTGCATAAATTAGTCCTGATTTTTTAATAAACACTCAGAGCTTGTGTTGTAAACTGTATAAAAAATGTTTCCACAAGCACAAGGAATCTACACCTGCTGAGAGCTGCGTGTGCTTCAGCAGCACAAACATGAAGTGTGGGGGTTACATCCTCCTGTCCCCAGCGTTCCTGCTGAGCCAGGGAAGGGAGGACGGGCACAGGGTAACTCATCACACCCCTGCTTTACCTGCACAGCCAAAGCAGATCGCCGTCACACCTGAGATGGGCATCTTTTCCGTGTTAATGCCTGGTGAAATTAATCAGTGTTTGTGTGCTGAAGCATGGAAATACACAGTTAAAACGTGGAAGCCACTTATTCCTGGCACTGTAGTGACATTTGATGCTGACAGCTGGGGGGGTTTGATTTCAGTTCTCCGTGACAGTGAGGTGTGTGAGGATATAAAAGGGTTGTGTGCATTTCAAATTCAGCACAGTAAAACTGCTGTGTATTGCCATGGAAGTTCTGTCTTTTACATATGAACTTCTCTGTTGATTTACAGTTTTTGAGGTTTTTGTGCTACCGCAATAATTTCTGACCCATTTCATATTATAAATCCAACAGCACTGTCCTGGAAAGCAGGAATGAGTTATATTCAATCACTTTTATTAGAATATTACAAAAATTACCCGAAGTATCCTTTATACATATAAATCATGTCATCCTTTCAGCTTCAAAAATGTTGTGATGTTTCATACCAGGACTGCAGTGGGAGAATGGAGAACTTGATGTTTGGAAAGTGGGAATATATCTGTTTTTTCAAATGGTAAAAGTTACTCTATATCAATGAATCATGAAATATCAGAACCTAAAAATGTCACTGATCAAAGGCTGAGTACTCCTGTCCTAAGCTTCACCCATTCCATATTTGCCATAAAACCCCCTAATTTAGAAACATGCAATGATGGCTCAAAACTTACTCTAGATTGAAATGCTAATGGTGCTGTGCTAGAAGAGGCCCAGAGGGCATAGAGTTGTATAAGTGGTAAAGTATCCACTGAAAAAGGCAAATAATACTGATCTTTTGCCCTTTTTTTTTCTAGTACCTTCTCAGCATTTAAAAGAATCAAATATTCTGCTTCTTGATGAGTTTTGCACAGTCCAAGTTAGGGAGTAAAATTTCTTAAGAAGCTACTTGCTAGAGAGACTAAGACAGAAAATTTGCTCATCATTCCATGTTCAAAAATGTCATGGGGATGCCATAAATTTAAAAGCCAAGCACTGCATATCCAAATTAGTACATAATGGTACCCAGTACACATAAAGTTTGCAGTTCTGTATTAAAGTCAATCATCTTTAAAATGTATTTGGTCAGCCATGACATGAAGATATATTTTAAACAGAACTCAGCTCTGTTAGTGGAGCCTTGTCCAGCTTAGAGATTCATTCTAAGACCTACTTGTAGGCACAACCAAGAGCACCTCCCTGCTAAAAGGAAAATACCAGGTGATGTTAGGAAGGAAAGTACAGAACAGAAATGAAACCAGCAAACCCTCCCAGTGCTATCAAGGATGCCAGTTCATTTTCATATTTGCTCTAACTTGCAGTGAGCCCATGCATTTACCAGAGCAAATTTACATTCTTTGTTCCTCAACACAGACTTGCAGAACAGTGATACACACAGGAGGCTCATCTGTCTTGTTACTGATGAGCCTGTTATTTAATAATAATAATAATTATGACACTGTCCCTTGACAAAAATCAAATTAAAAAACTGTATCAAGCAATCATGTATACTTGCCTTAGGAAGCAGAAGCCTTCAAATGTTGTGAATGAATAATCTGAAGGAATAAATGTATAAATCATTTTGTCTGTTATTCAAATAATAATTAGGCAAAAAAGAATAAACTAGCATAAGAGTAATCATCAAAAATATAGTTAGCACATAAAGTTATAAAGGCACTCTGTGATTAATAACATCATTGATATTCTTTGTAAGAAAATTTATTTTTGAACCCAAAATGAGATCTGTATATTTTCTCCATAGACAAAATCCATGTGGCTCTTCATTAACCTAAGATCAGTAGAGGTGAGACAGATGGGGGGGTGGGAGGGAAGAGGAACAAAATCTTGCAAAACGAATTTGTTGCACAGAAAATGAATAGAAATAATAGCCTTGCAATGACAGTAATAATTTTCTTCAGATAGAGAGTAATAGCCTTTTTAATTTCCCAATTCTAGAAAATGCTCATGTCACTGCAGTTTCTGTGCATAATAAAAATAAATACAATTATAAGTTTAACACAATATTCCATTGCTACATTAAAGACACAATAAAGAGGTTTTCTGGAACCTGAGCAAAATTTTGTTAGCGACAAACTTTAAGGTACTAATGAGCCTCACAAATCATGCCACTGTTTCTTACTGATTTTGCATAATAAATCTATTCCATAAGTCAACTGTGACTTAAACATACATTTAGTCTACACATTAATTCTACTGCCATCTATTTCATTACTACTCTCAAGAGCCAAACAAGCTGAACTTCTTTTTGTTAAGGTTTGCAAATATTTCTATTATACTGTTTTTTACATGAAGTATAGCTTTTGAAACTTCTAGGAGATAGGGTCAGAGTTGTAAAACCTTCAGGGACTTAGGAACCTAGAGCAAAATTGAACCCCTAGTGAATTTGAAAGAATACTGTTCTAATATTCAGCCATATAGCTCCAATTTTATTCTGTATCATATCTAAACTTGTTTTCTGAACTCTGTTAAGTGCCATATTTGCTGTCTGGTGCCAAACTAATTCCCTGCCAAATCATATATGCTCCCTTGTCACCAGCAGTTGGCTTTTTCACAAAATGTGTATTGAACTGAACTGAGAAAATAAACATTAATCAATAAGCATTTGAGTGAACAAATGAAGTTCTATTACTGTGCTATTTTTCTTTGATTTAGCAACTGCCTCATGATTACACATCTCACCTTGCAGTGCTCACACAATCAATGTGTTTCAACACTGCACCCAAGAAAAGGCAGTCTTTTACACAGTTTGCCAAACCAATAAATTACTAGTGTAATTTATTTTGTCATTTTAATGGATTAGTCTTCCAGCTATCACAGATGTCCTTAAGAATCAGGATTGAATAATATAATCCAATGTATTCAATAAAGCTATTTTCTAGAAAATGTTGACTTCACCAAAGGGGTTCAAGTCAGTATTTAAAAAGACAGTCCACCGGTTTATATTCTTCCTATTATTCGACTGCATTTTGTGCAGATTTCATATTAACAAAGCCTTTGAAACGAATATAAAACAAACCTTACTGTCAAACCCATGAATATAAATCAGAATGTGGCATACCAGGACCTATAAGCATTCCTATTATGCATGTATGCTCATGAAGATAATTTTGGTGCTGCTGAATATGGAAATATTTAAAAGGAATTTGGAACTGAAGGGGAGGCAGTTTGCAATGGTGAGGTGCCTGCAGGAAGTTCAGCCCCTCTCTGACACTGCCAAAATGCAGATATGGGGAGGAATGGTGGTGCCCTGTCAAGTCTGAGGTACAGCTCTGCCAATTTAGATTGCCATGAGATAGGTACATCCTGAGCTGTCGGTGAGCATCATTAAAAATGTTGTGAAATAGTTCATGGAATGTTTAATGAATATGCAAATGTCAGCTAGGAAGAGAACGCATTTTTTAATTTGCTGATTCGGGTGCAAGAATAAATTACTGGAAATAGAGGCAGGAGTAAGCCATCTGTGAATTCACCTTGAGAGAGGAGATGAAAATGTTCTGTTCACTATCTCATTACAGGACATAATGTCCAGGGCATCTTGCCTGAGGCCAAATCTATTTCTTCATCTATGAGATAAGAAACTTCTATGTCCTAGCTGTGTATGGAAAATGGTTTGGCTCCTTCTGTGTCCTTCCACAGAAAACATTCTGTGTGTTCAGAGCTCTCTCAGGAGTGAAGCTGAAAGACATGTGGACAGGGGAGAAGGGAGTGGGACGGCTCAGCAAAAGCGCAGCCTACATGCAGCTGGTAGAGCCATTTCAGCCTTGGCTGGGTTTGCCTTGGAAGAGGTTTCTGCAGAGAGTGTGACTGCCCTTCAGCCACACCCCGGATGAGCAGGAGGCAGTGGGTGCCAGCAAACACCTGCTGGGGTCAACCACACCAGCCCAGCACAAGCTGCACGCTCAGGAAAACTGTCTGCAGGTGCCAGGACACTGAACCCCAGACAGGTTTGGCAAACTTAATTAAATCCTTCAGTGGCTTTTGTGCTGTGAGGATTTTCCCTTTACATGTCTGATGCCTGAGAGCACTTTGGAGCTGTTGATGGAGGCAGAATTACTGAGTTCCCCCAGTCCAAACTTAATAATTCATTGCCTTCCTTCAAGCAAAACTTTTCTTTTTCTTTTTTTTTTCTTTTTTTTTTATGAGGGTAGGATGAGGTTTCTTCTTCACAATGTAACACAACAGGCTCATGTTGATGCTTCACTAGGAAATTTGAAACAGATCCTGTCATGGAGAGTGGTTTAATTATCTTGATGTCATTATATAACATAATCATAAATGAAGCCAAATCTGAAAATAGCAAAGTAATATTGTTCAGATGTGGAACAATCAGGTATAAACTGAAGATGAGTTTTCAAATAGCTTGTAAACTAGATTACCTGAATGGAAAGTAAAGTCTGTGTGGAAATCATCAATGGGTTATAATAAAATGGCCTGAACCTGAGGGTTTATGGTCCATGATTTCACTTCTTAATTGCTTTTCACACCAAGTGGTTCATGTTTAGCTGGAATAAAATGCACATTAAAACTGATGGAGAGCAATTAGGTGACTAAGTACTACTTTGCAATTCTTCAATTCACATCAGAAACAACTGAGCCCTCTAACTCAACAGGCATAATTTCCTCTTTCTCTCCTTTCTTGATGTATACTTTTTATTTCCTCAAATCCCAGATATAAATAATGAAGAGTAAATATGACAACATGGATTTCAAAGCAGTGTGACACAGGGTAAAAGCTGTAATTGGTATTAGGTATGCTCCAACTGCTGAAGAAAAAGTGGATTATTAACATGAATAAACAGCAACCAAACTCCAACACAATAGCCCAGTGTTAATGGAATAAGCAGAAATTTAGCTTGTCACACTCAAATTTATTATACTCTTGATTTCCATATACCATAATAGTAAGCCCAGCTTTCAAAGCAAAAGCCAGCCCAGCTGTCTTCTGGAGAACTAAGAAAAGCAGAACCACTAATCAAAGCTGAAACATGTAACTTTGAATTGACTTTGTGTCATGAAATAATACTGGCAAAAAGAATTTATGAAGAAAATAATGTTCTGTCAGATTATTAAAATGTATTGTTTGCATGGAATGGAAGCGAGGGATATATAGGATAATTAGAAGAAACAGTGGAGCATAACATAATAGTCCAGTGACAAATCTGTAGGCTGGGAAGAGCACACCAGAGCAATGTTTGGATTATAGAGCTGTAACAGCAATAGGATCTCTGCAGCACAATTGCCTGGTCTCAGGAAACAAGGTTGAGAAAATTAATTTGCTCAAATGCATAGTTAATAAAATACCTGATGCCTCTGGTGAAGTTTTTCCAGTTGATCTTCAGAGAGTAACAGAATGAACTACTAACTTACATTTCCCCCACAGTGAAAAGAATCATTCAGACAATGAGCATGAATTTAAAATTAAGCTAAAGTAACTAAGATAATAGTACAGATTTTAAACAGCTTGTGAATCACTGGTTTAGATTAGATAATAGGCAAAAAGTTCTTTACTGTGAGGGTGGTGAGACACTGGCACAGGTTGTCTAGAGACATTGTGGATGCCCCATCCCTTGAAATTCAAATCCAGATTGGATGGGACTTGGAGCAACCTGGTCTAGCAAAAGGTGTCCCTGCTCAGGGCAGGGGGGTTGGAACAAGGTGATCTGAGGTCCCTTCCAACCCAGACCATTCTATGAATGTTAAAAATAGAATGTTTATCTATTAATTATGCCTTCTCTACCATCCTCCAACAGTTAAGCTATGAGGTTTCATCAGCTTGGACCAGCACAGGCAGCTGTGTGCAACTGAGGGTAGCCATGTGATGCTGCACAAGAAGCTGTTAGGCTCAAATTATGTTTAATTTTAGAAAATAGGATTCCAATTATAAATTTTCATCTGGCTGATGCTTGACTTGTAAAGCCTTGAAACATAAGTGCAACATTTTAATAATTCTAACTAATATCTTCTGTGGAAGCACTGGATTTTAACACAATGTAGGGAATATACTGGACTCTAATGCCTTCCTAAACTCTTCACTTCAGATATTTGAAAATACAGTTTAAATAACTACATTTACTTTTCCAGTGAAATCCACTAAACTAAACATATTAAAACTTTGCTAAAGTTTGTGATAAACTTCAGGAAAACACCATAGATGTTCATGGTAGGGGACATACTGTCCAAACATATTGATGAATAAGTATGTATCTCACCCTCTTTTCAGACATGAAAGGAAGTCATTCCAATATTTTTTCCTCATGTAAGTCAATGGAGAGAACTGAAAAGCTCAAAACTAATTATTTCTTTCCTACTGTGTAAGTGCTAAGTTAGGAAGTGCACAACATCCTGCGAAGCAGAGAAACATAATTTAATGATGGTTCTTTGAAGGGAAATTTCTTAATGAGGAAGTGAGCATAGAAACTGAGCTGATGCTTGAAGGGTGAATGAAATGCTGGATTCATTTTTATTGTAGATTATCTGTATTCATGACTGTCCCCAACTAGGTGCTGACTTCAACTTTTCCTGATCTCATCACAGCAGGAGAAAATAATCATAACCCAGCTATAACTTCTTTTCTAAGTCAGCAGTCAGTTGTGGAAAAAGCACCTGTCACTCAATTTCTTCAGTGCAGCTAATAAAAAATATAGATTTTTCCTTTCTCAGGCAGTAGAGATGATCAGAAAGAGACTAACAAAAGAAAAAATGCCCTCAGCAAAATGGGTCTCAGGAAATTCTATTCCCAGTTGCTGAGAAACTACACATTACATGTCATTTCATTCCAGAACTCTCCAGTCAAAGTGTTTTTCAGTACTTTACTTGAAAGCTGTTAATTTAATTTAAAAAAAGCCTAAATGGACAAGACATATGGAATGATATAAAATTCATGCTGATTTTTAAGTGAGGTTCCATTAATTTTATAGTTTTGTGTGAATTACTGGATTTTATCCTGTTTTGGGTTTTGTGTTGTGATTTGGTGGTGGTTTTTTTTGTTTTGTTTTGTTTTGTTTTTTGGTTGTTTTTTTTTTCCTCCAAGATGATCTTTCCTTTTGCAAGCTGTTTTGGTTGCAAGCAACCAAACCAAAGATGCTCTGTACAGCCCTTGGCTGCTGTGCCAGCTTTCAGCATGGTGTTAGCTTAGTGCAGAACCTGCCTTCCCTAGTGCTGGAGTTCCTAACAATTCTTCTCTTGCAAACCTCACCCTGTAGGTTTTGGGGGAATCCAGGCTGAGCTGCCTAAGAAGGGCACCCCACAGCAGCTGGCTCAGCTCAGGAGACTCCATGGGATGTCAATATTAGATGATGCCTGTGTGGAAAAGGAGAAGCTAGTTGGCAAAGCAGGTAGCCACACTTACATGCCATTTTTCTGATTCTGCAGCCACTAAACACCCACTGGGAGCAAATCCTTCACAAGTGACTTTAACATTTATTATAGTGGATGTTAGCAAGCACTCAGTATAGGTAATTATTTCTGCTCCTCTTTCAGCATGTAACTGTAGATTCTGAGGCAGTGTGTTCCCACAGCATTAACCTGAGCAGAAAAAGATGATTACTCACATCTCTCCCTTCATGCTGAACTCCCCGTTTCATCTCTGTTTCATTAAATACAGCCTTTGATTACAGAAAAAAGTAATTATGAAACGTGTCACAGGCATGCTAAAAATAATTTTTCCAGCGCACAGTAGCTGGGTGGGTAGGTTAATTTGCCTAGGCAAGATCTCTTCTGCTTTTTATCTTGAGCTCTCATTTGAAATGCACGTTTTCATCACTTCCATTGTAGGTTTCACCTGAAAAATTGTGTCACTGTTGTAAGTACAATAAAGTTAGAAATAAAGCTTTGTACATCCTTAATTAGCTCTCCTTCCAAATTCAGGTCGTTAAAAAGCACAAGGAATGCCTGAATGGGCTCTGGTCTGACTTTGGCTGAACAGTGTCAGTGCTTTGGGAGTGACAGAAGTTTCACACCTCTGAGCGCAGCAGTTCACCTGAGCTCACACGTCCCTAACAATTCCCACACTCTCTACAAGAACCAGATCAAACACAGCATTTGTTTCCCTCTTTTCCCATACAAACACTGTCAGCTTCACAGGGTAGCCCAGACACACCAAGCAGGGAAATGCCATAAGCCCGTTAAGTTCCTACATTAACATGATGCTTGCTGGTTTGAACTCTCAACCAGACAAAGCAACTTAAAGCACGTCCCATTACAATTCTTGTTAGAAGTACCTGTGATGCAAAGGTATAATGCTGATAACTCCCTTGAGAGACTAGAACAAAACATGATTGTGCTGGGCTGGAAAAGTGGAATCACAAACATTTTCTTTTTAGTGGCTTTGTTTCAGAAAGAGGTTAAAAAGATGTATTTGCTCTACTAGATTGCCTAGGTAATTGTTCAATCCCACGTTAAAAATTTATGCTGACATGTAAGTGTTATAATTATAAACCCCTGAACAGTTAGAATCAAGAAAATGAGAAGACTGATGCTTAAGTACATTGAGCAGGTGGAATGGTCATTCTGAATCCTTTGGCTGATTAAGAAAGCATCCAAGGAAGAACAAACCTCAGTTCAAAATATTCAAACATTTCCATACAGTTGCCTGGCAGGGACCCAGTGACACTATGCTCTTGATGGTTAACCAGTACATTTTTATGCATGTGTGAGTGAACAACATTTAATTCTCAGTTTTTAATGAAATATTTGTTCTTCCTTTAAAACCAGACAGAGCAGTGGCAGTCGTGAAGCAGACACTGTCACATTCAGAGCTGTTCAAATATCAATTACCATACATGCCATGTGAGAAATAACTCACAAACTTTCATATCAGCCAGAAGAAATCAGCATCAGTACCCACTTTCTCAGTTCCAGCAGTGGAAGGGTGTGGGAACAAACCAATGAGCTCTTGGAGGAAAGTGAGGGTGAGGATTCTCGCTCTCAGAGCCTGAGAGTCAGTTTGAAAAATATCTGAAGCAAGGCTGGTAGCTGATGCAAAAGCCCTAAGAGATGGCAGAGTGAGTATTTGTCTTGTTACTGGGAGGATTGGCCTGGGGACTGGGGCTCATACTGAAATTTGGGTGGTTCCCACCACCTGTTAGGAAAGCACGGACCAGCTCAACCAGAACAGTCAATGCTACAAGTCACAGCTGTTCCTTTTGGATGCAAGGCATCATTTGTTTCACCTGCAGAAGCAAAGGACAGGGCTCTACTTGAGCCCACAAGTTTTCATCTCTGCTCAAAGCTCAAATTCCCATTGCTGCAGTGCAACTTCTGACATGCTCCAGGGTGGATTTGCTCTCAGATCACAGCACTGCACTATACTCTCCAAAAGGTGTTGATACCTCCTTGTTAGAAGTTGCACATGGTATCAGTAGGTAATTTCATGGGCTCAGTACTTTTGTGGGAGGAAATTAAACTGATATTCCGTTGCCTATTCTGGCTGCCTGCTAAAAATGGAAAAAAAGTTAAGGTGTTAATTTATACTTAAAAACACTAGAAGCTATCTACTCCTCCTGCTGTAACCAAACATGTTGGCACTTCAGCCTACACACACAAAACGGGGATGAAAACAGATTTTTCTTAACCAATCTTTAACCAGTTTCAAAACCATTGGCTTTGTCACTTCCCCTTTCATTGATCTAAAATGGTGCTCATTTATAAACATCCATGTTACTGAATCTATGTCCTTACTCCAGTGAGAGAGCAGAATGATTGAGCATATTTTCTTCAGCTGCATTACTAATTTATGCCTACATTGGGCAATTGGTGGCTACAGGAATAGCATCCTTTTAGTACCAGTTTTTAAAGATGCAAAAGTGAAGCTTGAACTTATCCTTAAACAAGGCTTCTGTTACAGAACAGGTGTGCAAACCATCTCTAAAAAACCACGAAAAACAAACCCCCCACATTAAAGAAAATGGTTACTCCTTTACATGAGTAGATTTAAGAAGGAAAGATTTTGATACCTACATAAGGGCCCAAAAATTCTTCCACAGAAATAAAGTTGGAGAAGACAAACATTTCTCATTGTACCATAACCCTGTTCAGCCTAATTTGTGTTCTCTGCTACGTGTTTTCCAAGATTTTGCCTTACCCAGCTATTTATAATCATTACAATTATTCCACAATAAGGCTTTTTCCATATAAGAGATTTATAGTATTTATATGCTAATTGAGAAACTGAACGTAAATTTGAATAATAATGAAATTAAATAGCATTTCCACTATTAAATTATCAGTTCTGGGCAGCAATTCACTTTTTACTTAGGACTTGCCAGATTTTCCTTGGGAAATATTCAGCTTCGTAATTGAAGGACTTTATTACTACAATAAAATATGTTAGGCAATATCTATTAAATCAGTAACTTAAAAGATAATTTAAACTCTGATTCTAGATATGTGAAAATTATTTCAAGAAACAGATGCAGGGTTTTCCTTTACACTGAATTTGCATAAGTTATATAACAAAATACTTTTAGAGAGCCCAGTAAAGTCAGGTTTCCAGGCCCCTGTGGAGATTAGCTGATTTCAGCCCTGGGAAACATTTCAGGAATCACAGAGCCTCACAGGGAGATTGAGAGTATGGATAACGAGATATTGGTGCAGCACTGATACAAAGCAGTTTGAGCTCCAACACCTTGGCTGAGCTTCCACTTGAGGAATTCACATCCTTCTAAGTTCACCACTTTTCCTCCCTTGGTTCTTTCTAGGCCTCAGAGCAACCTGAGAAACAAAGGCAGTATCAGTTGAATGCAACCCCAGGCACTCATCCTTATTTCATCAGGCAAAACACTGCTAATGCCATTGGAAACGCTCCTGATACCACTAATGAGGTCAGAACCTCACCCCAATAGATATTAGCTTTAAGAGCTCTATGGTGGCAAACTGGTTTTTGATATTTCTAGCATTTTCCCTGCTGTTTCCCTTCCAGAACTACTATTTGCTGTTCTGTATTGTTCACTTGATCTATCTTTTGCTCATGCCTTTTGTCAGGGAAATGTTTTGGTTTTGTGATACAGGGAGACTGGAGCTTCAAAGTCTCCAAATCTGTAATGAGAAGTTAATTCTGGACACCTTCCTCATATAAATTACTTTAGGATTTGAACATAAACACTAAAATGTCATTTTATCAGAGTATTCCCTAATATTTACTATTTTTCAAATATTTCTGTCAGTAACATCACTCTTCTTCAGTGAAGATGCAGCATGTCCAGGTGGAGTTGAGTCTTTCTCTCAAACCTTTCTCCTATAAGGAGAAAATAAACAGCAGCAGAAAAACCATGGAGTTGCCAGCTGAGGTGTTTGTCCAGCTGAACAAGAGGTCCAGCTCAGCCCAGCTCGTGGTATTCTCTGGATGCTTCTGAGAGGCAGCTCATTTCCTACCCCACTGGCACCTGGTTACAGTGTCTGCTCAGAGAGAGATGCAGAACATAAAAAGAGAAAATATTCTTGCACATGACCTGGACAAGAAATTATAATGCGAATTCTCGGAGGTCAGGGAGCATGGCCAACCTACAGCAGTGCACAACCTCAGTTATATTCATAATGCAGGAAACAGTGCAGCACAGAACAATCTGAGCTAAACAAGCCATATAAAGAGCTCTAGATCTCTTTAAGCATTTTAAGAAGGTAAGGTGCCTTGAAATTAAGGCTCTAAGCAGCCACTGCAAGTTCTCCAAACTGCTCTTTCCAGTTTAATCTGGAAAACATTGGCACAAAACATTAATAGCTGCCAGATGAAAAATACTACTGCGATTGATCAAGAGGCCTGAAACAGACAAATGCATGGTGCCTATTCTGAACTTTGAACAGAGATGGCCCGTGTAGTCTAGGTCTCCTGATGTTCCCTTTCCCCAAAACATCAGGTGTTGTAGTGAGTCAAAAGGATGCCACAGATGAACCAGAACTCTCATGACAACCTTTCTTAGCTTTGTCACTCCTCTGTTTTGGCATTACCAGTTTGAGTACTTCAGCTACAAGCTCATTGACTGCCCAGTTTCTGCTGGAAAAGACAGGCTAAACAAATTGCCTAGATTTTTTTTCTTTCCCCAATACAGTTTCCTTACTCCAGTGTGACCTATCTGAAATATTGTGGAACTTTAACTAAAACCCCACAACACTGTATGTTTAGTGATGACATGAAAGCACCAAGACAGCAAAAGCTACAAAGACATATCAGTGTAAGCAAACAGCAGACTCTTCAGTGAGATTTCCCATACGTATCTCAGAATAACTATGGCTTCAGAACAACTCCAAATTTACTATCTTATTCACAAATAACATAAATCCCAAAGCTAATGGCTAATTTAATATATTTACATTTTAATAAGTGTGTGGCACAGGGCCATATTCAAATATATGTCTCTAACCATGGTTTCTATGCATAAAGAACACGAAAGTGTATGAGATTGCTGAGAATGTTGAAAATGCCATCCTGGGTAAATCCTATAGTGCACATTGCAGTGGAAAGTCTTTATTGATGTTCTAGTAGATACAAATTTTCTATGCATCGTTAAACAAAATTCTTCACAGAAGACAAAGGTACATGTTTTTCTAAACATTTCAGTGAAAAAGAAACAAACGCTTTACTCCGCAGCATCCACCTGGCAACCAGACCAGAGATGAAGCAATTGCCTTAAGTATTTTGCTTGTTTTTTGGATTCTCTGCTTTAGTTCTTGAATGTCAACAAGAAGAAAACCAAAATTATTATATAAAAGCCTGCAGAGTGGATTCACATAATCATTAAAGTGTTTAGATTTTCAGAGCAGGGCTTTTTAAGGATGCCAATTTAAGAAACTGAATTCTGCAACCTGTTATTGCACAGAGCACTGAAATGGAACTAGAAGAAACTGAAGCATGAACAGGCAGGCAGCTGGAGGTGACCTTCAGGAAACTGGAAAGGACTGAATAACCAGGCAGGGATCCCTGTTAGCAATGCATTTTTTTAGGCTATCTCAGGCACATTTTGAACAGACTGCTGAACAGCACCACCCCAGGAAAAAATATGGTGAGAAACACATGATTACATGGTTAATAATCATATTTTGTAAGTAATCACATGCCTGTTGGAGTCCAGGGCATTCCTTTGGATACCCTGGACTGTCAGAAACCTGCACAGGGGGGTTTAAAACCTGTACAGGGGGGTTAGAGACCCTGGCACAGAGCCCAGAAAGGCAAGGGCTTTGACTTTAGTCCATGGGAGAGACAGACAACATTGGGAGAGGAATTACAAGCCACAAAGTGTGATAAAAAGTAGTATAGTTTTTACATTTGGGTTTCTAGAATAGGGGTGAATGGGGACAAGATGGAGGATTCTGGGCGGTGTCCTGGGGTCTTCTCCTTCTTCTTTGTCTCCGTCTTCTGCAGTGACGGTGGCACAAAGTAGCTTTAGAGGGATTGGGTCAGTGTAGAAATGACCTGTTGAGTACAGAATGTAGATATTGGTTTGTAATTGTAAATAATCAGTACGTAACTATCTGTATAAGAGATGATGAGCCTTCGTCAGAGCACGGAGTCGTCGCCTGATGCCTGTCCTGTGGAGACCTTGGTCAGGCACAGGGAAAAAGGGACAAGATAAGATACAATAAACAAGAGAAAAACCTTGAAAAAAGAACATTTGAAGACTCCAGTTCCTTTCTGCGTTCAGCTTGGGGCTTTCAGAAGGCAGAGGACATAATGCCTGTGGCAGTACCATGGACATGGCTGGCTCTTTCCACCCTGTTGCAGAAAACTGACCTATTTATTTCTTAAAGGCAAATAGGAGATCCAAACACTCCAGTTTCATGCACAGGCAAAGTCACTTTCTAAGATGAGTGAAAGAGCAGAGACATTATGTAATGACATTATTTTCTCTTTGTTCTACTTTTCTCTGGTGTCATCTGACAGCAGGAGTTGCCTGACAGCATCTGAGCAAAGCAGAACTCCAGAAAATGAAATGCAGGAATTCTGAGGTACAGAGTAAATCTATGGATGTTACCCTGGGTAACAAAGCATATCCCCTCAGATATCTGAAACAGCATCCAGATTTCATCACTTCAGTAAGACTTGACACTCGAATTCTCAAAGGAGCAATCACTTCTCTTATTGTAGACTCTGATTTTCTCTACTTAGGATTCTCACATGCAAGTGGGATACTTTACAGGGCCATAAAAGTATGAAGATGTATTTGAGCTGAAAAATATTGTTACACTATTTTAAATATTCCTTTATATCATAAAGCAGGAATAGTGTTAGCATAATATTTCTCCCATTTAAAACATGTTTCACTTACAAGAAACTTCCTCATCATTTGGCAGATTTTACAAACCATTTGAAAGATGTGGGAAGACAGTTACAAAAGTTGCAGGACAGAGATCTTCAGGAGGCTGTCTTTCCTTCAGTTACCAACCAAATGGGACTTCAGCCATTGCCACAGCATAAATTATACCAGTTACAGAAAGAGAAAATAATATTTTTTTCCCTGGTTTGAGTCCACCTTACTATATATTGCTAGAAATGCCTCTTTCACCAACAAAGTTTTGACATTTCTTTTTTCCTCCCCATTATCTCTTTATAAAAGTAGAGCACTGAGCCCACATCCAGTGTGACTGGTGCATATAAACTTAGTGGCCATGATTTTTAGATGGAGGGAATACATTCTCACCTTCATTTTAGCATAAATCCAGTGAGAAGATGAAAACTTCCACATAAATTGCAAGTGAATCAGAAAAGAGAAATCAGCGCAAATAAAGCCATGATGAACTAGTTCTTACAACACTGTTCATATGTTCATTATGTGCTACTGATCTCTATTCACATTCACCTCCCATCCATAATGTGCTATCATTGAGGAAACCAGAGAACAAATTTGTCTCTCCCTCATGCACCAGAGATAAACTTATTCAACTAATAAACTAGACCCTAAAGAAGTACCAGTATGTATTTCTAGAAGAAGGATTGCTGTGATACTGTATCTCTCTACAGAGTGTGATTTTCTTAATAGCAAGCCTAATTCTAGAATATTCTTCAAATGCATAAAAACATGCAAACAAATGTGTCTGAATTTCTCCTCTGAAAGGATAGCAGTGCAGCAGGCTATTTTTGATGGAACACTGGCTCATGTCATAAGGGAAAGAGATGCAAAAGCATCCAAGATAGCACTCAATGTTAATTACTCTTAACACATACTTTTTTCTAATTATTGGTCAGATTTAAAGATTGTCTGCCCCTAGAGACAAGAATATGGTGATTTTATGATCACTTCCCTGACATAACATTATTTGAGCCCATGAAATGTACATTTATACAGCTTCCTATTTGTGTGGCTGGAACCAGTGCCTCTGGATGTACCTAAAGATAAGGATACTGTGGGAAGATAAATGCTCTTTTAATCCAGCTGCTTGAGTAAGCCTTATGCTCTGATTGCACAGACACTTCCCTCTCCACCAGTGACCTCGGAATGAATAAGAACTGTGCAAAAAGTAGCAAGAGTTGTTAGTCCTTTTCTGGAACTAACTTTGTATGAGCCTGAGTTGGAAACAGAAGCAGCAGCCACCCTTCCCATGGAAGCTGAACTGAGCTTACAGCATGCTGCCTCTCCAAGCCCATCTAAGAGTGGGCCAATTGTTCCCGTGCTTTTGAAAGCCAAACCCTAACCCAAACATTAATCCCATGAGGCCAGTATCTCCAGTATCTAAATTTAGGGGATGGTACCAAATAAATAAAACTGAAATTCTTAAAAATGCTTTTGCAGAAAGATCTAAGTGTAAGATAGGACTTATCACAACACCATTGACTTGTCCTAGCACAGAACTCTGAACACAATCCAGCCAGAGCTGTGCCATGTATTCCATGCTGTGAAACTGAACCACAACAATAAAAAACAGCTAATTCCAAAGGTAAAGTTAAGTGTAGACAGGTTAAAAGTCTTTGAAAATCTGCAGTCTGTGTTGAATTCTTTGTATCAGCCCTTTTCTGAAAGCCAATTCTAAATGCAGCTTTAAACCTAAGCAGGGACATTATCCAGGATACATTTTCCTAGTGCACACAAATGAAATGTTGACATCTTCCCTGCAGAAATACTCTCTGTGTGATGCCCAGCCATTCCAAAGATAAAACTCCCATTCAGTTCAGAAGGAATTTTCAGTCTGTACAAATGTATTTTCCTTGGCTAAAATGCACAAGCTTTGTAAGTGAAAATGTGTGTGCATGATTCTAAAGAGTAAGATAGTTACAGTTGATTTATCTTAAAAGGAAAATTGAAAATAGTGCCAAACTTACCAATAACTGTAAATCCATAGAAAAAATATATAAAATGTTTATTAGATAACATATGCCCTCAGTTTTAGCATAATCCTCTTTCATCAACATCCACTGCAATATTATCAAACAGAATAGTCTTTAAGAAGCACCATTTGTGTTATCAGCAGGGAAAAAGCTATTTGGAAGTTTTCACAGATCCTTAATAGACCCACTCTACTCTTGACCTTGACACTTCAGTCTATGCCACCACCCCAAACTTGGCTCATGCCAGTCTTGAATTGTACTTCCAACTGCATTAAGTAAAACCTCAAATGTGTTATCTATCAAGTGACTGTGCTTCAGTGCATCCAGTGTACCAGATCTTCCACTTCTGCTTGCCACAAGGGAACACCTCCCAGACAGCAAGGCTGCCCAAAGGAAGGGGCTAATGAGGAGAGCAGAGAACAAAATGCCCTTTTGGAAGGAACACGGTTTTCTAACAGATCTTTGTGTCCATGACACTGTTTCTCCCTGTAGGATCTACCTGTTAGTACACATCAAAGGACAGCTAGAAATCATATTAAACATTCCTGCATGTAAGCAGCTGCAGTGGAGCACACTCACTGGGAGGCCCCAGCAGGACAACTTCCTCCAATGCAAGCTGTATAATGAAATAACTGGATGCTGCCTGCAGTGGCACAGTTCAGCCCTCCCCTGCTCACTTAATGCCCAGACAGAGGATACATTTACCTTGAAGTACAGCACAGGCTGTTATGTTACCTGCAGACTCATCTCTGTCAAATACTACAGCACAAATTTGAAACAAAAGGTGTCAAAGGCACAAAGGGATTTGGTACAAACCCTACAGCTATTTCTGCCTTTCATTCTCTTCCAAGGCTGCACTAGGGAGATGTGGCAAACCAGAAAGCCAAGAGAACGGAAGAGATGAGTTTGATGATTGCTTATAGGACATTTGGTGAACTAATGGGAAAATGCCCTCTCTCCCAAAACATTACTTGCTATTTTTACCTGATAATGTGTCTATTAATATCTGGTCCCTGACTTAGGTTCTCTGTCCTTTGCATTTTTTTAAGACCATAATCAATACTTGGCAGCATTTTGAAATAAAGCATACAGTTTACAAAATAAAATCTTTAGTCATCTCTGCAATGATTTCTGAACTTCTTTTTAAATCATGTCTTACTCAATGCAGTTTAAAACTAGCTGCTTCTATCCAGAGTGCCTTTATAAATGAAAAGTTAGACCAGTAACAAACTCCAGAAATCAGTTTCTGAGCTACCACGAACAAATGCAAGAATTGAATAAAGAGTAACTCAGAATTTTCACCCCCTACTTGATTCTCAGCTGGGAGGAAACAAAAGATTCCCAAGTCCCACAGGTGCAGTTGGGAGGCAGGCATACGGGACACAGCTATGTAGTAAAATGGATGGAAGATAAAAATTCTTCATTACAAATTCAGATGCTTCTGTCAATTTAAATCCCAGCAGCTCATCAGGGGCACAGTTGGGTGAATCCCACTCCCCCTGATAGAAACATTTGTTATACACTCAGAGCTACTTGTGAGCAGTTACTGACCCTGAGAGGCTTCTCAGCAACCCTGAGCCATATGGTGGCACTTCTCAGGATATCATTCTATTAGTCACCACCCACCAAGGAGCATCAGCTCAGGGAAACAGATTCTGCAAGCTGGAATAACACTGCTGCTTCCTAGAGCAAGAGCAGTATCTCAGCTGCAGCAGGAGAACCCCAGGACTGCAAATAAGACAGCTCTGAATGATTTTACTGCAGCTCTGCTAAAAATTCTTTTTAGACTTCCTTCAGCCTTCTGAAGAGTGGTTAAATAGGCACCCACTGCCTGGGGCATAAACTGTTTAATATCCACTGTAGAGAGACCACTTTACTCAGACTGTTAGATATGGACATGACCACTGCAGTGGAAAGGTTTTCACGAAGTTGAGGAGGAAGAAATTGGCAGTTAAACCCTGGTAAGTGACCTGGAAGCATCCAAGGGCAATTTGTCCTTTCCTTTGCATGTAACTGGATTGCAGTACTCTGTTCTCACTTTCAGTGTTTTTCCTGGGGATATCACACATCCATGCTGACACAAGTGACTGTGAAGGCAGTTTTACTGAGCCCAGGATCCCATTTCCTCAGTCCGGCGAGTCACTTCAACTCCCATGAGCTTCATCCAGATCAGAACTTGCACTGCACCTCTTGCTGCCAGGAATCCAGGTGGAAGGAGGCCTGGATGTCTGGATGCAGGCACTACTCCATCCCTCCCAGCTACACAGCCATCCTTAAAATGCCTGCAGGGCTGTGGTTAAAGATGGCAAATAGGCACACAGAAGCTCAGCAGTCTCTGAAAGCAGAGTAACATTTGTGCCACTTGGAATATTTTCTGTGGTTTTTCTCTATTAAGAAGCCTGTGTTGTCCCAGCTGAGAAGATATGGAGACTTGGAGAACAAGAGATGAAGACTCCAGCTCCGTGCCATGCTGCCAGGAGGCTTTTATGATTTAGGATTGTACTTAGGCTACTCAACACAAGGCCTCTCCTGGGTGCTGTGATTTCATTTGTGATTGCCCTAAAGAGCCAGAACTCAACAGGCTCAGGCACAGACCATCTCAATCACTCAGAACATCAGAGTTCTGAGGCCTGAGTTTTGAGGCAAGTGCTGTGTATGGTTTTTAGGGCTGCCCATGATATAGAAAGTTTTCAGCCATCTGAATGACTGTAGCATCTCCTTCCCTTTTGTACTACAACAAACTCAAACAGAGCATCCACATCAGAGGCCAAGGACACTCAGGAACCTGATTCCCAAATTCTGCACAGTGTGAGAATACACAAACATATTGTGTATTCAGAAGCCAGAAAATAGCAATAAACCAAAAAATAGAGTTTACCAAACTCTAAATAAATAAATTTTAACCAAAAACAACAACAAAAAAAACCCCACCCAGAATAAAACCCCAAAACCAACCACCCCTACTCTTGCCTTTATCAGGACTGGAATTTAGATAATAATCTGTTATTCCCTGCCATGCTTTTGACTGCCACTGCATCACTACCATGTGTGAAGTCAGCTGATATCCAGAGATGTCTTCCAGTCTATGGAAATCCAGCATTACGTTGTCTCTTTTCTCCCCTGATGAAATTCAAGCATTTAGACAAATGTCTCACACATTCATTTGCTGAAATAGATCTGATAAATACAAGCTTCTAATACAGCTTTGCCAGGTTCTGCTTCTGATTCTTCAACCACTAAAGACTTCAACCTGCCTTTTCTTAGTTCCATTCCCCCCAGTGGCATTAAAGACATTTACTTCCATAGAGTGTTTTATGCTGAATTTAGCTGAAGACAATCCTGCTATGACAGATTTGAGATATCTGTGGCTACAATAGTTTAATTCCTCAATTACTTCTTTGACTGAGCAGTTCCATGCACTAAAACTGTCAGGTTCACAATGGAGATTTAAGCAAAAGCTCTGCCAAAAATCTGACAGACTGATTATTTTCCCATTTTTAGAACTGCCTTGTCACAAGACCTCAGTTTGAAGATCTCAGACTTTGACTCTTAGCCCAAAGGGATCTCCTGCTGGCTTTACTTCTCAAAACAAATACAAATGCTTCCTCTTCAAAGGAACAGCTCTATTTGGATAAATTCAGGTTTGCTTTAGCTGAAGTGCAGTTGACCACTGCAAGCTGTCTCTGCACTAAGGATATGTAAGGAATCACTACCTGTTTGGATGAAAATTCTCCTGGTTTTCCCAGTGTTTTGCCCTTGTTTCCAACTATTGCTCTGCTGTGCCCTGGTGCCACTGAAATACTGCACAGGAAGCCTGTAAAGCACATCACCTTACAGCTGTGTTCTCACCTGTGATCTCCAGGAATCTGACAAGCTTAACAAAGGGCTGGTCAGAACCTGAGAGGACAGATTCTGCTTGCAGTGATAGTTAAAACTGGGAATCTGGTCTGCAAGGGTTCCTGGCATTCTTGCACAGAGCAGCTGGCTTGTGCCTCATGGGGTACCTGTCAGTCACAGATCCTGTTGAGAACTCAACACCACAAGTAACTGGGTGAGAGTGAGGGCTGTCAGGAAACTGGGTCTCTGTGGAATGTAATCCAACCAATACTCTGTCCCTTTTGAGGGCAGCACAGTGTGGCACTGAAACAGAAGGACAGCACTATTTACTAACTCACAGCAGTAACATCCTGGGTTTTCTTTCCCAATCTCTGAACCAGACTGAAATATTTGCAAGACTGTTTGCAAGAGCTGATGAAATCCTAGCTCCAGATGGGACAGCTACAAGCTGATGTGTCCAAAAAATAAACTTGTACTAGAAAATGCTTATCTTTGGGTATTGCAACAAGGGGACATATATATGGTGTGAATATACATTAGGATCAAACCCAGTGGATCCTACCTACACCCACATCAACAGCTTTCCACTCACATGGAAAGAATGCCAGTGTTGGTTTAGTCCTGGTGTGCAGGAAAGCCACCTGTTGCTGGCAGGTGATACTGAGGGGCGTCTGGGTTCAGGTGTTAAACTCCCTGCTCTACCCTGAGCACCTCTGAACCCCACCTGAATTCCAGAGCTTGTTCTCATGTGTGTACTAAGCAAAGCCTTTTTTAAGGCACTTGCCAGCAATCTTAGAGCACCTCTGTGGTTTACAATGCCAGCAAACTGAAGGCCAATCTCTCAAGTCTTTCACAAGCAACCAGCTACCACCTTATTTCGTACCACTACATTCAAAGCCTTGTAGAAACACGTAGTCACATATTCATTTTGGTCTCTGGATTCTTGTATAAAAATTTTTAATATATTTTGTTTGAGAAGTGTGATAAAACCCAATTAAATGTATCTGCTTTTAGCTTCAGCAACAAAGAGATGATGTGCCATTTTTTCTAAGTTTACTGGTGAGCAGAGGGAGCAGACATGTAGTTTCACAAAAGAAAATTTAGTCCAAATCAAACAACTCAAGCAGAAAAATAAATTACGAGCTTATCCTCCTCTAAGAAAAGAAAAAGATGGAAATGCATTTTTGGCAGCATAACAACATTAGCTGGAGAACATTAAATAATTTGTTGGCAGTGGTGAGCCTTTGATTCAACTTCTTTGCTGTGAACGAGTTTTGCATTGCAAAACAGGTTTGTAAAATTTAACAGCATTTTCACATTATATTTTTTTTTCTTACGTTGAGTATCTCAAAATTAGCTGGGCCTGCTGGAATGCTGCTGCATACTGGCAAAATAAAAAGTGGAGGCTTTCAAAAGACACAAATGGGAGTTAAACACCCAAGTCCTGACCTTCAGGATGACTTCTGATGGGAATCAAGTATTTAACTACTATTTATACAGGAAAAAGAAAATTTAACATTTAAAGCATAGCTTTAAGAGATACCCACCTGCAGGTGTGTCCAGGTGCCTGGACCATGGATATAGAGTCACTCCAATCCCCTCTCCAGCTGCTTGTCCCATCTCTGGCTTTTACTGCAGCAAGATACCACACATAAGCATATCTTAATGTTTTCCTAACAAAATGATCAGTGAAATAAAAACATAATTCTGATTATTTCAATGGATTTGTGTTAGCAGCGTCACTGAGATGTGCATGACACCATATCCAAGAGGAAAGTGCCTCCAACAGGGAATGGTGGCAGCAGATGGATCATGCTAGAATAAAACTTCTTCAACCTGGCCGTGGAAGAGGCATGCACAAATGCAGCTTTATTTATGCACTGGCTGCTTTCAGGCCAGGGGAATGGGCAGCTCCAGGAACATTCCTTGCAAGGCAGTCAGATCTGGGTGCAGAATGGTCAAACAGAACCTCCCAGTCTGAAAACTGGAGAGCTTCAGATACTCATGCAAGGAAAAGACAGCCCTGTTCCCTGCAACCTACAGCTCCTTCCCCTTCACTACTGTGAAGGTAACAGTAGTGACCCCTATGACAAGAAAATATTCAAAGGTGAATTCACAGCTCCCCTTCAGAACAGAATGCTTGATGCAACAAAATTTCTACTTCTTTATACTTGTTCTCTACTTATATTTTCATCTCAGGACCATTAAGGTTTTGTGTGGTGATTTTAAAAAGCCTGCTTTTCATTTTACATTGTGGTGACAGTTCTTTACATTTTGCAACAAGAAACAAAAAGTCTCTCCAGCAGTTCTATTAATAAAAATCCTTACAAGTAATACAGCTGATCTGGTAGCTTCACTAAGATTAAGGAAGCAAGCCAGCCTTCCAACCAAGATTTGGAAGGAAGCCTATAAATAGTCTGAATATTCATCCATTCAGCTGCTCCCCTTCTCCCTCCCTGCAAGCCCATCCCATGGAGTTGTCCTGTGACCATACCAGGCAATGATGACTTTCAAATATTTTTGGTTAATTCTCACTCTCAGACTTCTCAGCAACATCCCAGTTAATCTTCCTGCATAGGAATTGTCCTTAGAAGTGTCTGACCTAGAAGAGCATAGCAGGGAAATGTGCAGAGAGCTGATGACAATGCATTGCCTCAGACAAAAGCCAGTCCTGTTCTGAAATGTTCTGTGTTGAGAAAACAAATATTATTCCCAATGTGCTCACTTATTACAGGCACCAAAGCAATTCCTGGTTATATCAAAATATCCCTATGCCTTTGTCTCAGAATAGGGGCAAAAATGCAAAATGTTTTCATTTGCAAAATCTTAACTGAATAATGACAAAGAAAAAAAATCCCTACTGAAAGCAGTCCAGCACTACAGTCACGAAACTGCAATTGCTACTTACTTGGATTTTGTATGGTTTCAATGATAAACTAACTTCACTTCATGTAGAAAATAATCTCAAAGCATGAGTATAGCAATTAGATGTCATGACAAAAATATTCATAAACTTTTAAACATCAAAGGATTTACCTCAGCTTCATGGGCTTCCCTGATTCCCCTAACAATCAAAACAAAATTCTAATAATAAAAAGGAAAATTAACTATGATTTGGCTTATTTAATTAATTGACAGCTATGCATCTATAATATTTCTCCCCATTTGGTCTTGTCTTCTTAATGGCTTCACTTAATCAAGACTTGTGTTAGGACTTGCATTTGGTTGGGTGAAAGTACCTTATGTGAGGGCACAAGATAACAGCCTGAGGGACAGAGAATGCTGGCATAAATTAAGTTACACTTAGGCAGCTCTAATTTAAAGGCTCTCTGAGCCCAAGATGTATAATCCCTTTTGAATGAAACAAACTCTCATCTAGAGGAATCCAGGAAACCACTCTAAGTACAGAGTCCAGAGAAGGCCTTTCTGAAATTAGCAGAAAGCTATTTCTGTCAAAGGGAAAAGTAAGAGACAGCTTTTTGTGGTTCACTAAAATACCTGTAAATCAATTTCTCTCTGCATCAGGAGTAGTGCAAAAGAAGACAGATTTTTCTTTTTAATAAGAATCAGTGATTTAACTCTCTACAGGAACAGCTTTTTCCCCCACAGGAAGACCCTCCCCCCCAACCCCAAGACTCCTTCTGTTGGTATTAGCCTTAATCAGTACAGTGCAGTCACCTGTTTTATGAATTATATAGTTCCCAGCAGGAAATAATGGGAAATGGAAAACTTTCTCAGGAAAATGAAAAGAAAGAAACCCAAAAAACAAAAAGAAGAAAAAAAAAGGGAGGATAACGACTCAGCTTTCTCAGTAACAGTGATGAAATTTGTAATACAGACCAGCTGCCAGTGAGTTATTTTATTATCAGACAAATCAATTGAATGCACCTTAAGTTCCACACACGTTGTTATTTATATCCACAGCCTGTCAGTGCATGGCTAATTCCCACTGAGAGGGGAACGTGATTTACTGGTGGCTGTGCACAGCTGCAGAGCCAGGAATGGAAGTGTTGACTCTCCCATGACTTTAAACAACCCCTCCACTGAAGGACTCTGTAGGCTTGAAGGTCAGACACACACAATGCAGTTACATCAGGACAACAGTTCCCCAAAGTTACAGGAGGAGTTGAAGTGCAGCAATGAAGGAGAACTAAAAACCACTGGAATGTTTTTTCAGGATGTTTTTTTCAACCTTACACTGCTGGAAGAGCAGTAGTAGGCTGGTACAATGGCATCAAAGGAGAAGGATTTATTTAGGCAGGGTAGGAGGGCAGAATCAGACTCACAGAAGGATGCAAGCAAAAATATTACGAGGTTGCATTTTAATGGTGTCATAATATCACGTATAACTGAAAGGAAATTTAGTGTCTATAGAGCCATAGAAAAACTTTGTACAGAATGTGTGAGTCAGTGCTGCAAACCAGCAATTGAGAGCCAAGATACAGCAAAAACAATCCAAGAGAGTCAGTCTGAACTAATTGCTGGGGTGCACAGAAGCTGGGCCAGCTGTGCTATTTGCTAACTGTAAAACACAATAGCTGGCTGATTATTCAGCTTGTTTGTACAAATCTGATGAACTGTTTTAAAATAAAAATAAGACAGCATTTTTACTACGCAAATCCAAGAACAAGGCAACCCAGGCCACTTTTCCACATGCAAGTTGCTACTCAAAAGCAAAAGAAAGCCAGCAGAAAAATGGAAATCAAGGAAACTCTCTCTGATACAAAGTACCTATGATAAGTGACTCTCTGGAGGACTTTTGGCACTTATTGTCACTGGTGATATCAATTTCCATGGACTCTTGCTAGGACAGTAAATTAGAGCAGTTTCAACACAAGAAAGCCAGGTTTTGAGGCAACCTCTCAGTGGAACGAGTAACCTAATTAGTTTAAAGATGAAGCCTGGTGGAGTTATGAATGGTATAGGCCACAAGCTCCCACAAGGACCTGGATTTAACCACACAAGAATCCTTGTTTGGTCTTGCATTGCTGAGAGAGAGGGGAATAATTTATGTGCCTGTAGGTGCTTTGGTTGCTATTCAAGCCTTGCACAAAAGTCACAGAACAGTAACAATACAGGCTTATACCAGGCTGGCTGAGTGGCAAGATCCTTCTGGGGAGCTGGGCAAGGATAGTTCTGAACTGGAGAAAATTACTTATCTTTCCAATGGTCTCTAAGCTCCTACTGTGTACTCCTCTGCCATCATTCTCAGGCCAGTTTTAAGCCATAAACCACCTGCAAATCAGACTGTTTCTCAGTAGTACTACTAACCTGCAGGTTAGTATTGAGGCCTCATTTCTGCAAATTTTATAAATCCTTGGGAAGTGCATTATGATCTATCTAACAGCACTGCCACAGACAACACAAGGAATTAAGACACCTTCATGTCATAAACAACTTACTGACTTACTAGAATTTACCAGGTTTATCAACCACAAAAAATATCCTTAATATCAACCTGTACAGAAAATACCATCAATGAAACTTTACTAGAAGTGTGACCTACTAAAGACTCTCTCCTTCAAGTCCTATATCCACTTCCAAATGTTTACCATGTGTGAAGAAAACACGTATTATAAACGTGTGAAGAAGAGCACTTACATCTCTATACAATGATATATTCAAATTTTATCCAGGTTATTTAAGACCTGGGTCTTGGCTTTGTTGTTTTTTGTTAGAATTCCCACTCTGAATCATATTTTTATATTGACTAGTCATATAAAACACCTCTTTCTAGTGTCTTACACCCTTATCTCTGGAGGGCAGTGACCTTTCAGACAGAGCTCTGCAAACGGACTCTGTAGGAAGTACAGTAGATAGTCCACTTGATTTGTTAATTCTACAACTTGCTGCTAGGTGCCAAATACATCTTAAGCAGTGTGGATCAAGATTTTCTGTTTGATGGTTAGGTTGAAATAATCAGAAACTACAAATACAGAATGAACCTCAATCATAGTAAGCGCAACAAAATGTTACAATCCAGCCCTAAGAGCTCGATCTCAGTAATTTATACGTACATGCCTTTACACTTAGTCGCCTTAAAAAAGAAGTAATTCTCATAATGTTTCACATACTGAGGGAAAATATGAGAAAGCTCAAATATACTTCCTTTCCTGCCCTATGGGACTCCAGATGTTATTTATGAATGTGAATTTATGTGGTACTCCTGTTCTCTAAGTGCTGTGACCCATTCATGGTTTACTGTCGGTGACCCTACTGTGCTGCACATAACTCTGGCTGTAAGATATTAACGTTATCTTTAACCTTCAAAGTGCTTTCTTAAGCAGTATCAAACTTTTCACCATGTTAGACTTTCTGTTAATGTTAGGAGATGTTTGATTCCCTGTAAACAAGAAAATAATCAGCATAAATTAATCTTTCAGGCATTAATGTAATTTTACCTTCATTAATTCTTACTGGCTTCCCACTAACCTGGAAAAGCTGAAGTGGGAGGTCCATGGAGGGGTGGAAATACAGCTGAGAGAACAATGACTGGAATTGCTTTGGCTGGTATGCAATTCCCAAAACACCATACCACTGTTTCTGCACTGAAATTCTTATGACTAGAAAAACAGTCATAACATGTTACTGTATGAAAAAAAAAAAAAAGCTGCTTTTGGTAGAAGGGGGTAAAGCTACATCATGAGAAGACGTATTAGGGCCTGAATAAATTCACCATTTTGCCCCCAGGAAGAAGTGCAGTCATTTACACCGTGAATAGGAGGGTTGGCTGGCAGAAAAAGCTCTTTGTACACTGAATCAGATTTTCATATCAGTTTCCATATGTGAAAATGGGTACTCTTCTATAGCTCTGTTTTCAATATTTTTGATCACCCTCAGTCCAGAGACCAGAAATGCCAAGGTCAAGAACAAGTCCTCAGTTTCAGAGTCAAAAGTTCAGAATGACTTTTTCCAAATATAGGCACCTTTTCACTAGCCCCTCTGGGTCTCCTGGACTTACACTGCTTTTCACAAGGAGCCATTTGGTAATGCTTCAAATTAACAGGCTAAATTACAGCTCTGTTAAATCAGATATTACAGGTAGAAATGCTTTTCTTCCCACTAACACTCCTAAATCTTCAAAAATTAAGCCAAGAGAAAGTTAAATCAAGAATATTTGACTACATCATTTTTCTTACTTGGTTTGTAGAAAATTAATTTGCATGTGTTAAGAGTAATCTAAAGCATTCTGCATTAATTGGGGCCTGCTTAGAAGGCAGCTGACATTCCAAAGGTGCACATCTGTAGCTTGCATGAAGAGCTCCTGCTCACAGAATCACAGAAGGGTTTGGGTTGGAAGAGATCTCAAGGATCATCTCATTCCAAACCCCTCTGCCACGGGCACTAGACCAGGTTGTTCATGATTAACACTGCTCAAGGTTACAGTAGTAATGTTCATAATAATTCAAATTCCCTCAACATAATTCCAATATAGCTGAGATTTTAAATCATCTCATCAGTCCTTCCTGTAGAAACACCTCTAAACCTACTTATGCATAATAAACCATTTTGAGAACACTACTGCTGAATTGTTCCCTGCAGTGACGTGAGCTGATAATTCATTTTTCCTTGTGCAAAGCTCAGCTGACTAATACCTCCATTCTCTTCCTTTTGTCTTTGCCTTTATTTCATGTAAGAAAGTGAATTAGCCAGGGTGAGTATGAAAAACACTGTATAGTGGAGGTGTCCTGTCCATGGCAGGAGGTTGGAACGAGATGAATTTAAGGCCCCTTCCAACCTAACCTATTTTATCCTTCTCTTATATATGGCCCACCTATTATTTTTCAGGGTGACTACGCTGATATTCCACTCTTACCCAGCCTTTAGCAAAGACTGCCAGGCTTCTTACTCAGTGCCAAGAATGCTGTTTAGTCTCTCAGCTCAGGATGGTTGTGGATGTTTCTGTTATAAGCTTTTTTTGTAATGCCACTTCAGTTCTCTTGTAGAAAAACTGCTGTACTTAAATAATTCTCTTTTCTTCATTACTGCTTTTATGATCAAAATCTACAACTGAAAGAAAAACACAAACACACATCTTGTAAAGAGAGGTGCAGAGTCAAATTAGGAGGAGTTTTTGTTCCTTGATAACAGTTTAAAGTCACCCTTCATCCCTCTTATGTCTGGCTCAAGCAAAAAAGGGCAACACCGAGTACACCAAGAGGCTTGAGAACTGCTGCAGTTTAGTTCCATCTCCCCTTGCAGCTGCATATGGACAGGAGGCTGAGGAGAAACCAGGTGCTGGGAAAACTCCTCTGCTCCTTTGTCAGAAGATGCAAACTGGAAAGGTGGGATATAACAGAAGTAAGGTGTTACATACTGTGTAACACTAAATGCAGTTCAGAGCCTTGTTCATCCCAGGGACTTGAAGAAGAAGCAGTTGAAACTCCCTGCTTTTGCCAGATGCTGTCTCTCATCTCCTCTTCAGGAACAGGAAGCATGGCAGATACTACCACCATGTTGCCAACTCTCCATTTGAATAACAGGTTTTTCCACAGCTACGAATGAATAAAGCTCAAAGCTTCACAAAGATTTATCTTTCATGAGTTATTTGGGAAGAAGGGGGATGGTCGTACAATTCTGTCTTTTCTGGCAAGTCAAAAATCTCATGCTTCAGCACCTAACTCACCTTTCCATATCTGTCATCTCTAAAAATCCCATCCCTCCCAAATTAATTCTGATTACCTTTTTGTGGAGGGTGAGAAGGGTGAGTGACACCCCAAGTGAAAAGCTCAGGTCGTGAGAATTACAAGAATCCTGTCCACAGAAATATCCCATCACACCTGATGGCCACTCCAGTGTCCCTGCCTTGCCATAAGGAAACAATCTTTCACCCTGGGAAAGAAGGTGATGGGAAGAAAGTTTACTTCTGGCTGCTCTGAGGAATGCTGGCTCTAACTGGTTCAGCCCTGTGTGTCCAAATGTGTCTGTGGTTTTCACAGATCTAAGCTGCTCCTGCTCAAGAGACAATATTCCATTTACATCCCAGCCATGAATTTTGGCAACAGTCTCCTTGGTTTACAACAATTAGGGACTAGGGCAGATATTATTTTCTTCTCCCTAATGGGGAAAGGTCAGTATTTTTTATACTAGTTTTGTGATTTTTTTTTTAGTATTGCAAAGAAAGCACTTTAAATCCTCATCTGTTGCCTGAATGAATTAGGGAGTAACACTGGACCACCCTGCAAGCAGAGCTGAATGGTTGTCATTTTTCAGTATTTTCCCTCAAGTAGTCTCTCTGGAAAATGCATCAATGATAATAGATCATTCTTGTTTCAAGTAATTCAAAGCCAATTGCCAAGTCTCTAAGCACATCCAGCATGAATCCAGCTGGAGTTCCCCAAATCAACTTGCAAGTCACTGCAAAGGCCAGAAACATTTACAGTGGCAGTGCAGGATAACAGAACTCTAAACTTTTGCTGCTAACTGCACTCCAGAAGAGACAGAATGGAAACAAATACCTCCAGAAATGATAATAAAAGTAACTGAGAACTATCATGAAAACTTATCAGCTTAGAAACAAATTCTGCTTGCCTGCCTTTAGCAGCCAGAGGGAAAAAAAAAAGAAGTTATTTGCACATCATTAAGAATTTTCTGCAGGAAGCAGCATTTGTGGGCAGTGAAATCTTAACAGCACGATCTGTCCTCAACTATTTCCAGGGAATGAAGAAGGAAACTCTTACCTAAGCAGACCTTGCTCCTGGATAGACTGAGAGAGAATACCTTGGGAAATCCACTGCGACTTCTCACAGAATTCCTTGAAGAATGACCCATTTCTGGGAACAGATTCACAATTACTGGGCTTTCTTAGCAAGAACAGAGTTATTTCTTCAGCATTCACTTCCTTTTCCTATCCAAAGAATAAATACAGAAACTGGGGGGCACCTTCTCTCAGGAGGTGTGCCCTCCCTTCAGCATTCACATCCAAAAGGCTATTGCTGGTGCTCTTTTAGCCAAAATCTATCCTGAGAGAATATCAAACAGTCCTAAGAGAACTGGCCTTTTCTCTTTAGAGGGAAGTGACCTGAAACATTTCTGCTGCATTCTTGTGGAGGTCTTGAGGAGCTAGAAAGAGCATGGAGTCTGACATAGCCCTGAAAAGTATCCATAATGTTATCTTCTCAATGGAAGAATCTAGCACAGCTAAACTGGGATAAAAATTCTGCAAAGTTGTACTTGGAGAGCTTTTTTCCCTTGGGTGAGGACTGCTGACAAAGGGAACACCTTTTCCATTTAAAAATATTGTTACATATCTAACCCAAAATCACAAAAACATAATAAAACCAAACCAAACCACATTACTTACTCATTTCTTCCACTCTACTTTTACCTGTTTCTTCTGGTTATGGCAAGGATACTGCTTTCTACTGCTCTAACTCAGATGTGTCCAACTTGCAGATTTTTACGTTTTCCAGCAAAATTCTCAGCCCATAACTTGGCAAGGACAGCTTCTCACCAAGTTCCCTTGAAAACTTTACAATACCTGCACACTTCGCCCAGTCAGTACCCCAAATCCTTGCTTAATGCAGAAACTCTCCCTTGCTACATGCAAAGAGCAATGCACCAGAACACTCCCTATGCAAGACATATATCCTCTCCTAACATCTCAGTGTATGACAACGTCATTCTGTTTGTCCTCAGACACTGACAGAAATATAATGCTGCCAGAAAAGCATCATGTAGCACTGGACCAGGACAGATTCAGATCAACAATGTAATAACTTCTATTATTCAGTTACAGTGATGAACTGCTTGAAGATATCCATATGTACAGAGAAAGAAATTTGACCACACCAGATGATTTTAACAATACCAAGAAGACCAGTTTTTGTCAAAGTCTTCTTCAGAGGCTACCAAGAACTTGCAGTATTCATCAGCAATCCAACAGGGCCCATTACAAAACACTTGTTCTTTTAGCCAAGATCTTACCCATGTAGGAACAAACGAGATTTCCTTTGTGGCTCCACATCCCATAGTTCCACAAAACCCCATATAGATTGGCTCTCCTGCATTTACTCCATGTGAAACAATCACAAATAATCATCAGCTTATTTTAACACCAGCAATTGTTGCTTGCTGGCCAGTTACCTTAAATGTCAGTAATGTACTTTGCAAAAGAGGGATGTACTCTAAAACTCTGCTAAAGACAAGACTCTGCAGTTTTCCTATTTAATTGTTTCCCCTTTTAAATACTAGTTCTATGTAATCTAGTCTCTAATTACAAGGTGACACTCTTACATTAAAGTATTTGCTGCCTCACTTGCACATTGTATTTCGGAAGTTTGGGGGAATGACCAAGTCTCAAAACAAATAGCTTTGCATTTTGGTTACACTCCAGACAATTCCAACATGCACCTCCTCAGTCCCATCATCAGTGTCTGCTACAGAGCAGGATTAGGAAAAGCTACCAACTTGCAGACACAGATAATGGAGGAAACTTTGCCTTTGTAGAGGTTTACCTGGAATTACCAGTATTTCACCATCTTGAGCTTGTCTTGGAAAGCTTCAACTTCACACAACCTCATCATCACTGCAGTAGTGAGCTCAGTCTTAGGAGCGTCCCTTGAAATATTCCATTTACACGAGCAGAAGATCCTGTGCTCCAGTTTCCCTTTCACAGTTCAATATACCATTTTGTTTGCATCAATTTGCTCATGAAAACTGGATTCTCGTCCTGGCATTTCCTGCCGTTTACAGAAGCTGTGCAGGAAGGTAAGGATGTTCTGAGTCAGCACAAAGGCTGAGCAGCACATGCAAGATGAGGGGAGTGTTTGTCTTTGGAAGTACATTTTATTTTAGTGTAAGTGCATTATCAAATTTAAGGGCTTTCCTTTGAGAAAGGCATCATTGTCAAGCCTCACGTGCTTTCAGGCTGCATCTCTGTCAGACTGCACTGCTGCATTAATGCCAAGTCATAACCAATTAGCACTTTAAATACACCTTCATTTTACACACAACCTTTTTGACCATGGCAAGCTCAACATACCCCCTTCTAGCAGAAGGGGCTGTAAAGCAGTATGAACTTCAAAACATCCCCACAGACTTCCCCTGAGCTCTGCCCTGCCAAAGTGCCTCCTCTGCAGGGTAAAAGATTAATTACAGACAATTACAGCTATGCCAGTTAGAGACAATTTCAGATGTGAAATTCCAGAGGACTGATCACCTCTAAGCCTGGCTGGCCTGGGAGCTAGAAAGTGTGGCAAGGTAAGGCAATTCACAGTAACACCTACTGAAAGAAAAAAGCTATCACAGATGTGCTGATTTAATGCAAGTGCTGAAATAGTTTTGAATAGCTGAAAGAATCAAATCAAACATCAAACCTGCGTCCATATTAGAGGCTGCAAAGACTCAGTTCCAGAACACACAGTGAGGGGGAAAAACAGGAGTCACCAAACAAACACCATGTATGCCTGTGTAGAATGATCTGTGAGGAGGCTCAGGACAGACTTCAGATCAAAGAGCAACTATCATAAGAAAAACCGTATCATTATCTAACAATGTGTCAGGTTCAAGGACTTGGTTATAACCTCACATGCAATTAACTCTGAACTTTTCAAGGAATTACAGCCCTTCAGTTTTGGCAGCAGTATGCTAGCTGCCACTAGCTCCTGAATCTCAGCTGACACACCAGATCGCTTGGTTCTGCAGAGGTAACTGTTCTCAAATCCACCTGCACCAACACATACTGCTAAGCTTAAGTCATCCATGAATCCCCCCAAAAAGGCCATACTAAAGGTACAATACACACACCTTACTTTCAGCTACTATAAAATGGCACAAGATAAAATGATTCATTGGGTTAATGAACTTTTCATTTTTAATCACAACTGTGCAGGCACTGGTATGTATCAATAATAGAAAAATTAAAAGGTGTACAGTTTAGCACAGCAGGCAACATTTGAATAGAAGCACATAATTTTAATTTGCTTTGAAGTTTAAAGCAATCCAAACAAAAAGTTAACTATATAAATACAGAGTAAATGCACATAGTTTACAGCCAACTACATGTATGCAAGAATAATAGCAAACCTCACACGAGTACTGAAGTAATCTCAATCTGTCATCTGTGAGCGTTTAGCTATGACTCTGAGGGCATAGTTATGTTCACATATGCAGGGTAGGCAGACTCTTAAATAGAAGAACTGAAAAAACTTACATAACTCAGTTTAACAGACAGAAAGTTGAAAAAAGTAGTACATTTACCTAGGCACACTTCAGCATTCAGCTTGTTTTTCAAATCTGAACAGTTTAAACAGGAAGCAACATTTTTAAAGGCTCTCCACTCTTGTCGCTGGAAGCATTCTTTTCCAATGCTGCAGTCTGAGGAATGTATAAGAAGAACAGACTAGCAGAAACTGTCATTGACAAACAAACGATCCGCTGCCATTAACACCCCAATCAGCAAGGGAAGATGCGGAGTGCGTTATGTAAACAGAGATGGGGGCAGTGTCGACGGGTTAAGTGGACAGGTGATGTCTCAGTTACAACTACAACAACCAAGAAAATTCCACAGTTCCCTCGTGTAAGCCCACTTCCAGCCAGGCAGAGCAGAAATGGGCCAGCCACGGCGGATGTTCCCACACAGCACTGCAAGGCCAGCAGGGGCTCCGGGCCGGCATTCCCGGTTTTCCGTGGCTTTCCCTGCCGTGATTCCCGCGGGGGGCGCGCCGCCTGCCGGCCCCGCCGCGCACCGACCTCGGCTCTGATCACAGCCAGGGAAACGAGGAACGAATTCCTTACTCGGAGTTCTTCACACATCCTTTCCTCTAGCACACACAAGTGGGACATAAATACATGACATCCAAATGCAAATCAAGATGACCAAGTTGAAATGCACTGCTTTCAGCTCTGTAGTTAAAGATTTTATTGAATGAAGCATCTTGCTATTCCTCTTGAGTTTTTATAATAAATATCAAGAAAACTATATAAATAATTTAAAGATCTTTGGGAAATATATCAGAGGTAATTTTACAGGTACTTGTAGTTTAAAAATAATGAAAAATCCCAAGAAATTTTGGGGTTATGTTTGGTTATGCAAAGGAAGTCAAAACGATCACCCCTGAAGTTTAAAACGAAGTCAGAACACCCTTTAAAGAGGTGGAGTAATAAGCTGATTGTCTGTTTTTAGCTATTACCTCCCATATTCAATTGTACTTGTTAAAATGTCCTGATTATCAAATCCAGGGGCTCTGCTCTTACCCAGAGAAGGCACACATGCAGGACCCAGGGAATACCCAGGAATGGGAGACAAACACAGAACCAAGGGACAATGTATCCAAACAGAGGAGAGAAACTCTCATGAAGCCTAGGCTACTCCAAGTGTTCACTGTATTCATAAACTCCAAAGCTGAGTATGGTCTTTGCCAATTTAAGTTTTGGCTATGACTGTGTAATCTAGAAAACCTGAAGAGTTGACCCACTTTCTACATCAGAAAAGTTACAGTAAGTCAGTATTCCTGCATTTATTTATCTTAACAAAAGCATGCCATCAAGGCTTAAGTCAGCCATAAATACTCCAGTCTTTTCCTAGAGAGACCACTAGAAAAAGCCAACTTTAAAACACATATAAGCACTCCTTTCACTTTGAGACGGTCAAGTTCACCATGGTCACCCCTCTGACCATGCTGTGTCTTTAAAAAGGGAACATTTTCCAAGC
The DNA here is from genome assembly GCA_027886175.1 of Phylloscopus collybita. Lineage (NCBI taxonomy): Eukaryota > Metazoa > Chordata > Aves > Passeriformes > Phylloscopidae > Phylloscopus > Phylloscopus collybita. The sequence goes on along the minus strand of JAJNNQ010000003.1, from coordinate 19,020,845 downwards.
AGGGAAGTCAATACAGCACTGCAAGGTCAATGCCCTTACTATGGGTGGCTTTTAGAGGATAAGCAAATTAATACAGAGAATTACATGAAATACTCAAGTACTTTGACACTGTGTGGAGAACATGACAATGGTCAAAACAAAGGAAAGCAAATGAGAAAAACCCAGACCGATTGTTCTGCAAACTTTGAGGTTTTACATAGAGCCTACAGAACCACTGCCACAGAGATGCTATGGATTTACAGCATAAACTCCTGCACAGCTTGCACAGAAATCAAACCACCTGCTTTGTTTAAAACCAAACTGCATGTTTCAAACACGGTTTGATTCCAGATAATCAATAAGAGGAAGAAAAGTCATGAGCCCTAAGAAGGCCACAAAGTGCATAAGAAGTCATTCTTAAACTAAAGCCATTGCACATGATGCACAGTTCAAGTGTACTGAAGTACCACACTGGAAGAGCTGAGAGCACAGTTCTGTCCATGCCAGTGTAGCAGCATTTATATGGAGAAAGCTATTGAACCCAATTTATAAATGATCATTTATTTCCCATAAGGATAATGGATGCAGACTGAGAAGATACCTGTCTGGAAAGCTGTAAAACTTCCTGTAACATTAAACTGCTTGACACTCCAGTTGTACGATTTTGGAAAATTCTGTAAATTATGACAGAAGAAACCAGCTAAGCCTCACTTCTGAATGCAAGGCATTATTTTGCATTTGGCTTATAGAACAAAACCAATGCCTGAATATTCAGACAATGTGGAGGACAAGGTTATAGCTCAGTACATAGGCTCAAGCTGACAGAAGTGATACAGCAATTATCAGGGGGAATGCTTTCAAGAAAATATAATTTACAATTTCTCCATCCTTCTGCACAGTGCCTGTCTGCACTGACAAGATCTATCACAACTGGTTTCAGTTTTCTGGTCACCCTAGCCACAGTGATATGTGTTCTCTAGTACTCCCGTATAAATACTGGTAATCCAAGGCAGGATTTGCCAGATACTTAAGGGTAATATAGCTTGTGCTTAGGCAGCATGAAACTATCTAAGTGAATCCTGTCTTCAAAAATGGGAGGCTGGACTAGTTGACATTTCTCATCACATCACAAATCTTTAAAAAGCTAAAAAGTAGCATTCAACAAGTTCTTCCTTAGCTGTGTGAGTGACCTGAACAGGTTGGCAAGGAAAAGTGATGATACAAGATAATGTTTCATAGGCCTCTCTCACAAAAGAAAAAGAATGATGCAGCAGGACCAGAAGTCCACATACACCAACATTAACAGACTGATAACCTGAAGAGTTGAACAATCAGACCCTCTCTCACTAACCTACAACACTGCTCAAATGTCAAGGAAAAAAAAAGAACAACCAAAACCAAACAGCTACAACAGGTATCACCTTTTGTAGTGAAGAAATAACTGTTCTATTCTAGGTCCCTGCACCATATTTTGTTTTGAGGTAGCAACATGGAAAACTTTACACACTTACCACTACCTCAGTGTCTTTATGAATCTTCAGAGCAACTAAATGGAAGCTTCAGGTATAGAAAGCTATAAAAGTACTGTCTTGCCCATTCCTCCAACAGGTTACTATGCAGTAAAACAGAACAAAAACGATGTAGTTGAGAGCAATCACTAAGCGAGGTAAAAGGACTGCCCAGGAACATATTTCATGTCCCCCTCCCTCACCCATTGGGTCTCTGAAGATGACTCAATGGCTTTGTCTAGATTAACAGATGAAAAGAAAAGAATAATTCTGAATTAAGAGATGTATGAAGACATTCCCTAAGGGGCAGTTCCCATTTGTCACGTTGACATGAGACCACACAATAAAGGCAGCAAAATTATTTAGAGTTGCCCACAATCAACCTTCTGTTTTGTCCACAGCTGCTTGTTCCTGATCCAACGTTCCTTTTGCCCACCACATTGGCATTGACATTCAGTGGTCCACTCCAGTCTTTCCATCTTCCACCTTCTTCCACCTTGTCACACTGCTATCCATCAAGTAAGTAGACCACAACTTCATAGGTGGACATCATGATAGCCGTGTTTGGAATCTGTCTGATCAGGTGTGTAGTTAAACCTCGGTAAAGGGAGCCATACCCTTCCTCTCGCACAAGCAAAGAGAGTGTCTGGAAGAAAGATCGGTACTTTGTTCCCTCTTCTCTTAGTCTTGTTCTTACAACCTCTGTGCAAAGAAAACCAGTGGAAAAAAAAGAAAAATTGAGTGGTTACATTCACCACTTTTCCTTATTTTTCCCAGCAACTGATTAGGAATTTTTACACAAAAATACCACTCCCCAAGTTCTCAATCTCACAATTCCTCTTTAAAAAGAGGAGGAGGAAGACAGAGTAGCAAACCAAGCATGTGTAGGAAGAGAGCAAGTATTATTTGACTAAAGGCAAATTGATTTGCTTCGCTACAATCCAGAAGAGGACTGTTGCTTGGGCTTACATTTTAGCTCAGAAATTGACATTAGCTCACTACTCAGTTCATTAACAAACAACGTACACACAACTACTTTGCAGGACTATCAAGTGCAACTGACACACAAACTAGCCTGTCTTCCCTAGAAGGGGGACAAAAACTTGCTGGCACATTATGGAAAATTTCTGAGTATATGGAAAGATTCCAACTGAAAGTACCTCTTTGAGTACCTTGGGCCATACCCTGGCAAATCCCTTGGCAAAATAAACATTGCCTAAGAGACGGTCATGCTGGATATCCACTGTAAAGCACTTCCATTTCCGAACACTATACTCACGTTGACCTGGCTAAATCTGATATTTAGACAGGAAAGTATTTCTTGAGCAAGTAAACAAAAGTTGGCTACAAATCCAACTGAGAAGATTCCCTTGGATGGATCTGACTCAGGGTCTCAGCTGCACATGTCCCACTTACCATGGGGATATGCTATGGACGTTGCACACGTTTTGGAAGTGGCAGCAGCCATCATCATTCGAACAAAGTCCGATGCTTCTTTTGCTGATTCATCCTCATTGTCCATGGCAGAAGCAGTCTTATACTCCAGTAATTTTTTCTTAATACTCTCGTAAATGACAAAGTGAATAACAGTCTCAGATATGCCTGCGTAGGACGCAGACATTCCCCGGTAAAAGCCTTTAAAGCCATCCAAGCGATAAACTTTGCGGACACAGTCAAAAGCGCTCATTCGCTTTTCTCCACGATTCCTAAAAAGGAGAAAAGAAGTCCAAATATCAACTGGTGCAACCAGCAAGACTGGAGAATAATTAAACAGGTTTGTAGTGACAAGAAAACTTAGGAAATAGCCAACACTGATGCTGAGGGGCGCCATGTCACTTGACAGTCTCAAAGGCCTTCAGCACTAAACACAGGTAAAGCATTACATGGAATCCAAGCCAAACTTCACACAGTGACTAAAGAAAAAGTATCACAGAGAAACACTGAGCAGTTTTAGGCCTCCCCAGCTCCTATTCGATAAAGGACTAAACTGCTGGGAAACAGACTCCCAAACGGGCTATCAGTGTCAGTAACTCATGAGAAAAATGACCACTTCCTTTTGCATAATGGATTTTCCCTAATTGTTGCCTCAATAAAGAGCTCCACAGCTTTCAGTGGCTAAGAGTTGAAACAGCAGCCCTCAGCATTACAGCTCTCAGCAAACAACTGGCACAGCAACCAGTCCAACACTGGCAGCTGTTATTTGATTGAACTAAGCCACTGCTGATGTCATGGAAAATGCACATTAGACATACCTGTTTCAAGCAGTATTTGGCAAATGAAGTTTTATTCCCATTTTGAGCTTGCTCACTGAATTGAGTTGTGCATACTGAAGTAGTTAGAATATTGTATACAACTATACAAACCCATGACAACACTACATGAGATGTGCTTCACTACAGCTGCAAGTGCAGGCAGATGGATTGTGCCAGCAGGGGTCTGAGCGAGCAAGTCACAGAATAAAACAGCAGATAACCTTCTAAGGAGTTACAATAACTCCTATGAATACATATCATGCGGCATCATACCAGGAGGTCTGTCTTCCTTCCTGTTTGCATAAAATTCTACTTTCATTACAAGTTTCATAATAAACCATTTCTGTAGTCAATTCTGTGGTAAGCCCAACCAATTTATTGACTGTCCCATGTTAAGACAACTCCTGTTTCTATCTGTGAAAGACATATTTCCCTTTTTATAAGCTAGAACACACCATATGTAAAAAAACCAGCCACAACAGAAAAAAAACCAAAAACCCTTGAGGATGTTTAAAGCATTTTTCTAAACATGTACTATGATACTGAACCCATATTTCAGGAATGTTTAGCTCAACAGTTAAAGAGAATGTATTACTGAATGGAAAATTAAGCATATAGTTGATAGAACATGATTTTAATGAAATTGTTAGCCTTGTAATGAATTCCAAATTTGCTGCTCAGTCTACTACAGTGCCTTAAGCATGTTTCAGAATGGATTTAAAAAGAGAAGTGATAGCATAACTTCTAGAGAGACTAGCATCAACTTCCCAAATCTGAAATGCTGAATGCTTAGGATTTCATTCTATTTTGGAATGCAGAACAGATTCACAATACAGCAATGAGGTTTCCTACTGTCACTTTACCTTGCATCAAGCTGTAATCGTGTCTTTACCAACCAAATGGGATTAGTTGTTGTGATCGCAGTAAAGCCTAAAAAATGTAAAAATACCCAAGTTAGATGTGATAATATCACAAGAACAGCTGCATCTAAGTTCCAAACACACATAGTAAGATACAGTGGATGCAAAAACTCGGACTATACTGATTTTTCTGAAGTCCCCATTTTACTGACATTTTGTGAATCCATACAGCCAATGAACACCTAAGATTGTTTTAAAATTTTATATTGAGTAAGTTTGATTCTCAGCAAGAGATGCCCCATATAAAATAAGCCAAATTAAGTACAGTTCTCTGCCTATCTAATACCAACCCTGTTTTGACACCACAGAACAGCAATGCCAACTAAACAAATATCAGCCAATTGGGCAAAAAAGTCAGTAAGAATGCATTGCAGAGACAGCAATAGCAATTTGAGATGCTATAAAACATTGCCTCAATTTACTTTGTTACCTGGAATACAATCCGAGTTTAAAAGCATGCAGACTGAATAAATACTACTTTTGGTGCAGTTAAAAGGCATTTATTACTGTATATTAAGAGACCTTTTAATACTGAACTATAAAGAGCAGTTATATTTGAGTGCTAATCTTTTATTTAGTATTCAAAGCAGAGATTGTTGGCTGGCCTTGGAATATTTTACAAGCATATGAGTGTTTAAATTGTTAAAGGAAATACTATGACTTCTAACTATTCAGACAGACAGCCACTACTCAGGCTTGCATAAGGGTTGAGGGTTAAAGCTTTGATTTTCAGTCCACTAAAGAAAACAGAAGAAAAAGAAAAAAAGGAAACAAAAAAAAGAAAAAAAGGAAAAAAAAAGAAGAAGTAAGAATCACTCTTACTTCTGCACAACCGTAGAGAGAGAGAGAAAGCAGTGAAAGGTAGCTCTGAAAAAAAAATAATCAAAAAAATCATCTCAAGCTGTAATACCACACATGCACCATCAATGAGGTGTCATGTCTGCAGGAGAGAACAGGAAAAGGGAAAAGCTGGAACATGGCCAGGCAAGAGATGATAAATTTAGACACTTGCTCTCTAAGTGACACACATGGCTGGTATATCACTACAAAGACATACTGCCCTCCTGCAAGGGGATGGACGGGGTGTGTGGGGAAGGACAGAGTTACCTTGTTCAGTGCATGGCTGGGGCACAGTACTTATCCAGCAACAGGCTATTGATCAGCTTGTTTATCAGATCAGTAACAGCTCACAGAAATAGTTTTAGCAGAACTGGTTGCATACATGTTACTCCTGTTCAATCACAATCTAAGTTTACATTGCACACAAAGGTCTGCAATACTCAGAAATGCCAGAGGATCTTAACTGTTCTAAGGTTTGTGCCCACCCACAAAGCTTAAATAGGTCATTATGGTTTTCAGTTCAAGTTCTAAAAACAAATTATCAGATTTGGCAGTGACTAAGATTGATCTCGTTTTCTACACCAAAAGAATACAAACAGATTGGAGGCTTCTGCTCAATTTTCTGATTAAACAGATTTTTAAAGTGACTCAAACTTGTTAACTAAAGCAACTTCCTGTAGTAGATAATAAAGGTTTGGAGTCGGCTTTCTTTTTTTCCTGATTCACTACTCATTTTTCCTATATCTCAGTACTTATATAACTTTCATATAATGGAGTGAAATCCTAACAAGCCAAGAGTTTCATATCTCTATTTCGTGGAGGTAAATAATGATGTAAAACCTCAAAGCACTGGGGAACTACTCTGCCATAACAATGCATATGATGTTTTTAAAACACCACATGTGCAAAACAGGCTCTGTAGCTCAAGTAGGCATAGCCTGACTTGTTACTCAGTATCACAGAAACTCCACTGATTCCAGTAGCATTTGAGCCTGAGTTCAACTACACTGAAAGGAAACTTCATTCTTGCATGCTTTTATTTCTTTACACTGGCACTAAGAAAGTTTTAATTTTGTTTGACTTCCAATCAAAGTGTTCGTAGCATGAAGTGCACTAGGAAATGCACAAAACTGCAAAAAAGGCTTTGAAATAAGGTGGGGAAAAATGATTCACTTTCTCTACTGACACACCTTCCAGGAAAGACTTCACTAAAAACCAAAATCAGTTCTTAAGTCTCTCCTAGTTCTTAATTGTAAGTGAACAAAGCAAAAAAGCCTTTTGCATTTGTATTTAAGTTGCACATTTTGGAATGTTACATTTTGTAACTCTTAGACTGTAACATACAGTCTTTCTCCTTCATATTCAACTCAAAATAAGGGTGTTTGCAGATCCTGAATCTGCAACAATGCACAGGTACCATCAGTGGCAGTGGCTGAGTGACAGCAGTGACTGTTTCCACCCATAGCAGCAGCCTGATAGTTCTAGGCTGGCTGGGAAGAGTATATTGGAAATTTCCAGTGAAGAGTGGTAGGGACAGAATGCAGCCCCTACTCTACTCAAAACTGCACTCCTGGGGTCACTCTAAGCATTATTTAAATGCAACACCTCCAACACTAGATCTGATACTCAGCAACATGGCTAATGTTTTTCCCCATGGCTGTCACAGACCTAAGTTGACAGTTCAAAGCAAAGTTTTCAAATGAAAGGGCCGTCAATAATTCAGGTTTCAAGATGACTACAGGTCAATTCTTACAGCCACTGTAGCAAATGCAGTTAGTGAGGAAGAAAAACGAATTAAGAATTGAGTGATGCTGACCCCAAGGAAAGCCCTCCGAAACATGAAACATTTGGGATCCTTGAAAAGATAAACTTTTATTTTTAAATACAGAAAATCTGTAGCAAGAATATCTGGTAAAACAAACTTTGGGGGCTTTCAACAACTTGCCATGAAGCTCCATCAATTGTTTCCTTTTTTTCTTTTTAAAAGCCTCAGTGATCTCTATAATACTTCATAATGCCTATCTATGTGTTGCATCCTCAAGAAGGATCCCAGATTCATGACAAGTTCAGATAAATTTGGCAATACTACAAACCCCTGTAGTTTTATTTTATTGTACCCCAGTTTCAGACAGAATTATCTCCATCTACTTTTTCAGCTATCCCAGCTACTGACAGGTAAGATCCCAGGTATTCCTATTATGCATCATATTCCAAAGGATAGGGTTGGTGCTTTTTAATCTATAAGCCAATGTAATTGATACAGACACATGTGAACATGGAATGATGAACTAAAATTTAAAAGTAGTAAAATAAAAACAAACCAAAAGAGAAAACAGAAAGAGACAGAAAAGATTATATACACATATTAAAAAAGGAAAAGAAAAGAGGTCGTTGAAATAAATGTGACAACAGAGAATATCAGCTGCAGCATTTTAAAGGCAGCTCTGGAACACTGGGAGAAAAAAAAAAAAAAAAACACAAAAAAAACAAAACCCAAAATGCCTTGTTTAATTCAGTAGGGGCTTTCAGTTAGCCAGAGCTAAGTACAGTAGCAGCTCTCAGTGAAAGGTATTTCCTACCTTTCCCTGAACAGCACAGAAAAAAAAAAAATCACTCTAAACAGAGTTAAGGAAAAGTGATGTCTTTGCACAATGCACATCATCTGAGTTCAAGCTAGAGGTGTCTTCCCCTTAGGTTGTTTATTCAACAGATATCACAAACCCAATGTGTGGTTCTTACACTAGAGGCTGCAAGAGACGCTCAGTTCAGTACTCACGAGGTTTAAGTTAGTCCATATTGCTGCAGGAAGTGACCTGCGGAGGGGGAGCATGAGATGACACGATCTCACTCTTTTCACGGGAGAAATGTACAGTAAATGCCTAAAATAGACACAGGCTTTTCTGTATCATAACAACAAGCAGTGACCTCATCAGACACAAGTGTACAAATCAAATCCCAGCGGAAGGATTTGTCAGTTATTGGGAAATCTAACTGTTTGCAGGTAAAAGTTTAGGAAAAAAAAAAGAAAGAAAAATAATCAAAACAGGCCACAGATATTAAAATAGATGTGTAAAATGCACTGAGTACTGAAATTTCTGCTCATTTGCAGCAGTTTAATTTTACACCTCCAAATACTTACCTATATAGCAAATTTACAAGTGAACCCTCCTCCTGCCCCACTCCCTTGAAAATATTATTCACTAAAGCTAGCCTAGTCTTGGGACAGAAAAGTACCTTATGAAATCTAACTTTCTAAGATCAGTGAACTAAATAGGCATTTTATTTGGTATGAATTAACTGTGTACATAGCACTAAAAACTTACAAAGTAATGTATCTCCAAGTAATGAAGTGGTGCCAATTATTTTTAAATAAATAATAATTTAAAAAAAAATCTGCATTTGGGTTGGTTTGCCAGTAAAGATCTAGAAAAAACAGCAACAGCATACAGGGCAAAGTAGTTTTGCAGCAGATTTGCAACCATGTTGTCTGATTGAGGCTGTGAATCATTAAAAAAGCAAACAAGAAAGCCATACAGGAATCAAATATCTAATTCAGTTTTCTACAGCTTTCCTTCTCTGTGGTGAGAGAGGCTGAGTGCAACAAGAAGGCAGAGTTTATAGTGAATCTGAGAATTTAGCCTAACTTGGAAATGTCCAGAAATCAATCTCTCCACACAAGCAAACACTCAGTCTTGTAGCAAGCTCAGATATATTCCCTGCCCTCGTTTGCAAAAAGAGAACCACAATATGCTGAGGAGTAAGCAAAAAGGATTGCTGAGTACTTCTTCATGTCAACACAGATATTTTAGGTATGAAGGGGATGTGCTTTACATGCTAGCAATCAGCACAGCAAGAAGACAGCATTCATTCTGTTTGCATAAGGCATCAGTTACTAATATGTAGATACTTCTCTCTCCTTGGGATAAAACACACTTAGTAGAAGAATCTTAAAACCATAAATATATATTTTGAGAATGAAGAATCAGGCCTAAAACCAACCAACAAAAAAAATTGCTTAAAATACGATACCTCAGCTTTTCACTCCCAAAAACACCATGTGCATACAACAATCCTTATTTAACAATGACATCAGTCTAGCCTGAGACATGTATTAGCACGTGATACAAATAAACAGAATTTAAAGTCGACTCAAGTTCACTATTTGCAGTACTTTCATAAAACACTGTCACAATTGTTTTTTTAAAATGTATTTTCACATCGTTACTGTATTTGGCAACCTACAGGAAAAGCTTTTTAAGCGCAAATCCCACTTCATGCTAATTAGGTATTAGACTTTATGAAATAGAAAGGTCATATCTAAAAAAACATCAACCCACCAAAAAACCACCAACAAAACAACAACCCTCATTTAAGACTGAATTACTCAATTCCTTACTGAAACCAATGGCAGCTGAAAAAGAAAAACACCAATACTGATTATTTTTTTGCTAATTCAGAAGTATTTATCCACCTTGCCAATTTTGAAACCTTAGGTTCCAAAGCAAATATTGCAATGATCTTCTGTATTAACCTGTCAACCAGATAAGAGCTCATATTTGATCTTGTCCCTGTTATTTTGCCATTTCTTTAAGGTGATTTGCATCATACAACAATACAAACCTTGCAGGTAAAACTGTTAATAGCTGGTTTAAGTGCATTTTCTGAAATATATTAGAATTACAAAAACAAGGTTAGCACATTACCAAGAAAGCACTGTTAATTTTAACTGCAGAGTCCTTTTCATATATCAGAATAACACCAGAACAGAGAATTGAAATGTTATCAAAGAACCTGAGAGTTTCTGTCCTGTACAGTGCCAAAACCTATGGTGTGAGCCTGCACTAAGCATTCTGTTTCACTGACTGCGGTTTAGAAATACAACTGCAGAACCTGGGAAGTATGAGAAAGTTAACAGCCCCAAGAGCTGTTCAATGCTAAAACTTGTACATAAAAATAAAACAAGGCAAACAGAAATTAAGGCTCCAATACATTTCTTCAGTCTACTGCAGCTGTATGTACAAATGCACAACACCAACCTTCTGGAAGGGAAGCAGCTACAGAGATCCATGACACACTACAGCCTGAGGTTGCAAACACTCAGGAAAAGGCACTACAGCACATCTCCATCAAAGTGCTTTACAGAATGAGGGTACGAACTTCCAAAGATGAGGAACACTCAGAATCTTCACTTGTCTGCAGCACTACACAAGATATCTTCAATTGAGGACAGACTTGTTTATATTGCCCACACTTCCCTGTCCCCAAATTAAGGACATGTTTCATTCCCTTGACAAGGACCTGAAGACTCTTCATCTTTCTTGATGCAATTAACTGATTAGGATGAACTCTTCATTAAATCCCCTTTCATCCCATTCCCTATGCTGTTCACCTACAAACAGAACCACTCCCTTCTAGATGATGAAAAAAACCAAATTGCATCATCCTTGTCTAACTTGGGCAAAGTAAAAGAGCTCTTCTTACACCTTAAAGATTAAAAACTGTCACAACATTTCGTGTACCAGAGATGAACATTACTGTCATTTATGTATAAAGTTGCTAATGTCACTTATATTTTATATGCTATATAAAATCTGTATGTATCAGATTATTAGTAAACGTTAAATAGAAAACTAATCTTACTCTTTATTCTGACATCACACCTTTATCAGTCCACTCCAGATTGCTGGTACTCACATTCTACAGACTGGCTGTAAAATTTGACAGGACTTAGAAACTTCAACAATTAAATTGTCAGAATTCATTTGTAAAATGCCCACGGCCTCTAAAAAACCCTAAACATTTGGGTTTTGTGCAGGAAAGGCACAGACAACAATAGAGAAAGTGTTGCAAATCCAAGTTTTGATTTTCCCAGCAGAAGTCCATGACCATAACTCAGATCAGTTGCCTTTAACTCCCCCTTGTTAATGATCCCAAAGCACAGAATATATAAATCAAGCAAACAAGATTTGTAGCTGCTAAAATACATCAAAGTTACACTGTAGATATAAACAGGAATTATTTCTAAAGAGATGAAAATACATGAAAACTATGAAAAATCTGCTCTTCTCTGACTCTTTAGTGGTAGAGCAAACTTCTCACAGACTGGTATATGAACAAAGCGGGGGACTGTTACATATAATTTACACAAATAACTGCAGGCACATTTCTGAAAGTCAAACATAAGTCAAATATACAAAGCTATAGCAGAAAGCAGTGGTAAAAAAAAATGATTAGGAAGAATTAAACCAGAAGTCAGTGCAAACACTGTTTATAGCTTACAGAGCAACAAGTTACTGTTTTAAAAGGTTACATTTTTCATTTCACAAATTTAAAACTGAAAAAGCAGTCATGCAGGTTTTCTAGAGAAGATTGTTCACAAACAGTTATTTATCACTTAGTGCAGTTTCATGCATATACTCTCCAGAGAGCCTGTTTAATGAGAGGCCAAGGCAGATAACCACTAAAACGACATCATTCAATTACTGAGCATGTTCTGTTTTGTTGGGGTTTTTTCCCACATTTGTCACCTCTGATTTGCAGATACGACTGTAGGATGAAGCTAAAAAGTTACAGATCCTTACCTGCCACACCAGCTGAAATCATGTGTACCTGGGTAGAATCTGGATTGAAAATATTGTTCAACTTTTCCTTGCAATTTGAGTAAGCAGCAAAATATATCGCTCTAAAATTAGAACAGAATCCAAGTTATGTTATGTTTTTACACTTCAAAATCCTCAACAAGCAGTGCCATTAACTTCACTGACTAAAGATTATCTTGGGCTAAAACCTCCCTCCTCAGTAAAGAACTACTCAAGGATTAACTCTTGCAAAGTAGTGGGACTGTTCTAGGAATGGAAATGAAAAATCTGAACATGACACTAGAACTTTTTTTTCCATACAACAGCTCCAATTACCAATTAGTGAGGGGAAGGACAGATAGTTTGAAATATGGTGGTGATTTCTGTGACACTAGGAAGTTCAACCAGGGAAGAAAAACACTGAAAAATTTTCAGTCTCCTTCAACATTAATAATAGAACAAACTTCTTCTAATGAACCTAAACTCATTTCAGAATCAGAAACTTATTTTAATAGCAGGACAATTTGAAGAGAACTAGCAAGTATGTAGCTACTTAAAAAACCCCACAAACAACATTCTTATTACTAGCATTTAAGATTTAAACATTGATAACTTGACCTTATAAATATTTATACTTTAAATGCTAGGACAGCTGTGAAGCTGTGATTCACATTTTGTTTCCAGAGTTCTGTATTTATAATACACACTGATTTTTGTCTCTGAATACACATGAAAAATGTTGTAAACTCGTGCTACACAAGTCTGTGAGCTGGTATCCAAACAAAGCTAGACAAACTCAGCATCCAAATTCAATATACTATGAAAAATGGTTGTTTTCACTCATTAAAGCTAAAAACCCCTTATTTTAAGCACATATAGACATCACATTTCAGGTTGTAACTCAGTTGTTTTGTATCTACAGACACCCCTCTGCAAGAGAAAAAAATGAACATGCCACTTTTCCCAAGCAGAACATTAACCTCATTAGCTGTGCAAACATGTTTTTCTTCATTACAAAGAAGATAAAGTGCTTGCTTCATGGGCATAATTTCTAAAATGGAACCTGAACTCAGTTATGTACACGGGATGTGTTATGAAATATGCTTCTCTACAGCTTATTTAAACAAAGAGCTGATGTTAAATCCACTTAGCTAATGCTTAATTGAAATAAAGTACTGGTTGAAGACAGACCCAGCCAGAGGGAAATGAAGATGCCCTTGTAAATAAGGTTTACACACTACATCAAGTGGACATTTTTGATATGGTGGATGGGAGGCAGTGAGCTAAGTGTTTCACCTAGGGGAAGAACCAAAGAGAAACAGAAGATTCAACATATAATTAACTGAAAAGAAATTCATTTTTTTTCAACTGAGGATATTTTTCATTGAGGATAGTCACTTATGCAATGGATCCCATTCCTGGGTAAAAATTGCTATTTAAGTGATATCAATATTGAAGATTCTATAGAACAGACTGGTCTATAGTACAAGAAGTACAGGCTCTCCAGACCAGGAAGTGCTGATGTCCCATAGGTGTCAAGAACAAAAATGCTACTTGGGTTTACTTCAGCTTTTCCAAGAGTGGTGCTAAGTTAGTGATCAGGAAACACTTCTGATATTCCTAAATCCTTAAAAAAATTGCTAAAATAAAGAAAATGTAATTCCTTCATTAAGTTTTTTTCTTATTTATGCAGAAGAACTAAAAAATATTACCTCATCTAATCTAAAGTTCAGTTTGTAATATTTTTCAGAAACATCCAAATACCTCATACCAGAAAAGTTAAGATACTCTCCAACTAAGCATGCAGGATATAGGAATGTTTTCTCTTCAAATGAAACAAATAAACAAAAGTAGGACACTAAGTCAAAGAAAGAAGAAAACCTTTGTGGAATATATTCCCTCTGCATAAAGGCTCTTCTCTTACACAGAGAAGAAAAAAGTGTCAGCCAGGAAATGTCCTCATCCAGGCCTAAGGAATATATTACTTTTACACAGCTTCATTTCTATACTCTTCCCATGTATTTTCCTATTTTTGGACTGAACTTCAGCTAACAGTTCTACGTAAATATGAATTCAAACTCTGGCATAATGTGCTCCTGTCTCTGCCTGTCAGCAGCAGCTGAGGAGCTGAAGTATTTGTGCTGATGCAGAGCAACAGACAACAGCAACACCACTGCCAACGAGATCAGATTTACATCCTCAGCCCTGCACTGCTCCAGTACCCCTTGGACTCTGTCCACTGATAGATCTGCTTTCTCTGGGAGAGCTGGTAAGTCTCTCATCCTATCCAGTGTCTCACTCTTTTTGAAGTTTCAGAAAAGGCTTTCTCCTGCAAGGGAGCACTAGGCTGTGCCCCACCAGAACTCAGGAAGGAAGACCCAGTGTTTTAAGGCTACAGTCACATAATTGTTTCCTGGAGATGATGGATTAATTGAAAGTTAAGTCTCCCTTTTTATTTTCCAGGCTCCAAACTTGTAGTTTACATGTGCAATTCCTTAAGAAATTTTCTTTTTAAGTGGACAAAACTCCGCATACAACAGTAAATACTGTTACAATAGCACATAGGATAGGAAATGCTGAGAGCTCTGAGCTGGAGCTCTGAAGTACATAAATGGCTCGATTCCTCAGGTAAAAGAGGTTACTTGCTGCTAATTAAGGATTTATAACTGCAGATGCAAAACTTGTTTCAAATAATCATTAAAGCCTTTAATGTGTTTCATTTACTGTGCATGTACTTACCTGGAAGGAGCAACACCAACTAAATTAGGACCCAGCCCTCTGAACAGAGAACGAGGGCCTTCATTTTGCAAGATCATCCTAGAAAGCAAGAAGACAATACTGTAACACTCAGAGCAAAATTAAGGAATGCACTAACCATCAAAACTACATCATGTGAAAAACATTCATAGTAACTGAAAATAATACAGTGCTGACCACAAAAAAAAAAAAAAAGTAATTTCCTAGAATCAGCATAAAAAGTTACATTATTGCTCAACTTACCATGAAAACCATTAACTAAATGCAGAAGTAAGACTTGAGATCTCAATGCAGATTTAACTTATATACAGGAACACATACATGTACAGAGCTGTCTGTTAGGAAGTTAAAGAAAGTGTCCTCAAATCAGGGAGAAAATACTAAGCATGGCAATGTTCCCATTCACGTAGATTGTAGATTGTTCAGGAGGCAAAAATACTTTATTCTAAGCTACATTCCTTCCACCACCCATCAGCTCCCAATGTCAATGAACTTAATTTTGAGTGGGAGGGCAGGGAGCAAGAGCAAGAAAGGAGAGGAGAGACTTCAGAAGTCCAGTTTCCCTCAGTCATTGCTGTCTGAGCACCACTCTGGAAGATGTTGCTCTACTGCCTATGACACCCAGCCAGGAACACCTTTGGTAATTTGTTATTATCTCCTCCCCTCAAAAAGAGGCAGACCTCAACATGGCTTTGCATGTGCTACTCCAGTGTGATTTCACAAGACTCCCAATAGGACATTAAGTTCCACGGCAGAAGTTTGTATCTGTGAGGCTGCTTTCCTATTTGTCCTGCCTTTCTCATACCCATAAAATACTGAAATGCACTAAGAATTCAAGTAGAAGCCTATTCTCAGCTTTATTCTTTAAGACATGGTGATTATTTTGACTATAGCAAGAGAAAGTTGAAGACTTCCAAACAGTTCTGAGCTGCTGCCTCTGTGCTCCTAACCAAGTACTGCTGCTGGGCTGTGGAGCCAGTGGTTTTTTGGCTTTTGACTCATTCCAGGGAAGACAATCCTTACCTATTCATGCAAGGTAATTCACTGATAGTAACTGAGACAGGAGTGTAACCCATGCAGAGTCACAGCCACAGCAGAGTCCTCACATCTCCTGTACCATGTCTACCATAAACACAGCTCAGGAAAGATTGCTTGGGTGGTAGCAGAATATAACTTTCTGCATTTGTGGAATTTACAGGGAAGCATGGCTACAAGCAGTGGCATGAGACTGCAAACAAGGCATTATCAGGCCTTCAGTTTTGCAATACAGATCCCACGTAGTTGTGGATTTTAGAAAGAGCTGAAGACCATTATGCAGCAAGGTACCCTAGCACAGTAAGAGACTATGCATTAATATTCAGTTCTAATGAAATCAGTCTACCCCACAATCTAGATGCTAATCACATTGGTATTTTAAAAAGTATGGTAGGACATGGGAGGAGAAACAAGGACTACTTGCATCTCATTAATGGAAACTGCTCTAGCAATTACTTTAGAACCAGATTTAAAGTTAAGAATTAACTACATTCCCAGATGCTATAAAACAGAAGCCTGTGCTTACTGACGTAGAAATATTGGTCAATGCACACAAACAGTTCTGTATATTTCTTCTTCAAAGAGCTATGCAGGTTAATGACAAGTCAATTACTCAATAAAGCAAACTACCCTTGTAAAATGGCCATTTTGTTTGGAATTTACTATCAGAACAAACAAGTGAAAGCAATCTATAGCACTAAAGGAGATTCCAAGCCTATTCTGACTTCTGGTAGCTGGTTCACCATTGCTCTGCTGCTAAATCAAACTGAAAGTTTACCTTTGCTTTCACTAAGCAAAAATAAATCAGTGGTTCTGCAGTTACCACTGCTGTTTAGGAATACTGACAGATAGTATGTCAGCTTTTTGTCCATAACAATCAGCTATCATTTCACTATGTAGGCAGCACTGTTCCACAGCAGTAACTGGAATACTGAACACATACTCAAAGACCGCTTGGAAATACAAATTATTTGGACCTGTCTGTCATCCTGAAAGCATTTTTATGCCTTTCAATGCTGAACCCAATTAACACAATCTGTATCCACTTAAACCACTACTTAAAAATCACTACCATCCCATCACATGTTACACATGCATGTATGCACATAGAGCTGTACATGTATTCAAAGCAGCAAGAATCTCAAGTGTCTTCAAAACTGAGGAATGAAGTGCACGAGGTCTATTTGCTTCTTTTGGATCTACAGTCCCAGAATTGGGCAGAGCAGCAAAGAGCTAAAACAAGGCTGCAGCAGACAGGATTATAATGTAATTACTGATGCCCTTTGGCATTCACAGACACCAGCTGGAGTGCCAGAGGCTGCACTGAAATAAGACACAAACTTTCTGCATTAAAGAGTGGATCCTAGGGCCTGCACTTGTTTATTGAAAGCAGTTAAGGGCAAATCCATGGCTGGAAGAGCAGGACAAATGCTCCATACAGCCTCAACTGACTTATGTCACATGGAGAGCCTGCACTGGGAGGCTGGTGAGATTTCCATTATTAAGATCTCAGCTTTAAATTGTGCAAGATGAATGATGAGAAAATGTAATATGACATACAGCACAAATATCGAAGAAACAAAGAACTTGCTTTTGTTGCCAGAGAATGGAGTCACCTGTTTTTGAGTTTGTTTCCTGACAGAGATACCTTTGAAGTCACCTCCACTGATGCTTAAGATGCAGAAGTGATTCTAAGTCAGTCAGTTCACTGAAATTCTGACATAATTTGCCTGAATCACTCTGCTTTTAGGCTAAGTAATGTGAGCCTTGAGCACTGCACCAAATTTGCTCTGACGCAACCGAAGTCTGACAACTATGAGTCAAAAAATATCTAATGACAGTAAGGGCATGACAGTGACAAAGGAATCCAATTTTATTTCCCCACTAAACAGCTCTAGTACCTTAACCAAGAGTAATTATGGTCACTACACCTCTGTATTTTTATTATCGCAGTCCATTGCCATGTCATTTGGGATTTTTTAATATTTATTGTATTTAAAGAACCTGAAACCCACGCTTTGCATCTCAGCCCTTTGATACTGGCCTGAAAGAAAACACATCTAAGCAAAGAACAAAAGCAGCAGAAGAGACACATTCTTGTATTACAGATAAACAGCCTGTGCAAGAGGCAATTGTTAAAAACAAACTAACAAAATAAATAAGCTCTACCAATAAAGCTCATCGTGGGCTACCTCTACCTCAGTCTGAATTTGCTTCTGGGGAATACCAAGTTATTTTCAGTTTAAGGGGTGCATTTAAAGCATAGCAGGCTTCTAGCAGAAAAGCATAACTAAAACACATCTACTCAACCTGCTATTCATTGATATACATTTCTAAATGGAAAATTACCAAACATTCAGAAAGAAGCTGAAGCACTCTGCTTCCATCAAGAGAAGCTACTAAATAAAGCAGATCTCCCTGCTGGTCACAATCCAAGTCTTTCCTTCTCACGTATCTGTTCCAAACATGTTCACTCATCAGACCCTCATGAAAAGGCTCTGAAACCAAACTTTCATGTTAAGAATGATCTTCCATTCAAGAAGCTATTTGGGTACAACCTCCATTTAAGCAAATCCTATCCTCTAACCAGATTAACTTTAAAACCTACTCTTCATCTACCAGAAGGGGCTCTCTACAAACGATTTCTTAATAATTAATTGAGAATAGAATATACAAGTTGCCAAGACTCAACCAACTTTCTAATGCAAGAAGCAGTAGCAGGTCCTTCCTATAGGAAATCTCCCCTCATCCCCAAATACTGAAGTTATCTCCCCTCCCCTTAACTGGCTAGCCTGAGTCCCCCAGGGTGAAGTGAACCCTTCCTGCTGGGCCATACAAGCAGTCTAACTGCAGCCTTACAACTTCCCTGCTGGCTCCTGAACTACACAAGCACTGCAAACAAGCAGAGGAAAGGCAGCCCCCATTCAGTGAGGCACTACATGAACACACAGATCACTGCAAAAGCTGGCCTTAGCTATTTCTTACTAGCTCTGAAAGAATGTTACTAGTCACACATCCACCAGAAGATACTCAAAGGCAAAAAATTGTATGGGTGGTGAAAGTTGAAAGAGACTAAGAAACTGAGTTAATTTTAATTGCCTCCATATTCAGTAACTTCTATGATTTGGACACAAAACAGTTCAAGAAGGTCTTATACTAAGGCTTTTTCAGGATGAAAATAGGAGTCTGGCACTTAAGTGTTATACTGTTGCCAGTGAATTTTGGGGATGCAGCTTGGAGGCACGAGTTGTACAAGGCATACATGCTCTGGCTACTTCAACATACAAGCTCAAGTATGAAGGACATTCAAAAAATTAGAAACATAGTTAAAAGGCAAAATACGAAAGTCACCTCCTGATAGGATCATGACAGACATAAGAGTCTGAACCTTTTATACAGATTTTGATCTCCTCCCTCCCCAAAACAAACCCAAACCCTTGTGCCAGGGTTTCTGAACACTCACTTCAGACAATGGAGAGGTCCAGGAGAAACTCTGGTTACTCGGTTGACAGTAGCACCATTCACAGTGTTGAGATGAACTTCAGAGATGTAAAGAGTCACAGAGGAGGACTGCAGTCGTGTTTTTACAACTTCCAGTGGACATGTCAGAATTGCACCAACAGTACCTCCACATCTGCAAAGATAAACAGGATCATCACGTTTTTAACTGCAAACAAACTGAAGGATACATTCACATAGAATTGACATTACAGTCAACACAGTCTCACTGCAAAAAGTGAAGAACCAATGGGAACATGTGTGACAATGACAGTTATTTGCCCTTGAAGGCAAGCAAACTGTTAGTCTGCAAATCTCAAAACTTGAAGTGAAAATTTAAACAGACAAAATGCAGAGAAGGTGCATAGTACATGCTGTTCAAATCAGTTCTGGAAAGTAGTTCAGTAGCTTAAATGTTTAACTTCTTCAGTAAATTTTACCTTTTTTTTTAATGTTTAGTGTGCTCTTGACCACAAAAAAAAAGGTGCCAAAAATCCTTAAGGGCAGAAAAGATTTATGCACTATGCACAAAAGACTACATGTAAAAACTGGTAAAATCTGTGGTGTCATAATTTAATAGCATCTTCAAAAGTCCGATTGTATTTTGGTCATTGTACCATGAAAGCAACGATTGTCCAAATGTTTCCCAGGCTCTGCCCACTTCAGCAAGGCAGACCAGGTGCTGTAGAGTAGAACCTGCAAAGCCAGAAGAGCTCATGTGGCTCACCAGGTGATGACTTGCTGGGTTTGCTTCAGTCTGTCTCTCATTCCTGAGAGCTCACCAAGGCAAGCCATACACAACTTGCGCTGACAGCAGCTCCTGCTGTTCTGCTCAACCACAGTGCAGCCAGGAACACATTGTCCTGCACAGCTCTGCTCAGAGCCTTCTTGGACTTCTTCAGAACTCAGTTATTAAGATCTACATTCCTAGCTGTGCAACTACAGCCTTGGAGGGGAAAAAAGCAAAAAAGCAAATCCACAAATTCTGAGTTCCAAGACAGTCTCTTGAATCTTTTCAGAGATCAGTATTTTTAACGTTGCTAAACACCTTTCTTAAAACTATGGCCAGGATAGTATCATCTTTAAAAAACAAACAAACAAAAAATCCAACCTAAATAGGCAAACCTAGATTTCACATCAGGTATTAATGCTAACTACACCTCAGTTTGAAAATCACTAACACATGAATACAATTTGTACTGAAGTCAAAGGGCCCATATTTGCTTCCCCTAATAAATACATACAACAGCATATATATAACTAGAAGTGCTTAATTCTGACAAGATAGTTATCAGCTGTTTTTTCCTAACACAAGAAGCTCATCCCCAAACCCTTTCATAAGCCTGTTCAAGTCTTTTTAAAATGTTTTCCAAAATGAAAAGGAGAGTTCAGTCCAAATTAGGAGTAACAGCTATGACTCAAGATGCCTATAAATTTTCATAGGAGGGTAGTCTGATGACTCTCTTCTACCACAGAGAATACCAAAAATACTGCACTGCATTCTACAAACCTCACCTGTTTCTTCTATGAAGTGAATTGAGAGTAGAGCTGCGAATTAGAAGTCTGATGTTCACTTAACGCTCCATTTAAACCCTGTGACCTAGAGGTATCCTATTACTAAGCCTAAAGGCATCCTGCCCATCCCTAGTTCCACCATTAGACTGAAGTCTATTCTCTTTCAAGGTTTAAATGAGGAAAGATATCGAGTTTCTTTGCCAGTCTGGAAAAAAGCGTTATCACAGGACGCTGAAAGACAGTCTTTCAGTGTGTGCTGCACACATGCAGTTACAGCCTGACACAGACATTAGAGCAGCCTGCTCTGAATGAGCAATTCACTTGCTCCTAACAGTAAGTTACAAACAGATTTATTTTAAAATTAAGAGTTGCAGAAAGAGAGCAGATGTGCTAATATTTATTTTAGCCAGGGTTGGAAACAGTGAGAGCCTGTAACATAAAGGTTCAAGACATGAACAGCACGTGAGAAGCACAGGCAGGTCAGTTCCCCAAACAATTTGACATGAAATTACTGAAATTCTAAAGCTCTGAGACAGACAGAAAGTTGTCTGTGTCTCCTGCAGTTCCAAACAGACCCCACTCCATGGTAATATGCCTGTGCTGGTAATGAAGGAGGTTGGCTTTAGAGTTTACTTTCTTTCCTGCAAACCCTCCATTTTTGTTCTCCTTGAGCTTAGTCCTTTGAAAACTTTTCTGCGTTCGATTTTGGACAGGTTACACAAGAACTCGTTTTCAAGCAACAGCAATCACAAGAGAAAGCAGATGATTTATATTAATGAGATAAATGCTATGGAAGTAGGGAAGAAATGAAGACAAAAAAACCTTGTCCTGTATTCTTGAACGGGGCTTGGAGTTTGGAAGCCTTAATTGCCCCCATGCCCCACTACATAAGAGCAGAAAATTTTTCTAAAGTTGAAGATTAACGCTGACCTGGAGCTCATGCCCTGCATGCTCCCCTGCACCACACCCAAATCACAAGGGATGCCTGACTGCAGCAGTTCTAGCAGACATTCAGGGTGGATGGGTCAGATACCCTTCACTCAGCAGTGGATTACTGGGGAAGAGGGCTGATACACAGCTACTCTGTGCTTGCTGTTTTTGTCTACAGCAGGCACTGGTAGTGACAGCCAGCAGATGTAACAGCAGCCAGCACGACCTTCACATGCATCCTAAAGGAGCAGGAGACTCACCTGCCTCCCTTCAAGAGCTTTTTCCTGCACCACATTCTGCCATTCAAGTAATTTCAAATAATCAGGACCCTTGCCAGTTTCTGTTGTTGTGTTTCCTTGGTTAGGCTTTTCTTAAACAATTTAGGATGTCTCCACTGAGCCCAAGAACATTTTCAATGTTTTCCACTAAGTATTGATAGTGTGAATTAAACTTCTTCTCCGTCCCTGATCTTCAAGATCTCAAATTTCTTCTTACAGATGAAGAAAGCTGAGAAGTTTTACAGTGCTGTGCGGTTCTGTGAGTCTTGGCAAAATCCCCAATTTCTGTCAAATAACACGTCACTTTCCCAGCCCTCAAAAAGCCCCATGTAATAGAGACAACATCTGAAACTGAAGGAGTGAAAGAAATGTCTTGATATGTTGGGGAGCCAGAACATCCTCAGTGGTCACAAGATCCACTGAGTTTGAATTAAACTACTGAACAAAGGCACAATCCAGTAACTACTCTGACTTGTCTACTGCACTTGACCTTTAAGATAAACACCTCAGGGCTTGACAAAAATCTGTTTATGAAAAACTGTCAATAAACAGAGCTTGTGGGTAAATAAAAAAGAGAAACAATCCAAAAATATGCACTCTGTACAAATAAGCAACTTCTACGAAGCATAGCAGCTGTTCTGTTACACCATCAATGACCGTGTATTTTACTTAAAAATGTATTTCCAGCCTTGCTTATTTTACATGCTACTGGGAATACCATCAGAGACAGTTATGCTTTTGTGCTGGAGTCCTGGCAGGTCATTAACAGCCAGCCACTAGCTCCAGCCTACAAGTGCTCTATAAATTGCCAGCAGATTGCTGGCACCTTTCCTGCTCCCCTCCTCACTGGTTCAAATTAAGTGGAATACTTTTAATTCATGCTTTAACACAAATTAGGAACAAGGAACAGTTCAGAAAAAGCTTTTTTTTTTCTTTAACAGTTTAAAAAAAGATGAGATTTCTTCTCGATAATGCAGGTGAGATTTTGTAAACTACTTCAGAAATTTCTACTACCTAAAACCACTCTGGGCTTGAGTTTCTCCAGTCATGCATGCACCAGGCCCCAACAAGTGTGGCTTGTAGGAACATTTACTAATGTGTAACTTTTTCTCCAGGATTAGATGAATTTCACCTGCTAGAGTAAGTAGGTGAACAAACACACTCCTGCTGACACAGTGTAAATGAAGAAAAGCAAGACTTGAGACACTCCTGTGCCTGAATGCTTACTGCAGTTTCCAGTGAATGCTATTCAGAAGACCACTTGCTCATCTTATCTATTCTAAATGTGATTATTTGCCTCTAATCAATGTTTACTACAAGCCTTCTTCAGCTTTATCACGTGAGTATAAAAAAAGCTTGCAAACCTGACTTTCAGGAGGAACACCTGGATCATAAAAGGTTGAGAATCCACCTACAGGCCCTAAGTAATTTGAAGGTCAGAAAAGCAGAGATCAGTAGGTAAATCCACAAAAATAAATGCATTGGTTAAAAAAGGAAGACCAAAATCCCACTACTATTAATACAGTCAAGCTAGAGAACTAGAACTTCAACTTGAGCCTTCTTGTACAATTTAAGAGACGTCATATTCAGTGAAACAAGATACATGGACATCACAAGATGTAGTTATCATCTGCAGGATCATAATAAACCTAAAAGAAAAACAAAACTAAGAACAGTTGTCTACCTCACATTTTTCTTGGACTGAAGAA
The DNA here is from genome assembly GCA_027886175.1 of Phylloscopus collybita. Lineage (NCBI taxonomy): Eukaryota > Metazoa > Chordata > Aves > Passeriformes > Phylloscopidae > Phylloscopus > Phylloscopus collybita. Next base: position 18,997,046 of record JAJNNQ010000003.1, on the reverse strand, counting down.
TTCTAGGAAGATGGCAATGTTCTCCTAAACTAAGGAGAACATTTCTCCTCCAGAAAGCACCCATTAAAAAAAAAAACAAACCAAAACAACAAACCACAAAAAACCATAAAAGAAACCCAATCTACCCACAACACATTTAAATCGATCCCAACTGGGGATTTAGAAGACCATCATCTCACTGGTTTAATAGAAACAAATCTGGAACTAGTGGGCTTTAAATTCTGCTAACTGTTCAACAGATGACAACCGTTTTCCACGCTTCCTGTATTATTTGTGTGACACTGCAAGGAAAAAAATATGCACATGCTTCAGAAACCTAAACCTGTTTGGCATTCAAATCCCAGGTTCTCCTTCCAGACATGGCTACACAAGAAAGTTTTCTCTTATTATTGCAAGGTTAAGGAGTCTGCTAAGGAGTCACTGCCCTTGTCCAGAGCAGCTAAGTATCTTCTACTGATACTTTTCAGCCCTGCAAGTACCAGAGAGAGCTCCAGCATGGCTGAGGGTCTCAAATTCAGCCACTGCACTGTCTAGAAATGCTCTAATGCAGACTATCAGTCCAAATGCCAGTGTAGGCTGACGTCCAACTAAAATTGTCAGTGCACATTTTTTTAGTTCCTTGAGATAATGATGAATTTTATGAAAACAAAAGCCATGGCTGCCTAGTGCTAGTTTCAGATTCAACTTTTACAGTATTTGTAACCACAGCCTCAAAGACTTAAAGATAAACCTTGACCCTGTTATCTTGGATCTACATTAATTCGTGTATTTTACCAGCTACTTATCTTTCCTGTATGAAAAAGAAAGTTCCATGCAAACACTGGCTGTCAAAAAAAACAGCAAGTAAACTGAGCTCAAAATTATCTCAAAAAAAAAATAAAAAATATTGCCACTTGCAAACAGAACATCTTTGTACCTCTTCATCAGTTACTGGAGATCAGGTCCCAAGTCTATCAGCAGTTTCATGGAGATGTCTTACAATCAGAGTAACTTTCACATCAACAAAGTTGCAGCTTTGGATATTGTGAGTATAGTATCAGTCTTTAGAGAGTATAGAAGGGCTTTAGCAAGTACATCTTTCAGAAACAGCATTATTAATCCTCATAATTTTCAGGGTTTTCCTGATATACTGTTCAACTTAAGTACTAGCAGCCGCAAACCCTTAATCACTGTACTCACTGATCATGTTTCTTTGCTGAAACTTCGAAAGAGTAAGTTAAGCTCACATACATAAACTACAAATACTAACCAAACTTCCCATGTCTAATGAACAGTATAAAAATAAAATCCCCCGATGTGCTGCCACATAGAAACTTACACGTGAAAACAGGAAAAACACCACCCAGGGATCAAGCATCACTGGGTTCCATTATCCAAAACAAACATCAACATGAACAGTGTAGCTTCTATTAGGAGCCAGGGTAAATCAATATTTACAGTAACATTTGTATTAAGTAAAAGCAGATCAAAGCATCTAGAAAGAAATATGAGAAAAATACCAGTGGCACAGTTTCTCAAGTACTGACAGCAATTTTCATGCAATTTACTAACCCGTAGAGCAAACCACAAGCTTTAAACAAACACTGTCTTATTTCACACAGAAATGTATCTGAAGATAAAAACAGCCTCGAGTTTGGACAGAAAGGCACTAACCTCCTCCTCATTTGTTCTGAAATATGTCTGGGGTTATGCCACTAATGTATTTTAGGGCAGAGAGGAGCTGGCAACTCCATTACAGCTCAAGCGGCTGTTTCCTGAAAGGGCATAAAAAAGCCCCCATCACCACAACACCTGCAACACATTATTAACAATCTTCTGAAATCAGAAAAGCCCAAGGGTCTCTTACCTTTACTTCATACATTTCAACAGTGTCTGATCTTGCTGAGAATTCAAACACTTATATTAAATACATTTTCTGCACCTTAACTGTTTTAGCCACTATAGGGATTTCCTAAGAACCTCAGAGTGATTACAATTACAGACCAATTGGAGACAGTTCTACAACCAAGATAAACAAAGAAGCTCTTCCTTACACTGCCTCACACATTAAATTAGAAAACAGCCAAATTTCTGCAAGAAACACCAAGAACAAAGAAAAGAAGCAAACCTGAGACTATCCAGCTGTGAATTAAGAAAAGCAGCTGTCCACCTCCTAACCCAAACCCCTCCTTTTGCTGAGGCAACAACACTCATGCAAGTTCAGAGTTGCTCTGAGTGGAGGTTTATATGATACACAATTACTGTCATAAGCTTTCTGGAAATGGAGAATAAATCATGAAAACCCGAACACTATTTTTGTAGCCAACACCTGAATTTTCACTGTATGGTTGCAAACTACATCCAAACTACATCCCACATTTCAACCACATGACTTTTTAATTGACGAATGAAAAATGTTCAACTGCATCCTTGGTTTAGAATAAAAGCACCTGAGTTTATACTACCAACATAATGTCTACAGTGACAACAGTTGCTATTTGACCAAGTGGGAGAAAAAGAGTCGACAGAAAAAAAACCCCATAGGCAGCTACAGAGAAATCCCATGACAGCCCAGCTTATGTTACTAAACCAGCAATGTCATCTGTCAAAGTTTCATTACAGAAAGCAAGAGCTAAAGAATGAACTTGAACACTTAAAACAAAAAAAAGCACCAGCAGATAGAGATAATTATGTTGTTTCTACAGAGGCTTTGGTGCAACTTAAAGGCAAACAAAGCTTCCTTCCTCTAAGTTTCACTGAAGACTAAAGATCGCTCAGGTGATCTGTAGCACACCGTGCTTGCAAAGTCATGAGATGACCCCAAAAAACTCTTCTACTGCAAAACGTGACCAAATAGACAGTGTTAGCTAGGCTGAACTAAGGTTACAGGAAGTGTGGCTCACACTCAGCTTTTTCCTCGCAGCATAACCTCTGACCCACCTGGCCAGCACTGACCCATCGACCAGACCACTCTGTAATAAATAGGAATGAGCAAGCTGAGCTGAGCAATCTTTATCTGGTCTCAAGTTTCAGGTTTACAAACCTGTTTCTGACACAACACACAATTCTGCTCAGTAATAGTCTCTGTGCAGAGCTGTCAAGCTGAAGAGATACAATCAGGCACTACTCACAGAATTCTTAGGGATCTCTGGAGATCATATTGTCTAATGTCCCTGCCAAGGTAGGGTCACCTGGAGCAGGTAACACAGGAATATGTCCAGGTGGGTTTGGAATGTTTCCAGAGGGAAACCCCACAGTCTCCCTGGGCAGCTTGTTCCAGTGCTCTGCCACACTCAAAATAAAGAAGCTCCTCCTCATATTGAGGTGAAACTTGTGCTTTAGTTTATGGCCTCTGCTCATTGTCTTGTCACTGGGCACTACTGAAAAAAAGTCTGACACCATCCTCTTGGCACCTCTTTGAGACACTCATATGCATTAATGAATCTTTTCTCCAGACTGGACCTGAAAACAGGCCCAGCTCCCTCAGTCTGTTCTCATAACACATGCTCCAGACCCCTCATCATATTTGTAGCCCTCTACTGGACCCTCTCCAGCAGCTCCTGATCTTTCTTGAGCTCCTTCTATTGCTTTTTTGAATGCTTACAAGGATGTAAAGTCTAAAGAAAACAGTACACATCTGCTGCATAACCACTCTCCTCTTAAAGAGGGTGCAAGAAATCAAGGGGATGAAAAAGCCCCCCCATATGCACTAGATTAAGTGTACAATACTTCAGTGTGCCTTAAGCAGAGAAAGTATTGATATTCATCCAAGTCACTCAGAATCAATACACTATTCTTCCACCTCAAACACCTCAGTCCAGAGCAGCAAGCTCATTTTTGTCAGTGAGGAGCACAAAGGGAAATCACAGCTTCAAGCTCTCTCACGGGATGCAAGGTGTGTCCTCTCACTTCTGAACAGTCATGTTCACTATCCAAATACACTATTACAATCAAGCCCATCAGGACCCCCAGCCTTCCCTTTCAGGCGGGGTGGGGAGCAACCAGAGGCTTCAGAAATACAACCCATACATTTTGAAACTTCATTAATAGCTGTGAAGGTAAAAAGCTACCTCAAACCTAAGGGTACATCTTTATTTCCAGGTACATTCTTCCCTCCCATTTCTTCTGCCTTTGTGGTTGGAGAGCTGCATGACCGTGCCAAAGCCTCAGCGGGAAGCGCAGCACACACTAGAGCACTGAAACGCACTGCATGGATACGGTGGCCCTTGGACACGAGCGTGACCAGCGGGGCATTCCCAGCCCGCGAAGCCCACAGGCGGCTCCCGGCAGCCTCTCCGTACAGCGCGGAGCCCACGCGCGGCGGGCCCTGCACGCTTCTCCACGAACACGCCAGATAAGGGACAAGCCCAGGAACGGCGAGCAGAGCGAGGGACTGGTTTTCCGGGAAGCCTCCACCCGCGCCTCCCCAAGGGCCCGCGTTCCACCCGTGACACAACGCAACAGCCGGGCCCGGGCCCGACCGCGCGCAGCGGGCCCGGAAGGGCCTCAGGGTACGGGGCGGGAAGCAGAGCGAGGCCCCCGCTCTCCTCCCCGCGGCCCCTCGGGCACAGAGGAGCGGGGCAGCCCCCGCAGCCCTACCGAGGTGTCCCCAGGCAGCCGTTCCAGGCCACCGCCGCCCCCGCGCCCAGGCCAGCCAGCAGCGGGCACGGGAGCGGGGCCAGACCCGCAGCCCAGGGCGGAGTACGGGAAAGGGCAGGAGCAGTTCTCGGGGCTTCACCTACCCGCCGGCAAAGAGATGCACCAGGGTGTCTCTTTGGCTCATCCTCGTCGCCTGCACCCGGGCGGGAGGAAGGAGGTGCCGGGCGCTTCCGCCCCACACTCACGGCGCTGCTCCTGGCAGGGCTCAGCATAAATACGGGAGGATCGGCTCCGCCTCCCGCTGCCGGCGGAGCTCCGCAGCCACACGGGCCGCGGCTTCCTGTGAGGGAAGGGGGCCGGGCTCGGCCGGGCCCGCCCCTGGCAGCGGCCGCTGCAGCACCGAAAGTGCGTGGCTATTGAATGTGCATTAATGAACACGCAGTGAACCTCCGCAAACAGAGGCTGCTATTGGCTGCGGCAGCGTGACGTCACCGCAGGCACCGGGCCCGCCTCGTGAATACGCAACGAACCTCCGCTCCCCAATTAAAGGGGCCGCCATTGGCTGCGGCACGTGACGTCACGCGCGCCGTGCCTCATGCTGTCCGGCGCGCGGGCCGGTCCGGTTCCGTGTGGGGCGGCTGTGCTGCGTGTGGGGTGCAGCTGTGGCCGCCCTTGTCCCTGATATTTCAGAACGGCCTGGACACGGTGCTGTTCCCTCTGCTCTGGGATGCCCCGCTGGGGTCCCTTCCAATCTGACCCCTTCCGTTACGTCCGCAGCCGCTGGGCTTGGGAAGGTCACAACCAGCAAGTGCAGAAGATGTGGGGAAAAGAGTATGAAAAACAACCCCGGTGCTCTCAGCACCCCCAAACAGCAGCATTAGTAAGGTGTGTGGAGGCCTTAGTTTTTGTTTCCTCTTATTCTTGAATTCTGGGTCATGCCCTTAGCTACTGAAGCAATCCATCTCCCCAGAGAAGCACCCCAACACTGCTCCTTGGGTGTTTCTGAAAGTGTCCTGGCTCACTGAGTGGCTTCCGTCTTGGTTTTCCTCAAAAACTAACAAATACGTGATGTTTATATAACTTAGATCTAAGTTACAAGATGCTTGTATAGCATGAGTTGTATCAATACAACCTAAAACATGACTTTTTATATATCTATATAAACCGAATTATAAATTTTATAAAATGTAATGGTTAATATATGGTTAACTAGCTGCTTAATACTGAATAGACAGGAAGAAAAAGCTCACCAGCTGGATAGCTTTAGAGATAGATAAGTATAGTACTAATGAGAAATTGGCAAATGTAAAGCAAATTATCCCCAAAAGAAAGAATTCAGGCTGGTTAAGACCAGACAGACCAAGGAGCACCATAACTGCACATGCTCTGAAGAGAAAGTTGAGAAGTTCAGATGTGAAGACCTTGGAAGCTTTCATCAAAGACCCCTGATGACCCCTGAACTGGGGAGATGCAAGCACAGAGCAAAAGAACTATTTATAACCATGAGATCATACAATGTAAATTAGTTCCTGTGCATAGGTGATGATGTTGTAGTGACACAGTAACACTAAGCAATACTTAATGTACAAATTTACCACAGCAGTTGACAAAGGTGGGTGAGTTAGGTGGAGATATTCCCCTCACCACTGGTGCTGTAATAAACAAATACCTGCTCTATAGACATCGGTCTATGGAGATAATTTCCAGCCTGTCTTTTCAGCATCATAAAGGAACATAAATGAGGCTAAACAGGAAAACACTTAACATTGTGTAAAATTGTCATCAGAGTTAATATTTTGAAAACCCAAGTACCTAAAGGCAAATACATGACTTGCTAAAATCTTCATGAATATCCACAAAAACTACCCCTACAAAAATATAAGCAGATGTTTAAAAATAGCAGAACAATTTTTAGTAAAACAGGACTGCATTTTCAAAGTTATTTCTTAAATGAGAAATGCTCCTGTGAGCAAGTGAGCTCATGTGGAACAGAAGTTGGAAATGCAATGTGAGATTTTGAAAGTATGGTGGGAGTTAAGGAGGAGGTTGGGTGTGAGAAGGCTTGGACAAGTGTGAGGTGTGGGCATGATGTGGCAGAAAGTTGTAACATTGAACTGAGACAAGTAAAAGTAGGACAATGATTTTGCAGCTGGAATTCTGCATTGCCACTTGACACAGCATGTAGCTGAAACTACTGAATGGATGAGGAATAATTGTTCCAAAATTGAAAGACATGCAAGACTTTCCCAAGCCTGTAGTATATGTGCAGGAGACATATTCAATTTAATATTTAAAGGTGAAAAAGGATCATGTGCTGCTTTGCACAAGATTTCATATGGAACAAAGTAAATATATTCAAGTTAATTAAAACAGATGCATTGTTTTGAAAGTATTATTTTGAAAGTGATTTTATTAAGTGCTAGATGAAGGATAGTCATATGCCAAATATTTCGTGTGAGGTCATGGGCCCAATTTTTTTCAAATTCCTTCAGGAGCTTAAGAGAGAACAGAAGATGGTTTTTCTGCAGGCCATGTGATTCCATCCAGCAAGCACATGTCCCAATAAACTCCAAAGAAGATTCAATACCAGACACAAGCTCTGCTTTATTCTGCCTCAGTACTGATGAACTCCTAATCTGGGAGTTTTTAGCTTTATCTGACATGTATGGCTTCCACTGTGACAAATGAAAAAATGTAATGTGATTATTTTCATGAACAGTTATTGAATAACTAGAATAAGCACAGCTATTGAAACATTTTATTTACACAATTAGATGCTTTGGAATTTTTAAAAATATATCTTTTAATAGAAAATTTAGATATTCAATTGAAATTTTTAAGGGCCCAAACTGAAATATTTTCAGTTTTTATTAGGAGTCTGAAGCACTTTGATTCAAAATGATTTTGCAGTTTTTCTTGAGAGCTGACTTTAATACCCCTTCTATTCTCCTTGCTAGGCTGGGTTTTCTGGCTGGACTGCATATCCCATAATATTTGATGGATATGGATTCTTAGAGTGTATTTTCCTTCTTCATCCATCAGGGTAATGGAGAGGAGATGCCATGTGGGATCACACCTGAGAGTGCAGAACATAAATAAAAGCATCCAAATTGCATAAAGTCCCATTTTCAAAAGATCTTTTTCATACAAACATTCTATTTTTTCCTATACTTCTATTGCAAAAACCTGAGTAACTCTCCTACTTAATATTCTGTCTTTTTTACCTCTCGATTCCTTAGAAATAATAATTTAAAATACAATTTGTTTGGATGGGATTTGGGCTTAGTCTTCTATTCTGCTTGGTGTAACTAAGGGTGTAATAGAACTCAACAAAGATTTTATAAGGAGAAAATGTAACAAAAAATTGAAGATTTTGTTTCAGTTTTTTTTCTAAGTTTACCTCAAGATACACATAGCACGTTCAGAACTTTTCCTCATGTAGTCTTTGAACAGAACATACCCTTTCTTAAATTTAATCATTGGCTTTCTGTGTAAAAAAGAGCAATAGAATACATTAGAGTACCTAATACAGCTGTTTTTTTCCAGCTCCTTTATAGCAGTCTAAGGTGGGAGAATAGATTCTTCCCATGCAGCAGAATCTCTGCTGCCTTTTTTCAACTGGGTTGGCAAAAATTGCATTTGTCTTTCTCTTCAGAACTGCAATGTTGGATTCACATCCTCCTTAATATGGTTATGATGACCCTCTATTTTTCTAATATTTATATGATCACATTACACAAGTTTAAAATATACAGGAAATGGGACCATAACTCCCTATCTGAAACATGGATTTTGTGTACTCATGGTTTTGTTTACCCTATAGTGTTCTTTAAACAAGCACTTGCTATCTTTTGCCAGTGCCAAGGTTAACCCTCATAAAACAGCAGTATTTGTACTAAGCAACCTATTTAAACTATTTAACATTCTTAGATGTTCTGTTTATGTAAGTGATACATTCGTTGTTCCTTTTCCTGACCAAGCTCATAGAAATATATTTTCTTCCTTCAAGAAATGGAAAAACAAGGTTTATTTAGTTAGGGATTTTGGTTCTGAACAATTTTAATCCACTTCTTTATCTTTCTATGAAATTTTCCTTCTTTGGGATTAAATTATTTATTGATATCATGCAGTACTGGATGTATGCATTACACGCTCACGCTGACAGAGGCAGATTTTTATCCCCAGGGAACTTGAAAGGTAGGTAGGATCTGTCAGTTCAATAAACTTGCCAAGTTTATATGAATGGAAAAAACCCAAACAAAACCAAATAGAAACCCCAAACAAAACCCAACGCCCCTTTCCTGTTGATGAATGGAGCACTGAGGCTGAGGAGCAGCAGACAGTAGCTCACAGCTCTGCTAAGGGCCTGGCTCCAGGAATACCATGTGGATAAAGCTGGCTGGGTGTGGCCTGTGGTGCTCCTGGGAGTGGAGGAGTCCATCCTCTCTTTTAAGGCCTCAGGAAGCACAACAATTACAATGAACTTGCTGGCCCTGAGCTGCTGAGTAGTGAGATGCAAGAAATCAAGCTCCCTGGAGAAAGCAAATCTATGAAAGTTGCTGAGAGCACAGGAAGAGACCCAGCTGAGGTGTGCTGCTTAGTTTTCTTCCTAGGAAGTACCTTTTCCTAGTCTCCTTTTTCCTTCTTTAAATGATCATTCCATTCACGATGTTCTGTTTGTCTCCAAAGATCATGAAAAGCAAGCAGAGATGTCTTAAGGTATTCCCTTTAAACATATGTATTCAGGAATGACAAGATGTGGAAAAGAAAAATTACGAATGCTCAGAATTCAAGCCTATGAAGTTAACTTTTTATTCATTTTCTTTAGTCTTTCTAATACTTCAAGAGTTTCTAGAAGAGTGAATGAATGTAGACTATTCATAAAACTGTGACCACTAACTTCATGTTCTCCCCTTTACATATTTTTTATTTCTAGGAACTCAACACTTACAATTGAGAAATTGTCAGAGAGTATGCCATATTTTCTTTAAATTTCACAAGGTAATGTTTTGTGTAATTGCACTTGGTGTGGGCTATCCTGAGGATGTGTGACATTCCCCTGGATTTCTTTCTGATGGAATAATATGGAGTAATCATGCACTGCACAGGGAGTGGGGTGAAAGTGGAGAAGGAATATTTCCACTGGAAGGCACAGTTTTCCAGGGTTTAACATCTGTTCTGTGTCAGGGCCAGAATTAGTACAGATACAAAATGTCTGTGCCTGAAGAACTATCAGAGGTTTTAAACTCCAGGGGATTAAGTGTTGGAAATACATCCCAAACTGGAATGGCTAAAGGTAGGTGGTACTGCAGGGGGCAGCTCAGATGAGACCTTGTTTCAAGTACACGAAGTGAGATAAAGCCCAAGGACTTGGCAGCAACAAAATGTGGGTGGGTTGTTACTCCAAGAGGGAAAACAGAGTTGCTCTCACAAGAAAGTCAAGCTAACATTAGACTTAAAATTACAACTTTTGTGCTTTGGAAAAGGAGTAGTGGGTGATTAAGGCTTCCTTTTTTTTTTTTTTTTTTTTTTTTTTTTTTTTTTTTTTTTTTTTTTTTTTCCATATTATTCTGTGTTCCATGGAAGGCATTTTTAAAAGCAATTTGATTCAACATTTGTAAGTGGATGAAGTACAGCTTGTTAAACAGCCAGCATTAATCTCCTGATATGTCTGGCTTAGAAATGAGACTTGAGCTTATGCTTATTGATGACACTGAGAAAGTGAGCTGCTTCATTATCGCTAATGAAGGTGGAAAGGTTAAATTTAGATCCAAAGTAAGCCTCTGCAGAGAAACTTGATGGGTTTATTTAGTACATGTTATATGAGATCTATATGAGATTTTTTTTTTTTTTTTCCAGAGGTGGGGGGAGTGGATTTTGGTTTTTTACCCCCTTTTAAATACAATTTTCCTAATACTTTTTCTAGTTTGTTTCCATAAACTGTTCAAAACAGGGGAGATGGTGGTTGTGTTCTCACGTAGTATTCTTTTCGTCTCCTCTAGTATGATCACAGAGCTTTTCAATAAAGGGATAAGAATTTTAGACATATAAATCCCAAAATCTTAAGACTGTCCTATAAATAACTTGCCTTCTGACTTGTGCGACTCAGACTCCAGCGATAAATACCACCAGCATGAATGGTGAATTTGAGATTTTTGTTGCCAGGAGTTAGGTATAATTTCATTTGCAAATCTGGAATCATAGCAAGATATTACAAACAGTATTTAGCTCATAAAGGTTACTGATTCTGAAAGTGAAGAAAATTAGGGTTTTTTACAGCTTCTTTGAAATGGTAGAAGTGAATTTGTGCAATGTGTAAAGTACAAGATAACCACTCTGTCCTAGCAAAAGCTGGCCACTGAGGGATTTAAAAAGTGCCTTGATTTTATTAATACACTTCTATCAATCTATTTATTAATATATTTTTAACTCCCTTTCACAAATAAGGAAGCAGAATGAGAAAAGACAGATGTTTAATCAAAACTATTGGACAGATCAGTGACAGATTTAGAAATAACCTTTTGACTAAGAAAGCCAGCAGGGAGGGTGTGATAAACAACTGTCTTCATACTTTGTGTAGGTCTTCTTTTGCTTGAGAAAGGAGCAGCCTCTGTTTCTTGAGGACATAAAAACCTTTGTAATACACATTTGTAAACACATATTTGTAAGTCTGTTGCTCAGTTGCTTGTTTATCTGAAGTCTGTAGCTTACATAATATTCAGAAAATAAAGCAGAAGAGGACAGGAAAAAAGGATAAGTAGGGGAAGAAGAAAAGAGAAGCAGCTGGTCTTTAAGAAAGGCATGGGGATATCAGTACCATATAAATGAGGACTGGGAGAGTGGTATATGGGCTTTACAGCCAGAAACATGCAGGTGCTTACTACAGAGTAAAGGAAATAGTTAATTCCTCATAAGATGGCCCTCATGACAGCCATGGTCAGTGCTTTGCATGACAGGCTGTCAGTTTTTAAAACCAGTTTATTCAGAGAATCAGGTGCACAGAAGAGCGATTGAGATTATCTGGGAAATGGATGTCTTATCATATCAAAGAACACTTAAAAGATTTGTTTTGTTTAGACTGGGTAAATAAAGGCTAAGAAAAGGCATGACTTCTGCTGAAAAAATATGTCAGAGCAATAAACTACGGAGACCAGAGCAGTAAAATACTACATAAGCTGAAGGTCAATATTAGCAAAGTCACCAGGGGTCATGAATAAATTCAGGTAGAGAAGAAAAAGTGAGAGTCTGTGATGTGCTTTTCTACAGTGTCTGGAGGGCAGAATGAAAGATTTCAAGTGTTGTATGCACCCTATGCCCAGCTCAAATTGTGACAAGATGGGTGGATTACCTTGTTGAGGCATCCCTCTTTTGAAAGGTGTGATCCAAGATTCAGTTCTCTTCTAGCCCATCACCATAGCAGGGGCTTCTGTCCTTATCTTACTTACTTGGAGAGAGCTGTGTAAACAATGTCTCATGGCTCAGAGATAAATTCCCTGATGTGAAACATTTCTAATATTTAGAAATTTACCCACTTCTAAATGATACAGACCTTCTAAATTTTTTTTTCTGATCAAAAGGCAGAAGGAGGTGTGACTCATTTAGAAAAGGTGAATGTGTGACTGCATAGGTTGTGCAAATATGGAGTAAGCAAACCCAGGGAGCTTAGCAGTAGTGTGCTTACTGCCTGCACCTCGCTGTTGTGTTTCTTGAGGCTGGGTCTCAGTGCAGAGGAGGGATCACAGCAGTACACGTTGCTCTCTTGGCTGTGTTGGCCTTTGATGTTTTACATGAGCAGCCAGCTTTGGACAAGTGAGAAAACCCAACTATCCTAGATGTGCATGGAGGCTATGGAAGGGTTTTCAGGCCACTGGCAGTCACCTAGGGAGTCAGTTACCTTGCTCCCCTCCCTTGATAAATGTGGTTTAATAATTAATGTCCATCTGGAGGAGATGTTACTTCTCTGGCTTGTCTAAGCCTGGACAAGGAATTTGCTGACCCAGGTGTACATTAGAGACATTATTGCTAATGAACCAGTTAAAGAAATATTGCCAGGAGATTTTATTTTTTGCAAGAGATAATTCATTGGAAGTTTTGGTACGTAGCTATGCAATGTAGTTTGTTTCCTGGATCTTGTGCATATGACACAAGGCTCAGTTAGAGCCTCAGTTTTGAAGTCTAGAAACCATAACTAGAAGGAAAAATGTTACATCACTGCTGCTACAAAGGGGGAATGTTGAATATTAACAGATTGTTTATCCTAATGGGGCAAATATTATTTCAAATTTTATTTGCCCTGTATGAAGTTTCAGTGTTTCCTGTAGGCTATGGAAATGTCTTACCATGTTCCAGATTCTTCTCATTTACTTCCAGAAATGGTGGGGGAACAAGGTTTATTTGGGTTTGTTTTTTTAAAAGGGTCAGATTGTAATTGATTTTCTGCCCCTGAAAAGCCTGTGGAAGTGATTTCTTTGCCTAGAAAAGGCACTTGAAGAAAGGTAAAGAACCTACTTACAGTGTAAGTGATGGCAGTTTAAAAGATGTTTAACAAAACGAAAAGGAACATTTACAAGTTGCTCTATTTTATTTGAGACTTTGTGGCACACTTTACTTTCAAGGATCCTTACAAGGATTTACTTGACCTTTAAAACAAATTAACAAGATTATGATGAGCAAGTAATGGCTCTGGGACAGGGCATCAGGTCAAACAGGTGAAATTTATTCTGGAATTTATTTAGCACCAGTAGGCTCATGTAAGTTCTGGGGATACTTCACAGTCTCAGATATAAAGCCCTGGTAACTCTTCCTTTCTCAGTGCTGTTATTTCCTCCCCTGTGAAGCACAAGCTCACAGTTTTTTTTAACCTGTTCTCTAATCAAATGCAGTGAATTGTTTTTCCATAGTTCTTTGAAAATACACTACAAAATCTTCTCTGCATTTTTTTGTAAGTTTAGACACAATGAACCTCAAGTAGTTTCATTCACAACATGCTGTATGTGCCTTAGCCTTGATGAAATTGCAACTTGGATGACTTTGATCATCTGAGTGAGAATGAGTGTGATTTGATGGTGGTGGCTTTGACAAACTAATCTCTCAAATTTTGACTGGATTTGGAGTTAGATTGTTAGCCACTGTGGTGGGAAGAACTATATTTAATTTTTCCTATGGAATGAAGTGATGAGGAAATTGAATTTATTATTTTTTTATGATAAAACATGTTGTTTTTATCCCCATAAATTAAATAGAAGTTCTGCATAACCAAATGTCAATGGTGACCTAGATTTCAAGCCCTCTATTTTTAATCATACTATGAAATTTTCTGTCTCTCTTTTTGAAAAGGCTCTTTTCAATTTCCATTTCTCAAAATACAAGAACTTCTGGCTACGAATATACTCTTCATTCTTTCTTCCAGTTATATTTGAATCTTATCTTGATTTTAGTGTGCCATGTGTGCCAAGCAGAAGTCTGTGTGTTCACAAAGCTAAGTCTGTGTGAGATTATGCAATACATGTGTGCCTAAAGTTTCTCCAAACAGAATTCAGTGTTCCTAAATCCAGCTGTGTAGTACAGCAGTGACTTTGTTTTCTGTACTCTACAAGTCCTGAGTTCAAGTTAGTGGAAGTTTGATTCTAAGCCTGTCACTGTGTTTTATCCAGAATGGAGCACAATGTTAAAATTCTGAGATATTTGACCATATTTTTCCATGAAGTGGAGTCTGAGGGGAGCTTTGCTGTGTAACTTGAGGCTTCTGTCTGTCTTCTGTTAGAGCAGATGTTTTGAATTATTTTTTTTAAAGATACTACAAGTGACTATAAACCAAGCTATCTTTCCTAACCACCATCTGTCACTGCAAAGGAAGGAAGGGGCATCCCCACTGGAATAAAGGTGGAGTAGGAGTCCAGTTCCTGCTGCTCATTCCCACTGTCCTTCACAGTCTTTTATTGATTTTTATGGTGTCAAGAATAAGAATACTCAAATGAGGAAAGTCATCATTCTGGATCTTGAAATATTCCTCAGAAATGGATATGGATAATTCTGACATCTAAGGGAGGATGGAAGAGGGAGGCATTACAGCTTCGTTCAAGGACTTGTCAAGTTTATATGTTAGACCTTGCATCTCTGGGATGGTGGTAGAGATACTGATAGAGAGCTTCTGAGATAAATGATGGTAACAAAATGAAGGTTTTTATTTTAACAATATGTAAAGGTCTCTGAATGGCTTTAACCCCTGGTCTTTTATTATTATTATTATTATTATTATTATTATTATTATTATTATTTAAGGAACAAGCACTGAATGACAGTACTCAAGTAGTGGGCTTTCTTCTTAAAAATCTGAATTTGTAGCATTTGGAGGAAAAGTTATTTGCCCTTCTGCAACAATTAATTCCAGAAAAGTAAACTAATGGTGAGCTGGAGCTAAGGTTATTATGTCTTCTGCTTCCTTCTGGTAAACATAAATTAAGAATGTATTATTTTCAGAGCTTGACAAGTACTGAGGATTTATCACAAAAAGAACACTGCCTTCCCATTGTTTATAAAAAACACTGAAACAAGGCCTCTGGGTTATAATTCAACTCCCCTACAATTATCAGGCTGACATTTATAAAAAAGCTATTGATGGAACCCTCCTTTACAGTGTGTTCAAACCACCTTTGAAATACAGATGTGAAAAGTAGTTCAAAATACACTGGTGAGCATTACAAGAAAAAGGGTCCATGGTGTTTACAGGGACCTGTCATTCCATATCATGCAAGAGAGTTACTGAAACCCAGTGCAGTGATACATTGAAATTATTGGGGGTGAGGTGGGAATCCTGAGATCTGAACATATATTAAGTGATCGAAGTGAGACTTTCATTGTCACTTAACTTATATTTACTGTGAACAGATGAGATTTTTGTTTTCTAATTCCCTGAGTTGCCTTTAGGAATTCCATCCTAGACTAAGTCCAAGATACAATTTTTTTTCCCCAGTCACTTAGTCACAGAAAAGACTGAAGGTGTGAGGATATATTGAAAATTGTTCTCTTCTGCACTTCTTGCTTGTAGTTATTAGTGATAATTTCTAACTGGAGGAATTGTAATTAAAATCAGATGGCAAATATATCCTGAAATTTTTATGCATGAAAAGCTTACCAGCATTGCCAGCTGCTGATACCATTTCAGAAACATAGGATTTTTGGTTGTTATATCTGAATGGGTTGTTATGGAAGTTTATTTTCATCTCAGCCTTGTTCTGGAAAGAAATAGATAGAATACTTAGAAATATAGCTCCAGCATTTCCCTCATTTTTGTCTGTGGTTTAGAAGAAAGAATATTACAGCTGGACTTGGATGTTGCTTATGTATTTTTAAACAGTACTGGTGTGTAATGCTGGAAAGGAGCATATACCATGATGTTAATGATATGCAATTAGGTAGCAGACTGTAAAACCCCCCAAACCAAAACTATCTGGTGGTTAAAAGGCAGGCTTATGTTCCACCAGGTCAGATAAACCTATTTTACTACAGTTTCCAAGAACTTCAGTAGCTGGAATTTGGGATTGCAATCTCTATAGAGGCTCAACGTAATTGGCTTTAATGATCTTGGGCCGAGTGACTTCTCTCATTGTATTGGAGGTGATGCATTGGTGTGTGTGTGTGAAAGAAATATTTCAGTGGGAATGAAACGGAGCGATCCTCAAACAATGTGACATTTCCAGCTCCTCAGACTGTATGTGGAACCTAATTCACACAGAATGTGATCAGTTACACTTCAGTGTTGGCTAATCTTCAACTGCAATCAATAAATCAGCCTGGGCAGGGAGAGAGTAGGTGAGTCAAACACGTACTGTGGTGTTTGCTTTTGTAGCCTTTGAGAGGTCAGATAATGGAAACATCAATTAAAAGCAGGATAAACAGCAGGGATCTTCCAGTGCAATTGTGTTTCCCTTTCTTAAATAGGAGTGTGATTTTAGCTTTAGAGGAAGCAGCCAAATAATTGGTTGTGCTTATAAGCAATATAATTCAGACATGGCTGGTGAAAACTTCAGTGCCCAAACTTCTTTCATAGAACACAGAGTGTAGATTTTGAGTGAATATATCAGTGTACAAGTCTTTACAGAAAACAGTGGTTTGGTTTTTTTCAGCCTCATTAATTTTCCAGTGGTATTTTTTCAGTTATTTTAGCATGACTTCAGCATTCAAAAGCTCATTGTGATGCACATATGTGTGAAGGAAATACTTGAATTTGGATAAAACTGAACAAATATCAATGTGTCACTTCCAGCCTATAATGGAACCTAAGTGTGCTATTTCCTAAGTGTCTTTGTCAACAGTGATCTTTTCTATGGTGGGTGAGACTACAATATTTATCCATTGACCTTTATTATTTGGGCTGTTCTATGCAAATATTCCCTTTCCCTCCACTGACTTGTAATCTAATAGACTTGATAAATACCATGGGTTTACCTCTGTTTTTGTTGTGTGGATGTTTTGGCTCCCAGTCATGTTTCATAGGTCCCAAACAATCTCCAGTAGTTAGAGGTGCCATTGCTGAGACTGTTGCTTAACAGGAAAAGAAAGTGCTTAATCAGAACAGCTGTTGAGAATTGGCAGGGAGTTTGTCCTCAAAACTAGGAAGTGGGTCGTTCTAACTTCAAGAGCTGGTAATCTTGGGCTTGCAGAGGAGAGAAGTACCTCTTTATGGGTTGTGTTCCGCTCAACAACAGATGTGTTCAGTTGGCTGTAGTTCAAAAGATTTACAGGAACTTATTAGAAAAGTCAGCCAAAAGGCAACACGCTCTGCTAGTTGGTGGTGATTTCTTCCATTGTGCTGGATACTGCACAGTAATTTTGCAAGAAGTCAGAGCCAGCTGTGAGATGCATGGAGCCACGTATATTTCCACACCCAAGAGAGAGGTTTGTGTACAGAATTACAGTCAGGAATAAGGCTGAGTGAAATGCTATTCACACAGAGATGTCTGGATTTGTAGATAAATTCACTTGGATTGGTTGTTTTTGTGTTAACTTTCTGACCATAAAAGAGTTTTATTGCATTGAAGTCTATAAACCAGTAAATAGTGAAGAAGTACTTGAAGATTATTCCATTCTGAACTCAAGAACCTCTCATGACTTGTGTTTGTGGTCTCTTTCCCAAACTTGAAATGATCATACCATTGTCTTCCCATTTCCCCAATGGCACCTTGCCACTACAACCACCACCCAGAAAAGCTTAGTGTGAAGAAAGATGCTGTGTTTTTCTCTCTCACATGCTGCAGCACTGAAAAACTATACAAAATGATGTTAGAGCTTCTATGATGCTGTGCTTCTGCAGCAAAGCAGGGAAGACACCAGCCAGGCTCCTGCTTGCTTGCTGTAGCATGAGGTAGAGGGAAGAAAGTTCATTCAGCAGTGGTTGGATTCCAGGAAGCAGAATCCTTGAACTGGAAACAGATCGGGGAGTGCCAGTATCACCCAGGAGAGCTGGAGCACATGACATCTCATAGCCAACACCTGTAAAAGGAGTGTTGTCCTCTGGTGTGAGTAAAAGGAGATTTTTAAAAAGTGTTCAGATTGTTATTCTCTGTTATAACTTCCTTCTTTAATCTTCTGTGCTTTTAGAGACAATGGGACTAAAAAGACTTCTCTGTATTTTAGCCTTATTAAGTCTCTTATGTGAACATGGGAACAGTGCTGTGAAGAACTGAGCTCCCAGAGTGCACACAGCTAAGCTGTTGAGGGCTGAGTAAATGCACTAAAGGTAATTTGCAGACAGATAACTGGATCTTCCTAACAAATTCCCTTTCCTTGTTACAGTCAGTTTAATGTACCATAACAGTCTTTCTTCCTTTTGTAAGTAAGAGAAAAAAAAAATTCACTGCTGGGATTCAAGCAAGCACAGGGAATTTCAGATGAGGGAGAAGACAGTGAAGTTTGTGAAGCCAAATGTTGGTAGTCATAATTGTAAAGCTTCCATTCCTAGGCTACTCAGTCACTTCCAAAGTGACTTTTAAAAAAATGTAACATTTGAGGACAGATGTTGTATATATTTTCTAGTTAATTCTAGAACAAATCACATGCATATGGCTCATAATTTGTTTCTGTTTTTTTGTTATGTATCATATATACTTCCTTGAGGAGAAGTTATTTTTTAGAAATACTAAATAAACCTTCAATTCATGCTGAAGAGCTGCACATAACTGACACTGCTAAAATGCAGGTGCCATTGTCTTGGTGAAGATTGGTTTGTATGGGATAAATATTACTGCTATCAACAAAATAATTCAGACAGTAGGGATCCTACAGTCTGAGGGATTCTGCATGTTTTGTAAAACAAGTTCAAGAAAACAATTTAAACAATTAAAATAATTTAAGAGTTAAATTAACTCTTAGCAAGTTGTAAATGGTTTGGGGTGGGCTGTAAACATTAGGATATCCACCTATTAGTGAGCCACTGCTGAAAAGTGGAGTCACAATTCCATAAGATGAGTTAGGTAGGGGTGTCCCAATTTGGCTGTGCACATTCTTCCATCCATGGCCCAACCGGAAACAGCAGCAATGAGAAGACACAAGAATACAGATTCTGCTGTGTGACATCACACACTGGTGTGTCACATGATTTGGAACATGTAGGGGTCCTTCCTTCCATTGCAGGATTGTCCTAGAGAATCAGCCAGGTAGATTGTGGTGTTTTCCCTATATCCTGGAACGTGCTTTATTAAGTACTTCTGAGAATAAGAGACCAGAAACAGTGCTGCATTACCCCTGTGCTAGATTAGCTCACTTAATTTCTGATCAGGATGTGTTGAGCACTGTCTAAATTGGCCAATATTAAATAGACATATGTTGTTCTCTGGATACATGAAGTTCTGCCTACTTCAGGAAGAGCTGATAGAAATGTACCCAAAAGATTTGATTCCCTTTACTCCAGCCTGTAACAGAAAAATGGGGGACTGAGCACCTGATATTTTGGCACCTATCTCTGTTCCTGCTTTCTACCCTTTTGGCTTCCTCTTTGTTCCTGCTGTGGTCCTGTGGTGACAGTAGTAGCTAAAGGAGCTGGGGTATTCATTCCCATTTGGCCTTTCTGGTAGTTGAGCTGAGTTGCTGTTGCAGTAGCAAGTCCCACTGCCTGCAGCCTGCCCAGAAGAATGGGAAAGGCAGAGCAACTGGAGCTATGAAATGCAGATTAAGAAACATCTTCAAAATATTGAGCAATATATTTCAGCCTAAATGCATTTCAATAGATTATCCACAATGTCAGAGGTGTTTTAAATGGCACTTAAGGATGTAGTTGAAGTCAAACAAACTGGACATAAGTCATCTGCAGTACTTTGAATGCTTCACTAGAACTATTTGACAGAACGAAATGATCAAACTTTTGTTTGATCAAGTGGGTGAAACTAGCTCTTTGAAACTCTTTGAGGGACAGAAACTCTGTCCTTCTGTGAGTGTACAGACAGTGCCAGCAGAATACCAGTGACAGCAGTGTGACATGCTCCTGCATAGCACCTCTGCAGAGCCTGCTTCTCACTTTGTTGGCATCCATAGTTTCCCATATGGGCACTATCACCACGCATGTGAGGTAGCTCTTCAGGTTTTAATTGCAGATAACTAATGCATGTCCTAGAACTGAAAGAAGCCCTGAAGGTTTTCAAATCACCACCAGACTGCCCGCTTGCTCATCTTCTGTTATTGAGAAGTGTTCAGGAAACAAGGCCAAAATTGTCTTTTTACAATACTGGTAAAGTGGTAGTGTTTCATTGTGGGCATCAGGGAATGCCTCTAGAGAAAGATGTTTCTTCTCACCTGCCCCAGGTAAGCAGGTTGGAATGATAGTGCTGATGATAGCCAATATTTAAGGTGAACTTCAAAAGGAAGTGAATGGTAACCTTTGGAATGATTAAATTATCATCCAAAAATGCATTTGGCATTTGTATATGAAATACACATCCAGCAAAGTATGTGAAATATTTACATGCCATAGGGCAGTTCAGCTGAGCCATCTGCTACAAGACTAATTTTGCTGGGCAGGACTTTGTGTCTGGTATTGCTGAAAGCTTCTTGCTCCTACAGGAACCATATGAAAAAGCTACAGCTGTGTCAAGAAAGACTGCAGTGGCTGCTATAATAATTTCCTATAACAAAGAAACAAACAAACAAAACCAAACAAAAACAATAAACCCAACATCCCAAAACAAAAAACCAAACCACACACACACACACACAAAAAAAAAAAAAAAAAAGGTCGGGGGGGGAGAGAGAGAGAGAATGTGACAATGAGGTTTAGGTGCAGGGAATCTAACCAGTGAACTTTCAGTTTTCCATACAGAAGGATGAAGTTACTAAATGTTACAAGAGAGGAAAAGAGGAGGACAGCTTTTAGGAGGTTCTAAATTTACAGAGAATTCAGAGTGAAGTGAGACAACTAAGATCAGACCTGACATATTATCCTCTTATCCTCTTTTCTTGGCATTTACTTTCAGATAAAACCAGCTGGATTCAGAAAAATGGTTCAGTGCTAAGTGCTTCCATGACCTGGAACTGGAGCAGTTGTAATTGACAGCAGTTCCCTTTCTTGTATTTATCTTAATAAACAAAGTCCTTTTCCTCTCAGGGATGTTTCCAACTTCTCTAGATACACTGTTTTCATCAGTATCTGTGGCTGTCCTCCTTGGAGCCCTTTGGACTCTGCACCACTCCTATTCACATGATGATCTCACATTCCTCCTGGAGTCAAAAATGTGTGCTCATGCAACTAGAGAGTGGAAACTTACTGATTGTACAGAGCTTGGCAGGAGCTCCTGTTCCAGCCTCCTGAAAAGAGCAGGGATGGGCCACATTTCTGTAAGTGCTGAGCCAATTAAAGCCTTCTTGTCTCTGCATTGATGCTGCTTCTCTCCCTGTTTGTTCCCTTCTCCATGCTTATGACAAGTATGCAAAACAAGAAAGCTGCTTTCTTCTGGCCTGATGTTGTAGGAAAGGTTTAGAGCAAATGCAGATCCATTGTAACAATATTTCTGCCAGAGCCCTGCAAGCAGAACTGCCTAAAGCAAGAGCACAGATTATGTTTTACATCCATCTTTTAACATATTAGAGCAGAAGACGGTACAGTTCCTTTAGAGTTCCCAAATGAATCAGCAGTGCAAACTGGCTTTCTACTGCCTGGAGCTCTGTCTATGCTCCTTGTTTTAACTCTTTGCTAGCCACAATCCAGACCACAGAGAAAACTGCAGTAAATGATGAAGTTCCTTAACTGCATGAACGTATGTTTTTATTGTAGTATTAACTTACATGAGCTATTGGCTGCAGTGGAAGTGGGTTGCAAAAGCAGCATCTATGTGTGGCTATATTGGAAGAGAATAGCTCAATGCACAGTATTTTTTCCCATTTTCCTTTTTGAAACATTCCTACTAGCAAGCTTTAAGGAAGTAGTTCTAACACATCTGATGACCCCAAAGCCATAACTGTGCAGATGCTTTAGGGGAAGGCTTGGTGAGGTACTCCTGAAGGTTCAGAGCAAAGGCAACCTGTTTCTACCTTCCTTCCACTGCCTGATGCTCTTCTCATCAAGTCTTATAGAACATGCATTTTGAATGGGTCATATTTTGGGCACTTACACAGTCAGAGCTTCACATTGATTTAATGACCAGCATTAAAGGTATGTCTCCAAATTTTCATCAACATATCCAAAACTAGCTTTGCAACTGGGTTATGATAAATTTTATTTTGCAGGCATGCATTTGCATCCAGTATGCCTGAATTTCTGGTATATTAAACCTACCAGAACAAAGACTTAGCCGTCTGTAATGGTATCATTAAAACTGCCAGTCTGATATTTTGAAAGTCTAAAAGCAAATATAATTCTCACAGGTTAGTAAGGAATTCTAAAGAGCTAAGTCTGAGTTTGGCTAAGCTGTAGTGCAGTACCGAGTATAAATACACTGTCAGTAGATCTCTGGTGGATATAAAGCCAAGGGAGAGGAGGATTAGTCCTGTACCATTAGTTATGTTGAGATATGCTTTGAAGAATGTGAAAAACTGTTTTTGTTATCAGCAAGACCCGTAAGGCCTGGGTTCAGTGACAAGTTTCTGCTTTCTTTAGAAATATTTAAAACCCTATTAAAGACAGAGAACCAGCTTGCACTTCCAAGAAGATAAGACAGATGAGCTAATACCTTTTCCCTCCCTATCTTTCTGTTCTCCTACTTGGCTGCTGACTGTGGCCATGCTGTGGCTCACCAGCTGTGCATGGGAAGTGTTTGGGTTGGAAGTGAGTGTAGGACAGGTGAGTGCTTGGAGACTGTCCTCATACTCACACTTCCTCAAGGAAGTGCGTAGCACATGAGAACAGTCACTGCACTGCTCTGCTGGACCTAAAGTTCAGGCATATATTAAGAGAAAGAAGGTACCAAACATGGTTGGTTTTTCAGCAGGACACTGATAAAACATTGATTTGTTCCAGATTTTCCCCTTACCCTCACTGCCTTCCCTCTCATATCCACACACAGTCATTGCCTTGAGTCACAGTGCATTTGTTACTACAATCTGTGGTGCAGCACTTCTCTAAAAGGCAGTTTTCCCTGCCAGTATTTCTTCTGCTGAGAACCCCAAAACTTTATAGACTGTAGTAATTTCTAAGTGATGGGATTTCCACAAAATGCAATGATGAAGAGGCCAGCTTGGCTAAAATTGGGTAGGATCAGGTTAAAACCTTTGTAATTCAAATAGGAAGAGAGAAAATGTCAAGTAGTGAATGGACAGGAAGTCAGACAGCTTAAAGCCCAAGATTCTGGTTTTTTACTAGCATTGAGCATTTTCATTTTCATTGAAGTTTTTTTTTTTTTGTTTTGTTTTGTTTTTTTTTTTTTTTTTTTTTGTTAGTAAATTACTTTTGCATTGTTTGCTTTTTAAAAGAGAAAATATTTTTTCATGGACTGCAGTAAGTGGATTTTCAATTCGCAAAGCAAAACTTGTTTTATGGAGCCATGACCAATATGAGAGATTATATATCAAAGTGTTTTCTTTAGCTGAAAATCCTGAGATCGAATAAAACTCAGAGAAAATGGAGAACCCTTGGATGCAAAGAGTAGCTAGAGGCCTTGTTTTGGTTAACTTGTTTGATTTCAAGATCAAAGAGAGATTTATGGAGAACAGTAATGCTATGGAGACAGTTGTTTGAACTTTGGATTTGCTAACAGTAACAGCTGCTGATATCCTTGAGAGGAAGATCCTTGGTAGCAGTGCAAAACAAACTCACTGCTTTCATCTGCATTGGGAAAAGCTTGGCTTAAAATATCACTGCTGTGAATAAAGGAGCAGAAAGAGTGATTATGGGCTGCCTGGAAAAGTCACAGAGGTGAAGGACAAAGTGTTCTCAGTCTCATACGGACAAAGTTAAGATTAAGACTGATTGAATTTGATTGTTCTGTGGTGTGGTGATTTCCCTTAAGAGTTAGATTGCACGTTTGTGTAAAGCTTGTATTTCACTCTGAAGTTAGATGGAAGTGTTTCTCAACATTTATAGGAGACATATCTTAAAGCTTATCTAGGAAAAACACATAGAGATTGTGGGAAAAAAATCAGTTTTTCAAAAAATTGCAAAATGAGAATTCAGAAGTCCTAGTTTAGGCCAGAAGTAATGTTAAAGGCATACTGTAGTCTTCCCCTCCTTTTCATATGTAGAAAGATTTGGATTTGGCCTTTCTTTATGCTCTGCCCCTGTCTGACCTGCAATAGCTCTGAAGAGAATTGTTGTGTTGACAACTCATGATAAGGCAAAGCAGAACTTGTCCTGGAAAGAGTGTTTTTCAGGCAGTTATCAAATTACTTGTAGCTTTTCATCAAAGCAAATGAATCTACAACAATATGAATTGAATATGGGAGTTGATCCTGAAGTTAATTTGGGTACTGTTGAAGGGGGGCTTAAAAACTTAGTCATTGAAATAAATCCAGTTAGGGGGATAGACATTCTAAAAAGCAGTATATGACTGGTGCCACGGGCCCTGCAAGCTTAGGGTAGTTAGGTTTCATATTTCTTGCAGCTGAGCTGTTGCCTAAAGGACAGCAGAATTTCCTCTAGTGTTTATAAATTCAGTCCTGGCTGCAGGGTCTCTGGACGATTCACTTGGCAACTTCCCAATATTTTGTTTTCCTACTTCCTTAATACAGACCCTAAAACCTTACAGATATTTTAGTTTACTGCAGCCAGCTCCTTTAAATCAAGAAAATCAGTTATGTGACCTTCAAAAGTAATCAGACCTTCTCAGACTTTCCTGTACTTTTTTTTCCTAAAAGTCAAATAGAAGTGTCTTTAAGAATGGTTATAAATTTAGCAAAACAATTCCTTTCTGTGAAGAACATTCATCAGGGAAGGGTTCATGCCAGATCTGTGCAAAGCCACACACTTGGGTGCAGTGTGAAACAGACAGAAAATGACAGTGCTGCAGATACAAGATGTTGAGAAAGTCTTGGAGCTGGATCTCACTTATGTGTACAGAATCCACTTCTCTCTGGGAGAATTTTTCATTTCCTATACCCAGCTTTAAAAAGCAGAGTCAGATTTCTTCAAATAAACATGTAGAATGCATGTTTTAGAGGAAGTGAGAGCAAAGGAGTTCAAAATCAAATCAGTGGCACTCAGTAAGACTTCCATGGGAGTGGTTTTCAGCTCAACTAGTTGTGTTCTTCTATCCTTTTTCTATCTGAGTAATTAATATTAAATAGTATAATTTATTTGAAAACAAATGAAAGGGACACTGTTGGTTTGGGGAAAAAATCCCTTTACTCCAATATTATTACCCCCTTAGAACCTGTTCTTTTTAATTGATTTAAGCTAATAAGATCTAATTTTCATGAAGCAGCCACACCACTTTGAATCAATCACAGGCTGTCAGGCACCATGCTTGAAGATGCACTACTCTGGGGCAAGTACATAAACAGGACAGAGAAAGGGAAGGAATTAGCAAAGTTAAGGTCAATCTTATGCCTGTAGGAATACTTTCCTTTTATCAAGTAAGGTAGCCAGCAATCCTCTCTGCTATGTTAAAGAACAGAGGACCATGGCACTGGTTGTAAAAACTGTACATGATCACTGTAGCTCTAGGAATTATGCACACCTAGGAAACATTGCCACACATCCTTATGATCTGTTTAGTTTCCCTTATATTCACTTTCTGTTAATTATTTTGTGTCTTTGGGATGCAGAGACCATAACTGCGTGCTGTACTTAACATATGGGTAAGGCAAAGATTTCTACAGCAGCAAAATGATACTTTTCAAAATGTTTTCTCTTTATAGTCACTCAGATATCAGAGTCCTAGAAAAACAGATGTTTACACAGCTTTATTTCCTCTGATTCAGATATAGGAAACAGAAAAGCATCTAAAGATTT
Source organism: Phylloscopus collybita (assembly GCA_027886175.1). NCBI lineage: Eukaryota > Metazoa > Chordata > Aves > Passeriformes > Phylloscopidae > Phylloscopus > Phylloscopus collybita. Next base: position 18,971,098 of record JAJNNQ010000003.1, on the reverse strand, counting down.
CCTCAGATCGAATGAGGAGCAGTTATGCCTTGTGTTGTAGGGCCTTACATCAGTAATTGCAGGAGGAGGTGAAATAGCACCTCCTTGTATTTTTGCTGTACTTGGAGTGACTGCTTCCTCATGAGTGCCAGTGGTGAGATCCATTCTGTATTGCACTATTTCCCAGCAGAGCAGAATCCATATCATGAGGCATCTGGAAGATAATATTTTTGATTTTGGTGAAAGTATCCCACATACAGAGAACACCTAGGTTCATGGCTGTTCTGTGGTGTTGGAGCAGCACTCCTAGTTTGAAGAACTGGACCACTAAAAGTGCAAGTCATCCCTGTTTGCACAGCTTGTCTTGATGGAGCTGGGCATCAATTATCTCTCTGATCTAGGAATGAGTAATACAATAGAAAGGAGCTTAGTACCAGCAGTTCCTGAGAAATCTGCTGGTGAATTATTAAAACCAGTGTTTAATTAAAAGATGCACTCAATCTCATGGCCAGAGAAGCTCTAAGTAGGACATGTGAATGACTGAGAGTCAGTTCAGGCCAGTTTTCTCAGAACACCACTCACAAAACACTGGTTGGAGAATTATTCTAGCAACACTGCTTTGTAAAGAGAAAGAAAATCCATTTTTTTTTTTCCTTATCAGTGCAGGCCCTGTTGTTTTGCAATTTCTGAAAACTCTTTGACCCTTTTGTGGGACTAACATACATCTTGTGATTAAACACATCAGATAACAATAATGTAAATACATATATGTTATTGTTAAACACATCAGATGTAGGTTTTTTTGCCTTTACCATTACTAGAGGAACCAATTTAAATGGAGAACTTTACTAAATTGGATTAAACAGGACTTCATCTCAATCCAGTCCTCCTCCCTACACTGCTACATCGAAAATTTCATTCCAACTGATCATTCAAGCTCACTCTTTTACACAGGTTGACTGCCCAGTGAAGTCTTGAGGGAGCATCTGCATCAGTTCCAGGCCACTTTCCTTTGAGAAGGATTCTTCTATCACTTTTTCAGATGCAAAACATTTATTTATATTAGAATTTTTCCTTCTGTCATTTTTCCCCCCAGTACTTAGGATGGAGAAGGGTGAAAGGTTGCCCTTAATGGGCAGCTCTGGATTTACTTCTACATGTCCAGAGTCTCTGTAGAACTTCAGGTGTGGACACAGAGAAAGTAAAAGTGTCAGAAAGGAAATTCAGACTAATGACTAAAATTTCTGTGTTGTTTTTATGTGGGTTACAGAAAATGAATGAACAAAATTATTCAAGGAGGACTCAAGCCTTAAAACCATGATTAAGTTTTAGGTAGCACTGGAGGAAAAATTTTCAGGTGATATGTGTTGAGTTACCAATTACCACTGATTTCTCTCTACTTCTGTTGTATCCGTAAATATTTATTGGCTTATCTGGGGAGAACTCTTTGAGGTGAAAATGTAGGTGAATTCATATTTCACTTTTTGATGCTACCAAAATGCCACACATTAATATGAATAGCAGTGAAGGCAGTTGGTCTCTGTAAGTGAGGACAGCCCTTCTCAGACTGTGCTGCTGAGAGAAAGGGGAAAGTCAGGTTGTCCAAGAGCTCATGGTCTGTAGATGTGTGAATGTGGAGGGAGGAAAAACCCTTTATTCATTTATTGTGGCCCTTAAGCAAATACTTAATAATGGGGAAAAAAAATCTCCTTACATCTGTGCTGATCTGATTTAGACTCTGCATAACAGATAGGAATTCTGTGTAGAAGCTCTGTTTATTAATGACCTGTTGATATTTTGAGCATTAATTTGTTAACAAAGAACAAAATATAGTGTACTAAAACTATTTTCCTGAAGTTGAGACAGACATGCATCCCACAGAGCTCTAGTTTGATAACTTTAGAATAACTGAAAAATGCAGACAGAGAATCTCAGGCTAAAGAATCACAGAGTCACTGGGTTGGAAGAGACCTTCAATATCGAGCCCAACCCACCCCTAGCTCCTCAACTAAACCATGGCACCGAGTGCCACATCCAATCTTTCTTTAAACACCTCCAGGGATGGTGATTCCACCACCTCCCCAGGCAGACCATTTCAATACTTTATCACCCTTTCTGTAAAAAACTTTTTCCTAATATCCAACCTAAATCTCCCTTGGCACAGCTGAAGACTGTGTCCTCTCGTTCTGTCAGTCGCTGCCTGGAGCAAGAGACCAACCCGCACCTGACCACAGCCACCTTTCAGGGAGTTGCAGAGTGATAAGGTCACCTCTGAGTCTTCTTTTCTCCAGGCTAAACAACACCAGCTCCCTCAGACATTCCTCACAGGGTTTGTGCTCCAAGCCCCTCACCAGCCTCGTTGCCTCCTCTGGCCACGCTCAAGTGTCTCAATGTCCTTCCTGAACTGAGGGGCCAGAGCTGGACACAGCACTCAATGTCCACCCTGAACTGAGGGGCCAGAGCTGGACACAGCACTCAATGTCCATCCTGAACTGAGGGGCCAGAGCTGGACACAGCACTCAGTGTCCTTCCTGAACTGAGGGGCCAGAGCTGGACACAGCACTCAATGTCCACCCTGAACTGAGGGCCAGAGCTGGACACTGCACTCAATGTCCTTCCTGAACTGAGGGGCCAGAGCTGGACACAGCACTCAGTGTCCTTCCTGAACTGAGGGGCCAGAGCTGGACACTGCACTCAATGTCCATCCTGAACTGAGGGGCCAGAGCTGGACACAGCACTCAGTGTCCTTCCTGAACTGAGGGGCCAGAGCTGGACACAGCACTCAATGTCCACCCTGAACTGAGGGGCCAGAGCTGGACACTGCACTCAATGTCCTTCCTGAACTGAGGGGCCAGAGCTGGACACAGCACTCCAGGTGTGGCCTCAGCAGTGCTGAGTACAGGGGAAGAATGACCTCCCTGCTCCTGCTGGCCACACCATTCCTGATCCAGGCCAGGATGCCATTGGCCTTCTTGGCCACCAGGGCACACTGCTTGGCTCAAGATGACACGGTTTCCGAAGATACAATTTTTGTTTTGTCTGAGTTTTGAGGACTATAATATCTCTTTCCTATTTTTGTAATCCTCTTGTTTTCAGGACACTTTGTGTACTTTCAAAATTAATATCTTGAATGTATTTTTTCTCTCTTTTTAAGCAGTTCCGTGAGAACATTTTGCCCTCTAGTGGTGCAGTGAAGTGAGACTGAACTCAGCCCTTGCAAGACCTGTTAAAAATATTAAAAACCATCCATGATATTTAAACACTGAAAATTCAGCTCCATAGATCATCATCATTTATGAGCTATGTTTCAAGGTAGGAGAAATAATGAGTTTTGAAAATTTCTAAGTACAGTTGATTGTTTTATGCAATCAATTGTGAATGTTTATATATAATAATGAAAATTGTTCTTAAGTGTCTAAAGTGCTTCAGCATTCCCAGTAATTTGTTCGCCTTCTTTGTTGTAAATCAAAGGGAAAGGCTAATAAAAAACACCCTTTAACCTGTCTTAGAAAGAAAACAAGCATAATATAGTGGTGTTAAAAAAAAAAGGCTTTGGGCTGGAAAAAGGTAAGCTTAATCAAATTGTAGCCAAAAGATTTATAAAAGCTTCCTTTGAAAAGCCTCGCTCTGAAAGATTAATATGTTAATTTAGAATAAATGTAATTCAGTTAGTCAAGCTCAGAATTCAGCTAATTTACACTGCAATGCTTCTTACTTTATGTGGTATTTTTTAATATCGCTTCATAATCAGAGAGGCATTAGAGAAACTCCAGCATTACTGAAATGCTTTTATTGCCACTGACGATGCTCCTGGCCTCCACAGCAACCTTTGGCTTATTCCAAAATATTTTCAGGCTTGAACAAATCCAAAGAATGGGTTGCTGGGGCAATCCTTGCAGGAGGTGATTTCCTCTAAGCTGCGAGGACACGTTGTGATATGCCAGGGACAGCGGTAACCACAGGGAGGCAGGGCAGGCAAGCATTAGTGAGCAGGGAAACACTGCAAAATGCCAAGTGTTTCTGCACTTACCACATCCTAAAACACAAAAGGTTGCCCTGTTCCTCCTGATGGTACATTTTGCTTGTGCATTTAAGAAAGACACAGAAAATGGTTGTAAACATGTGATCAGAGATCTACTGAAGCAGTGAGATGCTTGATTTTTTATTTTTTTTTTAACAGACCTGAACAGTAGCTGGTGTGCAAAGGAAGTGACACAGATGAAGCAATGGTGATGTGCACTGTGGTTTTCAGGACACCACAAAACCAGTCCCTTTCAGTTTTTCCATGCCATGACCTTCAACAAGAATTTAAAATTTACATGCAAGGAGAGGCAATCCACAGGGAGCTGGGGCCAGGGAAGAGTTCCTCCCTGTGCAAGTTTTTCTTTATTTCCTAAACTCTTTGCTCAGTATGGTTGAAGTAAACAGCAAGGTTCCCTCTCACACATCATACAAATAACTACTTTTAGAAAGTACAGTTTACTCTAGCTTCCCCTTAGCTAAATTAGCTATAGCTCTGGTGTTTCCAGTTTTAAATTGAACTAAGGCCAAGCTCTGTCTTTTTCTCAGCTTATAGAGCAAGCCCCAGCGCCTCTCAGGGCTTTGCTGGTAGAGGATCAGCTGTTCCTCACAGAACTATTGAAGAGCAAAGAGATGGAGCTCCAGGAGAAGCAGTTATCTTACTCAAGTCATTTAAAGCCCAAACCCCAAAAAACTGGCTGATGACACAGCTCTTGTCTGAAAACTTACAGGTTGACTCTGCTGTTCACTGTTCCAAAGCTTATCCCAAGGTCCCAAATGAATCCTTTTCATTTTCCATTTCCTGTTCAACCCTACTGACCATTTCTGTTTCATTGGCCTTGTCTCATTGCCACCCCAAACCAGCTTTATCACAGCACCGAGGCTTTGCTGCTCAAAGGGGTTTTGGGCCAGCAAAACAATCTGTTTGGTTCTTTTGGGAAGCTTTGAACTTGCTCTGACCTGTCAGAACCACTGTCTCTTGGAATAACCCAGCTCTGCCTAGATAGCTGTTATTCAGGCTGAGAAACAAAAGAGAGGCCATTGGCTGATGAAGTCCAATCTATATGTTTCATGCAGACTTCCCATGTGTGCTCCCCAGACCATTCTCCTTCCTCAGCTTGCCTCCTATGGAGAACGCCATGGTTCCTGTTTTTCCTCATCAGTGGTGTAGCAGGGATGTAGGAGTCTGTGTGACAGCCCTGCACATTACTAGAAATGTGTCACGTTCAACAGGGCCCCTGCTCTCTTCAGGAAAGAAAGGCACAGTAAACAAGGAAAGTACTCCACAGGGTTTTTTCTGCTTCACTTTCCACCCCTCTACTCTCAGTTCTGCCCTAGAAGGACAATTTGCTCAAATTCTGAGTTCCTGTTTTCTGCTCTGTTGCCCCTGAGGGACTGAGGGACTTAGTTGCCCCTTAGTCTGAGGGACTAAGACATAACACAACTGTCATTTCTGCTCGTTTCCTGCTTATAGTACTGAGACCTTTCAGGTTCAATATTCGTATTTGCCTAAAGTCATTACTGCATCTGCTAAGTAGTGAATAATGAGGTTGCCAATAGAACAGCACTTTACTCACTTCATGAGGAAAATCTGCACTGACACTTAGCTGGGAGTCTATTTTGAATTTTTCTGGCTATTGATCTACATTCTGAAGTGCACCCCAGACCTTCTTGACCCTACCATAATTTTTAGTCCTTCATTTACAAAGAATTAAAAGATCATTTCCAGTAAACCCAAGTATCCCCCTGGAATGTTGCCTAATTTGCTGGAAAGTAGTGTAACTGCTATTTGCAGAAAGACATTTGGACTTACAGCCTGAAACCAAAGACTTAGAGCCAAATTCTGTCTTCAGATGCACCATGGTAATTCTAATGTAATTATTCTGCTTGCAGTGCAGCTCCTCTCTTGTCATCCTCTTCCTGTTTGGGATTTGCAGAATATTTTTCAGGAGTAGTAACAATTTCCTCTGAAAGATCTCCAGGAAATGGTCAGAGTGACAAATCTTGCATGAGTCCATAGATTGGTCAGTGAAAATATGGAGAAATCAAGTAAGTTATTACTTGGCCTCTGTAAGTGCTGTGTAGCATTTCTCAGAAACTAGAGAAATATTATCTGGCACTTCTCTAACTCTATTTTTAGCAAAGATGCTCTTTCTTCATCCTCATTTGATTCTTAATTCCAAGCAAGAAACTCTGTCTTCTTAGAGAAGGAGAGGAGAAAGGAGAGTTGCAGGAATACGACTGGGATATCAGAAAGCACTGCACCTCAGCTGAACAGTGATGAGTTAGCACAGCTCCTTAGCTGTATTTTCAAGGTAAATAACTTTGACTGTGAAGGGAAACAGGGTGCCAGTGCAGAGGGCACTGACAAGCCAATGCACTCATTAGAATTCAAAGCACTCCTGTGTGCCTTCTGTCCCTTTGAGAGTAGGCCACAGATGGCTTGTAAAATGTACCTCAGCCTTTGGAATATGAATTTAGAGCTGCCAGCTGATGCCCTGCTTCCTGCTGTTGGTTGCAGAATCTGGTTGGTGGAGATCAGACAATATTTACAATGTCAAATTGCCTGATATACCTCCACCACATGCTTGCTCTTTGAAAAAATACCCTCAAAAGCTCTGATGTAAAAGTATCATCACATATTCCCTGGGCTAAGTCATTGCAGTTAGTGAGCGTGGCTAAGAGTGCAACTTGAAGGATTTTGTTTTCCCTGTCAGAAACACTATTTTAATTATATCTTCTGTGGCCACGCAGCACCTTGAATACTGACTTTAAACAAACATGTCAATTGAGGGTTTTAAACAAATGCTTGTAGGTCTATTTTGGCTCACTCCCTGGCATTTAAATGCAGGATTTGCTCTGATGTTTTAAATGACTCAGACCCTACGTGGGAATGAGTGGTAAAAGTTTTATTGAAAACTAATAAAAAATCCACAAAGCAAACGGGGCGGCGCTGGGAGCGTGGCCGACTGCCAGAGGCTCGTCCACAAAATGGCGGCTCCGCCTTTTATACCCCTGGTGTTGCATCAGCCAAATACATTTTCATGAACTGTCGTACATATTCCAGCATTTTCCTTATATATCCCTGGCCCCTCCCAGAGTCTGCCAGTTGACTTCTTTGCCATCCACTGGTGGAGACCTTCTTGCAGTTTGCTGGGAGCTGAGGTGTTGTCCTGCCAAGTGCCCCCAGTAACAAGCTTTCCCCATTCCCAGCTGCCCCATGCAAGGGGCACAGGTACAGCCCTCCCTCCACATGTCCCTGACAACCCAGGCTGGTGGCAACAGCACAGAGGGGAGAAGAGAGGATTAAAAGGAGAAGAAAAAGGGGTCTAAAACCAGCCTGGATCACCCACATACAACAACAGAGTCACACATCGAACGAACTTTAAACCTTAACAAAACTTCTTTTAACACACATAATAATTAACACACATTAATATCCATTCCTCATTTGCAAGAGCCAATTATCACACAACTCGGCTATAAAATCTGATAATGTTTCTAAGTTTTATTTTAAATCCTTGAGAGCTTGAAAAGTTCAGAAATGCATTAGCTAGCTCTAGAAATCTGGAGGATCCTGAAACCAACTTAAATTCACATCACTGCCTATGGATGAAATACTCCATCATCTTTTAGAAAAAATACAGCTTGTAAAATTGGACACAGAAATTTCAACTCCCTTGCAATGGGAAAAAGAAACTGGGTTGAAAGAGAAAGGAAGGGGGTAGTGAGACTATAACAAAGAAAACCCAGCTCTTACACATGGCAGTGGGCTAAGGGGAAGGGCTTGTTCTTAGGGAGGGAACTGTGCTGCTGGGAAAAGAAGCACCCAGGGGGGCAGAAGAGATTTCGTTGTGCCCATCCATCATAGGAACCAACCTGGCCAAACCCAGTTTGTCTATTGTAAGCAACAGCACAGGGGTAGAGGTAAAGCTGCCTAAAATCCTGCTCTGTTGTAGCTACCCCAGCTTGGATCAGAAGCAAAACTATTTAGTGGCTGTCCCTGCATGGATATAGGCAAAGTGAGCTGCAAATAAAATAATTTATGAGATGAAAATAATTTTGAACAATGTTGACAAAATGTGGCAGAAAAAATCTTTTTGTCTTCTACAGGTGATAAAGTGGGCCACACAAAGCCCCTTATTTCCTCTGTGTGCCTTACACCATCCCTGAACAGTCCCAGCCTGCAGCAGGCACCTGGGGACCGCCCACATCCTAATGCCAGTCTGGAAACTGGAGTGCCTCATGTGGAGTCCTGGCTGCTGTCTGCTTGCTTGGTAGGGAGGGCAGTTGTAACCTAGCCAAAACCAATTATATTCTCTAGGTTTGGTTCAAGTTTTAAGAATTTATTTTTTTTTTAAATTTGAGAAAACCATTCAGTTGCATAAGGGAGGAGGTGATGCCAAGACATGGACAGCACTTCAGCATTTGGTTTTATCAAAGCAACTGAAAGGCAGGCATCTAAAAATTCCAAACTAGCAAACTAGTATTGTTGGTGCTTTTTGTCTTAAAAATTTCTGATGATTTTTAGATCTGCTGTTTTAAAGGCAGCACTGTATCTGTGTACCAATGCCTGTCTCGTGAGTCCTGGTTGTCTAAAGTCTGTGTTTTGTACAATCACAGCTCTTTGCACTTGCTTTCTTTGTTGTTTTCTCTCCCCACAGCCCTCATCTCGCCCCTGCCCTCAAAATGCCTGCAGAATGCCAGTTGAAATGAAGACTACTAGGGAGGTAGGAGTCGTTTCTAAACACACTGTTACAATTTTGTGGTGTGAAATCCAAGAAGATTCAGTCAATAATGCTACAGCCTACATTCGCCATAGACAGCAAAGTTTAAAGCAAATGACATGGTCTAAATGGACTGAGCCACAGAAACACATTTTGTCCTTTGCTGTTTTTCTAGAAAAAATAAAATCAAGGTAGTTTTGGGATGTAAAACTAAATAGCTGCATCTGGCAATTAGGAGAATTAGAGAAATGGTGGAGGGTCTGAAAGAGAGCCAGTTTGATGGTCACACTCTTTACTGCTTTCATTTGCTGCTGTTATAGAGATTGGACCACAGCTGTGCTTAGCACTTGTTTACCAACTCAGATCCAGCTGGGGAAATGCAGTCAGAGCTCCCAAGAATGAGAGGTAAAGTTTCTGATTTTGATATACATTCTCTTTACTAAGTGCCGAAGGTCTAAAATTCCGTCTCTCCAAGATATTTTCTGCTTTTCAGGTGCATTGCACTGAAGATTTCTGACATCCTTTTGAAGGCTTGCTGCAGGAAAGATGAAATTTCAAACCTGTATATTACCTGAACCTTGATCTCATCCTGTCTGCTATTGAAATATATGACCCAAAGATGCTTCCCTATGAATTAGGCACTCATCATGCATTTTAACCTTCTTGGAGAAAATTATGCAGGTCTCTGAGTTGCCTGCATGAGTTATCTTTTATTCATTAGAATCCTAAATGTTATTGACATGCATTCTTAATTATTCCCTGCTGGAAACAGTAGTGTTCCTGAACAAGTATTTTGCATTTGTTATGTCCTGCTGGTAGCATAGTTAATAATGTATATAATAATAAAATAAGAAACTATCAGAGCAGAATAAGAGAACTTATTAATATGATTCAATATAAGAAAATTGTTACTTCTGACTTTCACAGCCTAACAACAACATTTGCTGAATACTTCAAGCATGCAAAATCTTTGGGATAGGTCTAGCATGGAAATGATACTGCCAAAAGAAAAGCTGGCAAGATGTCACCTGCTGTCCCTCCAAAAGCATTAACTGGAGTAGAAGCTTCCTTAGTGGAACTCAAGGTGTTACCAAAAGCTTTCAAAAGCAGTATTTAGACATGTGTCTGGAATTAGTGGCTGTTTATTCAAACAGAAAATCCCAACCCAAAAAATTATATTTGTGCTTCAGTGTTTCCCCTTTCTCCTCTTTTTCCATCTCTTCTTCTGTGCACACACATACATACTTTTCTTTTGCTTTCTGGTGTATGGAAACCCCAAAGATTTCTAAAAAATTAAAAGCTGGTTGTGAAAAGCTGTACATTATTCAGGGTTGCTCTCTGGTAGGAAATCTAGAAGCATCAAAAAAGTCAGTAAAAAATTACACCCTTTTGTTGTGTTGCACAGCAGATAGAGTGTGAGTGATTTGCCAGCATGTCCACATCTTTTTCCTTAATAATTTCCAGCTGGTTGCAATTCCTTAAATACATGGCTTTGTGTGCTGTGCAATTAAATATCATCCAGTTCCTATGCTGTCATTCCAAACATTTTTCTGTACAGTTCAGTCTGTAGGAAATTTCAGTCTTGTCTGATGCTGATAACATATCCCACCTTTGACACTGACAAATACCACCTTCTGCATCTTTTTAATGATAATGGCAAAATTAAATATTAAAGAGATGTAGTCCTAATTTCAGACCTTGGAAAGACCATCTATGAACTAATTTTCAACCTTCTCATTTTGGTATGATTTATCAGCTCTTTGGTTTAATCATATCCCTTGCTGCTTTATACTTATTGTACTAAATGTTTTCCTCAGCCTGAAAAACCTGAACTGCTATTTAATCACAGCAGGTCTAAACTTCCTGGAATTTCTTATCAAAGAAAATACTAAAATGATCTCAAGGGTGTGCTACTGGTAGTCTGATATAGGATATTATCTTGTTGTCCATTCATCACTCCATCTTCAGTGTTTCTTACCTTTAAAATGTATCCTAAAATCTTAAAACCTTTTAAAGATAGGCAACAGGCTCATAGTTGATTAGATTTTTTATCTTGCTGTTGTTTTCCAGCCATTTGCAGGTTAACTGTCAACAGCTCCCTGTAGCTTTTCTTCCTGTACCTAGAAATGATAGTGTTTTAGAATCATTTGGGTTTCATTGTGATATCCAGAGGTCACCTAGACCAACTCCCTGTTAACAGCAAGCCTAATGAGATCAGACTGTGGTGGCATCTGTCCAGGTGAGTCTTAAACACCTGCAAAGAGGGAGGGACATTCCACAGCTGCCTGGGCATTTGAGTGCTTTCATGGTAAGAAAATTTTCTTTCTGTCTAATTGCTTTCCTAAGTTCCTGCCTGTGCCTGGTGTCTTTATCCTACTGCTGTGCACTTCTAAGAAGAATCTGACTCCCATCTTCCCTGCACCCCCTGATCAGGGAAGCACAGACGGCAGTAAGGACACCCTGTGAGTGTTTTCTCTTCCAGGCTTGACAGGCCCATTTCTCTCTGCCTCTCCTCTTCCATCATGTTCTTCAGCCCCCTAAACCATCTTGATGGCCACTCGCTGAACTCACTCCAGAATGTGAATATCTCTCCTGTACTGGTGAGATCAATACTGCATGTTACATCCCAGAGAGATCTCACAAGTGCCAAACAGAGGGAATGATCACTTCTCTCAACTGGTGGTCACAAGAATACAGACCAGGCTAAAGCCTCCTGGGCTCCTGTGATCCAAGGATATGCTGCTGATTGATGTGAACTTGTCTACCTGGACTTGCAGTTTTTTTCTGCAGAGCTGCTTCCCAGAGATTTGGCTCCAGCCTGTCTGGGTTGTGTGGGGTCATTCCATCCCAGATGCAGGAATCTGTATTTGCTTTTGTTGTTTAACTCCCCAGGTTCCTGTCAGCCCATTTCCCCAGGCTGTTCAAGTCCCTCTGATGAGCTGCCCTGCCATCCAGCATGCTGACAGCTCCTCCCAACGCTGTGTTATCTGCAAAATTGGCAAGAGCGAAGTCCCATCATCCAAATCATTAATGAAGACATTAGTGCTGATCCCAGCACTGATCCCTGAGGGACACCAGTAGTGCCTGACTGTCGGGCAGACTTTGCATCAATAGTTATTATTGATGGTTTGTCTCTTGACTTGCCAGGAACCAGGAGATCTGAGGGAGATTTGTGTGTCTTATTCACATTTGTAGTGAGAGCAGCAGTGGGAAGACAGACACAGTCCACAAAAAGTACTGGTTACTAGCAGTTTCCCACTGGAACTTAGTTTGAGTACAAAGTTCTGAGAATGTTCAGGTTATACAATTTATGTTCTGAATAGAAAACATCATCTAAAACTGAAGTCTTCAGACTGAAGAAGTCTTTCCAATAATGATTTCTCATATTCCATGCATTACGTGAGGTTTTGTCAAGCAAAATATGTAAAATTAAAAATATTTCCACATAATTCAGCTGGAAATAATTGATAGGCCTTTAAAATAAAATACAGCAGTGGGCTGAAAACAAAATATTTTTGTAATTAGCAGTACTAAATTATTCTCTTTACCATTGTCTTGTGTAGAAAAACAAAAGGATAAAATGTAAGAGGCAAAACTGAAAGCAGAGCATGTTGTGAGATTTATTCTCACAGCCAGAATAACTGACTGATGCTGAAATAATCCCTTGCCAGAATAACAAGAATCACTAGCCTAAAAAAAAAAAATTACAGCACATTTTAACATCGATATTATTGGCTCTGGGACTGGTGTTGTGTCACTGGTTTTGACAAAGAAGAGAAAGCAATTATAGAGCTGAAACGTGTTTGCCATCAGTTGTACTTGAAAAGCCTTCAAGTTAAAAGTGTGTATGACACCAGATTGGGTAATGTGTTAAAAGATGTTTAAAATGTGCAGGAATAAAGGCTGAATTAAGCTCTCTTCTTACAGCACTCTTCAACTTCAGGAAGCAGTCAAACTAATCCATAGTTGATGTTAAGTAATATTTCTGTTCTGTATCCATTCACAAATTACCTGAAGGTAAAACTCTGCAAGATGACATAGACAGGAGGAGTTTGGTGACCCTGTGAAATTCTAGGTTAACGTAACAATGTCTCAGCTGTAACCTGTATCAAAAGAGTGAAATACATGAAGAGAAAATTAAATAATTAGAGGCAAGGCTGAGATAGTAAGGGAAGTCTTTTCTTACACTGCATTTTAAAGAGAAAATTTGTAGAACAGCTGTTTCAGAGGTACTACCTGGGATCTTATAAGATAAAACAGTAACCTTGTGGGCAGATCTGTCTGACCTGACCATGTACAGATTTTAGAGCAGTCAGACAATGAATGTCTTTCTCTCCAGGTGAGAAATTCTTCAATGTACCACTCCTGTGCGAAGTTGCATCTGTGTTTTACTAGGGAGCTCAGTAATGAATGCCTTTGTGCCCACATTCTGTTGACATTGAGGGCAAGAACTGGACATAATCACATGTGACAAACAGAGTGCAGCTCCAACAGGAGTTTGTCCTATAATAACAATGTTTTGATGAGCAAAGGCAGGGACATTGTAATTCAGACTCTGTGGCTTAATTTTTCTTCGACTTCTCCTAAGTTTTGGTTGGAATTTTTTGGTTTTATTTTTATTTGTTGTTATTTGTTTTGGGGGAGGAGCGGGCAGGATGTGTATGTGTGCTGGTTTACACGAAACTGTGCAACTTCAGACCCACTTTGCCAGACTGCAGTTCTAATCTTTATGCACCGCTGCTGTCTGACACAGAGCAAAGTCTTTAGGGGATGAGATTAAACACACTGTGAATCTCCATTTCTGATGAAAGCTCCGTGGGAGCTCTGCTGGGATCCCTGCTACTTTGCTGCAGTCAAAGTTGTATGAGCCCCTGTGCCATCCCTTTGTGCCTTGGGGAGACAGCAGGATCATGGATACAATGAGCACGTTCTGCTTTCACGCTTTAGGGCACTCAGCGCAAAGAATAGCAATGCTTTCCTCGTCCTCAAAGCCACTTGTTTACCCACCTCCTTTGTTCAGAACTGAAATATTTAATTTGAAAACCAGAGAGGAAAACTGTCATTTTTTAAAATTTAGTAGCTGTAGGAAAGTCACACAAAATCACTGTCTCTTTCAATCAGCTTATTTGTTTAAGCATGCAGGGTGGTAAATTAGCTTTCTCTTCTCCATGTGGTTTAATACCCCACCCATATATTGGCTGAGAACAGAACAGGCCATAACTCAGTTTTGCCTGCTCTGACAAGTGCTGAGATTAATTAGATCTTAAAGGCCTGAATTATGAGATTCAGTATCACAAGGACCTGAAGTGTAGTCAACCCTGTACTGACTGGACTACGAACTGCACATTTGTCATAAGAATGAGTAGTTATGTACATTTGGGAGGGAAAACAATACACCCAAGATTGTTGGTGCTAGACTTTTAGGAAATAATGTCTTTTACCAATTCTACTGCTTATTTAGCGATTTCAGTGAGGAAGCTGTTAATATACTGAAGGCTGCTACAGTTAGTTAACAGTTTATTCAGTGTAAAACTTTGAAGGTGCCCTGGTTTCAACTGGGATAGATTAAACCGCATCAGAAGGTGTATGAGAAGTCTACAGTTAAACATTTTCACCACTGCAGAGGGTTTCTAATCTGTCAGAGCAGAAAAATCCAAAAGCAAACATACTTACAATGCACTGTAAATAGGGGCCTCTAAACATTAGACAGTACCCTTCAATAAACACTGATTGTTTTATACTCTGCTAAGAAACAAGCATTTGGTCCTGGTATGCAAGATAGCAAATAAAAGCCACATACAAACTGTACAATCTCATTTTACTCGGAGAAGGTTGAATACATAAACCCAACACTTATACAGTGGTTTTATTTATAGTGTTCTATAAATACAAGCAGCCAGAAAAAGAGATACTAAAGTTTCATAGCACACCCTGTGCAGGTATTAGTTGTCCTTTTTCCCAACTGTACATGGTCCCTCTAAAGGGCCAAAAAGTCTTAAAAGGATTTACTGGAGTCACCTGTCATAGTTGGTGTGTCAAGTATTGGTTGTTTTTTTGAGACACCTCAGGTCATCTCCGTAATTCCCACCTGGCTTGGTTTTACTTCTCATGCGGGGAGATGGAATAAAAACTGAGAGTAGAATAGGAGAGGCAGCTTGCTTTATGTCTGAGCCCATTTAAAGGATTTTTTTAGAAAAGGTCTTTTAACATGTACCTAATATGAGCAGATTTCAGTAGAACTCAAATATGTATTAAATGTAAGAATGCTTTCTTCATTCAGAACTTGCACTTGACTGTGGGCAAGAGGCTTGCATTGCTATCTTGCTTTTTAAAAGGACTAATTCTCCTCCTCTTATTCATGCTGATGTAAACCTGAAATAACCCCACTGAGGTCACTGGGGAATGACAGAACTCTTTTTGTGAGTCTGAAATCAGCCTGCAAAATAAGCACAACCAATATAGACTACTTTAAAAGCTCTGAGCATCTACTAAGACTGCCACTACATGGGGGAAAATGATCACTTAAATGTTGTTTCAAATTCAAATTCAATTTTAGAACTTCAGTTTTTGAGGGGAAAAATAGACAAATTTCAGTGGCTAATACTACTTTCAAGCTTCTGAAAAGAAATATCAAACTACGAGGAGTGGGGAAGGGTAATGAAATTCTCAAAATAGAAAACTCTCTTCACTTGAAGGCTGTCAGGAAAACAAGCCCCTGATTTCCTGCAGCTGCAAAAGCAGCAAGAGCTCACTTAAATGACAGTCAGTGAGAGAGAGGCAAGTTGCTCTATTTTCTCCGCATTTGGGCTGCAGCTTACAATGTATACAGATGTTTGGTGTTGGGATACACATCCAACCCCAGTTCTCCCACAGCACAGACATAGAGAGGAGGTTCCATACTGGGAGTTGTCTGTAAACCTTTGTATAAGTGTCAGACTGAGAGTATTCATGCCCTGCCTGTCTGCTTGGTAAAGCCCCTGGCATGTATTCCTTACCATGCTATGTGTAGGGAAGTATTTTGGTGGATCCCTCAGGTCTTGATCCTTAGATAGGACCTGTGATCCCTCAAGTGAGTTCCCCAATTCAGTTTTGAGGGGACCTGCAGCTTTTTCTGGGTAGTAGTAGTAGTACTAGTAAAATTCTCCCTGTCTGTCCAATAGCTGAAAATGAAGCTCTTCAATCTGCTGCAGCTGGGTCACTCTTCACTTGAGATTGTGGGATTAATCCTTCCTGACATCTCCATGCATATTGATATGTTTGTTTTCAGACATGTACTTGAGCTAATGAGCGTTGGGCCGTTGCTTGGCTAATTCTTTTCATTATGGGCAATCTGATGCTCATCCACACGACTTGTGCTATTTAGCTGCTCTCTGCAGTGACCATGATCAAATGGTCTCTTTTTATCATCACACACTGCACAGCATTATTTGCCTCTCTCACGTTCCTGACTCAATTCCCTCCCATCTTCGCTTGATCTTGTCCTGCCCTTGAAACATGCTAGTTAGCTGTATGCAAAAACATGCAAGACAAAGACATCAGTTTTTCTGAAAAGGAAAAAAACAAGTTAATCCTCAGAATGACAATGACAAATGATTTACACTGGCAGGCACTCTTTATTAACACTGAATGCTGATAGTCTGCATTCAGCAAATAGAGGTGACCTCTAGGACCATCATTTGGCTTGATACTTGTTCATTTAACCTAAAAAAATTACACTGTCTTTAATATACTAAAAACATAAAAAATTAAATTTCCCCTCACAATATACACAATAGAGTGTAATCTCCAAGTAGCCTTTTTAGAATCTATAATTTTACAGAGCACTCTAAAAGTTACCATTTTTTCCCAGCCATCATCAGACCCACTGAGGCAAAGTTTGCTGCCATCACCTTGCACGTGCTGGATCTTAAGTTGGGGGAAAGTGTCTCTTTCATGAACATGAACATGAAGTTCTCCCGACCCAGCATCACATCCCAGCTCAGCATCCTGACCCTTGTTTGTGCTTGCCATGCTTCACATGTATCTGAACTGATAGTGGAAACCTTGTAAGACCTGATTGTTGAGAGCCAGGGATGCTCTTTGTAGAATATTAAAAGAACTGATTAATACACCACACAATTCATTGAGGAAGGTGCCTCTGTGAATGGCTGTAAACAAGAAATGTTGCTCATATGGAGAGGAAATAAGTGCTGTGCCCCTAACAGGCCCTAACAATGCTGCTCAGCCTCACTGGTTGCCCCCACCCAAAGGCACCAGAAGATTTAGGAATTAACTGCCTAAAGATATTGAGGAGAACAGGGGACTTTCCTTCACAGAAAGTTCTCAGCAAAGATCTGTAAGAACAGGATCAGCCAAAAGGAATCAGACAGTGCTACAATTGCAGATTTTTAGATATTCTGGGAATACTGTCTGTTGCCTGCTTGTAACTGCTGTTCACAGCAAGTTCCTCCAGGCTGAATCAAGTATTAAAATATGGCTTTTTCACATCCTTGTCTGAAAGCTAAGACTGGAGCTACTCTTAAGGTTACTCGTTTTGTTCCTTTGACAAACCTTAAAGTAGTGAGGAGGAAATTAGTTCTTGAAATCCTCACCATATGTGGGTATAAACCAGAGAAACCTGGCTTAGCCACACTGACTGTTTTCTCTGACACACTGAGAAAATACTCCACAACTCATTCATCTCTCCATTCTACACACTTCCTTATTTGTTCCTTCACACTGAGGTAGTGCCTTCTGTATCTTAATGTAGAAGAATTGAACCCTAAAAGTGAGGTGTATTCTGACATGAGTATCAAATGCAGCTAGAAATAAGTTATATTCCAGTGCCTGGCTTTATAACTGCTTAGTATATTGCTATTCTTGCCTTGGAGCAATTACATGTGTTCATACTGGAAGTTCATCTGGTACAGCAGGATGTGCATGTACGTGTGTATAAGTCTTCTGCTGATTCACAGTATGTCAGTGTTAATTATAAGCAGGAAGAATTAAAATTTTGGGAGGGTGGATCTTGCAGTGCTATTTATCTCTACTTAAACTAGGACATGGCTCCAGACTGTATGTGTCTTGCATTCTCAGCCAATGGATTTGTGCACAGAAATAGGATGCTAAGGTACTCAGATACCTAAATTATTCAGTGTTATTCATATTTCAAGTAGCAATAACTTAATATTCTTATTTGAATGTCTTTTCTTCTTCATCCACCCATGTTTTCTGTGTTCATGTATGCACTGTTTCCTGATGGAGCATCAGGTCTGGATGCCAAATGAAGCTGTACCTGCTGGCTTTGATGCAAAGCAGTGTTAGTGCCTACAGCCAAAGGAGACTGACATTCCTGTTCCATATGACTTATTTACCTCTCTGGTGACAAAGAATGTAATATGAAAAATATCTGTATGTCACTATCCATTTCTCTGTGTGTGTGTGTGTCCATAAAGCATTCCAAGGCTTTTCCCAGCTTCACATTTTGGACAGCAGTGTGGGACATACAAGTGCCCTTGATATTGATTTTAATGGAAGAACAGTGGCACAGGAGGAAACAGCCACCACTTTTCATGTCTCACTGGAGTCCCTCATGAGCTGGTTTGATGTGTATCAGAGAATGGGGTAATAAGGAAGCTGGAAGTGATGTCCTTGCTAAAGATTATTTTTCCAGGTTAGGTTTCCTTAATTTTACTTTTAAAGTTAGCAGTTTCCTTGAGAACTAAATACAACAGGGAAATAATATCACGTGCTTAAAATTTTCCCACCTTTATCAACAACTCTTTAGTTTTGTACTGCCAGAAAGGTCAGAATTCTTCCCAGCAAGATACCTGGGAATTCCTCAGACGCCAGGAAGCCTCCAGACACTAAAGCCGGTTTTGCTGGCATCTCACCATCTGATCCTAACTCACCCAGCAACAGAAGGGCTAAGAGTTGTCACTCGGAATAACTTTGCTGCCTACATCTTTGGCAAGTTGAGTCTGAATTTAACTAAAATCACAGCTTGCAGCAAGAATATTTATGAACTAGGAAACCCTCCTGTAAGCGTATAAGGGCAATCTTTTTTTTATATACATGTATATATATTTGTGTGTGTATATATATGTATTTTCACACCCCCTCCCCTTCCTCCTATCTTCATGTTAGCAGCCAGCAATGTGGCCACTCTGGTTGCCTAGGAAGCTGATTGCTGCTCCTAAAGGATCTGTTTAAAATTCTGATCTGGATTCTAGTCAGGTATGTGAGACCCTGGGAATGGAGCTCTTGAAGTGGTGGGTACTTCCCATTTCTCCCCCTCTCCTCGGCTCCTCTGGACTGAGAGAAGGCAGCTGTGCTGCTTTGCGAGACAGAGCAGCTGGACTTGGTTACCCCTAGAACCAATTAAGTACTGGAAGAATGGCTTGCCTTATTCCAGGGAGACAGAAGGAGCTGTTTGGGATCATAAATGGCACTGGAGAGTAGCTGTGTATGTATGCAGTTATTTAAAGGGTTGTTTGGAGGCTTTTCTATGCACCTGCCACCTTTTTGGGCATTTGTACTTTCATCTGCATTGTTTGAAATGCAAATAAAAGCAATGATACATATTCAGACAATCTGAGACCTGTGTTTCAGAGGACTATGCTGAACCCTTTGTGGAGTTTCTTTTCAGAAGCTAATTCTAGTGGAAAATTACTAAATGGAGCTTTAAATAGGTGAAATAGTAAGCTGGCCAAATAGTGCACCTCTCAGAGAGGCAAAGGAGGGTGCTCTCTCCAACTCAGTTTCCATCCCATAGCTCTACTATTTGGAGAGACAAAGCAGGGTTTCTAAGAGGAAAGTTCCTTAACACTTAATTTTGGCCTAAGGCTGTCCCAAAATTGTCTGTCACACCTCTTTATATGTGCTGTTCAAACCTAGATAGGCATTCAGAATAACACCTGGGTAAAAGTTTATGAATACAATTACTGATTATCAATGCAACAGATATTCATTAGAAGAGATCTTAGATGGTAGCAAAAACTAGAGTTTGAGTGAGTCACTTGTTTATGGTCTTAAATAAGTGTAGGAACTCGTTTAAAACTGCTTTGAAGTGTGAGTTATGAACAGGAGCCTTTTGATCAGAACTGAAGTACGATGTGTCATAAAGCGTTATGCCAAAATAAAGAAGGCACCTAAGCTTTTTCTCCAGAGACACTGAGCAAAATGAGACCTATGGTTCCCCTACTGTGCCTCATGCTAGCAAGTCTATGCTGGAGAAATCGGGCTAGGAAGATTACTGCTGAACCTCTGCAGTGAGAAATGGCATTTGGTTTCCTACTGGGGAGAAATCAGAAATGCACAATATAAGTGTTTTATTGGTGTATTTACAAAGTTTATTTCTGTTGCATACATTCCTCCCTGAGTGTGGTCCCACATACTTCCTCTTTCAAAAGCTTCAACTTGAATTTGTGGTTAATTTAAATTTGTGGTTACTGCTGCTTACAGAAATTTCTTCATAAAGAAGTGACAACAAGCTCTTTTCTTCAAAATATGCCACTCTGCACACTTAGAAAAAGCACAGTTGAAATGTGATGGGCAAAATTGCCATGTGGTGATTACTGTCCCATGAGTGCTAAATTAACTTTGTAGGTAGCTGACTGCACTGTTATTGGGTGACTCACTGGTCTTTGCCATTCTGCCAGGCACTGGCAATACTTTTGTGGCTCCTGCTGGGGTAAAACACAGACCTGGGATCAGAGGCCTGTATTTTAATCCAGTGGTTGATCTGCATCCAGCTTCATGGCAGTGGGATGTGGAAAAAATAAGGAGGAGGAAGTAATAGGCCAGACTAACTGTCCAAGTTTCATTTTCTCAGAAGTCCTAATTTATTTAAGTCCTGCAAATAAATCAGGGATTTTCTAAATGAAGGGGACCTCCAGGACACAGAGTCATAAGCACTCTTCTGTTCACTCTGAAAAATAAATGGGCTTTTCTATGATGGGATCCAGAAGAAAGGGCAATATTGGCATGTGCAGCCAGATAAGGCATATTCTTCTGTATCTTTCTTCACTTAGAAACAATGTAGAATTTGTAATTATTATTTGGGATTTAATCAACCTGTGAAAGAGGAAAATAATGAGGTATGTGGTAATATATCCTAGTATGTACTTTAATTACTGATTGCTTGATTACTGCTGAAACTGATGAGACTGAGTGTGACGATATTATCAGGAAGTAAAGCTTGATAGCAAGAGATGAAAACATAACATTTAACATGATCATGATATTCTGCAAAATAGCATCTTTGAGGGTTGGATTGAGTGACTCCCTGCAGAGATAATTTAAATGCTGTAAAGCCACATATGTAGAAATGCGGATGAATAAGATAATAGACAGCCTCTAAGGAAAACAGAAGCTCATTTAATGCAACAGAAGAGTTACAGAAACCTCTGTGAGTGGCTGTGGAACCATATCCAGATCAACAATTGCAACATTATTAAAAGATTCCAAAAGATCCAGTGAGACTTGGAGTCTGGTAATTTAATGGGTAATGATATTTTCATCTTAGGAAGTTACACGAATATCATTCTTAAATATACATGAGTCACCAAGGCACTCAAAGCTATAAAATCAGGGGTAACTTTGTCAGGCATTGGACAGATATGCCACATGACACCTGGAATGACACAGGAACATGCACAAAGCAGCTGAAAGAGGTGACATCAGACTTTGGGTACATGGTGGTGAAAAGAGGCATAAATAACTGTTTTCAAAGGGGTTTCCTTCCAGACCTGACAGTTTCTGTAATATACTTAAAAGCAGCAGGACTGAAACACAAAGCATCTCAGCCAGTAATTAGAAAAATGAAAATAGTGCTTGCTAAGAGTGTCACCTTTTACTAGACGGAGAGTGAGGACTCGCTGAAGCATCCAGGCGTGTAGCTGAGAAATCCAGTCCAAGTCAAGCAATGGAACTGAAAGAAGGCTTCAGATCACTGAAAGTCTTCTGTTCCTAAAAGAAGAAAAAACCCCACCCACAGATTTAGAGGGTCTGAAACTGTTAGTGAAGAAATAACCCTAGAAGTGAAACAAGCACATGCAAATATTATTTCACATAAAATACTTTCGCACAGGTCAAGAATACAGTAACTTAGAAGTACCCCAAACCTTTCGTTATGCACAAAAATGGCTGTAAATGTATCTATCAAGCAGTAGATGGGATCTAGCTGATATTTTGGGTAAAATCTTCGAGCTTACTCCCTGATTCTCATTTCCTGCAGAAGTATTAGCTGTTGAATTAAATAGAAAAATGAATTATCTTATGCTGTGAAATCTAATTGATTGTGTAGTATGTGTGTTAGAATTTGTCTGCAGGACAGTTATGAACTAACCCCTTTGTTTCTTCCAAGGATCTCCAATTCAAAGCTGATAAACAGAAAGATGTGAAGCTGCTATGACTCAGTGACTAGAAACAAAGGAGAGGGAGAAAAAACCCAACCTGGCAATGCTGGAATATACATAACATAAAAAAAAAAACCAAAAACAAACCACCAGCAGTGTTGGCATATACATAAATCCTAAAACAACAACAAAAAACAACATTATGACCATGAGCTTGAAAATCTAAGTAAACATTTAGTTTAGAACTGTCCTCCTGTCTTGGTTTGAAAGACAAACCTAAAACTATCTAAACAATCTGCAAGGAAGGCAGGAACCTCCCTTGGAATGGAAATTATGACCCCCTTCCCTCCGAAGTGTTATAATTTTGAAATTAAGGGGCTTTCTGGCAAAGGTATGGGTGTAAAAATAACAGTTCTTTACTAGTATGTGTATGTATAACAAGGCAAACAACCAACAACAACAGCAGCAACAACAAACGAGCAGAAAACCCAAGGAGTGGTCTCTTCCCGCTCTTTAGGCACTTTCCCCGTTGGTGCAGTTCCGGGCACAGCCACCAGGGGCGCTGCTGGCTCCCGGCTGGGCACGGCGCTGCCATGATTCCTCCGCGGCTGCAGGGGGCGCTGTGGTGCGAGCTTGGTGCCGCTCAGGCCATGGCGGCTGCAGCTGGCAGGAAGGGACAGAGAAGGGGATTCCTTTACAGACCCGCAGTGGCAGCCAGTCCCGGGGCTCTCTCTGGATAGCAAAGGGGCTGTAGCAGGGAGCTCGGAGCAGCAAACTGGGAAGGCAGGGATGAATAAAGTCCCAGAGTTTTAGATGAGATGTATCAGAAACTCCTCAGATGTAGTTGGAACCGCAGGGCGTCTGGGCCAGGCAGGGGGTGCAGAGCTATAATGCAGCAGAAATTCGGATCAATGGCAAAACCCAGCAGAGCTGGGTAGTGGCAGCCGGGCTCCTCCACAGCACAGCTGGGGAAATGCTCTCTCTGGGAGTGGGTTGGAGTCCCAGCGGTTTTCCCTGAGGCACCTGAACAGATGACAAGGGTCCTTTTTTTGCTGAGGTAAGGTGTTAATCAGGTCCAGTGCAACGGCCACTCTTACAAGCAGGGCTCCACGGTAGAAGAAAGCAGAATACAGAACCCTGCAGTGATGCTGAATTCTTCCCACAACGGCTGCAGCCTCCTTCTCCTCCGAATGCCCAGAGAGCACAAGAGATAGGAGCAGCACACAGTCCCATTTTCCCAGTCCGATGCTTCCGGACTGGGAAATCTTCCCAGTATCTCTGCCCCTCAGAGAAAAAAATTTCAGATAAGAGAGTAGCCAGCTGCACCCTTCCCAGGGCAACTTATTTTTTCTCTCTCTTAAGTATTGATAGAAGAATTGATTGATTATTGTTTCCTAGCAACCTATAGGACAAAATTCCATGAGGGAAAAGAAACAAAAGGAAAGATCCGAACCCCCAACACCTCCCTGTCTGGTGAGGCTGCATTTCACCATGACCTATCATCTCTAACTCAGGTTGTCAGTTTTCCTCTTGGGATTGAGGTCAGCCAGAGGAACACTGCAGTGCTCTGACCGTATGTAACAGTGGATTGTCTTGGCTGTGGTTCGTTCATGGTAGAGAATCACCATACACTTTGAACATCCAGACATGCTCAGGGCTACTGTCTGATTAATGCAACAAAACTTTTGATAGTTTGTAGCTAATTTGTGGCTACTGAAAGGACAGAAGAGCAAATCTTGACACTCTTTAATGTTATTTGCACTATCATTTGATGCATAATGGTATTTATAGGAGAAAGTAGATCCATTTAACCAGAATACCAAGTGAGGTGATATGATGGGGCTGTGACCAACTCAGAGTCTGCCCCAAGGACAGGAGCTGCAGTTGCTCTGCCCTGTGAGTATTCAGTTTGTCTCCTCTAATTTTGTCTTTAAAATCCATGTGTATGTGGTTCTGCAGAGAAATTTTCAGGATATTAACAACTTTGGAGTACACAGTAATTTGTTTTATAAATGTCATAATGACTATCTCTAAGGAAGTTGATTTCTTCTGTGTGTATAAGCAAGAGTATTTTATTTTCCAAAGCAAAAGCATCCTTTGAAGAAAATTAAACCCTTTTATTCCATGGAGAACAGATTGACAGTTTCTGAGTCCTAAATCCTTTTTGAACTTCACTTTGTTCTGGAGGGATTTGGAAATGTGACTGCCCTGGCAAACATTTGCCATCATGGCAAATCACTGTTTCCATAGAGAAATAATTATTCTGTGAAGTATGTCTTCTCTTTCTGGCTAGGGGAAGGCCAAATTTCTTTGTGCTATGGTTGGGCATTTTGCAATTCTAAGATGTTCTAAAGTGATCTGGTGAACTGCAGTCAGAACTCACTGTCCATTTCTAGGGGCCCATAGTTTGTCTTCCACTCCTCTACCAGCCATTCTTTTTCAGATGATTGACACTGGTTTTATACAAGATAAGAAAATTGTTGCGATCAATTAGCTGTAATCTGATGTGATGCTGGTAGCGGGGAAGAACAGCTGCGCCTGCATTTGATGTGCAGCAGTCGTTTGCAGGCTGCTGAGTAGCTCTGGGGTTGGTTTTTGGAGAGCAGCAGTGGGTAAAGACTCCATTCTTCTGATCTGCAGCTGAACAACCCCCTCCCACACTGCTCTGTAGTCTGTTGGTTAAAACTAGATTAATTCCTACTTCTTATCTCAAACAGAAAGAACCTCAGCACATTTCCAGGTAAAATCATACCGGTTATGCAAAAATACAAGTTTAGCCAGAAAACCATGCCCAGTCTTTTTCCTGGGTATGTTGACTCTGTGGATGTGCAACATCAAAGAAAGAAAATTTGGCTTCATGCTGCTGTTTGCAGGGCTGTTGATCACCAGTCACCATGACCCAAGAGTAGAGGCCACAGAGATAAGTGTGTCTGCTGGTCTGGCAGAGCAGTGTGACAGCACAGTTGGAAGCTGGCAGAAGGATCCAGGGCTGCAAGTGGAACCACGGGCGTATGAGAACCACAGGCATTCTTTGAGGTGCCTCCTTACTGCAACAAAAGATGCTGGTGCCAAATGTTTAGTGACAGTGCATTGCTTTTGTATGGAAAATCACTCTACGAAAAGCCAGTGTCCATAAAGGAGGCAGAGGAGTCCTGCAACTTTATTTGAAGAAAGGGAGAGAGTCCACTGGGCCGTATCTCCGTGCAGTTTCTCTCTCGAGGTTTCTGAGGGTGCAGCCTCCTTTTATCCTCAACTACCGGCTGCATGTTGCCCTCTTTCTTTCCTCATTAGCTGATCTACTAGGAAGGTACAGCCTTCCCGAACTGCTTACTCCATATTTCCCTCTTGAACCTGTCATTTTACCCCAAAGTTCGGAAGTTCAGCCTTGTGCAGACCCTTGTGTTTCAAGAGTCAGGCTGTCTGGGCCCGGTAAGGAACCTGCTTTTGAAGTTGGAAGAGACATTAAGACCCATTTCAAAGAGGTTAACACCCATACCTTCACCCACTGAATTGTTTGTCAAGACATTAGGACTCATCTTTCCTATCACTTTTGATCACCCAGCATTCACATGCCAGAATAGGCGTGTAAAGGGAATTAGGGCATTCCCCAAATCTGCAGAATTGATTTTAGAGTCTGGTTTAGGGATACATGAAAAATTGGTGTATTTGCAAGGTGATCAGCTTGCAGGATTGAACAAGCACTCCTGCTAGTGGAGCAGAATTTGCTTCTGTGAGGGGACAGGCTGGCTGGCTGGGAACTGCTTTGTTTGGAGTAAATCCTGGTGGAGTACTCTCCAAGTTATGGAATGAATTAACTTTTATCAGCTGCACGAGAGAATGTGCTTGTTATATCGCTGTACTGAAATTTGTGGCATTTCTTCCAAAGGACCGTGGCAGTTTCCAGTCGGAATCCCGGTGGGTCAAATATCAGAAGAACGTGCCAGCGGGGTCAGCGGCAGTAACCACCTCGCCCAGCTGCGGGTGATGGTCGTGCCGCATCTCCGTGGAACTGACAGCCATCCACTCCAACGCTGCAAGCTAAAGGCAGCGGGAAGTTGAAAACCAGGGCTGGGGCGCGGGGAACTCGGGCTGGGTGCCCGCTGTTGGCCCCGGAGCCTCTCGCTGCTCTCCGCAGCTGTGGCTGCGAAAGAAGGCGGCTTCAGAGGGCTGACGCTCCCTGGCTCCGCGGCGGGCGGGCCGCGTATGAAGCGGGCGGCAGCGGGCACCCCGTCCCACATCGGCTGTGGGACCCGCCCGTCCCGTCCCGTCCCGGCCGTGCCGTGCGGGGCTGCCCGGGCGGTGCCGGGGAGGCGGTGCCGACGGCCGGCAGGGGGCGCAGGCGGGCGGCGTGGCCGGGGGGGCGGCGCTCAGGCGGGCCGGGCGCTCGGCGGGCGCGGAGCCGCGGCCGTGGTGTGGCGGCTCCGGCGGCTCCAGCTCCGGCCCCTGGAGGAGACAGCGGCAGCGGCTCCGGGCCCGGGAGGAGGCGCCGAGCGCGGCGAGGCAGGTAAGGGGCGGCTGCGGGCGGGGCTGGGCCCCCGCCGGGCAGGTGGGACACCGCCTGGGGCGCGCCGGCGGGGAGCGCTGTGGCCGGTGTCCCGGCACGCCTCTGCCGTACCCGCGGAGCTCCGCTGCCCCGGTAGGGGCTCGGCGGAGCAGGCGGGCGGTCGCTGCCGACGCCCGGGGACAGCCGGGGGTGCGGCCCGCGCCCGGCTCCGAGAGGGGTGGCGGGAGCGCTTCGGGCGCGGAGCCGCGGCCGGCCCGGCCTGGCGGGCGGGGGCTCGGCCGGCGGCCCCTTGGCGGGGCCTGGGCGCGGGTCAGCCCTGCAGCCCCGCCGCCGGACGGGACCCGCTGATGCGAGCCGTCTGTTACTCGGGCTGTGCGAGCCGGTGTGTGCGAGCGGTGCAGGGCAGGGGCTGGCAGGGGCTCGTCCCTCTGCGAGTCCCCGCGTCCAGAGCCCGGCTGGCGTGTGCTCGCCTCGGCTGGCAGCGAGCGGCAGCGGGGCTGGAGCGGGGCCGCTCCGGGTACCGAGACTTGTCATCCATGGTTGGCCGATACACTGTGGCCGGAGTGGAGCTAACTTCGTGAATTCACCTGTTTCCTGGTGCCTCTTGTCTTTAGAGTGTCCCGTGGCGTTCTTTGTCATCGCACGTACTTAACCTACATGTTTTTAGGACCTTGAACAGACTGCTTAATGTATTTCTGTGCTGTTGGTTCCTGAAAAATAATCCTGAACGTTTTGACAAGCATGGACTTCTCACTGGAAGTGTATTGTGAGATGGGCATTGTCTTGGTCTTCGTGCAGTGTGGCCCTTAAAAAAACAAAATAAAACTCTGCGAAAGTGTGTTTTAAAATGCTGGGAAGTAAGGGCTAAACAATGCATTTGTAAACACTGTAACCTGAATTTCTGGACTGATCACTTTACATAAAGTCTTTGACAGTGGAAATGACAGGGTGAGAAAAGCATGTGTAATGACTTTATAAGCTTTTTATTTTGGCTGGCATCGTAGTCTCAGATGAGCATCTGAGTACAGATCTTAAATTTTCTCTTCTACAAATTTTACAAAGATTTTTTTATGTGTTGAAAAAACCAGTACTGAATAAGTGGCTCTATCTTTGACTAACTGCAAAAGCTGTCACATATAATAAGTTATTGTGCCAGTATTACAATAGTAATGGGATATTAAACCAGCACATTTTGGCAGTAAGTAGCTGTAATACTTATGCCCTGTTTTGAAGTCTCTAGAAGCAGGATTAGCTCAGACAGAATTTGTAGTGGGAGGATGTGAGTGAGATGAAAAGCAAAAGCTGCTTAATTTTAATCTTCTCAAAAAGGTAACTACAAGTAGTGCACATGGCTAAAACACATATGCTCCTCTCTCTAATGGCTTTTAATTGTAGTATCTTGCATATGTTATGTCAACTCAGTAGTGCTGAAATACTTCTTTTTATAGGATTCAATCCACACTAAACAAGCTCCCTGTTCTGGGGCAAAGGAAATATTGAGGGATAGCAGTGGAGGTCTGACAATAACAGACAGTAAAATGGCTTTGGTGTAACTGAGGCTGTGTCTGTACCTGTTTAGAGGTATGCCTCGGGTTAGGCTGCAGGCATCTACTTAAATAGTTTAATTTTTATGATTGGGAACTTCATTTTCTCTAAGAGCTTTCTTTTGTCTTCCAAGCTTTTTTTTTTTTTTTTTTTTTTTTTTTCTTTTTTTTTTCTTTTTTTTTTTTTTTTTTTTTTTTTCTTTTCTAGTTTTAGAGATGGACATCTTGGAGTGGAGAAACAGAAAAAGCAATGCTTCATGGTGTGCAAAATCACTGTTCCCCATGAAGTATGCTTCCTCCAGTGGTTTTACAAGGGAGTGTATATGTTTACACACTTACCATGACCTCCTTAGACAAATGAAACATCAAGTGTCCTGTTTCTTGCATAAGTCTTTTTTATTTCCACAATCTCATAGGAGACCTTTGAAACTAGACTTCCATTGATTTTTTGGATGCTTTTTCTGATGAAGATGCAAGTATTAAAAAGAAAAAATATTCTTTTACATATAAAGGCTTTGTATCTTAAGTGTGTCTGCATGTTATTGCCAAAAAAAAAATGAATGGTGAGTTCATGTGGTTCTAAGTGTGGCTTTTATCTGGATTTATGGTCAGTTCTAGTTGCATATTCTTGTCATCTCTCCACAATTTTGTCTTTTGGCCAACAATAGCATGTTGGCAATTAATTAAGTGGAAAGCCACTGCGAGATATGTGTTGCTCACAAGCATACATCACATGAGCATAGGAATTAAATGTTAAGCCACCCACTAACATATGCTTTTATGATTTAGATTTATGGTTTATGATGGATGCTACAGAGGAGGTGGTGGTACTTTAATTGTTTGAGAGGGTGGAGTCTTCAAGCCTGCCTCTACCAAAAGGATGAAGGTGCTCTCTCAAGGAGCTTGGGAGTGTGCACAAAATACACACAAATGCTTGGCTGTTAAGAGAATCATTTGGTGAAGGAGGTATGAGAAGATTAAAGAAGATGGAGTTTGTTACAGGGAATACAGGAAAGTTTTGGGAATTACTGGTAAATGGTTACCAGTAACATGCAGGAGAAGATATTGTGGCAGCCCAGCTACACTGACAGGCACTGCAGCAGCACACACACAAATGCTGCCAGACAGCAGCCTCAAGGGTGAGAAAAGAGCTGCTTATAAAGAGCCTCAGTGGTCCAAATGTTGAACAAAGGGTGTACTTTGGGTCAAAACTACATTTTGACCCCAAAATACATGTCTCAGCAGTGCATCACGTTCAGGAAGTGTTTGAACATAGCCTTTAATCTTGACTCTCTGGGAGAGGGAGGCAGTAAGTGAGCCATGCATTGATTCACATTCAGAAGGGTGTATTTAAAAAACTCTGGCTTGGGTGGTAAATGATATACCTGTATTATGTTTCTTAAAAAAGAAATCTTAAATTTTGCAGCAAAAAGGGAAGAAGTGTCAAATGCTTGGGAGGAGACTTAAATGTAGATTTCATGCAAGATTTTTACTTGCATGGGTTTGTGTGTCATGGTAATTTTAATGGCCTTGTATTAAAATATTGCAGTGCTGATAATACATTGTGCTTCAAAATGCATATTTTCTTATTTTCTTTGAAATGCTTTTGAAAATGCTTTCTGTAACAGGGAATGGAAAGAAGGCCAGTGTATGGCATAAATTACACAGAAACAGAATTGGAAACAGTTGGTCATAAAGCTATGTAAAGGATGAAGACGACTGAAGGGTTCTGTAGCAGTTTTCCAGGATGATACTAGGAATGCTGTACAGACTGTGACATGCTTCATATTCTGTTAAAGTCAGGCTGCACTTTGGTGAATCCCAAAGTGAGTCCCCTGAAGCAAGCATTTAGCTTTGCACACTATTTAGGGCAGAAGAGTTTGGGAAATTTCATTGCCTAAAATTTGTAGGGGAGGATACATGAGTCTTGATTTATGTCAATGTAGGAGCATGTGAGATTTGCCCATATGGCTTGTTTTGTGCCATTGGGTTTAGCTTAGAATTCAAAATTCATGTTCTTGAAAATATTAGATGTTCTCTGATTACAGCTGGGTGAGGCATATTCTTGTTCAGTGAAGAAATATGAGAGTGGGAAGGTGTACTGTGACAAATGGCATTTACGATTCTTTTAAAAAAAACAGATAATGCCTGAATCATCAATGTAATGGTTCATCCTAAGCAGCAAGAAAGAGCATTCTTTTTGCATTGTGCAAGCTGATAATAGAAACATTTGCCAGGAGGGCTACAAAGGTAGATGGTAAATGTGTGATTAGGTGCTAAGTGGTTCTGACGACAGGCAGAGGATTCAGAGCATGATTGACAGGCTATTTCATATTGATTAGAGAAGTTAACTGGGTTTTGAAAAGCTAGACAGTTGGCATATTTCTTAAAAGTAACTGGTTTTTGGAAGCTGAAGTAATTAGGCTTGTTTGTGCCACATGGTAAACACTTTCAGAACGGCTGTCTGGAAATACTAATCAGTGGCTGTTCTTCAGCTGATCCATTCATAGTTTCTACAGCCGCCTAAAACTTTAGCATGAACCAAGAATGAGGTCAGTTTCCCCCCCAAATTGTCACGTTCATGATTTCCCTTGTAAAAATAAAGAAACCGACACCAGAGCTTTGTGTCGGTGTCTGCAATAATAAATGTCACAGTTGTGTAGTGGAAGATGCTGAACTGTGCCTTCCTGATGCTGGCAATGGCTGACTGGAGACTCTGCAGACAGCTGCTACCCTCTGTGGTTAATCATTGTTTAAAAGGAGAAAGCTATGCTGGCACTGGTTCTTGCACTTTGCCGTGTGTTTCTCATGCTTTATTCACCTTCCCTGCGTCTGTGGTTGTGATGTCTGTTTGTTGATTGCTTCCGAGTCTGAACACAGGCTTGGGTTTCTGTCTGAAGACCTTTGGGTACCTTCATGGGGAGTTTTTGTGGGCTGATAAAATGTAAAATCAGCTTATCAACTAAAGCAACAAAATTGTAGCCAAAGGGCCTTTCCAAGCAAGTGCTGGGACATGATGTTTAATGCCAGAGCTGTTTACCTAAGCCTATTTTTATTTTCCCTTTTGAAGCAATGACTCTCCTGCCTGCACCTGTGTGTTCAGCTGTCTCTATCTGTAAGATGATGTGTTCCTAGTGGTTAGCTTGTGCTGCTGCCATGAGGATCCAGGGGAAAGCCAGCCATGCCCGTTTGCCAGCAGCGTGGCACTTTTCCCAGTATGTTGCCTGTGTTATTCCCCATTCAGCTCTCCAGCAGCCAGGCAAGTTGGCAGTTGTGCAAAACGTTGTGGGGAGAAAAGGGCAGCAGAAAATGCTGACTGTGTGCTAATGCATCTGTGTAATCACCATTCTGGGGTTAGATTGCAGGAAGATGACAAAACTGCTGAAAAAAGTATGTTTAATCTTTTTTTTTTTTCCTCTCCAATATGAACTGCAATGGGTAATAGTAGAATGTGTGGAGAAGCACAAGTATTCCATTTGGAACAGAAGTGTGTATCTGCCCTGTAATTTTGAATCCTTGAGATTTTATGGAAGTGGTTGAATATGGAAGTTTTGGGTGACCTGACATATAATAATGGAATGAACAGATCTCATGCAGGGCTATAAGCAGAAGAAAAATCTTTTGGGATAAGGGTCAAAATAATAGCTTAAACACAAGGATAGGATAGAGTAGAAATGTGATGGGTAATGAAATCAATGTCATCCTTTCCATCCCTCCTGCTCAAACACCAGATTGTTGCACTGCCATTTTTCACACCTATAATTAAGCTAATTTGGTAAAATGGTGTTACACTACATGGAAAAAGCCCTCAGTAGTGGCCAATTCACCAGATGTAAAATGGTGCATGTTAGGGTGAGCTGACAGCTGTGGGGGAATGGCTGGGGCACTGGGTTCAAATGCTGGCAGTTTTCCAGAGGGTGAGGGATGAAGGACCAGGTGAAGATGGGATACAAGACAGGCTGGTGAGTGGGCTGAAGAGAGAAAGTTTCCCCAAATCCATTCAGTTTGGATACTGTGAGCAAATCAACCTGTGTGAGCCTCTGAGGACAGTGGGCCTGTAGCTTCCACCAGCAGAATATGTATGTGTGCGGTAGGGTATAAACTGACCCTGTATAAGGTCATTTGGAATTAAAAGAAGTACAGATTTGGGAACTCAGATCACATTCTCAAATCCAAATCTAACCTGAGTGGAAGAGTGGACAAGCAGTGAAAAATACTCTCCTTAATATTAGCATCATCTTGAACATTACATGGATAAATTTGACTCAGTGTGGGAAATTTTTCTGTGTTTATGAGCTTTCTTCATTGATCTGTTTATTCAGCTTGTCTTCCCTGGTTGATCACAACTAGCTTTGAGTGCATCCTTGCAGTATTTACTTTCAAAGTTATTGCCAGAAGAAGGTATTTGCCTCAGGACACAACTCCTGACACTGGGGCAGAGGGAGGCAGATTCCTGCTCAGAGGAAACACATGCACAAGGGAGTGTTACAGCAGGAGATGGAGTTGTTCAAACAATTAACATTGTAAAAAGTA
Organism: Phylloscopus collybita; assembly: GCA_027886175.1. Lineage (NCBI taxonomy): Eukaryota > Metazoa > Chordata > Aves > Passeriformes > Phylloscopidae > Phylloscopus > Phylloscopus collybita. The sequence goes on along the minus strand of JAJNNQ010000003.1, from coordinate 18,938,454 downwards.
AAACCTGAACTTAAAAACAACCCCCAAAAATCATTTTACAATTTATGCATGCTAACTGCTTTGCCTTCATGTGCTTTTTGAGCTGTGATGTTATCTGATCTGCCACTGCCTGTGATCTGGGGGTGATTAGGATCTATGCTTATAGTTATGAGCATACGGTATATGATTTTAAAATTGTGAGTTTAAAATAATTACATTCTGATGCTGTTTTTTAAGAATTATTTAATTATCTCTATGTTCTAGAATGGTTTTGCTGCCAGTTAATACTCAGTTCTGGCCTGGAGCCATCAAAATCATAAGGTTTCCTTCAAGTTTCATAATACTGTTAAAGAGTTGCTCAGTTTCCTTTAAGGAAGTAAAAGAACTTCCTTTGGTTTTGTTTTTACTTTCTCTGCATTTCAGAGGCTTGTATGACCTATTATTGCATAGGAAAAGGAGTAGGAATATGGGGACATTCTTGAAGTGCATAACAGAGAGTTGGACTTATGACAGATTTTCTTGGATATTAAGATTTGGTTCAAGCAGAGCCTCAAAAGTGATGTGCTGGACTGATGGGTTGGTACTGACTTCAAGTTTTTTAAGACTTCTACACAGTAGTGTAGGGCATTGATCTTATTTCCAGCCAGAAAGAGGTAATCAAAGCCAGATCAAAACACTTACTGAAAAGTTTGTCTGAACTGAAGAATCTCTTGAACTAAGGGTTTACATGGCCCAAAAGAAATCAAAGTTAAGGACACCTACTCCTGGAAGTATTTCATGATTTCATACATTTGCTGTTCAAATGAGTAAACCACGAGACTTATAAAGTCATGGTTGGAAAACCAAAGGCCAAAGTGTGGAGACTTTCAACAATTCATAAAAGGAATATGAAAATAAATGTTTTAAGCTAGCAAAGGAACTGCAGTGGTCTCTTCAATACTGAAGATTTGGGTATGCCATGAAGTCTGACTTTTTAAAAAAGGGGAATGGCTTGTGATCCATTGTTATTTAAACTCTATTGAAAGCTTTGTAATTTGACAGATTTTATTGTAGATTGGACTTTATTGGTGGACTGTAACACAGCAGTGAAGCATCTCTGTGGTTTGAGGGAAGCAGTCCATGCTGTGTCACGTTCTGTCCAGAATGCGGCTTCAGATTCAAGCCACATCCTTCTTCAGGGATTGTGCTGCACTCTGACCCCTTGGAGCAGCGCTGACTGTGCCAAACAGACACCTCTGCTAAGGAGTTCAGAGCTTCCTGTGGGTGCCATGTGGAGCTTTCCCTGTGTGTTTTCCATGATGAGGAGCAGAACCCACAGAGGTTCCTGCCTGGGCTCTGAGCCCCCAGAGTGATGTGGTACATAGCATCAGGGACTAAAAGTACAAATCAAAAGGGAGAGAATGTGTGAGCTGGCAAGCATAAATTTTGCTGCTGACCACTGTTTTGTCCTCTGGTCTAAACAGATGTCTGAATCTGTGAGAAAGTAGAACATAAAGGAGTCTGCAGACAGCTTGGAATAAACATTCCGTAATTGTTTCTATGTGCAGCCCTGCTTTTTCGCTTTGTTTACTGTCAGAGCTAATTTAGACTTTTGTTAAGTTCCTCCAGGGAGGGGCATGTCATCCCTGTGTCCTGGCTGATGGGAACACTGGATAGTCTGTGTAAATAGACCAGTGAAGCTGGCAGGAGCAAAAATGCCATTGCTGTCAGGGTGCTGCCAGAGCCTGGGCATGAAGGCAGCAAGCTGTCTCCAAGCTGAGTCTCTCAAGGGAAAGTGTTCTGGGAGAAAAGGAGACTAAATTTATAGTGGGTTTATTTATTTATTTTTAATAAAAGGATGGGTAGGATGTGGAAACATTACTTGAGTTGCAACTGTTGAGAACTTCTCTCACAAATAGTGGTAATTTTAGGAATGAATAGTAGAGAGTATGGAGAAGGAAAAGAGCGTTCTAGGGCAATGACTTCATTTCCAAAGTATCAGATATTTATGGTACCTTGTATTTTGAAACTATGGTTTTCTTAATCTCTAAATTAGTTCACGTATTTACTTATATTTTTCTTATTAACAGTTCTAGGAACATTGATTACATAGAGATTGAATTATTGATTCCATTTAGTGACTTCGTGACAGAAATTATTGTGTTTGGTCTTAAAAAAAACCCTGTTTTGGTTTTCAAATGTTTATAAGTGTATTTGCAACTCACAGTTATGGTATTTCTTTCAAAAGTACTTGTTTGAGTTTTCAGAAGCATTTGGTTTTAGAAGCGTTTCCTTGCAAGGCGATTAGTGGTCAGAGTACAGGGAGGTAAGCTAAATGGTTTGCTGTGAAAGGGTGAAAAAAAAAAATTAAAATTCAATATTAATGATCTTTTCATGCTTTTATAACAGTTTCCATGCTTTTTGGTTTTACTCAGTTATGTTTGTTCAAGATAATGTGGGCATCATTTCATCAGAAAATTGATGTAACTGTAAGGAAATTCCAGAAGCTGAGAGATTTCTGGCTGCAGAATAAGTTAAGGTCCAATGCTGTGAAACTCATAAAGAATAGTTGTAGTGTTCTAATGTTACACTGCATTAACTATTACATTAATGCAAAAAACTTGAACATAGGTGTCTCTGCATGACTCTGTTGATTGCCCAGTTTCAGAAGTTTCATAGACTGGTAGGTTCTAAGTTGAGTAAAACAAATACTTTCTAAAGTATTTTAGACTGCCAAAATCAAAGGCAAACCTAAACTATGCAAACACTTGTTCTGCTCACATCTCTCAGCATCTGGTATCTGAAAGAAGACATTTTAATATGCTAAAATAGATAAAACTCTTCAGCATCTTAGCTATTTTTCTTTTAAAATCAGATACTTGTTGGTAAAAATAGTTAAAAAATTATCTTATAAGTAACTATTAGTTTTTACATGTTAACATGTAGCCATGTTCTACTGGTCAGGCTCTGTTGTTGGCACTTGCTGTTTCCATGCCTTACTTGTGGAGTGGTACGTGTTGCCTTTTTTATCACATCTTTCTTTATCTTCTCTTAGGTTTTGGGTTTGGTGGTGGTTTTTTTTTTTGGTATGTGTGGCTTTTTGTTTGTTTTTGTTTCATGAGGCTGCTGACCTATTTGTATTTTCAGTTGAGTTTTGTGTGTCCTGTTGTTCCTGACTTCCAGCTTAACTCATGGGGTGGCTGGGCTAACATAAGTAACACTACTGAGCAGGTTTTATTGAATATTTTCAATGATGAGCTGGTTTTGCTCTTTTTGGAAATGCATTCATTTGCACCAAGTGTTGTGACCTATTTTTCTTAAATGCTATTAAAAAAAGAAACAACGTGTGTTTCTTGTTTTTTTTCCAGTGGAAAAATGGAGAATTGTGCTGAGCAGTATCACAGATGCTGTGCTACTTTGTGATGCTGTGCAAAATGCACCCTCAGTGTTGCAGGGATCATATGTCCAATTTAAATTGCTGCTGCTACAGTGGCCGCAGGGATTTTGTGAGGGTTTCCTCACCGTGACAATTACAAGCATCACTAACTAAAGCAGGTCATGCTGACCAGGGAATTGGTTCTGCTGTGTTCCCATTTCCACTCTGTTCTGGTTCTTGCCATGGATCTTTATAGCACTGGTTGATTTGGTCATGAAAATCCCAGCCACTATTTTGCATTCCTGCAGGAAAAAAAAAAAAAAAAAGGCAAATTGCTTGAAGTGCCAAAGAAAAGGTTTGACTTGTGCCTTTTGCTGACACAACTATTTTCTGTAGTTTCTAATTCAAGAGTATGAACTCACTGTCTGAAGTTGTCTGGGGGCTGGACTTGTGAGTAGATGGAAAATGTCCCTGGTGGGCTGCTGCCCAATGGCTGGGGAGTGATTGGTGGAGCATCACGAGTTAAAGTGAAAGTCAAGGCAGAACTTTTCATTGTAATTATATCAGGAACTGTCAGCTTTATTTCAGATGCCTTCAAAACAGGCTTTGTCAAAAAATAAGCCTACAGATGTAGATGAAAAACAGAAGATATATCAAAAAGAAATGATAGTTAGAATGTCTTATGCAGGGTAGAGATATCAGACTAAGGGGTGGATCCCTGTGTTATTCTGTGACCTTTTCTAAAGCTATCTATGAATGATACTCCAACCTTTTGTTGTCCATGGGCTTTTTGTTCTCCCTCGTACACTCTATAAGTTTGCTCTGAAATACACTTTTCTCTGTCTTCGACAGATAGTTATGTACAGATTGAGCACTACCTTCCTTTTGGGGCAAAGTCTCCATTTGTCTTTGCTGGTTTTTTTCATTGTGACCACTTTTGCTCTCTTGCATTTCAGTAGGCAATGTCATTTTGATGCAGCACATCAGATAAATACAGTAATTTTATTGAGGCAGACTTTGAAGAGTACTATTGATTATTTATGGAGACATGCTGTTTTAATCAAGTAAATTCATTTGGGCTGTCATGGTGAGTCAGTATAATTCTGTGCTTACGCTTCATGCTGGAGAGTAGGTTTGTATTATAGATGGATGCTGGTGATTTAGAGGATGTAACAGCATCAGTCAATTGGCACAGGAGTTTGGCAGTGCTGGTTCAGTGTCACAACTAATATCCAAGTGCTTTGAAAGCATTGATATAAAGTTATTTTCAGGGCCTGACTGAAACAAAAGAAGTTTAGCCAGTCAAGAAATGCCTTGTGTCTGGTTTGCTGAGGAGCTGGTGCTGCCAGGGGGAGGTTCTGTGTGACGCCCTGGCTGGCAGTGCCCCTCCAGTGCTGAACAGAATGTAGGTTAGTGCTGCCAGCTGCTCTGCTCCAGCTTCGTGCCTCGCCTGGGCTCCAGGCTGGCTGCCTCTCTCTCAGCATTTCTAGGTAGTTACTAATTTTTCCTGACTCCCTGGCCTGGCCTTCAACCATAAGGCTGTTTCTACCTTTGTGTGAGCATGCAATAACACCTTGCAGCAGCACTTGTGTGAGATTAGGTAAGTACCGAGGGTGCTCTGAGCGCTGTGAGTCATGCTGGCATGTTTTGATGAGCTGAGATTTTGGATTGTGTTTAAAAGGAGAAGTTACATTCTGTGGATAGGTATGCAGGTAGGTATGCTGCAAAAAGTGACTGAGAAGTAGCCTTTTCCTTACCTGCATTTCAATGTAGGATGCTTTATTAATGACTATACTTAGGAATTTCTAAACTGTTTAAGTGTGTCAAATTTAAAATTAGTGTGACTGAAATGTTTGGAGTTGTATAGGTGATCTTTATCAAGTACTGCATCTACAGAAACAGAATTATGGAATTGTTTAGGTTGAAAAAGGTCAAGTCCAACTGTCACCCCAGCACTGCCAAACTCACCAGCAAACTGTGTCCCTGAGTACAACATCCATAGGTCTGTTAAATCCCTCCAGGGATGGTGCTTCCAGCACTGCCCTGGGCAGCCTGTTCCAATGCTTGACAGCCCTTTCTGTGAAGAAATTTTTCCTGCTATCCAATCTAAACCTGCCTGTCTCAGGCATGGCCATCAGTGGCTGCATTTTGGGCACATGTCTGAAGCTGCTGTAAGTACGTCCTTGGCTGGGAACTGCAGAGCCAGGCCCCATTCCTGCATCCCAGCAAGGTGGTGCTGGCAGCAGGTGATGGAATTGCCCTTTGGGATTTCAGAGTGTGCAGATGTTGAGGCTGGGCCAGGACCTGCACTCTGTCATGGGTACAGAGATAAAGACCAGCAGTGCCTGCACATCAGGTTAGCAGTGGGTGCTCTGCAGTGCCCTTGCTCTGTGATAGCCTGTCCTGAACACCCCAAATGGGTTTTGTTCTGTGCTTTGTTGTTTTATCTGCATGTAAGAATAGTTTTGTGGGAAGATAAGGTTGGTTTGCTTTTATTTCTCCCTCCTCCAGGTTTTTAGCTTATCAGTGCTCACTTCAGTGAGTGCTCATAATTCTTACTGTACTGCCTTCACTTCATATGTGCTGGCCAAGCACAGCTGTGCCCTGGGAGTACCTTGTGTGCCAGCCTGGAGGAGCAGAGGCCTCAGAACTCAGTCTCACATACCTTCACCTGATTCCCTGCAGCTTCTTGCCAAGGAGGAGCTGATGGCAAATTGTGTTGACAGGCTTTTAATTAACAGCTTCTCAGCAGGAGCTGTTCCTATTCCTCTTAAGTCGCAACAGAGTAACTTTTAATTTTGTTAGCAAGCCAAAGTGTATTCAAAATAAAATTCTTTCCACTTTGTAATTTCTTGAATGATGCCTTTCACACTCAATGTTTTAAAGCTTCTGATCTTGCAATTAAGGCTTAAAGCTCATTAAGCTTACTCAAGAAAACATTTTGCTAATATGAAGTGTGTAAGATCTTCTGTTTTTCAGTCTTTAATTTTTTTTGTGGCAGCTTTATTTTATGCAACAACACTATTAATCTGTGTAGACTGTGCACAAGACCTCTTGTTCCTGAGAGCTTTTTAACAGATTTACCTTCTCCTCCCTGCTAAATCTATTTTTTGCTTTTTCCTGTGGTTCCTTCTGTTGTCCCATCTGTTTGGTTGAACTGCTTTATTTTCTCCTGGTGTTTCACATACACTAATCCTTTTACCTTCTATCCTTCACAGCTTTGTTGCACTGGTGTAGTTCAGTTTTGCTTCTGCCTGCCTTTCACTTGGATGTTCCAGGATGAGCTATGGTGTTTTGACTTTGAGAGCTGTTAAAAATTGTTCCTTCCAACTTTCCCTCTCCCTCTCTTTTAACTTTATTTTTATTACTGCTTGCACATGCCATTTATGGTGCTGTTGGCATTTGGGAAAAAGGCTGTAATGACTCTGGTTTCTTGCTTCCCAGAATCTCCAGATCTTTCCATTTTTCCACAGTTTCCAAAAACTGTAAAGATAGCTGTCCAAGTAAAATGAGGTGGGAAGACCTCAGTCCTGCAAAATGCATGTGTATAATAGATTTCCCTTACTGCAGTCACACAATGCTTTTCAAGACCAACCCTAGTGGATAAAATAAGTTCAATGATTCCTGAGACCCTTTCAAATACTAGTAAGAAAATTAACTGGGGTGGCGGGGGAGGAAGAGGGCGATGTAGAAAAAGAATCAGAATTTTGAGGATGTGGTTTTATCAGCACTCAGAGATTAAAATCTTGCTAAGATGGTTAGTTTTTGGAGTCCGGAACAGTTTTGATAAGCAAATATGTATTAATTACATGTGTATGTAAGACTTCTCGTTCTCAAAAGCAGGAAAAATAAAGAGATGCCTCTTTCTGTGAGGAAATCAGTTCTGGGGCAAAAAGAAATGGTGCAGGGAAAAAAAGTTACTTTCTGTCAACAGGTTTGAATGTTCTGTCATAAATAGAACTCAGTTCAAAGGATCTGGGAATCTCAGAAGGTTTCTTTCAAGACTAACCAATTTCCTGCAACACACTGTCAGTGCTAGGAGGAGGCATCTCTTGCACATAAGAGCAGCTGGTTGTTTAAAAAAGAAAAAAAGGCATGTAGGGGGGGGAGAGCAACCCCCTCGCATCCCTTATATAGAGCAGTTTTCCACAGGAGAACATACATCTGTGAAAACAAGGCACTTCAGCAAATCCTGTACTCTTCAGAACGTCATTTTTGCAAGGAAAAGTGTGTTTGGCTGTTTTTAAGAAAGGGCTTGGGTTTTTTGTGTTTTTATTTTTGCAATGAGTAACGACTGCTGAGACTTTATTACTTTTTTGTTTGCTGTGTAGTGGTATTGACAGCTTTTCTTACTCTTTTTTCTCTTAAGAATTGTGAATGTGTGTATTAACCCTGTGTTTGCAGAAGCAAGTCTAATTTTATAGAAAATGGAAATTTTTTTATTTACCTGAAAGTTTTGTTGTGGAAGTACAGTTAATCCTATTGTTAGGGTGAAGGCAATTTCTCCCTTTTGTTGTTGCCAATTTGAATTGCCTCGTGTGCTTGCCTTTAAAGAATAACTGATGCTTCCACATCTGAAATGCATATTTGCCACTGTTTTGTTGTTTGCAGGAACCACAGATATCTGAAGATGAAACCATGAAGAGCAAGCAGAGTGAATAATAATAATGCTTTTCCGAAACCGTTTTCTGTTCTTGCTGGCCTTGGCAGCCTTATTAGCCTTTTTGAGCCTCAGTCTACAATTCTGTAAGTGTCCTCATGTTTTGTTTTCCACATATAGTGGTCTATAGGTGTGTTTAGAAACCATGATTGCATGTTGTTTAAGCATTCTTTCTGTATTGAAATACTTGGAGTTTGTTTTGGGTTTTTTTTTGTTTGTTTGTAAGGATTTTTGTTCGTTTGTTTTCCAAGAAAGTAAGAAACATAGTTTTGTGTGCCCTGTAGTAATCTATGTAATCTAGAGAGTTCAAATCAGGCTATTTTATTTTAAAAAAATCTTCGTTTTGCAGTGCAGTTTAGTAATTGAATGTGATTGAATCCTTCCATGAAAGTAGACAAACCACATTGCAGTGAAAACTGCTGCAATTCCTATTTTACATTGCATCAGACCAGATGGGATTGAGGAAACTGCTGGGAGAGGCTGGAGTGCTGGAACTTCTCCTGATTTGTACCCTCACATCAGGAGACTTCACACAGTTGGATTGGTTCATCAGAAGTGGTTGGTTTGTTTAAGAACAGATAAACTGTGTTGTGCTTCAGATGGATTTACCGAGGTTCAGTGAGAGGGCCCTCGCATGCTGGTGACTGAGCAGGAGGTGATGCTGAAGGCAGGGCAGATGAGATAACCATTCCTATGGCTCATTATCCCTGCTTCAGGGGGGAGCATTTCCTAGTTAAAGCCATGTTTGGTGATAATGTGGGTTGTACTAATGCACAGCAATGCAGTGAGTTGCTGTTAGAAATCAAGTAAAAGTACACAGCCACAGGATAGGATAATGTTCTTTGTTGTTGTTGTCACCTTTCACTGTGTTTTAATGAGCACAGTCCTTCTTGGGCTGTGCTTTTTTCTGCATAGTGTAAAAACCCCCAAACCCCAAAAGATTACGTTGGAATTAGAATATGTCTTTTGCACATGACAGACATGTCTTAAAAAAAGGGAGGGAGAGAAGATAAAAAAACCTTTGTGGTTTTCTGCTATTATTTTTGTGTGCTTAAAATCCTCTGCATGTAATAAAGGGACCTGTGGCTCTGAATTGCTTTTTCAGCCTCCTCTGGGCACAAGCAGAGGAGCTTTTGCCTGATTGCAGCTTATTTTGCCCCTTAGGCTCGTTATGGCTCTGCTCTTGATGTTGTAGGGTTGGTTATGAATTGTGCATGGGGTGAAGGTCCTAGAGGAGCTGCAGCTGAAACATGAAACTGAATTGTTAACTAAAATGAGTTTTATTTAGAGATGAAGAGGTAGGCATTTAGGAGAATGAATCATATTTCATCTAAAGATAAAATTATTTTCTGCTTAATTAGAACCTAACATTTCTGCTAGAGATAAGGATGTTTGAGAGGTGCTTTAAAAACCACATAAGCTGCAGCAGGCAGCCACTGTGAAGCTCCGTGCCAATATCAACACTGATACAGAAACCTTTACATAATGAGAACTGCAGTACAGTCCACTGGGAACAAAGGCATTCAGGTAGCCTGACACTTTGACCAGCTTCAGGACGTAGAGCAATTAGTCCAGACTTGGAGCAAAGGCCATCTCCACAGCAAAAACAAAACTCTCTTGGATCACCTTGTGGTTCTGGGTGAGCTGTGCCAGCTGGGCAGCCTGCAGCTCAGCAGCTTCAGGTGAGTTACCAGTGCTATCACTTGTTGCTTTCTTTATCAGGAACTTTGTCACATCCTCATCAGTGCCTGCTTCCGTCAGGAAACACTGTTTTTTCACATCCTCAGAATGTTTAACTTTGGGATTGGCGAGTCAGGCTGGTCTCATCATTCTTCAACGCCAAAATCTGCATGAACCCCTCCTTCTCAGTCCAGCATTTACAACTTATTTGCAAAATAGGTAAAATCTTAGCAGAGCATCCTGCTACAGACCCCTCATGACAAGATACTGAGGTCTGGAGCAATTCCCTAGTAGAGCTGGTGCAGGGTCTGGAGCACAAGTCTCGTGGGCAGTGGCTGAAGCAGCTGGGAGTGTTTAGCCTGGAGAAAAGGGGGCTCAGGGGGGTTATACCACTCTCTACAACTACCCAAAAGGAGGTTGTACAAGGTGGGGATCAGTCTCTTCTCCCAGGTAACAAGTGATAGGACAAGAGGAAATAGTCTCAAGTTGTTCCAGGGGAGGTTTATATTGGGATTCAGAAAAATGTCTTCACCAAAAGGGTGATTTGGCATTGAAACAGGCTGCTCAGGGCAGTGCTGGAGCCACCATCCCTGGAGGGATTTCAAAGACATGGAGATGTGGCACTTGGGGTCGTGGTTCAGTGGTGATCGTGGTGGTGCTGGGGTAATGGTTGGTGTTGATCTTAGAGGTCCTTTCCAACCTCAATGATTCTGTGATAATATGATTTATATTCATGGTATGAAAATGAGTGTGTATACATTTAGAATCAGGAGAATGCCCAAGTCATTGATTTATTTTGTTTTGTTAGAAGGGAGGTACCTCCTGAAACATTTGGAGTGGAAAGGAATGTTTTATGCTGTTGTGAGATTGTGAATCTCTGTTAGCAAGCAGTGCACAGCTTTGTGGAGGAGGGCTGGTAATTTTAAAATATGCTACTGCTTTTCTAAGCATGGAATGTTGAAAATGTCTGTTCCTTTCTGTGATAAATTTGTTTATAAAAGCAAAACAGTAGCACTAAATGTATAATTATACAAGTGGTACATACCTTCCTTTTTCAAACTTCTGCTTTAGAACAGAGCATAACTCCTGTAAATGCTTGATATTTTATCCCTCTCATCCACATGTGGAACTGTGGCATTTGAAGCCAGACTTGTGAGTTGTAGCTGACTCTGAATTAAAGGGAGTAGTAAAGGCCAAGCTCAGCTGATTTTCTGACTCAATATTGCAAACAGCCCATACTGGGCTGGCTGACAAGGTCACGGTCTGGCTCATGCTTCAGCTGTGAGGGTTGAGGAATTGCTTGCAGCAGTTTGCCACCCAGTCAAACAGAAAAGGATGCTGGTTTACTTCAATATACTGTGCTGGGAAGGACCTGGAACTGCTTCATGGGCAATGATTTCTGCAGCCACGATGAAGTGGAGGTGATGGGTGTTGTGTCAGTAGCCCTAGTAAGTCTGTCCTTGCTTGTAAGACAAACTCCTGAGGCAATTGTTTCAGAGCTAATAGTTGTCACATCTCGAGTTTAGACACAAGGATTAAAACACTTGGGAAAACAACCAGTGTAGGACCTCAAAATCTTCAGTGTTGCTAGGCTGGGGATGGACCCAGGATTGATGGAAAACTCTGTCCCCTGTTATGATGTTTGGTTGCTCTCGGTCCCTTTCTCTTCTCTTGTGGTTTCTGAGTTCTGTAGTCTGCTTTCCTGTGTTGTTTTCACCACAAGGCTGATGCTTTATGTGGATACTAACAGTTCAACTCGCAGGACAAACCATGGAGAAAGTTTCCCCCAAAGTCTCTCTCAACAGCTCTGAGAGCTAGGAGTGTTCTGTCCCTCTGAGAGTTTCAGTGGGTGGATGTGGACCAGCTGGCAAGGATCCAGGTCAGAAGCTGCCCCCAGAGCTCTGTGCCAGGCGTGTGGCAGCAGCTCTTGGAGCAGTCGGTTCACGTTTGTCACATGTGGTGTGCTGGCTTGGCTGGCTGCATCAAATACCAGCTGCATCTTCTTCATCTCCTTATCCTGGGTAGGAGGAGACATGTAAGCAGATTGCTGCGCAGCTGGAGACTCTTTTTGAACTCCGAGTCTTTCTTCAAGGTGATGTGATGCTGCGGGTCCTGTAGGATGTGCTCCTTCCTGCCAGGGTCCTCTGTCCTGTACGTTTTGGGCAATGGGGCACTTGACTGGTTCTGCTCTTTTATGTCCTTGAACAGGAAGGCACAGGGTCTGTGTATGCTCTTTGCCTGCCCATGGGGCTGGCTGCTTTCCTGGGAATTTCACATGGAGCAGTAGGGCAAGGGAACTTTCTTCAGGACATCCTACTGTTTTCAAGCTCTGCGTATTTATTGAGATAAGTAATGCCACAGGTGGTGGTGTTTTTTTTTTGTTTGTTTGTTTGTTTGTTTGTTTTTTCCTTTTTTTTTTTTCTTTTTTTTTTTTTTTTTTTCTTCCCCTGAACATACCTAGTGGATGATGGGAGAAATGCATTTGAGACACATTTGAAAATTTACTAGAATATTCTAATACCTATCCATAGTTTTTTCAGGTTTGGTTACCATTTCTAGTAGGCACGTAGAAGACTTTTAATAAGTAGTTTATACTTGCTGAAAACATAGAAGCCTTAACAGTTCCAGGCATCTTTAATTGTGTAGCCTGGACTTCGAAGCAAAAGATGTGCCCTTAAGTTCAGTTTGGCTATTAATGCATTGTACAGAGTTAAACCTGGAACAATCAGCAATAGAGGGAACCTCTCTTGAATGGCAAATGCCACTGGATTTTGTACACCTTGGAATTTTTAAGCAGTGTACAAAAATGACACTGTGTTAAAAGTTAACACAAAAAAATTGCTCCACTGCTGGCTGGAAGAATACTCTGATGTCTCTAATGAGTAATTATTTCAGTGGAACGTTTTTGTATGGGAAACCCTTGGATAGGGAAACTGGTTGACTTCCAAACCAAATAAGACTGGCAGATTAAAGTTTTATTAGGAATTGTCATTGTTTCCCTCTTGTTTTATGTTTGAGGCCAGATCTACAGAAAAGAGTGAAGAAGTATTTTTCTTATAGTGTTTATCATTCCACACATGTTTTTATTTTTCTCCACTTTATGTAAATGGTCATGGTTGTAAAACAATTTAAAGCTTCAGCTTTAGAAACAAAAGGAGAGCTGGTTTTGATGCATTTGTCAGTTAAGGCTGTTCTAAAATGTAATTATGTGCTGTTACCTAAATTTTTCAGTGTTTTGCTTTGTCAGAAAAACTGCAGAATGGAAAAACGATCTGTGCTAGACTGTATTTTTGTCTTTGTAAATATTATCTGTAATTCTGTTGACTACAAATGGGCAATTTCCTTCTGTACAAACACAAGAGAATATATGTAGGGATTCTTCATTCTTTTTCTGCCAGAAGAAGAGGTTGCAGTGGCTGAGGTTTTCCTGCTCTGTGCTGTGTAACATGCCTAGAGCAGTTCAGAGGGAAGGTAAATGCACTGGTTGGGGGCAATTCCTGCCGTTCAGGGACAGAGCATGGCAGTGCACCTGCATCCAAAGAATGTCAGAATCCAGCTGTGGACCTGCAGCCTCAAACTAAGGAGATAAGACAGAATTTAAGACCCTGTCAATGTTAATTGCATTGATTAGCCCTTGGGTCAGCTCAGGTACAGGAGTTTACAAGTAGGCCTGAGGAGCTGCTTTCTTTTTCTACCAAAAATGGGTACCTGAGAACCCAATTACTGGGCAAACACAGGCCTTGCATTGCATTAAAAGCATCTGTGACTGGCAGCAGAAGCCTCAAGGTGGATCTCCTCAGGATAACTCAAAAATGTATCCATGAGTTTCCTTGAATAAACCAAACAGAAAGGCAATTTAAAAGCTGTCTGTTAGGATGCCATCTGTATACTCTGTAAAATTTGCTTGACACTGATTTTTTTACTTTGCAATCAAAAGAACGTAAATTATTTTTTTCCATGAAGTAAATACTTTTATTTTACTTTGTCTTTTAGTTTTTTTTTCCTCTACTTACTGAAAGCCTAAGGAAAGTAACAGTCAAGAGAAGAGGACTAAAATGATAGCATCCCTTTTTTATAGAGATGCTTTTGATAACCCTGTGGCTGGCAGCAATTCCAGACTGTCCTTCTGAAGTCCCTGGCTCTCGGGCAGCTCTTGTCCATGGAACTTCTATTCTCGTTTAGAGTTTGTTTTCCTGCATACTTTGATACTTTGATCAGTGGCTTAGGCTTGCCTTTTGATAAAAAGAATTCTGGTGACTGTCACTGCTTTTTAGGATGTTGGCCACTGCCCCAGCGGGGTGCTGGTTCCCATGTAAAGTGTGGAGAGCTGTTTTATGGGTTTTTTTGGAGTTTTTTAAAAATACTTTCTCTGCCTTGATGGGTTATGCTTGGGTGTTGGTGTATCAGCGTGTCTGGAAGTGACATTTTGCTGTTCCAGTAATAATTTCCCTCTACTTTCTGTCATTTGATTTCACACTGGAGGTTTTGGTTTTAGAGATGAGTCACAGGAAAGAGAAATTGGGATTTTCCACACAGAAAAGCAGTAGAGTTTTATTTTGTTGGCTTGAGCTTTGCCAGCAGCATTTACTTTCTGAGGACAGTGTGGGCATCATACACAACACTGGAGTGTTGGGGTTTAGCCTGAGATCCTCACTGTGGCTTCCTTCAGCCCTGCTGGGAGCCACAGCCCTGGGGCAGGGGCTGCTTGGGTGGGTATTGCATTTTGCTGGTCTATACAAGTAACTATATTTAAAAAGCCACAGCTTTAGAATTCTTAATGCAGAGAACTTGTTTTTTGTCATGTGTTACCAGCATATGAAATTAAAGGGAGAGCAGATATCTCCCTTCATGAATTTTGCCTTCAAGCTCATAAGCATGGCAGATTTTCCACTCATGAGAAGTCTCTCTGGGTTTTGTTTTTTAGAAGTGCTAATTTAATCTGAATTTAAGATTAAAGGGAAGGATGATGCACAAATAATAAATCCAAGGCTCTGTACATTTTAGCAGCAAATGAAGAGAACTAACTGTAAATACAGAATTTTTTTTTGTTAATGATCCTTTTTATGTTTGTTAAAACTGCAGTTTTAAATAACTTTTTTTGTGATTTTTCAAAAGTGGTGTTATAATGCATCAGTCCACAAAGTGAACCCTTGAAGGGGAAGAAGACACGATGAATGCTTGAGAATGATACTATGAGACAGTCTTACTGTCTCCTACAAAAATAGAGCAATCATTTCAAAATAGCTGCTTTAAATATAGGTCAGGTTAAATCTCTTGAGACAGGATTTGACCAACAGAAGTTACTTCTCAGGCTACAGAAGTTCGTAATTCTTACTTAAATGTATATTTTGACTTCATCCATGGTGGTTAGTTCAACTGTATTTTAGCAGAATTAATATGAAGTGTTAAAGCACATGTTTAAAGGCTACTGTACAGTTGATTCTGTAGCAGTAGGTCAGGTGATTTATTTATTTATTTATTTATATATTAGCAAATTCTATTTTGTCATTAAACCAGTTCTCTGCCCTTCCTTTTTCATAGCTCTTGAAAACCAAGTCAGGCTGCCTTACAGGTCACTGCAGGCATGTTTTAGAATGGCATGCCTGTCTTTTAAATCCAATAAAATTATTCCTAGGATTTTTCCATATGTTACTTGTATACTGGGCTAAACTGTGTTTTAACAACTGAAACGCTGTTTTTAAATTTGGATATTCACCCTATTTTGTTTGTCGAAATGGCAAAAAGAGAGTATTGTTTCTAATGGGCAGCTGTTACATTCATATAAATGGTGAGTCAGGGTTAGCTGACACAGGTGAAATCTGCACAAGGAAAAGTCTCAATTCTCACAAGAGCATCTCTGTGTGGGGTTTGCAGTCTGGCTCTTGTTTGGGTTTTGCAGGATAGCAGATTGCAGTGTAGGGCCCAGTGCCCCAGCCCTGACTGCCTGGGCTCTCTGGGAGATGGGCTCTGGGCTTTGCTCCCCTGTGGGTGAGGCAGCAAAGGCAGAGCTCACCTGTGTTGTTCTGCCCTCCCTGCTGAGTGCTCCTGTTGGGGCTGGCTGGGCACTGGGCACTGATTCTAATCCCTGAGGGTTTGCTCTCTCCATAAGCAATTTCTCAGCTGCTCATCCCCTCGTTGCAGGGATGCATTCCCTTGTACTGCTGCTTTTCCCATGTTACAGAGATGATGACATCAAAACAAAACCCGGATGTCTTAAGCTGAGAAGGCAAACACAGCCTTGCCACTCTGTTTTAGTAGGAGCCTTTTGTTAATCTTTTGCTGACCACTCTGATTTTTGAACAGTTTTCTGAGAATTCACAATCATTCACACTTTACCTCTCTTACTTTACTTTGACCAGAGCTTTTAGGACAATGTTACCTATAAATTGCAAATGAGTTCATCATACTTTAATAATTTGCTGTCCTTTGTTTGATATTTGGGTTCTGCATCTTCATCAGAGAATATTCTGACCCAAATTTCCCTTCTCTCCTTGTTCAGTGAGCAGAGTTTCAACAGTATAGTACCAGGAAAACTACCTTAATGTCACTGGGTATAATGCAGTTGTACTTTCCCGATTTCTAGGCCATCTGCAGTCTTTCTGAAAAGCATGGAGGGCTACTTAAACTTCATGTTTGATCATAGGTTTGTTTCTCTGAGCTGTGCTTCGTGCTTGCCTTAATCCCCACTCTGCTGCTGCAAATTGAGTTAAAAACCGTTGGGGTTTATGGATGTGCTGGTTCCACTGTGTGTATCTGAAAGAGAGATGCTTGATATGCTTCATGCAGTTGTTCATGTTTCTTCTTAGTGCTTTTAATTTTTCTCTTGCAAGTTGTCTTTCAGGCAGTTTTCTTCTGTTATCTGTGCTTTTGCTGGGATCTCATTGCTGTAATGATACAGTAACTAACTTCATCCAAAGGGTCTTGTCACTTGCCTGTGAACGTTTTTGAAAGATTTATTGTGTGTGCTTGGGCATATAGAGTTTCTGTGATTAGTAAAGTGTCTCAAACTGTACTGATTTTGAAGATTTTAATGCCTGCAGGCAGTTTTTTATTGTCTTTTGTTTTTTCTAATTAGAGTAATCTCTGTTCCCAAAATTAGTTCCCTTCTAGCTTTTCAAAGCTCACTCTCTGAGAGAAAAGCAGTGCTTGTACATAGTAAATGGCATTGTGGTTTATTTTAAATGAGACAGGCTCTAAGTAGTTTGTGTTTAAAAGACTGGGGCTTTTGTGGACTTGCTGCAGTGAAATATGAAGTCTTGTAAAATGGAAGTGATCTCCCTTCATTACTTTTGTGAGATGGTTGGATTAAAAGAGCTGGAAACATATGTGGTGTAATTTTGGGTTTACCAACTGTGCACATTAATGCTGAATGAAGACAAGAAATAAGATTCACTGTCTTCCCCTAAGCTGTTTTATGGAAAGAGTCCCAAAGATACCAATAACTCTCTGATCCAGACAGCACTGTTCTGAGTTCCTGAGATTAATGACTGTCATGGAAGGCTTCCCCAGCACAAAAATCTGCCAGGTTCTACTGGATTAAATATGTAATTTTGAGGTTTGCTGCTGGCAAATCCATGGCAGCTTTCTGTGCCTTGCCCTGGTGTTGACAAGGACAAACAAGTGAGCTGGTTTGGCTTGGGTAAGCAGTGGCATATGGTGTTGAGATCACTTCCCTGAGCAGGTCAGTTTGTGGACAGAAAGCAGTTGGGATTAGATGTGAAACAGAAAAGTGCTAATTTAATGCAGTAGTGAAAATATTGATTTGAATTTGTAAGGCTTTTTATCTTGCAAGGACACTGCTCTAGAGAAGTGCCAGATGTCTGTCGGTTGTGTCTGACTGATGACATTAACATATGAAGCAGTTTGTGCCCTGTGCCTGTGCAGAGGCTGTGCCTGAGCTGCACAAAGGGTGGATGTTGTGCCTTTGGGCTGGCAGTGCTCTGACCTGTGCCTCTGGCCAGGTGTGCAGGCAGAGATGCTGCAGGGAAGGCAGGAAGCAGGTCAGGAGATGAAGAAGCAGATCAGAAGATGCCTTTACCAGTGAGCAGATGTAGTTTGTTGCAGCCCAAAAGCTGCTGCCTTGGTGCTTTGACACCGGGGAGCAACACTTGTGAAGATGTGGTGGGCAGAGCTAAGGTGGGATTTTAAGCCCCTTTATTTCTTTGTTTTCACTGTGTATTTTGGGATTCCAATTTCAACAGCTGGGTGTTCTAGTACATGTCCTAGTGACAGTTGACTTGAATGTCAAAAGACATTGTGAGTATTTTGGGATGAGTCTGGGGAGAACCCTGAGGAAAAGAGGCATCTAGGATGATAGAAGAGAGCAGTGCATGGTTCCCCTGTGTGCAGGGAGCACTCATAGGGCTTCAACTGTAGAGAGTTCATGTCAGCGACAGACTGCTGGGTAACAGAACAGGAGCAACTCCTGAACTGTCTTGAACTCTGCTTTATGGGGTATATTTTTGTATCATGCCCAGCTGCCGTAGATGAAAGGATCACTGAAGCCCGAGGATTTGTAGCCCATGTTCCTGAGAAAATACTTGCTGTGGGTTCTTCTGCTATGCTGAATCTTCTTGGCTGCTATGTTGGTGTTCAGTTCACGTGTGAAATCTGCCAAGCATCTTTTTTTCAGTCATGTTGTAATTGTTGCTGCATATCTTCCCACTCCAGTATTTGTGGGAATGATACACGGCAAAAGGAAAAAACAAAAGCAAACAAACCCAGACTAAAGGCAAAAGTCCCCATCCCCTGGAAGAGGATGGCAGAGGCATTCAGTACTGTGTATATCAGTGTAGGGCAGTTGATCTTTATTTTGAGACAATACCATGGAAATGGGAAGAGTTGCCAACCATTTCTGAGCACAGATG
Organism: Phylloscopus collybita; assembly: GCA_027886175.1. Lineage (NCBI taxonomy): Eukaryota > Metazoa > Chordata > Aves > Passeriformes > Phylloscopidae > Phylloscopus > Phylloscopus collybita. Next base: position 18,919,913 of record JAJNNQ010000003.1, on the reverse strand, counting down.
ATAAAAGCTGTTTTGAAAATCTGTTACAGGACAATTCAGTTGGATTCATTCATTTAGCTGTTGCTGAGTTCCATATTCAGAAGCAGGACAGTGCTTTAAAATCTTATTGCAGTGCTCATGAATCTTGTTGGATAAGTAGCAGTGGCTGGATCTATGGTATTTATAAAAATTGCACTCAGGCCATAATTCCCCCCTGTTTAGTCTTTATGTATTTAGCTTTGTTTGGTGACCCTCAGGACACTGATTTGATACAGCTGAAGTCTTCTCACAGCATGATGAGAGATGGCAGCTCTCAGCAATAGGAGGGACTTCACCAGAGCGTGGTGGTTTATGGTGTTTGTTGCCCTTCTCATTTGGGAATCCCAGCGAGCCTGTGGTGGGCCAGGACCAACAGAATTGTGTCAGTGTAAGCACTGCTGGGGCTCCTTTTGCATCTTGTCACTAAACAACCTGGAGAACAAGCAACATGTGACTTGAGCAATATGTTTATAGAGCAGCAAACCCGTCTGCTTGTCTGGATGTCTTGTAGGAACCTCCCCCACTCCCTCCAGACTGAGTGCAGAGCCAAGCAATGGGGAAATTAGTGACATGCTGCAAAAGGAAAGATTTAGTATGCAAGTGTATTTATTTTAAAGAAAGTAGTATATTGATGAAAATAGAAATCTGTTCTGTGGTGAACATTGTAGAGTTCCAGTGTAGCAGGAGAATATGATAAAATACAGCAGGTAATTTTTCAGTTTGGGAGGAGAAGTGGAAAATGATTGCCATCTCCAGAGCTTGAAAAGGCTCAGATTTGCAGTCAGCATTGCTGTGTTATTGTTGTCAGGCTGAAAATCCTGGAAGCTATTTAGGCAGTGCCATATGCTCTTCTGAATTGTCCAGCGAAAAACAATGGGGAGGCGGGGGGAAACCCCTAAAACGATAAAGCGCTTTTCAGAGCCACATCTGGACTTAATAAATGCAAGCACACATTGTATAATTTAATGTATCTGCTTAAATTAGGTCTCAAACACAAGAGTACAAGGCCTGCCATGTTGTGTTTGGTGTAAAAAGGATTTTCTTAACATATTTATTCTCCTCATGTAAGTCCAATTGTGACCTTGTAAAAAAATCTGCTAGCCATGCAGTTAATGCAGCTGGAAGTAAGAAACCTGTTCTCTGCAATACTGGTGTTTAAAGCTGGTAGGCTACCGGGCATGCTGGTTGTGTGTAGTTGCTCTATTTTACCTTTGAACATGAACACTCAAGTTCTGAAATCTGGTCTCCTTCCCTGACTGATATGGAATAAGGCCCTGGGTCAGTACCCGTGAGCTATGGCTCCATGGGAAGTTGCCTCAAAATAAGGAAAACCTTTAAAGAAAGTTCACAGCTTGTGAGCCAGAAAGTAGGCAGACAAGTAGGCTTTGCCCCACTCGTGGAAAGGGGTGGGAGGTTTGGCTATTTCTGTCCAACTCTGTGAAAAACAGCTGAGGAGAGCAGCCTATTTATAGTAGTTCTCAGTTGTCCATAGGAACATTTGCATTTCCAGTGGAAAATTTTAGGGATCTGAAAACTAAGAAGGCTGAAAACTCAGATGGCATTAGACTGAAAAATAAGCTTTTGGTTGCATTTCATGTAAGAAAAGGACACCAGGATTGATTAGAAAAACTAAGATGCACTTAAAAGTTGTAGCTGCAATTATGTTATGATTGTTCTGTGGAGAAAGCAGGGACTGTGGTGAGAAAACTCATACTGGGGTGTATGCATAGACTTCCATTTTGCTTGTGTGTGGCAGAAGAGCAGTGTTAAGACTAGGTTTTTTTTCCTTATGTCCTAATGTCTGTGATTTTCTTCAAAACATGCACATTAAAAATCTAAATACTCTAGAGCTCACACTCGTTCCCTCTCAATCAGATCTGACTTCCACTGGGTTAGCTGAGGTACATCTGCAGCCTCCTGCTTTCCCTGAGTTCCCATTTTCTGTCAGTGAACCTGTGATATGCAGGATGCTTCAGAAAACTTACATTTCCTACACTTTAAACAGAGAAACAGCATTTTTATTTCGAGTTTCCCCTGGGTATTTTTCCAGTTGGAGGAGACTGGTTCCTCGTATTGGCTGCCCTGCGCCCATCTCCAGCATGTTTCAGATGGAGACTGATTGTAGCTGAGTTCTCCAGGTGGAGAAGGACAGGAAAGGACCTGATGCTTCAGGCTCTGTGGTGACTGAGTCTGCAAGGCTAAAAGAAAAGGGGAATCCTCCTCTTTTCTTGATTAAATCACAAGAAGTAATTGGGGGAGGAAATGGGACTGTTACTTCTGTATTGTCACTATGAAACTGAAGATGCAGTTTGAGGAACTACATGAGGAAATACAAATATAGTAACATAATAGAATTTTAAAAGCAGCATTTTTCTAATATTGACCCAAGTAATGCAGAAATTTACCCAACAAAGATGAGTGCACTGAAATGGACACACACCCTCCTCATCCACCCAACTCCCCAGCTATATGAATTTAATCAATTTCTCCTGCCAGGTGAAAGTTTCTGTGTAAGAATTTGAAATATGATGTTCTGTTTTTCAAGTCTGCCGCAGCATTCCTCATGGTCTTCCACAGTAATTGGTTTTTTTGCTGTAGGAAGGGAGATGTCCATGTTTGTTTGATAGGATCAATAGAACTGTTCTAGTGGGCTTCAGTTTCTGGTGTCAAAATATGCTGTGCTGAAGGCCAGGGCAGAACCATGCCTCTGCAGTATGAAATGCAGGTATTCCAGGCTGCTGTAGCAAGCATTTTTTCAGCACTTTTGATTAGAAACACTGTTGTGAAAAGAATATTTATTCAATGATATCTGCTACTTGCTTGCTACACCTAAATACTCTTTGTGAATATTTTTTAACGTTTGTCCTAGAACTTGACATGTAGGCTGCGGGAAATAGGATTGTGCTGTAAGGTTGCTTGAAAAGTCTCTAAATCACTATGATTTCTTTTACAGAAGGAAAAATCAGCAACAGCAGTCACAGAATTCAGTGGGTTAAATAGGTATATGTGTCTGGGCATGTGTCAGCCCATAACTCACCTCTGGTGCTGAGTGTTTGCAAACTGTTGGGAACTCAGAGGGGATATATAGTCTGCTCCCATTTGGCTGCTTAGCCAATGCCATTGAGCTTGGAAGTTCCTGATGAATCTGTGTTCGAAACATCCATTTTCAGAGTTTGGGTAGTAGCATTTCCAGTGTGTAAGGAGGGAAGTGCTTACCTCTGCTGCCCTGCCACAGCTGCAGTCTGAAGGCTGTACCTGTGTCACCTTGGAATGCACACAATTGTTAGGTTGAAATATTGTGGAAAAACTACACTCCAAGGAGCCTTCTTGATCTTCTCAGGGGTTTGTTAAGGCAGAGCATTTTGTTGTTGCTATTCCAGGTTAAATTTAAGACTATGCCCTCCTCCATCCCCCACTGTTCTGTTACCCACCTCCCCCATAGCTCCCTTCACTCTTTTTTTTCTCCCTTGTAGTTGTACTCAGAGAATTTAGCAGCACTGTGGGAAGAAAACCTTGAAGCTCAGAGCCTGTTCTGTAGTCAAGAGAGAGCTGTGGCTGCCCATGAACACATCTGTGCTTGAGGGACCCCTTCTGCTCCTCAACAGGCAGGACACACAGCAGGAGTGGAGAAAATGGAAGGGCAAATGCTTGGGGAAGCAGATTGTGGTGAAAAAAGTAGTTAAGGGGTTGAGACTGAAAAGACACGGAGGATTGTCATTTCTTCATAGGTTCAGTGTGGACAGATCTTACATTAAAAAAATACCTCTTCAGGTTCTGTTGGGCAAGAGGTTTGATTTAAAGCAAAAATTATTGGTGGTTTTTTTTTTGTTTAATTAAGCTGCACATTCTAATAAACTAAAACCCAGTAAAAATTTAACACTGTAAAAGTTTAGTAGCTCCATTTATATTTTATATAAATACCGAATCTAAAGTTAGAAACTTACATTCACAGGCTCAGAAAGCCTTTCAAAAGACTTTTATGGTAATTTTTTTAATGGTACTTGATAGCTTGACCAGTGTGAGGTTAATAAGCCTTTTTTTTTTTTTTTTGTTTGTGTGATTACACAGCATTCAAATACAGCACATTAGTGATTGTGGCCTTATGCATTATGGATGAAGGCCCTTGCTGTTAATACAGATCTTACCTCTGAGCCAGTCAAAGCCTTTATTTAGCCATACAAAAGAGGAAAATGAGGAAGGTGGGTTGTGTGTCACACAGACACATTGAACTTCATTACTACCCAAGTATGCATTTGCAATCCAAGGCAGAGCTCTAAAACTGATCCTGGGGGTGCTGCTTGGGTTGAGGATGGGGTTTTCTGGGCCCACACCTGGGGCTTTGCAGGGATCAGACCTGGGACTTGCAGGGGTCACACCCAGGGTCACAGGATGTCAGAGCTCTGGCAGTGCTGTGCTCAGGTTGCTTCATTTCCCCACTGGCACTGTACATTCAGGGTTGCACGATGTGCTCCTCAGCCCATGTGTGCTTTAGCTGTTTTTTCCAGATTGTTTTTCAGGTTTTTTCTAGATTGCTTCTTCACCTTTTTCCCCCCACCTCAGTTGTTTTCAAGAATTCCTGCCTCTTTTGGGTTGTTCTTCTGTACAGTATTCCTGTTCTAGCTTCCATTTTTTTCAGAGAGGGAGCAACTAGAAGAGCTGGGGGCTGGGATGTTAAACCTGGACAAAAGGAGGCTCAGAGGGATCTTCTCTCTCTCTCCAGCCTCCTAAAAGGAGGTTGTAACCAGGTGGCAGTCAGTCTCTTCTCTCAGGTATCAAGCAACGGGACAAGAGGCAATTGCCTGAAGTTGTGCCAGGGGAGCTGTAGATGGGATATGAGGAAAAATGTGTGGATGTGGCATTTGGGGTCAGGTTTTAGTGGTGCTGGGTTAACAATTGGATTCAATGATCTTAGAAACCTTTTCCAACCTTAATGATTCTATGAATCTGTGAAGTCCACGTTCATCAGCAGACTTTCAGAAGCCTGAGTGTTCTGCTCTGTGCTAGGCAGCCTTGTTACTGGCCTGGTAGGAGCAGAAAGGGGTGGGGGGAAAGGTGGAAGTGGATAAATAACTTTTTGTGCTCTCTGACATGCGTGTTTGCTTTTCTTTACCCATCAGCATAAGGTTACTTACAGTGGGATTGCTGTTTTTCATTTCTGCTGTGTGGCTGCATTTCTGTTTGACTGTTTTAAATGGTATGTTTGCACGGGGCTGAAAGAACCTTCTGTATTATAAAAGATGAAAACTTCAGCTCTCTGTTAAGTCAGAAAACTGAGACTAACATGGCTGCTTGTGCTGCTGCTTCTCAGGCTGTTTGGAGCTACAAGGGAAAACAGCAATGGAAACCAGTTTTATTGCCTATCTTTCTGATTTTAGGTAAATGTTGTTGATTCTTTTTTCATGGATAAATGTGTTTCTTCTTGGTAAACAGTATTGCTACCTTTTGTATCTCAAGCTGAAAGTAGGACTACAGGAGGGAGAGAAATTGATAATGAAGAGATTCAGTGTTTAATTTGGTGTTCTTTCTACGTGAGTTGCACTTTGTTGTGTTGTTTGCTTTTCTGCTGTACTGAATTCTGTCAAATTCATATCAGTTTTGTAGCCCTAATGTGTATCTGGCTCCCTGCTTGGGCTTCTGAGCACAATAGCTGATTTGGTAAACTTGACATTTTTCCAGAGGGGATTAGTTGCTATGCAGGAGTTATGATCCTTCCATTGAAAGCACTTGGGAGTGATTGTCTGTCTTGCTTGGAAACGACTTGTCTCATATTTGGGGGGTTTCTGTATTTTGTGGCATTTGGGAACTTGGTGCAGGGGAGTATGGAAGTCAGACAATTAACTTTTTGCTCTTTAATTAGGTCCTAATTAATGTACACTGGAAATAAAACCATTTGAGCCACTGGGTTTGCTCTTAAACACATTTTTTAGTCAAGCTGTTGGCTTCATTTTAGAATATGGTCTTCATGTTCTGTGGTGTGATTTAAAATGAAGGTCCCTGGAGGTTTTTTGTTTAATTAAACTTAGTATCAGAATTTGGATTTTATTTCTTTTGAATTGTGAATTTGAGTTTGGAGCTGCAAGAATTCTTGAATGAGTGATTCTGCAGCAGTATTTAGGTGTAATACTGTGTGACTTGTGCCTCTCTGTCTCACAAGGCAGCAGTTGCTGTTTGATTGTTCTCTCAGGTGTTGCTTTGGTCTGATACCAGCCACGTATTTAGTTTTGCTTCACGTTTCAAACAATTTTAGTCTGATGGGACCCTGGGAAGAGGTGTATTGAACTCTTTTATTGTTTCTGTAACTTACTATGTTTTTTCCTCACTATAACTTTTTCAAAATTATTATTTCCAAGTAGTTTTTATGTAGGTTCTTTTGTTATAAAAATAAGTTTATGAATATTGGGAAATAAAATGTGTTCTTTCCCTTACCGTTGTCAAGCTACCTCTGTAATAAGATGTCCATATTCTTTATAGTTTCAGTGTTGGCAAAGCTTCCAGTTAGATGATGAAATATGTTTCAGATCTGTTTTATTAACTGCTCTGGCTGTGGTAAATGCACATCAGAATCATCTGTTCCATTTCTGGTTTACATTGTATTCCTGTTGTAGTGAAACATGAGCTTTGAATGGCACAGCAGTGGAAAAATCCTCCTCAAAACCACTCTTAATGATAGATTTCAGTATGACTATGTGCACACTGGCAGCCTTCTGTTTTAGGCAAGTGCATGTTACTGTGAACTAAAAGAGAAATTCACATAAAATAGTGCTAAGCTGTAAAAACCAGCGAAAACTGTGTTAGCAGTATTCTGACCTTGTAATGATTTACAGCTGGAAGAGCAGAACTGAGTATAGGAAAAAAAAGGACAATTTTCAGCTTCGTGTGACTTTTAAAATTTATTTTTATTTATTTTTTCCCTTTCCTCTCTGAGTTGTATGAGTTCAGTACTGGTTGTAGTTTTGCCCATTACAAACAGACCAGAAATCCATGTGGGAGACAGAGGTGGGATTGACACTGCAGAGGACTTTCAGTAGGGAAGTACTTGGATATAGAGAGACAGTCAGCTCTTCTTCAAGAGCTTTAGAGAACTGCTCTGTGTGGTACAGGGAGTACAAAAATGAAGGACCAAAGTGAGCCTCCTGTGCAGAGAGAGCTGGAGAGGATGAGGTGTGCAAAGCAGGACAGGAGAGCTAGGAGATGGGGTAGACAGCAAAGGAGCATGAAGGCCAAGTACTTGAAATGAGAAGGGAGGGAGAGAAGAGAGAGCATCATAAATACATGAGGCACTAACGATGTTCAGGGAGTGGTAGGAGATAAGGAAATAGTTGAGAAACAACTAAGAGCATGGGAAATATCTCTGTTGTTTCAGCAGCCAAAAATACAAAGAGAGGACGTGTTACTTGGGATCCTCATCCCAGAGTTCTGAAACTGCAGGAATGTTCCAGCTTCTGAGGAGCTTTAAACAAAATTTAGGACCAGAGTTAACTTGGAGTTTGCTATTGGGGTATGGTTTCCCATCTGCTGAAACACTCCTGTGTTTAAGCTGACTTGAGCTACATGATCTTTTGAGTACTTCAGCCAGCTCTGTGTCTGTGACATTAAGGGAGCAGTAGCAGTATTGTTTGTGGATTGCTCTAGAGAGAATTGTTGCAGAAAGCTGAGAGTTGTTGCTGTAACCTTTTCTGGCTTGGAAACTTGGCCAAAAGAAGGTACCTGTAATTTGCCATTTGCACTGTGGGCGGCTGTGCTGTTTACTTGCAGAGTCCAGTCACTGTTGTATGACATTTTTGGGTTTGAGATTTATACCCCAAGTACAAATGTACTGCAAAACCCAGATTTCCCAACCTCTGATGGATCATGTCAAGGCTCTATGTTGTTACTGTCAGTTTCTTGGGCAGGGGTTTGCAATGTCTCACAACAATGTGACTCTAAGCAAGGAGATAAAAAGTGAATCTGGTAGGTAATGGCTGAGACAGCAGCTGAGCTTCACAATTACAATATCCAAAGCCAAAATTAGAGTTTAATATTCTCACCAAACACAGCTGAAAGCAAAATCTGAAACAGCTTAATGAAAAATTTCAAGTCACTGCACTTGGCAGGTATTGGCCTTGTCAACAGCACTAGCAAGGCTATGGAAAAGGCTTGGGTTCTGGTTTTGGCAGACAAAGAGTAACCACATAAAAATATTGCAAGTGTAATGTATTGTAAGACTGAAGAATCTGTGTTTATTACTGGCTATGTGTTCTTAAAAGCTATGTGTGTTTCGCTTTGGTTTGCTGTCTTTGTTGGTTTTCCTGGTCTGTACAACTCTCTATTGTGGAACAAATTCACCTCAAATTGGAACTGGGAGTCAAGATGGAACTGAGGATCTGATACAGAAGAATTAGTGAAGTTTTGCTTTGAAATTTGTTCTCTCATCTTTTCTTCCTTTCTTCCTTTTTTTTCTTTCTCTCAAAATAGAAGACCAATGGGGTAAAAATATGAACACTTTTCCTCCTCTTTTTCATCTCTAAAGTTTCTGATTAAAATTCCAGAAAATAGACTAGAGGCATTTGTTAATACAAGTGTAGTCTGGTAATACTCATAAATTAATGGATTCTCTCACATCAAGGCAGGGTCATTACAACTCTGGCCCTACATTTAGATATGCTTCAACTTTCATCTAATGTCAGAAGATTTACTGATGGTATTTCTGTTGGTTTCTCCTTTGTGAGTGTTTATTGCATTTCTTTATGTTTCACATTTTTTGGGTAGTCTCAGTTTCATTCCAAGAAATATATTTTCTGTGCTTTTTTTTTTTTTTTTTAAGATAAGCTAGACTGTTTAAGATGGACAAGGTGGCAATGTAAGGGCAGGGATTAGTGAGGAAAATGATGAATGATCCAGTCCTTCAATCTTGACTACTTTGTTTTCCCAGTGGTTTGTACTCCCCTCCTTACAGCTGTGTCTTTTGCTGATGTCTGTCGCAGTCGGTATGTGCTGGTCAACACAGACACTGCACTCGAGGTGCTTCATTAAAATCATCAGAAGGTTTCAAGCATCAGCACCTTGTTATTCAAAAGTCTCCCATACCTTTTCTCTGTATCTTTCTAGGAGCAGCTCCACACAGCTCTGGCTCTCTTTCTTCTCCAGTTCTGGCTCGTGCCTTCCTGTCCCTAACAGGGCCACCTAACTCTGTCTGTCCTACATACAGCAGCTTACCTTTTCTGTCCTTCACACAACCTCCTGTCCTTAGGTCTTCTCAGCACAGTGAGCAGACTCCAACTGAACTCTTCCCACCTCACTCACGCTTTATCATGCCCATGGCTGTGAAGGCAAGGCTGTTTCCACTCTAGGACAATTAACACAGCTGTAACATATCAGGGGGGAGACTGCCTTCAGCAGCATCTCCTTTTGTCTCCCTACAGATGTCCTTCAATGTCAGTTTTTAAGTTAAAATGGTGAGAGACAGCCAGGTGTTTTTCATGTGATTCATGCTGAGACTGATGGGAGAAGCAGCTTCAAGAGGAGTGTGAAACCCTGAGCTCCTCTACATCTAGGTCTGTTTCTGAAGTCTTAGCCGAGCACTGACTTAGCCAGAGAGCTCTTCTGGGCTATGTAAGTCAGGGCAAGAAAATCACAATGAGGTTGTTGCATACTCTTGAGAGACAACCTTTCATGAAACCAGTCTAAATAATGATAAAAAGTCATAATCCTATATGTCCCTAAAGTCTCCTGAAGGTATATGATGTATGTTTTGTATCTTTCAGTGCATTTAATCCCAGTAAACCCTGTCAGGGAAGATGGGTTGAATCCTAAGAGCCGGAAGAGAATAATGCCTGATTTGCTGACGGAGCCTCCTGCCATAGACCCGGTGTATGAAGCTCATGTTTACTGCAATATTCCCGGCATTGCTGAGCGCAGCATGGAAGGTAGGTCTGGGGAGGGCACACCTCAGGCTGGTTGCTTGTTTGTGCTGTTACTGGAAATGATAACTGTGCATTGTCAGTTCGTTGCTGCTTAGAGAACATGGGGCAAATGCCAGCTGGTCACTGAATTACATTAAGATGTTCAAAACATGCTGCTGCTCTTTCCTTCCCTTTGTATCTTCTTCGTTGTCTTGATTCTTGGGAATTGTTCTGGATCCAGCCAATAGTCAGCTATAGGTCTAAAGCTGAAAGGGTTGGGAGAGGTATAGATGTTTAATACTTGAACTGTAATTTTTGTTACATGTCAGCTGCATTCCAAACAGTTGACTTGGAATTCTGGAAGAAGAGCCCCCCAGAAGTAATTAATTTTGGAATTCCAAGCTATTTGACATGGTCAGCTAGAAGGCATATTTGCATTCTTTACTCCACACCAGCTGCAGCAAGTTTGAATGAAGTCCTTCATTAGCATATCCAAATAATGGTCATCAAATAAATCACAAATTAGTGTATCAAAAAGATCCAGATTGGACATGCTGCAAAATCCATCATTATGATGGGGACCAGAAGAGAGGCATTATAAAGGTGGAATAACCTTATTGTGTGGACGGAGTTCAGTGCTTGAGTAATGATTTGTGTGGTTGGTGGACTTCAGGTGTAGTGTGGAGAGTGCTAAGAACCTCATCTTGTATAACTTGTCTTGCAATCTGAAGTGAAATCTTTCCTGGGTTGGTAAGTTGCAATTTCCTACGGATGTTTTCTTTCACTGCAGTACCAAAGCTATCAAGCTAATGATACCTGCTTTTTTTTAATTAAAGAAAGTGAATGCAGATAACATTTTTCCTCTCTCTCCTTTTTTGTTTCGTTTTGTTTTCCCTTTCTTCCCTTTAGGTCATGCCCCTCATTATTTTAAGCTGGTGTCAGTTCAAGTGCTGATTCGACACGGTGATAGGTATCCCCTGTATGCCATTCCCAAGACAAAGAGACCTGACATTGACTGTATGTTGGTGCCTAGCAGGTAAAATTCTTGGAGTTTGTCTTTACTAAGCTCTTTTTTTAGCTTGGGAATCATTTTTTGCCTCTTCAGGAAACAATTTGTGCAGCCTGAAGCGCATTGTGACTTCTGACCATTGTGTATTGCCACGGTTTTAAAAAACCAACCCCTGGATCAGTGGTGCACAGTATTTTCTTTGAAACAAGAACTATTACATGTTACCAGTTCAGTCCAGAGTAAGTTCTTCATACTTCTGTAAAAAGCAAAAGCTATTTAGTTGGATATTTAGGTTGCCATTCCTCTTAGATAAGTTTCTACATTTTGAAAATGTAAGTGCATTGTTTGAGATGATCTCTTCAGCTCAGCATGCTTCCCTTCATCTGAATGCAAAAAGCTCTCAGGCAGTTCAGCACTACCATAAGAAAATTGATATTTGTATTTTATATTATTTTTTTCTTTTACTCTTCAGAAATACAGGCTATCAGAGTTTTCCCTTAATGATTTGTGTCAAAATACAGGAAAAAAACAGGAGCTGTACATTTAACTATTAAAATACAAGTTAACAGAAAGTGCTAGTGTTTGCATCGTGACAACTAGCCCTTTCCTGTAGCTGCCTCTCTCTGTTTAGATCTGTCACAAGTTAGTCATTTGTGTCTACCTGCCACTAAAACATCATTTTCCTTTCTGTTTCAGTATAGTGCTTTTGTCTAACATCATGTCTTTGTAGGTTGCTGAAAACTGTTTTCACACCTGAATCACTTTGGGCTGCAGATATGATCCGAATTGCTTCTTTGTGGTAGAACCTTCCTTTTTTTGTTTAGATTCTAGTCACTGATACAGATGAATTATAGTGCACAGCAGTAGAAAAAAACAATGATGATGTAATTTCCCAACCTTTGCCATGGCTTGTTTGATTACATGTAAGTACTTTTAAGTGGGATGATGATAATGATTTTTCAACAGAGCACTTACCAGTAAACCTACTGAATACTTAAAATTAAAAAGAAAAATACCAAGATATGTTAGCAAAACCTCTGGGCAAACCAATCCCTTTATGCTGCTGTCCCCTCAGCAGTGTCAGGTGTGGAGATTTCAGTGGCTGAGAGCTGTGTGTTGTGTTCCTGCATACGTTACTCAGGAAAAGAGGCACAGTAGGTACACAAAGCAGTGTAGATGGACCATAAATATTTTTTTCCAGAATGGCATGTAGTCTCCTCTGTCTTTAATTCCACACCAGAAAAGCAAGAACATTATTTCTTTATTCACAAATAGCTTTACTTTGTTGTGCTGGAAGTGTTAATGCCACACTGAAAGTACATTTCACCTTAGTGCCTGGGAGGATCATGGACCAGATCTTCATGGAGAGAACTTTTTAGGCAAGTGCGAGACAAAGAGATGATCCAGGACAGCCAACACAGCTTTATGCTGGGCAAATATGCCTGACCACTCTGGTGGCCTTCTATGATGGGGTGACTGGGACAGTGGTCAAGGGAAGGCTGACCAGTGCCATCTACCTGGAGTTCTGTAAGGCTTTCAGTGTGGTCCCTCATGGCATCCTGAACTCCAAACTTGGAGACATGTGCATTGGAAGGGTGGACTGTTCAGTGGATGAGGAACTGGCTGAATGGATGCAGAGGTGATCAGTAGCTCTGTGTCCATGGAGGTCAGTGATGATTGGTGTCCCTCAAGGCTCTGGCTCCAGTGCTCCCCAATACCTTCATTGCTAACATGGAATTGAGTGCACTCTCAGCAAGGTTGCAGTGACAAGAAATTTGTGTCCAGCTTGAGAAGTGGGTCCGTGAGAAACTCAAGAGGGTCAAGAAGTTCAAGAGGTTCACCTGGCTCAGGACAATCCCAGACATGGGTACAGACTGGGAGGAAGCACTGAGAATAGCCCTGCAGGTAACTTGGGGGTTCTGGTGGATGAAAAACCAGGCATGAGGCAGAGGTGTGTACTGGCAGCCCAAGAGGCCAGACATCGGCTGCTGCTTCAGCTTCCACCAAAAAGCCCCTTTTGCCAAGAGGTGTCATCCAGGGGTCTGGTCCAACATGCTTCAGGAGAAGTTGGATTTTTTTGAGACGTACCTAACCCCAGAAACACTCTGTGCCCAGTGCAAACTGAGTGGCCTCCTGAAAGGAGATGTGCATTCCTGAGTCTGCAGAGAGGAGAGCAAACTTACATTATCTCTGCCATAGAGTGGAGTGGGAGATATTTTAATAAAAAATTATTTTTTCTAAGAAGATGGAAAATTAATTGTTTGCTAATAGCTATGATAACATTTTTAGTGACCTGCCTATAAGGGGTGAGATTATTTTCAGCATGAAATACTAAGTAGAGAAATATGATCCAGATTTCTGTTAGAGTTCCTAAGGACTCTGAGCTTCTGATCTTTTTTAATATCTGGCATGCTAGAACATTAGTGAGAAAGCTTTATTGAAAAGATGTTAACTGCAAGTGACAGTGTTAGATGAGTAGCTGTGTTTCTCAATATTAGTGTGCCACATGAGATCTCAGTTTTGGATTTGTCAGAAAAGCTTTTATAGCTGCTTCCACTTCAGTTTCAGGCAAGGAGTACAACATGAAGGCCCTGGTGTCAGAAAAACTATCCATAAAAGGCAAGGAAATAGTGTGGCTTTGAGACAGAATGACCAAGTGGAGCAGTTGGGAGGGTACAGTCAGCCTCTGAAGAGGCCAGAGGGTGATACCCATGGCTCTCACTGATTTGTGAAGCATTAGAGCATCACTATGTAAATGACACATCCCTCACCAGTCACAGCCACTGAAAGACCTTGTCTCCTCGAGAACAAAATTTATGTAAAAGAGCATCTCCTCTCCTAATTTAGGGCAGCAGAAGGATTAAAGGAGTTGGCTCTGCACCATTCTGTCCAGATGTGTTAAAGCTGACCTTACTGAATAAAGCTAGAATTAAGCCATTGTTTTGAATGGAGCATTCATTACTTCAGCATCAGGAAGTTATTTGCTGTGTTTGGCTGTCAGGCTTATATTCCTTTGTGATGTAAATTTGGTGCTTTATTGTAAATGTATTTATATGGGGAGTGTGACAGGGTCTGTAATCACTGCCTTTCAACTGAGGGTTTCTTGCTGCTGTACAGTTCAGTTGAGGTGTCTGATGGAAAGTCTGGCTTGTTTAAGCTTTCTAACATCAGATAAGCAAGCTGCTCATGTGCAGGCTGCTCTTTATTTGACTTGGCATTCAGCTGATGGAATTCATTAATTAAGCAGATTATGCCACAGCCCCATGGACTTCTAATGGATATGCAAAATAGCCTTGAGGTCACACTTGGGTTTTGTGAATTATGGATTGTGACATATAAGTGTGGAATGAATATAAGCAAATGGATTAAATGCTTTGGAGATTTCTTCCTTCTAAAACTTCAATTAATATTATTGTTATCATTTTTACTGTTCTGGATGCAAATTTCCAAAGGGAACCAAATAATGCATACTTTTTTCCTCAAGAAAGTTACTTGAATGATATTATGAAAATCTGTTCATTGTTGTGTTTGCTTGTAGGGGAAATAAATTAATCCCACACATTTTTTTTCCTTATGTAGCTCACATTTATAGTGTCAAAAGTAAAAAAAAAATAATTATGCAGTGTTTCTTAACTGAGTTTGTATGTGAGCAAGAAGAAATGCTTTTTGGAAGATGCTAAAATGATTTCAGAAGACTGCTATAATTTGATAGTAAGCTGGGTTAATTAGCTTCTACTTGAAGACATTTTGAAAGGTGTTGATGTTAATCATAAGAAGCTTAGTAACAAATACTGGAATTTTAGGTTCAATATGCACATGTTTTGAAACTGCCACAAAAATGAGCTGGGAGGTGAGACAAGTATCATACTGTGAGCTAAAGAGGGTGTGGATTTGACTTGGAGTGAGTTCAAAGTAGGATCCAGACCAGAACCAGGTGAAGAAAGGTCTCCTGAGGCCTCTGCTGACTTTAGAGAGTCAGATAGTGGTGAAGCAGACGGAATTACAGAGCCACGGAGTGGTTTGGGGCCTCACAGATCCTCTCATTCCAAGCCTCTGCCAGGGGAGCACTGTGGAGTTTGTTACAAAAATGTACAAGCTACCAGACCTTTATGAATAAATAATCCCCAACAGTACTATTACTGCCTTAGGATCTCTTTTGTGGACTACGCTGATCTGTTGTTGGGTTTAGTGGCTCTTTCCATTCATTTGTTTTCCAAAAAGCACACAGAGTAGTCCTTTGATCTCACACTTTTTATGCCTACTTGAACTTCACAGAAAACACATGTTATTTTTGTTTGAAGTTGTAAAATGTTTTTTTTGCATTTTAAATTAAGGGAAAGGGACTCACTCTTGGTATAGTTTGCAGGCAGAATCTTGTTGTATGATTACAGAAAAGTCATGTTTGTGTGTCTGAAGCCTGATGGGGTCCTGTTTACTCACTGAGTGATGCACTGAGGGCTCTGCAGCTCCTTGTGAGAAGCCTGATCCTCTCAGCTTTTGCCACGCATTTTTTCTATCAACTCCTCAAGGAAAAAAGAAGTTTTATTGAAGGACGCCAGCTCTGTTCCTGGCAGAAACACATAATATATTTCAAATAGTTGTGCAATATTTCTTTCCATGTACACTGGTTACAGTGTAGCAATAAAAGGTGATATTAAAACATTTTAAGACCTTTGCAAATAAGACATTTAAATGTTGATTGAGGATTTAAATGTTGTCCATTTTAATGCTAGTGCATTAAATGAAAACCAGAGTATTAAATCTGGGATCTATTATGCCAGTGTTTAGGTTGTAAATAACAAAAAGATCAGCTGAATTAAATTATTTGAGGGAAAAGAAGCATCCTCTGTTTTGTTACAGATAAAATTTATTCTACTGCACACAAAATCATTAAAAGGCAAATTAACAGATTTTAAATAAGGAAACCAAATGTTAAAATTGGGAAGTGTGGCTATTTGTTATTGGGTTTAAATGAGAAGCTATTCCATTTTCTGACAAAATATTTTTATACTCCCACCTTTTGCAAATGTTGTAGCTTGCCATTGTAAGGCCAGGAAAATTACAGAAGGATATCTGTTTAGTTCATTTTTATTTTCTGATTACTCTTGTGGAAATAAAATTTTAAGGTTAATTCAGTCTTTTCAACTGTACAACTGAGCAATTTCCTTTGCTTCCTGCTCCATCAGCCCCAGCATCCTCAGCCGTGTTGCCTGGATACTCCATCTCCTGCAGCATCTGTAAATTGGCCAATTCAACAGGAGGATTCATATTCTAAATAAAAGCCAAGTCTTGGGGAGGGAGGGGGAATGCTTTGTCAGCTGGGAGCCTGAGTGCTGCTGCAAATCTTGCTGCTGAGAAAAATAGGTGTTTGTTTGCCCAGTTGTACAGGGGTATCTATTTAAGAAGAAGTAAGCTTTGAATTTCTATTCAGAAAAATGTCCAATAGTCATATTTCATAAAGCCCTTCTGCAGGCTTATCTTGTGCTCACTTCAAATACAGTGTAATCCAAAGTTAAGTAACTTGCATCTCCATGTCTAATATTATTAATATACTGTATTAATACACTGGAATATAAAATCATCAGTTATCTTGAAGGTTCATTTATTTTGCCTGCCACTTTTCAGAAAAATCCTTTTGCAAAATACAGATAAATACCTTTCTTTCTTCTTTCTTTTCTTTCTTCCCACAAGTGATTGCTGGCAGTTTTATCAGCACAGATTTGATTCCATTAGAATTCTTTCAGTCTTTTGTAAGCAAAGCAGCAAAAAAGCAGAATGGAAAATGCAGTTCTTTTATTTTTCTTTCACATGTATTTGCAGAACTTGTTAATTAAGTGAACAGAGTTTAAGGAAAATTTTGATTGTCAGTTTATTCATGTGTAGAGTTTTATAAAGTTCAAAATTTAGAAAATTGGTGGTTCAGCCTGCTACCTCTGTAATAAGCTTAAAAACCAAATGGCTTAAGAAGCTAATGGGTGTAATTTAATTTTATCAACTTAATTATTCCATTTTTAGATGTCACTGCTGGGCTGTGAAAATAGTACAATGTGCAAAATGTTCTGTTGGAAATTTTCATCTGGAGCTGGAGTAAGCTTCTAATGTATGATTGTACAACAGGAAGCCTCCACTGCTTGAGAAACATAAACCAGGCTTTGTTCCTTTCTCTGCTTTGCAAATATTAATCTTCAGTTGCCCTGTTAAAGTTACAATATACAGAAGAAGCTGTGGATTTAGAATATCACAAATTGGCTAGTTTTCCTTTAATTTGAAGTTAAAATTAAAAACCCTAGTCTGATTTTTAATCTCATTATGCTTTTTGTCTCATTTTTAATTTACTTCTTACTGGCAGTTGTGACACAATTGTAATATTTTCCTGCCAGGATTTTTTTTTCCTGAAAAAAAGAGAAAAACTGGAAAATTCAAGTTTTATAAAATTATGTGAGCTGCCTTTCTATTGACAGACACTGATTCTTATGAGCCCTCCTGTATATGCAGGCTGTGAGCAGAGCTCTGCAGGAGGTCCTCTCATGTATGGGAGTTTCTCAGTTGGCTTGACTAAGTAAGCGTGGATGTGTTTGTCCCAGTAAACTTCGATTCCAGACTCTCATTCCTGCTTTAGTGGTGTTATTGCTCCCTCTGGTGAGGCAGCATCCTGCAGCTCATGTTTCTTTTTAAGACCTGAGGTTTTTATACCCAAAGTCGTTTATCATTCTAACAAATGTAAGTATGAGCAGTAAATGCAAATCCCAGTGTTCTGTAAGAAATCCCTGACAAAATTTATTTTATATATATTTTTAAGCAACATGAAAATATATTGACTGTATTGAAGCTGAGCATCCTATTAAGCAAGAGCCATCTGGAGCAGAGTTGGGCTGCCAAGTAGTTTCTGATTTAGTTCTGCACAAAATTAGAGAGGTGACTGTGTAACCTTTGGTAACTGCTGACATTTAACAAAGAAGTCCCCACTCGTGTAATGTATTTCTGCATTACACAAGTAATGTGTAGGAATGTGTTGGAACCCTGGTCACTGAGAATTTTAGACTTTCTGTACTGACAGGCCCTGACCCCCTGCATTTGAAAACACTGCATTTGACCTGAGGCCGTGGAGAAGGCTTCCAAAATGGAATGATAGAACTGGGATTATGGGTTTGAATAGTTTGAATAGAAGTATGTAATATCACATGGTGGAAAACTTAAGAGTTCAAGGTTTTAGAATATAGGAATATATATATAAAGCAAGATGGAGGTTTTAGGGCAGAGGCTAAGTCATTCTTTTTCACCTTCTTCATGGGTCTGGGTGGTATTTTGTAATTGGATAGAAAAGTCCACATTGCGGGCCTTGAGTGGTTGGTTGTTGGGTTAAAAGTAAAAATAATTTAGGTGTCATTTCTTAATTGGACAGTTTATCCTTAAAAGGCCATGTAGAGAGAGAGAGAGATACGGCTCCATTTTCAGTTTGTTAGCTAGAAGTGCTGTAGAACTCACAGTTTTTATTACAGTAGACTGTAATATAGATAAGAATTAATAAACATCTAAGTCCAAACAAGAAATACCATCTCGTGCATTTAATCCCAACCCTGGCAAAAAGAAGACAAAATGCAACAGGATCACAGATCTGTGATCACAGATTTATTTTTTAAAGGTTCAGATTATCTTTAGGTTACATTGTGGAGTTTTTTGTTCCTTTAGCTTTCTACACAGCAGTACTGCAGTGAGCTGAGTCCTTGGTGTATTTGAAATTTTCAGTGCAGTGTGGGAGATCTAAGCATTCTTTCACTGACTGGAACTCTGTTTCAGGAGTTAACTTGGATATTTTAGTGCATATCTTTTCAAGCTGCATTCATTACTTCCATGGTGGGGGTACCTCACTTGTGTATGTGTCCAGCAGTGTTGGCCTCTTTCTTCCTGGATAAAAGTGCAGTACCCCAAACAATGATTCCAGTTTTAAGGGGGCTGCTGGGTACTGCTTTCCCCTCCCACATAATTTGGTCTACACGTGCTATTTGATTTGAGGCTGAAGGAAGTAGAAATAAAAGCTGAGATTGTGGTCAGCATTGTACATTACAAAATCTGGGAATTCCTTCAAGATCATCTACTTGAAGTACTGCATTTGAACCCCTTTAGATTGTTACTGTCTATGGCTGTGCTAGAGGTAATCCTTGAAGAGGTACTTCTGAAACTGGAGAGAGGTTTGGAGGTTTTTTAAAGGATTTTTTAAATATATTTTCTTTTTCATTTTAATTCATAACAGTATTAGTGACTGAATTAAAAGCAACCCCCAAAAATTGTTCTAAATTACTTAGTGAAAGGTTATCATAATTTTAACATGACAAGACATCTGTTTCCCTATAGTTCTTTGGTAGAAGTAAGTAGTTAGATTTCTTTTCCATACTTGCAAAAGTCCTGAGTAAGAGCAGATGTTGTCTCAGTGGGAAATAACCTCACATCATGAAATTTCTGAGCTGACATACTTGGAATACCTGACTGTCTCAAGCTGCTTTCCCATGTGCTTTTGGAAGTTTTCACATTTTGATTTTCTGTCTCTCTAGGAAACCTTCTCATCCTCAGCTTGAAGCCTTCATTAAGCATATGTCCAAAGGGTCTGCAGCCCAAATGGATGGTACCCTGAGCAGCCTGCCTCACTTCCCCAGTCATTCCTTCTGTGAAATGGGAGAGCTTACACAGACAGGTGAGTTCCCCTAGCAGCTCTGTCTCGCCCTCTGCTCTGTTAAACACAGTCTGCTTGGAAAGGGATCTTCTGATTCTCTCTCTCTCTATTGACATAAATGCTTTTTTATGGAAGTTTATCATGTTGGTCATATCCTAGGTTATGCTGGGATATGGATAAAGTATTAGACTCTCAACTGTAAAAGTGGCAACGATTGTAGAAACCATGCTTTGTCCTATAGCTTGCCAATCCTGTCACACACTGGTCAATCCTGGCATCTAACTTCTATGTAGCAAGTTCAGAGCACCTTTCTTTCATGTTGCTTCACACCTCAGAATTCCTGTTACCCCTGTGACAAAGAGCAGTGGTCAATCTCTCCTCAGGAAGATCTTGTGCTCTGTCACTGACAGAGCTGTGATTCAGAGGGACTTTGTCCCCTACAAGAGATGCTGGTGCAGCAGACAGACCTGATGTTTGTGTTATGGAGATGCTTTATACATCTGGTGCCTGTCAAATCCTTGTGTGTGCTGGGATCCCTTTGGAAGGAATCCTTGGCCACTGTCAAGTCTTGCAAAGCGATACCTGGAGAAAGCAAGGCAGGACACCACTGAGATGGCACAGGACACACGGATTGTGTCACTGAGCCAGCATCTGGGGGCTCCTGTGGCTTGTAGCAAGGTATCTAGAGGTGTTCTAGTGCATAAAGGGTTCATACCTGTTGTTTTGCTGCTGTGCAAGAGATGTGGATTCTGGAGAAGAGATTTTGGCACATGAGAAGGATACACTTTCCAGCTGGATAAAGGCAGAGCTTTAGAATATATTATCAAGCAATTTAAATACTTCCTGTAGGAGGATGGAGAAGGAAGCAATTGCTACACCTCACGATTGTTTTGTGAGTTTACACACTAATTTACATTCTGTGTATTTGTGTCGTGACTGCTGGTGGTTTTATTGGCTGCCATAAATTTTCAGGGGCACAGCATTCTCTGCCTGCCTGAAAACCTGACTGAGGTGCAGTCTTCAAAAACACCTTACTTTTTATACTCACATTACGCCCATTCAGTCTGTGTCTTAGTCCAAAGAATTAATATTAAACCACCAAGGTTTTAAACAAATTTTAGGGAACCAACTTCTTTTCTGTATTTTAGAATTTATGTAGAATCTGAGAGATGCTGAAGAACAGCAAGTTTCTCATGTTTCAGACAGTTTTCATAGTAGTCATCATAAGCGAAGTCACCATAAGTTTTCTTAATAGTCATCATAAGTTCAGTTTTGTAAGTTTATAACCTTTTAACAAATTGTTCATTTATCAGTAAGGCTACTAGCTGGATTTTTTTTTTTTTTTTTTTTTTTGGCAAAACTGCAAAGATTCTAATCACGTGTTGTAATTTCTGTCAAAATTCAGGGGTTGTACAACATTTGCGAAACGGACAGCTGCTGCGAGAAATTTATATCAACAAACACAAACTGCTCCCTGGTGACTGGACAGCCAAGCAGCTCTACTTGGAGACCACAGGGAAAAGCCGAACTCTGCAGAGCGCACTGGCGCTGCTCTACACCTTCTTGCCAGATTTTGACTGGAAGAAAATTAACATGAGGCACCAGTGGAGCACCATTTTCTGCTCAGGAAGCTGCGACTGTCCCATGAGAAACCACTACCTGGAAGAGGAGCAGCGCAGGCAGTACAGCTTACGGGTGAAAAACAACGATTTGGAGAAAATATACGTGGATATGGCCAAGATTGTGGGCATTCCCACCAGGCAGCTGAGAGCTTCTAACCCGATAGATTCTCTCTTGTGCTATTTCTGTCATAATGTCTCATTTCCGTGTACCAAAGCTGGCTGCATTGGTATGGAACACTTCAAAGTAATCAAGAGACACCAGTTGGAGGATGAGAGAGAAAGGCAGGAAAAGAAACTTTACTTCTTGTATGCACTGTTGGCTACTCATCCTCTCCTCAACCAGACTGTCAATCGGCTGCAGCGTATTGCAGAAGGCAAGAAGGAAGAAGTGTTTGTTCTCTACTCTGCACATGATGTCACCTTGTCACCTGTTCTTAGTGCCTTGGGCATTACAGAGGCCAGATTTCCCAGATTTGCTGCCAGATTAGTTTTTGAGCTGTGGCAGGATGGGAAGAGGCCCAAAGAACACTTTATCCGCATCCTGTACAATGGTGCTGATGTCACATTCCAGACCTCGTTTTGCAAGGATCATTATAAACGTTCCAGCAAGCCAATGTGCCCACTAGAAAAATTTGTCAACTTTGTCAAGAGGGAGATGTTCTTAATTTTTAACAGTACAAGCTACTACGATGCATGTCATAGGAAAGCACTGTAGAGAAAGGAGGAGGAAAGGAGGCAGTGTTAACTTATGTCAGTAATCTGTTTTCTGGCAGAGGCACAGTTCAGTTTTCTTACTTCTTCTATTTTTCTGTGTAAGTACAGAAGGATAATGCTTGAAACATTCTTCAAATAGTTTTATTTTCATTCAGGCTGCAGATGGCCTTCAGTAGAAGAACGAATGCCAAGGGTTATGTGTATGTGTAGGCTCACAAATGCTGTTAACTGTTGTGATAAACCATGTGGGTGAGTGTAACCTGGCCCTTGCTTGATAGAGTAAGAGAGCACAGACTTTGTGTTTCTCTGTTCCAGAGCAATACTTGGATAGCATAAGTTTAAAGCCAAAACTACTTTTTTTTTCCACCACCATCTCTCAGTCATTTTAAGCAGTTCATGTCAGGGTCATGGTGAATTCCAGGTGTCTGCATTAAGGCATTTGTAAGGAATTTTTGAATTTCTTTACTCAGAGGAAGCCTTCTAATATTATGGGGCAGGTCCTTAAAGCAAAGTGCGTGTATGTGTGTGTGAATACTTCCCTGAGCATGTACAAATGAGCGTGTGCCTTTTGCACCTCACAGACCTAGAAAACCCTTGGCTCTTGTTGCCAGTGCCAGAGAGGGGTGTACTGGAACAGGGACACAAAACTCTACTCTTTGATCGCACTTTCAGCACTTTGAATAGTTCAAACACAGTCTAGGAACATGTAAAGGCCTTGTGATGTTAAAATAGATAGCAAACACTAACAGTACCACTAAACCCGAGTGGGAAATTAGGGCTAGAAATCAGTTTTATGGTGAAGTGTTGGGCTCTTTCCCATTGTGAACATGTTCAAGCTGTTGTGCTGTGGAACAAATCAGTATTTTAGGGATTTGCTATGGTGACTGCTTGAGACAGCTTGACTAAATACTGAGAAAACTTTGTAGTTGAGTTAGTATTTTTATGGGCTAGGAAGCTCTTATTTTGTATGACCAGACTTGTACATATTGTACTGTGTATATTTATAACACAGTAGATCTTTCTTACTTGTTTAGTTTGTAAAGATTTGTGGAGGTCACTTTTTAGACTTTTTTTCCCTTGATCAGGATGTTTAGACTTAAGAATAAACTGTCTGTTATGGGTAATTTGAACAATGAGTAGATATGAAAACTTCCGACTGCTTTCATCTCTGTAGGAGTAGTAAATCGAGAACCAATTTTTAATAGAATTCCTAGGAATTTTATAATGCTGGAGGTTTTTTAACCTCTAGAAATAAATTAGTTTGTGAGTTGTGATTCAATGGTGCTAGTTTGTCAAAGAAAACATAACTCAGCATAAGTTCTCTGACTCTTGGCATTCCACCCTTTTTGTTTTCAATGCTGCATTTGAACACTTTAAATAAAATTCTGGGGTCTCTTTGTGTATTTGTGTGTTATGTTTGTTGTGACTTCCTTAGCTGTTTGCAGGAACAAGGTGGATATTGTTATCCACAAGGTGGATATTGTTCAGCTGCTTGTTGCATTTCTAACTTCTGCAGTTAATCTGTCCTGGACCCCAGTCTGGGCAGGAGCAAGTAAGCATTTCAGGACTACTGAACTAGAAATCCTGATAGAATATTTGGGGCTTTTGTACCATACTGGAGTGGTAACCTCTGTCTAAGAGACTGGATCTGTTTGTCATCATCCCTGCTTGTGTGCTGGAGGGCAAACAGGAAGAGAGAATCTGAAAGGTGAGCTGACTGGAGATATTAGGTGAAGGGGGCCTTTTGCCCAATATAAGTAGCAAAGGTAGAGACCCCATAACTTTTCCTGTATGTTGAGGTGGAACCTCCTGTGTTTGTGCCCTAAATGCCTCTTCTGTCACTGGGCAACACTCAGTGTCTTTCTTACAAGATCTCTCTTATAACTCCCTTCAGGTATTTTATACACATTGATGAGATTTCCTTGAGCCTTCTCTTCTCTGGGCTAAGCAGACCCAGCTCTACCCTCATGTCAGGTGCTGCAGACCCTTGTTCATCTTGGCTGTCAGTGGGGACTCTCCAGTAGCTCCATCTCTGTGATGTAGTCCTGGTGTGATAAAGAGCACTGATAGCTGTTTCAGCCAGAATGGCCTCTGCTGTGGTCAGGGCAGTGACAAGAAACCTGGATTGGGGAATTTAAGGAAATCTGGAACGAAATTTCAGTTACAGCTTCAGTTGTCAGTACTTGCTCACCTCTATGTTTGAGGGTCACTGGGTGGACAGAACCAAATCTTTAATGTAAGAATAATTTTTTAACAAGGGAAAAAGCTAATTATTCTTCTGTGTATGCACAGTTCATTACGAAACATTAATCTCTTCTAAACTACACATGCAGAAGATCTGCAGCAATGAAAAACTTCATCCATCTCCAGTGCCACCAGAGGTGCTAAAGGAAAGAGCTGCAGGGCTGAGATAATTTTCACAAATCTTGGACTGTGGAGATAAAGTGATAAGCAAACTGCATTATTGAAGTCAATTAATAATTACCTTTTGAAGTTTGACCTAATTTATGATTCAATTTGTAATTTCAAGTGGATTTATATTTGGATTAAGGTAACAAATGTAACTACCTGAGCAATGAAAAGAGGAATGGGTGGGAATTTATTTATTGATAATAAATAAATAAATGGAATTTATGGAATTGATAAATAGCCTTTCTGTAGGGGTGCACTGATGAATTAGCTACTAACTGGGAAACTGACTTGAGCAGTTGCAGTTTAATCAAACGGTAGAGCAGGACTAAAAGCTGCTGCTTTAAGGAATGCTGCTTGAGATCTTGTTCTTGGCTTGAAACCGATGTAGGAGGGGGCTGTTTTGTTGTGTGCTAAACACGGTATTCAGAAACTGATGTTTAAACATGTTGAGTACTTGTACTGTGAATGAAATCTGTGCAGTGCTTCCTCACCCAACCCAGCTCATTTTCCAGCGCAGTGCTGATGTCCCGTCTCTCGCCGCCCACTCCTCGCTTCTGTTTGTTCCATTGCTAGGAAGGCGTAACAGCTTTAGTTTCAAATGCTCCTTGCACACTGTGAGTGCCAAACGGCTCGGCTTGAGCTGCCGTCTATTATTTGTGTATTAGAACGGGAGGGGAAGCCTCTAAAGGCGAAATTCCCGGGGCCAGAGGGATGCGGGAGCAGGACCCCCGGGAGACGGGGCTGCGGCGCCCTCGGGTGGCGGCTCCCTGCGCTGCAGCTCGGGAGAGCGGGAATTCCACCGGGAAAGAGGCTCTGGAAAAGTAAGAGTTAAAACCAGGTGAGACCTGCAGATGGATTTCTTCCTGCCGTCTGAGAGAACGGCCGCCTTCCCCGTGGTTTAAGTGAATAAATTCTGTGAGATGCTCAAATCCTTGTGGGGTGAGGAAGGAATAACGACAGCTGTGATGGTTACTTTGGAGTGAGTCATTCATGTTGTTGAACACAGCTGTGTTCTGCAGGTATTCTACAGCTTTGCTAGCCTGTGTACTAAAATCAGCCCTACACTTCTCAGCAGAGTTATTTTTGAAATGGATAAAGCCTATTCTATATGGAAGTATAAAACAGAGTACTATTTTTTCCTTTCAGTTTTCTGGTTTGTTCTCAACTTGCTTGCCTTGCAGTTTTGTTCCTTCCCCCTTTCTACATGAAAGTAGCTAAACTGCATGTGAGTATTATGTCTGTATTCAAGCAGTTGAGATGTGGCAGAGTCTGAACTTTGTAAGTTCCTTCAAACTGAAATCAAACACCATTAAGCTCGTTGTTTCCGAATGTCCGGGAGAGCGATTTTCGAAAGTGATCTAGAATTACACTTAAGCTATTCCTTTAGGATCCCCTGACCAAAATCATCATTATTTTTTTCTTCTGTTGAAAGAAAAGTGATGACATCTGAACTGCAAAGCAGTCCAGTTTTGATTCTAAAAACAGTCTTTATGGCAGAGTAAAAAAAAAAAAAAAAAAAAAAAAAAAAAAAAAAAAAATCAACTGCCTGCCAGTCTGTCTCGGTTTGAGACAAATTAGGAGGAAATGTCCTCTAAAGAAAGGCAGGTTTCATCAGCCTTTCCCCACAGGTTCAAAAGGAATTTCTTGGAGGAAAGTGAAAAAACCTGTTTATTTAACAAGCAGAGTGCACACAGGCATGGTAATAAAAGAACAAATAATGTTAGATAATAAACCTTCTCGTTGTGGAGAAAGCTGGTGGAATTTGGAGTCCTGATCGCTTCTCCCGAGGTCCAGAGCCGGGATGCAGTGTCCCTGCAGCCTCCCGCCCGCTGGACCATGGTGTGGGGCTCCCAGTGATGGTCTGGTTTTCAGAGCAGAGCTGAGCAGTGCCAGAAGAAGCCGCTGTCCCAGGAAAACTTCTTGCCTCAGCTAACAAACAAGAGCTCGCTAACAGCAAAGCCACAACTCTCCCAGCTGCACAGTAGTGAGAGCCAGGGCAGTCTGTGAGAAGTGAACACAAACTGTGCGCCGAGGAATTCCCCCAGCTTCCCCCGCTTCCAGCTTCAAGTTACAGGACCCATGTGTGGGCATAAAGCAGATTGGAGGGGATACAGTATCATAACATTGCCCCAGGGCACAGTCTTTAAGATGCCATTGTGGAATGGTCATGGGAGGATGACCATGGGAGGGGAGGGGAAAGTTTGAGCAGAAGTTGTTGCTGAGGTCCTTGCAAAACAGGATACATAGGATAAAAGATGAAAAATAGCAAATAGAAAATGCAGCTTCTTGCATCCATCTTTCCTGGAGCATGTACAGAGACAGCTGTTCAAAGCTGTTCCTAACCAGGGGACTGAGGACCAAGGGCCAGCTAAGGACAGAAGGAATGTCTAAGGGCAGCTGCAGGGGGGTGTGCAGGGTGTATGTGTGAGTGCTGGGGTGTATGCAGCAGTGACTGAAGTAACTGGAACGTTAAAGCCTCCAGGGCCAGCTACTGGACACACTGAGTGCTGCCTTACTCCTGGTTGGACCTGTGTAGGCTCAGCTGCAGCTGCTGGATAGGCCCAAACAATTTTGTCATCAGAAGCAGAGTGATTTAAGAACGGATTCTGCAGACTTTGATGATGAGAGGGATGGCTGTAATACTCTTTCATCTTTTTAAAAGTCTGTCTGTCCTCAAAAGTTGTGAATAACAGAGATGGAATCAAGCCTGGTTCCTGATGAATCAGTATTGATCCATTGGTTGCTAATTTCATTCTCCTTTTTGAACTGAATGCATACTTAATGTTTTTCTTTAGCAAAGCCAGTTATAACTGGCTTTTGACCAATACAGTGCCTTTAAAAAAAAGTGTTCAACAACCAAACCTTTATAAATAACAGGCTACAGTACTTTTCTGCTACACTCATACCTGCATAATGCAGGCTTATCTTGAAGGGTGATTAATAGCTACTGTCATTTTTAGCTGTCAAGTGGACAACAATAATAGCTTGAGTCCTATCTCATGCACCAGAGAGGTGTCTTTTTGCTTAAACCTCTTCCAAGGGGGATTAAATGATGTCCATGACTATGTAATAGGACTGGTGTAAGATGACATTTGTCATCAATTAGTGTGCTCTCAGCTGTGTTCCTAACCCTTTAGCTGTGAACCCAGAGTTAAGTAGGTTTAGGGAGAGTTTACCTGTTAAATATTAACTTGAGTCTGCAATGTGGTAATTGGAGTTTTGGTAAGAAAGAGCACTGCATGTTGTTGAAGAGTGATAAAAATACTTTTGCTTTTAATAGGGGGCTGGAAGCAGGCAGTGCTGCTCTGGAGTGGTGTTTATAAGGAGGAAGGCAGCCAGCTTAAACACAGATAGACAGGGGCTCATTAGCTGTAAAGGCTTATTGTGAACCTGGGCTGCTTCTGGCAGTGCTTGTTCTGATTGGCATAGAATGGAAGATAATTGTCACAGCAGGATCCATGTGTCCCGGTATACATGTGAAACCACTGGATTTGACTGAATCTCACCTTTTCACAAAGGACTGACTACTTGCCATCCTTAATTTTTGTAAAGCACTTCGCTGGGACGCAAACCTTCTCTTTGCCTGCTTTTGCCAGGAGGAAAACTTCCTGCAAATCCTGGAAGCCAATGGCAGGAGGGAAAACAGCCTCTCTGTGTCCTTGATAGCTCCTTGGTGGGCTCCTTGGGCCCGCGGCTGTAGCTGCTGTGGCTCTGGCCCCGCACCTTCCCTGCTGCAGGTTAAATCCCACGGGTTTGCTCCTGTTCCGTAGCTCTTGGCCTTTTCATTGCTGCCATCCCCTGATCTTTGTGGAACGACGCTGAAAAACGCTGCCTGTGGCCTTGCTCAGTCGGTGCACACACAGCTTTAATAGCAGTTTGCTGACCTTGGCCGTCATTGATGGTTTCAATTTTAATTACGGGTCGCAGTGTTTCTTCCTCCACATCAGATGACAACACAAATGTTACACCTCGCTTTTTGTCAGGGAAATAGATCGCTTTACTGTCTTCTAACTTCTTCATTGGATGCAAAAAGTTGGATTTTCTACATGTGGTCGAGATTCTCAATCCTGCGATTCCACCCGGGAATACCCTCTCACACCAGTCCCACACCCTGGGCAGCAGGGGCTGTGAGGGGCTTTGAGGGGCACACAGGAGTGCGAGGGGCACACAGGAGTGTGAGGGGCACACAGGAGTGTGAGGGGCACACGGGGCTGTGAGGGGCACACGAGGCTGTGAGGGGCACACAGGAGTGTGAGGGGCACACGGGGCTGTGAGGGGCACGTGGGGCTGTGCGGGGCACACGAGGCTGTGAGGGGCACACAGGAGTGTGAGGGGCACACAGGAGTGTGAGGGGCACACGAGGCTGTGAGGGGCACACGGGGCTGTGAGGGGCACGTGGGGCTGTGCGGGGCACACAGGAGTGTGAGGGGCACACGAGTGTGAGGGGGCTGTGAGGGGCTATGAGGGGCACACGAGGCTGTGAGGGGCACATGAGGCTGTGAGGGGCACACAGGAGTGTGAGGGGCACACGAGTGTGAGGGGGCTGTGAGGGGCTATGAGGGGCACACGAGGCTGTGAGGGGCACATGAGGCTGTGAGGGGCACACAGGAGTGTAAGGGGCACACGAGTGTAAGGGGCACACGGGGATGTGAGGGGCACACAGGAGTGTGAGGGGGCTGTGAGGGGCACACGAGGCTGTAAGGGGCACATGGGCTGCAAGTGCCGGCCGGGCAGCATGGGGCGGAGGAGGAGGGCTCAGGATGCCCCAGTGAGGCGGAGCAGCCCCGCGATGCCGGAGGTGGGAGCATTAGAGGACAGAGAGCACGTCCTGCCCGCTCCTGCGGTTCGGTTCGGCTCGGCTCGGCTCGGTTCGGCTCGGCTCGGTTCGGCTATGGACTGCCGGCATGCAGCACCCAACGCAGGGAACGTGAGCGGCTGTAGGTAAGCCACGATCGAGTGGACCTGAGAGATGTCCGGGCCGCCCCTGGCTCTCCTGGGGACGGGCCCAGGACGGAGCCCCACTGCAGGGACCCGCACGGCTTCCCCAGAACGCGATCATCCGCGCGTTACTTTGGATGTATGAAAAGGGCTTGGAAGAACACGTCTCAAAGTCGCTGCTGTTTAAGTTGTGGCAGCTAAGCAATCGTGGGGTGTGACCGTGTGAGTGAGGCCGAGGCACACATTCCTCTCCCCGGGGCTTGCAGCCCTGTGTCTGTATGTGAGCAGCTCTGAGCAGCAGCAAAGTCTCATGAAATGTCCAAGCCAGGGCTTGCCCTGGAAAAAGGATCTCCTCTCCCTCCAGCAAATTCCCAGGAAGTATTTCCTCCAAATAACTGGAATGCCACCCTAATCAACGTTTTTCTTCATCCGGAAATTCTGGATGCAGGTTGAGTTCATGTCCTGTGCTAACGTTGTACCCCACCGTCAAATGCTTTTTAAATTTCCTATATTTATGCTCCCGTGTATCTGCAGAGGGAGTAAACCAGCACTGGAACACTTGACAGTCATCAGCTGTTGCACAAATGTTTATTTCCCTATAAATATGGTATAGATTTCACCCACCGTCGGCTGTTGTGAAGATATTTTGGTAGTTATATGTTGGGCTTGGAAACTGTCTGATTAGAAAACATAAATATTAAAAGTATGTGAATGAGATGAGAAAGTCACAGAATATCAAATATTAGCCACCGGTAACAGCAGGTGCAGGCAACAGTTTGCATGCAAGCTCAAAACTGAAATATGTTATGAAATCTCTTTGAACATATCTGGATGTGGCACTGAGAATATGAAGTTGGATTGAGGATCCTGAGCGCAGACTGTTCTGTAATCCTGTGTTGTTAATTTGTGGATGGAAAAATGATAGATTAGTAAATGGTTCATTGTGCACACTTTGAACTCTAAACATACCATGAGCAATTTACTTACTGCTGTGGAATAGGAAATGTAGTATTTGCTTTAGTTTCTTTTTAAAATGGCATTGTTTCATCAGTACAAAATCCAGGTCATGTTTTCTCAATCCTGTGTGCTTTTAAATAATGAATATGGATTGAGTATGAAACATGTTTCATCCTCATTCTCTTAAGCTTTCAATTTATCATGGAAGCAATCACAATTCCTTTGGCCTCTTGGAGCTCTCGAGCACATTTTAACAATATTATTTCACCAGTATGAAATGGTGTTAAAATATCTGGTGCAACCTTTGAAGGTTTCTCTCATTTATATTTATTAGAAAAAACTCTCAGGATAACTCAAAGAATAAGTGCCTGCAGGCTATACTAATTAAGACAAAATACAATTATTTAGCAACAACCCTGACAAGGGAGGAAGGGGGATGTTTCTCAGAGCCTGGATGGGGTTGTGTTCCTGAGGGCTGTGTGAGAGGCAACCAGAGCCAAGTGATGTTGCTGTCTTCTGGGAACTGCAGGAGGGAGATCCAAGGGAGGAAAGGATGGTGCACAAAGGAAGTGGTGTGGCCTACAGAACGCATGGAGCGATCCTCCCTCTCTCTCAGTGCTGGTGAAGGATCTACCTCAAGTGCCATGTCCTCTTTTGAACATCTAGAACAGTGAGAAATCTCAAATCTATGGTTGAACAACCTGGAGGGAAACTCCACAGGGAAATCTGGAAGGGGGGAAGGGTTTAATAAAACACAGATATGGTTACTGTGAGAAAAATAAAGGGATTTGAATCTCTTCCTCATGGTTTGGGCTAGAAGTAATTGTAGTTAAAAATACTCAAGTTGGGCATTTAAGAAAAAAATTGTGGGAGTAAGCCTAGCAGAATGGTGGGATGAACTGGTGAGAGAGGTGTGTAGTCACAGACTTTCAGTACCTTTAGGAACAGGAGATATAAACACCTCCCTGAGCATTTATTTTGTTTTGTAACTCAGAGATGAAGAGGTGACTACCAAGTCTCTCTCATCCTTTATTTTTCTTTGATTGTATGGAAATACTTCCCTAATGTCCACCACTTTGGGCATGTATAGTGGTAGCCTCCTGGCAAATGACTCATGAATTTGGGTGTTTGGAAGCTGTGCATTTCTCTCAAGTCTTCCAGCCATGTAAAGCGAGCTATGCAAAGCCTTTTCATGCATCAAACTGGAGCTGCAGAGTTTGGCAGGGCTGAGGTTTCTCTCAGTTCCCACTGGTATGTGCAAATGTAGATTTCATTACTGGCTTCCTGCCAAAAACCTCCTCAGGGGAAAAATCTGTATCATCTTAATCTGTTACCTTTCATTACTTCCTTTGTACCCATCCCCTCATCCCCTCCCCTCACAACTTTCTCTCTTTCTAAAGAAGCTGATATATTTTTCTCTTAAATCAGTGACCACTCAGGCAACTTCAAACTATTGATATGAGTGTGGGGGCTTCTTTTCCAGACACAGAATTGAAAAGGGCTTATTGCATCCCTGATCGACTCTGTTTAGAAATCTTTTAAACTTTTGATTTTTAACTTAATTAATCTTGTTGCCAAGTTTGGCTTTTTCAGAATCCAGTTGGTGCCTATGAGTTCATGAGCATTTATTGTGTGCCTGCATATAAATACTATCTTAGAGGGGTTTCCATAAAACCTTTTTCACTGTTTCTTATTTGTGTCCAGATCTCAAATCTGTCAGAACTGGGATTTAATAGAACACTTTGTTCTGTGTACTGTTCTCTTTCCTCAGGTCCTCCTAAATGTGAATTTTCGAAATTTCTTTATGTGATTTTCCAGCAGGGTTCCCTGTATGGAATGTAGTATTTTTAATGAGCATACTTCCCTGTGAGAGGAGATTACGGTCCTGTTAAATATTGATCTAAAATTTAAAGCTTGTTATGGCATTTATCAATCCAGTTTCCATCAAAACTTCTGGGATTTGTATAGCTCATCTATACAGAGATAGGCAAAGACCTTGGTTGTTTCCTCCTTCAGATGTTAGGAACAGAAAATGACACTGCCAGTAGAAGAGAGTGAAGTGTCCTTATCAAACATTCTCAGCAGATGTCTTCTCTATCTCTTCTCAGAAGAGTTTTCTCAGGCTGACAGAATGCCAGTATCTGCTGATACCCTGGTGGGCCAGCTCTGGAAATCATGGATTTGTTGGATGTGTGGGAGAAAAGAGCACAAAGCTTTGGTTCTTTAATCTACTATTTGACTGAATCTGATCTACTGGCAGCATCTTAACACAGGAGAGAAAGGGTTTTATAGTTACCCCTGCCACTGGTTTGGGGAGAGGTCTCCCCTTGTTAAGTTTTGAACCTGGGTGGATTTCAACATTTGTCAGGAATGTAGAAGTCACCAAGCTCCACAGATTTTGTGAAAATATATGACCAGCAGAGGAAAGATACTCTCTAGGGGAAGCTAGACTGTTCTGAAGACATTGATCAGAGGTAAGATAAAAATTCTCAGACAGTTGGCTTCTAAAATCCTGAGCCTACTTTTTTCTTTATTGTTTTCCACTAATAGACACATGTCCACAAATGTTGTGCATGTAAAGCACCATTTCCAGGTTCTGCTTATACTCCCACAGAGCTGCCCTCAGGTTTCTCTAAGGAGTGCAGGAGGCTAAGTTCCAAATTATTTTTTGCCATGGCACTCTGCTTTCTTGATGTCAAGAGGAGAAGCAATTTCAGATGAATCTGCTGGAAATGTTAGCATGCTATTTGCATTAAGAAATGATACATGCATCTCCCTGATGGCTGTTATTAGGAATGAGCTTGGCCCCTTCACAGATGTGAACCAAACTTTGGAAAGGCTCCCCTGCACCCTCATTGAAAATCTTGATCTAATTCCAACATGCAATACCTGTTGGGAAGCTCTACCAGAGCACAATTCCTTTGTGATTTTACTGACCACTGAAATTGAGAGTCAAGTAAAGAAATGACAGTGCAAAATAAGAATGCCTGGAGGGAAACCTTTTCAGTAATTTTAAGTTTTACAGACTTTCATAAGAAGCAGTGAAAGGAATGTCATCCTTAGGATTCTGATGAAATTCCAGACTCTGTAATTATATTGACTCTGAACTCCACCTGCAGTTTCTACATAAAAAGCTGCTCTGCTTCCAGCTGCAACCTGCTGTGCAGTGATGCTGCTTAGTGTCAAACAGGTGCTAGAGCTCATCTGGGAGAGAAATGATAATATAATTTATATAATTTATACTGTGCTTTGTTGCATATTTCAAAGCCCCTTCAAGATTCCTCTGGATAAAATGCACAGCAGAAATGAGATACTATTTGAAGAGATTTTTATGAACTTGGCTGATTATTAAACTTTTTTTGGCTACTAAATTGTTATGCTTACTTGTGGGTTTTGTCAAAACTTAAACCATAAATGCACTAGATCAGTGTATACATACAACAGTCAGGTTTCCTTAAGCTTAGGTCAGCTCTCCTTGTAAAAGCAGATCAGCAGAAAGGTCCCACTGATGGAACAGTCTGTGCTACTCATTTAGGAGCAATTGCTGAATCCTGTTTGCTGGTCAGGTGTGTATGGGCTCTGAATGAGTGTGCTCCCATTGCACAGTTACCTTCAGTGGAAAGCCTTTCATCCTCTGTTTTGGGAAGAGTCAGTGAAAAAAGAGGCATTTTGCAGCTGGCTGATGCCAAGGGTGTGCCATCCTTCACCTGTGTTTATGTAAGCGAGGCATTACCCAGGGTCTGTCATTCTGTAGGCTGTGGTTAAGGGTTGCTCTGTGTGGTGGGTTGCTGAAAGGCTCTTTGGCTTTACCTTTTTTTTTTTTTTTTTTACAATTTTTAAAGCATTTCTCTTCAGGAATCCAGTTTGTAATTAATTAATGGTGCAGTAGAGTTAAGAGGTTTGCATTGCTTTCCCTTTGTTCTGTAGATTTATGAATTGCACACTACTCCTAACACAGTAATGCAGGACTTCCAACACCTATAACCCGAATTTTGGCTTTATACTGGATGTGAAACAGACTGCATTAAATTCTTGTGTGTAACTCAGGTTTTCCTGGTTCCCTAGACTGATAATGATTTCATCTCGTTCTTCTCCATTAATCTGGCTCACTTGATGATCAGAAGGATAATTTAAATTCCTTACTTATGACCGTGGTCTGTAATGTGTTTGTATTTTTAGTCATGAGACTGCCAGCTCATTAGATCCCACTGTCATAATGCAAGTGTGTGTACAGTGAGAGATGACCCTTTTACTGAAAGGAACTGGACAAAGTGCTTTGACTAGACAGTGAAAGAAAAAAAGTCTTGTCTCCCTGATCCTCACCAGAACCTTTGCTATTTCCCTAGAGGCAGTTGGGTGCCATAAAGCCTTCAGTACAGGAGTGTCTTTGAAGTGGTTGTATTTAATTTGATCTTGCCTCTGATTCTTGAAGGTGCATTCTTACTGTTTATAGACCAAACAACGGATTCTCAGGCTAACCCTTACACCAGGAAATGCTGAGAGTTTTCTTTTTCTTCATGAATCCCAAACTATAATTGAATGTAGAACTTTTTGAAGTGACTGGAAGGCTGTGACTGAATTTAATCAGGGCTTTAATGTTTGTTATATATGAATAGAAGTCTCATTTCTTCCTAGAAGTAATTCATATTCTGCTAATGCTTGTATGAGAAACCACTGTGTGTGTTGGGGAGGGGAGGGGGAGAGTAAATGATTTGAGGAGAGCTCCTGACACTGTGAGATGTGACTCAGAAATGACAGCTTGAGCCTGCAGGTGGTGATTTAGCGTTAAGTAACTTGAGGGAAGGAATATTTTCCAGTTTGCCTTGGGCACTGAGAACCTTTGTGCTTAATGCATCTTAGAAATTTTCTCTGCAGACTTTTTAAGGCTGTGAGGACTTCCTAGGGGCTTCAGTGCCTTATCCTTGCTATTCATTCCTGCCTTGAGGTAAAACAGTGCCTGAACGCTCCTGGAGCTGTGAGGAATAATTCCCCTTTGATCAGGCATAGCCTGAGCCATGTGCTGCTGCTGTTCTTCCACTGATTTTTTTCTAAATTGGGCTGCAAACTGAGAGAGGTGCCTGTGGTTTGATCATTTGTAATTTATTACAGACTTGTCATAGCACAGGAGACCATGGTTAGAAACTCTCCAAATGACAGCAATGTTAGCAATGTCAAATGAAGTTCAAAATTCACATCAGTGACCACACTGAACTGTGATTTTCTCTCTCCTTGCATTCTCTTTTGCATCTAATTAAGATACAAGTCAGCAGTGTCCAGGTCAGAAGCTGTCCTGCTTTCTGCACACAGCAGAGCTGCCAGCCACCTCAGGGGGGAAAATGAATTCCCCAGGTGTTCGTTCCACTGTGGTGTCTGAGATATTGCTGCCAGTGTAAATAGGCCATGTTGGAATCCAGGCTGCTCATTTGGGACCCCTGTACCTGTAAAGTTCTTTCATTTTAAAAGGCTCCAGGCAGTCAGGAACTTACCACACTGTCACCTGTAGCCTGGTCACTGCCACCACAAATCCCTGCTCTATTCACTGCTTTCGTATTCATCCCCAGGCAGCAGCATTTTGATTAATATTTTGCCTCTTGGAGGCACTCCTTTGAGAAGTTTCATAGCCTTACCTTTCATAAATTTTGCAAATTACATCCTAAGCAAATATGAGTGGATTAATGAGAACTGCCATCATGTATAATGATGTGAAACTGTCTTAAGTTATCTTAAAGAAGTGAGTGAAGGAAATGTGTAGAACGTGGATTTTTTACCAAGCAAGATGTTTCCACCTGAGCTACTTCAGTTTTTAACTTTAGGCGGTAACACCTGAATGGTGGTATTCTGCCTGGTTCAAAGTGATGTATTTTGTGATGCAGGGAGTCGGTCTACCAATGGGATCCCCCTTGTGGAAGATCTGAATTTGAGTCAAAAATCCTGACTTATTTCGTCTAGAAGTCCCTCTCTTTATGATTCTAATGTAGCTGTTAATTGCTAAACTGTGAATGAGTGATTTTTCTGAAGGGTGCTGTATCCAACAGTGTCTTTGTCAGTCCATAGAAGGATCTTGTGTGTATTAAGGGGAAGCATTCCCATTTATTATCATTATATCAAGATTTGTTGTGGTAGTTTGTCTCCAGATCCCAGGAATATCACCAATTTCCTATTCTTTACCGCTGGAGCAGAGGAAATGTGTCTGTTTCTCCAGGAGAGGGTGTCCCATCACTGCGTGCCAGAAAGATCTTACACGTAGGCTTACACATACTTTGGTTTGCTTTTCCCCATGCTGTATCTCAGCCAAAACCATCTTGGAGAAATGCAAAGAGAGTAAACAACAACAACAAAAAAAAAGAATAGAAAGAGTAATGTGTTAAAAAAGGTTAATGAAAGACTCTACATATGTCTCTTTCATTTTCAGGATTATTGCTATTGACAAATCCCGCTGTTCAGCATAGAATGTTGTTGAAGTGTCCTGAGGGAATTGTACCTATCAAAATCCTTTTTCCTTTTCTGTTTCTGTACCAGTCTATCTTATATGCGGTATTTCATTCATTCCTTACCAAAATGCAACACCTAATTTGTGGGCCATATTTCTGTCCTTGTTAGAATTTATTTTCAGAAACAAGGTGTGTTCTTTACAGCAACTACAATATCATAAACACCTATGCTGTGAAGTACCTTTGTTTGATTTTAGCTCCTCTTCAACGTGAATGCACTGTGCCTCTTTCCTTCTTTTCTCTTTAAACAGTGACTCATTTTTCAAATGCATGGCAACTTTAATGGAAATTTGCATGGGGCTGTAGAATTCAGGCTGGCTGATGGTTATGGAATGAATGTGTGCAAAATTCGTTTGGGACTTCAAGTTCTTTGTTATAGTTTTTGTTGTTATTGTTTTCCAAAACCCTGGCAGCTGAAGAAGGAGAAAAAGAATAAGCAGGGAGAGGATCAATAGCAGGAAAATTAACTTTTAATCTAAAATGACAGCTTGACAGTGAACATATTCAGCATGAATTGCAAATAAAGCAGTCTGCGAACTCTAATCTCATACTTTTCCCCCCTGATTCTATGTAATTCTTCTACAGATAGTCTTATATGTACTAACAGTAATTGCATCATAGGAGGCTTAATATAATCAATATTATATTGCAAAAGCATTCTCAGTATAATTAGAAAAGTCTCATGCCTCCTCAACAGAATTTGCAATTAATTTTTTGCTGTGGTAAATATTAGTTTGGGGGAATACACGTAAGTCCAAGGAAGTCTTCTCTACACCATTGACTCACTTCAGAAGAGTAAATAATCTCAAGAGTTCTGTTCTGTGGTGCTCAGATGTCACAGAAGTAACTTAAATTGGTATTATTAGAGCTGAATCAAAGCACTAGTCCTGACTTGCCTCATAAATTGTGGTGGCAATCAAATCCAGGCTCAGATCCTCAACTCTGGATTTAGAGATGATGATTTTTGGATGATGGTAGTGTGTATGTGGTGTTCAATTTGTGCATTGTGTCCTTGGTAGCTGGGGTTCAGTTGTTTCTCCAAATGCTGTACGTAGCACTTGGGTTTTTTCTCCGGCTGATTTTAGCTCTGTTTACTAGACGTGATCCTTTCCCTCCCTGAGCTTTGGAACAGTCAGCACACCTCGCATCCTGTTGTGAGCGTGTACATAGCTCCCCATGGACTTCCCTTTTGTGTTTTGGCTTTCCCAGCCTTTGCTGTGTGGCAGTCTCAAAGGACCACATGTGGAATGTTTCGTCTGAGATCCCTACAAAACAACTACTAATTCTTTCAGATACTTTCCACAGCTGCAAAGCACTCATTAGAACCAACTGAACTTGACTGAAAACTAGGGAAATGTCTAGTTTAATAGCAGTAAAAGGATTAGGACTAGATGTGGTTTTGTGGCATGAGCCTGTGTTAGGCCTGAAGCTTAACATTTAATCGAATGTGTGACTGAGAGACTCACCTTGCAGTGGTATCATAAAATTCCTGTGCTTACGTGTGTCCAGTGGAAAGGATGACATTTGAGGAAAACCAACACTTGACACTGTTCCCTGGAATTTCCTACAGGGACTTGGTTCCAGTCTCCTGAGAATGACTTGCAAATCCCGCGTATTGCAGCGATTTAGCTCCTCTTTCACAGCTACAAACAGACCCATCAATTTTCATTCTACATCTTAAGCCAAGCGGTCATTCCCTCAGCCCCCTGCTTGGCTCTTTGGCCATGGATCACAGCCCCTGCACCCGGGCTCATATTCATTTCTTCGGCTGGTGGAGCTGAAAGATCATCAGCCAACTCGTTATGGGGAGCGTGATGATGTCTCTCTCTTCCCGAGGCTCATTAGCGCGCCCCGCGGGGCTCCCCAGCAGTGCCTGCGCTCTCTGGAAGGAGCAGGGACATTGTGCGGAGGTGTAGGAGGGCTCAGCCAGGCACACAGGATCCACCTTTAGCAATTTGGCTCTCCCATGTGAGAAATGAGCCCGAGATTCCCTTCCTGCTTTGTGTCACACCGTAGCACTGATGGCACTGGCTGCACACCAGGAGCGTGCACAGGCTCTGCTTGGTTAAACAGCCTGCAGTGAGAGAGGCTCTGTGTTTGTGTGTGCTTGCACATGCCCAAAGACCTGGTTGTTATTGTGCCAAGTCAGAGACGTGAATGTCAAGGCATTCCACAAAGCCTAGAAGGGATAATAAAAGTATTTATGAATATTACAGTCATAACTGTTACATTTTTAAGACCTCCAAAGTCTGGACTGATTTATGACAGTGCAGCTTTAAAAAAAAAAAAAAAAGAATATATATATATGTATATATATATCAAAACTTACTACATACAAAAGAAATTAGGGAAGTCAGAAGCTATGCATTCAAAGAACTATCTAAAAATAAGAAATACAGCTATAAAGTTTAATACCCCACTGAGCAAAGGAGAAGGTTTTTCTTGTCTGGCTACAGGACCATGTGCAGTTTTGCTGAAATGTAGTTCTCATTTTGCCTCATACAGTCTCTATGGCAGTGACTGCTATTTTTACTTTAGACGAGGGCTTTTAAATTTCATTATTTATGTTTTCCTTAGCATCATAAAGGAGGTATTGTGACTGTTCTCTGCATTCTGCATGTTTAATTCTAAACTCTGACATGCAGCAGCCCTGGTTTGGGCTGTGGCAGCTGGAAATTCAGTACAACTGGCATGCCGTCCCCAAGTCTGTAAAGGAAGTGGAGTGACAAAAATACGAACTTTGTAATAGAACAAATGAAAAAAATGCTCATAGAGACCAACTGGTGTTGTAATATACTCACATTGTGATTGCTCTCTGTCACTGCCTGCATGCCTAGTATTTTTGTGTAATTTTGTCTCTGTATTCTTGGATGGTGTGGTAAGGATTCAGTGTTACAGCACAAGTGTCCAGACGTGGACGTTTGATGTCTAATCATGGCAGCCCAGGGTGAACAGTGCAGTGCTCTCTTCCAGTGACAGAGATGCAAATTCCAGAGATGCAAATTTTGGTAGCCTGAAATGACAGTCACTGTGAGACAAATTCTGGAAGACAGTGGAGTTAGAAGCTGCTTGTCCCTCTCAAACAGTCCATATTTTTACTGATTCTCCTGAAGGATCTTCTTCTGTCTCGGTGAGAAAATTGTAGCTATTCCATTAAGTCTCTACCAGAAGTGTGAGCAAAAAGTTGTGAAAACTTAGGAAAGTTTTGCTTCTTTTCAGAGAACTGAATTACTCCTTGGCTTATTTGTCATACTGATAGTCATGTAAGAAGTGGCCTGTGCAAATGTGAAATTTAGTACTGATGTTCTTGGATGTAGAGTGTAGAAAGGAGCAGAGGACTTTGGTTAGCCAAGAAGTTCTGGCACGTGAGAGGTCTGACTTTTAGAGAGAACAAAAACTGAGTTTGTTAACAACCACTGAAAATGAGATGTCAGAAATACAGTAAATAGTAGTGTACCACTTCAGATTAAAATTTAGAATCCCAGTCCAGAAGTTTTAACCTCATATATAAACTTAATAACACAAAACTTTATTTTAAACTGCTGCATTGACTTGTAGGAGACCAAATTCTTTTGGCCATGCACAAAAGATGCAGCTCTCAGAAGATACCTATGCAGAAGTTATGATAACCAGAGAGCTGAATAGATTTATGTTGATGAAATGCCGCCTTAGCCATGCAGAGAGATGGCAGTGAGAGTTTGTTAATTATCACCTGAAACCAGTTTCAAGCTCTTTTTGTCCATGCCTGATTTCAGCCATTGGTCGGGAAGACAACAGGGAAATGAGAGGTTAAACACCAGCCTCTAATTAAACCTGTTGGAGGATTATTTCTGGCCTTGCTGTGTGCTTGCTGTGTGTCTCAAGGCAAGTGCCTGTGTCTCTTGCAGAGAGGTGTTGTAAGTCATGCTCTGCAGCACCCTGAGAGGGTGTCCAATGGACAATGGAACAATTTGTACTTCTCTTCAGAAACACTGCCCAGACTCTGTTTTTAGAATGCTTCAGTGTCCAAGGTGTGTATGGATAAGTAAAGTGAGATGTGCCCCACAAATTGCTGTGGAAATGATGTATTTAAATGCTTAGGTAATGCAGTGGTGAATCCTGTATAAAAACTGTGAGTTACCAGGAAAGAGCACAGGGTAATATATGGGCTTGTTGCTTTAAGGTATTTCCAGAGGCTAACTACATTTCATGTTCTCCTCATTAGTCAAAATTTCCATACACTCCTTTCATCTCCGTTGTTTCATGTGTCACATGCAGCAGTAGAAATCTGAGATAGGTTTTCAAACATAATTCTAGGAAAGTGCACCCCCCGCCCCGTCCCTTAGCCTCTGCCATGAAATACAACAGAGAAGAACATTTAAAATAAGACATCAATTATAGAATCTATGCAAAAAAATGAAATGCCATAGACCTTATGGAGGAGGCTTTCCGACGTCTTTTCTGTTGTAAAGAGAAGCGACAAGACCCCAAGTAGGTAAAAGTTTTGTGAGAAAGATGCCAGAACCTTCTATCATCATCTCTTCTCAAAGGCTTTAGCTAACAACAAACAAGTTCTGTTACAACATAAGCCATGGTAATGTATAAATACACAAAATTCCTAATGTCCATGTCAATCAGGATGTATTTGTAAACCAAAGAGTTTATTTAAACTCCTCCTTCCCCATCCCTTCCCAGTTCTGTCATAGTGGCAGAAGGTAGATCCTTGCTTCTATGCTTAGTTTAACTCATTTCAGTTGTTTTGTGGACAGCAAAAGCCTCTAGCAGTGCGCCTTGGTCTCTCAGATGGTTTATTAATCATTTCTCCATTTCTTTCAGTGTGCATTTGTTTGCTCTCTATTTGACTTTAAGCTTTTTTGCTTTGTGATGTGGCTTTTTCCCTCGGAAGCCTCAAGGCCATGGCTCAGTTGCTGTTGTGCTGGGTGTGCTAACTTAGCTGCTGGGATTCTGAGGGAGAAGTGACCCCTTCTCCAAGGGTCCTTGTGCAGCCCTGTCTGGCACTGGGTTTGGGAAGAGCTGCACTGGGGAGATGGATGTGAGTAGCTCTGATTGTTTCTATCTCTCTTTAGAAACCTGTTAATGTTTGTGGTTATGCCCATCCCTGGCTTTGCAATACTGTTATTTGTGTTTATTCCATAGCATAATCAGAACATGAGTGTTCCTCAGTAAAAATAAATGATAATTGATGCAATTGCAATATTTTTAATATTCATATTGTTACTGTCCCATAGCCAGCCTCAGATTTGCTTTGTTAAACACTCATGCACATTGAAGAGAGGTATGAATGGATATATAGAGTTTTGGGGTTGGTTGGGTTTGTTTCATTTTATTGTCCTTCCAGGTGGTTGCAGTTACTTTAAAACTCATCCATTTCTGTTATTCAAATGTTGAACTGCATTAGACAAATGCAGTCTTAGGAAACATTCGGCCCAGAAAGCTCCCACCTGGAAATTCAAATAACAATTTAAACCCCTTCTTCCCCATCTTCCCTATCTCTGCACACTGTGGGCAGTCTCCTCTGGAGAGGGCAATGAGATCAAAACCATCTGAATGCTCTAGAGAGAGGAAAGGCCCAGAACAGAATAGAAAGCATCATTATGGGCTCATTCAAGCTGCTGATTATCAGAGAAAGATGAGCCTTGTACCAACTTGCTACAGGCACTTTTAAGCTATTAACACATCATCATAATACTATAGGAGTTTGGATGGGGAAACAGGCCACAACAATAGTTTTCTGTGACTTTAACTTGATTTGGTGAATGACAATATGTTCTCAATGCTGTTTGTGTAGTTCTCATTGTGATTGTGGCCTTAAATAATTAGTTAATAAACAAGGCTATGGCAAAGCCTATGTTGCTGCTTTCATCATATGCTGGAAATATTTCGGAGGTCAGGAATGAATGGCAGGGTCAATGAGGTCTCTTTGAACTCATTTGCCCCTTAATTCTTCCATAATCTTTAAATCTGCATTCCATTACCTCTAAAACATTTGCTGAACATGATTCTGTGTCAGTTAAGATGCATATTCCTGGGTTCAAATAACCTCCACTGCCCTCTCTTCCTCTCTGTGGCCTCCACTGGGTTCCACTTAACTGCATTTCAAGCTCTCCAAGATGTGGTAGCTATTTGGGAAAGCAAAACCATGTTATTTCTTCTTTTGTGATAATGGCTATTTTCTTGAGTGTCTTCTGTCAGATCTTGATCTTCCCCATTCAGTGTTCCTGGTATTGATGGCTTTCCTTTCTCCATTCTTTGTGAAAGAA
This sequence comes from Phylloscopus collybita, assembly GCA_027886175.1. Lineage (NCBI taxonomy): Eukaryota > Metazoa > Chordata > Aves > Passeriformes > Phylloscopidae > Phylloscopus > Phylloscopus collybita. Next base: position 18,876,943 of record JAJNNQ010000003.1, on the reverse strand, counting down.
TCACTTGAATTTCATTTTTTTGTCTCACCAAACTCTGCTCAATTCAGTGGAACTGTTGAGATTAGTAAAACAGGACAGAATTTCTGTATAATGTTATTGTCGGTGTTTGGAGTTTAATCTGTCATATCCTTTCGTGTCTCTTCTTAACCTGATGATAAGTGATTGTGTAGTGTTGGCTCTGGGCCTGTCAGTTTTTTTCCATGATCTTGTGGCCTTTTTTTTTTTTTTTTTTTTTTTAATGAGCAGTTTTTTGTTTCTTGGTAGTTTGAGGTTTTTTCTTTTCTACACTTGGGAGATAGAACTTAATGGGTCTCAATGCCTTTGTCTTGTATCATTCTTAGATCTTCTTAGACTAGGACTGTGTTCTGGTTTTTCATCTCTCATTTCTTCTCCTGTGTGTTGTTATTCTCTGGGTATTGGCATTGCATTCTCTTCCTCCTTGGATTCTCATTTGTCATCAGTTCCCTTTATCTGATGATTGTCCCTTTCTCACTGCAGCTACACCTCTAGCATCTCCCTCAAAAAATCTTTCTTCCTCCTTCTGTCTGAGGGTGGCACACAGAACCTCTCTTTTCTTTGCACCTTTCCAGTGAGTATTCTTGTCCCTGATTAATTTTATTGGTTATAATGGAATTCAGTGGCTATCTCTTTGTTGAAGACCTTTAGATGGGCCCATTTCAGATCTGATTCCTTAGAACCAAATGGAATCTTCATCTGGTCTCTTGTATCTGGTGGATGTCTAGTCCATCAGCTGCATTGCAAGAGCTCTTACCTGTGTGTGGTGGGAGAATCTGCCCACATTTCCACGGCTTGCCTGGAACAGAGCAAGGTCTGTGCAGGTAGCTGAAGTTGTACATGTTGCATTTGTTTTTCTGTTGTTTCCATGGATTTTCCTGATTGTTACACGCTCTGTTTTTGCCTGTTAGTTCCATTACTTAGAGTGCTTGCATGTGAACATTGAGAGGGACCTCTGTGGAGTCAATTGTATTTGTACTGGATTTTGTACCCATTTTAGTGTTTGTTTCTCATGCCTTCTGTACCCAGAAGAACATATTCCATTGTATTCCAATCTCTGGGACTAAATAACATGAGCTCAGGAAGTGTTTCTTTGTCACACTTTGGCTAAGAAAACAACAGTTTTCCAATCTTCCATGGTCTTTCAGATTCCTCAACAGATCAGTTGCTGGATTTTGACTTATCTAACTTCCTTTTTAGCCCTTTAATAGTTATGTTATTGGTAGAAAATATGAGTTCTTTTTCATCTTACTTAAACTAATTTTACACCTGTATATTCCCACTAGCATTGACTTAATTTACTGTGAAGTGAATGAAATCAGAATCAGGACCACTGAATGTATAAAACATACTTGGTTCTGCAGGTCTGATGAGCTGTGAAATGTTTCATGGCAATTTTGAGTGCAGGATGGTATACAATGACACACTGTTTGGTACTCGGGGAGAGCCAGGCCTGCAGGGCCCACAGGAGACAGGCAGGAGAGCTCCATAAAAATGAGAGAGGTGACAGAACAGCAAGTGAGAAGAAGAGAGAGGGAGAACGTGAGGATAGATAGAAGAATGTGTAAATGGACTGATGAATGATGAGAGAATGTGCAGCTGAATTAAAGAATGTGTGAGCTGATAGATGGGAGATTGGGCAGGCAGACAGAACCAAATGCATTTTAGGGTATAAAAAACTGTTCCAAAGAGCTATGAAGAGAAAAAGAGACTGAGGGGATATAAAGATTAAATAAAGGGTCAAAAGATAAGGACATTCACAGCCAGGCTGGCAAGCATCACAGTGGCATGCCCAGGAGAACATTGCTGAGCAATTAAGGAAAGGAGAAAGACAGCAGGGAAAGGCTTGAAGGAAACTTCTAAGTGACATCAGTGCGGCAGGGCAAATCTGGTAGTGCTTTCAATTGCCCTCTGAAGAAGCTGGCTTTTCATCTGGGGCTGTCCAGAGAGGTTTTTAAGGCCATGTATTGTCTCTGTTCTGTGCATATTAACTTGGATAGATGTGCAAGCATATTTCTAATCTTACTTTGATTAGACCTGGGTTAAGAGCCCACCTCTGGCATATGGTTAAGAGACCTTACTTAGATCTGGGTTGAGAGCCCACCTATGGCATATGGTTGCTGACCCTCCAGAGCTTGTGGTATCCTCATACATTCATGTTTCCTGAAATGACTTTGGAAGTCTAAGGAACAGTTTGAGAGATGTAAGCTCTTAATCTGGCACTGAAATTAGTTCCCTTAGATTAGACACTGTAAACCTCCCAGGTCATGAGATGCAGCATCCTCAGAGCATGGAGCTGGAAGTGATCTCTTCTGTACAGCTTTAGGGAGATTACTTAGATTTCAGTAGAGGGGACTGGGACCACTCTAATGAACAGTGAGAATCAGCATGTTTTTTTTTTTTTTCTCTATTCCTTGTCTACTCCTTTCCCTTAGTTAGCCTTACCTCATGGGAAATGATGGTAAGGACTGTCTATGTTGTCGTTGTATGTTTTGGCTGGAAGACTGAGGCTGTCACTTCGTATGAAGTCTTAGCTGGAATTTACTACTGGAAACTAGTCTGAGTTAAAATTAAGTGCTATTTTTGACTGGTTAGATTTTATTCTCCATCTGCTACATAATCTGTTTTGCCATGGTGCTGTACAAACGCTTTTGCTGGGATGAGAAATGAGGTTGTTAGGGACAGAAAGAGGCAGCTGTTGAGCAAATCTGCTTTTTGTGAGGGCAGTGCTACCTTAAAATAGCGTGTGAATCTATAGACAAAGATGCTTCTTACTGATAGTGATTTTTAATTTATTTTTTTTTAACTGATGTAGCAGAGTTCACCACAGGGCAAAAGAGAAGGGTAGAGCTTTCCTGGACTGCTGTCATGCAGCAGGTCCTATGTGACAGTGTAAACCAGCAAGGGCGAGGGATATGTGCCGGTGAGGGACTACTGGCTGGCTTCATTAGGCATGGCAGGAACAGGATTTAAGTCATTCTTACTCTCTGATCCCCAAAGGGAGAATGTTCCTGTGTTAACTCAACATGGAGCAAACTCATTGTAACAAAACACATCCACAATACATAAAGATTTGCAATCAATGCACATTTATTTCTCTTTATAATTCATGAGCATTGTTTTGCCAGAATAAATTATCTTCTTTTGAGTACTGAAGCCATCCTATCTGATTGCTGAAACCAATCAATATCACTAAAAACATAAACTATGACAGTGGTCATTCATAAAGGCCTGTTTTCTGCAGGTACTGTTCTGGTAGGCAGCAGAGCTATAGAGGTTGTTGCATTTTTAAAGCAAACTGTAGTGTGTAAATAAATCCAAACTATAAGAATTCTTTTTCAAGAAAATGATTTTTGAAATATATTCCTAAAAATTCCATTCATCTATTACATGAATTTACTATCTGTGTTCTGCCAAGAGTTGTGTGAAACAGAACTGCTTCCTCTTCACCCTGTGCATAAGTACAGACTGCATGAGTACATCTGCACTACTCAGAGACAAAGATGTTCAATGTTTCTGTTGAGGACTGTGAAGCTTTCAGGGCTTGATTTTCTATGGAATGAGATGATGTTTTTTAGTCTCTTTTATTTTTCCTGGATTAACAATCTTCAAAATAATCTGGGCAAAAAGAGGTACAAATAAAACTCCATGCTATCTTACTAAACTCTGCATAGTCAGGATATAAAATAGGATTTGATCATTTCACCCAGGAGCTGGAGCTGGTGACCAACAAATATCTCATCTTGGCTCAGAGTAAGTATGGTGAACCAAACTGTGCTCCAGGGAGACACATGGCTTGTATCATGGAAGTGCTGTAGAGGTCACACTTGAGATATGGTAGTGAAGGTGATTTGTTTTGGTGCAGTTCTTAATACACTTCTAAGTAGAAAAGATAGGATTTTTATTTTAATAAACTCTAAGATTTCTTTGCAATTTACATGTATTGCCATACCTTCTGTCACTTTCTGAAGTGTCTGTAAATAGCTGAAATAGATCAGAAAAAAATCAGTGCTGAGTGGTTGTCCTTGCTGATCTGATGGTGGGGGTAGGAAGATGTTAGAGGCACTGATGAATAATCTATACATCTTCACTAGTCATCCAAACCTTCCTGGTCATGCAAGGTTAAAGGTCCTGGCAAAGGTGATAATGGTCCCATGTCCTCACTCAGTTTTTACCCAATCTGTTGCCTGAGGAGGATTCGTAGGGGGTACAGACACAATTTCAAGTCAATAGGATGCTAAACTTTAGAGATAAGTGATGGGGAAAAGGAGTATAAACTTCAGCACTCCAAACCCTTATCATATACTTTTTGTTTTTTAAGAGATAGTAAGCCAGAACTATCTTCTGGATCCAGTTTAGGATTTTATACAAAACAGAAAGTCGGAGAGAAGTGGATGTCTTACTGTGTGTTCTTGCCAATTATTTTCTGAATATTTCTCTGTCATCTTTTAGTGAGGCTGGCCTGTTGTGCTTAGCAGTGTCAGCTACTGAGAATTTTAGAATGACCTGATGACACTTTCACGCTTTTTTTGATCAGTTAAAAGTGGAAGAACTTCCCCATAATCCATAGTTACAAGTTTTAACTTGTATTTAGTGAAACATTCCAGAGGAGACCATAGTAATATTGTTACCTGAGATGTTTTTTCAGGTTCCAAGCACAAGAAATGCACTGATATCACCAATTCAGGGCAAAGCTCAGCAGAAATAATGGGAAACTGCAGGTCATAGAATAACCTAAGGACACCAGGGGCTCAAGGCTAATCACGTTGTAACTTCCATGGTGTGTCTCTACTGTGTGCTACAAGACAAATGACAGGGTCAGACCAGTCTCTTAAAAGTAAATGGGCCCAAGGTAAATTAGGACAACATTCAGTGCACATGGGAACATCCAGCTCAGCACACAACCCTTCTTTTCCAGAAGCTGTGGTGGGTTTATCAGTAAACTCTACCTCTGTGTTTCCCAACTCCAGTGCTGCCCAGCCGTGCTCTCCAGGACTCTACATTCAGGGTGTACCTGTACAGTACCTCTGTCCTTCTTCTCTTCCCCCCTGCCCCTTGCAGCCGTAAGAACAACCTAGCCTTGTTCTCTGGGGACAGATATCATTCTCCAGTATCTGCTGAGAATCCTTGAGTCAGCCCTAGAGCCAGGCTAATTAGTCAGGGCACAGCAACCTGTTGACACAGCCAGCCTGCTGCTGGGAGCAGAAATGAAATCTGTGTGTTGTACCCCAGCAAGTGTGCTCTCATGGAGCTGGGATGTGTATCTATGAGTAGCTTTAGGCTGTGCAGTTATTCCCTGTCAGGCACTGGGTATGAGCTTTGGATAGCACAATTCCAGCCAAACAACATTCAGATCAATTCAGTTATCAGGAAAACAGCTTAAGTGTCTGTTAGGTGCTATGTATTTCTCTTCTGGTCTCTGTGTAATATTATGTTAATCTTGTTTATCTTAGATTTTGTCAAAAAGGCTTCCTTTAAACTAACACTAAAGACTGGCTGTACTCCTCTCCACCAAGAGAGATGTAAAAGTAGCTCATGTGCTAGACCTGTGTTTCTTCTACACACCTGCAGAGCAGGGCAGTAGTCAGTAGCTAAAAAAAAATTATGATGGATAGCAGCAATTATAAACCAATAATATACGGGAAACAGAAAAGATTGCTAAGAATTTCCTGCCATATGCATTTAGGAGGCATCTGGACTACATCTGGGAAAACACACTCAGGGAACTGCAGCTTGCTGGAGGTGCATGTCTGTGCTATCAAGAATAATCATGAAATGGTGCTATTCATGTTTACTTCTTTGTGTGTTGAGGGGAGGCATGGAATACTCAATAGGAAGCATTTCTCCAAACAGATGGAGTACAAGGCAGCATTAATTGACTGAGGAGTAGGGGAGATCACCTTGTGAGCTGTTTGCTCACTTTATTGCTTAATCATATTCAAGATGATTGATAGCATCCCTTAAAGAGTGAGGTACTGTGACTGTGATTAGCATAAGTGGTGACATGTAAATATGACCGACCTTAACATTTACATTTGGGCTTAGTGACCACAGGGAAAAGTTGATGTGGAGGAATGCATATTGCTAATGAGTCATTAAAAACAAGGAGTATTGGAACACATCTGAAAGTTGTGCCTACTGTGTCACCAGAGCAGAGTAATTTCTTAAAAAAGAATTGGATGCCTGTTGAGAAAATTGCAGAAGGAAGAGGATTTTTTTCTTAAAGAGTATTTTCTAATGTGTGGAAAGTTTTCAGGTGATGATTTTTTTTTCCTGTCATCCTTCTCCCCTGATGAAAACTGATTATGGGCCTGACTTTCTGAAGGGCTGCTGAGAGTTTTGGTCAATGGATTTATTCAGTTTATATGCACATTCCTGTAAATAGTGAAAAAACTCATAGTTGTCTGTGAGGATATTTAAAAAGAAAAGGGAAAAAACCCCCAAACCAAGCTAAGTTTCCTAATTCTAGTGAAATAAATTCAAAGAGTTTTCCCCTAGTGGACAGTGGGCTTTTATCTTGGCCCACTTGTACTGTCTGTCAGAAGAAGCAGCTTAAAAATGCCTTTACACCAGACTACCACTAAGATGTTCAAAAGCCTCAGTGCATCTGTCTTCTGGAGGGTCATTGTAAGGGGCTTCTCTTGCAGCCTTTAAAATTCCAACCTTCAGCTAATAAATTTGACTTCATGAGTACACCAGGGGGACAGTGATGACTTGGCTTGTATTTTTAGACAGGCCCCAGGCTGATTCTTTATTCCATCAAAGCTTAAATGTTCTGGAAGTTACTGTAAAATATATTTCTGTTTGATCTTCCAAGGCTTGCAATTACTCTCATATTTTCCTTTCTGCACAAAGACTGATGCAGGCAAAAAAGAAAATGCTTGTTTTAAAGCAAATTTGTTTTACTGGAGATGAGCAACAATTTGTATCTGATGGATGAGTTTCATTATGGATTATTCCAGAGCTTCAGACATAACTTGTGGGGGTCTAAAATTCACGTGTGAGATAAGGGACAAAATGCTATGTGCTGTAGTTAATCCATACTTGTCAAGAAATAGCAGTACAGGTCAACTGCTGGATTCTTTAATAACCAAGGTGTTACATCAGCACTAATTACATCCAGTCCTCCTGCTCTGTAAATGTCCATCCCTGGAAGGAATTTAGAATAATTATGGAACCAAGAACCATTCTGAAGCTGAAATAGAAAAACTTCCTACTATAAGAGCAATGTTTTTCCAGGTTTCCCTCAGGAAAAAAATATTGTTTACATCTGAAACCTTTTTTGTAGGATTAAAAGACTAAGTTGCCATGTTTTTTCCTAGCCAAACTATCCTCTAAACACAAATGGGTTTTAGTCAAACTGTCAAGATTGACGCTTCTTTGAGTTGTAACATGCCTGGAGGGTAGCATGGTTCAAGAGATCTGCCTTATTACAAACCTCTGTGGTCCTTGGGAAAAGCAAATAATGTTTAAAAGCTTCTGTTTCCTTGCTTCTCTCTCTGTTGTTCCCATTTGATAGAGTGTTTTCAGGATGCTGTAGCTGGTTCCTACCAAGTGCTTGACTGCATCTGAATATTGGTCATGAAAGTTGGGCTGCTCTCCCCTCTCCTACCCCTGCAAATGGGCAGGTTACTGGACAAGAATATCTCATCTCTTTCCTACTCTTTTGGGGAGGTAAGAGCTTGAAATTGCAGGTGTAGTATCATAGGAATTGGAGGTATCTGGAGATTTCTGTGGGGAGTGTGGTCTGGTTATTCTGGCTCTGCTCCCTGCTGACTCAACACTATCTGCTGGAGGCTGACCTGGAAGTTGGTGACTGCAGATGTTGCAAGTCTGTCTAATGCACCCCAATTCCCACAGTGGCCTTTCTGCAGTCCCTTGGCCATGAAAAAGGTGGCTGGTCATATCTAAAAACAAATCTCAAGGGTAACGCTGGTAACACTTTCCATAGGGCCCAGAGAAGTGCACAGAAGAAGAAGAAATATTACTAAAAATGAATGCAAATATTATTAAAAAATAAAGTATTCTGATTAAAGTTTTCAACACAACAACATATACACAGTAATCTAGAGAACAGATGACTTACTATCATCCAAAGTGGAAGTGCTATCCCAGTATGCAGTAGAATCAACCATTTTCCCCTTTTTAACTTCAGGCCTGCTGATCCTTGTGTGCTGAGGAGGTGGACTCCATAAAGACTTGCTTTCAAGTGAAATACAACAATCAAAGAAATGAAGGAGGTTGATGTTTCATTATCTCCTCTCCAGGCGTTTCCAACTTTTTTTCCCCTTTTTTTTTCTTTATGACTCTGTTCTCATGTCTTTCAGCTGTGGGGCTGACACAAGAGTAGGGGTGGTTGCTCTGGGTAAGTGCCATACTATGAGCAGTGCCATCAGGTGGCCTGAAAACCTGGAAATTACTCATAGACTGCTTGGTTCATCTAGTTCATCACTGTGTTTTACAGAAGTTTAATAAGTACCAGTCACGCTGAAAGGTTCAGAAAGGGAAAAGTATGTTTGGGTTTTTGTAGCATTGTGAGACTGAATTGTAAGAGTAAAAATTGGACCTTTCAGACAAATTCCATCTATGATGCATGCAGTGGATTTATGGTCCATTCATGCAGCATTTTTGGAAGTTTCTGACACATCTGTAGACAATATTTAATGGAATTCTTTTGTAAGACTTATGTGAAGAAGTACACATTTGGTGGAAGTATCCAGAAAAGGAATGTTCCTGAAGAATGCTTCAGGAAGGCAATTCCTGCTTTTTTATTGGATCTCACATATAAAAGTAACATCATCATATGCTGATGTGGATATCTTGTTGGAAAGAAAGGAGCTGAAAAATATACTTTGATTCTAGAGAGAGGCTTGAGGGGGATGTATGTAACTATCCTGCTTTAAATAAGCTCTGAAAAAGAAGTAAGACTCTTCCATAAATGAGTTTATTTTCTTCCCATCTTTTTCAGGCTTTGCGGATAAACTAGCAAGATTCACAGGTCCTAAATATGAAGCTACTGGATGAGAGGAGAGCAAAAGCAGGTCAGTGTTGTCTGTCAGCCTCCAAGGAGGAGTTTCTAAATGATGCAGTAAGCACTGAACTCAATCTGGATACTTTAAACAAAGTGAATGTGTCAGAACAAGAGCAGAAAATATCTTATCCCACAATGATTTCAGAAACTGATGTGAAAATGAAATTGAAGTGTGGGAAGTGGTTGGAGGCCCTAACCTTAAGTGTTGACATAATTTCTGGTAATGAAAAGAACCCCACCCCAAACCAAACAAATAATCCCACAACAAAACAAACAAGTCTCAAAGCAAAAGAATGATTAATTTTCATCAGTGAAGCTACCAGACCTGCAGATGATAGTATTGCTTCAGGACACCCAATGGCTAAGAAAACCCCTCCCTGTGTTTTTTACCTTTTATTCTGTTTTGAAGAAAATGCTGTTTTGTTTTTGTTTTGTTTGTTTGTTAGTTTTTAAATATGAGCTGTGTGTGGCCTATAAGCATCTTTCAAGTTTACAGAAGATTTCTCATAGCTCCACTGCTTGACCAGTTGTAATCTTTTGGTGATTCTTCCTTTGAAGTCTGAGTTCTACTCTACCAGGAATGCCTCTGCTTTGAATTCTGAGCAGTCAGCCAGAAAAAAAAAAAAAAAAAAAAAAGTCAAAAGGAAAGAATAGAAATCAGCTCTAAGTGTGTAGGAAAAAACTCCCAAAGAGAAATGGAAGAGATGCTGGGTAGCCTTGTTCCATGAAACTGCACCACGAAGAACTGACTGGAATAAGCAGTTGTTCTTACTGCATGAAGAAAGGTGTCAAATGAAGAGAAGCCAAGTGTGGGAATGGGCACATCCTCCAGAAATGCTTGAGATGATCTTTCTTCTTACAGTTTCATTTATTTTTTAATGTCTTTTTTCTCATGTTCTATTTTATAGCTAGTGTAAAAGTTAACATCTACCTTTACAAAAGTTTAATTAGAATTACAGCTTTAAACACACAAAGTTGATGAGATCCCATATTCAAAAGATCTCCTGAAACGAGGGAGGCAAACAGCATAAATCAGAAAAGGAACATTTGAAAATGTTCCCCCACCCAATTAATTCTTAGAACATGAAGAAAGGCAATAAGTAGTAAATCTTCCATGCTCTTCAGTCATTATTATGGCCTCTCAGAGAAAACTGTTAGAATTTGAACACCCTACATGGCATTAAAAATTGTGAAATATTTTAGTATGTTGTTTCAAAGAGCAGAGAGGTAATACAACAATATACTTAACATGTTGCCTGGTTTTGTATCTCTTTGAAGGCTGAAAGATGAAAAAATATAATTTTAAATAATATTTTATTTAATAATATTTTAATATTATTAAATAAACTATATTTATAAATAATTATATTTGTATAATAAATTATATTTACAATAGATTATATTAATTAATAATATTTTAATAATATTTTATTTTTACCTGGATTTAATTCCTGCAAGCATGTGTGTGGAAACCAGAATAGGAATTTTGCTTTTGCTTAGTCCTACAATCTCAAGCAAATTCCATTTTCTTGCCATTATTTCGGGCTTTAATTTTTCTTTCCCCCCCTTGCACTGTTTAGTCAACCTGAGCAGGGACCCTTTCACCTGGGGTTTGTATTTATTAGTACATTGATGCAGCAGAATGGGCCCACATCACCCTGGGGATCTCTAGATGTGCTTTCATTCCTGTAAAAACATCCCAGTTGTAGTGATTCCCCCACCCTGTGTTCGAGTCACTATTAGCAGCTTCTTAAGGTCTGATCTTCCATAAAAATTACTATCAGTCCAGGTGTCATTGAATTTTGTTGTCTTTCTGATTTCATTCTTACAGTAAGACATGCATGCCACATCTTCATGTTTTCTGAATCAAACAGCCAAGTTTTCATGTTTAAATGGACTTTTTCTGGTTACAAATGAATTTCACAAAAATTTAGAGGATCAAAACCTGCCACAAGAATGATTTTTTTCATTTTTTGATTAGCTCTGCCTTTAATAGCTGTGGCAGCACTAGAACTGCAAACCTGTGTGACATTAACTGAGCTGCAGTCCATATCTATGAACTATCAAACCTTTTAAGGCAAGTGGAAGGTTGTTTAGTGTTACAATTGATATATCTTGTTCCATGGTGGTTCTCTCGCCCCTGGCACAGTGTGGTGTTTGTTCCAGGCTGTTCAGACACAGAGCCCTTTCTAGCAGAGACAAGCTTCCTTGTGCTTTTTCAGCAGTGTGTGCCTTTGGTCTAGTTTTATCTGGTGTAGCTTTCTCTTTCAGCAGCTAATTTTTATTAATGTTTGCCCTGGTTCTTTCTCCATGTTGATTGATCTTTCTCACTCTGCTCCCTGCTGGATAATTGTCCAGGTCAGCACAACCCACTGCTAGAAGTGGCCTCAGTGGGAAGCCTTGCTGGCTGTGTAGGATGGGGGACAATGGACAGCCACCATCCTTTGGGGAATGCCTGTCTGTAGAACTGCCCATCCATCAGTGGAGCAGAGGAGCAGGGAGCCAGCTGCTCCTTACCAAGTTCCACCCAGCAGAGTTACTATAGCAGCACAGCTCGTGAGCATTCTCAGATATGACTTATTTCTCATTCCTGTTGCTCCTCTGAATGACTCTGAATGACATTTGCTACACTTGTCCATGCTGCAGGGGTATTCTTCTGTCACAGTGTTCTGGCATTTTGTTGTTTTCATTACAGGTGAGGGGTCATTTCTGCTGCCACTAGCCATTCTGATCTGTGTGCCAAAAGCCATTCTGTGAGGAGCCCAGTCCTAGCCTAAAGGGTGTGCCTATGCAAATAACCAACTAACATGCTTCCAGACCAGGTGGGACCATGAGACATTGCTGTGCTGGGTTTTCAAATCTATTGCTCTCTTAAATCTTCCATGGTATTGATTCCCTATAGCATATATATCCTTTTGCACTGGTGAATTGAAGTAATGCTGTCTGTGAAAGTGTGGCCCTTCTCAGAGCCTGACAAAAACCTTTAGTAATCTCAATGGATCCAGGCTTTCACTCTGTTTTTAATTTGGAATTATATTAGAATAATCATCCACAAAACATGTATTTTGTAATCCTGTATTGTACTGCTGCAGTTCCAGTTGTGACAGTCTCTGCCAGCATGAGAAAGAGCACTTCAGAGTCCCAGCTGGGATTCCTGGCCTCTGTGGGATGACACCAGCCACACCTTCGGCAGCACAGGCAGCAGAGCAGACGGGAGCTGTTAGGCATTTTTAAAAAAGTGTGTAAACAGAACCAGCAGGGAGCCATGCAGTGTTTATTGTGGTCTGTCATGAAACCATTGAGAGCTCTACTGCTCTGCCCTGACCCTCCAGAAGTCTCAGAGCCTGGGCCAAGAAGCTGTCTAAGGCTATAGATAATGTGGTAACGTAAGAATTTCAAACAAAACAAAGCTGAAGATACAACCAGTGGAGAATGCACAGTGGAGTAGTGCGTAGTGGCTTGCAACTGATGAGCTCAGAAGGGCCTGATGTCCCTGTCTTTTTAAAAACCTTACCAGTAGTGTCCCATTTGAACAAGTGTTGCACTGCAACAAACATGAAAAATACCATATTTTATAGCTTTAAGATTTCTTACCTTCTTTCCTCAACAGCACTATTAAAATTATAATGTTGTCTTCTAAAATAACACAGTAAAGCAGAACTCACAAAGTTCTGTTTTCTTTTGGGACTCTGGTTTTGATTGTTTGAAGCCAAGCTATTTAGTGGAGAAGCTGCCAACTGTTTAGTTCAGCCTAAACCCCATCAATTTCTCTGCATGGAGTGTCATGGCTGTGCAGGGTTCTTTCTTTGCTTATTGTTCTTGCAAGTTGCTGATCAAACTGTTTACTCAGAGCTCATGACTGTGGCTTTAGGAAGCATCTCCCTGAAGTAGTAGTGCAAGCTCACATTTTTGAAAACACATTTGAATATGGACATGGTTCAGAAAGTCATCTCAGGGCTTTATGGGCCAGCAGAGACATTGCAATTTGCATTTTAGTGGAAGACTTTGCCATTTTTTTCAGTTGTAGTGTACACTAGTCTGGTTCCCCACTTCAAGCTCTGAGGGACTTCACTTTGTTGTGAAATCAAAGGGATTTTGTCATGTTAAACTTTACTTTTGAGAAAAAAAATAGAAGGAAAGAAATGTGGAAAATCACATGAAAGGCCAGTCTGATGAAGATGTTTGTTTTGTCAAGAAACATCTGGCTTCAGTTCAGCACAGTCTGTTATGGCATGTTCTGAGTAAGTGAATGGTGTATGAACACTCCTGCTCTTCCCTTCTGCCCACTCTTAGACCTTCTCTGTCTCAACCCAAGGAGCATTTTTGTGCCTGCTTGCCAGCATTCAAACTGCTTTTGTAGATTGTATATTCGAGAATAATCAAGCACCCATGGAACGTGAAAAGCCTAACAGAATCCTAAACTAGAATCATAGAATGGTTTGGGTTGGAAGGGTTCTTTAAAGGCCATTTAGTCCAATGATCCTGCAATGAGCAGGGACACCTTCAGCCAGGTCAGATGGCTCAGGGCTTCATTCAGCCTGACCTTGAATGTTTCCAGAATGGGGCATCTACCACCTCTCTGTGTGTTGCAATGTTCCATACTCATTGTAAAACCTTCCTTATACTTAGTCTGAATCCCCCTCTTTTAGTTTCAAGCCATTACCCTTTGTCCTGTTACAACGGACCCTGTTAAAAAATTATTCCCTCATTTTTCTTACAAGCCCCCTGAAGTCTGCAAGGAGGTCTCCCCAGAGTCTTCTCTGCTGCAGGCTGAACAGCCACAACTCTCTCAGCCTGTTCTCACAGGAGGGATGCTCCAGCCATCTGATCGTATTTGTGGGCTCCTCTGGATCTGCTCTAACAGATCCATGTATTTCCTGTGCTGAGGACCCCAGAACTGGATGCTGCAGGGTGAGGTCTCATGAGAGCAGAGAAAAGAATCACCTCCCTTGTGCTGCTGTCCAGCTTCTAGGCAGTGAAATTAGGAATCTGTTACAGGCTGCTCAGGATTTACAGCATTTTCAGGAATGCAGAGTAAAGCACACAAGCCATAGTGTGTTGGTGGAATAGAAAGGATAAGTGCTCAGTGTTTTATGTTTCCTGATATGTGCAGCTGGGTTGGGTGAAATCTGCCACTGCATGGAAGCCCCTGATTTGAACTATCAATATGTTGACCTGTAAAAAAATTATTTTACAATTCACTGCACTCTCCCTGCTTTGACTGGGCATTGAAACACCTGCAAACCCACTGACCTAATGTAATCCTAGGAGAGCTACAGGCTCAGATCCATCATGGTACTTCATTGGAATTACAGTATGGTTGTCTCTTATTTAAATTCCAGTTCCTAGGTAAAATTCACACTGTATTGCCAAATTGCCTGTCTGGGAGGAAGTGTAGCCAGGAGACAACCTGAGAGGACAATATTGTGGAGTGTTCCACAGTACTGGGTGAGGACAGGGGAGCAAGTGTTGAGTGTGATCTCTGTGTTGGTCTGATATGCAGGAGACTTTATTTGCCTTTCTTGAACCACCCTGATTTACATTCCTGCTATGAGCAATCAGAATGAAACTGGAACTCTCTCAGCTTCTCAGTGAGAGTCTGGCCAGGATCTCTTCAGGCAGCAATGACTTCATGTGCTGTATCAGCAGCACTTTCTGCTTTGAGGATGCATTCCACACTCTGTCTTGTGCTTTTGTCAGGTGATGCAGGGTTTTTCAGCCACTTACTGGATTGAAATATATAGTTTGTGTTTTTTTTATGTTGTATCATTTTTTCATTGTTGATTTTGTTTTGTTTTGAGTTTTTTAAACCTTTTGGGGAAAAAAAAAAAAAAAAAAAAGCTTGAAAAATTTGCCGGAGGCAAGGTACAGAGTATCCCATATCTACAGTGTAGAACTGGGACTGCCTGGACAGTGAAGGCTTGATTTTGAGCTCAGTGAAGTGGGTAGTCTTTAAAGACATGGTATCACCAGTCAGCAGTGCCTTGATCTCTACAAGGCAGAAGTTCCTGGTACCACCAAGTTGGAATTATTACAACAGCATTTTCTCAGAATTTTAATACCCACAGCAGCTCCAGCACTGCACAAAGGAGCTCTTTTATCTGAACAATCTGGCAGCAAAACATCCAAACATCTTTTAGAAGTGTCCTCTCATCTTTGAGGCAGATTGTGAAACCACAATGAAATCCTCAGGCTAAAATGTCATTCAGCGTAAGTCTGGTGCTCATCTGAATCCCGCAGCTGCACTCAGTGTGGATACAGCTGGGTCAGGGCAGGATTTCTGGCACCTCTTTTAGAAGGATACCAGGACTGTAGTTGTGCCCTCCTGCTACCGGGCTTGTAAGGAAGAAGGTTCCTTCTTTGTGTTCTGGCCAGTCTCATGTTCTGAGTGTGGGAAGAAATAGAACCCAGCATTTGTGCTTGGTTAAAATTCAGATGGTTTTGTTCTTCCTCTTCCCCCCTCCTAGAAATACTGTGATTTGCACTGATTTTTCTTTATTCACCAGGTATGCCAGACACAGTGATTTCTGATGCCAATATCAATCTGATATCAATCTGGGATGTTTCTCATAGGACTTAACCTGCCAAGAATCCCTGGATAAGTTTTATATGCTCTCTGCCACTTGTCAGCAGACAGGTATGAAGATGTGAATATGGACCAGGGAGTTTCAGAAGGTCTTTTGCTGTTGTTGATTATGTTGACAATGGTAGAAAACAAACTCAGAAATTGCAATAGAATTTTTAAGCCTATGTAATCATGCTATTCTGGTCCCAACTACAGAATTACTGAATATTTTCTAGCTCATTTCAAAGAATATATATAAGTGTATGTATACATACATACATATATATATACATATAAAAGGAAGTATAAAATCAATAAAAATTGTCTGCAATAGAACTGATATAATTTGTGACAGTGCCCTTAAGCATAGCCTCCATATATTTTGACTTCTTGATATGAATACAGAAATAGAGAAAAAAATAGAGAAAATGTAATGTAATGTGATTTTGAGAAAATGATTGATATGTTGCACTGTGTATGCCAAATTTCACCTTGGCATGGTCCTGACATCATGTGATGTTAAACTTCAAAGAAGACAGGAGACAAGTGTTTCCTTCTTGCTTTCTGCAAGAATGTGAGGGGAGAATGGGAAAACAAATACATTTTTATTTCTACCTGATGAGGGAATTCTTTTCCAAAATAGACTTTTTCACATTTATTGATTTCCTATATATAAAATATGCTTGAAAATTTGCCTAAATGCAAAATCTTTTTCAGCTAGATTTGTTTTTCGTATCAAGACACTTCTCTTTGTTTATTTGATAGTTTGAAGTGTGAGGATGTTTCCTCAGTGAATTCAGTAAAACTGGATTTTCCCTTGAACTCTTTAAACTTGAAGAAAAAATGGCTAAATCCTAGAAATTAAACACCTGGAAAATATACATATCTCTGACTAGACCTGAGACTCTTGAGCAAATGCATGGAAACAAAGCAAATCCCCAATACATTAAGAAATACCTGAATACTAAAATTATTAATTAAATACCATATTTGAAATTAATCTTGATAAAGCAAAGCACTATCAGTCTGTATCAGTGTTTGAGGTGGTCTCTTTGACACCCATGTCCAACCTCTGTAGCAATTAGTAAACTTTGAGGAAAAATCCTTGTGTTTCGGAAGTTCAGGAAAGTCTTGGTTTAGTTTTGCTGCAAAGTTCTGTGCTTACTACTTTGCACTTGGAGCAAGCAGAAATTTGTTTCTGGAAAGATCCTGCCTGCATCTGTTCCCGTTGTGCTCCATCTACTCCCCAGAGTCAAATGTTGTGTCTTAAGGCACAGCTGCTGGCTGATGGGGCTCAGAGATTTTCTGTGGATAGATGTGCAATCTACTACAAGTAATTGCTCCTGAAGCAGTAGTAGTAGTAGTAATAGCAGTAGTTAGTGTTTGATTCAGATCTTGGCTGGGGTTTGCACACAGCATCCCAGGTGCTGAGCCTGCAGGCTTGCCCCAGTGCCCGTGTGTGTGGTTCTGGCAGCTGCACCCCAAGTGTTGCCATGGAATAAGCTGGCACGTCCAAAGTGTGAAAGAGTTGTTAACACAACAAGCAAGAGTGCAAGCAAAACAGTTCATGTCAACAGCCGAGCTGATGAGACTTGGTTTTCTTGAGATTTATGACCTGCCTGGGAGGATTATACCCTGCATGGCGTGGAGTAGCTGATATCTAATAGCAGGCTAAGATTCCTTTTACAGTCATTTTCTCTCCTGAATGCTAAACCTCTCTCTTTCCTCATTCCAGCTAGGTTTGGTGTAACTTTAAGAAATTGGCATCATTTGGATTCCTTTTTGTACACTAAACAGTAAGTTCAGTACTTACTAGTGGAGAGACAGGTGGACAACTACATTTAGAATATGATCATAGTAAGCTCAAGTTTTTTAAAACATCATTTGTGCTTTGAATGAACCAGAACTCCTTGATGCAGGAAAATTTTCACTGGAGTCTGTCTTGGATGCCATTATGAAAGAACATGATGTTGAAATTCATAAACTCAAACTGAAAAAAGAAAAGAGCCCCATTTATTACTGGTTGTAGCTGTCATTTCCATGAAGTAATTTTTACTCCTGGTTGTTTTATTGTATGCTGTTGCATTATTACAAAGA
This sequence comes from Phylloscopus collybita, assembly GCA_027886175.1. NCBI lineage: Eukaryota > Metazoa > Chordata > Aves > Passeriformes > Phylloscopidae > Phylloscopus > Phylloscopus collybita. Next base: position 18,859,235 of record JAJNNQ010000003.1, on the reverse strand, counting down.
GCACGATTGCACAGAAGGTGATTTGAGATTAAACTTTCTTTTCTGAATGCCTTGCAATAGGTGTAATGTAAGGCACTTTTCTGCCATGGAAATGGATGTTTACTTCTGGTTTATGTTTTTGCACTGCACTGAACTGTGGCAGTCAGTTTAAGGATATTGCATTTGTGGAAGTAGCTTAGTAGTACATTTCAAGTATACATTTTACATCATGTCTCTTAGGATTTGGGAAAATAGGTATCCATGTAGATAAAAACCTTTATGCCATTCACAGCAAGTGAAAATCTGATTTTGCTTATAAAATCTTTTTCAAAGCAGAAAACACTTCCAAGTGAACAAATTTTTGCCTGGTGTGTTTCTGGAAGTCCCACACAAACAGAAGAATGAAATTCCTAATCTTGACCAAGGCCATGTACACTCTATGCAAGTTAATTCAGTTCTAGGGGGTAGAAAATATGAGATCCCTCTGGTATAGATTTTTTGTTTGTTTGTTTTTTTCTATGGAGTTTTCTTAGATACTTTGTGTTGTTTAAAGAAGGTTTCTGCAATAGTAGCACTGAGTATTTCACCCTGTTAGTATTTAAGCTGTGTGCTGACCCTGTTTCCTGTGAGTGACGATCCTATTCATAGGGTTTTAATTCCAGTCTAATCCTAACACATACCTGAGAAGCACTTCGGTTGAAAAATGGTCTCCCTTTTTCAGGCCTGATTGTTTTTTTTTTTTTTACTTACATCTTTTAATTTTCAATTAAGAATTCTTTAGTGAATAAGGACTTGGACTAAAGCCAGTTTAAAGCCATTGAAAGTCTTTTCATTGACTGCAATGGGCTCTGGATCTGACAGTAAGGATATTGAGAAATACTTATTAGTGGATTGTGTGTATAGCACAGTCACCTAACACAGTAAAACCAGTGGGCACCCAGTCCAATAAGACTGAAATCTGCTTTATTAACCAAAGGGAAATTCAGCTGGTTGCAGGAAATATTTTTTATCTGCAAACAACAAAAGCTTTTCTTGTTAATATCAATGCAGTCTGGTACCTACCAAAACATCAGCCTGACAGTTTCATTCCCTTGGCACAACAGAATCTTTCTCCCCAAGTCCCCATCCCAGGAACATTTCTCTTGGAAAGAGACACGTGCTGCATCAAAACATCTCCTATAATACATTGGTGGGTAATGCTTAAATTACTACCTATCATGAGATGGAACCTATTAAACCTCTTTGAAATCAAACAGTAAATTACAATTAATAGGTTCAGCTGTTTAGGAAAAAGAAACATTCATCTAAAACATGATGGAGCCTTTTATCTGTAGATTTTGGGAAAGAACAAATGTATATAGGAGAAAAAGATTTTCAAGCCCCCCACCCTGTTTTTTTAGCTCTTCAGCTGTCTCTAGGCTCAGTAAGGAGTGTGTTATCCTGCACAGGGCTCGCTAGATGGCAGGACAAGATAATCTTCAGGAACAGGGAATTTCTAGGAACTGAGACAAAAAACTGGAGTTATGGTGAAATTGAGCAAATGGAAATAAAAGGGGAAGTGAAATTGAACAAGAGACAGAAAATTTGTTTTTCTGTGATTAAAAAAAATTGAAAAATAAGAAGTTTAGATTCTTAAATTGACATTCCAACAAGTACAATATGATAATGGCTAAATTGCACATGGAAGTGTGGAAAAGTGGAGTCTTTATTTCTGAGAGACAATGGAGCACATTATAAAGCAAATAGCTTGACAGTAATTTCTCCTTGTCTGTTTTTAGTAAAGACCCATGTGTTTGAATAAGAACTTTCTTTATTGTCTCTAGGAGCTCCTCTCTCAGATATGTCACTGTATTCATGACCTTGTGGCTCTGTTGCAAGAAAATGGATCATGAGAAGGAGAGAGGGAAATGGTCCTTGGGGTCATATTTTTATCTCAGTAACACTAGTGTTAATCCAAAGTACGAGTGAGCAGAATCTACCCCATTATGTAGTACAGTTCATTCCCTTGTCAATAGAGGATCAATTCCTGGAGTGAATTTTCAAGCTATTTGTGTGGCATAGCTGAGACGTCACTGAACAACTCATTTTCTGGCACTTCCTTTGGAATAGTAGGCACCAGACAAAGAGAATGTCAGTGACTTCACTCCGGAAGAAAGAACCAGCTAAATGTGCTTTCTACAAACCCTGTTTTTACTTCTCTGTGTGTGAACACACCATTGCATCTGTATTCCACTTTTCACCTTGTTATCAGAACTGAGAGAGATCTCAACTAACTAAACAGCAAATAGCTTACCTGTATCAGTATTGCAAGATATAGCAGAGCACACAACCTCAGCCTCAGTGTCTTTGGCTTTTGAAACTGAAACATTTAGTGCTTCACAAGATTGCCACAGAAATCACAGGATCGTAAAATGGTTTGGGTTGGAAGGGACCTTAAAGATCATCTTGTTCCAACCCCCTTTTCATGTGCAGTGTCACCTTCCACCATCCCAGGTTGCACCAAGCCCCATCCAGCTTGGCCTTGGACACTTCCAGGGATGGAACAGCCACAGCTTCTCTGGGCAGCCTGTGGCAGTGCCTCACCACCCTCACAGGGAAGGATTTCTTCCTTATATCTGATCTAAATCTATTCTCTGCCAGCGTGGATCCATTCTCTCTTGTCCTGTCACTACATGCCCTTGTCAGAAGTCCTCTCCTTCTCTCTAACCCTTTGGGTACTGGAAGCTGTTCTAAGGCCTTCCTGGAGCCTTCTCTTCTCCAGGCTGAACAATGCCATCTCTCTCAGCCAATCCCCATGGCAGAGGTGCCCCAGCTCTCTGATTCATCTCCGTGGCCTCCTCTGGATTTGCTCCAACAGGTCAGTGCTCCTTCATATGCTGGGATGCAGCACTGCAGGTGGGGTCTCACAAGGGAAGAGCAGAAGGGGATCCCCTCCCTTGCCCTGCTGGCCACACTGCTTGTGATACAGCCCAGGACACTCCTGAGTTTCTGGGATAATTCTGGAAATTCTTGGTCAAATTAAGACCAAGTGTTTGTAATACACTGAAGGCTTAGTCACAGAAGTTCTGAATGTAATGGAATAAAAATTGTGAAAATTTGGCAGTAAGTTGTCGTGTAACTACCAAACAACGAAAGTTTTCAAAGTTCATTTATTTTGAAATTTCTGATCTGATTAATGAATAATTTTAATTTGATGAATTAGTTGTTTAATAATCATCATCATCATCATCATCCATAAACCCAGTTAATAGTTGTTAAAAGCTGTTATTTTTACTGCTACACATCTACATGGGTTTCAATGTGCTTGGAAACATAGCTCTGAACTGAGAACCTGCTGCACTTTCAGAAAGGCTCTCAGTGTTCAAAATGTCCAGTACTCTGAAATGTAAACTCATGCATACAGTGACAACAGGAAATGGAAGATAAATTAACAAATGAACATCAAAAATAGATTTTAAAATTTTTTTGTCATCTTTCTCCTCTAAGTTCTGTCTGCTGCCATATCTGTCAGGGTCTTTGGGTGACAGGACTAATCTGGTTCCAGCTCTGCCCTATCTGGGATGAGTCTTAAGATCTATGGGAATGTAGTTACCTTTGAAACTTCCACACCTTTTCTATATTTGGTTTAAATTAACTAGCAAACTCAAAGAGTATTTGAGGGAAGAGAGAGCCCAACCACACCAGTTCTATTCTGTATATTTTCTATTAAGAAGTTGGGTTAAAAACCCTAGCAAATTGATTAAAACCAGTTAAAGAATGTGGCCAAAAAAACTAGTTCACTGTCCTCAGAGAATTTAACAACATAGTCCTTTTCACTTGCTCTATTTATCCAGCTTATTTCCTAACAGAACTTCTTATACCCTAGAGACTAACAAAAAGTTATCTCTGCTGGGATTCATCTGGCAACATGATCAAGCAGGAACACGGAATATCTGGTTCCAGCTCCCCCAGCTATGAGGAAGTCTCTTAGCTCATTTGTTCCATTTGTAAAATGGTGATAATGGTTGTGATGTCGTTTATAAATATTTTATTTATGACAAGTCCTTTATAAACACCAAATATTATTGTACTGTTTGTAGGATGGAACTCCATCCATCTGTATCTGTATTTTTTGAGAAGTTAAGAAACATGTGTGAATGTGGGCACTGAGAAAATCTGAACCTCCTTCTAAAGTTTCTGTGCATGATTTTGTGATTTGATAGGGGTGTGAGTGGGGGGAAAAAAGCCTAAAAGAGAGAGCAAATCTGGTAACTGCAGATAGCTGGCCACCTGGGGTTTTACAGGCTCTTGATTCTCTTGTTTTGGAATCTACTGCCTTTTTCTGTCTTAAAGTTCCAGAGGCCACAATCCATCATGGATGTCCAAGACCTCCTCTACTTGAAGTAATAGAAAATAAAGGATCCAAGCTGCTGAAGTGGCTTTCTTCATGTGGTGTATGTTGCAGTTGTTCACAGCTGGGTGATAGATTTGCTGTTTCCCCGCCAGGGAAACTTCTCAGTCTGAGGCTCTCTGAGACACACTGGGCCCCAGGTGGGGGACCAAGTGGGACACTAACTCTTTCCATCTTTGCAACCATTCAGTAATTTCTGATGCCCTTTTTGTTCACGCTCCAGGAGGTCACATGGCTGGAAAGAGAGAGTTTGCCTCACAGCTCTATTTAGACCTAAGCCTGGTTAGTAGAAACAGCATTCCTCACAGTTGCAGGATAATGTAACATCATAAATAGAGCTATCAGGAATGGCAGGCAGCCTTTGTGGTTGTCAGAGCAGTGATGTTAAAAGAAAAGGGTTTTTTTCTGTCTTATTTTTTCCTAAATAGCTTTCCTCAAACTGTCAGGAGAGCACCTGGTGAAATGAAGCTTTGCTTTTGCTGGGTAGCTTTTGTTCTTAGAGATGGTTTAAGTAATAAATATGATGAAATAATTACATAGAAAAATAACAACTTCATTTCCATCAGAACACTAAGGGGTGGTTGTGATTCTTCAAAATGCCTTGAATACTTGAGGAAATAATTACAGCTGGGATACAGCTGAAATACTCCACACAGTATCCCAGTATTTGTGGATAGCAGAGGATGTATAGTACCTGAAAAAGCAGGGGGAGTGAAGGTTAGATGCTCATGCTAATTATTCTGGAGATGGTTGATTGGGAATGAATCACCTCACGTCTCATTAGCATTCAGCAGCATAACTGCTGGATGAAAAGGAAACAAACACTTGGGATTGCAAGGAGAGGTAAAAGAGGCTGGTTTCTCTGTTTGTGGTGGTTTTACAAGGAATTCACTGGAGTTTGGAATGATTTATGCATGCTGAGGACCTGGCCTTAAGGAACCAGCTGGAACAAAAGTTAGATCTTAAGGGGGCTGTGAGGTGTCCCTGGAATCTCAGCAAAAGCAAGCAGTGGGTTTCTGGCTGCCAGGAGTCTTCCCCACATCTGTGTCTGATTTATCAATAAATAGATCGTTTGGTTGCTTTCTACAAATGTGAGGGAAGAGGACAATAAGGTTTACAGCATTTGCTGTACTGGCCTTACTGTTAAATCCCCAATCCCAGCCCCTCAGCTGCTTGTTCTCAATTCTCCCCACAGGAGGTGGTTTTGGTTAAAGAAACAGCAAGGGTAGAAACAAGGTGCTTGCTATTATTGCTAATTACTGCTGTTTGGTGCCTTATTATCTCTAACTGCTGGCTTTGCATTTAATGAGGATGAGTCTCCCCTACCCCACCCTTTAATGCCACCTTCTTCCTGCTGGCCACAGGATATTAGGGGAACACTAAGACTAGGAATTTCAAGAGCTGTGTTGGAACTGCTGTGATACCTCTGGAATAAAGTAAAGGAAATAGCAGAATAAGTTTGTTTCTTTCCTGCTAGTAAGTAGGTTCCCAACATTGATGTATCTTTCCTTTCCTGTTGTATGTTTTTAAAGGTCAGAAAAAAGGGTCTTCCTTGGTGGCTTTTGAATACCAATGAATGAACCTTTCACTGTGACCTGCTACTCTAGGGCACAGTTTGGTATGACTCTAACCAGAAGCAAAAGAAATTTCAACTGTTTATTTTTTAATACAGTTGAATCCTCTTTAGCCATTCTCAATTGGCTAAAGGCCAGGACAGACCATTTTTGGATAGTGTGCGTTTCTGTTGCCATAAGATGCAGAAATGCTCCAAGTTTGGTTTACAGCATAAAAGACTGTAGTAAAGGATACAGATGTATGGCAGGCCTCATCCACTGCCATAGGAGAGCTCTGTCTCTATAAAATTTTTGTAATCAAGGTTTTGCCAGCAAAATATGGAATGCTTACTTACTAGAGTAAGAACATGATTTTTTAGGAATGTTTTCATGCTGAAAAAAGAGGTAAAATATATGTATATGCTTCTGTAGGCCAGTTTGTGTGTGACTAAGAGATGAGAGACAACTCTGCTCTCTCTTGTCAGCTGTGAAAAGTCAGCAGTAGCTCACACCTTCAGGGCTCAAATACACTCTGTGGAGTAGCCATGAGCCTCTACAAAGGGCACTAGCCCTCAAAAACTAATGAGTTACAAGACAAGTGGATGCAGTTTGGTACCTTGCATATTGAACAGCTATTGGGGAACCCAAGTGCTTTTTATTGGACTTTCTTATTTTCTCTATAGGTAAAACCAGACTTTTGTTTGCTGTCCTGATTACCCAAAGTCAATCCTTTCTTTAAAAGTTGTAATAGTAGAGACATTTAGAGGTGTGTAGGGTTAGAAGCATTGTTGGGGGTTAGCACAGGAATGTCAGGAGCTTAATAGCAGATCTGTAAGTGATGTGATGTGATGCCTAGGACAAACACTACAATTGTTGGAATTTGTAGCAACATCCTAAATAGAAATTATTTAATGGGTATAAAGATAAATTGAGGTATCAACAGATATTCTTGGTTTCTGCTGTGAAGTTTTTACAAATAGTACCTGGCTGTAATTTCCTGTAACGTACTGAGTGAATGTAATGAGTGAAAGTAATAAAATATGAAGGCTTTTTTTCTCCATCCTTTCAATATCCTTCTTGCTAAGGTCAGTAAACCTGGTTGGTTTGTAATTATGGCAGGGACATATAGGAGTAAAAATATTGTGGTCATATTCGTGCTTTGTTACTAATTAAATGAATCAAAAGAACTCTTTCTTGAAGAGCAGGAAATCCTTTTGTGAGGATATATGTTCTCAATAGGGCATCGTTCCTCATTCCTCTTCTTTCTCTTCCTCTCCTTTTGTCCTTCCCCCTTCATTTTGTCTGCAATTTCCTCTTAATTAAAAATACTTATTTTCCAATTGAATCCATGATACCAGTATAGCCTTGGTGCCTTGGTCTCCATTTTTTGGGTTAGTTAACTTTTTAGAAGAGAATGGGAATTTGAAGGTGATGGGAATGTTTTAATCGGGCAGTTTAAGGGATTTCAGAAGATTGAGCCATTTGAGGTCTCTTGCTCAAAACTCCTCCCTCTTGCTGCCTGTCTGCCCAGGTAAAGACAGGTTTCAGAGCAATACTACCTTCTTGAATACTGTACAGGTTTTGAGGCCTGCTTGTAAGTATCCTGGATTTGGTCTGGGTGCCACCCACAGGTGGTCTTTCAGTCACTGTCACTGCAGCTCTAGAGCATCTGTGGTGTTTGGCTGTGGCTGCAGAACAGTGTTTTCCTCTGACATGGGCATGTAGGAGGAAGATGATGTACTGTAAGGTGCATCCAGGTTTTTGATATACAAGTATGCACTTCCTTTAGAGATGTATTTGTGAATATGTACTTGCATGAGGACAGTGTCTTTCCTTGGATAATTTTTTTTGTCCCATTTTATTTCTTCTCTGTGGGAATGGTCATACACAAATGTCATACAGATCCAGAGAACAAATTATCTAACCAGTTGCACATCATGTACAAAAGAGCAGTACTGGTTAGCTAATTTGCATGTGGTAACACAGCAACCACCCATGCATGAGAACTCAGAAAACTAAAATGTTCTTTTAACATGAAGTGGGTCAGTCTGTCTTTAAAAAGGGAGACTGCTTGCACAGAGGTGGCTAACAGTGCCAGATAAATTGATTGCTGCAAATGTTTGCCCTGATCTAACCTTGTTTTCTTGATCATGTAGTTCCCATTAATGAATTTTTATTTATTATTTTATTTATAAATGAACATACTGCTTGAACCAGGGGGCTGTATCTTTCATTAGGAAGTCATCCATCAGTTTTGGACAGTTAGTTCTGAGCACCTTTCATCATAAAATGAAATTCTTCTCATTCCTTTATTTATCAATCAGCACATTCTGTGCTGGCACAACATTGTCACTCACCCCACACAGGGGGAAAAAGGAAAAAACTGAAATTGACTACAAATGGTGTTACTTTACTAATGGAAAGCATAAGCTTTGATTCCAAACCCTGGCTATCTTAGTATTTTTTCTTTTCCTTTGTGGCTTTATGCAACATCTGCTGCTCTTTTAAGCCACACAGGGGAAGTGAATAATGTTGGATATGGAATTTGCACTGGATACAAGCTGTGTCATGAAATACTAGGATGGTGCTGGTATGAGGATTAGGACATCCGGGTAAAAACAGGGAGATGGGAAGGTATTGGTCTTTTGAGCTTGCACTGGAGGTGGATGCTGTGATCTGTGAGGTTTAGTAGCCCAGTTATTTAGACTGTTGCCTTATAGAGCTGTCAGCTCTGTGGTACGCAGGGTTGTGGTCGCAGTGCTGAAGCCTGGAATTAGCAAATAGTGCCTGGTCAATACTGCAGCTCTGATTCAGTCAGTAGCCCCCAAGTCAGTAAAGTAAATGTATACACATTCTTTCCCTATTATGGTTAAACTATTACCAGAGGGAATATCAGCTCCTGTCACCTAGGTGCAATTGCATTACAATAAGCTGTGAAGCACATAATCTGATTTTTTGTTTATTTGTTGCTGTTAATTTTTTATAGAACATTTTAGTGTTGTAATTAAACTGCAAGGAGAGAAAGAAAAATACTGTAATTCTGCAGATATGTGGGAAACTAGAAACATTTCACAGTGTAAGTCACTTTGAACTGACTCAGTTTTGTTGCTTGTGGATTTTGCTGAGCTTGTCAAACAGAGAGGAATGACGTTTAAAACCTTAATGGTGAAGCAGCTGGGCATTGCTAGGCAACAAAGTAGTTTCCTACATACAGTCTCATATCACTGCAATGGCTTTTTCTATCAGAAATATCTTTTAAGGGTTCACCAAACTAATTTTGGAGTTCCAAACACAAACTTAAATCATCTTTTATTGCTGTGATTAAAAAAAAAAATCTGTTTTAAATTAGTAAGGTGTATAAGTACCTAATGTCTTATGGGGAAGAAGATATCCTTTGTTTTTTTGGTTCTTTTTGTGGGAGAGGGGAGTGCTTATAAAACTTGATTTACAGACTTGATAAATAAGGTCTGAGAATAAAAATTAGGCACTGAATGCAGCAAATTTTATGCTGCAGTTGAAGAAATATAGAATGACTCCTGAGAAGCATGTGAAATGAAGCATGATTGGGTGGTCAGCTCGAAGAACGTAGTCAGGACTCTTTAACCTCCATTTCAGAGTGATGTGACTTTGTCTCTGACCTTGGGCCATTTGTTTGGTTCATTACATAAGTTATTTGGAGAGACTACTCCTTCAAGTTCATGCATATTGATTAACCCCTGCAGTCACACAGGGCCACACAGTGTTAGTCCTTGTGGCATAAATGTGCAGAAAGGTGTGTGTTTTGTAGGATTTCTTACTGTGACATTGCTGTGAGTCAGTGCTGCCCATGCTGACATTACACTGTCTGCAGTATGCACTCAAGTTAGCAGGCTATAAGAGAGAAGGGGAAGAAAGCATTAACACTAAGCTAAAATGGGCTTAAATGCCTTAAAATTTACGTAGTTTAGATTTTTTTATATACATGTTTCCTAGTTTCTCTGTTGAACTGAAAATGCTGGGCTTAATTGGGAAGAAAAAAAAAATCAATGAAATTTTTTTGTCACTTTGGTAAGCTTTACACAGACTGCCTCACAGAGAAGATACCCTCTAAAGCCATGTGTTCAAAGGATTTTTGAAGAGAGTTCAGGCTTCCCTTTACATTCAGTGATGAGGGCTGAAGCCCCATATGCAAGCTGGGGTGAGGCAGGTGAGTAAATATCAAGCTTCTGAATTCTTAAGTCTTGCTGTTTCACCGTTGACTTAGACTGTGTCTCTGTGGGGGGAAACTCAACAACTACATTAAACTTCTGTTTCTGGCTTGAGCTCTGCATTTTTCAGCAGTGGATCCTGAGCTGGAAGTTAACACCTATCATTTCAGAGATGGAGGTCCAAAAAACAGATCAGAGGCAGGTGCTAAGAGGACAAGCTTTGATGTAGAATGGTTGCAGGCTCCCCTCTGAAAAAGTAGTGAAATATGGGTGGAGAACACCATACTGCCTAATTCCTAGCATGGAGGGAAAATGAAGAAGATCAGGGAAAAGAGACTGCCAAGAATTTCTGTTTGAGAAGAAGTACTGCATTTTCATCCTCTTGGTAGGGCATTTGGAAATTGTCAAAGCCCAGCACTGACAAGGTAATGCCAGTTATTTGCTGCAGCAGCAGCACTCGAGCAGGTCTCAGTTCTAACTCGAATGTTTTCATAACTTCAGCTCCTCCTGCGTCATAAGAAATGTGTGAAATGTATGCATGGAAGGTCAGTGTTTGAAAACACATACAGAGAGCAGCATAATTATCTGAAGGTAAACTGTCAGATACTGTGATGCTGTGTTTTAGCAGGCTGAATTCCTGAACTGACACACTTAGGTTGCTGATCCCATTTATATGAGCAAAAAATTCTGAATGACTGTCTCTTGTCCAAATTTACACAGCCAGAATTTTATTATTTTAGAAATGTGCTGTAAGATCCCCTAGGGAGGAACATGATTAAGCTTTGTCCTTGGGTAAAATGCAAAGCACTGTCATCTCCTCTTTGAAAGGTTTCACTAATCTCAGGACTTCAGCATGGAACTAAATTTAGAAAGTCTGGATGCCAGTGGAGGCAGTTCACGTTTTCTTTAGACAGTGACAAACAGTATATTCCAAATCACTCCTTCAGGTCAGAGTTCAGCTTTCATCTTGCCTCTGGTCAGAGGCTGGATGACATCCTGAACAACTGGTTCCTTGTAGTTTATGATGCCAACTGACAGTGGAGTAGTTTATTATATGATATACAGCCTTTAATTTTCTGCAGAGATGTGGAGTTGACATTTGATAAGCCATTCATGTTAAAAGAGTAACTACTACAGAGAAATGAAGAAGAGGCAACACAGGACACAAATAGATGTGTTTATTCTGTGCTCTAACTGCTTGTTAAATTTGATCTAAATGTACATCGTGAAAAGAATGAGCGAGTAGGAACATCACTGCCATTATATAGGTTTTATCAAAAGGAAACTCAGCTCCTCTGGACTTTTAGATTGAAGTACTATGCTGAAATTGAGTGTTTAGAATCCTATGAATTAGCTTTCCTATTGTGAGCAAGCATATATATATGTATACAAATCAATAAAAAGAATCAGTTTTTGCATAGTCTTTTATAGGCATGAGCTAAATCTAACAGCTTCATAAAGTGAAAGATAAGGCAAAGATGTTACATTTGCACTATGGCCACCCTCTGCTTCCAGGAGTATTGGTGTCAAAATCAGTGCTAAGCAACTTGCTTTCAGTCTCCTTTTTAGTGTCCTTGACTTTCTTGTTACTCAGTTTGCCCTCTATAACAAGAGGCTATGCTGACTGCTCAGGAGACAAGCTAAACATCCACAGGCCAGCAGAGAGCTTGCAGTAATTGTAACAACAGCCACAGCAGTCCCTGAGACACTTTTGCTGTACTTGACACAAACTGGACTTCAGCTGTAGGAAACCTGTGATCTTTATCAGTTGATTTTAGAAAATCAGATGGCAGATGTTTAAACAGAAGCACTTCTATTATTAAAAAAGGGTATGAGAGGATTTCAGACTATGGTGTTCTGGGCTAATCTGCATTTTTGTAGGGTGCCTAAAAATATTAAAAATCCAGTATTACATGTAAAATTAAAATATCCCTGAAAGCTGACAAGTGGATGTGAGGATAGGAAGCAAAGTCTGTGTCCTGTTGCTTAACAGAAGAGTTAGTTTTTTCACTGGTGAAGATATTGGTTCTTAATTGTAAATCCTCCACAGGTGGTTCAGGGATGTTTTACCTGCTCCTAAGAATTGCCCAGTGGCTCTGACCCCCCACTAGGAAATCTGGCTACAAACCAGAGAGAGGTGGAACCAGATCTGACTGGCAAATCTTTCTGATTTACAGCTTGTTTGCATTACCTGTACATTGGGCAGGCAGGGTCATAGAGAAGAGAGAGAATGCTGCCAAGTAGAGTAATATTGCTGAAGAATATCTTGGTGGCAATTGGGTGATTTTTAGCAATGATTTTATGTGTCAGATTAGCAAGATTTAAAGTGATGTCATTACTGAAAGTGACCCTGAATTGAGTTTCTTTGAAATGAGGTTCTATTCTTGCCTTGAGTGGGATGAAAATTATTATACAGAAGAGCTGTTAAGAAGAAAGGAGCATTTACAACTGAAGTTTAGTGGTACTAAGACTTCTGCCCTGTTGGCCTCCCCTTTAGAGATGTGGATTGTGTATTATCACCAAAATGGGGTGAAATCCTGCTTTCTTCCACCAATCCTCATAAGATACTCAGACTGAATTACATCCTTTTATCTAATGTAGAACCAAAAATATAGAACACGTGTATCAAAATAAGTAAGTGGTGATGAGTGCATTCTTAAATTCTACACTCCATTGCTTACTGTTTCCCTTAGATCTGAAGGGCTGAACCCAGATCAGAAGTCAGAAATTTTTCTGCACAGTAAGTGGGCAATGATTTTCCTTGAATCACACTAAACTTTGGCTTGTTTTGGTACGGTTGGTAGGAAAGAGGGGCTCTATAAACCTCGTATCTCCCCAAGTTCATGAGATGCTGAAGAGTAGAGCATGGCTATGTTCCAAGAGCTGTCTTGCCTTGCCCAGAGTACTGTGCAGAGAGAGCCTGCTCCAGAAGTTCTAGCTAGCACAGGAGTAAGCGATGCTGAGATTCTGGGAAGTATTCCATTCCTGGACATGCAAAAGAGGCTGCTGGAACTGAAGGCTATAAGAGTCTGGAGCTACTAGCTTCTGGAGCAACCAATACTAAATTACAGGTGTGCACAATCTTCTCAGGACAGATGTAAGGTTACTCTGTCAAGAAGCCCTTCAACTGCATCATCCTGTGCCTGCTATTAAGGTAATTGGAGGCTGCTGAGAGCTTTAGCAGTGGGAGTTGTGTAGTGTTCAACAATGTCTGAGATGGGTGAAACCACTTCACGTTTGTCTTTAAACCTACCTTTTCCCACTTATCTTCTGCAAGGAAAATTGGCCTGTATCATCTCTTATCTTGTATATCTGAAAAGTGTAACAGCTGGTGTGTGTGTGTCTTAAGTTCCTCTGGGCATTCCTGTTTACCTTTTTGCTCTGTTTGAGTATGCAGTTTTCCTTCTTGCCCCTGCCCCAATTGTTTGCAGTCTGAGAATCCATTTCAGATTGCAGCCAAGACCTTCGGATTCTGAATTGTTGCTATGAACAAAGCTTGGAGCCAAAGGATACTCTGGGAAGGCTGCTTTTCACATGCTTATAATTTTGGAAAAATAAGAGAGAAAGCAGCAAGAACCCAATGGGAATCAGGACAAAAAACTAAATTTAAAGGCAAGCCCCTCTCAGAATATGAAAAATAAACTTAAAACAATGTGATATGCAGGTCAAGATCATGGCATACTTTTAACAAATTAGCAAATATTTTTAGCAGTGTTTGAGTCCAGCACTTCCAGTGTTAGTTGCACTCCTTCCCCCAGTGAATTAGAAATATTTCACAAAAGCAGGGAAGTGTTATTGCTGTTTTCTACCTGAGTAAGCTGATGCAGAGAGGTGAAGGCTGAGAGTTTTCAAACTTGGCTGTCCAATGGGAAATTTCCTGTGGGAACTGCAGATCTCTAACACTTCACATTGCTTTTGGATGATGTTCATGCCAAAACCTGCTGACCTGCTTGAGCATCAGAGCAGGTCTTTTACTTTATAAATATGCAGTGGAATATTCTGATTGAAATTTTGCTGTTCCTGTTCAACCACTTTCTCAAGTGAGCTTCATTCCTTTCCTTGAAATGAAAAAGTATTGTCATTATTGAACTACAAAAGGCTCTGTTGCCATCAGACCTAAAAAGTCAGTAAAATGGAAGATGCTTGCATTAATGAAAATCACCTGCTAGCAATTAAAACAATACTTTCTAAGCAGAATAGCTGAATGTGCCATCGATTTAACGACCCTTGGCAGTGACTGTTTAGCTGGATTTACAGGAAGCCTCACATGACATTTCATTAGTATCACAGTGAATTAACTTTATAGCAGTGTAGTGCTTAATCCAATTTAGACTTAGTATTATTAATGATACTACCAGGGAAATAGTTTTTAAGGCAATTAAACAGCAATATGTAATGTTGCCAAGCATCACTACTGATATCCGAAGGCATCACAAAAAAACACATTTTAAAAAGGAATTGAAAATGGGAAGAGAGCACTTCCTGGTGATTTAATCCTTTGCACTTGGAAGACTACCAAGCCACATAAAAAACAGATTCTAGAAGATAACTTTTGAGGGAATCTAAGTTAAATACATTCATCCATCCTCTTGCTGGCTAGCAGCTTGTGACACATGCAGTGCATGTGTTACCTCCAACAAATGATACTTGGGTTACAAAGGGGATGGGATGGTGGGGGACATGTGCTCTCAACTCCAAAGCCAAAACTAATGGCAGATTTAGGACCAAGCAGAGTTTTCCACTCTGAATGGAAGTATTAGAACACCTAGGCTCAAACTCAAGCTGGTGCAGGCTACTGCAATCTCACAGTATTTGTGTAATGACTTCGTACCAGTAGATACCTTAAGTAGGAACCTCAGGTTTCAGGAGAACATCCTTGAATAAAAGATTGCCTCCTTTACTTGTGTCTGTTAGCATTGCTCAGTAGCAGGTACCTGTATAAAAGCTCAACACAAAACTCATTGACAGTGACTAAAAACATTGCTGCTGATGTGAATTCTTTGGGACCAGGAATGGGAATAGGTGTTTAGTTTTTGGGTTTGTTTGGGCTGTTTTTTCCTTTTAAATAACTCTAGCATCAATTTATGTGAAGTAAAACAGAACAACAGAACAGACTCATTTTGATCAAAAGCCCTGCTCACATTAATTGTAACTTTGCCTAATATAAGTCAGCACCCATAATTATCCATAACAGCAAGGAACAATGGATTGGACCAAGTGAAGTGACAAGTGCATTTTAAGAGATCGTAAAATTCCCATTTGCAGGCATCATTGTGTTAATACCCCATGACCAATAACCCATATCATCATATACAAAAGTATTATTAAGCTATAATTTATGAGGTGGGCTGCATTGCATGGTGGGCTAGAGAAGAGATCCTGCATTTACACGTTTTTCTGGTTATGTTCTAACTTTGTTCACTGTCTCAGGCTTTTTTATTTAAATTCCAGGAAAACCAGTAAGATCTGTAGGATACCTTTATGTTACTGTTCTAAGCAACAAACAGTGAGGTCTCTTGAGACAGTTTTTTTATCATCTTGATGGACTTGATTCAAATTCTGTTCCCTCTTAATGTTTGATATACAGAATAATACAGATGTGTTTAAGTGATACATTTGTTCTAAAGATGATTCTTATGCTAATCTTATTGTTTGTTTCTCTCCTTGGTATTTATAGCAATGGCAAAGTACCTTTGATTTTATTTCATGGGATCAAAACGTAGTAGGGAAAGCAATGTCTGCATCCTTTGCACTCTGGTGTTTTACTGCCTACACGCATGTGCCAAGGACATGTACGGTGATATAATTTAATTTTATTTCCATAGAGTGATTTTCCATATCACCAGTGCCTCCTGCCTATTTTATTTTGTGTAGGCACCCATTTTGTATGTATGGCTTGGTTTTTCTTCTTTAATGAAGGAACAGAAGTCACTTTTCTGTGATGTGACTTAAATTGAGTAGCTGATACTAACAGGAACTTACATAACTGAAGTGAGAAGTTCAAAGCAAACAGTGTGAATTATTCCTATAATGTGATGTTAAACTGTGGCCTTCCCTACTGAAAGATTAAGTGACTATGAAAAAACTTACATGGTTTAAAAAGGAAACTCATATCATTCATGAAAGAAATTCTCTCAAGAAAAACCAAATGCAAAGAAGTGCCTTAGACTGGAGAATCCTTACTGCACAAACTTCTGTGAGTGTTAGAGGATATTTCAATGCACATTTTCCCTTTTTCTGTACTGTTCTGTGGGCATCTACTGTGTTCTGGACTGATTTGATCTGTCAGCCTTTATAGTTTTATGGTGTTTTTTTTTATTATGTAGCTAGACTGAAGAGGGAATGTGTGAAATGTATTTAAGCCAAAACAAACCAAACTTACTGCTGGTGATTAATGAAACAGATAGTTCTTCTGCTGCCTAGTTCAAAGGCTCTCTAAAACCTGGTACAGGCTTTGCTTAGCCTGGTTCCAGAGGCCATTGTGCAAGCAACTCTTGTGTACAGAGAACTTACTTGAAGGTTGTTGTGCTCGGTACACACTTGCTCGATTGATGACATAAGCTCTAGACCCTGAAGTAATGAAGCCCTGAGGAGATTGAGTAAAATACTTGGGGCTGAAGTTTCTGCTCGTGAAGTAATATTAATGTGAGTGGAGGTAGGTACAAAGCCCCAAGCAGGGGATTTGGGGAGAGCCTGCTGCAACTGTGAAGCCTACAGGAGCCCTCTTTGTCCCCAACATACAGCATGTGTAATGTAGGACCTGCAGTGAGGAGATTGTTCTGGAGAGACAATGGGACAAATAAGGAATATAACAATTTCCTGTAGCAATGTTAAACTACTCTTCTTGGGTAAGCAAAGGGAAAACCTTGTGCATAAAGGGGCTGCATTTTCCTTTCTAATGCCCCTTTGTTCAGATGAGCAGAAGTCTGCATAGTAAAGAGTTAACTTTTAGGATGATCATAATTCTGGCATAAAAGTTGTCATAAAACAAATCAAATCCTTCAGGGATGTTAGGTAAGTATTTCATTAATAATCGTCAATTAATGTCTCAGTGCAGCACAATAACTGTGTCTGAGTTTATGTTAGAGAAACACCACTTCCCTTCTTTGCAAAATGCTTTTGTTCTTGGAAAGTCAAAACGTTTGTGTTGAAGCACTGACTGACATGCTGAACCCAAACCATGCTGTCACACCTCACGTTGCTGTGCTGACATCACTGGAGGGAGATGGAGGGTATTTGAAGACTTGGACTCTTCACCTTATCCTCTTAGAGCTTTAGTTCTCAGGTAAACTAATTCCCCTGTACTTTTCCTGGAGGAGTCTGTGGTATGCAGTTGATTTAAGGGTGGGAAGTTGTTGCAGCCTGTTGCCAATTTGGCCAAGGAATTTATGAATCTAGAATCCCTAAACAGTTGCAAAATCCTAGAAATTACAGATGGAAAGGGACTCCAAAGGATCACTTGAACACATGTGCCAAAGCAGGATTGTTTTGTGCAGTTAATTCTCCAGAGTTTTGTCCAGACAGATTTTGAAAAGCTGTTATATGAGATTCACAGACAGTGCTAGGGAATATTGTATTCTGTGACACTTCAGTGTATGCTGCTTCAAACTTGTGAAAAAGCATGTATTCAAATCTCACATGTACGTATCATATGGGTGTGTTATTTTCCACAGCTGCTTTCCAATAGTAAAGAACTTCTACCACAGCCACTGCTGGTGCTTGGAATTTAGATGATATTTGGAAATGAGGGCTTTGGAATATATCAACACTAAAATGATAATTTTTCTAGAGTATTTTAAAGACTGTATTTCAGAATTTGAGCTTGTGAGGATCTCACCTTTTTTGCTTCACAATATAATTAAGAACAAAAAGCTCCCAGAACATAAATGTGGATGGGGAGAGAGATCTTGATATCTTCTCCAGCCTTTTCCTGGGTGGTAGAAGTGCCTGTGGTACAGAAGACATGGATGTTTTATGAAAGCTACTTTTTTGGAGTAGAAATAAAATTTCAGGGAGTAAATATTTGAGAAAAAATTCCCACCAATCTTTCCATAGCATAGGATCATTTTACCTAAGGCTCAAACTCTCTCCATGGAGTTAGATGTAAAAACACAAATTGTATTTTGTACACCTGCTATGGTCTCCTTGGATTCAGTAAGCTCTAGCTAAGAAAAGGAGAAAGTCTGAAAAATGTTAACAACATCCTCTTGCATCTTGTGTACCTACTGAAGAGGCAGGAACTAAACTGAACCTGACAGTTCAGAGATCACCCCAAACTGTAAATTTTATGACTGAAGCATCAGGCCTGATGACTAGTGTGAAGACACAGAGAAAAGCTGCAAAATAAGGCTGTTTTATTTCAATGCCTTTTTTAATATGCTGAATTGTTAATTGCACCCTATGAAAATGCCACTGTGAATAAGGTAATTGCTTGTAAAAATAAGGGGCTGTGTATTCCCCTTTTCAATGGGGAGAAATCACTTGCTACAAAAAGACTGTGATTTGGAAGTGAGAATAGATGGTCACTGTGGTTGAGAATGAGACAAACAAAATTGGAAGCTCAGTGTTCACCCTGATTTTGGGGTGATGGAATTTTAGGATGACTTGTGATAGAAGTGTTTTTGGATCATGACACAGTAGATACCAGAACTCAACAACAGTGAGTATTTTTTTTTCCCCCTCCGCTACCTAAATAAGTGAGACATGACACAACTGTCCTGATAC
The DNA here is from genome assembly GCA_027886175.1 of Phylloscopus collybita. Taxonomy (NCBI): domain Eukaryota; kingdom Metazoa; phylum Chordata; class Aves; order Passeriformes; family Phylloscopidae; genus Phylloscopus; species Phylloscopus collybita. Next base: position 18,840,402 of record JAJNNQ010000003.1, on the reverse strand, counting down.
TTTGGACACTTGGATAGAGCACGTATTTTCCACTGCAAGTCATCTTTGTGGTGGGTTGTAGTAACATCAGCTTTGTGGCTCGTTAGCTGTGCTGAACCAGCCATGTTCAAAACTTTAATCCATTTCGGTCTCAAGCTTTTCTATTTGCTGGGTTTGATCAGCAAAACCGGCTTTTAGTTCCCTGGAAGTGGAGGCTGGTTCCATGGTTTTGTGTGTGTGGAGCCTCCCTCCCTCCCAAAGTCTCTGGTGTGGCTGCTTGTGCTCTGTGGCCTCAGAGTCTCTCACAAAGGTGCTCCCTTTCAAAAACCTTTGCTGCTGTGAAAGACAGTAGCTGACCATGGGTGGGAAGGAATCTTCTCTATTTTTCATGTGGTCTGGAAAAAAGGCTGTTTCCAAGCTGATGTGGCTGTTGGAAGGACTCAGTGGTTTGTTTAGTGCTGTTTAAAGGCATATCTTCTATTTTATCAGAAGTTCATGAGAGTTTCCTGCAATCCTGTATCAGTTGGTAATTAATTATTACAGCTTAAAGAGAGACACAAAGCAGAAACATTTGCAGTTTCAATACTGCTGAGAAGCCACAATGATTTACAGAAAGAGAGAAGTACAGATAATTGTTGTTTGAGGCAAGCTTGCACGTACCCCACAGAAGCTTCCAAGAGACTGGAAAGGAAGTGCTGGCCTTGCTGAAATAAATGGCACTGCTCCCACTGAGTTGAGTGGGGCCAGTGTTTTACCCAAAGAAAACATAAACCAAGCAAGAACATTGCCTGGGACTGAAAGAGAGGTGGGAAAATCCAAGTTCAAGCACTTCTGATTCAGGCTTCCAAACCCTGATTCTTAATTTATGAAAACAAAGTTACAGTATAAAATGCTGTTTTTAGTCATTCGATGAAGCTTTCTTTTCAGAGAATTTTCTAGTCTCACAATATTTACTCCTAAACACAGTTCTCCTAGGCTTACAGAGACAAGTGTCTGGCCAAAAAAGAAAAGCAATGGGAGTGTAGATCTAGTCTTGCCAAAGACTGGATATGCAGACGTGAAATCTGAGAAGCATTCAACAAACTTCTGTCAAAATTCATGAGAGAGGAAATTTTCAGATTTCCTGGAGAGATGTTAATTAACTACTTCCTAGGACCTTGGTACATTGTCAGAAAATTCAGTGTGGAAACTCTCACTGACTTGAGCAATAAGAGTTCCAAGTCCTTTGAGGTTATTGTTATTTAAGAGAGAACTGAAAATTTCTTACCTTGCAAGACCTGAGTTCAGGGCCTCATGCTCCTCTGATTTCCTTTAAATAGCTGGTGACATAAATAACACCTGAAACAGCCCTGAGGTCCATTCCTTTGAGTGCTTTTGGTGTTAAGGAAGTCATCAAATACAATAGGAAACACAAAGGCCCAAGAGTTCAGCTCTGGCAGGTAAGCAAAAGGGGTTTTTCAGAGTAGATATGTCAGTCTGCTCCCACCCGTACTCCCAACTCTCTTTTGCTTTAAGCACTCCACATTTTCTGTTAAAGACATGAGAACCTGGCAGTCTATTTAGCATTAATTTCCCCTTATTACGTTGCAGACAACCCAGAAATGTGCACGGCCGTGTGAAGACCAACAAAAATGAGAGAACCCCACTGGAAAGGTTTTAATTCTTGAAGTAGGATTGAAACTCTTTAATTTTTGAAGCCTGAATTTGTGACAGGAAGAAGTGCAGAGTGTATGTAGTCAGGAGTGTTTTTTGGCAGAAGTACTTTTGGGAGCAAACTGAGGATTTGGATAGGAAGGATGCAAGACCGGCGTGGATCGGTGTCACCAGAGTGAGCATGGCAACCCTTTTGGCAACCTTTTCTTCTTATGGGAATGCATGGGCTCCTTCCACGCCAGGTGTGCTGCCTGCCTGAGTGCTGCAGCTGCCACAGACTGTCTCTGTGTGTGCTCTGGGTCACTGAGCTGAACTAATTTTGGCTTCAGAGGATTTCTGTTGCTATTGCAACTGTGTCTGATTATGGCTGGTTTGCTGTAAGGATGCAAGTGAGCTCTTCTTTCTTTTAAACCTGTTCATGCCAACACAAAGGCAAACAGGATGAGGGGGGGGGGGGGGGCGGGGCTAGAAAAGAAAGGAAGAGAAAAGGAGGAGTGAGAAAAGAGAGAGGCATAGACAGGACCATGGAAGCTGCAGGTTCTTAAGAAATGTTTCTTTTGTTTTTCAAGAAAATTATTTTGGTTCACAGCATATCTTTCTGCCTGACATGGACAAACACAGGGAATATGTACAACACATATGTTGGTTCCTTCACATGAAAAGCTTAAATCAGAAAAGTATTGGAAAGAGAGGGCAGCTTACTACCTCCTGTCACTTCCATCTGCAAATAAAATACCTAATATATACAAGCTAAATCCTTCTTTTAGCATGGAACTTGTCAGAAGAGCTTGTACATTCCCCTGGTCTAGCCACAAAGACTGAGAAGACCACATCCAATCACTGACTTCTACTCCACTGGCAGAGCCTACACTTTCAGTGCAGATGGGAACAAGAAATGGAAAACGTTTTGTTTCTAACACAGGCATTTTTTAATATGCAGCTGCTGACAAACTTAAGCTCTAGTAATAGTAAGTTCATTTTGGAAGACAGATCTGCAGTGGGTTCTGGTAGAAAAAAGTGTGGTTATTGTATTTTGCTAAGGTTTAGAAGAAGTCCTGTAGGAATGTCAAGCACCTGGGTTATCTAATATATTGCTATGACTGGCTGAAGATTTTTAATTATCAAGAAATGGCTGATTTTGCAAAAAAGGCTTCTGGCCAAGAAGTGAAATCACAAAACCAGCTGCATCATGTGTTTCATTTGGATTGCTTTACTGCTAAGCCCTAATTCTGTAAGTTTTTAGACTGATATGCAATAGTCTTGGAGAGAAATAAGATACCTCTTGTCTTCATATCACAAAACACAAGTATCTCATCCTACTAATTTCTCTGGCTGATGTCCAACATGAATTCTGCTGTATCTTCATTGCTTCATTGAGAAGAAAATATTGTCAGTGGTCAAACATGTACTGCCTGACCAACATGACCAAAAGGATTGGGAAAAGTGTACTAAGCCTAAAATGGGTTATAGATGGATGGCCAGCAGTCTTAATTATTGGGAGACTTTCAGCCAAATTCTGTTTTACCATCAAAGTTAAAATTCTGTGTTTGTGATTTTTCGTACTTTTAACCTAACAGAGAAACTCAAATTCATTTTATGCCTCTATTCTTCCACTGTGCTCTGCCAAACTGGTAAGGAAATCTGCTTATCTGTTATGTCTGAGGTAAGAAGGTATCTTTTCTTCCACCTGTTGTAGGCAATGACTTGGGTCTAAGTTCTTCTTTCCTGGATCCTATTATCTTTCATGAATGAAACTCCTAGGTGGAGCTGCAATTCTGTATTAAAGCCTAAAAATTGCAGTTAGCAGCTTTTCTCAAATTACTGCCTATAAGAAATAAGTAAGAGTGATTAGTGATAACATTTTGTGTTTTATCTCTCTGCTATTGATATCAAAGCACATCTTCAAAAGACAAATATCATAGCAGATGAGGCTTGGCAAGAGCTGCAGTAGAGATAGATAGAAGTATTTAAGCCTTTGCTAATTGCAGTGAGTTACTTTGCAATATCCCAGTACCAGTACCCCTTGTGAGGCTCCTGAGCGAGCTTGAAAGTGGCAGGGTGCTTGGCACAGCCAAGTCAGTTGGTTTTCTTTCTTCAGGAGTCTTGGAATACGAGGTAGAGAACGGGTGTTGTTTGCTCCTTACGCATGGAAGTTGTGCTTTCAGAATGCTGGACAAAGCAAAGGAAGTCTCCAGAACTTCTATCCCTTCAGAGAAAATAATTCTGCTCTTCTGACTTGATTTCCAGGAGCACCTGCCTTTCTCACTTGAGTGCACAGTGAAGCAGGGTGCCTAACCTGGATTCTTAAATCACACATCAGGAAACACCTAGGCGACACAACCCAGGGAAGATCCCTGGCTAGCTCGAGCCACGAGCTTCTGCCCCCAGACCACTGAGGGACCTGGGCGGTGGATCAGAGAGGGCTGTGCCAGCTCCCACAGTGTGAGTGTGTCAGGTGCTGAGGACCAGGGCAAAGAGAGGAGAGCAGTCCTCAGTGTGTCTCAAGGAGGTTCATTCCTTAGGGGGACAGGGACCAAAGACCAAGTACAATAACTGTGCCTGGGCTTTTAAACAGGGGTGGTACAAGGGGAGGGTAAAATACAGCAACCAATGAAGGATAAACTGAGGAGGAGCCTGAGGAGGGGATTACAAAGCTGAGACCAATGGGAGAATACAAGGGTGGGGGGGGTGGGTACAGTCCACACAGAACAATGGGGCATCGAGTGATGTAGAATTTGCTAGAACGGGGGAAGGAGTAAGCATTGACAGACAACCATATAGGTGGGGTGAAAAGTGAGGGGCTGGTTGTGGGGAAGGTTGACATAGAATGTTCTGGAAAGAAAGGGCAGGATTAAGGGTTGACTAACAACTGGGAAAGGGAAGTGACAACTCTAGGGGAAACCATTAACTTTAGGCAAAAATAGGAACCAACTATTGAAGGAGATAACAAAGGCAAAAATATGCACCACTACAGCTAGGTACACCTACCACTCTACCATATAGTGCTAGGATAGGGATAAAATTCAGCCTTCATCCCATCTTCCATTTTTTATCGATAAAATGGTTTTTTGAAGTTAGAGCTCAGTATTTTTCTTTGTTTAAAGAAAAAAGCCCATTCAGTCTCCTTCAGATTCACTCCCTCAGTGTTATCAGCTCTTCTGCTTTTTACTGTCTTCTTATTAAGAGTGACAGACATCTGTGAACAACATCACTGTCTGCAGTGAGGTATTATTTGGTGAAAGTTTTTGGAGTTATAGATCTGCTACAGGGTAATACCCAGTCAATGGAATTACATTAGTTTCTACCAGCCAAAGATGTAACTCTGCTCTGTGGTGGTGGTTTTGTTTTGTTTTGTTTTAAATAATGCAAGTAATCTCTTCCCCATGTGGGTTGTTCCATGATTTCCTCCCCATCTAGTAATAGTGATATGGGGAAGGCAGGACAGTCTGAACAGAGTTTCTGTGAGACTGCAGATCCTGTCTGGAAAGTCTACTCCTGAAGTGTTCAGAGCAAGCCAAAGGCATTGGAGACTTTGGAGACCATGCTAAGCAGGCCAATTTTGCACGTTGAGTCCAAACAAGATTTCAGCCCTGCCAGCTGAGATCGACAATACAAAGGTATTTTGTGGAGAGGAGCAGTGAAGTCTGATACAGATTGCAGTCAGTAATCATGCAGTACAGAAAGCTGCCTTGGGTCTCCTTTTCTGTGACTTGGGAATTCCAAAGATTCAGCAAATGTATTTTATGGTTCCTTGGCCATCCCTTTTGCTATTATATCTAAGAATGGAATAGACTGGACAGGTAGATTTGTAACTATCTGAAACTTGTTTTACTTGCTGCAAATCCTGTAATTATTTTTTGGATTAATTTCCCAGGCAGCATGAACTGGTCACTGACCACAGGAGCACACAGTGGACTCTATAGCCAAGAGTTGTTTAATAGTGAGGTGACAAACATCTGTAGTTTTCACAAAGCTACTTTTTTTTTTTAAAACGACGGATGTTTTGGAACATCTGCAGCCATATCATGTTAGCTGATTGAGCTTCTGCAGAGAATAAATAGCTTTGGCTTGACTGGCAGCAGAAAGCATGAATAACATCTGGAATGGGGTACAATCAGTATTTCCACTGTGATGAGGTTTGGCAATTTTTGCTGATCGCTGTCTGGTTCTTGTTGAGCCTCAATGTAGTGCCCGGAGAGCTTTCATGTTTGAAATGCTGCCATTTGATAAATTGTGCTAATTTAGTCAACCTCAGCACTTCCATTAGAAGAATCCTGATAATTTTGAGGAAAAACATGGATGCTTTGTTTGTAAATAATGCATTGGGGTTTTTTTCCTAATGGTTCTAGGTACACACAGAACCGTACCTACTGTCAGAGATCCTTTGAACAATTCAGTAGCTGGAGAGTATTCAGGTATGCAGACATCAAGTCCATACAAGAGGAATGGTCTTATGAGTCTTGTACTTGGGCTCTCTTATGGTACAGTTACCATAACCCAAGTGAAGGAATTAGAGGAATTAAACAAATGGAAAGTCAAGGAAGAGGAAAATAAACATCTGAAGTCTTCCCTAAAGTGAGAAACAAAAAGATGATGAGAAATGCGGACATGTCCAACTACCTTGGTTTGTGGAGCAGTTTACATGGGTTAAAGCAGTTGGTTGTGTCTGGGTGCAAAATCAGGCCATCAGTGTGTGACCCTAACTTCCAATAAGTAGATGGGGAAATTGTATTTTCCTTGACATGGCCTCCTCCCATGTGACTTGTGTGAAGCATCTGCCTGCTTTAGAATGTCATGTGCAAATGGACTGAAATATCTGATGAAAGGAAGGGATTTTGCTTAATTCTACTTAGATAAAGTGAAAATAAATCTCTTTCAGAAAAAAAAACCCAAAAACAAAACCTTGTTTTTATTTATTTCTTCAGGTGATGCTGAATTTAGTCACTGAGTGTTTTTGTGTTACTGTTCTCTGGACTAAGTGGATCTGGCTTTGGAACTTTTTCTGTGTTCCTCAAATACACCTGGCTTCTGGCAGCTTAAGGGGAATGAGGATATTATTAGAAGTGTGTGTTCACAATGCTTTGCTGCCATAATGTATTTAGCCTCTCGTTTGCATCTCATAGATGCTATGAGGTTTGATTTTTGAAAGCTAAGCTGTTACAGGCCTACATCATATCTTTTGCATATGGACAGAGCATCCTTGATAGCTAATTCATTATTTTGAGGATAATGAGTTAGGTTGGGAACCTTGCTCTCAACAAACATTTAATGCACTTAACAATGTCTTTTGGCTGTGTGCAGGCCTGGCCATCTGCTGGAGTTGCAAGGTGCCTGTTCCTTGGGGTACAGCTTTGAAGGGATGATGGGTTTAATTTGGTGTGGTCCAACACAGCAGAAGTGCCATCACCTCTTCAAGAGCTACTTTCTATGCTATCTCATCATGCCTGATGATACCTCATTCAGAGTCTCTTGTAACAGGTCTGGGAAAAGGAAAGACAATTCAAAGCCAGGTATCCAGGTTGGTGGTGATACAGTTTATTTTTTGTAGTTGTCAGTTAAATAAAGTCCTCACAGAATATGAAAACATCAGGCATTCGATGTAACAAGAATGTCCATATGTGATAATGACTTAAGGGGATGGAACTGCCCTGGAGAAATCCAACCATTTTCTCCATCACAAAATATTTTAGCTACTTCTCTGTTCTAGCCATTACTTGGTGACTGCATTTGCTTCTTTTGAGTTGTCAGGGAATATATTATACATTATAACTGGTTGTATTTTGAAAGCATACAGGATGTCTGATTTAACCAAGAATCATCTCTGAAGGCTGCATTGCAGTACAGTAGTCAACTGCAAGTGTTAAATCAGTTAAAATTCTAATCAGCACTTTGCTGATGAAGAAGGCACTCTCTTAGTAGACATCATTTCTTGATAATTTCGTTATAGAAATGAGGTTTCAAGATGTTGAGAAGTGTGATGTCCTACACAGCTGACACCGTTATTTGGGAGATGTTAGATTCAGAAGTGGGTTGGAGCTCCTGATGCAAGTATCAGCACTGATTCTGATTCAGGCTGGTTCTTGTACAACTTTACGGGTCGCTGGTGAGCTTTAGATACATGAAATGCATAGGCTTTTGGATTTAGGTACGTGGAATGTGTGGGTTCTTGGATTTAGCTCTTATGCATTGGATTTTCCCCTATAATAAAGATACAATACCACTTGGTTCCTTTGTGACAATAAGGCACTCTGTCCCATGCTCATGACCCGTAAGTATCCCAAAGTCCATTGTCCTAAGTGACACAGGTAGGGTGACACAGTTCCCTGTCCCTTAGGAGCCAGCAGAGCTGCTGTGAACCAGCTGGTCAATTCCCATCAGCTTTGTGCTGTGACATGTATTGATAAAAGTGACAGGAGTACATGGGGTCCAGCACCTCACAGGTGATTTTCTCTGGATATTCTGTGTCTGCTGCTCTGGGACAGGAGGAGAAGAGCTGCCTGTGTGGGTTTCTCTGGAGCTATTGCTGGAGAGAGGAGGGAAGGCTGTGAGCAGCTGGGATGGGTGAGCAAAGGAACGTGCTGGAGCTCAAACTGGGGTCCATCAGTGGGAGTGGAGCAGGCACGACCAAGGCAAGGGCAGGGGACAAATGGAGAGACTCAGAGGTGAGTGAGGGCATGAAGTCTGTGCACGTTGGGAGTCACTAACCTGCTTTGAGAGGCAAGAAGATTTATTTGCATGCCAAGGAACACCTTCTTGGTGCTCTTTAATTAGTCTTTGAAAATTGATAACGTTTTAATATAATTTTGGTTCTGAAGGTCAGTCTAATATTGTATTGCATGATGCTAAATTGCTCTTCTCACAGTTAGGGGATGTAATTAAAAGCACAGGCATGCTGATTTTGATTAAGAGTTTATTTTCTTACTAAATAAGAAAAATTGAGTTTCATGGAAATAATTTTGGGAGGTTTAGTTATGCTGTTTCTTAACCTCTTCTTTGCCATTTTACTACTTGTGTGTGAGTGGAACAAAGAGGTATCAGCCGACCAGATGCACACATCATTTCCTCTGGGGATCCTTGTAACATCTTTTCCAGGAAACCTACTATGATACAATAGATAGAATGAGTTTTGTAGGACTTGGCTGGTACCAGTCATCTGGGGACTCTACAAAACCTCTGTTGCTATCTCTGGCATAGTTATTTCACCAGTTCTACCTATAATACTGCAGTAATTTCACACAATTAAAACTTATGCTTGAACACAATGACCGGCAGAGGCACAAAAAGCTTGATTATTCTTTTAAGGATTTACTCCCTCAACACTCCTGTCTTGTTTCATTCATTATTCTGGGTTTTTTGCAAACAGCAGAGGTGAGTCACATGGTCCACGCCTAAGCAGAGGTGTCTTCTCCCAAGCCTCCACTTCTCAAACACATCTGTGCCATGGTGCCAGCCCTTAGAGTGAGTGCAAAAACATCTCACGTTCTTTGTGAAAGTAAAATAAAGGAGAAATCTTTTTTTAGCCAAAAGTGCCATAAGGGAAATGCAGCTTGAAATGTGATCCCGATGGCTTAAGTACATAGGGAAATAACAGGAAATCCACACTATTTTAATTTTGTAAAATTCATGGTACTTAAGCCGTGTTTGGAGTTCCTAGGGATCTGGCTCACGATTTGTGAATGCGTCAAAGTGGCAGTACTGTGCTGTTTTAAGTAACCCAGATCTCACTCACTCGCATCATGCAGTTGCATGTCACAGAGGGCTGTTTTCCTCTTCTGTTTTCTCCTCTTCTTTTGTGTTCTCTTCTAGAGCTGAATTAACCTCATGTTTTCCAGGGAAATGAACATTCCACATTTTGGCATGAAAACTTACTAGTAAGGCACATTTTAAATGTAAAAAAAACCCCGAGCTGAACTCCATATATGTTTATATGAGCACTATAATAAAAACTATTGCAATGCCATGACATAAAATACCCTGTAAGTCATGAGTGGCTTTATAGTGAATTTTCTAGTTAGGATAAACTTTGCAATTGTAGGAGATACTTGGGCTGTTTCACATCAACTCCTCCTCTTCCAGTGGAAGAGATCTCATTTGATTCAGGAGCTGTTGGGTGATGTTGGAAAGCTCAATATTTTTCCTCTCACTTGCAGCGTTTTCCCTGTGCAGCTGAGATACTCCTGACTGTTAACCAGTGGTCAGTGAGAGCAGTGTGGATGTGGTCAGGATGTTCCTCTGCCCATACAAGGAGGTGCTGCTTCTGATAGCAGGGAGGGTGATTGGGTGGCTGCCACAGCCACAGCAGCTCTGTTTGTTGGGCTCAGTGCATGGGGCATCTCAAACTCGCCAAGCTGTAGGAAATGAGTTAGGTCAGGCATGTCTCTGAATTGTGGTTTGAAGGTTAAAAGATGACTTTATATGCTTTTCTGGGTGCAGAAATATTATAGTCTGTTTTGCTGCTGAAGTAGGTTTGAAGTGGAGCCAAAAAAATCCTTGTGGCTATAGACTATATATGAATTGGGTTCAAAAGAGAGACCACTTGTTCTTGTGGAGTGACAGGTATTTTCAATATTCTTGCAGCATGATTTCATTACTCATAGTTACCTAGATTTATTTTATCCTGCTGGAGGCACTTATTGGGCACAGGGGTAGATTTAATTTTAATAGAGGTTTGGACCTGGCTGTAGTTATAGTGCTATTAGTCTGGGGTGAAGAAGGGAAGTCAAACTCAGATTGTTGCTCTGCCTCTTGGCTGAGAGCTTATCAAGAGGGATGTAAACTTGCAGTAATAAAAGCTGTTCTTGACATTCCCTTATGCAGAGGAGACAAAGGTGATAATTAAATGGAGGTTACACATTAAAAATTCATAGCCAGAGGAGAGAAGAAAGGACACAGCAGGATGATGCCTGTCTGTCCCATTGGATGCTGCTGGCTTCTGGTATTTAGCTTTATTATGGACTCCAAAGAGTATGAAGATCATTTTTCTGCTTCTAACAAGTAGGATATGTGGTGTAAATTTTTAATTATTTGTACAGTTTAGTTGTGAGATCAGGAACACATCCCTGGTTAGCCTTTTTGCTCTGATTTGGATTTCTTTCCAATAACTTAGGTCACACAAGATGTTAGGATCAAATAAAGATGTGGGCTGAAACTGACTGGATTTTCCACTCATTTTTGTGGAAGAACTCATTCTTCTTGTAAGAGAAGCAAGTCTTCTTAGAAATAAATGTTTTAATTTGTATACAAACTTTTCTTCACCCACCCCTTGTTAAATGAAGTTTTTTAGGAGAATGAATGCAAACCTAGACTGATTCAAAAGGGAAATAAGGACTGTGGTTATGCACACATACCTAAGAGTTTTGTAACTCTGCAGTAACAGATACTTTGAAGAAAAACGAGCCATAGTGTCACCTCCTGTGCAGTGCCATGTATTGGGTATCAGTAGAGTAACACTAAAGGGTTTCTGTCCACTGCCTGAATCAGACCATGATAAGCCAGTGGAGAGGCTGGTGATGGATGCATGATACGTATGGGAAGTTGTCAGGGGGTTGGTGCTGGCAAAATGCCAGCGCACTCATGAAAATCATTCATTCGTTCTCTTCTGCTATAGTTAAGCAGAGGAGGGGGAAGGAAAATATTTTATAGGGATTCATGAGTTGAAGTAAGGGTTGGGAAGAAACACTTCAAGGGCAAAACAGGCTCAAAACTTGAAAGGTATAAAGAAAGTTTATTAACAGAATAAAAAGAAGAATAATGAGAACTAAAATAAACCCCAAGAACACCTTCCCCCCTGCTCTCAGCCCTTCTTTTCCTTCCCACCAACAACACGGGGAGACAAAACATGGGGGTTTTAGTCAGTCTTCCACTTCTAAAAATCTTCTATCCGTTCATTTCACTTAAGAAAAGGAGTCTCTTTTTCTATGTTATGGGGTGTTTTCTATGGGAGACCATTTTCTGTGAACTTTTCCAATGTGGTTCTAATTTTCGCAAGTAGCAGTCCGCCCAGAACCTGCTTCAACATGAAAGTCCGTCCTACAAGCAAAGCAGTTTTCCCCCAACTGCTTTTTCATGGGCCTTTAGTTCATGGGGTTTTGTTTTTAAGGATGAACTGTTCTAGTATAAAAGCACGGATCCTCTTCCTCTGTCTCTGAAAGTGTTCTCTTTCTCTCTGTTCAAGCCTCTCACCAGATCACAGCTTTTCACCATCCACATGCTCCATCCAGCATGAGTACCTTCTTCTCATGGGCTGTGAGTAAATGCTGCATCCCCCCATGCACTCCATGAATTACAGGGAAACTGTTGTATTAGTGTCCTCACCACGGCTTGCAGACGAATCTCAGCTCTGATGCATGGCCCTCCTCCTCCTCCCCCTCCCTCCTTTGCACCGACCTTAGTTTTGCCATGTTGTTCTCCTCACGTGTCTTCACCTTTCCCTTTTTTCTGATTTGGGAGAGAATTAGTGTTTGTAGGTTTGTTTGTTCTCAAGCTTTATCAACTGAAGCAGTTTGGATAGAGTTCTGCAGTGCTGAAAGGTTGACCTTGTCCGGGCTCTGCAGTTGGAATGGCTGTGCCTCTTGCTGCTGATCTCGTGGTCCCTGCCAGCACTTTGCAAGCTGTGCTGACTGCCAGCTCCACTCCGCACCTTTTTGTCATGCGGGGCGCTGAAAAAAGAAAAGCTGCTGCCGCTGCTTTTGTCCTGTCTGCAGCGTGGTGGGCTAAAAGTTGCTAAGTAAACAAAGTTCATTGCGAGCCATTCCGAGACAGCCATGGCTGATTGGTGCTGCTCTGGCCGCCCTGATCTCGGCCACTTGGCTGCTCCTGGACAGGGATGGTGGTGGCCACACAGCCACTCTTGGCCCCGGCCGCTCCCAGCCTCGGGGCCACCCCTAGTGCTGACTGTGGGGCTGCTTCCAGTGCTGGGATGGTCCCGGTGCCATGGCCTGGCAGTGCTGCTGGGAAGGGGCTTGGCGGCGCCACCCCATCCCCCCAAGCTTCCCACGGGTTTTTTGTTCTAAATTTATCATGGAGGCATTACCAGCTTTTCTAATTGGGCCACCAATATGTCAGTTGTTAGAGCCTTTAGGGATTGGCTCTGCTGGTTATAGTATGAGTCCTGAGGAGCCTCTCTCAGAAGCAGCGTTTGTGGCTTTTTCTTTGCCCCCACTAAAAGTCAGATTGTGTTAACCCACTGGTCTGAAAGAGAGGTGACTGCAGTTCCTGTTTTAGTGATGGCCTAGAAGGAGAGAACAACACCACAATCATACACTTTGGAGAGTGTATTTGTGTACCCAGAAATGCAGTCCCTGATCTTGCCCGGCTCAGAGGGGTTCTGTGTCTTTACAAGAATACATTTCTCTGTTTTTGCATTACCAACTTCTTCATGCTATGTAATCCATTAAATATAAATCCATTAGTGCTACTTTTTGCTATATCTGACAAACTTGTATGAATTCTACAGGAATATTGATGAAAAGATGGGAACTTAGGAAACAATGCAGTCCAAGGAGGCTCCTACTGAACTGTGCACTTTTTCAGTTGTTTATCTAAGCTATCTTTAAAAATTACCCATGATGGAGACTACATAAACTTCTGAAGCAATGTGCTGTTCTGTCCTTGTGTTTAGTAATCTTTGCCTTATGTCTAATCCTTTTCCTTACTGTTTCGTACACAAAACACATGGGAAGCAGCACATTCCCTTCTGTTCACCAGTCCTCTGCACACTTGGAGGTTATCATTGCACAGCCCCTTCACTCTCTCCTCTAGAATAAACAACTCTGGCATTTCAATCATCCTTTGCAAGTCACATTTTCTGGAAGCTAAAAGATAATGCACTATCTTGATGGGCCACATGAGAGGAGGAGGCTGCCAAGTGAAATTCTGTGAGAAATTATTCATACTCCAGGATGTGCTAATGAAATATTTCATAACTTCATTAATATGAACACCAGCATGGTGATTTTTAGATTCATGGAAGTTTGCATTCCTTCAGTGTAGTGCAAATGAAGTTGTTAAGTTTGTTTTTCTGAGAATAAGTGTTGTAGCATAAATTAAAATAAATAGGCTGAAAGTGTGTGTACTGGATATAACCATCAGTGCCAGCAAACATGTGGCAACAGCTCAGTGTTAAGCTCACCAGGGCACTGGGGGGCTACAGGCTGGAAAATATCAAGACTCTATTGATATCAGAAATGCCAGGCTCTCTTTTTATTATAATCTCCATCCAAAACCTGTCTCTTTCATTGCAACCCTGTTGATTCCATTGGTGATGCTAGTTTTGAAGTGTCAGCTGCCCCTTTAGTAGGCAAATGAGACTGCTAGAAATGTTCTGTTAGAGACAAGTAATCATTTCTAATATTTTTTGCCTTGACAGAGCTTGACTGAGACATTGGTGTGTAGTTCTCTCCCTCTCTCCCTTCTCATGAGCATTTTTGCAGTGTTACCAGTTATGTATGTTGATGATGCAACCTAAGACCTTCTTTTTTTTTTCCTTACCCCAAGATATCAGAGTAAGATTGAGATTTTCTAGCATAGCATGCAAATGAATAACAATATCTTTGTTTCAACTGCTCCTTTGTCTCCTCAGTGCTTCCTTTTCCTTATCTTTTTCCTCTTTTTTCCCCTTTCTTTTCTTCGACACTTGTAACTTCTGCTGCACAGCCCTCTGGGAATGCCCTAAATCTGAGAGGGATTTTACAGAGCCTTTTCATCATGAAGCCTGCCAGAGATATATCAAGACTTCTTTTTTACCCCTTGAGACTGACAAAAGGACCAACAAGAATAAAATCCGATCTCTTCAGAGAAATGGAAGTGGAGGAGCTGTTGCTCTGTGAAGCCTTCTTTTTCCCATCCTACATACTGTGTGTGGCTGGTATGTAGAGCAGGACCTTGGTATGTTCTCAGCTAAGAGGCAGCTGTCTCTGTAATTAATTTCATAACTCCTTTGATGCTTCCAGAGAAGTGGAGGGTCAGGGAGAGGCATGGAGACAATCTCTTCTGATAAAAGAAAGAGGAAGTGCTTACTGTTGTGCTCTTCTTCTTGTGGTCTGTTGGCAGATGCTTATCAGATAAAGTAGGATCTTGCTCTCAGTACTGACTTTGTATGAACATGTTAAGTCCCTGTGGCTGGTGAGTCTGACAGGAACCTGCAAAGCTGGCTTCAGACACAGAAATAATCTGAGTTCTGAGGTGTCTCATGCCTCTTAATCATATGGTCTGCATCTATTCTGTTAAAGAAAAATGCCCTTACTTCTCTTGCTGACAGGGTTGAACAGTCTGCCTTCCTTTTGGAAAGGGCTTTGCTATTTTTTTGAAGACTCTTGATCAAATAATGGCTGTCAGATTTGTTGGACATAGAGCTCTGGTGCTATGCTTAGTGCAGGTTTCTTCCAGAGGGTGATGATGTCTGTGCCCAATCCATCTGTCCCACAGAGAAGCCTGGAGCTATGTTTAAAACTTGTTGCTGACTGCTGCTGCTTGCACAAAGTGATGGCTTTGACTTGTCCCTCATGTGTGTCTCACAAAGAGAAGTCAGAGTAAGAAAAATGTTCCAAACTATTTGAATGTTGTTCCTAGTGGGATATATTTTTCTACATTAATTCCAATTAAATATCCACAGGTAGCAGACAAAAGAATTAGAAACACGTGAGGAGATTGAAATAGAGCTATGTAGCTGTTCCTGTAATAATTGATTTAGAATAATTGAATCATTTTCCTGTAGAAATCTCTTCTTCCGCAGAGTGCTATTATATTCTGCAATACCTTTTGTTCCTTTAGTTAATAGAGCCATATAACAAACGCATATCTGCACTGGCAAATGCAGACCATTTGAACTCTAAAATATTAATTTTAAATGTACCTATGGCTATTTTTAATAGTAATTTAAAATGATCCTAAAAAGCACATGTTGAGGTAATGAGATCTATAAATACTGGTTGGCATTATTGATTCACATGTATTGCTTCCGTAGATTACTTCCATTTTCCACATTTCTTTTCAGGTCTATCCTAATCAGGGGGCCGATTTTAAAGGTATTTATTTATACTGAGGCTTGTGTAAATACAATGAAAATAAACTTCTCCAGTGGGAGCAGAATAAAGCCAGAGTGGAAAAATTCAATCCTTAGTTTTTGTTTAAGAGAAAGTGTTTAACTTATTCCATAAGTAAGGATAAATAACTTCTGCATTTCCAGAAAACTTGGGAGAGCATCAATTATTTCTTGCAGTCTCTGCAGGAAAGCCTGCAAAGATAGAAAGGAAGGGCAGAAATGTGCTGTAGGAATGAAAAATCTTTTTTAGTTAACACAAAGCAAACTGGTACAAGTTTGTCCAAGATACAACACATTATCTCAGCTTCTCTGAATTAAATCCTCCAGCAGTTGCAGGTACATTTGTTATCTTTCAGTGTGATGTTTTGTGCATCCTCCCTCCCTGTGTCATTTATCCAAGCAAAACTCCAGCCTTATGAAAAAAAAAAACCCAAAAAACCCCCCCAAGAATTGTAGACCTCATCTACCTATGTTCATGGAGTGATTCCATTATACCCTCTCATGTTTTTGCATGGATACTTATTTTCCTGCCAGGACTTTTTGTTTGTTTGTTCTTTGTTTTATATAAACCTTTTCCAAAGTGATTTTGTGATAATCAAAATAAGACATGCTGAAAGATCATTAATAGCAGGCAGCTGCCACAGGCACCAAAACAAGCTTTGCACAGTTGCCCCTTGTCAGAGCAACGTGCATCTTCGTTAGAAAAAGTGGATATGTTATTACCACATTGTTAAAAGCTAGTCACCTATTATTGGATAATATTATTGGATCTTTGTAAAGAATAAACAGGTTGTACAGTGGTTCTGACATCTTCACTGAGTTTAAATGCTGTCACATAAAGTGTCATCAGACTTGCTTCTCACTCCTCCTTCTGCAGAATAGCACTGCAGACAGAACAGGAATGGTAGAAAATTACTTTCCTACACTTCTCATCATTGCTTTTTAAAAGCAAACCTGTTTGTCAGATTCTTGCCTAGTTAGTTGATTAGGTTAAATTCTGCAGGGAGCTTTATGTTCCAAAAGTATTTTCATGTCACACAGGCTTTACATTCTCTCAACTGAATTCTGTTAAAATGGTCCAGAAATGTATGACTACATAGAAAACTTGCATTTTTTTACAAATTACGTCATGTGCTTTCTAAAATGAATACTAAAAAAAATCATATTTCTATGCTATGATACAAATGCAAACGTGAGACTAAATTCTAAGACAATATAGTCTAAGTATTTTTTGTATTATTCATTTTTTTGGTTTTATTTCTCATACTTGTACACACAGAATAATATGGCCCATGATCACCACCCAGTCAGCAGGTGGGAGTGATGGGATATGGGCAGTGCAGGGTATTGAGTTACACCCATGTCTGTTAATGTTTGAAGTTCTTAATGTAGGGGGCATACATTTAATATGGAACAAGTGTCCTTTTTCTCCTTATCTGCTTTGAGATTGACAGGTTGAATTACTTACAATGCATGTTTTCCATTCATAAAACTTTTTCCTCAACAGGGTGAAAGGAAAACATAGAGACAAATCTCATGTGGAAGAGATGACACGTCAGCATTTTGGTTTATTGGCCATTGATGATACAGTAAATCACTAAAAGCAGGTTTAGAGCCTAGGAAGCAGCACTATTGATCTCCTGGAGTCCTGTTGCCAGAAATTGTATTAAAGAGCTTAACATGATGATGTGTAGCCTCGTGGCAGCAACATAGCCAAGAACAACCTTTCCTAGAAATCAGCAAGCTATGAGTCCCAGTGATATAGTGAATTTACTGGAGGAGGTGTGGTGCCTCTTCACTGTCCTCCTAGAGACCAAACTGAGTGTCAGGAGAAGTATTTGCACATTTAGGATTTCAGTGTTTTCAAAGTAGAACAATTCATGTCTTTTCTTCTCTCCTTCCCTCCCTCCTGCATTTTGAATGATGCAAAACACAAGTTAGATTTTTGTGCTTATCATCCATTTTAAAAAACTAAACTGTGGAAGGTGACTGTAAATGTGTAGAAAGATTTCAGCTAACTCATGTTTGGGATTCTCAGTACCAGAAAGGAATAGTTTACTGCAATTTATCATTACAACTTAGTCAGCAAAGTATGACATAATGCAGTTGTAGATGCAAAATTAGTCTATGTCAGCGAATTGTTCCAGATTTATACTCGACCCTGTAGCAAAAGTGACTAAATAACACTTACAGAAAGATGTTTAGGTTTCTTGAGTTTAAAAAGAAATGCTCCACTTACTGTGTTTAAATGCAGAGTTTCAGTTATTTAGTCCTGTATGAAATTTTAAATGCTTAGATTTGAAAGAATGCGTGCACTTCAAAATGCTTGTACTGTTGAAGCAAACTCATAAAGAAATAGTACATGAATGCCCACAGGACTGGAAGATCATGAATAATGGTTCAAGCCTTGGTGTAACAATTGAATGAAAAGCCTGCTTAGCTTCTTAAGAATCATGCTCCATTTGTTTCTAAATGGACCTGGAGTTTCAGTAATTTGGGGACAGATTTTCAAAATATGTAGTCACCTGAAAAAAAGCCAACAAAGAGGCTATTTAGAAGTTCAGTGTTTCACACTCCTGACTGTAGATATCTAACTTAAGTTAGATACCCCTTCAAGACATCAACTGCTGTCATTAGGCATTAGAGTCTACACATAATGTCTCTGAAACCTGATTCTTAGTAACTTTAAAAAAAAAATCTAGTTCTGCTTTAGAGATTCTTCCTGTTTAGAGATTCTACAAATGCAAGCCACAGGATTTATTTCTGAGCAACCCTTTTTACAATCTAAGCCATATAGAATAAAGTAAGAACATGCATTTTAATAAAATGTAACTATTTTAAAAAATACTGCTATTTTCTGGTCATGTAGTACTTAACTGAAAGGGAATTGCTGCTGTTTCTCATGCCCTTACCCATGGAGGAATGTGTTTTGGTAGCAATTAGAGATGGACAGTTCCCTGAGGCACTGAGCTCTTAGGTGTTTAGCATTAGTCACCTTTTCTGTTAACTTTGCAAATCACTTCATTTTCCAGAAGTGGATGGAACTGCTCTTAAATGGGGTGGGAATACCCTGCTATTTTAGGTCCTTTTTTCCTATTTAGAACTTAGAAAAGAAGTATGTACCAGAAGCAAAAAAAGATTATGGCAAAAAAGTTAATTAAAATCTACTCCAGCCCCTCAATTAAAGCCTTAGACCAATGCAAAAAGTTGTAGTGTTTTTGTTGGGTTTTTTTCCTGTGATTTTGTCTTTTTCTCTGTCCTGGTGTTTCCTCTCTAATAAGAATGTGCCCTTGTTTTCACATGAGTGTCAGTTTTATGTGCATTCATACAGCACTTCAAAAGTCATTCTGATTTGTAAGGCAGCTGTCTCAAGAACTGGGACTCTTCTTTCCCATGTGCTCACACATCCCTTTCTACAGGGGTCAATGTAGCTACAGCATGTTTGGAAAACATTTGAATCCAAAAATATGGCTTTGTTCCCAATAACTGCTGTGATTGCAAGTCACAAGTCAGTGACTAAAGCTAGAATTACTGCTCTGTAGATTTCAACACTTCATCTCTTTAGTTTTCATTTCATTCTGTGTTATTTAGAAAAAAAAAAACCCTCTATTTTTATTCAGAGAACAAAACCCTCCACATGCACACTCCAGATCCGCCTCTAATCATTGGAGAAATGGGAACTGTGATGGATGTTTGTGCCATTAATAATATTTGCACCTGGACTTTTTCAGCAATGATCTGTGTTTGCAAATGGTTGAGTGCACTGTTTTAACCAAATACCCAGCATGTTTTTATTAGATTATTTCCCAGAAAACAGAATATGAAACAACCATGAGAATACTACTTTCTGAAAAATCCCCCTCCAAACCCCAAACTGACAATGACCCAGCCAACCCAAACTCAACAACAATAAAACAAGTCCTTTCAGTAGGAGAAAATTCATGAAGTACTGTGGCTGGTCTTCCAGCTTTTCCTACAGAAATCAGCAGAAGCTTCATCAGTGTGCTCATTTCCACTGTTACCTTTGCTCTCCTCCCCATCTCTTGGAGTGCAATGCCAGCTTTGGAATGCACATTTTTGGGTTGCAGGATGGAGGTGTTATTTCTGCTACAATGATAGCATTGTTTCTCCTCAGCTGAAATGCAATGGTAGATTGTTCCATAACTAGGTTAAATCCTTAGATATGGAGACCTCTTAACCATATGGAACACAGATTTGTTTTTTAATTTCTGTGGATATGAGTAAAGCTTTAGCATGGGAAGAGGGCACAGCTATGGGATAGAGACAGCTATAACTCTCTGTTTATGCTGGGTTATGTATCTTCTGTCTGTCCTGCAAACCAGAAATACACAGTAATCATGTTTGTGGATTTTGTTACTGCTGTATCCTCTAGTCTGTTTTATTTGTTATGTTAGGTGAACTCAATGCTCTAGCCCTGGATTTATAGCAGCATGTTGTGCTGCTGATTGCTCACAAAAGTGATCACAAAACAGCTCTGAGAAGCTTCTCCTGTGAAAGAAGTGATGTGCTTGCAATTCAGAAGTTAAGCAAGCTGCAAAGAACCATAAGGTAATGTTTTAAATGAGAACATCCAATGGTTTTTTTCCGAAAAATGATTGTATGTTAGGCAGAGTCTCACTGAGGTAGCTTAGGATAGGGTGTGTTTCTTCTGCAAGAAAAAAAAAAATGCCACTAAGTCTGAGCACTTCTACCACGTCAAGTCAAGAGTTCTCTTATGAATCCGTTTATAACTTGTGGAACACAGTGTGTTTTTTTCTGCTCTGCTGAAGGGGTGGAAAAGCAGTGGGAAGAGTTCAAAGACTTGCTAAGTTCCTTGAAGTTTAATGGAAACAAGTGTGTTCTGAAGAGATGGGACACATACATGAGCAATGGGTAGGAGAGCTGTAGTTCTGCCTTCAGGCATGAGAGGAATGATGGAGGGATGAGTGTGAGGGACAAAGTACCACCTATGAAATGTGTCACCTATCTCTGTACTGGAAGTGGGACTATCAAACAGCCAGTTTCACTGTTGTAAGGTGTTGTGCCAAGGTCCAAAGGTTATATGGGCTATCTATAGCTTTCCCTAGGAAGTATCAGCTTAGGACTTCTGTTAGAGAAGGTGAGAAGCAGCAAGATCTTAGCTATCATTCCTTCAGCCACAGTTTTTTGTGTGCCTGCGTGTTCTTGTGGAAGGCCTTCCTGTTAAAGGGATGTGATGTTTTTTAAGAATTTTATGTGGGAGAATTAAAGACCAAAGTTCTCTTAGTTTGCTGTACCCTCTTCACAGGGCAGTGTGGCAGGTAGGTGAGTCTGCAGCCAGCTCTGCAGCCCAAGTTCTGTGGTGACTGTGCAGTCTTAACAGCACTTGAAAGAATCACCCACTAAGAAAGCCCACATTATATAATATGGAAATTGATGTGGAGGCTCCTCACTGTTACATCACTTTAACCTGGATTGCCAGGTGTGTCCAGAATCACATTTCCTTTTGAAGTAATTTTGAAAGATTTGGGGTGTCTTTTTTAAGAAAGCTGGAGATGCAACAGCCATGGGTAGTCACTGTCTTTATAGAGATAAGGGATTTATGTAGTAGTACAAAGAATTAAAAGTAGTAGCTTGCAACAATTATAAGGGCATTTATTTAGCATTTTCCTCTAAAATTCTCTATGATAATCCATTTTACAAATGTAGTTTCTGATCCAATGTTTCTGGCTTCATAATTGACTGCAATTATTGAGCTAGACAGGTATTCAGACCACAAAAATGAGGCAGTTATCCTGTGAGCTGCTAAGATTAACCCTTGAAAAAATGACATCAGTACGAAAATGCAGGTAGACATATTTTGTTGCCTGACTCATCTCAGTGCTTGCTTGCTTCTTTTCTTGTTCTTCCTCCTCCTTCCAAGACAGAAACACACATGTAAGTCTTGACTGAGGCACAGCTGAAGATTTTACTTTAAAGTAAGTAAAAAATAAACTCCTTAATTCACCACTGCACAATTCCTTGTGCATAAGCAAGATGTTTCCTGTTAATGTGGTGTAAGCAAGCACTGATCCCTGAGGACATCACACCCTGTGTGTTCTTCCTTTTCAAAGTGTTCATGTTTTACCAGTCCCAAGGGAATACATAAACTTCTGGACCATTTTGAGTGTGGTGCCATTTTAACATGATTTTGCCTTTTTTTTGGAGGTAAAAACTATAGCAATTTCTTTGTGTTTTGCGTAAAGAACTGAGATCTAATCAAAGTTCTTACAGCAGAAGAAACCTTATGGAGGCATTTCCATTTCAGCTGAGTTCCCTTTGACTCGTGTTTTGTAGGGAAAAACTGACTCATACTTTACAGCTTGTTGGTAGGGGACTGTCCTCGGATGTGGGACAGCCAGAGTAACGTCACTCAGTCCTGTGCACAGAGACCTTGCCAAGAGTTGGGCAGAGCAGACTCGCAGCCTTCCGTGTTTGTGAGGCCACACACATTCTTGTTTTGACAAAGTTTCATTGCATAATGGAAACCTTAAGATTTGACTCAGAGTGGAACAGTTGTTTTATTGTCTCTGGGCAGTATCTCCATGCCCATTCTGGGAAGTTAGATGTGGCCTTGCTTTGTCTGGGCAGCATTAAATGCTGCTTTGCTAAGTGCCCCAATTTTTTGTTCCTTTTGATAACTATTAATCTGTGAGGAGAAGGTAGGATGGGGGCATTTAGATGAAGATTCCCTAGGAACAGTCTCTTTGCTTAACAGGGAAATACTTGTGAAAATGAATGAAGGACCTTTTGGAATCTCATTTGGAATTAAGAGTATTTTCCTGCTGAGATGATTAAATTAAAATTTTCACGCTCATCACTCCATATACTTATGTGGTTTAAGAAGATCTAGAATTAGTGGCTATGCTTTTTGATATATTCTAAGAAATTATAACTTAGAGAATGAGGTTTTGTAGACACAAGATTTCTGAGGATCATTATGAATAATTCATCCACTTTTTTTTTGCTGCATTACTGCATGAAACAGAGGTGTGCTGGGAGGATACCAACATATTCACTTTCCTGTGAACAATAGTTCAGGGAGAAAAATGAGTGAGTTAATTGAAATGCATCAGCTGCTATAATAGAGTCACGTTCGGTTTGGGGATTAAATTACCCTGAATTTAGCACTGAACAATAGATTTGCTGTCTAAACAATCCAGCTATGCTAAATTCTCTGGTTATTTCACAAAGTATTGTTGAACAGAGCTGTTGGCTCTCTTCTCTTCAGCTTTTAGATTTTTTTCAGTCCTTTCTTACATCTTATTTCCTGAAGTTGGGAATCATCAGTTTAATTGCTGCTGCTTTGTTTCATTTCAGACTTTCTCTGTATTTCCATGCTGGAATTGTGTTCACCTCATCCTCTTTGATCTTACAGAAATAAACAAACTGTCCGGATTCTCATCTTAGTAATTTCAAATCTGTATAACACTTTTGACTTTTAAAAAAATATATTTTTTCTAGATTTCTCTGAAGCAAAGGTGATTGGAACTAGGCTCCCAAACCAACATGTGTTAAAGCACAGCCACAGCAGAACAGTGATGGAAAAGAACCTGACTGGTGGCATATATTTAAAACAACTTTTTCTTGCAGGAATGTTCACACGTGATCAAAATCTATAAAGAAAAACTGTCAAATCATCTTTGTTTTGGAAGTTTTGAAGACATTTTTAAACCAAGCCCCCCCATCCTGATTTAGGCTCCCAGATTCAGTGACTGGTTTTGGCAGCTCTCTGGGAGAGGCAGAAGGTTTTGTAAATGGGTTCTTGTGTGAGATGGTGCTAATAATTGGTCTGAGAAGGTTAATCTTCCCATTAAAATACTCACTGCTTAACTCATACAAGTAGTTGCTGGCTGCTCTTTGGAGCCATTGGGAAGAGTTCCCAGCATTCCAGTGGGGTGTTGGTGTTTTGGGGGAGTGTGTTCTGCAATAGGACTTTAGTTGAAAGAGAGCTGTGAGCATGACTTCCACCAATGAAAAGCAAATGCTCGATTTTCTGTTCGCTGACCAACACCTTCTCTTTGTTAAAAGTAGTTCCTTCTTGTTCCAAGCCCCCTCAATGTTACCTAGAAGTGTCAAAAATTTAGGCCTTTATGAATTGGGCACAATACTGTGCCTGTCATTTATTGTGGGAAATGTCTTATTTTAAATCCTCTTATACCTACTCTTCCTTGATAAACAAAATCAAACCCAGGTGGCATAAATTTGGCAGTAGACAGCAAGAATTTAAAATTCCTGAACAGGAACAAATGTATCTTAAGGGACCATATTTACTTTCAAATAATTGTAATAATAATAATAAACGTTTTGCTTTTATATTGCCTTTTTCATCAGTAGTTCTCAAAACACTTTTTGAAAAGAAGTTTGGCATTACTGTACTGTCTTTACTGTGGGAAAACATATGGATACCATACGATCTGGCACCAAGATCACTTAATAGCTGGGTGGCAATTAGAGCCCAGCTCCCTCTTCAAGACTGAAATGCTATTCTCATCTTTCTCTTGGTCGCTTTGGATTGCCAATGTATTTATTTAGGAGATGGCAACTTGACCTCACAGAGTAGTGTCCAAATGCTTGGAGAAGGATGTTATTTTTGGACCAAAGTTCACTTGTATCTGGAGATGCCAAAATGTTTACAGGCCCAGGAGTTCAACCGACCCTTTAAGCACAAACACAGAGAGGCTGGTGTGAGAATTATCTGCACTGTGATTCTCAGCTTGAGTTGCTCATTCCTGCCTTCTCTGAGACTGAGCTTGAGTCTGAGCATCAGAGACAGGCTGAAGGGAACTGTGCTGCTGAAAATGTGAGCTGGCATAGTAAATATTTGAGTGTTAGAGGTGAGAGTGAGAAAACTGACAGAAGTGGATCCATCATAATTGTGCTTTCATAAAAGATGGAAACAAGCAGTACTTTTAATCCATTATTTACTTACTAGATGGTATCTAATTATTTAGGCAATTTTCAAAGCTAGTAAAAGGCTCGACTAATTTCAAATTATGTTTTAACGCATGCTAAACTCTTTGTTTTCCAGGTAAAATATGAGCATTTTGGTGCTTTTATGGGTAAAATACCTTCTTGTCAGTGAAAACTCTCATAATTTCTCTGCGTAAGTACTGGAGGAAAAAAATAAATCAAATCTGGTACTCATTAAAATGGTCTTTTCCCCAGTTCATTCCATGCTTTTTCTATAGGTTCTGGAAGCTGTAAGAGGAAAGCAAAGATTCAGAAGTCAATGGAGCAGCTTTGTGTCCCATCTAACATTCTTCCTTTCAGTTAAAAAGCTGTTTGGACAGGTCACAAATGATTGTGGTCTATTACTACTAATAAAACACAGTTATCAGTATAGTGACTTGGGCAAAACTAATTAACTCTTTTCTTCTTGGAGATTCTTGGTGCATATAAAAAGTTGTTTGTAGGCTAAACTTTCAAATATGTCAAATAGACTTAATGTACTTTGGAACAAGAACAGTTTTGTAGTCCTTGATGCTGCTGAGATTAGTCTCAGGACTGCCTTAAATTACTCCAGCTAGTAGCTTAATTGTTTCCATATAGAACAATTCCTAGTATCAAAGGAATTCTCAATTAGGCTAAATTTGTTATGTGATAGAATAACAGGTTTAATGATAAGGGTGTTCTGCTGCATATCTCTATAAAGACAAACATTTATTCTACCAATGAGCTTAGATTTGTTTTTCCCTCATCTTTGAATATTTGGGTTCTTATTTCCAGATTTGATCTGTTAGAGTTGTGGTGGTCTGGCAGGTTCTTGCTGCAGGATTTGAGCCACAGTCACACACATCTGCGTCTCAGGAATATCAGAACCCAGAGTCTGGTTTTGGGACCTGTTGCTGTTTAATGTTTGTTAGTTTTTAAATAGAGAGGACATATCTGTGCTGAGCTCTGAGAACTGCTAAAAATTGGAGTTTTGTCATGACTTACACAATTGCAACTACCTGAAAAAGATTTTCAGGGCTCTACAGCAAGAAGATATTTTGACCAGTTAATTCAAGCCCCACCATTTCTCCTACCCTGCCTTCCTCTCCCTCCTCTTCTCCCTTCCCCTCTTCCCTCACTGAACTTGCATGTGGCTTGACAAATTTTATTTCAACTGTAACCCTGTGTGACTGGAAAAGAACTGAGATATGAATCCAGTGATTACTTCTACAGTGGAAACCGTGACAGAACCATAGGTCTGTTTTAGTGGCACTAGGAAAATGCTATTTTTGGCTAATATTGGCATATGGTGAAGAACAGTCAAATTCTGATTACAAGAAAAAGTTTTATAAAAGGGCCAGTTCAATCCCTGATGTGAAAACCAGAAGCATAATTTTCATCCTTATTTTTGTGTATTCCAAAGTGATTTTATGTGGATCAGGCACAAAGGTGAAGATAACAGGAGCAACTGAAGAGCCTAACCTATTGTAGGTGAATAGTGATACATGTGCATGTATCTGTCATCCAGATGATTGTTTCATCACCCTAAAAGCAAGGGGAACTTGCCAAGAGTTTTTCTTCTGCCCTCTTTAACCCTGCTGTCCCAGAATTCATTTGGAATATTTTAAATGAATTCTGCAGAAATTCAAAGGCAGTGGAGTAATAATAATTCTGATCTGGGCCCCAAATCAATTTGTAGTTATTCAGAAGAGGAAAAAAAAAAGTTTATTTGATTTTTTTTTCTTTTCTCCATCAAGACAGAACTTGGGTTAAGAAGCTTGTAACAGAATCTATCTGCAACCTTAGCCTGGCTGTCAAACAGTTTTTGTCTCAGTGTTTTAGAGCCATCTCTAAGTCTTGGGTCTCAAAGTTCCACCATGAATGTGGTAGAGAGTAGCATTGTATAAAGCCATCATTAGACATCCATTTTATTTAAGGGATAAGCAGAAATAGGTGATGGATTTGTCATGGCTGAGTGTAATGGACTGAACATTTCCCAGGCTTCTCCTTTCTCTTTGTACAGACTTGAAACAGTAAAGATTCCTGCTCATCACTAGGAAATGGTTCCAATGTCTAGTTCTCCCAACTGCTAATTTGAAAATAAATGCTTTAATTCTAGGGAAATTTGTCTCACTTCAGCTCTCATCTTTCATTTTCGTAGTTTTTGTGCTTCAAGAACCATCTGGCATCAGATTTTTATCCGTGTTATTGAATGCTTTTCAGTATCTTCTGATTAATGAGAAACGTGGAATTTGTCAGATTTCTCACAGTGAGGTAAGACCTTCTTGCTGTTTTAGTGTCATGTTTATTAAATTAGTACAGGAAGGACATAAGGTTTTCTTGAAATGATTCACTTGGTGGTGAGTTCGCAGGACCGGTGGACCTGTACTTTGCAAGCTGTAAATGTGTTGTGTGGATGTTCATACTAAACAGTAACCGTATTGAATTTGGACACTGAAGAAGGCTGATAGCTTCTACCTAACGTCTGTGATTAATCTCTGAATGATGTGCTGAAAAGAGTAGAGGAAATTCAGAAAATAAAACTCTCAGTGGAAGAACCAAATACTCAGAAGCCTCATCAGATCTTAAATACAGCTTCAGTTTTAATTTATAAGCACTATTGGCTGGCAAAAATGAGGTATTCAGAAGTTAGCCTAATTTCTGATGACAGCAGATTCTTAAGCAGCTGAAAACCTGCAATATATTTTGCTCATTCTGGTAGAGTAGGCTAATTATAAAACCATATGGGAGAATGTGGGAATACTGTGTTACACACATATTTGATGTGGAGTGATGCCTTTTAAACAGAATAAAAAAAAAAATCACAGAAATTTCAAAAGACTTTCTTTTTCATCAGTCATAGATCAATCTCAGCATGGTAAGATGTGAAAAGAAAGTTCCTAAAGTAACAAATGAAAATGGACTCTTAGACACTACTGAAAGACCTGCTAGTAATGTGACAAAGTTGACAAATTTTGATTGGGGAAAGAAAGAATTAAGTCAAGACCTGAGTGCAAGACAGTGGAAGGGCTGTTCAGATGGGTTAGTGAAGGGCTCAGATTTAACTGACTAAACACTCTCATGGGATGGGGTATTACTGATTAGATGGTTTTTTACTTTGTTAGGTTAACCTCCCCCTAATCCCCAACGTGCTTGCAGAAATAAGTGAATTTGATTTTATTGTAGCCTTAGTAGAAATTGCCATTACATGTCCCACTAATTTTATCTGAAAACTGTGAAGCACTTCAGGGCAGCTACAATTTTTTATATATAGTTAAATTATTGTCCATGTTGTATTCTCATGAAGAAAAGGCAGGTCTGACCAAGAAAGGGAGCTATAAAGTTGTGTTGGCTGTCATTATTAATCTTTACTTATTTTTTATATGTATCTATTAGAAGCTTTTCTGTTATTTTGCTGAGGAATCACGTCAACCTCCATCAAATTTTTATTTGTTCATTCTCCATTTGTTTGCCTTCCAAAACTTTTTGGGTTGTTTTCTTCCTCTCCTTTTGTTTTCTTTGTTGTTCTCTGGACTTACACATGTTCCAAAAATCGCCAGATTTAGCAGTAATGCTTTAGACTTCAAGTGGCTGTTTTATTCTTTTTTTCTGGGGGAAATTGTCTGATTTGGTGGAGTTACTTTTTGCCAATTCACATCTGTACTTTTGAGAGCTCTCAGTGGAAATGAGAGGCATCACCAATGCAGAAGCCAAGAATACTTTTGCAGGTCATCCCAGTGTGTGGTTTTGTAAGTGACTGGTTTCCCAACTTGCCAACCAGAGCCAACCCCATTGGCAATAATATTGTGCCAGGGTAAAACAGCAAAAGTGAACTCAAAACTGAGCCTAATTGAACGGACTATCCCATGACAGTGAGTGGTTTGAAGCATTTTTAGTTAATTTCTAATCACTGTGTGTCTATTTTTAACAGAGTTTAAGGCTATAAAGAGTGAGAACTAAAGATTTGATTTCACTGTTTCAAACAGCTGGCTAAAGTTCTTGGACTGACACACAAAATCATACTTCATATCTTACAAAGTGAAGGATAATCAATGTAATTTTTTTCTGTTACTTATAACTCCTCTAAAGCTCTTTATAAGTACAGGATGCCATATCTTACCCTCTTGAGTGATGGCTCTGTAGGTGGAGCAGATTTTAGGAGCCTTTGGAAGCTCTTTCATTATGAAGAGGTTTCTCAAGGCCCTTCAAAGACCCTGTCATTCACATAATCCTTGTTGTCTTTAGATTATGATAACATTCCTGCTTGTCACATCACACAGGCCATAATGAAAGGGAAAGATTAACCACCTGGGCCATTTACTGCTAAGTGCTAGTAACTGCAAATCCAACAGAAAGACATTGCCACTTTAGCAGGGTACAGCAATGACTGCACTGCACAGACAAGCCCATTAGCACCTTAATCCTCAGGAGTGTGAGCATGAGAAAACTTGTTCCTTCCAGAGTTGGACAATAATTGTGGTTGCCATTATTTTCTCATTGCAGTAGATATGTTTTCATTAACATTCTAGATGGATTTTTTTTCCATTCTGTCTTCTCTTGTTTGACTGACACCAGCTTTGTAGCTTCTCAGAGGATGGGTTGTATCTCAGCATTCAAGTTAGCTCTTCAGATAGTCCCTTCTTTCCTTTTTTTTTAATTAAATACAAGTTTTTGAAAGTTGATGTTTCTTTTTACAGTATTTTCTAGAGGCTTAAAACTTTAAGACCAACAACATTATTACATCAGTCAAATGCCAGCAGGAAAGTCTCTTAAAAAAGATGGGAATAAAGTAATCTGTAATCCACCTTGACTAATGTTTGTCAGACCAAAGAAAAGGAAAATCTAGCAAAAAGATTTTTTAAGGACTGGGAAGGGGGGCATGGTGGGAGGAAGGGGCATATTAAATAACAATCAGGACATTCAGAAGAGCTTACAAAAGAGTTTTTTTCCAGATGTTGTAATGTGAGGAGCCACATGCTAAGTTTATTTGCAGAAATTCATTTTGCACTGATTTCTCTGTTATGGGAGGATCTTGTTTTTGTATTTGTTTCCATAAACATCTTGATTTAAATATTTCATATATATGAATTGCAAATGGGTTGAAACAAGAATAACAAAGGGGCAGTTATGAAAAGTAAATTTGAATATTTTGTTATGTATGACATAATTCCTTCTGTCCCGTCCTTTCAGAGAGGTAGCAGATGCCCCTGAAGGCTCTGGTCCTTGTCAGGTTGTGTGGAAAGAAACAAAAAGGTGGGGCTGAGCTGGGGAAAGGGGACCATTAAGTATTCTGGTGGGAATGAGGGAGCAGTGGTTGTGGAGCATTAGAAGGAAATAAGGGGAGAGAGAAAGGGAGAGAAGGACCAGGCCTTGCAGAAGCCCAGGGATGCTGAGGTGAAATGGCTTGTGCTGGTATTAAAGCTCTCTAATTCTTCAGTTGAATGTTCCTGGAATGGGAAATGGAAAGAATCACAGTGACCATTCACTTCTGTGAATAACCTCTAGTTTAATAACCAGGGCTGCAGGCAAAAGGTGCTGGGGGGCTGTTGCAGGACGTAATGATCATGGAATTATGGGCAGCCCTGCCAAGCATCCCTGACTGGCACAGCCTCTCTGTTCTGTCTGAATTCTCCCCAGGATGTCCTTGGCAGTGCAGTCCTGTGCCATTGCCTGCTTCCCAGGACCCTTCCAGTACACAGGTGTTGGGCCTTGCCTCAAACAGAGAAAAAGAAAATTCCACAGATTTCACTTGCTGTGAAAATGCTAAGTTGCATATTACACTATCAAACACTAAGACTAGGGAAAATTAAACATAGAGGGTATAACATGTGATATTCATTTTATAGAAATTAAGATGCCACATCTTGTAATTTTTTTTTCCAAATCCTGTATTTTTATATCACTTACATTATAATAATAGTCCAGAATATTTTAGTAAATTAAATTCTTTGTATGATAAGATCTCTTTTTCTTTAAGGTATTTATTTTAATAATCTAATTAACAGTCACACAGTAAGATTTTTTTCAGCTAGCAGCAGAGCCACCTTCATTTAAAATGCAGTTAACTTGGCTTCAAAATTAGGTAGGTGAACAAAAGGCTGCAAATTTCACCCGTTTTGTTTTGTGTAAGCTGTAGGTAAAAACTGATCTCCATGTTCTTTTTGTTTAAACAGCTCTAATGAATTCTGTTTGTTTTGAATGAGCAGAATAGTACCCAGCAGTAGACACTATGCTCTTATCTAAGGATATAGAAAGGCACAGATCATGTTGTGTTATTTGAAAAATGGCATGTAATTATGGAAATAAAACGTTAGAAGAGATGAGCCCATGTGCACATTCAGCATTTATTTTCTGGGAAATTGTTTGGGTTTCTCCAAGCATAAATTCTTCACTTGCAAAGTTATGAGGCTTCTTCAAAAGCCTCATAACTTTCTGTTTTTATTTGCTAAGAAAAAGGGAGAAAATTTCCCTCTAAGGTGGGCTTTCCAGCATGTTCAATACTGTATCCCTTACAAATTTTGTAAAAGAATTTAAACCTCCAAACCCTGAACTAGCCCCAAATAAACCATGTAACAGCTTTCTGTGCAGTTTTCTACCTCCAGGACACTACTTTCCAAGGAGGAACTTTCACATGTTGCATTTGTATGTCCTTTGTTAGTCTTGGCCTTGAAATCATATTGGGCCATAAGATATATATGATTACTCTATTTTATGCTGCTTATTCACTGCTTACAATAAATGTGCTTGATGTTGGGCAGCTACTAATTGAAAATCTGGGCACTTAGGAACCTGTATATTCCCTCAGGAGGCACTGAATTTTAAAGCCATCTTTTACCATCTGTGACTGGCCTGTTTTATATCAGGGTTCTCCCTGAAGAAGTCTGGAGAGCTTTAGGAGGCATGATTTGGTCAACCTCTATTTATGGATAAGGACAGCAAAATCCTAAGTATGAGAGGTATGGGGATCAAGGGTACTTTAATCAGTATTTGACAAAGAATTAGACAAAAACTCTTGAGTTGAATTTTGATTTCCTCACTGAGAGCTGTAATTCTCAGAGATGAAGTGACATTGTGGGAAATAATCTTGTAAAGGGGCCAAAAATTTAAAACAAAGTCCTGAAACCAGTTTTTGAATCCCAAAAGACTGTTGCTGTTGAATAAACAATTGTAAAATAACTCAACGGGAGGCCTTATGTTTTTGAGAAGTCTCAGATGTTGAGGCTTAAAAGCCGTGTAGCAAACCTTATTGTATCAGGTTTTGTACCTTCTGGTAGTTAATGCAGCCCAGCATAGCTCTCATGAAATTGTATATAATTTGTACAAGAGCCAAAGGATTTGACTTGTTGAGTTGGAAAATCCTACATAGGCTCATCCTAATTACAGCTGCTGTGTCTATATTGATAGTGTTCTTTAGAATTAAAATTTTATAATGCTACCAAGAAGTTGAGCATCATTTTCTGTTTGTACTCTTGTGGCATCTGAGGGCCCTTGGAGAGACACCAGACAAAGGCACAGTGACTGATTACAGAAGGCTTCTCCTGGTGTTTTCTCATTGCTTTGTTGAAACAAATCTGTGTCTCAGTATCAAGGTGGGATGCGAGTATTGGGAAAGGGGGAGCCAGAAGAACCTAGAATTTGGTAATTAAGATGTGTCACAAGCTAAGGTCAAGTTTCAAGGCTCAAATCAGACATTACTTAAACTTCCATCTTCCCCAGGAGCCTGAGTGCCAAAAAGCCTCTGGCTGCAGAGGTGCACGCAGGTCTTTCTGGACTTTGCACTGTTTTGCAATCAACTCAGTTCTGTCTTGGGAGAGCAAAAGAAGGGCTAAATTACCACTATTCCACCTGCCTCCCCCACCAATGGAATTGTTTTCTAGCTAGCCAATTCCCCAATTACTCTCCTGCTGTGAGATTCAGTAACCTGTCAGAGGTCTGTTGTATTGCAGGAACCGAGCCAGGCTCTGTGTGCCAGTGCAGGGTATTAAGCCCACAGCAATTCCTCATTTGTCTTTTGCTGTAGGATGAGCTGTGTCTGATCACTTGAGGTGTACAATATTATCCGTATTGTCTGATTTAGTAAGTGAAACTTGCAAAATAAACAATGATTTTTCTCACAGTATTTATAAGATATTCCCTTCAATCCTGTAATTACATCAGCCTGGAATTCAAGCATTCCTACAGAACTGTAATTCCATACACATCAGTGAAATGAATGTGTTCCTGAAAGCTCTTATTTTTGTACTGGCAGGCATTTGCCTTACCTAGGTGAACTACACTGAACTTGTTCTCCAAGACAGAACTAAGCCCCAGAGTTTGGTAGTAAAATGGTCATATTTAAATGGGATACAGAGCTTAAAATGCCCCCATCTTATCAGTACTTCTTAGTACAATTTTGTACTTGCATTGTTTGCTCTTGTTAATAAGAACTTTCCTAAAGCTTGAGACTTGAATAAATGAATATTTAATATAAGTAGAATGGTAAACTATCCCAGGGTTTGTGAATGCCTGGGGTTATCCCTTGGTTACTGCATCTCTGAAAGTTCACTGTGAAGCACAGATTTAACGACCAAGCCTTTATTTAAATGTTGTGACCTGCCAAATAGACTCATCAGGCAGCTGGAGGAATAGATTTAGATTTCTCTAGGTCTGCTTAGAAAAACAGCACAAATCTCCTTAGCAATTCTTTACCAATGCAGTAGGGGTAGAACTTCAGAATCTGTATCTTCAAACAGAAGGGGGTCACTTGTCTCTGGCCAACCTAACCTAGGTGAAGATGTCCCTTATTGCAGGGTGATTGTACTGAAGGTCCCTTCCAACCCCAGGCATTCTGTTTCTATGATTTCCAGCTCCGTTAGTAGTGTAATACTTCAGCTTCCTCTGTTGCTGTAAATCCAGCATGGGATAATCCAAGAGGAATATCATCTGGCTCAGCCAAAATATTTGTTGGGATGGAATGTTTCTTTGGGAGAGGTGTAGGATGAGAGCATGTTGTGCTTTAGTTCATCCATGAAATTAATTGCAGGCCTCTGTTGTTCTGATAGCACCCTTTTGGAAAGTCTCTGCTTCTGTAATGTCTTCTGTTTTTTTTTCCTCTGGGCTGTTTTTTTTTGTGTGTGCGCTTGTGTAGTGTTTTTGTTTTTTCCTAGTCTATAAAGCCTAGCTTGGTGCTAGACTTTTAGCTGTTCATCTGGTCACATGAATTAGAAAATGAGAGTTTTTTCACAGTTAAAATATTACTTTGCTTTGAAACAGCATTCTTGGATGAATTTTCATAATGCTTCTTCAAAATGTTTATAAAACAGACATAAGAATGATTTTATGAGATCCTTATAAAATTTATTCACAACATATCAGCAGTTTTTTTTTTTAATTTGTAGAACTCTTATAAATGTACTCATTTTTAGTTTAGCAGTCTCAAAGTATTTTATAGTGAATAAAGTGTTCTTACTCTTAAGAACAAATGAAAAGATGCTGTCTTTCCCCCAGATGAATTTGCAGAGAATCTGGATTATCTGTACAAAGAATATAATTACAAATGGTACTTTATGACCTTAATTTTGAATTGTAAGGCCCTTCATCCTGGGGGGATGAACAGCCCCCAGGCACTGGTGCAAAGGGGGAAGCTGCAGTAAAGCTCACGACTTTGGCAGTAAGAAAACTTGATCCCTCAATCTCTGCCAATGAGCTGGTGTGATTTAAAGTTTCTACTCTGGTTTTGTTTTCTTGTATGTGAAGCCAGGGTGGCCCAGAAGCCTGGTAATCAGCAGAACCTGGCTGGGAGGTAAATCCCCTTCACAGACTGGCATCTCTGCTCTGTCACAGCTTCTCAGGGAGATTACATGAGAATGATGTCTTGGATGGTTAGTCAACCTTGACAGCTCTATGGTAGAGCTGGTTACAGAATCTATTGCAGAACCTGAGCATTTCTGTTTAATTCTGAGCACGGAGACAAACCAGAGATACTCTATCTGAAACTTGATTTTAGCTCGTTATGGTTTCATGCACA
Source organism: Phylloscopus collybita (assembly GCA_027886175.1). NCBI lineage: Eukaryota > Metazoa > Chordata > Aves > Passeriformes > Phylloscopidae > Phylloscopus > Phylloscopus collybita. The sequence goes on along the minus strand of JAJNNQ010000003.1, from coordinate 18,805,771 downwards.
TGTCAATATTTTCTGCTCTGTAATGGTAATCAATAGCTAAAGAAAAAGGTAAATTTATATGAAAAATTATTTATCAAAATGTTTGTTGTACAAATTTTTCTTTCCTAGGCTTGCACGAGCACATGATATTTATTGACTTTAATTGGATATGATTGCATTCTGTATTCTAGGCAGAACAATTTTTTTCTACTCTCTGCCTCTGTATTTGCTTTTCAAATTCAATTTTCTATACCAAAGAGAGTGAGAAGGCCATTTAACACAATGGTACTTACTTAGAATACTGATTATATAGTGTTCTCTGTCCCTTTCCCATCTTTGAGACACTTTATTCCCTGATGAGCTATAGCAGTATTAAAAATCATAAACTGTAGCAGTAATAGACAGCTGATAGGCTTCATATATGGAAAAATAGCTTATTTCAAGTTTTTTCATCATGATAGACACATAAATTAGGATTGAAATAAAAAATTCCTCAGGGATATTTTCTTTGTTAAAAAAAATTCCTCCTTACATGACTTGGTTAAGTTATTTTAGCTCTATAAGTGAAGTGTATTGCTTGTTGTAAATAGCACATTAATTGACATTAATAAGAATTAGCTGCATTGCAAAGAGTTTGTGGTATGGTACTAAGTTATCATCTACCCTCTAGCTATTTTATTGGTGTGCTGGGCCAGCATTATATACTGAAATGTTGTCATTTCAGTTACAGACACTGAAAATGGGGGTGAAAAAGCATGCAGGTTTTTTCAGTCCCTGCTTCTCTAAGCAAATTCTTCTCTAACTCTATTTGCTGCTGCTAGGAAATGCTGTTAAAATGTAGGACTGTTGCAGAAAGTATAATTTCCCATTTATGCTGACATGGGGCTCTACAGTGGACAGTGTCATAAGAAAGTAAGATTAGTTCAAGAGTATATAATAACTGGCTCCAGTGCAGGCTAAAACTCTTGCCAATAGGCTAGTGCCCTTTTCCTTCACGGGAAAAAACAAATCCTCTTTCAGTTCTCTTCTAAGGCATATTGTGAAAGTTTGGAAATTTGGTACCTTCTGAGTTTTTGATGGGTATGGAAAGGGAGAAATTGTGTAAGGAGCTCATTATCTTGAAGCCAATTTACTGTTTTGATGGAAGTGGAAGGCCTAAGGTGCACATGGATTCTTTCCTTTATGTTTCCTGGAAGGAATATGCTGTCCACAGCAATGATTTGGGAGAAGGCAGGGCTTTAATTTCACTGTAACTTCCTCCTGAGCAGGAATGACAGTCCTACAACCAAATAAGCCTGAAGCTGACTTTTGGTCAAAAATGTTCTCTTGCCTGCTGAAGAGTGATCCACAATTCCCCTCGCTCCATACAGCTTTCTGCTTCACAGTTTTCTGGGTTTCTCAGTCCAGATACAAGGAATTCATTGTTTGACAGACAGCAGGTGCTCGCATGCTTCATGGAGAATCTGAAGCACAGGAGAGTTCCAGGATGTTCTCTCCAAGCCTGCTCAGGCAGGCACTGACCCGTTGAAGGCAGAGCTAAGTGCTTTCTGAGGTGAGTCCTCCTGGTGAAGGGAAGGCAGCTGCTTCCAGAGCTCACCACTGTGATTTTCTTCATACCAAGAAGTCATTTCTTAAGCAAATGTCTATATTTGAAAAACCTTCCCCACATGGTTCTGCTGCACCGTAACAAGGACAGCACAAATTCCAGTCTTCTTGAAAGCTGCTACCAGGGTACAACTTTGTGCTACACAGCAGTTTATAGCTGGACATTCAATAGTCTGAGTTTTACTTAGGACAGATCTTTTATATGGAAATAGGACACCATTTACACTGCCAAATACTCTGTTTTTATGTATATTCCATTAATCTAGAATTTAGTGTTGCTTTACATAATTACCCTGTGCTGGTGTAATACGTGGATATAGCATAAGTATTACGATGTTAACTCCTTTAAATTTAATATATATTTATTTTCTCTGGTTTTCAGGCTAGTGCAGCCCTGATTTTTATTCTGTACTTACAGTATGATTAAAAAAAAGTAGCAGAATTGCAAATTTTGACCTTTCTGTCTTAATTATGGTGTGTATTATTTTATGCCTCCGAGCTCTTCTAGTTTAGGAGGAAGTAACTTTGGTGGGGAAGGCTTGTGCCAAATGCACTTGACAGCTTAAAAATTTTCAGCCGATGCCCTCAGATTCTGATGTGCATTTTTGTGCTGTGTAATTATAGCACCAGAAGATGGGTGTACAATATGCTGCTGCTTTCTTCCTGCAGTGCAGTAGAGTGCATTTTGCTTAATGATGGAGGAGTAAGATTCTACAGTGCACCAGGAGCTCTGTCTTGCTTTTTGAGCAAAGCAGAAAATAACTGCCTTGGTATGTTGACATAAAAAAGACCCTGAGTCTTTATTTTAGTACTTGACCAGGAACCTCTCCAAAGTGAGGAAGTAATTTAATATTGGTTACAGATTCTTGCCATGGAGTCACTGCATAATTTTGTGTAGTGCTTTTTTCTTAGGTTTATAGAATTAATGCACACATCCTAATGCACCGCCATCTTAGCTTGCAGATGAATATTATTTTTCATTCTCTTAGATTTTGGGTAACAAATCCATAAAAACACCAAAATATGAAGACATTTTTCACAGCTTCTGTGCTTCTGTCTTTATGCTGAATAGGTACAACACAAGGAGAAGATAGAAACAAATGATTCCCTGTGCAGAAATTAAGATAGAAAGGATGTTTGAAGGATGCATGCCAAACACTCTTTTTAAATGTTTAGTTTGCTCTTCAGCTACTGGTAAGTTGGAGGGATGAAATTAGCTGGAACTAAAGGATGGTTTGAACAAAAGACTCACCTGCTCAGGGTCATGTAAGAAAAAGTTTAGACAAAAGCATCTTGTTTAAAACAAAATGTATCTATCCAAGCTAATCCATGTGGATAACACATTTAGGGTTCTCACTGACAGGAGGTCATAGCCATCTGTATTTGATTGAATAACATTGTATCAAAGTCAACATGCTGAGGGCGCACCAGAAGTTATCAGAATTATCATTTCAATTAAGCAGATGGCTGAGGAATCAAATGAAGAGCCTTTGAGTGATGGCTACAGAATCGATAATGTCTTTCTGAGCTTTATTGATTTATCTTTGTCCAGGCAGTAGAATTGATTTATGTCTCTAGCTTTATTTTGATAAGTCAATGATAGCTCAACTATTCCTAAATTAATGTCTTCTTTTTGTGGGGCTTACATTATTTTCTCTCCTGGTGAAGAGACACAATTTTACATCAAGCCAAACTGATTTTACTAAGTAATTCTGTGGCTAATGGGGTATCATAAATCAAGCAGAAGGATTGTCTCTGCAGTTTCACATGGAATGGATGACTTAGAATTGTGGCAAAGGCATTTATTTATTTAACCAGCCTGATGGTATTGCATTTTTCCTCTTTGTGCTAACAGACCAGTTGACGTTTGCAAGCAGACAGGATTCTTGCTGTGAGGAATGCAGTAGTGTGAGGAATTTAATGTCTTTCCACAAATAACAGGGAAAAAGACTAGAAAAATGTCTGTGTGTGAGAGAAGAAAAGGGCAGTCCAGCTCCACAACTAAGCTGCTTTTGCCATATGGTGCATTCCAAATGTATGTGAAAGGACAACACATGGAGCTCAGTCTTGTGGTGTGGGGAACAGAGCCTGGTGTGGGTACCAGATTGCTTCTTACAAACCCAGATAGCAGTGTTGGTTTTGCTGCTGTTAGAAATGTCCATATCAGTAAAAGTTTTGTTCTCCAGGTCACTGAAGTATTGGCAATAATTTTACAAGCTTGTAAAGCAAGCACTTCACAGCTGCTTGCTTGCCTTTTTCTTTTACAGTATGTACCCTTAAAAGTTTCTGGGGTTTTTCTAAAAAGCAGGAATGAAAAATAGCATGAATAGCTAAATCATCCCCACTCCATGGTCTCTTTTATGCAATTTTTTTCAGTACCAAACCCAGGTAAACTGTTCAATAAATACTGAGTAAGTGGAACCTGCAGCTGAATCGGATGGTAAATGAACCTGGGAGCTCTGAGGCAACCAAAAGTGATGTTTGAGGCTTAGATTTTTATTGGCCTAATAGTTAGCTCATAGTAGCTCTAACAGGACCCAGCCAAACTGTGCCTCCCTGCTAGCAGAGATTTAAAAATTGTGGTGCAGCCTTGTACAATGTCATATATTATGTATGTCATAATTTATTCTTCTGGAGATCTTCCTGTATCAAACAGAACATGGCTACGAGTTTCTTCAGCTATTTTAATTTGTAAATATTTTTTTAGAAATGAGAGGAAAAAGTAGTATTGAAGTGCAGTGTGTTTAGAAGGAATGCCAGGAGACCAGGGTCGTAATTCTAGCACTGGCTGATTGTCAATAATCAGGTAAATGACTTCATTTCTTTTATCTTCATCAGTGATTAAAAGGATAAGTGGGCCGAGAATTGCTAAATCCTACCTGTTTTTAAAATTCCTTTAATTTAGGTGGTAGCTTAGGATCTCAGTTCCTTTGAGCATATAGGTCCCTCTCTTTAATTACCTTTATCAGGGAAAGCTGTATGGTTTAATTTGTGCCAGGTTTTTTGAAGGTCATAAATTCAAAGCCCTGTTGTTACTGAGTAGGCAGAATAGAACTGCTGTGTTAAAAAAAATCAACTTTCAAGGCTGGAGAAAAAGCTAATTATTTGACTTTAAAACAAAATGAAGGAATAAACAATACATGGACAAGCTAAAAAAAAAAATCTTGAATTTGAGAAATCAGAAGAAAAAGACTTTTTCCACTCAAATACAGGATTCTTCAGGAAGTCAAACCACGGTATCTTTGGTGTATTTGTCATCATAATTATAATTATTAAGTGGCATTTGAGACTTGTGAAACTCAGTATTCCAGATTAGCTTTTCTATGACAATATAAGCAGATAACTCTAATCAGATTTAAATTCAACAGGAACATTGTAGATAAACCTACATATTTAAAGATAAACCTACATATTTAAAAGTTCTTTTAGTATTTAATGCTCTCTTGCTGTTGGATGCTGATTATTTACATAGTGGGTGCATAATTTCTTTGCTACTTGGGTCTATAAATGTATGCACACATACAGACAGATGTCTTTAAAGTTTTAGTCTTAAGAGACTCAATTAATGATGGTACAGAGATTTAGAGGGAGATATTACCTAGAGGTCTAACAGGTCTTTCTAGGTTTTCTTTTCTCTAAATGAATGTATTTTCTGCCCAGTCAAGTCCATGATCTGAAGGTACTCCTGCCTTCTGGGTTCTCACAAAGCTAAATAATAAAAGTCATTTAAACATCAGTTTGAATAAAGATGCCCACTTAGGGGGTGTATGTGTGTTTGAAAACCTGCATTGAAGAGATTTGCAATGCAAGGAAAGCCATTGTGCAACCCCCCTTTTTATTACAATGCTATAGGATGGTCGTCAGTTTTAACTTAGGTAAGTAGTAAAGTTAAGTAGAAACACAGTAAGAAAAGGAGATAAAAGCATTCCAACTGTCATTCCAATATTACCACTTCAGTCAGATTTTGAGCACAATGTAACTGTGCTGATCTGTGGTTCATCGGTGTCAAGCCATTGTCTGGCATCAGCATCTGCATAGCTGCTATTGTTTTACTGGAGCAGCTGCCACTCAAACCTGTGATGGAGTAGGTGGAAAGCATTCCAGAGTTACACTTGCATTGTGCTACACAAAAGAGACCTATTGGGATAACTCCCCCCACGTTTTTCTTTTTCTTTGCATGACTTTAATACAAGAAATCTTTTATTTGAAATATTGGGCAGGCTGATTAGCAGGATTCTGGAGATGAAAATTACAATACAGAAATGTCTAAAGATGAAATGATCTGTGTGACAGAGTATAGATGTACAGGTTTTACTTCTCATCACTTCTGGTAGTGGGTGGACATAAGCAGTCTAAACTGAAATTTCAGGTTCTTTATAGAGGTATTTCATTCATATGTGACTGCTGGGTTATGCATGAAGGAAATTAAATTTGTTCATATTGAGAGAAAATGAAAACAGGTTTGTAATCTTCTGTATTTAGACAATAGAGGCAGTTCAGAGGACGGCAGATGTAGGGCTGAACAGAGGTAAGGGGTCAATGTACAGCAGTCAGCACGAGGTAAAGGGAACATGAGTCGCAGGAGGTAATTCTGTACTGTGGGGGTGGTGAGACACTGGAACAGGTTGCCCAGGGAAGTCTTGGAATGCCTTGAACACTGGAAGTGTTCAAGGCTGGGCTGGATAAGAACTTGAGCATCCTGGGAAAGTGAGAGCTGTCCCTGCACATGGCAGGGCGCTGGGACTGGATGAACTTTAAGGCCTGAATCAAGCCCTTAACATCTGAGCACTGGTGTTGGTTAAAGTGAATGCTCTCCACAGATCCTATCAACTTCTGTGATTCTTTGAAAAGGAGAATCAGGAAGGCTTTTTATTTTTCCTAACATGCCATGCATTTAAAGTTGACTTTAATTTTCCATTTACTTTAGTGCCTTTAGGAAGATAAGTTTCTACTTTCACTTAGTGCTGTGCTGACCACAGTGGTCAGCTGGGGAAGGTGTGTTTCCCTTAATATCCTTCAGAAGTGGAAAGGGCACCTAATATCCACAATTAGCTTCTGATAACATATAGTGATTAAATAATTTTATTTTTCTCTGAAAATAAAAAAACCCCAAAGTTTCAATGTGTGTCAGTGGAAGGAACAGTGCTCTTCTGTGTCTCCTGAATAGCTCTTTTGTGGGAATTGAGCTGGAAGGAATGGTTCATTAGCAATGACTGTGAAGCACACACTGAAAAGTTTTTCTAGACCAACTTTGCAAAAGGCAAAACTTCAAGGATTTTCTCTTAAGAAAGTAAAGGACGCAATGCATTTCAAGTTCTGCTACAGGCTTTGTAAATCCATTGTTAAAACGGTTCGTGATAAAATGCTAACAATTTGAATAGAAGGGTGATCAATCTCTCTCAAAAAAATGTTGCCTGTCATGATAGGATTTTTTTCTGGATTGGTATCTTCAGATTGTTCAAATATTGAACAATTTCTTATTTAATCATTTAGCTTCAACAATGTGCTCAGTTAGTAGGTAACAAGGGGCCTACTGAATTGGCAAGAGATTTTGTAGTGAGTTCTGTTTGATTTGTATCATATGAAACCAATCAGAGGTAAGACAGGAGAGATTATATTTTGCCTAAACCTTGTTATTAAGGTTAAAATAAGTGGAATATTGAGATTTTAATTTGCAGCCCTCTCATTCCTGTTTCATGAAAGGAAAGTATGCATGTGGCTTAAACTTGAAGTTTTTAATGGGAAGAAATATGCAGAAATTTTAGCATCAAGGGCTTGATGACCTTTGCCATAAACCAAAGGAAAAGAAGACAAAAAACATTCAGGAAGTTGTTGTCAGACCACTTTAATTCTGTAGGAATGGAATCACATTCTCCAATCCAAGCAGTTGTGGTACCTGCAGTGTTAAAAGGTGGTAAATGATGGGAGCAACAATTAGTAACCTGCTCTATCAGGACTGTACTGATGATGTATGGTGTTGCTATAGGACAACTTGCATAATTTTATAGTTTTTATGTATCACTCTAATATAGTTAATTTTCATGTCTCTCATTAGACCAAACTGAAAAAGTAGGGTTTCTCCTCCCCCCCCCCCCCCCCACCCCCCGCCCTCTCTAGTGGTAGTTTTGTCATTTGATTTCTACTATTTTGGGCACTAAGAGCATTTTGACACTTCTAACCTTATCTCACCTGGTTTTTGGGAGAGACTATGGCAGTGCAGAGATTTGTATAAAATTCCATGGGTTGGAATGCTTCAGATTTTAGATTAATGCCATTTTGATAATAAAAGAGTATTAGAATGGTCAATTTATCAATTGTAATTGCTAATATCATTTCAGTCTCATGAGAGTGCATGGAGGTGTGAGGCCTTGAAAACCATATTAGTGTCAGTCCCTTATACAATATGAATTCTAAGGTGTTCCCTCTACCTCAGTTTCACTGGGAAAGCTAAACCACAATGGAATCTTGTTGGTGAGATATAATGTGGACTAATGCAAAAGAATGTATAAATGCAGCACTGAATCAATTTTGACTTTACATGGAAAAGACATGAATGTTTCTATAGGCACCTCATTGTACCATAGGGACCATAAAAACCAGGATCTAGGCTAGATCTAAATATATATCTATATATCTAGATATAAAATCATAAAATTGAGATAAGAGCATAAAACATGATAACACTATTTATATGGCAGTGAACTCAATCTTTCTTTGAATAACGTGCTCAGTGAGGCAGCCTTTGCCAAGACCCTGAAGTGGAAGACGAAAATCAGAATGGATTGAAACAGAAATGAGGATGGTGCTTTCTCAGTTACCTGTTCCTGTACAGAGCAGGGACAGACTGAGCTCCTGGTGTTGTCCATCACTGCTTAACCACAGGGCCATGGCACGGCTGTATTACCCTGGTGGGGCTGTTGCTGTTTCTGGCCTGTTCCTTCTACAGAGTTTTAAAGTACTTAATAGTACTGGTTAGGGGTCAGAGAGAAGCTGAAAGCAGGTCCTCCAAAAGTGATGGTGGTGGTAGAGCAAAGACAGGGAAGGAGTGAGGGAAAAGATGATAGACGATTACATGAGCAGTGAAGGCTGCCTGACTGTTCTTTTTACCAGGCTCTGGAGCAGAGTAGTGGATGAAAACCAGGTTTAGTAAAAGGGAGGAAGGGACCAGAAGTACTTGCTTACTCTTTGAAACTCACTTGATGTGCTTTTGAGATCGGTCAAGGAGGGATTTTTTTTATTGTGTTCACAGAAATTATCCGGGTTTTGTGGTTTAGCTGACATTAGGAAGTTCAGCTTTTCTTGCACTGATATCTTGCTTCTTTTAGAAGTATTTGCACAAAAACCCAGGTCTGCAGTGGTTGAGTGATTCCTATTATAGTCAGTTCCACAGCTCAATTATAGTTGAACTGATGTGCTTTTCCCACTCTGTGCTTGTCTGTGGATGTAGAAGCCAGTGATGCTGCTGATAACCTTCCTAATCAGGTAGGAAAGCCCCCTCCCCCCAAAAATAACACAGAACTATTCTTTGTTTAAAGCGTATTATCAAAGCAAGGCAGGAAGAACTTCTCTAAGCAGAGAGCTCTGTTCCTGCTGCCTGCTCACTGTTGGAACGCTCTGTAGAGCGAACCCACGTGCAGGGTTTATACCTGCAAGATGTTCAGTTGGCAGGAAGCCTGCAGGTGGCAAGCACAAGGCTGTTTTATAGCCACAGCTGACACTTCAGCCATGGCTGCTGCATTTTGGCAAGCCCAGGCTCAGCCCTTCATATCAGTTCCAGAATCAGATGTGCAATCATATCTGATTTTTTAAGAATTCTCTGTCTTTACAGAATGCAATCTTGGCAGGTGTTTATTGTCGTAGTTTCAGGCTGGCTTCTGATCTCTAGTCCTAGTTCTTACAAAGTCATTCAGATAGACTTGAAAACATCAGCTTCTGCTTTTAACAGTGTATCCCTTATTTTGAAAGGGTTAATACAAGCTGCTCTACCAAGGCCTTCTGTGGCAAGACAGATTCATTGCTGTATGTGTATTTTTGGTCACTTGCAGGCAACTAACTGGTCAGGGATTATATTTCTGATTACCCCTTTGATTTAGTTAGAATAAAAGCACCAGTGACATTGCCAATGACCCAGATGTTTGAAGAAGCCATAGATTAAGATATTGAGGTCTGTACCTCCAAATCCCACAATATTACATTAACACACGTTCAGAAAGCTGCAGAATTGGATTTAAATCCAGCTCTTGAACCCCCTTCATAATCTCATTTTGTGCTTGGAGTGGTGAAAATAATGGTAATGCAGCTGCTGCAAGAGTGACTATGTGAGCTTTTTTCACATTAGAAAGCCTTTTAATAAAGTAAAAGTGTCTTAAGTGCAGAGGAATCTTTCCTTCTTTCTTGCAGCTCTGATAGCAGTGAAAAAAGTTTGGAGTATTGTAACTCACTGTGGGCTGGAGATTGGTGGAAAAATGTTATGGTCTCTGACTCAGAGAAGTACAAGCTTCACATATTAAGACCTCATTAAAGATTGATGATGTTTACATTGTTCATGGTTACTTTCAATTTTTGTTGCACACATGACTGTCAGATGGCATTACAGATGAAGATCAAGCATGAGAGCAGCGATTGCATCAATCTCAGTTTTGATTCTGGAAGTTTCCTTGAAAGAACAAAGGAAAAAGGTGACAAGAGAAATAACTACAGGTATTTGTAAGGAAATCTTGAAGTGGGTTAGTGTATTGGGTACTGAAGTTCCTCAGCAAAGGTCATTAATATGTGTAAATGCAGTGGCTTCCAGCCAAGCTCGTTTTGCCATGCTGCAGGCTTGGCACACTTCTTGGAAATTTGATGAATGGGCATCAGTGTAAGAGAATGGACAAGCAGTAGTGTGCACTGCAGGCGTGCTTCTGGAGTAAAAGTGCTAAATCAGACAGGTTTTATTGGGACATACATTGCTGATTTACCTCTTGGTGGTAGAATTAGAGAACAGGATTTCCAGTACAGGTGATCCTTTTCAATGCTAATTTACCATCTGCTAGGAACAGGTGGTGTTTCCCTTTGAACATGTTTCTATTGTACATAAGTGAAGGGATGAATTTCCATTCCAGGACATTTTGTTCAAAGAAAAGATAATAATCTGCATATTTTGCAAGGGGTACAGGAACCTGCCAGAAAATTACAGTCAGGAGTGGAGGGATGGCTCATTTATAGTAGCTGATTCAGTGGGAACATAGAGTTTTATTCCAAGAGATCTGGGAAGGGAATTTCCCAGTATTACCATTGGTTTCCTCCCCTGCTCATGCTCCAGATGTGGTAGTCATAAAAGCTTTTTTTTTTTTTTTTTGGGTTCTGTATACTGAAATAAAGTGCTGAGAAGAAGAGTATGATTTAGGCAGTTTTTCATCTGCAAAAAGAGGCAGATCTCCTACAGGGTGTTATTTTGCTGGTAGAGAATGGATAAAGATATATGGAAGATGAGGCTGTAGAGGATATATGGAAGACAGAAATGAAGATTATAGATCAACTGTGTAGTTTTGTGTTACAAAGCCTGTGAGCACAGAAAGAATTACCTGTGAACAGTGGACAGCCAAGGCCAACTGCCCAAAACCAGGTCTTGTTAAATCTGGTAGTTTTTTGAGACAATTAACCTTTTTCAGCACTTCATGGCTGTTATGGATCATTTCCAAAAGCTACTGAAGGGATTAGTGTTTCCCTTTCTTTCTGGAAGACATTGAAAAGAACAAAAAAAACCCCAACAAAACAAACCCAAAAAGCAACATAATATATATATAAACATATACACATACACACGTATATATGTATTTCTAATTTGTGCTAAATTGTGCTTGTTTTATGACCACTTCCCTCTGAAACAGAGGGTGGATTGTCTACGTACAGGAGACAGAAAAGTTAGAAATAATTAGCATGAGTTAAATGACGGCTTCTTCCTCCCCCTGCATGGGTATTTGGGCAGAGGAGTATGAGACCAACCTGGTGAGCGTCGCAGGTGTGCACGTACAGCTCAGGAGCCTTGCTTGGCTTAGCCCTACCCAGTAACTTTTGGGGTTTTTACTTCTGGGGTTTTTTGTCACAAATCTCAAGTGTTGAGATGGAGCTCCTGGCAGCATGCCCAAGTTGACAGCTGATCTGAAGAGCTCCACATACCTCAGCAGCACATCTCTCCTTCTGGCTGTGCCCTGTGCTCTTCTGAGGAGAGCAAGAGGCTGTTGCCTTTGGATTCTGTTTGTGCCTTGGCAGTTCATCCTTTCAGTCACTTCCTTCTAACATGGATTCTCTCTCTAGTGAACAGAGGTCAGAAATGAAGCTATAAAGGATGAAAAAGCAAAGCTTGTAGTTCAGCTCCTTCATTCTTTTTGGATTCTATCACTTTGGATTAAATCTAATGCTTTGCTTGTGACCACAGCAGAGTATTTGTGCTAAACAAAAGGTATGTAGTACAAAAACCACTAGAAGTTGTCTTACTGAGTCACTCTATGATGTGGGTAGTTGCTGCCAAAGAACAATACACAAATCTCTCAACAGATAGATGTGGCAAAATTTGTTCCCTTAATGCTGGTGTTCTGATCTATTTTGCCAAGAGAGCAGTTTAAGGCATGAGAAAAAGGTGGGTTATCTTCTGAGACTTTTTCTTAGTATTGGCTCTCATAACTCTTTATATTCCTGTTGAGAAGTAAATGATCAATTAAGTGATAAGAAGACCAGGTAATTATTTTAACAAGCATAGAGAGATATGCATTAAACTTGAAAATGGTCTGCCATTAGTTTGATAAATGCAGTTTTCTTAGTACATGTCCTCCCTACTCAAGAATGTTACATATGGAGGTTTTAAACCACTGGTGGAGAAAAACAGCAAGAAAAAAATCAGTAGTAAAAATACAAATAATTTGAAGGATTTAGTTTATTTTTATTTGCATCATCCTTAACCTTATGGTAATGCTATGGTAATATAGCATTTGTGTCTAATCAAGTTTTTGATCAATGCCAACAGATTGTGGGTATTAAGGAACAGTGTTTATATAAGCACCGAAAGCCCTGCCATTTTAAAGACCTTTCCTTGTCATTAAAGAAGTTGTCCATGTGATCTAGGAGGCTGCTTCTAGCCTGCAACTTCATCTCTGTGAGCTGGTGTGGGGACAATAGGTTGGGACCTATTAGAACTCTGGCATTCTCATTTTTGAAGAAATGAGCTCCAGAGACAGTGAATGGAGGCAGAAGCCACCATTTCCTGCTGGAGCATTTGACAAGCTCAACTTGTGCCAGCTCCTCAAGGCCAAGAAGTTCCATCTGAAAACAACTATCTCCAAAATGAGACCTCTCCCTAGGCATTAAAAGTCCAATTCTTATCTGAATTAGATATGCAGCACTCAAGGCTTACATTAGTTTATTTTAATTTTTTTAAAATTTTTCATATAGGGAGTGAGACAAGATTCTCAACACTTGTATCAGGACCACTGGTACAGATGGAAATACTGTGTTGTGTGGTTTAGTTGTAAATGTTTTAATTCTGTTTATATGGGGAGGATTTGTTTTTAATGAAAATGTTACTGACTTTTACATTTTCCTTTTCCTTAATTTTTTTCAGAATTACATATGGTTTTAGTATTGTATACTTTTTGACTAGACAACTAATTAAACCTTTAATAGCCACTAAAATCTATTGCTTGCTTTTGATTTTTCAGTCTAAATATTGCCCTGCATGACTTACACAACTTTTTTTCATCAAAGCACTTTCATTTGTTTCAATTTAATTCATTGGCAGAGAATTTAATTTGGTATTTGCATCAATTTATTAAATAAAATACTGCATGATGATTAAAAATAAATCAACTATTTTTATTTGGGTTTGAAGGAAGTATTAAAACCCTGTTATGTGTGGAAAATTGTGGAATATGGGGTTATATTTGTTGAAGCTGTTGAGGCTTACGCTCACCAGAAGGCACTGTGGGAATGGCAGGAGCAGGCTGGGAGTGAGGAAGGAGTCAGTTGAGTGACAGCCAGAAGTGAAGTTGTGATTGGCTGGAGGAATGTATGAGCAGCATATGCACAAGATGCTGATTGGGTGATAGGACATGTGGGGAGCATATGAGCTGGAAGCTGATTGGGTGATAAAATGTGTGGACAGCGCATGAGCAGGAAGCTGATTGGGTGATAGGATGCGTGGACAGCAGTGCTGCAGCTGAACCAGCCAATGGGTGCCCTTCTTCTGTTAAGTTCTGTTAGGCCTCAGTTTGGTTTGGTTATGTCTGGTGGAAATTAAAGGTATAAAAAGGGGGTGATTTCTGCAGTAAAGGGATCTTCTTCAGATGTAGGAGCAGGTCTGTGTTGCTTTGTTCCCCATTGCTACAGAAAGTTCCAGACCGCTTCAGATATTTTTTCCAGAGTTGCTGCTAAATCCTCAAAATGTATCACTGTCTCTAGTTGTGTTGGATCTCCTAAACACATTGTACAGTCCCAGACAGAGCTTTCAGGGTGAGGATGAGTCTCCCATTGTGACAGAGATACTGTAACAGCATCCAGACTTTAAAAGGCTGTAAACACATAAGAGCTTACTGTACCTTTCTTAAACAGCATGGCAGAATCTATTTTTAAGTTCATTACCTTCTTCCAAGGTGAAATCTTTCCTGTGTGGGAAAAGCTTATCTCAAATTAAAGAATATGTTTTCGAGCTGCTGTTACCAGGATACTGAGGGAAGTGCATTCACTCATTCAAATAGCATCAATAAGTCTGATGAGACCTTATAATGAAGTGCAGTTACACTTCTATTTATGTCTTCTGTTTGACAGCTTCAGTATCTGAATGCCCACTACTGATTGATTAAATAAATGTATAACAAACCCCTTTGCTGTCAGATTTTTTAAATAGAAATCAGCAGTGTGACTGAAATGCTCACCAGCTGCTGTTGCCTGAGGTGGTGTATGCAAATGTCTGTGCCTGGGCACTTTAAATCACTTTTTGCAAAATATAGTGGCATCAGCTGAAAAACATGGTTGGAAGGAGTTTGAGATTCTGTGAGGGCTTTTTCAGACTTTTCTAGTTGTGGCTTATGTTATATGAGAAGTCACACAAGGAAATGACTTGTGAAACCCAGAGCATGAATTCCTACTGTCTTAGAGCTGTACTTTTTATTTAACTTGTCTAGCTTGTGGGTCTTGGACAAGTGTTCTCAAAATTAGTTCTTAGGAATGACGCAAACCTTGGGGAGCAGAAAATTCAGTACAAGTCTAAATAAGAGATTATTGAAACCAAAGGGAACTTCTCCATTGACTCCAGTGGAATTTGAATCAAACTATTGGTGTTTCTGGGATTCTGTTGCAGGGCTGGCTAAGGTTGTATGCTCAGCAACTTAGATTATTTTTCTTTCTCTTTCTTTGTGTGTTTCTATTTCTTCTCTGAGTTATTCCTTGCATCTGGAGATCTCCTAAACTTATAGTGGAGTATGGTTTCAGCAGTTGAGTTGTTCTCTCTTTTGGGGTGGTGCAAAGCAGTTTCATGAGACAGATCACTTCATTTGCTGTGCTTGACAGTTAGAGCAGTTTATTTGTCATGGGGATCTAGATGGGGTTTTATTCATTGCAGAGACTTACCCTTCTAAAGATGTTCATTTAAACACTTCCTTGTACTTTTGGTAGTTGAAATGAATCTAATCTGTACCAACTGAAGTCATAAAATATTTCAGTTAAAAGACTGGGTGGTGTGGTTTTTTTTTTTTGTTTTTTTTTTTTTTGTTTGTTTGTTTGTTTTTGTTTTTTTTTCCTGTGTAGAGATTACTGACAAAGTAATGTAGACATTATTGTAAATAATGTAGATGTAGACATTACTGACAAAGGCCATTCCAGTCTTGTTACTGGCAATATTTTATGTTCTGGAAAAGTGTGTTAATATTAGTCTGAAAGCTCTAGATCTAAAGTGTTACGTTATACACAGTATATTAAATTGTTATCGAGGCATGTAGCAAAACAAGGAGTGTGCCACTTTCCTGTCTCATGGGAGTATTTGATTTGCTCTGAATTCCATGATACAGTGCATTAAAATATGTGGCTAATTTTTAACATTCACCTAAATCTTTTATGTAGCTATGCTCATTAGCATAGTTAAGAAACTTGCTAATGGAGTCAGTAATTTTTTTAGACATTTTAAGTAGGAAAAATTGAATTTAAATGGCTTTCTCACATGCATGTAATTTGTCTGGACTAGTCTTTAATCTGTAGTTGCAGTATCAATGGAAGGAGTGTGTGTTGTGTATTTTCAGTTGGTATGTTTCTGCTCACTTCAGTTTTGATGAATTGGCACTTACTGAGGGGAAACACCAGATTAGGAGCAGACATCTCCTTGCAACATTTCAAACTGGATTTACATAGCAAAGCAGTCGTGATAAGAAGCAGAAAATCACCTCAAACTTCATGGGGCTGTCCTGTCAAAGAAAAGAATCAATTAGACTTATCCAAAAATACATCTGAAATGTATTCATTTTGAGTGTAACTTATCTTTAAAGGTTATTATCTTAAAGGTTATTATAATAAAGGTTATTATGAACTGGAATGCCTGTGCTCTGTGCAATTTCAGAAGGGTTTGAGCCTGGCTTATTGGAAGAGCTTGCGTGTAGTGTGTCACTGTCCTGTAGCTGCCACACTGTGGCAACTTTATGGTGTCCCTTTTTTCATTAGGTAGATTGCTTAATTCTTTCAGCCTCTTGGAATTTTTTCCCCCTCTTGTTTACTTGTTGTCTCATTGGTTTAATTAACAGTGAAAGACTTTTCTTTTTCTAAATCTGTGTTTTTATGGAGCATGTGTGTTTGTATGCAATGGGTGGAGAGAAAGGAGGAGGTAGGTATCTACCAAATGTGCAGCACTAATTGCTGTCCTGGTGCTCTATTGTTGTTTTCAGAATGTGAACTAAAATATGTGGCTCAGGTAAAGGCTTGATTATCCAAGACACCGGGATTAGCTCAGAGAATTTAAATGAAACATAAGGAAAAGACTGTCCATCTTAAGTAAATAACCAGGTTAAAGGAAAGCCAGAAATTCCAGTCAGTTTGGAGTTGCAGCTGAAAGTAGTGCAATTGGTTATTGCTCCAGTCAGTGGTAGTGGTGCAATGCAGTGGTGTGTTAATGAGCTAATGCTTCCACACCAAGACTTGGCACTTGTGAGTCCCAGAACTGTTTTTTGAGGTGTATTTTCCAATTACTGCACTGCAGAGGCTGCAGAAAATTGTAGGGTGCTTATGAGGTTTGTGGTTTAAAGAATGAGAGGGAAAATTTCCTCCTGAGAAGAAGTACTCTTGGGGTGAGTGGTCTGATGTCCTGGGCCTGAATGCTGCAGAACAGACTGAAAAGTGGGGTCTTCCACAGTGTTGGTGTGCTGTGTGTTTGATGTCTTCTTGGAGAAAGTATCTTCCAGATAGGTTATGAATGGGGTGGTGGTAGACCAAAGAATAGGAAGGTGCAGTTAATCCCTCTTTTCTCTTGACAGCTCAGGGTATCCAGAACTTGAGTCCATGGGAGAAGTGATATCCTGGTCAATTCTTCCACCATATCTGGTGCTGTCATCCACATCCCGTTTTGGGTCTCGCCACTCCGGTTTCCATGCAGCACATGCAGTTCTCCGTAGCAAAGCAGAAGTTAGAGGAGCCCCAAATCTGGACTTTCAGATTTTCAGAAAGAGGAGATATTTGCAGGAAATGTTAAGGCCTGAAAACTGGGCTTAGTCCAAATTGCTTTGGCAGCACTATAATTATACCAGCTCTTAATATCTCTTCACATTGAGCAGCACAGAACTGGTAGAGCAGCTGGTGATACTGGTTTGGGATGTAGCAAAGCTGCCACATCTTGTGTGGTAGGATTCAGTGATTCTCCTCCATAAAACACGTTCCTCAGAGGAACGTGAAATTAGCAGACTGGCTAATTGCTTTGAGGGTACAACACTGGGGGGCTCCAATCAAGGGGCAGCAATGCTGAACAGGCAGGCACTGGAGGACAATTAACAGAGCTCTTGTTACTGCAGAGCACAGAAACTGCCTGCTGACAGGAGCAGAGAGAAATGGAGGAGAAATGGGGAGAATATCCATGAAAGGGAAATGTGGAGTGAAGACTAAGGAAAGCTTTGGGTTTCTAAGTTCCCTGACCTCCACTGGTGGTTTTAAGCTTTGTAGCTTTGTTATTATTTGTTAAGTCATTGTTTCAAGGAATGAGCAACTGTTGTTCTTCTGTTAAGGTTGTGTACAGAACCCTCTTTCTTATCTCTCTCCACCCTATCACAGATGCATATATTATTTAAAAAGATAAATTAATATTTCCCATTTCAACTCTACTTTTCTAGATTTGAGTATCTGTCTTTGGAAATCTGATAAATGCAGCTCAATAGTTGTATCCTTAAGTTGAATAAAAACGTTTATAGTGAATGAAAATCTAAACAAATGTTGAAATGGGTGTAATACAGAGAATTAAGCTTATCTCTGTTGGTAGAATGTAGTTTACAAGCAAGAATGATCGTTCCTAAATGGGCAAATGTGGACTAGGAAAATCCAAAAAACGTAACACTGCTGCTCTTTAGCTAGGCTAAGTTTGGTCTTGCTTCTCTGCACACTTTTTTAGGCCAATGATTTCCACTAAATTAGCTGTCCTGTCAATTAATGTCCATTACCAGGATAAAGGCTTTTAAAATTTTTTTTTAATTCATTATAATTTGGGTGTGCAAGTCAGCTGCCAGATTTTCAGTAGCTTTGTCTGACAGTAAGAGAGGAATATACTGAATATGTTTGACTTGTTCATGTTGTCTAATCTGCTTGCTCTACTGCTTTTGTTTGTTTGTTTTCTTCCTTTTTTTTCTCTCATTAATCTTATAAGCCTCTGTGAAAATGGAAAAGGAAGGAGCAGTGTAGCAGCCCTTGTTGTTACACACTGAATATATAGAGCTTTTCTCATGACAGGAAATAAGGAGTCTGGGAAAAGAGTATTACCTGAACCAATAAGATCACTGCTGATACAACTCATCAATTTGTTTGCTTTAAATTTCTTAAAGCTTGTTTGGTTGATTTATAGGTAGTTCCTTGTTATTACCTATAACCTTGGAGAAAGAACTGACTTGTCTGGATAATGTCCAGTAAAGCTGCACTGAGGCACAAATGCACTGCTTGTAAAGCTGGCTGAAAAATATTCAATCATGGAAAGTTGTCCTTGTTTCTTGGCTTTGAGACTGTGACCTTCAGGACATGTAGTCAGCAACGCTTGGGATAAAACATTTTTGAGAGACAGAGGTTCAGAGCTCATACAGGTTTTTAAGCCTACATGTCCATTTGTCTAACAAGAGCAGGTGGCTGAATAATGCCTTGGTTTCTGTTTGCATAAGAAAACATCTGTTCTAAAGATCCACTGATCTTCATTTCAACAGTGAAACTATAATTTTGGACAAAAAAGGATGCAGAGGCTTTGATGCACTGAAGCTGTTTCTGAAAGCCCCAAGTGCATGACAGTGTCAGCTTCCATTAGTCATTGGTGGCTAGAACGTACTCATAAATGAGCTAAAGTGTAAATCTGTGAATACAGCAATAGCACAGAAAAATTCAGTATACATACATATATAATGTACAAATGTACTTTCCAGTACCTTCAATCTATCCTCTTGCCCCAGCATTAGAATTTCAGTGATGAAAATGTTCCCATGTCACTCATTCAATCCTTATGGGGCCTTGCCTTAAAAAAAAAAAAAAAATAAATTTAAAAACTGCTAAACTGCTAGCAGCACTTCAAATGCATTGAGTTGTCTGTTTTCCATCCAGAAGTTTGGATTCCCTGTGCTTAAGTTTGAGGAAGCAGGAAAAAAGCTATGAATAATCAAAAGTGCACATTTGTGGGAATTCTGTAAATCTGTGTCATGCGCTGCTGGCAATGCACAGGTGTAGTTGTGATGAACAGAGATTTGGAAATTGTGTCATTCAGCCTTAAATTCAAAGGGGCAGAAACCTTAACTCCCAAGGACTGCTGTCATGGCTCAGCAGCTGTGCCTTCTTTTGCAGGGGTTGGCTTTTGGTTTTCTTTGGATGAGACACAAGTTCAGCCCATTTACTTGTGCCCATAACTCAGCCAGGAGGTATTAGCTTCAGCACCAGGAGCTCAGTGAGGTGGAAAGCCCTTGCAGCTGTTTATTGCTCATGCTGAGATCCCAGAGCCAGTTCTCTTTCCATTTGTCACACACTTTTGATGTACAGGTAGTGACTCTGTGTGTGTGTGCATAGAACAAATTATAATTTTAAATTTTTTCCACATTTTCAGTTTAATACTTTTAATACTTATTTTTTAATAATCATAAGAAAGTGATACAGAGCTGTCAGAGAACTTGAATGAGATTGGAAAAAGAAGGGGGGAAGAAAGAAAAGGAAGGCCAGGCTATGGGAAACAAAGTGGTCTGAGGCTGTGTTTTTCCTGCAGCTGCTACATCCTGATGCAAAATGATGCTAAATTCAGTTAATATAGGAAGAATCTCTTAAGAAGACTCTAACTTAATACCTAGAGTGAAACATAAGGCTACTTAAACAGTGAGCACCAATTAATAGTATTTAGCATGTCAGACATTTGCAATGTACTCTGCATGTATGCATTGTATATAGGACAAGGTTTTACTTGGAGTGTTGCTTATGATGCTGAGAAGCTGAGCCAGGTCATGATCACCGTGAGAGGGCAGAGAGCTGGAGTGTGGCTGAGTCACTTCTGTGTGTGAGCTGCTGCAAAGACTCTGCTTGGGAGAAGACTGAGCAAAAGTAAAGATGTCTCTGTAGAGCACAGATGTCACTTTACAGAGATGAGGCTCAGAGATGCAGCTCCTGAATAGCAGCACTCTGTTAGCCCTCACTGCTGTAGAGACAGGAATAAGAATGTATATAGAACAAGAAGTAGGCAAAGAACATGTCTCTGTATGGTACCCCCTGCCTGTTTTCTTTGGCTGTTTTTTCAGGGAAGGTTACACTATCATCCCCTGTGATCAGAAAAATAACATTTTCTGGGAAACCAGGACCTGGGGGAATTTGTTAACTGGTAGAAGTCATATTTCTTATGTCATTCTGGTGTCTTCAAGTACAATCACAGTCACTTGGCATGTCTGGAAATAGCACATCTTCCTCCAAATGCATATGATTTGTCTTTGTAATGTGGGAGAGAATTAGTGCACATCAATAAGTGTTCCAGTGAAACTTCCATGTAGCTTCATTGGGAAAGGCTGAAGAAACATTCATTAAATTCCAGTGGAAAGCCAAGGTATTTTGTTACCTTTGACTGGGGCAATAAATTGTAATGGCAAGGAGTGAGTGGAGATAAGGCATTAAGCCATGGGTGCCAGAAAGAGCAGAGTGATACCAGTAAAGCTTTGTTTTAAGCATTGCCCCTGGATGTAATTTCAGTGACTTTCAGTGTGCATTGCACCATTTCCTAGATAATTCCCTTTATCAATTGCAGAGTGAAAACCCCTTTTCACACAGTACCAGGCAGATAGTATTTGACCCCATCATCAGGCTCCCAACTCTATTTATAGTGCTGTTTCCTTTTGCATGTTTTTTTGTAGCTGGTCTGTAAATGTGGCTGAAACAGTGTTTTGTGATTGCTGGAGAGTCACTGATGGCACTGGGGTGTTTCTGGGTGCAGATGGCAAAGTGAGGTCATTGGCATAAAGGAAATTAATGTAAATGAAAGCAATTAAGATGTTTAGTCATGGGAATAACATTTTCTCCCCTTACTGTAGTGATGAAAGACCTGTGCTTATTTACAGCCCTTGTAACTCATGGTATGCTTGTCTTTCAGCCTCAGCACTAAAAGCAACTGTAATCCAAGTAAGTTGCTCTTCCTTAATATTGTTTTTATTTAAGTCTTTTGATTGTGATGAATTTGTATGTCTCTCACACATTCCTTGACCTGGTTAGGCTAAATCAGAAGGTTTAAATGGTGCAGTCTTAAATAAATGTTCAACCAATAATGCTAAAGATAGATTAAAAGAAAACTATGTTGTCAACTGTATATGACAATCCAACAAATTAACTCAAAGCAGAAATATTCAATAAAAGCCACCTAAGAAGTATAAAGGAGTTGCTAGGAAACATATTTTTTCTCTTCTTCAGTCTCATTCACATTGGTGATAGATTTTCTAAAGTCTTCTACCAAGGATGAGAAGGGGGAAAAAAAAATAAAATCTTTAAGTTGGTTCTTGTCCTCAGTTAAAATGGGCTGACACTGTTTCTTATCAGTATTCTGCTGGGGCACCCAAGCCTGTTCATTTCTTTCTTTAACAAATGATTGATCTGGACCTGAGAATTGAGGGAACCTTGTAAAGTGCTAAAGCAAACAAATGGAGATAGAGGGATTGATTGTGCTCTGCTGCAGTGATTTTATGCAAGTGTTTTTTATCCTTAAGAGACTTCTAGCTTTTGAATTGGAAAAGGTTTATACAGGCTTGAATCATTAAAACCTTTATTTACTTTCAATTAGTGATGTGCTGAACTGTTCAAGGAAAAGTTCTGGGTTGGAAAAACTTGGTGTATCTGCATATTGGGATGGTGGTAAGGGCAGCTTGTTTTCTGGATTTTCCATAGCTTTTGATGAGGACTGTAACTGCAAGAGCTAAGACTTGTAGGTAGAGAGTTTGGGTAGCAAGGGTAAAACTATCCTGTTAATTCCTTAATAATTGTTTCTGAGTTCACTTGTGGATTTGGGCTTTTTAAAGAGTAAAGCAATAGAGAAAGAGGTGCATTGGAGAAATCATGGAACAGGTCAGGTTTGAGCACAAATGACTGCTTCTTTCCACAAGTGAGTTGTACAACTGGAACTGAGAGAGGTGAGGTATTTGCCCATTGCTTTAAAAGAAAGGGAGGTGGTATCTTCAAGTGCTGCAAAAAACCATTTAAATGATACATACTCATGCATTTCATCTTGACATGTGAAGCTTCCAAGCAAAGCTTGAGTCTGATTCCTTCTGCCTCCAGAGGGGTTATGAGCAGGCATTTCTCATGTGATCTCACAATCTTTTAATTGCTATTCATTAAAAATAAAGGGGTTAAAGCATTGGCCTCATAAGGATTTTAATATCTGCTATTAATACTATGCTGCAGTGTTACCCAGTATATTGTCTGTCTGTGGTGAATTCCAAGACTGAAGGACTTAGAAGGTAAAAATATTTTACCTTAAATCTTTTTTTTTTTTAGTTTTATAAGAAAAGCAGCAGAAGAAGTAATTGTCATCAAACCTTAAATTTGATTTTAAAGATCATTAGTCTTCACTGCTGAGCATCAGTCCAGTGTTTGTTAGACCATTTGAATGAGAGTGGTATTTTAAATCAAAGTTTATTTAACTACTCTTAACATAATAATCAGCAAGCAGTCAAGTCAGTGAATTCAGGGGATGACTCCCTCAGTCTGAAGAGACTACCACAGATGTTTTTCTAATTATTGCAGTCATGTTTTATAAAGCAGAGGATATTCTGACAGAAAGAATCTGGGATTTAAAATATTGGCAGTGTTTTCCAGCGAGGACAGGCAGAATTTGTCATGTGTCCACTGAACTAAGTGGCCAAATAAACATACTTGATTTTGTTATTCAGGGTGTCATTCATCATCTTTTTGATGGGGGAGCTGAATTCTGTAATAGTATACATTTTTCTAGGAGAATTTTAGTTCAAGGAGCATTTTCATTCCACTGGTATTCTTTCACTGAGACCTATATCTAGCAGTTGCATCAAATGCAGCAAGAATTTAAGCTGAAAGCCATTATTTTTTTCCTGCCTCTTTTGTATATTTTAAAAATATCATTAAAACCTATGAAATACAATCTTTGCTTTATAAAGTCAGTTGCTGCTTTCCTGACTACTAGTTATAGCAGTAAATGCAAACTCTCTAAATTTATTTGCCAGAAAAAGCAGAGATAGCCTCAAGAACTGTTTCCCAAGGCAGTGTGCTTCAAATCTATGTCAATATAAGTTCGTGGCAAGAAGTAACGATAGACAGATACGAGATTTTTGGGGGGTTTGGCTGTTAGGTTTTTTTTTTGTGTTTTTAAATTGTTTATTAGATTAGCTGGATCCTTCCCCTCCTGTAGTCTCACAGTATTTGTGCTGTGGGTTTTTTTCCATTTCAACTTTTTTTTTCTCCTTCTACTGAGAAGCTGAAAGGCTTTCTCAAGCAGTAATACCACAAAGCACAGCACAGTGCTGCCACTGCAAAACTGTTCACTTTACAAACTGTAAAGTACAGGATAACTGAAGGTCAGAGCCAGGATGAGAACCTAAATTACTTTACTCTTTCTACAAAGCTGTAATCTCTTGACATTCTTGAGTTTACAGTTTTGCTAATTACTTCCTAACTATTAAAAAACAAAAAATGCTTGATACTGTAAGAACTTTATTTTCTTTTCTCCATTCCATTGCTTCCACTTCTATTATGGCTGTAAGTGTTCTTTTCCTTTAATTTGCCAAGCTTTGACAGTGTGTTATCCAATTTTCTTCTTCTTCCAAAATCTACCCTTACAACTAGACTGAGGAAAATTTGGCTGTGGTTTTTTCCCTCTATAGCACATTGAAAAAAATCAGTCCTTTCTAGTTTTCTTCATAGCAAGTATTGTTTGTGCTGTAGTTTTCTGTCTGCTTTTTTTTGCCTTTTTGTCTTGCCTTTTTTTTTTTTCTTCTTTTTTTGTGGCCTAAAATGTAGGCTTCACTCAGACTTCACTGTTTGAACCTTCCAATGCCCTCCAAAATTCCAGGGTGAGAATGCCATGCAGATAAATACAATCTGCACAGTACTCTTTTTAGTAACATCTTGTGAGCCATTCTTTGTATAACTCCAAATCTGAAACCATTCCTCAGAATTTATATATGTTATAGGTAGGTGGGCTGCTCTTAAAACTTTCAGTGAAATGAACCCCAGAATGAATTAACTTCATGAGTTATGATATATGGCTATATATGGTTCTGGATGTGACTGATGGATGAAACCATGAGTGAATTAACACTGGCTTGCTGCTGGAAATCAAAGTGGAACTCAGATTCATCACACAATGATGAATTTTTGAGGACTATGTCTATTGAAGAGCCAGTAAAAGTATTTTGATATTAAGTAATGAGTGAGGGAGTTTTATGTATTGTTTTATACTAACATATCTTGCATATGCTGAACAGCCATGCTAAATTTTAGGTTGCTCACATGCCTTTGCACTAAGTAAAAATATTACTGCTGTAAGTACATTTTTGAACTTTCCCTAAGGAAAGCTATGTTAAATTGTTCACAAATTACTAGTGCCAAACATCCTAGAGGTGTTGTTTCACTGTTCCTGGTATGGCAGACCTAAGAAAATGAGTCTAATGATCATAGACTCATAAATACCTCTTCTCAAGCTACTTGAAAGCCAATTCTAATCAGTTGTTGGAATGGTTCCTGGGAAGAATCAGGATATGGCCAATTCAGGAACACAGATAAACTTCTACATTGAAAGGAGAGTAATACTTAACAGGAAAAGCTCAAATTTAACTGGAGATCACATCACAAAGGATTGATAAAAGCAAAATAAGACCAATTCCAACAAATCTTGCTGATGCAGTATGATATTTCTTACTGTTGGACAGCTGAAGTTGTATTTGTAAAGCAGTGGGGCTCCTGCATGCTGTCACCAAGTGTTTAAATAAACCTCCTGTGGGTGGCTGCTCCCTGCCTTCCCCTTCTGTGTCATAGGGAGAATGCACTTAAAAAAGGAGAAAAAAAAATCTTATGTAACATTAAATACTGGATTTTGCATAAAACCACATTATGAGCTTTATATATTTCATACATTTATGTTACATTTGTGTTGTGTTAGTAATTTTACAGCTTTGTATCAAGTTCAGCAGTGAAGGTGGATCATGGAACCACAGATTGTGTAAGGTTGGAAGGAACCACTGTCCAACCTCCATTGTTCAACTCCTGATTTATCTAGTTATGTAGTTAGGTTATCAATATTTTATTTAGTATGCAGTAGCTGACTGAAACTCATGCTGAAATGGGGAGATGCCATGAAGCTGCAGAGAGGAGGACAGAATTGTTATTTCCAAGCTGTGCTTTTGTGATGTGCAGCAGTTGTTGCAGCTCAGGCTCAGGCCGGTCTGTGCTCTGTGCTGCCTCCTGGAGAGCAGCAAAGGACCTTAGCTGAGCTGGTTTGGTCTGTCCAGCAGTTCCTTGCCTCTGTCAGCCTCTCACCCTTGTACCCAGTGTGCTCCTTGTCTGCACAGGGTTGCCCAGCTCTCTGCACACCACTGTGCTTTGTCACACAGGCACTTTCTTAAATACTTGAGAAATTTTCTTCTTCTGTAAATTGCATATTGCTGCAGGAGTAGAGAGATTAATTCTGTAGCACTTTCATGTATAGTCTTGAGCTAATTATTTATAAGTCAGAATTTAAACAAGCAAACAAAAACTTCTTCCTCCCCCTCCCCACCTACTTGTCTCCTAGTTTGGGACAAAACCCATAGAAATGTTACCCCATAAACAATATTTGAAGCCTCTTCAGTATGACAATGGCAGAATTATTTATAAATGCTCCAGTGTCATTTCACCTGGAGTCATATTTCCTGTGCTGTTTTTAAAACTACTATTTACACATTTTGGTGCAGTGTCTAAGTCTCTATGAGGTTAAAGTGCATTTCAGTGAGTTTTTACTGACAGTACAGCTGTTGAAGCAGCCAGCATGCCAAATTGCAGGACTACCTTAGGAAATTTATATTACAGAGAGCTAGAATTTGCCAGAAATTTAGTTTGATCACTCTCTATTTTAATGAAAAATAATAGCACTGTTTTGTAAGTGGTTTCAGGTTTCATTTAGTACTGATTTCAAGGAGGAACACTAAGGAAGTGAGGTTTTACAAACAAATTACCATGAATGTCCAGAACACGTAGTTCAGTTTCACATTCTTTTGTGAGGCTAGCTCAATAAAATGAGCAGACTTGCTTCCTGACAACAAGACTCACTTGTAGTCTTTGCCCTGGTGATACAGGGGATCTCCTGATAAAAAGAGACAGGTGCTCGTCTGAAGTTGTCTCAGACAGATGCTGCTCTCCAGTCATGCTCCTGCTTTACTGTATGATTCTGTATCAGTTTTTCATTAGAGTTGTTCCTTGGGGTTAGCAGGTCAGGAATTTCAATTCTTTGGTTTGGATCAGGTTCAGGTCAGTGAAAACTTTTAGTGACCTGACCCAGTCATGAACCAGAGATAGTCCCAGAAGTTTCCCTTGAGATGGAAACTGGACTCCTGATGATGCTTATCAGCTGGTGACACAGTATGGCTTTCTAGATAACTTATGACATTGTGGGGTGCTCGTGATTGCAGACCCTTGTTTGGATAAAGAAAGAAATGGACTTTTTACTGAATTTGATAAAGTTGCTAGCCAGTCACATTGTCATTTGCTTTTCCTTCACTTTAATGGGTCTGGGGATCTGTAATTTTTACAATGTGTTCCAAGGCTTTTATCTCTGCTTGATCTATTTTTAATTGTGATGGCTTTTTTTTTTTTTAATTTTATTTTCACAGCTAATTTGCAGATTCTCAGAGTATAAACTTACCGTCCAGGACCACAATATCATATGGCTTTATGGTTCCATTGATTAGTTTCACCTTATTACCTTTAAGTTATTAGGGAAGAAAGGAAAGTTCCTATATGCCATAGGTCATATAATTGGGATCAAACCAAGAAGGATAAGAGCTGGTGCCACCTCTTGAGTTAAACAGAGCTAAAGATTGTGTGCTGTAATGTGTTCACTGCTGTATGATCCAGCTTAGTCTGAACAAAACTGTCTTCCTTTCTCCTTGCTTTCTGTTGATTTTTTTTTTCTGCCTACCCCATTCCACACCTGGGTACTTATTATTTTCAAGAATCTCCTCAAATGTTTCACATATTCTGTGGCATAGAAGGATGAGTGAGGAATTATTAAAAGTACAAGTAACATTATTCAAGGCGTAGACATCAAGAGACTCTCTGCCTTTAAAGCTTCTCCTTGTCAGACAGATCTTTCTACCTGAGCAGCTGAGCAATCTTCATCCTCATGATAACTTTTACTATTGCTACCCAAATTATAATTTTAAAGTGAAAATGCATGAAGAGGCTTAACCATTTTTTCCCAGTTAACGGTCAGTTCCTAATTCTTAATTTCCTTTTAATGACAGCAAGATTGGGACTGACAGCATCTGTTGTTATGGACTTTTGCTTTGGATTTGTTGTCCATTTGTTTGTTGGTTTTAGGCTTTTTTAGGATGATGGTTTGTTTGCAGCTGTCCAGTGCAGCCAGTTAAATTGGTTTGCTAACAGGATTTTCCCTCTTGTCCAGGTAATGCTGACCTGCAGATCTGTGCACTGTCACTAGCAGACTTCACTGGAAGGGAAATTGTGTTTCATTCCCTAGGCTTGAGGATATGCCAGGAGATGAGCCTTCACCCCATCTAAATGACTTCCCTCTTCCTTTGTTTCCTCACCCATCTGTGTGTGCTGTTTTCAGTGGAGGGCTTGTGGCAGAGATTCCACTGATGTGGGGGATGCCTCCCTCTTTTAATTCAAAACAGTGAAGCAGAAGAGGTTGCTATTATAATTCCACTTCATTCACCCTTCTTACCCTCAACTCTGCCCTCAGCCTGAGCCCACTGCAGAGAATCCCCACAATGAGGGCTGTAACAGTCTGTGGGGCAAGGAAATCAAGGTAAAACACGGCACCAAGGCTCCCACGTTTAAAGAGGAAAAGGGAGACACAAGAGCATAAAAGGGGATGTTCTATTTCTTGATGTGATTGCGTTACCACAACGTCAAAAGATTGATTTGCCTTATCACAGTTAACCTCATTTGTAACCTTTCCCTTTAAATTAATCCAGATCAGACAATAATTATGAAACCTCTAAGATAAATAGAGATGGATGCTTTATTAAGATAAATGAGATGAATGTTTGAGGGCAGAACAAGTTTCATTTTGAAACGCAGCATAGTTTGAGTCTGTTCTTTCAAATGGATGCTCTCTTCTGGCTATTGTCAGAGAGTTGAGTAAGCATTAAATTAAGGAATGAAGGCACTTTGGGTGATAAATAAGTTCAGCTGATGGCTCTGATGGAAGATAAGTGAAGTTGTACCTTCTTGTAATGTTTACTATTTAATAAGCCAAAGACAACCAGGTAAAACTAGCCTGCAGTGGTACAGGTGAGGTGTTTTGAGCAGTGCTCCTTCCTGTCCTGCTAGTAGCTGCTTCTCTTGCCGCTTCTAATTAATAAATCAAACTCAGAATTATTGGATTTTTAATCTGATTTCAGGTAATTTATTTTGTGAAAAGTACTTCTGGGGAATGTGTAAATCAAGAACTATCTGTATAGATATTTGTTGGGATTTGATGGCTTTCCCTTATGGTATTTCTGGTTTCTGAGCAGCTGCAAGTCTGAGACATCTCTCTGTCCATTGGTCAGCTCAAAGCCTGCTTCACCCCACCATGCAAACAGTGTGTTTGTGTGTACTCTGAGGCCTTTCTGTCTGCTTGGCTGGCACACTTAATAGATTTTAGGGGTGGTTTTAGAGTTCTGCAAGAACATTGTGTTGCACACTGGTTGATTTTATCCATTTATGACCTACAATATAAATTTTGTCTGAAATATACCTCTCAGACATCCAATCATAGTAGAAAACATCAGATGGTGAAGTTTTTGGTAGTTTCTAATTTCCCACTGAAACTGTTTGTTTGAGTTAATCTTTAAAATGAATTTTTTCTGGCTTCTTCTTTTGGTCGTTTGTTTCCCCACTATGACTTTCTACTGGATTAAAGAACTCTTAGGGTTCAGGATGTTTTTGTGCTGTGATTGTCATCTCTCAGTCTCTTAGATGAACTAAAGTAAGTGATTGAGCTCTGTGTCTTCTACTGCGAGATGCTCTGGGTTTGTTTTTTTTTTTGCCAGCCTCTTACTTATACCTTTTTTGTAATTTCTTCCTTTTTATTGAAGTTACTATGCAGAGCAGCTTGGTATGTTTTTACTTTTCAAAAATCCCCTGATCTGCATATTACATAATTAGATGAATACATCATCCACCCAAAATGACAACATCCCAGGTGTATGCAGTTACCAGAACTGTGTGGCCAGAAATTTCCCAGTTAATGTGTTTGAGGCTGGAGGCTGCTATTCTTGGAAATGAGATAGCCTTTCTATGTTCCAGAGCAGGAACAATGAATCTCATTCTCAGAGTCTGTTTCAGACATCACTTTGTGAGCCAGATTTTCAGCTGGGATAAGCCAATGTTGGTCTGAGGTCAGTAACACTGATTGCAGCACTCAGCTGAAGACCTGAGTGTAGGAGCTAGGAGCTGAAGACCTAAAATATATAGGAAATACCTTTTTTTTTTTTTTTTTTTTTTTTTTTTTTTTTTTTTTTTTTTTTTTTATGACCTTTTTCAAGAAAATCATGGCAAACTTTTAAATTTGTGAAATGTAAAACTGACTGGTTCTTGTTCCAGAAACAGACTGGCATTGGATCAGTAAAACACCAGACTTGGTCACATCTACCAAGTTGTTTCTCAGTATAACTTTAGCTGATGTAACCTGTGGTTTTGCATTAGATTGGTGCCCTGGTGACAGGTTAGGTGTTTGTCTGATGGGGCACCAAGCCAGTCAGAGCAAACTGCTGCTTACCTGATGTATGAGGTGCTTGAATTGTGAAGATTCAAAGCTGGTAAAGCTGACCATATGTATGTATGTATGTATGTATGCATGTATGTATTTGTATGTCAATCTGTGTAGATTAGTCTCACACGAAAACAAAAACTTTTGTGATCTTCCAGTACTTGTCCTTCATTATAATTTCATGTATTATTTGCTGAAAAGCAGCAGTATCTGAAGGGAAATACTCTATATGCTTCTGTTGTAGCTGTTACCTGGTATTTTTTCCATGTGTGCTGAATCCATTGAATGATGCAATTGCTGGGGCACTTTCCTTAATATAGCTAGCTAGAAAGTTTATTGCAATAGGAAATTAGAAAGGGACTTTTGGTGTTAGTTTTATTTTTTTTTTTTTTGAAGTCAGATGAAGGCATTTTTGTGTATCCTATATGTATTTTTTGTATGATTGGAAGTTGTGAGTGCTTTTGGATTTAAGCTATTAAAAGTGTCTTTTCTTCAGCTAATCACAGTGACCTAAAGCCTCTGAGTACAGAGTGACTGAATCTGGCAGGTGCCTTTTCCCCTGAAATGTGCTTAGACTGACTTGGACCCACACAGTTTAGGAGTCTCATGTTTAAGTTTTATAAGAGGTAAAATTGAAAATGACTGGTTTTGGTTATTCTCCATGATCAATAAATAACAGACTTCATGAACCACTGGGGTGTGCTCTGGGCTGGGTGAGAGTTAAATAAAATGACTCTCTGTTTGTGTAGCTTGTTTGATTTAGCTTCATCAGCATCCTGAATGTTTAAATTGAATCTTTCTACACTAAGTTCATTATCATTAGGTAATCCAACAAAACAGAAAATGTCAGTCAAGTTTGATATCTCCTCCCAGAGGAACTACAACAAAAATCTTAGGGCAGTAGACTATATTACATCACAGCTTTTGCTGAAAGTGCACTTCTGTTGGGAGCAATAGTCCCAGTTCCAAATTCAAGCACTGGAATTGGTATTTCAGGGTTGGATTGGATTGGGGTCTTTTGTTGTTGTGTTTTGTTGGTTGGTTGGTTTATTTGCTTTTGTTTTGTTATTGGTTTTTTGGAGGGCTTGGTTTGCCTGGGTTTTTTTTTTTTTTTGGACATTATCTTATGAGTTCAATTTCCTGGAGGGCAGGGGTCACGTGTGTGGTTTGAATTAATAGATTAGGGTTTGAGTTAAAGGCCTCTGGAGTCAATGAAAAAAAATCACCTCAGTTGGGATGTTTTTACAACAAGGCCTTGATGTCCACACAACTGGAGCAGAAGAAACTTAAGAATATTATGTTGTACTGTAAACATGTGGAATGTTGTTGCTTGGCTGCCACTGCAGCAGTTCTTCTGGCATAGCTCAGGTATAGTCTGGTCAGGTGTGGGGCCAGTCAGAAGGATCAATTAAACTAACTGCAATTTGAAATCTAAAACTTTCAAAGGTTGAAAAAAGATCTGGATCTTCCTTCTGATTGATTTTGTGGGCCTGACATTCCCAATCTTGCAGACAGCTCTGTCTGCATTGCCTGTTGATGGTTGCTGTCTTAAGTCCAGAGAGAGTGACGCTGAAAATTTCTGGTGTCGAAACATAAATGAAAATCCCATACCTGAGTAAGCAGAAGTGCTGAATTCTCTGGGTACAGTGATAGAACATGTGATAATTTATATCATAAAAAATGCATAGATTTGTTGCTTTGAATACCACATGTTAAATGTATGTAAAGGACCTTCAAAACTTCTGCCTTATCTTCTACATAAGAAAGTGTAAAGATAAATTTCCTCTTTAAATTAGTATATATTAAATTTGGATAGCATTTTCAATAATAAAACTCAATTTTCTAGTTCTGTATTATAAATTTGGCAGCTCTAGCTGCTTGTAGAAAAATTACATTATTTATTCACTATTAATATGGGAGAGTTGACTAAATTTTTAAACTGCTTTCTTTGAAAAAAGTTTTATAGACATTAGTAATACAATTTAAGATGAGATATGAAGTTTCTCAAAAGAAGATTTTTAGGTTTTTTAAACAAACCCCATGTGGCATATATAGATGTTAAAATATATCAAGCCTGTTTTTTCCAGTATTTCTGATGTGCTTGGCCCACTGAGTCATGATTCTGCTCCCTTGTTGAGCCATTTAAAACAGGAATATAAAGGAGTACATGAGAAACGCTTTAAAGTGATATGAAAAA
This sequence comes from Phylloscopus collybita, assembly GCA_027886175.1. NCBI lineage: Eukaryota > Metazoa > Chordata > Aves > Passeriformes > Phylloscopidae > Phylloscopus > Phylloscopus collybita. The sequence goes on along the minus strand of JAJNNQ010000003.1, from coordinate 18,773,339 downwards.
GATTAATATAGTTTCAAAAATTTACTTTCTCCACTTGGCATGCAAATCATTGAATTTTTAGGCAATGCATTGAGACATTTGTAAAGAGGGAATTCATATAAGGAAAAACAGGTAGGAGAGAAAGGTAAGAAAGGAACTTTGAACCTGATTAAGAGAGACAGTTGTTTGCAAAAGCCTTTTTGTTCTGTAGTGGGAGAGCCCACTCCTCCTGAGGGGAAGAGGCAGCCCTGTAACCCAGCAGCCTCAGCCCAGCTCTGATGCTGCTGCTCTCTGTTTTATTTGATGTCTCTCTCTTTCTCCATTACATCTTTTAATTAAGAGAGCTTTACTGTGGATTATCACCACAACATGCTAGTTGCTCCCAAATAAAAGAAAAAGACCTCTGACCCTATGGATAAGAAGAGTAATGCTGAAGTTAATGCCCTGACCATACAGTTTCTGGAGATGTGTTTTTGGACCTCTGGCTGCAGGTCAGAGTCAGTGTGAGGAGGGCTTGGCAGACAACTGCTGCCTGTAGTTATCTAAACAATGCAATCCCTATCCACAAGGCTGCAAACCCAAACCAGAGAGGGACATATATGAACACTCCCCTTCTTGTGCAATTATTTTACATTTTATGAATTGCTTTCCTGGAAGACTGATATCCCCCTTCATTTTACTGTAGAACCTTATCCTTGTAGCCTTCACCAAATGCAGAATCTCAGAGAAGTGATGATGAGTAGTAACTGTCATATATTTGATTAACTTTTTACAAATTTACATTTTCACTGCTGTGTATGGAATAGTAAATAAAACACATGCATGTTTCCAGTATCTGGAATGCCACATATCTAATCTGTGTGGGGAAAAAAATCATTGTTGTAAGAGTATTTTAGAAATACTCTTTTATTGGCAATACGTTTAGTAATATTTGTAGGGAACATGGGTATAGAGAAACACTATTGAAATTCTGTGAGAATTCACTTGGTCTTGGAATCTCCACTAAAACATCTCAGCAAGAGCAACAAAATCACCACTTGTGAGAGTCAGTTGGGCAACATGTGATAGCCAATATCACCAGCAGAGACCAGTTTTATGTTACATTACTGAGCCTGAAGTCAACAGAGCAGTACTGGAATGAGTCAACAATTGCCTTGTTACTCTGCCAGAATCATTATAGTGACAACTGTAATTCAAAGACAGAAGATTTCATGTACCCTTTGCTATTTCCACATTGTGTAACTGATGCCAGCATAAAATCCTGTAGGCTTAAGACTGAACTTCTCTACTTAGCCACATTCATGTCTTTGCTAAATTTGGAAAAAATCGGTCAGTGATAACCTGGAGCCCCTGCTTAACTCACTGCTGCACAAAGAGTCTAAAATAGTGCTAGACACATACCAGGGTACTTACCTAACAGATTATGATTTTTCTAGAAAAAGTATTTGTGTATATTAGGAATAAAAAGCTGATTTTCCTGTTTTAGTTAGGTATAACATCAGTTTTTTGCAAATCAGTTACTAAAAACTACTATGATTTTTGGTAATATTTAATTTAGCACTGCATTTAAGGCTGAACTGCCAATAAGAAAGGCTTCTGGTTTTCTAAATGGAGAAAGGTAGGCTGGGCTCATGGATAAGGCTTGAGCAGGACTAGAACTCAGATGTTTAGCATTCAAAGCCCTGAGTGTGACACATAACCATGTTTAATTTCACTTCTTTTGGCTCTTAAGATCCTAAACTTTCTGAGGAAATGGCTCTTTCTACTCCACCAGCTACAGCAAGGCCCAGGGTAATTTTCCAGATGTTACTGTTAGAGCTGAAGTCAAAGGCAAATATTAAAATTAGCCAAAAAGCAGTGATTGGCACAAAGAGAGTTGATGTCAGGTGCTTGCCAGGACTTTGGATTGTTACCTGTGTTTTTCCTCAAGACTTCCTGTTCACAGTCTGAGCAGGGAGTTTTAGAAGTCCCAGCAATGAGAACCTCAGTGACTTTTGAGTACAGTCTATTTGGGTGTCTAGAATATTGGAAAAGTATTTCAGTGTTTGTCAAAGCAGCTTCTGTGGAGGCGATAAAAGCAGGCTGACCATTTCACAAGTGTGTAGGTGAATTTTATGGTGTTTATTGGTTTACTAATTTAAATTAGAAAACTTTGGCGCTTTTTTTCCCCAGCCTGTCCCATTGATGCAAATTTGCCTCTCTGACACAGAGAACTATTGGAATTTCTGACAGCAGCACAAGAAGGACAGAGGGGGAGATCATGTGGTAGGAGAAGTGGCTTTCATCTCTGAGGCAAGGGGATGCATTTAGTTAACTAAATTCCTTCAGGTCCAACTCAAAGTCTAAACGTCCTGTCCATCAGCGTGAACAAGTGGTGTGAAGGCTGTAAAGTGCTCCTTTCACATGCAGATCAAACATGCCCTTGTTCAGAGCAATCTGGACTTTTCTGCCTTTTCATTTCCCCCTAGACATAGATTCAACATATTTGGTGTTAACAGTTTTACTTTTTTTTTCCTATGGATATTACTGGATCATCATATCTATTTTTGCTTGCTACAAAGAAAATGTAAATTTCCCTTCAAAGAAATGCTTTTCAGTTTATAATTTTGCAAGCTCACCAAGAAATATGTATGCTTGTGGGTGCATAATGTAAATACACTTAGAAAATGTGGGCAAAGGATTTATGCTCATGTAGAAATGCTTCACATTTAGTAAAACAAGGGCATTTTTCCATTTGCTCTGTGACATGATGCAGATGTAGGAGTTCATAATAATGCAGAATCAAAAGTGGAACCACCTGAGGTAGTGAAGAACATGCTGTACTATATATATTGAGGCAGAAACAACTTGGAGGGAGTAAAGGGTTTGAAGCTTGACCATAAATATTACACCCATGTAGTTCATTGCCATCTTTTTGCAGTGTTACATGTGTCTATTAATAATAGATGATTGTGTGGAATTTACATTCTGGGGCTTCCTCCTGGAATAGCTGGAGTTCCTGAGCTCTGCTCACTGTGCTGCCTGCAGAGTTTGCCCTGTGCTGCTGTCACTCCCACTTGGGATTCCCCAGGTCTTTTCCCTGGGTCCTTCAGTGGCACTGTTGTTAATGTGCTGTGCAGAGGTCTCTCCAGGAGCAATGGAAATTTAATGTATTAGCAGTAAGTTATAGGGGTATTATTTCTTTGATTATTCACCATTAATGGTGTTAGTTTAATTTGTTATTGGTTATGTTTGTGCTGTTTTGATTTTGGCCATTGAGAAGGCCTGACATTAAGTCATTGAGTAATTTCTCTGCAAATTTCTGTGCACTTCCTTTTAATGGACATTTAATGGACTGCTCCCTTTAAAAGGATAATGTTTTCCATTTACTGAATATACTTTTCCCAACATTTTTCTAGGAAAAAAAAATTGTCTTATTGCGAAGGTTTGTGGATATTCTTGACACCAACTTCATTGTCTTTAGAAGGAAATCTAAATGGGGCCAGAATCTGGGGTGCAGTAATATTTCTGAGACTGTAAACCATAGACCTGTAACAAAAGTGAGGTTACTGCCAGGCCATGAAAGCTCAGAGAATCCTCAGAGCTGCGTTGTGTGAGGCAACAGAATAAAGCCTTTAACCTGCTGAGCAGCATTAGGAGGTGCTGTGCTGAGTAACCTTGTCTGAAGAGTGGTGAAGTGCACTTAGGAGAAATGTTGTCAGAGACACACATGGCAGAGGTGGCTGCATGATCTCATAAATGCTCTGAGAACCCTGAAGTGATACATTTCATTTACATTTTCTTTCATTGTCCTGTAATGAAAACTCCAGTGTTATAAATTCTTTAGCTTGTACTAGGGGAAAGAGCTGCTTTATTATGAAGGAGAAGAGTAAATTCACTTTGTTTTTAACATCTCTTGCTATGAAATATTAATTCTAGTATTGAAGTTCCTGTGCTGTAACAAAAGATTACCATCCATGTTAAAAAAAAAAAAAAAAAAAGTTTAATTGGACAAGACAAAATGCAATTGGTTACATTTCAGTCAATTAAGTTAAATTTTATATCATGAAGGGGGTAGACTGACTTAGATCTTGTAAAGATTCACATGTGGTAGGTAGTAGAATGAAGTTTTAGAAGAAAAAAATGAAACTACTTTAACTGAAAGGTGAGGAAACAACTGGCTTTTGGTTAACACCATCAGGTCACATAATGAACAAAGAAGTAAACCAGCATTTTCAGAAGAAAAGTTTGAAAATTGCTCATTTGGGAGTATCAAAGGGAAGCTACACTGAGCTGTGTGCAGTTGAGACTACAAAACTTGATCCTTCATCTTCTCAGAGCCTTGTGGCTCTGCTGTGGGTGGGAGCTCTCCATCAGAGCCAGGCAGAAATGGTTTGTGCAGCACAATGCTCATCACTGCTCTTTGTAATCTCCTGTGTTGGAAAGAGTAGTTATGAAAAGAGTCTGTCCCTTATTTTGCTTTCTGCAGCCAGCTGAGATCAAGGAAATGACGTCAGCTCCATAGTAAACCCCAAATCTCCCAGGAATCCAGTGACAGGGCATGTGGGAATGGTTCAAAGCTGCACCAGGAGAGTGCAGCTCTTGGCATTAGGAAGCATTTCTTTACTGGCAGGGAAGTCAAACTCTGGAAAAGCCTTCCTGCAGAGGTGGTGAGTGCCCCAAGCCTGTAAGTGTTTTGGAGGCGTTTGGACAATGCTCTCACTAAAAAGCTCTGTCTTGGTCAGGCAACTGGACAAATGATCATCACAGATCCCTTCCAACTGATGCAGTCTATTCTGCTCTTTCCAAACAGTGACTGTGGCTAAACCAGAAGGGTGTAGCCTTCTCTGTGTGCAATTTCACTCAGCTTATTCCTAGAGCTGTGCCTGAGACTGTGTGGGCTTCATGCAGCAGCCTGTCAACATTGCGGGTATCCCTGCTGGCATGAGGAATTTCCCGGCATCAGTGCTACCTGGGACTGTGCTGCTGGTGAATTATTACCCCATCGGCCCTGCAATAGTTTTCTGCTCCATGAAGTGTTTCTGAATTGCATCACAGCAGGTGTTTATTTCCTGCCCTTGTGTTGGAATGTCTCAGGGTGGTGTTGCTGAGATGTGGGCAGCTATTACTGCCTTCCCTGGGAGCTCCCCAGAGCTGTTCATCTCATTTCTAGTGACAATTGCTGTGCTAGGGAGCACTTCCTCTGTCCAAGCAGAGCACTCAGACTGCATCCAAAAATCCAGAACAGAGGGGTGTGGGACAGCTGAAATGTCTTATTAAATCTAATTCATCAGTATTACTGCTTTTATAGATAGATGTAGTTATGCTTTTATAATTTCTTGTCTGTATACTGGTTTTGCCAGTGACCAGGTTGCTGGTCCTGATTAGGAAGCATCTCTTTGTGCTAAAGTTGTTAAATTTGCAAATGATTAGAGGGAATGTCTTTGGGAAATGTACTTTGGGAATTTGTGTTTCACAGATTATAGACCACATATGGCAGCAACTTGCAATAGATTCAGAACTTTAATAAATCCAAGCCACACAAAACTTGCAATTAATAAGAACTGCTCTCATGAGATACCATTACACTGCTTCCTTCAAAATACAGTGCTTCTCCCAACATGATAAGTCATGCATTTACTGCACTTTCATTGAAACTGTTCCCAAGTGGGTTTAGTACAGTCTTCCACCTAATTGTAAAGGCGTTAAGCCTCATTCTCCTCTGACTGTGTCACAATAAAAACCCAGGAGTAACGTCACCTAAGGGAAGGGGATTCAACAGATAAAAATTTTTGTGAAGAGGAAATGCAAGTTAAATATTGACATAAATATACCTTATCTGGGATAGCACTCAGACTGTAACTAAATAAGGAACCACTGCATTGGATATGCAACCAAACCAGGAGATGAGACTGACTGGCTTTGGCTAGATCATATACAGCTGAGAACAGAGAAATACTAAAAACTCTTACACTGAAAAATTAAAAACAAACAAGAATTTTTAGGCATGTGTGTTATATCAAAATGTAGCTAAAAAAGGGTTTTCTCAATTGAGCCAAAGCTAAACAGTTTGTGTGACACTGCTTTCAGATAGGAAAATACCATTTCTGCTGGGCACAATAAAATTTAGCTGAATGAAAGGGTTGATTTAAGTGATCCTTTTTCTTACATGTGTGCGTAAACTAAGGCATGATGAAATCTTCTGGTAATTCCTTCTAGCCATGAAAATGTTTCTCTGGGTTTCTTTCTGGAGAGAGATCAGAACACAGTTATTTCACAGGAATAAGGATTGGACCACACAGTAAATCGGGAGTTCAAGAAAAATATTTCCAACATGTAACCTATTTTGTATTTCCATATAAAAACCTCAGACTTTTGTTTGTCCCTCAGATGGGGGAGGTGTCCATTGGACATTTTGCTGCTGTTGAACTGGATAGAGCCTTGTCCACTGGACATGGAGTGTGCATTTGCACAAACCTTTCCAGTGATCTGGTCACATTTTAGATGTAAAAAGAATGATGAGCAGAAACATTTTTGACTCACATTTTTGAGGTTTTGTGTAGATGATGTCTTGCTATGGTTACTGTCTTTTGGGTTCTTGAGGTCTTTGAAAATCTCTTATTATATCCAAAGAGGTCTAGATAATGCTACCATTCAGATTCATTTGCTGCTGCTGAAAAAGAGGAGGTGTATCTGTGCAGAGACTAAAGTGACTTCATTCCCCTAGTGTATTTCTCTCCCTCCCCCTTTAAAAAAAAAAATAAAAATTCTGTTGGTTTGGATATACAAGCCAAACTAAAAAAGACATCAGTGATTTTGAACCCCAGCCTGGAGGAGAAGAGCAAAGAACATGTTATAAGTGGGTAAGAATAAATAGTGCTGGTAAAAACAGCCTGCTTCCTCATGTCTCTAAATATGTTTTTGTACAATGTTAAAATGTGGGATTGGACAGTGCTGTTTTCCAGGATCTATAGTTGCATATTGCCAGTAAAAAACAAAACAACCCCAAAACCCAAAAACCAAGCCCTCCCCCCCAAAAAGAAAACCGAAAACACCCCCCCAAACCCCCACATCCTGTTAGTTTTAGTCTTTTTGTAATCATCGTTTGTGATGTGGAAATTCAGGCCTGTACCATTTTTTTCTTGATTCTGCAAGGAAAAATTAAAGGCTCAGGTATTCTCCAGTCTCATGATTTGCAAAGATTACTGAAATAAAGATAACACTTCACTGCATGCATAATTCAGCAATGTCTTTGACACAACTTCCAGCTCCATGAACCACTTGCAGTTTTGTCTGGTGTAGTCATTATTCACCAAACAGCTCTCCCTCAGAATCAGTAGCTCAGCTGTGAACACTTTTTGGGTTTGCCGTTTCTGAGGTTCAAGCTCTTTTGATTGCACACACCACGCAGGCAGTGCAAATCTCCTTTTGGGCAGGATTGTGGTAATGTTTCAAGAGCCACATCTGGGGCAAAGTTCTTATTTTTATAAATAACAATTTTTTTGCAAATGTTGTTGAGCATTGATTAATCATTATAATTCTGTTGTTGCTGGGAAAACTTCTTTGCTTCAAGGGCCCAAGGAAATTGAGCAAATGAATGTATTCAGAATGAGAATAAATAAATAAGAAAAGTTTTTTTCAGCACTTAACTAGATTTCATTGGTGGCAAATCTCTTATTAAAAAACTGGCATATTTTGTGAGACTGCTTGGTTACTCAAAAACACTGCTAACATTTAAAGCAGCTGGAGTTCTTAATCACAGTCTTAAATGATTTTATCTAGAAAACCAAATAGGAAACCAAGAATAGAACTCCTGCTGTGTTTCACAGGGGGCTATAAGATGCTTATACCTCAATCAAGGAGTGATGAGTGGTACCCTACTATTTCATTACCTGAGTCTTTGCAGAATTTACCTTTGTCTTTCCAAGTTCAGGTTCACCCTCCCTTTATGACAGAAAGACATTGGTGAGTTCAGAATCCTGTTAATGTTTTCTAAGTTATTTCCTGTGTTTTCTTAGTTAATTTCCCAAAACATTTCTCAGAAGTGGTACTTTAAAGATTCTAAATGATTTCTGCTTTTATTTATTCTTTTCTTTTCCCCCAAGTTAGCTGAAAACATTTTACATTTTCATTTCAACGAGCACAAAATGCAATGAAATATATCTCTGCATTGAGTTCTGATGCTGCATTTGCTCCATTCTACTCCTCCTGATTTGAGTCGACTAACCAGTTCTTGGCTTTGAGCCAGAGCTTTTCTGATAGATAACCAGCATCCTCTCTCCCTGCCCCTGTCTCTAGCTGGTCTGCAGCGTGAGTATGCATCTGAATTGCCAAACACACATAAATCACATCCTAAGGCCATCTTTATTACTTGCTCCTGCTTCCTTGGGAAGTGTATCATCAATCAGTGTTTGTGAGCCCGTGTCCCTGTCACCCCCGGGACTGCTGGTAGTGCTGGAGGCAGAGAACAAGGAGCCTGCACTTGGAAAGGCAAAGGGTGAAGCCAGGAAGGAGAACTGGTACAGATTCTGCTGACAGAGTGGAGAGAAACTGAAGCAAGTAACAGGAGGGTTGTTTGATCAATGATGTCCTTGCAGTTTTTCTGCTCTCCATCTGGGAAGATTTTGTACTTGACATCAGCCTGAGGCAGAGTGACAGTGGTGCTGAGGAAGCAGCTGTGCCAATGGGCACTGGGCTTTTCTGTGCTCTGTCCCTGCTGAGCTCCCTGACCAGTTCCTAAATTGCATGCAGTTCCTGAGAGAGCACTGCTGTGCTCCTGGAGAGGCTGCTCTAACCTTGGGCAGGTGATAACCAGAGAATCAATGTCAGGTGCACAGCTACTTGTTAAACTGCCCAAGGGCCCATGAGAAATTCCTTTCTCCTGTTGGATCTGGGCCATGTGGGGAAGCATTCTTGGTGCAGAGGTGCCTGGCAGGACAAGTCTAGGTCCTGGAGTGCAGAACATAGGTGGGAGTGGGAACTGGCTGTGTCTCATGCTCTCAGTGTTCACTCTCCATCTCCCCTAAATGAACAGCTTCATTGAAACAATGAAGGGAAATATTGTTTGCCTTTTGGAAATGTTCTTGTGTGGATAGAACTGCAGAGAATTCCTCTCAGTGTGCTCTTGTATCACCTCAGGCTATGTTCTGTCAGATATTAGTAAGTCTACAGAAATTTGGGCTGAGTCAGTGTTATGATAAGAGACAGTAAAAGAAAGTTCTTATGGGAAGAAATACAGGTGATTTTGAGGCATTTTCACTGAATCAGTTTTCATTCACTCCTCCTTACACTGAAGCTAACTAGCACTTTTGCTGCTAATTATTAATAAGGCATAAAATCAATCTGGAATATTGGAATTTTTCAATTATTATTTTATTTAATTTCCAATTAATTTATTATCCCTGTTTTCTGTTCAGTTACCATGAATTGTCTGTTAAACCCTGATTGCAATTGTTTTTGCAAAACATGGAGTATTACTATTACATTCCCATTGCATGAATAGTTGGGGAAATACAGAACAATCAACTTTGACTAGGAGAAGCACCAAAAGATTTGGAAAATCTTGGTTGAGATTCTTGTGTCCAATTGAATTCTTACCCAATGGAAAACTCTTGCTCTGAAATTACAGAGCTAGATAGAGAAATCTGACATTTTTCTTTTAGGTCCTGTTCCCAATCAAGAAGTATATACAATATTTTCAAGGTATTTTGATACTTGTCTTGATGATCCTTGCCGGAGCCCAGAAATGCATGAAAATGAATTAAAAAAATAAACTCTGTTAATTGGAAAAATGACACTTTTCAAAGCTGATTTAAGGCTTGGGAAAATAGTTAATTTTTATTTTTAGGGTTTCTCATCTCTGCTTGGTGGCCTCACTTCCTTTTCTAAAATTTATATACAAAGGTGGTTTTAGCTTTCTTTATCATAGATAACAGGGTGATGTTGATTCAGTTGCCATGTATTTTGATAGATGAATTCCTTAGTGTTCATCAAAGTGTTTAGGGCCATCTCTAGTGTCAAAAAAAGTACTTATGGGGGCAGCACTTAGAGATGTACTGAGAATGATGAGTAATGAGTATAGAATTGTTTGAATAATGACTTCTTGCTTCCTGACCCTTCTAGCATCCACATTTTTGGCATGAGGTGTCTGAAGTCTCAAATAAGAGTCTTTTGGCTGACATTTCCCTCAAAGTTTATTCTACTTTGAGTGCATTTTTCTGACTACATTCAGCATGGAAAGAGAAACTGTGTAAGGTTTGATGTCACATCTTATTTAGTATCAGTTCAGAAACTCAGAGAAGGAATTCTGTACATGCAGAGGTTTTTAATGTATACTTCCTACTGATAATAAAACAACTAAGGAAAGAAAATTGATATTGAGCATGAATGTCAAACTGAAACAAAAGGTGAAAATTCACATTTTTGCATAAAATGCACTGGGAAGTTAGTAGCATCTTACTTGTTTTTGAAATTGCCATGAAGTATTTGTTGCTAAATAGGATGGGTTCATTTTAAGGTCCATTAATTTTAGCCAATAAAAATTTGGCTCAGGAGAAGGTGAAGGAAATAGCTTGGAAAAAATAGAAACTATGAGCAATCTGTCACTTGTTCTTACATATTAACTGTGCACAGTCTGCATAGGAAAGTAGAAGCTAAGGAACATTTTGCTTTAATTGGGTGAAAATCTTTAGCATTTAGATGAATTGGTCTTTGTAAAATAATACAATATATGTTTTAACATGTTTAAGGGAAATAGTTTAAAGCTATTAACTTGACTCAGTAATCCAGATTTAAGTATTTTTGAAACTATGTCAAACTCTGGATCTTTTATTATTCATTACATGCAGAGAGGCTTATGCCAGCAGAAATGGACTTTATTGTCTTACCAGACTATCACACTGGCAATTGAAACTCAGAGACAGCACCTGAAAACACTACTAAAAGGCTCAGTTTTAGCATCAGAATTAAAGAATGTTTATGTGGACAGATATGCTGGAAGACCTCTCCATTCTGGCTGTGCCATGTAAAATGGAGAGTGCAGTTCATCCTAAAATAGTTTTAAAATTTTCCAGTCTGTTACAACCATTTGGTATAATTCTTCAAAGAAATATAATTAAGCATGTGCACAATCTTTGTGAAGAAAAATGAAAATATAGTTTGAATGAGCCCATTTTTTAGCCTAATCTTGTAAAACACTATGTGCCTGTTTTAGAAATGAAAACTTATTCAGGAAATAGACTTAATTTGGTTGGGTTTTTTTTTTTCCAGTATAAAAGATCTCAGATTTATTTACTTATGATTCAGATTTACTTATTATAAAAGGTATAAAGGCAAGTGCTGACCTGCTGTGTATCATGGAACTCCCACTGTATTTGGCCACCCATTTTCGGCAGCTGAGCATCTTCATCTGTGTCCTCACCTTAAGTCTTAGGGATACATATTTAGTTGGTTTCACCGAGGCCAACTTAAATATAGCAACTTTTGGAAGGAGAATGGAGACCTTTGGTGTCTTTTGAATTTTGTTGCTCTTTCTGTTTTTGAGGATGTTGTCATTTTTGTCCCTTTTTTATTCAAGATGGTCTAACTCTCAGCAATGAGACATTCCACAATCAGGTTGTGTGCTGGGTTGCAGTGGGTGTGTTGTTAACTTACCTGCTGCCCAAGGAATTCTCGAGCCTTGTCTCCAACACCCAGCAAGGCAGTGTTGGGAGAGGGGAAGTATTCAGCTCAGAACTGCGTCCTGATTGCAATTTTCACTTCAAACCTCCCCCTTTTCTAAAACCCCTTACCAAAGTTGTTTAGTCTCTTTCCAGATTTGTCCCTGAACCTGTAAGCCCTTAAACACCTGAGTGCTGTTTTCATACCAGTGGCATTGCTGACTTGGAGCACCAGGACTGCGGTGGGAGTGCTCAGGGAGCAAGAAAGGGCTGCCATGTGTTTAGTTGATGGCAGACAGCAATTTGTGGAGTCAGTGTGAATTCTGCATGTGCTAGGAGGCACAGATGATAAGCATGTGAAGTTCTTTAGATACCTCCAGGTAGGGCTGGGTGTGCAGTTAGGGAGGGCTGATTCCCATCTTGGTCCCACAAAAGCAGTTTCCATCTTCAGGTACTTTTCAAAATCTGAGAAAAATCTTTCTTTAAAGAGCTCCAAAAGAGCAGGGAAGGGACAGAGTGCACGTGTGTAACTCTGTGTGCAAAGGTGATGAACTGCAGATGTTTAAACCCCTCACCAGAGGAGTATTGCAGCCATCTTCACTCTGAACCAACCAAGCGTTATATCCTTCTTTCTCTTTTTCTCTAATCCCAAAACTTACTTTTTGCTCCCTGCCTAGTTCCACACTTAGATTTGTGGACTGTTTTTGTGTTCTATTTATGTTATGTGTTATATTTATTGGGGATTCTGTTTTCTGATCATTGGGAATATTGCAATAGACAGGATAGTTATTTTTTGCACTTTCATTGTTAAACACTTTGAAAAGGAAGTGTCACCTTTCCTCCTGTTCAGAGTAATTGAAGAAACTCCTTAAACCAGCAGAAAGTGATGTGCTAATACAGGAGAAACAGCTCTGAAGGAGAGAGTTGGATATGAGAAACAAATGGTGAAATCAATAATATAACTAATTATAAATGAGATTAGCTCATTTGGAGGAAAACTAAGCCAGATTCACTCTGACTCAACATTTAGTCAGAAGGTGAGAAGTGTTTGAGGAGTTCTTGCTCAGAGCACTGGCAGTTTGGTCCAGGATGTTCCTGCATCATCAGCCAAAGACACCTCTGCACCTCTTCCTCCTGTGTTCAGAGCCTGCAGTTGAAACCCTCTGGTGTGGGAGCTGGGAGTTCCATTAGCACAGGATTGTGAGAGCAGCATCGTGCTGGGCCTGGGCTAACAAAACCCACACCAAGTCCAGACAGCATCAGTTCAGGCCTAGTGACGTTCCAGCATTTCACTCCTTTGGAGTAGAAGAGGAAGCTTATGCCACTTGTGGCAGGGCTGACCACATGTGCCCAGAGATCAGGGGAAGAAAAATGCCCATTTCTATTTGTGACTGCCCTGGCAAACCAGCCCATTTCGCATCTTATATGGGAATCCAGCAAGAGTTCAATTTAGTTTCCTATTTCAGGCAATGGGAAATGTATGTGTTTGTGGGTGAATGGCAAATGAAAGGGAGTAAAAAGTTAGTGTTTTCAAACTCTGTTTTTGCTAATAAACATGCCAGTTTGTTGCCACTCTGAAGCTGCAGGGAAAGATTGACTTAAACTTTGTAGATAGTGTTTATATTTTCTTTAAAGTGAGATTCCCATTTCTCATGTCAAGTTTATCTTTGTGATAGCCTTTGAAGGAGTCAGAGCTCTTACCAATGGATGGATGTTCACAAGTTTGACAGTCTCTGCATTGATCCTACTCTTGCATGAAAATGGCTTTATCAGGCCTATAATTAGAAATGAAATAGTCTTAAATGGTTTCCACACAGCTTGGCTTTCAAAGAGGTTCCAGTTTCACATAACTTCATATAAACAGAGAATCAGAAGATATAACCAGATACCACAGTTCCTGCTTACTAATTGCCATAAAGCAGAGCCATCTGCTTTATACAAAGTCTAGGTCAAATAATGCTTCTAAACTGTGACCTTTGGGGCTCCATGGAACTCGTTCTTGATTAAATAAAACCTTCTTAGGAAGTTATTGGGAAACGTGGTACAGATTCAGTCTGAGCAGAGAATGTGACTGATTGGGCTTCTATATAATCTTAAGCAGATAGTTCTGAGTCAGTCTATCGTTTGAACTTTTTTTGGCTTAACCACATTAATCTTTCATAAAAATTCAAGTTACAAGTGAATTATTTCAATTTTTAAAGTGATTCCTCATTAAAGTTAAATTAGATGACAAATGAATGATTTAGACATAAATTCATGACAGTTAAAGGGAAGTTTCATCTGTCTAAACCAAGCTGAGAACCTGGGCTCCACTATATGCAGTTGCCTGACCTTGTTTGGAGGGCATGTGCACAGCACAACATGAACAGAGCAAAATTAAGATGATTGCAGCTCAACAAATACAGTAGAATATTTGTAATTCCTCACATCTATTTCATTATGACCAAAGCTCATATCATGGATGCCTTCAAATGTGTATCTTTTCCATCATATATTTTATTTAAATATTTTAGTCATTATATGAAAATAATTTCTGTGATTAAATAATCAGTTCTTTTGCTCTGGTTTTCTTTTGGCATATGAGACTATGATTTTTGGCTGCCTATCTTGGGCCAAGCAATTGCCAATTACTCACTGCCAGATTCAAAATAGGAGTGCTATTGCCAAAGCAAAGAATACATTATTTTGCAGTTACACAGATCTTTCCAGCTGAGGATCACAATGTATTTTGTAATCACTGATGAATTTAGCCACTTGCCACCCACCAAACATTCACATTCATGCCTTAGGGGTGAGAAGATAAGGTGTGGAGTGCAGCAGGATGAGATCTGCCCTTTCCAGGGGCTGGAGTAAGCTAGCACTGGGGGGAGGCACCAGAGTGCAGCACACAGTAGAAATGGGTTTTTCCATCTGAATTGAGAGAGCATGGTCTGGCAATCCAGACACTTCCACAAAGGCTGGAGTTTCTCTGCCAGGTCCCTAGTATCCTACTGCTACAGCAAAGAAAGAAAAGCTGTATTGTAACATTTTTCTTACAGAAAATGTATCCATACATGGGGTGTTGCATGAAGGAAGTAGATTAATGTTTTGAGAGTACGTGGAGTGAATCTTGGTAGCTCCCCTCTGGTTTTGTGGAAGATCCAGGGAGGAAGTGAGTCAGGGAGAAGACCCAATCACCTTGACTGATGAAACTTCATCATGGTCCTACCACTCCTCTCAGCAGCTGGAGTTGTCAGAAGTCCTCATGCTGGCTGTGGTCTGCAGAACCACTCTGCATTCCTAGCAAAATGCTGTGAAGTACTGCAGTGCAGGAGAGTTTCTTACTGAGTTTGGTGATCCCTCATGTCTGAGGACTATCAACTTGTAAATTTAACCCAGCTCTGTAAATTTCCCTCCAGCATCAGGATCATAACCCTGATAACACACATTCCCCCCAGACTTTGGCATTTCCACACCTTTGAATATCCTTGTTAGGACCATGCTGGCACAGCAGCCAAGCTCTGCACTCCACGTTTCTGGTGATGTTCATTCAAGTGATGGCTATTTATTTCCCATCTGCAGTTGGATGATGGGTGCCCTCCAAATCCTGAAGGGATATTGTTTTTAGGAAAGTGTTACTCAGGTTCTTGGTTGTGTTACTCATTTGTAGCCCAGCCTAAGGATGTGATGAGAGTCTACCTTTCTTTGCTCTCAGTTGCTGCAGGGACTGATAAGACTGGTGACAAATCAGTCTTTTCTTGGCTGCTAAATAAAAAGTTCCTCATTGCTGTACGTTTTTCCAATTGCCAGAGAGACAGTTTTTGCTGTGGGAGTCACCTCATATACACCTGATCAATTTATGTAAAACACTGAATACCTTGAAGAGGCCATAAGTGCAGAGTTTTGGTGGATTGGACTGTCTGTGTCATTAAAGAAGGAGGAATCTTAAATTTGGTATCTAATATATGCTGTGAGCAGGGCAGCAGTTAGGGGAAAACAGAGGCTGTTTTCCTTAAAATTCAAAGTGCAGTAGCTCAGACAACCATCTGTATGCATTTAGGAAACCTGAAATTACCTGGATGCCTGGAAATTTTCTTGTAATTATCTCAGAAAAGAATCATGATATGTCACAGATAATTCTCTAGCTCTTTCATTCCTACTTTGATAAAATGTACTAAAAATCTGTTGCCTATTTTATTCCTTGCTGGGATTAAAAAATCCCACAAAGAAACAAATAAAATAGCATTCTTTGAAGGTTCTGATTGGAAAGTGTGTGTGTGTTTTAAAGATTGCATGTTTTAAAGACAAACGAGAGAACTGAAATTTACTACAACAGCTTCACTGAAAATCATTCCATCACTCAGATCAAAAACAGAAAAAAATCACAGAAACATTTGGAAGAGGCAGCAGTGCCAGAGCAGGATTTTAACTATTTTGGGAAAGCAGCTGCTTCTCTCTGACATGGACTTAAAATGTAGGATATTCTGTAGGTGGATTGGCTCGTTCAGATCATTCCCTACAGCGACTTTTTCATGGGAACATTGACTAGCATTGTTTTTTGGGAGAAGCATTTATTTTGAGCTAAAGAGAAATCTTTCTCCTATGCAGTTACACGCTTGCTAAATAGCAGTTGACTTTAACCCCTGAATGCTTATTTCCAAATACTCAGTATAGAATGGCAAGAATAACATAAGAACATGACCTTATTTTATATTGATATGTTGATTTTGTGTAACTAAAGAGAAGCAAGAAGACTAAATTGGCAGTGCAAACCAATGCCAAACAGTCACTGCTACTTTAAAAAGCTCCCTTTTGTTACAGAGAAGAAACAAAGCTGAACAGAATGTCACCAGATTCCTATCTGCAAATTCCAGAAATAGGAAAATTGGATAAGCCCTGGTTATTGGACATTCTTCATTTCTCTTGGCTTAACGTTTGTTCTGGCAACTGCAAATGATAGGGATGATCTTCCCCCCTTTCTCCTGGATCTCAGAGTCAGGAATCACAGCTGGTTTCAGCACAGACCCCTGCATTAGAACTTTCTGTGCTTGACAGGCTGTATTTGGCAGCATTAGAGTAATATGCTTGCTTTATTTGATTTTGCATTTGATTGATTGCTTTTAATACAATTTATTTTCTTTCTTGTGGTTTATCTGTGGTTCTTGCTGATGGCAGCAATATCAATCTGTACCTCTTGTCTTCTATGGCTGGTTTCTATAATTTTCAAAATAATTTTTGAATGAAGGCAGATTGCTGCATCTTGTTTAGGTTGGATGTTATATCAATTTTTGATTCCTAGCAGCACCTTAGAATATGATAAAATATTGTAGCTTCACGACAAAATATTGTAGGTTCAGGACACAGTTGCAGACAGAAGGCTTCAGAGTCTTTGTGATTTACTCTGTGTTTTATGATGTGACAGGAAAATGTTATAAAGATTTCTGGCATTTTGTTTCATAATATTTTTCTGGTGCCAAGAGTTGAGTATTTTTCTCTAATGGAAAAGTTCCATCTTCATACCCCTGTTCCTTGTTTTCTCTTGGCCCCTCTTTCCCATTTCTGTTAAGAATCAGGATCACTGGTCCCAGACATAATTCTGACTGCAAGATTTCTTTCCATAATTGCAGGAATCTGAGTGCATCCATTAGTGTTTGAATCAGTCTGATTTCTTACTTCTTTTGGCAATATTCTTTGACTTCCTGTCTAGCCAGAATAGCAGCTTTTCCTCCACTGGTGTTCTTGAAGAGTCCAAAAATATTGTCCTGAATGACTTTGTGATTTCATTGGTTGGACTCCAGGCAGGAGTTGAATTTCTGCACCTCAGCAATTCTGCACATTAGTGCAAGGTGGGTGCTGTAGGGTGCTGCCCAACAGGAGCTACTGGGAAACAGAGTTCTGAACCTGCTGACCAAGCTGAGCAGAGTAAGGGAATTTCCCCCTGAATACTGAGGGATCATTTGAGAAATATTCAAAACTCGGTGAAATAAGTATGAAAGGTATTTCCTGTAGAACAAACCAGGATGGATAAGAAGCTAATTGGAACTGTGGAGGTTGAACTGTAGCCATGGCTTCGTCCAAAGTGGCGTTACCATAATAATGGATGTGCATGTATCTTTGCCTGGCATTGGAAGAGGGGAAAAAAAAGGTGTTTCTTGAACTGAATTACAAATCTGTCTGTAAGCACTGGGATATGTGATGGAAAGGATTCAAATCCAAGCTTCTTCCATTGTTAAGGTCTCACTGTTATGTTCCTGTCTAGATCTCAGAGCCTGGTATTCAATGGAGAATTCTGTGGTTGAATGTAGTCGCTGTTTGCCATGTTTGGGTTTTTCTTAAATTCTTTCCCAGGGATTTAAGATGGTAAACAAGGTCACTCTCTGTAAACTATCTTGTTTTTCACTTTTCCCTCTCCTAAGGAGGGACTGAGTCCAAGGATCCCACCTCTTAGGTGGGCACATTGTAAAAAGTATAAAAATAGGTTCTGAGAATAAACCAGCCCCTTTTCAGAGCATCAGCCTTCTGGATCACAAGTCCGTGTCTCATTCATTGTGTCCCACAGCGACAGTTGAACCTCAGGTATTTTATTTTCCTAAATAGCTCCAGGATTTTTGACATTGTAGTGTTTTTCACATATCTCCTTACTTGAGTTTGACTAGATCAAGAATAGCTTGGATATTTTGTTTGATCTAATTTCCCAGATGTTCCCATTGTAGGTTAAAAACAGAATTACACGACAGCAATGCTCATTTCTTTACCTGGCCTTTCTGTGCTCTTCCAAACAAATACTGGTTGCATGCCAGGAACACAAGTGGGGTAATCTGTTAATTAAAAGCAATACTGGTCAGGTGGTGAGGCAAATGAGCAAACAATTTCTGCTTCACTGGAAAGGGATGCTGTCTTGAATATTTCTGAAGAGAGGAAAGAAGGGGAGTCCTCTAAGCAGCCTGTGAGCCTTGGAGTAGTAACCCCACAGCAATGCAGAAAACACAGAGCAAGGCTGATTGAAGCAGTGAGTTCAGTATCCTTTATTGCATACATGTATTCTATACCTTTGACTGACTCCAGCAGTGATTCAGGAAATCATTATTTAACTTAGCAGGGTTGTCAAATATGTTACTTTCTGGGAGATGATAAGAGAAATAAAAAAATCTTGTTCATATGGCCCTGTTTTATCACTGAATCCCAGTGAAATCAAGGCACTTATCTAAGATCCCTAAATGAATACCATTAACAAAGCACAGAGAACTATTACTTGTCTATAATCTCTCAAGAATTTTTTTTTATTTCAAAATTTGTCTGTTACCTCTGTGCCAACTCTTCTACCTGTGAAATGCTGCTGCCTGTGCTGTGTAAATGGCTCCTAAGGGGAATTTTTGCTAATAGGTATTGGAGGCTTTTTGGATGTTCATGCTACAGCTTTATTTATTCTAATTATATCTGACATTTCACAAGCTGCACATTCGTTATTTGATGGGCAAAACATCAAAAATAATTAGGCCAAATGATCACACAAAGCCCAACAGAAAGCTTTTTCAGGGCATGTTAGCTGGTTTTTATTAATAATTATCCTCATTAAACTTTACCAAACTGTCATCTATCTCATTGCCTGCTCATTGTTACGGAACTCCTAAACTCAGGTGAGGATTTGAATTTCCCTGTGAGATGAACAATGTTTACATTTGGAAAAAAATTTTTACTTGTTCAAATCTAACGCACTTCTTCCTTCCAGCCCCTCTTGTTTCTGATAGGAAACAGCTTTAGGTTTTCCACGGTGCCAGGAGAGGTCACTCTTTCTCTTTTGTCCTGCCTGGTTCAGGCTCTTGTTTCCTCAGGGTTCCTCTTTCCTTCTCGAGTAAATTGGCACATTCCTTGAGCTACTGTTTGGATGCTGCCTGACACACACAAAGAGACCTGGAAGGATTAGTACCGTTTGCCTGATATCTATATGGAAAACTCTTAAAGAATTTTTTGGCAAATGAGATCGTATCTCCAGGTTTACATCAACCATCTGGTATAATTATAACAAAACCCCAGAATTCTGTTTAGTTCTGTTGCAGAACTATAAATGGGGGTTTTAAAAAGCAGAAACCAGTGGATGTACCACTTAATTGAATGTTGATAAACATTAGTGTTTAAAATTCATGTATGAGTGATAGAGTCTTCTGTGGTGTCCAACACAGGAATAATTATCTCAGTAGAAATTGGTAAGAATTGTTCAAGTAACTTCAATTTGAACAAACCTAATCCAAACCCAAGTCCTCTATCATATCTGACTCTGGAATTTGTCAAGGAAAAGTACTCACGACTGAGTTTTCTCTAAAACAAGAGCTAGAAACTCCTTATGATACAGTTCCTGATTAACAACCTGAGCAGGTATAAAAAGGAAGACTTATTGATAATTTGTTTCAAACATTTCTTTCATCCCTACATAAAATAAAATTCAGTGGCCTGGATGAAATCATACCCAGTCCCTCATGCCTCAGTTCAAACCTGTGAACCAACTTCTCACATTGAAAAAAATGTAATGTGTTCAATTTCCCTGCTCTTTATTTTTTGTTCCCATTTTTGCACTTCTACATCTCCAGTGATATAGAAGCAGGGGAAAAGCATCAACAACCCTGAACCAGACCACTGTAAAACTGGCTTGTGACACAGGATTGCATGATTTCTGCTGGGCTGGCAATGCCCCCAAACCAGACTGTCTTTTGAGGTTACTGGTTTGGTTTTGCAGATTTAGGAAGTTTAGAATTCCATCCAAATGGTAGAGCTCTTATTGACACTCAGCAGCATTTATGAGATGTGACTCTTCCTCAATGTATGTATGTATTTATATATATTTAGGGAAAAAAAGGGCAACAGAACCTAGTGGAAAGCATTTCTGTTCAAATGCTTCTTTGGCACCTTCTTACCTAAATAGGTAGGATTCAAAAAAAAAGGCAGATTTATGACTTTTTTTTTTTTTTTCTTTTTCTTTTTCTTTTTCTTTTTTTTTTGAGAGAGAGAGAGAGAGAAAGAGAGAGAGAGAAAATTTGCTACATTTCTACCCTACTATGTTTCCACTACTTTTCCAATAGGGCTTTTAAAGGTTTTTTTCATAGTCGTTTATCAATATTGCCAGCTTTTGTGCCTTGATGTGTTCTGGGACCAGCTCTATGATGGTCCTGAGACCTGCTGGGAGTGCATGATGTCAACCACAGGATACTGGTGTCATGAGTTTGTCTAAGCACCTGCCTCTAAGGGTCCTGCTTGACGGAAGAAATGAAGTGTGTACTAAAATGATGGAAAAGAAAATGATTTTACAGCATAGAGAAAATGTGCATAAATTGTTCTTGAATTTGGATCTTTCAGGGAAAGGTTCCTTTTTGTTTTGTTGTTTGCACCTCTGAGCTGTTTTCTGAAGAGTCTCCAAGTATGATGATGACAGAAATAATAAATAACAAGGCCATTCTCCTCTCCATGCCCCCATTCTGTTGCCAAAGGGGCAGATTATCAAAAAACCCTGAAAGTCCTCTATCAAACCAAGTTCCTGGCAAACTGGAGCTGTGGCAAAGCTGTCTCCACCAGAGGTGTGAACAACAGGAACGTGTCCCCTCGAACACACAAATATCTGCTCCCTACTCAACAGGCAGGCTCCTCATCACAGAAATCACAGTGCCTCTCTTGTTATATCCCTCAGTCTCTATGGGAATATATGTTCAGCTTGAGAGTGAGAATAATTCTGCACAGGGAATGCACATTTGAACAGTGATCTGGCTTCTCTGCTACTCTTTGTTGACTTTTAACTTCTCCTTTCCCGCTATGGGAAACAGAATCATAGAATATGCTCAGTTGGAAGGGACCTCAAGAATCATCAAAATCCAGCTCCTGGCCTCGCACAAGACCATCCTCAAGAGTCACACCATGTGCCTGAGAGCACTCTCCAGAAGTTTCTTGGACTGTCAGGGTTGGTGCTGTGACCACTTCCCCGGGGAGCCTGTTCCAGTGCTCAGTCACCCTCTGGGTGAAAAATCTTGTCCTGATATCCAGCCAAATTCTCTGCTGACTCAGCTTTGTGCCATTTGCTCGGGTCCTGTCTCTGCTTACCAGAGAGGAAAGACTGAATAACTACCTTGTGGACAGGTCTGTGTATCTGTCCAACTCATGTTCCTTTATTTCCTGAGACATGGAGGAACATGGTTTAAGTTAGAGTAGAAAGCTGTGCATTAAAGAATATTACCAGAGAAGTATCTATTTTTCAATAAATTTTGTTGTATTGTTGAAAAACCCACCCTGTAATTTCTAGGTAGAATTAATGAAAATATATCACCTATCCTAATTGAGAAACTGTCAGAATATCATACCTTTCCTAATGTAGAAACTGATCTGTAGCCTATCTTTAGTAAATTTGTTTCTGAAGTATAACAATATTCCTCTTTACTATATTTATTTCTGCATTACTTCAGAAAATCTTGTTACAAGGGAGGGTACTTTCAGTATTGTTTAAACTGATAATATTTTTCCTGCAGTGCTGAGGACAGGTTTGAGGGATCGGGGCAGTTAAAAGAGCAGGAAAGGGAGGTGTTAACTGAATAATTTTCCTGCTGATTTCAATGTATTTGCTCACGCAGTTTGATTTCTTTGTTCACATCATTTACTTTTCAATATTAGAACATGTTTCTCATCTTTATGTGTGTGTGGTATCTTCCAATTTGGGGGGAAATTATATATATATATCTTTATTTTTTTCATGTTTCAAAATATCTGCACTGTTGTAGGTCATCCAGGCAGTGAATTCCCTTCAAGGAGATATCTTACAGATTCTTAGCATGTGGTGCTGCAGATTCTCTTTGCTTTTCTTTTAAGGAACATCTTAATCTTCCACGGGTGCAGTTCAGGGAGTGGTTCTTTGCTGCAAGGCCTGGAGTCAGAAGTGTTTGTTCCTGTTTCCTCCTCTCCTTCACTGACACCAGCCAAGCCCCTGCTGTGGCACTGCTGCTACCAAGCAGCTCCTGTCTCGCTGCAGATGCTCGCAGCTGTTCTGCAAAGGCTTCACCTTGTATCTTTGCTTGTTAAAAGGGAGCATTTGTACTGCGCTGCCTTCGCAAGAAAAGTCAGACTGACACGTCCAGCAAACCCAATACAGCTTCAGTCCTCGTCTGTGGTACTGCCTCTGCCTACCTCCCTCCTCTGGCAGTCTGGAACAGAGGGAAAATATTTAAATAAACTGGCTGGCCATTTATCAGTGGCTCTAAGTTTGCAAAGATGCTAACATGAGCACTGCCTTTAGATGCATGAGACAGATTTAAATTCGATTTAAATTGAAGAATTAACTTCTTCATTTGACACTAGATCAAACACAGAGAGTTGTACAGTGTGCCTAGGGATGGAACTGCCCCAGGGTCACACAGCTTGGACCTTGTGCCAGCTTTTGGGATATCCACAAGTGCCAGCTCCTTGGTTGGGATTCTCAGATGGGAACATGATGTAACAGATAGGATTCACACTCATTTACAGCTTAAAGAAACCTGATGTAAAACTCATCAAAAATAAGATTCTTTAAAGTGAATCAGTTCACTTTCTTTCCCTCCTGGTGAGGCTTTTTGTTATTCACACCCTACCCTGCACCGCACAAACAGCAGTAAAAAAATATAAACCAAACCCTACCCTGTTTATTGCTAATTAGAATAAAACCTGAAATATTTTGGGAAGCAAAATCTCCACAAAAAATACCTCCAAAGCATGCTAGCATAAGGTGACTAAAATCAACTTCGAAATTTTAGTGTTCCATTTTCTTTTCCTTTAGCTGGTTTTACTTTATATTATAAAACAATACAAAATTTTGGTAATTTTGGAAAATTTGATAATAACATGATCAAAATGATGGCCCATTCAGGCACCATTCCTAAGGCAATACCACTGTCTGTCAGCTGCAGAAGGAGCCAGCTTCATTGGGGTTTTGCATCAATACAAAGTACTGCTACATTTATATACAAATACCAAATTTTCAAAATTGTTGTTGCTTATGTATTTTTATCTGCTAACTTTTGAGTTACAAATCAGTGAAGAAACTACACCTACCTTGTGTGATACAGATTTTATCATAACTTGTGAAAACATTTAAACATCAGCGTCTTTATCAACAGAACTAATATTGTACTGCTTTGAAGTTATCTGAAGAGAGAAACTATTTACATGGCAATAGAACAAATATGTCTTTAAATGCTTAAATTACTTTGAGACTATAGTCCAGAACATTCAGATTCTTAAATAAAACCCCCAGGGATTTAAATAACATTACAACAGGGTGGTCTTTCACAATTTGGTTTCCCTCTTCTTTTCCTTCTCAGAGAATTCCATTTAAAGGGTATTTAATTGAGGACATTTTCTTTACTGCATTTTTCCTTTTCTTTTTTTAAAGGTTTAGAGCTTTCTTCTAAGTGTTTTAACTTGTAATCAAGAAATGTGTCAGGTCTGTTGCCAATTAGTGTGGCTCATGTGAAAATGGATTGAGTCTTGGGAAAGATGGCTAAGTCTTGTAAAACAACAAAACAGTCTGTAAAAGAGGGCTTGGGAACAGAGGTAAGGAGAAGCAAACACATGAGAAATTATTAATGAGGAAAAACCAAAGAGGAGCAGGAGTTTACAGAGAGATTAGGTACATTTGTAACATTTACTAAAGGTTTGCTCAGCTGTATCAGTTTATTATAAGGAAATAACACTATTCAGAGCTAGGTAGAGGAACTTTTCTTCACTACAAACAAGATCCCAACTTTGCAGGCTGGTTTATGCTGTAGAATATTTCTGTGTGCTAGTTGAGAAGAGAAAATATTCACATCCCTCAGAACAGTGTTGCAAACTCAATTGTGGGGCTATGGCTATCCTAGGGGGGGGAAATCTTCCTCTTGATTTAATTGTCTCTTTTTTTGTTTGTTTGTTTGTTTTGTTTTGTTTTGCTTTGTTTTGGTTCAGGAGAGGAATGCAGCTCTGCTGGCACACAGTACCTTTACTTGAGGGCACTCTCCTGAAGTAGTAACAGAGGCTGTTTTGTAGAGACTTTAAGGTAGGAGGAAGGTCCTCTGGCATAAACTAATAATAATAACAACAAAAATAGTATCTAGGGACAAATCAGCCAGGAAAGGAAGTACGTTTTTAGACTCATATGCTGTAGATCTACAATACATTGTATAAGGGTTATTCTTTCATACAGAACAAAACAGTGTGTCTGCAGTAAACTGGGAAGGAAGTTTAATTTGATTGTGGTGCAGAACGTCAGCAGAAGAGTTTGTCAGATGTGCTGTGAGTTAAATAAATACATGAGAACAACTGACTATGGGGGATGCAAAAAACCTTACAGAAACCTGTAAATGAACAGGATAACCAAAGCCAGTGTGTTCAGGACTATGTTCCTATCTTTGTGCTGCTGTGTGCCTTCAGTAAATCTAATTTACTGCAGCTGGCTAGGCTCTTGCTCCTAGGTTTCCTCAGCTGCCACACTGATCATCATGGAGCAGTACATCTTCCTGTCAGGAGCCCATGGCTAGCACAGCCCTCCTGGCTGTTTCTGCGTGGAGCTGGGATTCCAATACACTGCCAGGTTCTGATGTTGCCATTTGGGGGCTTTCCACACATCAAGTTCTCGTGACATTCTCATGTCTCCATGGACTCCTTCATGCAGCTGTCCAGTTGCTTTGCCACTGTTTCACATGTTAACCCACCGGGAAGGGGCACTTGGTGATTATTGGTAGCAGTGGGAAAGGATTATATCTGTGAACTGAGTTTCACTCTAGATGAGATCAGATGCACCACATGTGGGAGACAAATACAGGCTTGGCACATCCTGCCGCACACAGTGATCCTTCTGCTTGTGAAAAGCTTTCCTGAAGCTGAACAAAGGGATGGAGTTTCTGCCTAAAGGTGAATTGCACCTAAGAGGAAGCCAAAAGAGCTGGAGACAGGCAGGAAATGGCAGAAGGGAGGGAGAGGGAGGGGAGACAGAAGCAGTTGGGGCAGTTCAAGGCTGTTCTGGTGGAGGGGAGCTCCCCATGTGCCTCCAGAGCTGAGTGCTGAGGCCAGAATCCGTGGTGATTCTGCAGTGTGGGGAGAGGGCTGGGCAGAGGGACCCACCTGGGGAAGTGCACGGGCGTGCTGCACACCCAGGATGGGCAAGGCCCAAGCTGAAGCACTCACCACCTCCCTTCGCGAAATTTCTGCCCTCGTTCAAAGCTGAAGTTAACTGTTTTTGGGAAAATATTTTCTTCCTAAATTTAGTGAATGAACTCATAAGGAAAGACTGAAAAGCAGGACTCTCAGTTGCATGAAATCAAATTTCAGGAGAAAAATTAATCAAAGAAGTTTATAAACGTGTTTTAAAGCACTGTAAGAGGGAATTTACGCGCATGAACTCTGTCATTGTCAGGCAGCAAAGACAAATTTTAGACTTGTTTATTTGCACGGTAAAAAATATATTAAAAAACCTCTTTCTTTATTAGAAGGTGAATATGGAGCTTGGTAAATATATTTGAATTGGATTTAAACTTTACATGAATTTAAATTTACATGAATTGCTTTGTCACAGGAAGACTGCAAGGAAAATTCAGAAAAGAACAAACCCCAGAATAATTCTAATTTAGGCAAAAGTTATTCAAACATTAGAAGTTACACAGTTTCTTCAAAACTAGGACTTTAAAATTCTTTTAAATAATTCTTCTGATTTTCCATCAGTAGTATTACTTCTGTGATCTTAAAAGCTCAATGAAACTATGGAGATGGGGCTGTCTTGAATTGTTATAATCAAATAATAATAAATACGTTAAAATGCATGTGATGTATTAATCTGAATAATTATAACATAGCTTCATTGACAGCAGTACAACTGCAATGACCTACATGAACTGACAGGTGGATTGCAGAATCTGATTAACTGTGCCTAATGCTGAAAATGTGTTGGGTTTTATCTTCATAAATAGAGCACTTTTTTTCCAGTTAGCAAGAGCCATAGGGTGTGTATAAACCTCTCAAACCAGCAAATTACATGTCGAAAATTTACCTTAAACTCTATTACAGTTGTGAGTGGGCATTATCTGATAAAACAAACTTGCCCTGAATTAAGGTAAATATTCAGTAGTGTTTATGTGATAGAGTCATAAAATAACATCCAGTATTAAAGATGTAAAATAGAGTTGCAGAATTGTTAGGGTTGGAGGAGACTGCTGCATCTTTTCTACAAACTCTCATTTTTCTCTTCTAATTTTCCTCGGTTGTAACATTTCAAAGAAATTTTTTTTTTTTTTTTTCAAGGAGAGGTGACAGCATGGGACAGGGAGATGATTTTGGAACAGTCTGAAAAGTAAAGTTCTATGAATATGTAGATGAAGTGTGGTGAAGAAATATTTGAAATGTGAAAAAAACAAAAATACATGCTGGAGGTATAAATATAGGTAGAAAGTAGGGATGAAAGCAATTAAAGTAATATTAGGTACAGAAAGCAATGTGGCAGGAGGTGCAATATATTTGTTTTGTGCAGCCTTAGATTTGTTGCATGATTAAGTTGTCTCCCTCCTGTTCTGCTGAGATCAACTCTGAAAGACTGTTGTATTCAAAACAGTGAGAAATTGTAATTTCTATTCCTAATTTATATGTATATGGCAATGAGGAGGTATAATTTGTTGGGTTTAACCAGAGCTGGACAAGACAGTTTATTGCACAAGGTAACGGCCCAAGTGTCATTCTGCTATTCTGCTTTGTTATGGGAAAATTGTTTTTCCAATGAATTTACACATTGGTTTTTCTTCACCTATTTAGTACTTCTTGGCTGATGCAAAATTACAAGTGAACAGAACAGCCTATTGACTTACATTTGAAAATGTTTGTAGAACCCTGTGTTAAAACTTGGGAGTTCCTCTGTGCATGGCAAAGTTAAAATCCTGTGTGATTTTAAAGTCATGGGAACTGCAGCATCGTGGTCTGTCATATTCACTGTGAGAGCCAGGTTAAAATTGGGCACCTTCTGTCTTCAGTGCTCCACAAAAGCACTGTGTGGTTTATTTTGTGATCTCTAAATCTCTTTCTCTGGACTGCCTTGTAAACTAATAGATTGAACAGAAATAATGTTTTGGGATCAAGAGAGGCTGTCTTTTTGAAAGGTGCTCTGTATTCAGTTTTTGAGGCTTGGTACAGAATTAAGGATCATACATGTCTGTACTTTGTTACAGGTGCTCTTTTCTGTCCTATTATCTATAGCTATGTGTGATCAACTTCCTAAGGATAGATATTTTTCCCAGGTTAGGTATTCTGTTGGTGAAACAAGGACTCTTGATCATTCTCTCTCGGCTTTTCTTGACTACCAAAATGAGTTGGCCAGCTAATACAATCTTTGATTTAAAATTCTGTCCTAGAATCTAGAGGGATTACTGTGCATTTTTAGTTGATTAGTAGAATGAATACAAATTTTGTAAGAAACTCAATCTAAACCCATGTGATAAATTGGTAATGTGTCCCAAGATCACTCCACTTCCCAAATGGACCCACAACTGTGTTCTTCTGGATATTTTTGTTGCATCCGAGCTTTCAATAAAATGAAGAGCCGAGAGCGTCTTTTCTCTCTCCCCTGTCTGCTTTTAAGAACGGTGGCATCATCTTTTCTTGATGGGCATGACACGGTCAGTGAGAACAGTACAGGTAAAATCCTGTCTACCATTCACCCCAAACCAAAGAGAAATCAGTCATTTTGAGAGCAGAAGAGTTCATGAAGCCTGATTCATTGAATATTTGTGTCTCACAGTTGATGCTTCTGGTGTTTATTGGAATGAAATAGTGTCCTCAAAACTTAGAGAGGAGATAGAGGGCTTGAACAGATGCGCCAAAAGACAGGCACAGACACATTTGTGCACATCCTGTGAGCATGAGTCTTGTTTACCTGAAATCAGAAATGAAATTAAACTCCAGATGAAAAGGCAGGCGAAAAAGAAATAACTTCAATCTTTCTAGCAATGTAATAGCAACATGAAAGAAATCTCTCTTCTAGCTAAACTGTCTGAACATTTGAGACACAAGCTCCCAATCACATCCCCCAGCATGAGGTAGAGGTGGTGGGAAGTTCAGCTGCCAGGATACCATAGATACATCTCCCCTTTACCCTCCCTCTCCCCTAAGACAGCAGATAATCCTCCTGTCTTCAACATAGTTGCTCCTTGAGCTGCCAGTCCTTCATCAGCACCGGCTGAGACATCCTTTGTCTTTCCTAACCTGTGGTATTTGCAGCTGTGTTTCAAGGAGTGTATAGTCCCTCACTCAGGAAGAGTGGTGTAGAGAGTAATGACATAGATAACTCTCACTTTATCTCTTGGGAAGCCACCCTCTGCAAACTGCTTCCTTCCTGCTCCTGGGGACTGAGAGAGGTTTTGTGGGCCAAATGATTTTTGGCACTGGATTGTCTGCTGACAGCACTTCAGGAGTCATCTTGAAATCCAGGCAGTCAAGTGTGAGCATGTGAGCCAGTTGTCAGAGCAGTAGAGTTAATGAAACCCCTCAGATCCTAACTGGAGAGTCCTCTGGCATGGCCACATTGCTGAAGAATGAGGGACTGACATTGATTGGCCATGAGCTAAAAGGAACAGAAAATTTAGGACTTTGTAGTTGTATAAATAAACTTGTTTCTAACCCTATGGTTATGGTTAAAGGAATGTAAAGACTGATACGGTGTAAAACTCAGATAAAGATTTTGTACAAATTCCTAGTGATATTCTAATGATAAAAATGCCATCAAATTCAGCAGTGAAGAATTAACTGTAAATAACAACTTACACTAGGTTGGTAGAGATTTTCCATTCCCTTGAGGGGAAGGAAGGGAGGAGCACATGAGAATTACAAGTTGGAGCCAAGATAGGCAAGGCTACCACTAAAGAACCACCAGGAATGATCAGTCCTTGCATGAGACAGGAGAGGAGTTGAGTGTGACCAGCATGGAGGCAATGGTGGGCAGAGGTAAGGGAGCTTCAGGTAACAGAGGTACTGAAAGCAGATTTTAATGAAGAACTAGATGTGGCTGCTATTGTGACATGAAATTGGCTGGATAGACTTAATCACAGTTGACTTGTTCTGAGTTTATTCCAGTGTAGATTTTCCAGGGGCAGGCAGGAAGGAAGATGGTGGGATCATTTCTGATAGAGCTCACAGCTGGAGATCAGCTCCTCTGAAGATGCCCTGTGCGAGAAGCACCTTGTGTAGGTACTTCCAAATGATTTTAAACTAAATGTCAGGTTAGCTGATCCATACTTTTATTGCTGCCTGGTGGCACTGCCTGGGGGGATGGATAATGACATTGCCTGTTGGGATGGAAAAAAGGCCTTTGGTATGCTTTTGTAAAACAGAATTTTGCTGAAGCAGTTTATTTTGGATTGCAAATATGAGCTATTAACTTCTCTCTCTTCCTCTTGTATGGGGAGAAGAGAACTCTCAAAATATTTCCAAAAGAAATTAAATTGAAAAAAATACAACTGCAAAATATTTTGCATAGGTACAACTCTGCACTTGAACAAAAATGCACTTATAAGCTCTACTAGCTGGAGTGCAGTTTCATAAGGACTAGGCTTCTAGCTGTTGAATTTACTATTGGCTTGATGATATGATTTAATTTGATTCTCTATAGCAGCACATCCAGGACCGTTTAAGCATTTTCATTTTTGTTTCTGTTTATAAACTGCTCACATGTACATATTAAATATTCATGGTTAATACTTGCAGGAAAATATTGCTAGATAAATTATTGATGTCTTAAAATAATAGTTTTTCCATTTTAATGATTAAATTTTTTCAATATGTGATTTATTTTAAATGGGTTTTATACTGCTGATTTAGTTCTTAATTCTTTATTCATTTTGGGCTGCAAGATAAAACTTTCCAGGAAATACTGCATGAGATTCTGATCTCCCAAATGGATTTGCAATCTTCCAGTTTCATTATCTTCAGTGAAATTTTGTTGCCATGGCTGGGGTGCATCTTACATCTTGACTGTATCCTTATCTTTAAGACTGGTTTATGTTATTTATATGTGAGGCTGTTGTGTACATTTTAGGAAAGTGGGAGGTTAATGGTGAAATGCTAATAACCTTCTCCAACTAATCATAACTTAATTCCTGACAATACTTGTATCCATTTTGGATGCTGGTATTTTAAGCCCAAACCTCACTGAGACACTTTCAAGGTTATGGATGGATTCAGCTCAGTGTTTCCACAGCAAGTGGGAAAGTGTCAGTTTGGAAACAGCTTAGGATCAGCCTCTGCAACCCTTAGTCCCAGAAAGAAGTGGTTTACACTGAGATTGCTTCCATTTTATTTAAATGATAGTGACAAAATTGCCACTACAATACAATAAAATAAAATATGTTTGAAATTGAAACAAGAAATGCAGAACACTTCAGATATTTGAAGGTTTTAAACATTCAAAATAAGACTTCACAAAACAAAAAAATTGCTGTGTAAAGTAAGTCTTGTTCCTACTAAAAGCAACAACATAAACCAGACATAAAATCCAGAATAAAACTCTCTCAAAAACCTGATGTTATTTGCATTCACTTTCAGCTCTTCCCAGCAGAGCTGCTTAGCTAATCTGGTGGCATCACTTGTGACACTTATCCATAGGGCATAAAATAGCAGTTTGCCACCCACCTTGAGCAGGTTGTTTTTGAAATGTTTGAAGGCAAAACAATAAAGTACCCTGCCATTAGAGGCAAGCTGGAATTTTATATCCACTTTTTTTTTTTTTTTTTTTTTTTGACAGTTATAGTTGAAGCTGTCACTTTTTTTTTTTTTTCCCAGAGTCTTTAAAATGGATCTTTTTACATGTGAACATGAATATATTAAAGTGGAAAAAATCCCTGCAGCTTTACTGGGTGCTAGTTGACACATGGAGACCTCGGTATTCAATGCACACACAGAACACATGTGATTAAAATTGCAATTATAGCCCTGTGTTAAGCATTTGAAAGCATAAATTAAAGGGGATTGGTAATCTTTTATATTCCTAGCATTTCCCATTTCCACACATTCCAGCCCAGGATCTATGCAATCTTTAATTGGAGCACTGAAGGAATTGAGGCAGCAAATATTGTACAGCTGTTCTTGTGATGAAAAGCACAAAATGTTTTCAATGGCATTACCCAAAATGAGTGGTCTCCAAACCAGATTCTTTTTTTTTTCTTTTTTTTTTTTTTTCCCCAAATGTCCTTTTGTAAGTCCAAGTGGCTGAAAAACTGCTCATATGAGAAGAAGCTGAGATAGCTGATGTGGGTTTGCCTGGAAAAGAAAAGGCTCAGGAGGGAATCTCATAATTTTTTACAGATATCTGATGGAAGGATGTGTGGAAGATGGAGCCAAACTGTGCTCAGTGGTGCAAAACAAGAAGAAGGTCAGAGCCAATGGGCACAAACAGAAGTTCAGATAGGAAACTCTGTCTGAACAGAAAACTTTCTTTTTTTTTTTTTTTTTTTTTTTTTTTTTTTTTTTTTTTTTTTTTTTTCCTAGAACGGTGATTGAACATGAGACAGGTTGTCCTGGAAGGCTGTGGAAATTCCATTTGGGGAGATACTCAAAACATTACCAAGGTGGTTTTTGGAAGTCCCTTCCCAACACCACTATTCTGTGATTCTGGGAAATGTGGACAGGATGCCTGGGTTTTGTAGCTAGCTTTAAAAACTGTTAGTGTGGTTTCTTATACATGGGACTGGAAAGTATTTCCTGGGACATGAGATTTATCAAGCTTGCCACTAACAGAGACTTTGTATCAGGAAAATCTCTTTCTAAAGCTGTCTCATGTCCTTCACATCATAAAACATTACTTTATAGATACAGAGGCCACATATTCTGTAGGAGAAGGGAATACAGGTGACCTTGCCCCTGATAAGTAACAGCTGTGTTAATTACCCAATTCAGCCTCGCCCCTGATGAGTCACAGCTGTGTCCAATAAAGATAAGTGTGATAAAAGGGAGTGGGTGAGGTGGAAAACCATGAAGGAGGAGGAGCCTTAAGGAAGAGGGAATGAGAGCATCATGAGGAAGGATCCTGGAGGGAGACCTGCTGTGAGGTCAGTCTGGGTGTGCAGTCAGAGCCTGTTGTTGGAACCTGCAGTCACAGTCTGGCTGGGTAAAAGCTGCAGTCAGAGTTCAGCAGGAAATACCCAGCAGTCAGAGGCTGCAAGGGAAAACCACAGCAGGAGCTGCTGCAGCCAGGATCAGTGAATGGTTGGGGTCGGGATGGCTGAGCTGTAAAGAGGAGTAAACCAGGGCCCTTTCCATGCTGTGATAAATAAGCAGTCTGTGTCTTGGCTCATTTCTATCCTCTAACAAGAGGGCTGCTGCAACAGTATGTGATGTGTTTGCTCTAGGGGGCTCTTGCTGTGTTTGTATTTCATTGAAGCTCCACATGTGTGAGAATCAGTTGGGTCAGGTTCCCTTCCTGGGTTGTAGATGAGCAGTAAAGGGTGGGCTGGCTGCTTGCCTTGTTCTGGTTGCTGTAAACTGGATCAAGTGGACTCAGCAGGAGAGGAAAGGACTTTGTTTTTCCCAGGCACTACTGAGAGGTGAAGAAGACTGGCAGGCCTTGGTTGAGAGCAGCAATGAGATAGTCCTACAGTTCTGAGGGTCTTGGATTAGGAGGATTTTTGTGTGGATTGTGAAGAGTCTATTGTCACTCTAGAAGTGTCTGCAGTAGAAGATGAGTCAAAAGGAAATGAAAATATCAGTCCAGAAGTAGACCCTTTTCAAACATTTCTATTTTCTCTAGAAAATTTGTTCTAAGTAACGTAGAATAAAGTTTCACTTTCCAAACTCAGAAGTAGTTTCCACTCAAAAGGTGGAGGGCATTTGGCACAGCCAGCATAAAAGTCTTGCTGTGCTTTTGAACCACAGAGTCCTGCCTAAGTTCACATCTTAGCCCACATCAATGCATAGCGCAAGAGATTCTTGACTCCACCTGTTCTCCTTTTATCTTCTCATGTAACCAAATGAGCCAGACTTTAGTTTCTTTTCGTTGTGCCCATTTCTGTGCTGAATGTTGAATGCAGTGTGCATGGTACATATATATAACTGCCATAAGATACAAAGCAGAACACACAGAACAAGGTTTATGATTTTTTTAAACCTGTCTGAAATGATGCATGTCAATACCCAAAGAGCGACATGAGCAATCAAAAAGTGCTTAACCCTTGATTTTAGGTAAAGAGCATCTTTTAACTCTTGCTTTTACTGGTTGTCTTCAATCAAAACACATAAGTATTTTGCTGGAGCACTGCTTTAGCAAGGAAAGCTGCTCTCCTTGACTGTCACTGTGAAGTGGTGTTAATGGGCCTGTTCCATTGGGGTGGGATTGCCATGTGAGCATGGCCCTGGCCTCACCTTGTCCTGAGCTCAGTGACCCTTCCATATCCTTTACAAGCACTGTCTGTAATTAAACTGGCTTTCAGGAAACAACTGTGCCCTTCATTTTATGCATTTCTACTTATTCAGCAACTGTGGTGTGGAACTTTCCAATTTTCTATATCCAATTAAGTTCTGATGCTGTGTTCATTTTACTTAGTCTAGGTAATAACTTTGCAATACTGCGAATATGAATGCAACATTATTTGGATAAAAAGGTAATTGAAAACTCTTTTTCATGAAAATACCATGCTTTCTAAATTCCTTTTGCTGTTGTGAAATCTCTTAAATACAGTGGAGGGGGAATTCCTCACTCTTGTCTGGTCATTATAACCTGAGGTCTGAAAGCTGCTCTAAGACTGCAATACTGTCCAATAATTAAATGGCAAGAGTACAGCTCTCCATGAAATATAATTTTGTTGTCTTACATACAATGGACTATTGAATTTTTATGGAAGCATTTAGGAGATTTCCTAATAAACTTTGCAACACCTGCTCCATTTGCTGTGTTTATGATTCTTCATTTTTCACAGTCAAATTTTTAATTCATCCTTACAGAGGTAATTATTGAACACATGTGCAATGGTGCTATTTATTCTGGTTTTAAAATTATTTTCCTTTTTCTTTTTTTTTTTTTTTATTCTCAACATTTATCTCCTAACCATTATGTACAGTTAAATTTGCTTTTTGGACTATGCTACACAAGCCCAATACAGACCAGTTTAAGAATAATTTCCTGCATACCAGTCTCATAATTTAGCTATAAAGCTGAATGACTTTACAGTTTGGGTCAGGGCTATGCATGGGGAAATCGCTTTTAAACTAGGATATAATTATGTAAAGGAATTAAATTTACTCATATGAAGGAGATATGCTAAAATGCCTTCACTATTAATTTTGCAAAGTAAAATATTTTAATGGGAAGGAGCCACAACAGCTTGTGCAGATTTGAAAGATAGCGAAAATTAATATATATGCCTTTTGTATACACCTGTGGGAGTAATAAATACTTCTCATTTCTTCTAGTAGGCTTTTTCAGGAGCAGATACAACAATAGAATCCTTAGCAAACTGCATCCTACAGAAGGAGAGAGTGGTTACTGAATAACAAGATGCTGTGTGTGGAGATAGAGAAGGTGGCTCTTCTTGGAAAGAGATTTTATGTGGCTCTCCTCCTCCCTGTCATTTTCCTATGATTACTTAGCATATAGGAAAGGGCTAAGTTTGGTTGCAAGAGTTTTATCCAGCATTAATTGTTATCCATAAATTTCCAGTTTTAAAACACTACATCTGCTCAAAAAGTCATCCCTGAGATGCATTGTAATTATAGATGACTGCTCCTGGAGTTATAAAGAAATAACTGAGGGTTTGTTTCTTTCTGGAGCATGATGAGCAATGACATTACTGAATGTGGTAAAACGCATTTGTGTGTGAGGGGTTTGGAATGAATCCATAGGAAGAACTGGGAAGTGCTTTGCAATGTAGATGGGATCAGGGAGTATCCATGAGAATTTTGTAGCTGGGCCTGGAAACAAAGACCGAGCAGATGGTAATGAACTTGTGTTGTCTGGTGCTAGTTAAGATTTTTCAGGCTGTCTTGGAGGGGGGCGAGCTTCCTGGTTATATGTGTGGATGTAGGTTTGGCTTTTTTGTTCTATATTATTTGCTTTAAACATTGCATTTCATTCCTTTTGAGAATGCTGGCTTGTGGCACTTCAACTATTTGAACACTGAGAGCTCCCACAGGGTGGATTTCTAAATTAATTTTCAAGTATTGTAGAAATTGTAGAGGAAACAGCATTGCTGAAGCTGGACTTGGTCTGGTAGTGCCAAAACTTTGGAGTTTCTTCTTTGGTAGCTTATCTGAGAAGGGGTTCTTCAAAAGAGGCTCTCCCAAAAGTAGGATAGAGTGTTGGAGCAAGTGGGAATCCGTGGCGTTTACAGTCCCAACAAGAATGTCCTTCCATGATAGGAGCAGAGTCGCCTAGAAATTTATTCCATCTATTCCTCCAAGAATCTGCAACTAAGTTAATGGTGTCTCATTACAAAAAGGTCATAAAAAAAGTTATCATCATGATATTCATGAAATTACATCACGTATTAATTTTGTTGCACTTAAGCTTATCTCTGGATGAGTAAGATAGAATGAAACAAATATTATCCAAGTGATAAACTCTTCAGAGTTTCCTTATCCCAGTGTTTTCAAACTCAGTAAAGTACAAAAATTTGTCTTAGGAATGACAAACTCTTTTGACTACCAACGCTGCAGTTTACTAAAGTAACACCTTTTGTGTCTGCATGTGGATTGATATCAAGTTAAGAAAACATTCACCTGAGTGCTAGCTGTAATGATTGGGAATATATTTGAGCGATTGTTGTAGAAAAGACCAGGCTGGGTAATTGTGTGGCAAATTAAACAAAATGTATAGGTAACTATGTGGATTCTTGTTAAGAGCTTTGCTACTGTCATATTGAGACTCTTTTTGGGAATTTGTTTCTGGATTTTAGATGTGGAGTTTAGAGGGTTTGAGAGAATCCATGTGTGTGCCTACTGAGGCTGTAAAAAACAATTTTCATAGAATCATGGACTGGTTTGAGTAGGAAGGCACCTCAAAGCTCCTCTTTTCTGATCCCCTGCCATTACCAGAGACACTTTCCATTAGACCAGGTTGCTCCAAGCCATGTCTGACATGGCCTTGAACACTTCCAGGGATGAGGCAGCCACTTGTTTCATTCTTTTCTGGACAAGCTGTGCCACCCTATAGTGAAGAATTTCTCCCTTATATCTAATTGAAATTGACTCTTTTGGTTTGAAGCCATTTCCCCTTGTCCTATTTCTTCATGCCTTTGTCAGAAGTTCCCTCTCCAGCTCTCCTGTAGAACTCCTTGGGCACTGGAAACTTAAACACTTTTCAAATGCCAGTTAAAAAGTCAGTGTAAGCAAAGCTCTTTTTTCCTTCCACAATAACACCGATGTTAATGAAGAAACTGTTAGGAAAAGGCCATTGCAGTGTGATGATCAAAGCTCTGCATGATATGTTTATTAAAGAAGTGATATTTTAGTAATGCTTCTCAAGTTCAGCTTGTTATGTGCTGTGCTGTTTTATTTCATTTTTCCTATGATTTTGAGTTCTTTTCAGAGTAGCACTTGTACCTTGAGAATCAACATGTCCTGAGTCTTGGCTTAAGAGGACAATTTCTTACAGGATGTTTTCATGTAATAGCTGCAATCTGGGTAGTGTTTATTTCTATGCTATTTCAGTAGTTCAAGGATAGCAGAACTTCCTGCCAATGGTTTCTTTCTTGGATGATCTGTCAGTTTGGTTTTTGTCCCATAGGCAGAGCCATAGTTTGGCAGAAAAGCCAAGCACCAGAAACTCTTTAAAATGGGAAAGCGTGTGCTAGAAGAGGGACAGCTATTTGAGCAGTTGTAAAGGAGTTGAAATGCACTGCTTTGACCTAATGGCTAGCAAATCTTGCAAGGATTGAAAATTAAAAGTAGCCTCTATTTTCAAAATGGTCTGGGTTCCTGCTTGACTTTCCCACTAATGATTTGCATTTAGAGCTCCAAGTATTATTTTTATTGCTCCCCACTAGGGCAGTATTCTGTATTCAAGACATTTTTTAATGTTTGAAGAAAAAGAACTATGAAAAATATGACACTGAGAAAGGTGCCTAGGCTACATACCTACATGTAGATTTCCCTCAGAAAAAAAGTGCATCTACTTATCTCCAAAAGGAGATTGAGTGAACTCAACCTACGGGGATCTGAATCCAAACTCACCTGGCCTGAGGCATATGACAAGTACCACCAAAAGATTATTGAAGCCCAGATTATTACTACTTGCAAATAGGTCTATAAAGAAATGCAAAACTTCTGCAGAGATAATGGGAAAGGCATCTTATTCCCAATTTTGACAAAATATTTATTCATGTAATAAATGATGTGCAATATGTTGTCTTTTGCAGGAAGTGGAAAATGTTGAGTAGATTTAATTTTGTTGCAACTATTTCATGCATTAATTGCTCTACATAAATTTCCTACCTTTAAATGTCAGAATTACTTAAGAAAGCATTGGCAAGACCAATGTAATTTAAGGTGATTACCTTTCTGAACTGTGAAAAGATAATTAACCCCAGGAAGAAGTAATTTTTTCATTGCTTATGTGTACAAATCCTGGTTATCTCTGTGTTATAACTTTTTATAATTCACTCTTGTATTGCTGTGTTTCTAGAAATACATTAATTTGTAGGATTTGTTTTACTGTGTTGGATGGAAGTGTAATGAAAGAACAATTTTAAATCAATATGGATCTTTCTATTGACTTTATTGGGCTTTGAATCATCTTTAAAAATGAGGTAATAAAAAAAGCTTTGTTTCAGGCTGCATTCATAGACAGACTTCCAGCATGTTCTCTGGTAATCCATTATTTTCAAAATTGCTAAGGTTACTCTTCTGCTGGAAGTGACCAGTTGCAAACCTCCTTTGTTAGGTTAGATTAGCCTCCCCAAAGGCTTGTTTGAAAACTGGGCTAGTGTGAAAACATTCTTGAAAACATTTCTCATTTTGAATCCAAAGAGCTAAGAGCAGGATTTATAGATACAACTGTAAAGGGAAATGAGAGTTGGCTTCTTGACTGAAATAGTAGGATGAAGAGCAAAATTATTTCTCCCTATTCCTAAAAGAAAATGTAAACTGTTTTGTTTTATTAGCCCACTGGTCTGTCTGGTTTATTTTTGATGCCTCAGAAAAATCATCAGAAAAAAAATCTGTATAATGGACAAGCATTGAATAATAATATCCTTTCCAACCAAAGGCATATAGTGTCAGGCATTCACCTTCTAGTGTGAAGGCTGATGTGGTATAAATGATTCTTCTAGATAGTCTAATCACAGACATCTTTTAATCCTGCCTGCTTTCCTGTGTGTAATAGCTTGTGACATTGAGGAATACAATCAATTTGCATACAACTTGAGTGCACGGCTAGGAAGGAATGGAGGAGGTTAATGGGAAACTCTCTTTGCTGCAATAAGATTTTTCTCATGTGAAGTTGAATAATCATGACCTAATTAACTGAAAAGGATGTGACTGCTCCTTTTTTTTTTTTTTTTTTTTTTTTTTTAAACTGTGTATTAATAGGTGCCTGTCTGAGCCCTGACTTAAAAAGACTGAATGAGATCACGGGAGCCTCTGTGTGCCTTTGATCAGGCTGCAGTTGGCCTCTGGAAATGGGAGTGCAGCGAATGAAAAATCGGAGCACCTCTGCAATCCTTCCCCATCTCAAGGACAAATTCTTTTTCTTCTAAGTCTCCTTTAATCTTACTTCTCATCTTTGATAACACTTAATCTTGGCAGAACCCATATATTGTTGAAAATGTTTTTCTGGCATGAAATTAACAGTAGAGTTTAACTTAACAAATATCTCTCAGTCTGAATCACTAAATACAGGGGAATATTTCCAGTGTTGGTGGCAGACCCAGTCTGCTGCACCAAGTTAATGGATACTGCATGGATTGGGGCTTAAATATGTGAGAACATTATGCCTTATGTTTCATTAAGTTGATTTATTGTATTTTTTTAAGCACAGGTAATGATTTAATGCCTATTTTTTGAAGACTTCATTTCCTCACAGAGAGGTACTGAGAATTTAGTTATTTCTCTGAAGTGTCTTTAAACAATATGAAGCAGTGATTTGGAATAAACTAACATTAATGACTCTAAATACATTTTTTTTTTTATTTCACCTGATTACTGAAATTTATCATTAATTGAATGTTTCCCTTGTCATCGCTAAAGAATCATAGAGTGTGGATACAAAAAAAGAAAAAGTCATTGGGCAGTCAGTGGCATAGTGGGGTTTATTGAAAAAAAATTTGGTATTTAAATAATAGAGCGTATAATGTTTTGTTTCCACTGCAGTTTTTTTGTAAACAAGCAACCTCCTGTGTGATTTCCCATTTGTTAGTGCAGCATCTGTACTCCTTTCATCATTAAGTTCTCCCGGACTTTGAGTTTGGGTTCAGTTCATTGTAATAGTGATCACCATGTGTTCGTATCAGCCAAGCTCAAAAGAATAATGAATAAATCTCTGTTATGCACAATTCATTTGAATTCCTGCAAAAGGATGGCATCTGCTCTTGATCCTTGTACTTTTACCTCTAATGAGAATAATCACAAATTCCTGACAAGTCGTTCTTATTTACAGATAATTTAGATTTGTGAAAATCATTAATGGTCTTTCAGTTTCTGAATGCAGAGGGCCAAATTCTGGCTTGGTGTTGTTTGCTCCTCCTTTGCATTGTGTCTGTGTGAAGGAGAGTTGAGATAAAATGAACTCCCAAATTAGTTTCTGGTAAAGAAAGATTCAGATTCCTGTCAATTGCTGCTGTATAAGACATGAAGGGCATTCTCTATCTGGCATGGCTGGATTATGGAGTAGAGCTACATGACTGTATGATGGGGTGAAAAACCAAATTCCTCACTGTATAAATGCAATCCAACCAAAATTGTAAAACATGAATTCTTGTGGCTTGGAGGACAGGAGGGAATTGTGTAGAATTTGCTCCATTGGATGCTCCTGAGTGGTTGAAACTCTTCTACCAGAAGTGGCTTTTGGCAGAGACTTTCTTTTATGGCAGAAGTTGTTGGAATAGAAACTGAAGTCAGGGGGCTGGAAAGAAAACTAAAATGCTCTTACCACCTATTCCTGGAGTCAGGTTTCCTGGTTCTTTACAGCTGTGTCACATCTCACTTGAGGTAGCAGCATAGAATAGGACAGTGTAGGATATTTAGTCTGATCTAGAGGCTGAGGCATGTGCAACCACCAAGACTTTTTTCCAACTCCCAGAAGAGTGTTTCACCTGCCATTCTTTCTTTCCCTTGTTCTGCTGTGGCTCTGTATGGGCACTGACTACACAGGGTAAAACTGTGGAACAGTTGAAAGAGACTCAGGCAAGTGTGTGTGTGTGTGTGTGTGTGTTGGGTGGGACTGGGATTGTTGCCTTTTAATTTCCCCAGGTCTCCCAGGCTCTTTGCATTTGTTTAATGTGATTGCCTGAACACCTTCCATGAGACAGCTTGTTACCACTTTCATTTAATGAAAAGAAATAGTTCCCTTCTCTGGTAAAAAAATATTGATAAAATATTTTTTTATTCCTTTCTTTGTGATCACCTGCAGAAATAAAGCCCATTTTCCTTCCCACTTAAGATCTATCTCTTGTCTCCCCTATTTTCTCACAAGTCAGTAAGAAATGTGCTCTGTTTCCCATCCAAAGAAACGTTAACCTGCAGGTTCAGGTCATTCCTGACATTCCCTGAAAGGAAGGTCCCTGGTTGTATTTCCAGTGAGGCAAATATTTTAAGTGGTGAAGTTACAACCATTTCTGTATGCACAAGGCAGTTCTAAAACATTTCAATTAAGATCTAGCGTTTTTGCTGTGACCAATATCAAAACTGGAAATATTCTGTTTTAAACTGGCTGCAAAATTAAAGTAATTTTTGTTGAATGAAAAGTCTTTTTCCCTTATAAAATACCTCAGATTACATTGTTTTTTTGGATGGACTGAAGCCACATTTTTCTGTGAAGTTTTGTATCAGAAGGACCATGAACATTGTGTGACACTGAACTCTTTGTTACTTCTCTCTTACAACTTCAGTTTTGTCAGAGTCACCTCAGCATTTAGTGACTCCCTAGTCAGTAAGTCGTATATGGCTTTAAAAGCAGAGCCTCACAGCACTTCTGTCCTGGTGGTTTGCCCTTCATGCTAGAGATCCTCACATTTCAATAACCCAGATGAAAGAATTTGTACCAGCAGCCACCTAGCATTTATGTAAATAAATGCTCGAGTTCATAAAGCAGGCTTTGGGTGTTTAAGTGGTTTATTTTTCACTAATCTACTTATGAATAAGAAAGACAGTTTTTGCCTTTTGTTTGCCAGTTACAGCTCTGCCCCCTCTCACCCTTTGTGCTGCTGCTGTTATGTGACAGTAGTGACTGCTGGTATGATTAAAACTTGAGTATTAATTCAATTTTTAATCTTCTTTCTTTGCATGGTTGGTTACATAAAGCTAGCAGCTCACTGGAAAATTATTTTGTGTAATGTTACAGTATCATAGTGCCCTGAATGTAAGATTTGTATGTTTTCAGGAAAAAGCTGGACCTGTTTAAGTCCATGAGATTCCTATTAATTTGAAGGAGACCAAAACGTCCCATTCATTTTTCTTCCAAGCTCTCCTAAGACCTTGTGTGTTATTTTGCAAGTGACACTGCCTGCCATTTCTCCATCTGCAAAAAGGAAAAAAGTGGTATTCAGCTTCATTAACTACCAAGAGAAATTTATGTACAAAAAATTTAGGAGGTCAACTTGATTGTACTTGTTCCTTTAAAAATATAATTCATATCTTTTTCCAATTGAAGGGTGAAGTGTGTGTTCTTGAGTTCCTTGTGTATCTGTCTATAAATGTTGTATCCACTCTTTTACTCCAAGCTGTCCATCTGTGGTCTCTCACATGAACATTTTTTTTCCAGTGCTCTGTGACACTTAATTCTCTTTAGGTAAAGTGTTATGAATCCCTGCTGCTTGAAACAATCTGACTATGGTGGCACAGCTTACATCAAGAAACAGGGTAGTTTTTACCTGCCCCCACTCTGGTAATTAAATTCAAATCTCTTCATATCTGGCCTGATCTGCAGGAATTTCCATGTCAAATGTCTACACAAACAGTAGGAGCTATTGCCCATGCATGACAGGGTCTGCTAGTGTTACCAGGAAAAGTTCAATTCTTGCTTCAAAAGCAGAAGTGCTGAGTGATGGGTGGAAGCCATTTCTTACCAGCCATCAGTTCACTGATTAATGCCACAATGGAAGAACATGGAATTAAACATTCATTCCACAATTTGTTCCTAACTATGCATATAAATATGGATCTTGATTATTTTAGCTCGTGTTTCCATTTTCTGTGTTGTTGTAGCAAATTTACATAAATGGTGCTATCTGCTATTAGCAGTGGTTCTTCTGAGTGCTTGGGAATGTAGAGGTACATAAAGATTTGGAGAGCAGAAGGAAATATGAAATAGTTGATGACTCAAAGCTATCACCATGGCTTGCTGGTGGAAGGCCCTGCCATACATACCATGTTATCAGTGTCTGGTACTTGCGATAGTATTGAGGTTGCTGACTGACACACTAAGTGATAATGATGGTTTGCAGAGAAATTTCTGACCTCATCATAATGATTGTCTGATGGACACTTCTTTGATAAATTGCCTGATATTAACTTGTAGTGTGAGTTTTGTCAAATCTGACAGCAGGAATGATTGATACTGACATTGCTGAATGAGTTATATGATAATTGTAGTTCTTTTTTCAATCTATCCAAGATTCCCAACTTCCATATTCATGTGTGTGTATATATATACATATTTCCTTTTCAAATGTTATTGGAAACTTCTTTGTGTTGTTTGACTTCCGTGCTTTGTGATACAGGCAACAAATTTTGCTTTCAGTCCACCTCTTTGCTAAAACTGTCCTGGTAAAATGTCGTGAATAGATTTGTATGTTATGGTCCCAAACAAATAATTGTTTGCTTGTGGGATGTAAAAAAAAAATTATTATTG
Organism: Phylloscopus collybita; assembly: GCA_027886175.1. NCBI lineage: Eukaryota > Metazoa > Chordata > Aves > Passeriformes > Phylloscopidae > Phylloscopus > Phylloscopus collybita. The sequence goes on along the minus strand of JAJNNQ010000003.1, from coordinate 18,729,740 downwards.
ATTGCCCTCTGTGGGCCCTTTTTAACTGATCCTTTTTTTTTTATTCAACTGGTTTTGAACATTCATTCTCCATCTTGGTACTTGGTTCACTTGGTGTTCTAAGCATGCTCTAGTTTTCACTTATTAAATTATCCTTATTTACTAAAGTGACTTTTGCCTGCAGTCTCATGTTTTCCTCCTTCCTGAGCAGGTGCTCTGTAGAAAGAGTGAAATAGTCCTCTAAGCCTGAGAATTTTTTCCTAGGATGGCTTAGAAAAAAGGTCTGTCTTTCACAAGGAGGAGGGAAAGAAAGTAAATTTGGGTCCTGTCATTAGAAAAGAATGTCTCACCTGAGTCCTGTCATGTGGAAACAGAAGGCATCTCATTGTGCTTCCTGCTTGTTCACTGGTGCAGGGCTGGATGCTTACTGTGAACAAATTAGTTTAATTAATTACAAGCATCAGAGTCTGACCAGAGCAAATGCCAGAGGCTGAGCAAATGCCAGAGGCTGGAATTCATCTTGGTTGGAGAGGAAATGGCCTCTAATCCAGTGTTTTCCTGCTGACTGCAGCCAGCCACGAGTCACTTTGTCTTCCAGAAACTGTGTGAAAAGTGTCTGACAGCTGCATCTCCATCACCCTGCAGGACTGCTGAGCTCTTCTTATTCTCTGGGTATCTCATACAGTCTGTGGATGCTGGCAGAGAAAATGAGAGCTGATCTCTTCTGCTTAGGTGGGTTTCTGTGGCTGAACTGTTCAGTGGTCTTCCATGGCATTTGTGAGTGATTGCTCACAACATCAAGATCTCTGGTGGGATTGATTTCATTCCCTTTCATCTATTGTATATCTTTGGTTTCCATTATTCAATCTGAAAACACCTGAGACAATTCTAACTAACACATTGCAACGGAAAATTGAGAAACCCACATATTTTTACAAGCGTTAGATCCGAAGAACTGAGAACTTTAGGATAAACTTCATTGTATATCACTTATAAATTCCAGTATTATGGGTTCTTTCTTTATTTTTGAACATATCTATCATATTTGCCTCAAGCAGAGGCAAAGTAGTCATTAGGCAAAAAATCCTGTGTTGAGCTGCACTTCTCGTTAGTACTTTTTAAGTTAGAGGGAAACCATTTTGTAATGGTTTGTTTGTTAGTTGAGTTATAATCACAGTACAAGTTAAAAGTAATGACAGATTGTTTAAGATAGATGCTTGCTACACTTGTAATTTTGAAAGAAGATAACATTTATCATGGCGTGAATTTTGTAAATTTAAAGAAGCGATTCGTGAAGAAAATGGGTAATTACTGTTTCAGAAGGAGGCTTGGGAAGCATTGCTATGCTTCAATATTTTATTTTTTGCATTTGTTGATGTAGAAGAGCACAGAAATATTTGTTTGGTTTCTTATACAGATTTTTTTCCTGCACCTTGGTGCCTTTATAGATCTAGCTTACAGGAATTGGACTCTCAAGTGCTATTATCATTTTAGTAAAATGAGTAAAATGGTTGGCCCCTTCAGTCCCAAGGAGGATTGTAATAGAGTATAGATAGAGGCAATAGCAGTGTCTGTGTTCTTCCCAATATGACTGATGGAGATAAAGCTTCAGGAGATGCTCAGTAGCAATAAGCACGATGTAGAGCAGTTCATGAGAGGGAAGGAAGGGGTTCTTTATCACAGTCAGCTGGTGTAGCCACCTCCCTCCTGAAAGGAAAGCCTGTAGAACCTGTTCCCATACTGCTGGGAAATGCATCCAAGAACTGTTGATTATTGCTAAAGGACACAGACAAACCAGTAACTGGAAGCACGGTTCCTGGGAGAACCACACGTATTCAGATTTTAATTTTATAAACATAAAATTTGAAATTTTTTCAAAATCTTTACAGAAAACTTTCCCATGCACTTACTGGGTTATGTTTCCATGAGGCAGCCCAGATAAACTGCTGAATTGCACTGGCTGCTGAAAGCACTTTTGGGAAAAGCAGCTTAAGGGTATATTTACTATTTCACTGTTGGTATAAACACAAAATTAAAAATGTGTTTTTCTGTGTTGTCATATCATGTTAGCCTCAATGCTTCATATTTCACTGATAAAGCCCGAGCACAGTCAAAAAAGCTGCATTTATGCCTGTAACAATTTTACACTGATGTATTTATAGGTGATCTCTCCTGGGCACTGAATCTGAGAAAACATAGACAGGAAGCTCAGCACCTTCTCATATTTTCTGAAGGATTCCATGAGGATACACAAAACCTTGCATCAGTTTTGTTGCTTTTCTGTGTATTTTAATTCCCACCACTATTGCTCTTTCCCTGTGGAGTCACAGCTGCTATAAATTAGTGGTGCACTATTGTTTTCAAAGGCTATCCCACGTAGCTTCTGCTTGTGATCTGCTTGATGTTCCCTTTGTTTAGATGTTTTTAGTTCTGCTGGCCAAGATTTGATGAAATTTGAGTGCTGTGCAGTTATTGTATGCCATTTGTTATCATATAATCTGACAAGCTGAATGTTTGACACACATACTTAGAAAAGTGAACATAGGAAAATTATGGAGGGAAAGCAAAACATGTTCTGTTAATCATTAAAATACATTGATACTCTCAAGTGTTATAAAAGCTCATTTTTACAGTTAACACTGGGATTTTTAAAGACTTTGTTGAAGTTGAATAGTTTTTATATTGAATGGTTTCAGCCCTCCTAGCTACAGACCAAGATTGTAATTTAATTTATGTTCAATATTTAAATATTATAACAACATAAGTGAAGATTGTAAGAAAACCTTGCTGTCCATGCTTTCTCTTTTACTGGATCCTCCATGCAGTACAGTTGTTTCCTGTTTCATAAAGATTTTGTTTGGGTTTGATTTACTCTTTTCTGTCCTCAGCACGGTGAGGATGCTGCTTTCTGTGCAGGCAAAGAAAAGAAACCTCTTACATTTGATAAGACTGAACATTCCCATGTACAAATGCGATGTGTCATTAAGGGGACAAATTAAAGAGACACTTTAAATTAGCTTAGGTGAATGCAATGTCTAGTAAATGAGTGAGAAACATATCTTTAAGAAACAAAACCCCCCACAAACTAGAAATGTTTCTCAATGGTCTTCTGTTCTCCAAGATCTCACTTATGGCAGTGATGGGACCAAATTTTCTTCCCACCTTTTCTATGTGTTTACGTATCTCCTTCCATGAGTGACAGCTAGAGGAACTTGATTGTCCTGGTTTTTTCTACTGGTATAGAGGAAATTGCTTGCAGTTGCAGGACTGATTGGCTGTGTCATTGCAGCACTGAACATATTTTTTGCTGTTTTCTGGCCCAGAAACCCAGTTCAATACAGGAAATAATTTAAGTACTGGAGAAACTAGTTGTAAGCTTCCTAGTAACAGAAAAATGACACACAACTTCAGAAAAGTGGTTTTCAGTATCTGGTTTATGACCGCAGTGGTCCATAAGCTGTTCCTAAGGCATTTGCTGATGGTAACTGAGAGAAGCAAATCTATTGCTCTTTGAAGTGAATTTTGGTCACACTCAAGGAAGGGGTAAGACTTCTGTGTAGTTGTAGGGCCCTGTGTCAGCTGTGTCTGCTCTCACTGGTCTCAGAATGGCAGATGCATGGAGGTCTAGTAAAACATCAATTTTTGGCTTCTTGTTAGGAGTGGCACTGTGTACCAGAAAAATAATTGCAGTGAGCACAAGTTTTTATTACTGAAAGTCATCTTCTGCTCCACTTTCTTTACTCAGAATATGAGTTTTAGGGATTTAGTGGTTAAAATTTCAGAAATCAGAGCGGCTTACAGCTAGAGGACAAGGGCTGTCAGCAAAGTTGAAGATCTGTAAATCAGGGACTTAAAATCAGAGAATTCAGTGTTACTTTTCTACTATTGTTTTTCCCAGAAATGTTTGGCAGCAGAGGGTTTACCTGCATTCATATTTTATGACACAGAAATATTCCACAGGGCAGCAGTTTTGGAGGAAAAGGAGCCTGTCAGTAGTATGAAGTTAATCCTGGGGCATCAAATATTTGGCAGTTAAATAGCTGAGAAATTCATCTCTTAGCAACTTCTTTTCTCTCTTTACTGTCAATCTCATGTCAAAGTGCTGGGAGCTTAAAGGTTTTGGTGTTGAAGTTTATTCTGCATCCTTTTCTCAACAAAGGATCTGGTAAAATAGGGAAAGGGAGATATCCTGTTGTGTATGATAACAGTGCTGAATTGCTTAATGTGTGAGTCATAATAAGCTGGTGGTTTTAAGGGGGTCTTACTTCAGGGATCAAATTGGGAATCCTGTTGAGTATGGAATATGTGTCAGGAATGCCCCTTTTGGTCTCACTTCCATAACAATTGGGTGAAAGATTGTACCTTTGCAGCATAAGTGTATTTTCTTTTTTTTTCCTCTTTCTGATTTAATTCTAGAGGAATGCAGCCCTCCTGAGTAGAGAGTAAATTTGGCATAACTACAGTGAATACATTTCAGCTACTCCAGGTTCACAATAGCATGAGAAGAATCTGTACTATATTGTCCATCCATGAGTGTGGAATATCTTTTTTGTTGAACAGAAAATCAGTCAAATGAGAAAGTGAGAATATTAGAGTTGTGATGTAGGTATGACCTTTCAGGACTGTTGGGAATGGTGTTTTGTAGTTGTAGGGGGGCTGATGGGATACATACATTGGAAAAGCAGGATATGTGTCACTGTTGGTCTGAAATCCTTGCTGGCTGCGTTGGAAAAAAACCCACCAAAACTGTGAGAGGAGAGTGAAAGAAATTAAAACTCTTTTCCAGGAGTTGGTAATTCTTCTGTCTGTATCACTGTTCTTGTGGCAGATTGCCCTCAGCCTTCACGTGCCCACCACAGCCTTTGGCTCAAAAAGCTGTAGTGACAAGCCCCATCATCTAGAGAAGATTCATTATCTTCTCTGAACTTCATAGGACATAATTGGAAGAAAGACAATTCATAGAATGGATTTGGTTGGAAGGGACTTTAAAATTCATTGAGTTCCAAGTCCCTGCCATGGGCAGAGACATCTCCCAGTGACCAGGTTGCTCAGAGCCTCATCCAATGTGGCCTTGGGTCCTGTGCTGGGACCCCAGAGCTGAATGTGAAGCTTCTCCCCACACTTGCTTCTTTACCCATGACCTATGAAAAAAATTTGTAATAATGATTTCTTTTGTTACCTTCTGTTCTTTTCAGTTTAAGATTAAATGATTTTTTTTCCCAGTAACTAAAATTCCCCAATTTTTTGCAGTTGTACGATGTGTCAGGTAATTCATGTCAAGAAGCCATTGTACAGGTGATGAGGGTTTGACAGGGTAGGCTTCCCAATAGGGTATTCTCATGTCTTTTCTGTATATGCAGTGTGTCTTTGAGAAGAAGGAAGAAATAAAAACGACCCCTTTGAAACACTAAAAGTTTTTGGAAGTTGGTGTTTCACAAAACGTCTCTGAATTACTTCCGGGATTTTCTTGAGGTTTTCTGGGATGTGTGTTTCATAGCATTTTCATTAGAAAATGAAGCTACTTTTTGTAAGTTTTCTAGCCAATTCTTTAATTTCTGACTTGAAGTTTTGGCACAGCAGTACAAACATGCCACCAAAGGATAAAAAAATATTTCCCTAAATATATTGTGCTTTGTACAATATACTCTGTATCATGTTTTAGGGGAAGTTCTCTTGGCTATAAATCAGTATCTGTAACCTCTGGGAGGATTCTTTAGAAAGGCCATTGCCCTGGAGGGATATAATCCTGCACTCCAGAGTACTTTACAGGGGAGTGATAAAACAGTGAATTTTGTTTATAGACAATTGCTGAACACGGTTACAGTTTATCAGTTTTTCACAAGAAGAAGAAAAATCAGAATGAGAAAAGATAAAAGCTAAGATAGATTGTATGTAAGCAGAATAAATCAAGAGAGCTTGAATTGTCAGACTGATGCAATCAGGAAAAGATCATGAACATGGTTTGGAAAGTATCAGGCATTTCTTTAAAAAGGGTTTTTTGGCGACAGAGAATGATGGAGAAATGGCTTCTTCAGAAAGGGATTCTTGCACACTGTTCTTATTTTTCTCCAAGGACCCTAAAACGGATAATTCCACGCAACTTGGAACAGAAGCTAAACTTACTATTCTGTGTCTGTCTCTGGAAGTGCTTTTCCATTGTCCAAAGAAGCAATGAGACTGACCCTTGTGTTGTTAAACTACAGGGGGGATCTGTGAATGCATCCACAATGAATCTGATTCTCAGGTCATCTCCTGACTTCAGGTCAAAATTCACAGAAAAACTTCAATTATAATGATGTTAATGCTAAAACCAAAAAGCATAAGGGAAGAATAAGTTCATCCTTAGGTCTTTAAAGAAGTAAATTAAAGATGGTAGCCAGTTTATAAAGTCCCTCAAATGTTTGCAGACAAAACTCGGAGAACATGTTAAGTTTATGCTTTACCTTTATAATCCATTGTGGGAGACTTGAAGACAGTGTGGGCTTGATGAACCTTGGTCTGGAAAAGTGGGAATGATTTTTGGTTCTTACGGTATAACAATACCTTTAATAGGCTGGAATGTATGGTCTAGAGAAATTACTGTGCAGCAGACACCAGGAGCTGATGATAACCAGTTACTCAGTCAGACTGAAACCTTCACCTTAGCCCATGGACAGGCACACTGTGTTGAGCAAAGAGACTTTTGGAAATGCTTGTTAGGTTTCTTTGACGTAATAGAAAGTAAAGAAAGGTTAAGTATTACCATTTTAAAAAGTTTGGATAACTTCTGAAATTTTAGGAAATTGGTGCCATTAAAGTAGTTACTGCCATGAAGTAGATGATCTACTTATTTCAGTCGTCTTGAAAGTGATGGATAGACATAGGTTAACAAAACAGCTGCAGCAAATGCATAGAGATTATTCCCCGCTGTAAGAGCTTCTTGTGTTCAGTATTACAATTCTGTAATTCCTATTTCCATTCTGGAAATCCATGCTGCTGTTCATATGCATTCATGATCTGATGTGTGAAACTATTAGAACTTCTGTTTGCATGTATATTAAGAATAATGACCAATTGCAAGTAAAGCAGCTTCATGTCACAAATTTCAAATAAAAGAGCTATCATCTTTAAAGGACACACTCTTGCAGTGAATTTAGATGCAGAATTATTCATATAGAGGATAAAACTATTTAGAAATCTACCATGTCTTATCTTGTTACAAGCATGCATTAGTGATAATCCTACATAAGTCAGTGGTGTAACTCTGGAGTTGTACTGACAGAGCATCAAAACAATCCTATCAGGTGAAGCAAAAGTAACCAAGTTACTATGGCTGGTATAATTGAGAATATAATCCATCTCCTACTGTTTTAAAACCACTGGGACGTAGAATAGTGATGGATAAAGTTGTTGTCTTATAGCAATTTTACTATGCTTTAATTCTGAAATGAAATCAACCATAAATTTCTTCTTCTGGAAGGAAATCAAACCCAGAGATACTGGTCATGGTGATCCTTGTGATGTAAGCTCAAGATGTCACTTTTGTTTTATTCTGGATTTGTAAAAGCATTTTACTACTTGTACAGATAATGCAGCAGGCATTAGGACTAGCTCTGTGAATTTAAATAACTTTCTATTTGTTGGAAGAAAGAAGGTGTCTGTCACCAAATGTTTTCATGCTTGCCTGGACAGCATGGTTCCATGGGCAGTATAGGGGCTATTGAGTAAGTGTTACATGGACTCATATATTAGCTTGTGTTACATGGACAACTCAAGAGCCCTAAGTTTAGGCATTACTTAAAAATTTTGGTTACCGGGTCTGAAACTCAGTTATTCTCCTATGATTTGTGTACAAAATCCATATCCGCAAAACAGTGGATATGCTTTAGTTCTGATTTTCTGCGATGTTTGTACTCGTTTCACATCTGTTTGAATGTCTGCAGAAGATCACAGGCAAATTATAGGTTCTATTTTAATCCTCCTTGAAAACTGAGGAGTTCTTAAGCTGTTAACAAAGTTTGTGTGTGTTTAGTATAGAAATTTTCCTGACAGAAATAAAGGCACTAACAGTCACTCTGGGTGGCGGAAAAATGGTTGCTGTATGGGGAGAAGCAGAGAGGAAGTGTCTCAGTCAAAGCATAACCAGAGCTGAATTCATCAGAGCAGGACAAGCAGTAGAACAGTGCTCCACTTAAATGGAGATGAAGATTCTGGCTTCTTTAGGATTACTAAAGCCCAGCTTTGATATCAGTCTAATGTCTTTTGAATCTTTAAAGATTCATCATGTCAAGATTCCTTCAGCAGCATTTCCTGCTTGTAGAGTACTGCATGGTTTCCTTTGGCTTTTAGCTTGTATGTTAGTATAATGAGGGGTTTGACAGAAAAAGGCTCATGTTGCCTCTTTTGGGGACCCTGCTGCTGAAAGTCTTTGTCTGTAGATGGGACAGTTTGCACATGTAGATCATGTTTCTGTGATTTGCTGTTCCAGCTATCTGACAGAGAGGAAGATTGCAGCTCTCAAGGTTGTTCCAGAGTATCTTGTTTCATTTCAGATTTTTATTTTATTTAGTGGGCTTGGATGTTTCTGAAAGCAATTTTTATGTGCTGAGGATTTTTCTGAGTTTCATTACCTGACAGGTTCTCAGTTACATTTCTTCGAACACTTGTGATATTATGCTCTAAATACTTCCCGTAGCCCTGGTGTCGATGGGGACACAAAGACCTCTACATCTTTTGCCATTTTATTTTATGGGGATGTGAATTTCTGTGCCAAAACCAAGTAGGAGGACATGTCTACAGTGCACTGTGGGACAGGCACAGCACCAAATGGGGTGTAACATACTCTCCTGGCTCTGCAGAGGGCCACAGTTGGCACTTTTGGAACTACTACAGGGAATGACAATCAGGTGCTGAAAAAGCTTTACCTGGATGCAGCAGTATTTTTGACACAGTTCAGTTTCATTAATTCTTCAGAGACTTTATTGCCTCATCTGTCCCTTTACACACACATGACTTCAGAGTGCTGCAAACTGGAACTCTGCAGGTAGAAAGTTCTGGATTCCATTTTGAACATAGCACAATTTGCAGTGAAATCAAGGCTTTGCTGCTGTTATGGGAAAGAGTGTGATAATGTGCAGCCTTCCTGTAATACATGGGAAACATTGCTGAATCCACTGAGAGTAAGATAAAATGATATGATGGATGTGGTGTCTTTCTCTTTCAAGTTCTGTTAGGAGCACTTATAAGGGAGGTGGTAAGTCAAAGTTTTTTTTTTTTTTTTTTTTTTTTCTGTCTGCTAAGTGGAAGGAAAGTAATCAGATCTTCTCTATTTAGGTAAAAAATTAGAGTTGAACTTGGATGAACACCAACCTATTGACCAAAATGCTGAACTGCTGTATCTTCTGTCAGTGATGTAAATATTTTTTTTTCACTCAGAATCTTTACTCTAATGCAAATCTCAGAATGAATATGTGGATAATTCTTGAGTTGATCAAAAAGGCATTTTCCAACAGTCTTGAAGAGGGAAAAATGATCCCAGTCTGTTTTGCATTTTTTCCTGCTTTCTCTTTAGGGAAAAATTATTTACCAAAGCAATTAGAATTTGTGTGCGTTGTTATGCATTTTCCTTTGTTATTTCACAAAGCAAACTTTGGTAATGTGCTGTTCTCTAAAGATGTGGTTGTGAGTCAACTATAAGGTTGAAATAGGGAATGCAAAAAATTGCATCACACAAAATTGGGTGTGATTTGCTGGGCTGAAGAAACTGTTGTACACATATAAACAACTTGTGGTTTCTAGCAGGTGGATCCCTTTCACAAAGGAAGTCTTCATGAAATTTGGAATTATTTTCTATAATCATTGAATAATTAGAACTGATCCAGCAGTTCAGTCCTTACTCCTGTTTACAGTGGCAGGCTCAGGCGTGTTTGTGCAAGAAGCACAGTTTGGAGGCAGAAGGGAAACTCCCACTTTAACCTCATCCTTACAAGTACTAGGAGAATGTCTGCAGGAACAGACCAATTTTAAACATTTTTTTTCTTTCATTTTATGTCATTCATTATCCTCTTAGCTTCTGTCCAAAGCCAGGTTTAAGTATTGAATTCACTATGTGGTAGGCAAAGCCTCAGTGTTCCTTAGCATTTGCCTCCCTGGATATGAAATCTGTTCAGGGAATTCTTTTTTACTGGATAGTGACAATAGATAGACATTCTGCTCATATTCCTGACAGAGTGAATGAGCAGAGCATTATGAATGGGCTTGTATCATGCTGTGCAAGAAGAGAGATTGATGGTCATATTTTCTGCTGGTTCAGAACAATCTAAAACCCTCCAGGCTGATTTGGAACTGATCTCAATTCTTGGCACAAGCACGAAGTGCTTTTAGTTTTGGGTGCAAATTTTGGGTGGTCTGTAAGGATAGAAATTCCCTTTGTCCTTTAAGTCTGACAAGATGCAGGCCCTGAAACGCTCTGCAGCAGCACCATCAGGGATGGTGATCTTATGGAGCTGCAGGGACTGGAGCTGGTGGCAACATTAGGAATGTCTGCTAAAAAAAAAAAAAAAAAAAAAAAAAAAAAAAAAAAAAAGACACCAGACCTAATACAGGTGCTGTAGCTGCCTGGAGCAGGAAATTAGGGGGATTGATTTTCAGAATAAAATGCAGTCTTAGATGATGTATTGTGGATAAAAAGAAACCAAGCATCTTTTTTCCTGTCAGTTCTGTAATTATTCTAATTGGAAAGGGAAGAGGCCATTGTGAAGGATAACATAAACACCTGAGAGTGCACTTAAACACAAGTAGCACTGAAAAAATGCCAGCTTGTTCTCAAGTGTACACTTGTTCTATGACTAGAAGTTAGCCTTGAAATTTGCATAGCAAAAGGTTCAGCCTAAGTGGCAGCACCAGAGTGTAATACATTTAATTAAAGACAACAGCAAAGGTAAATTATACTCTTTTATTATATTTTCTTATTCATTTTTTTGCTTTGCTTTGCTTGATTAGGAGCTACTTGTTTCAAGAACAGGTGAACAAAGCAAATCTGTTTAGATCACAAGGGTATAAAGGGAGGGAAGGATCAGAGCTTTTGGATGTTCCAAGCAAGAGCAGGATTTCCCCAAGCTGCCATCTGCATTGTAACTCATATCTTGGAGATCAGCAAGGCCTCATGATAGCACTTTTGAGAGTGAAAAATTGTTTGCCAGAATGGCTCATGTGCACTCTAAAAATAGGGCCATGTGAGAAGTCTCAAGGAAATTCTTCTGTAATTATAAAGGATTCCAGTTTGAATTAAATGAGGCCAGTGAAAGCTAGCTTGAATATTAAGCCTGGATTTACCAGTATGTGTGGGGAATTGTTTTGCTGCCATTCCCAACCTTCTTTCCCCCACCTGAAAAGTATGGCCTCGTTTCCATTTCTATTGTTCTTGCTATCATACCATGCCATATGTGGAAGTGTTCAAAACTTGACACTTATGGGAGACTGGGAGGGGGAAGATATATAACAGAATATGTATATTAATATCCACTAATAAAAATGCTTTAAAAATGCCATTGATTCTTATTGCTGGTCACTGTTAGGCAAGAAGTTAAAGAGTTCTGATATTAGATAGAGTGATATTGTCTTTCAATATTAGGTCTTCAGGATCTATTAGTTTTGCATAACTATTACCAAGGTGCAGAGCCTCTCACATTCAGTCTTGCAGAACTTGTCTGGGAAAGTTACCATATTCAGTTTTTAAGGATATTTGACAATTTCTTTTCTCTACAATGATCACAGCAGTCCAGGCTCCTAAGCCCCACCCCATTTCCTCAAATATACAACACAACTGGAGTCTCACAGAAAGCCAGTGTCTGTTACCTGCAATCAGCACAGTCAGTAACCTGGAGTTAAAGTATCTTTAAAGGATAGAAGTCGGCATGAATGTTTCTTAGGTCTTTAAATGTAAAGAAATATGCTGGTGATGATGTCCTGTGAAATATAGTTGGTTTTGTTCTTCAAGGGGTAGAATTTGATGGGGTTCATGAAAACCTGTGACACAGACTTCAGAAAGTTTCACAGAACGGTTGCAGGGCCTTGGTTGGATGTTGCAGAGGTTGGAGTTAAACAGGGATAGTTTGGGATGCTGCTGTCAGCCAGGAGTCTATTAAATACCCAAGGAAATTCAGGACTGTTGATTCTTTTCTTATTGGTATTAAAATGGAGAAAGGAATACTAGAACTATAACAGTAGAAGAAAGGCTTAGTTAAGGCTTCTGTCAGTTCCTGCTGAGTGGCTACAACTCACACTGCCACAGGTATAATTAATTAACCTCTGCCAGGATCAGTGTCCCCTACACATGGTCTGAGAGTGTCTTCCAGGGGTATATGCATGAAAGAGTTACTGCCAATGTCCAAAAAACCATGTGTTTATTTTTGTCTTGTGTTTTACAAAGAGACAAAGCAAGGCCAGTGTATCAAGGGTCACACTTCACCGTAACTCTGCTTGCAGAGCTTGTTGGTAGAGAGTAAATTAATTGTGTTTTATTTTTCTTCTTCAATACAGAGAAGTATTGAAGACAAAATCCTCTTTAAGAAACAGGTAAATTTGAGAGATGGGAGAAATAAGTAATTCTTTACAAATTTGTAGGAAGGCTGTTGCTGACAGTGACTTCACAGCTTAGGGTTTGAGAGCTGATGGCTACAGATGAACTTCTGGTCGTGCACTCTTTAAGGGCACATGAACTTCATTAATATTTGCACTTGTTCCAGTCTCTGTGAGTGTATGAGAAAACTTGCAAAGTTCTCTTGCTCTGAACTCTTGTGATCCCTACTCTTGTGATCTTGCAGTGCTTTCTGGAGTAGCCCTGGAGGGCTAACACGTCATTTGGAGATGTAAGCTCATAATGTTTTGTTTTCAAATCCATAAAGGAAAAAAAAAATAGGTAAAGAGAAAGCTCTGCTTGAGAGGGAATACCCTGATGTGATTTATAAATCCACATGGATTAATCTATCAAGTTCTGACTTATGAAATATATTATGTTGACCAACTATATTACTTTACTGATTCAAAAGTCTTGAAATTAGTATGAAAACCAGCAATCCATCATAACATTGAATTATGTGCCAGTGATGCATAACAGTATCTCTCAAAATGCTTGCTTTGTGTTCACCCTTTTCGTTAGTAAAACTAACGTTACCGAGTACCCTTAGAAAATTATGTTAATACATATGATGGACAGAATCCATTGCTAACTTTCTAGGCTTTTCATTAAGGCAAGAAAGGTTTACCAAGCTTTTGAATTTGTCATTTTGATGTAACTGTCTGCTTAAGAAATTTCCATTTAGAAAAGCATAGGTCTTTGATCACTCATATTTTTAAAATCAATGACTGTTCCTAGCAGTGAATCTTGCAAGTGATTATTATTGCTAGAAGCTGGGAGAAAAAAGGACTGAAAGTTCAAGCAGAGGTTGAAGTTTTTGGATATCAGCAATGGTGTGGGTCCCCTACTAATATTGCAGAAGTATCAGAAAAGGAATGTTGGCATTAATTCACTGTGTTGCGGTCTCCTTCAAACAGAAACAGATTTTGTGAGTTTGACTCAGTTAAGGGCTTTGGAAAAAGGCTTTTCTTTTTCACCAGGAATACCACCAGGAATTTCACCACAGAGTTATAAGTGTAACTATTGTAGATATTCAGTGTGTCTCTTCACTGGGGATCTTGGGTACCATTACATCTTTGTCTTGTGTGAAGGGCTTAGAAGGGGAGAGATGTCTCTGGTAAATTCTTGTCTGCCTTAACTGCAAGAGCATTTTTCTAAAGAAATTGGTTGTTTTCTTTGAGGGTTTTAAGCACACAGTGACAGCTCCACCCTTGCTGTTTCCAGAGCAGTTCATATTTGCATCAGAAAAATGCATCAATAACACCTGAAGAAAGGCCCTGGATGTACAGACCTGGGCCAACAGAGATAACAATACAGCACAGAAAGGGCTGTGTTGTACAAGGTGGGTGAGGTTTGAGCCTGGGATGAGAGAGCAAGGACAAAAACAAATAGAAGGAAATTTTCATTGTTGCTGCCTGGATTAGCATTGGTACAGGGTTGTTGGCTGCAAGTCTGAGGACACACCAGTCCTTCCAGAAGATGTAAGGCTTTTCTCTGTGTGTCATAATATTTCTTGGGATTTTAACTGCAGCACATTTTAACAACTGAAGTCAACTCCTTTCCTGGTCCCAGTTCTGAACCACTCTGTTCTGCTCTGAGTGTTTACACTCTGCCCATCACTATGATGACATGATGTCCACCATGTTTACTTTTCTAATGTGGATGTAGATACTGTGGAAGTGAAATCTGCTCTGCACAAAATCTCACTGAGGTACCACTGGGTCCTGGTTAATGGGATGTTGTATTCACAAAGGAAGTCAGCACTGTGAATCACCAATCTTTATTCTTATTTAATTACATTTTATATTTATAAATATCTATTTATTATAATATTTAATACATTACTATTTTTTTATTACATGGAAACTTATGCCTATGCAACTGAGATCACAGCTCCAGTCTGGTAGATATGTAGGGTGATATAGTGTCTGTGCCCAAAGAAGATACTACCTAAAGGAGGAATGAGAAGAGAGAACATGTAGAAACTCCTCAAGAAGAGCAGGTTTTATATTCTTACTGTATGCCTCTGTTACTTTTTGATAATGAAGACCACAAAGAATGGAATCCGGTATGTTCTCACTGTCAGAAGAGTTGAAAACCTTTCAGTACATTTGGTATATGAAATATGTCTGTATGGATGATGCAGTTTGGAAAAATATAGCATACAGGGTGGGCAATTATTTTATTATAATTATGTTACACAAAACCACTGTTTCAGTGCAAGCCCAGATATATCCAGATAAATCAAGAAGTAACTGAACTTGTTACTGGTCCTTTCAATTTTCTAATGACAAGCACATGGGGATGGTTAAAGAATACTATGTACAGGGACTCTGTGACCAAGGACATCTCTTTGAGGGCCTTATCACAGAGGAATGTACAGAAATCAATTCGCCTGACCAAAGACCTGAAAAGTAAGGAAGGTATTTAGGTCAATCAACAGAAGTGAATCTGGGATTGTGTCTTCAGAGCCTTACTTCTTTAGCAACAGAACCTAAGGCTTGTATTTCCTTCTAATAACAAAGTAATAGGACTTACTACACTTGGTTCCTCATTATCTAGAAATTCAGGGCATAAAGCAGATTAAATCAGCAAGAAAGCAGAATTACTTGATTAAGTTCTATATTTTAATAACTTGTGGTCTTGAGGCTCCTTGAAAAGGCCACTGAAATCAGAGAAACTCCACTGAATATGGAGAAGGCTCTTGTGCGTTATATTATTGCTGCATATTCTTTTACCTGTGTGCTTAACATTGCCATTTAGTCCTGCCTCTTAAGTGGTTGCTTCACATAGACCTACTATGCATTATCTACAGACTGAAGTCTGGCAGCTGAATTTGTACAGCCCTTTTGAGGCTCAGGCCCTAAATCAGTGTTCTTTCAGCACAGGCTGCTGGCTGCCCAAAGCAGCAATGGATGGCAGGCTCACTCTGCAGCTGCAGTTTGCTGAAACTACATCCACTGCTCAGCTTTCTGAGATGGTTTTTTTTTTCCTCTGTCTCCTTTTTTAGATGGCTCAATTCTTCCTTTTGAAAGGCTGAGACCGATTATAATGAGGTTCAGATGGAGTTGTCTTGAAACAGCTCCTGTTATTTCAGCAGCAGCAGGAATAAATTGAAATGAGCAATGCCACTTTCCCCTTCCATAGCTGTGTAGTCCTTCCAGTGAGTGAAAAAGCCTGCTTCTCCTTGTAGCAATGGTGAATTCAGTTTGTTTCTTTATACATGAATACATAATGGCAGGAGAGGGGATATATGCTTTATACAGTTGGTACTGCTCCATTTATACCCTCCTCACATATAGAACTCCAGAACAGCTGATACAGGGTGTCTGTCTGCAGCTATTAACTGTGACCAAAAGTAACCTGTTCATTGTACTGGCAATCAGAAATAATACCAAATGCATTGCTCTGGCACAGAGGTTCTGTGAATGTTTGGGGTAGTCATGAAATAACTCTTGAGTGTGCTGCATTTTGGGAGATCCTCAGTGTGATATGGACATCCTGTGACGGATTAAACTGAAAAAATGTAGACCTGGTACTTGCAGACTTTTTTCCAGAGCAATTAAGCAAAAGGTAAAGCATGCAATTCTATGGGCAATACTACAGGAACCCAACTGCTCTTTAACACTGTGTTTCAGTGTACAGAACTGGATTGTCAAAGCAGCATCAAATTTACCCCCACACTGATGTTTCTGGTATCACTTACGTAGCTTGGGTGTCAATTTGATTCAACTGCCATACTTTGGGGTTTTCTTTTTTCTAGGTATTTTGTTCATTTTATCCTCACATGTGCTGTCCCAGAATAATATTCTTAGCTATGGCCTGAATAACTAAAAGGCCATACTAGCACTTGAAGTTGCATTAAGTACACTTCATTATATGTATCAGTGTTACTTTGGAAGCTTTATTAAGCCAGTATTTTATTCATGCACACTTTTATATGTATATAAATACTCCTATATATATGTGTATATATATACTCCTGGCATACCCATCCAGTCATGAGATTGTTTGCACTGCACC
The DNA here is from genome assembly GCA_027886175.1 of Phylloscopus collybita. NCBI lineage: Eukaryota > Metazoa > Chordata > Aves > Passeriformes > Phylloscopidae > Phylloscopus > Phylloscopus collybita. The sequence continues at coordinate 18,713,122 of JAJNNQ010000003.1, read as the reverse complement.
AGGTAAGGCAAATATGGGGGCACTTGCAAAGGAAATCAGGGTGGCTGAGCCAGTTTTTTTAAATCTCTAAATAATACATCTACTGTAGAATTTTGTCTTCCCCCCCCCCCCCCCAAAAAAAAAACCCCAAACAAACCAAAAGCAAACAAACAACCAAACAAAAACATGGAGCTTCTATTTTTGCTCCTAACTTTTCTTCAGTGATGTGTTGTATTTTGAAATTGAAGGAGAAATTCAAAGCTGTTAAGCAAATAGTGAAACAACTTGGCTAAGTAAATCCTCCTGTCAGGATCCATCTTGCTCTGATGTGTTCTTGAGTGTCCTCTAAGTTTGAATTTATTTGCTTTTTAGATAATTTCAGTTCCCTGTTGTGTTTGAAAAGTAAGCACAGCCTTTAGGGAAAATGGAGGGGACAGTATGACATTTATTAGCCCAGCTGTTTAATGCACTCACCTGTTTCCAAGGTCTGAAAGGCTGGGTTTTTATTCTCTCCTAGCTCTGAAAAATGAGGATTGTATAACGGATTGTGAAAGCTGAAATGCTAGGGATGGGTCTTTTAATTTCTTTCCTTGTTATTTTTTTTTAAAGCACACTTTAAAGAAATCCATAAAGCCTAATGCGTAGTGCTTGAAACCCATCTATTGTATGGTTACTACATTGATCACAGCCTTTCACCTCCCAGCTGGGCATTGAGCTGGTAAAGAAAGAGTTTAAATATGATCTTCCTGACATTAACAAGGCAACTGAATTATGTTTCAAAGGGATGGAAGGAAGTGCAATTTTTGAACATCTTTGTGGTCAGGAGGAGGTGAAATTTTAGGGCTTTGTTCTCTTCTTTCTGCAGCTTAGTATCATTTCTGTGTAATTCCACTGCAGTGAGGGGATGTAGAATTGCAGTGGGAAAGGAGGCCAGCCCTTCCCTTGTGCCTTTACAGCAGGAAGGAACAGAACAAGACTGATACACAAGGGAGTAAATTCCATGTCATGGGTAAGAAGTCATGGCCTTCCTGCTACCTTCAAACAGGATGGTTTGGTTCTTCACCAGGAGGACCTGGGTGACGTGGTCTCAGCGCAAAGTTTAAGAAGCAGAGAGAGGATGTGCCTGTTGGGCTTTAAAAACCAGCAAGCCTGCAATCTCAGGCTGCATTGATGTGTCGTGGTAGAAAGAATGCAACACTCCACTATTAATGGGATTGTGCCACCATATGGTGAGCACTTTTCAGAGATGAATAATCATCCCTTGGGAACAGGAAATTCCTAGAAGTGAATGTCATTGGTCATGTGGGAATGGGATAAGGTTGTAAGGTCACACTGAAATTTGAGGTACACAGGTAATATTGTCCTCTGGGATTTCAGGCTGTACCTGTTGAAATGGCTCTTCTGTTAACAAAATTTTTTAAGAATATTGACACCTGTTAATTTATATTATTTAAGCAAAGTTCCCCCTTAAAAAACTCAGAGGTATGAAACAGAAAGGAATCTTTTCCTAAAGCTGCCAGTCAACAAACAGCCAGTTTTCATAGTGATTCACAGCTGAGCTTGAATGCAAATATAAGGAGGATAGATTGTGTATGTAAGTGATCTTATAAAAATGTTCATTTGTAAATGACCATTTATTGTGGCTACTAGAAGTGATTTATGGCACTTCTCAAAGACTGAGTCCCTTATTTTGTGTGGCCACAAGAAAAGCCGTGGAGGTTTGTGTATAATTTAAACAATACATCTCACCTGTGGGCCATACTGCATTTTAAGTTTTTACCAGTTATGTCTGTCACACCAACTCCCTCACTGCTGATGTTTTTTAACAACACAATAATGTCCCTCAAACTGAAACAGCAGGTGTAATAGCAAGAAACAAGCTGCTGTATATCTTCCAGAAGAAAAGACCTTTTCAAGTTAGCTTCCATGAAGGATGGTATGAAACTAGATGTGGGAAAATTGCTCGTGGGTTTGCAAGAGAGGAAGATGTATATGTGATGCTGTATACTCTAAGATGATCTTTTCATCATGTCTATAGCAATTTCACTGACTTGCTGAGGTTCTGGTGAAGCACACTAATAGACTTTCATTGCTGGAGAAAAGGCTACTTGTCATAATATGGTAAATGGTTCAACTTCTCTTTTTACCAGACAGGGGGGACCCCTCTTGTTTGTCTAATGGCTTTTTAAAGTGGGTGTAAGGCATGTCTGTATTCCATTTACTCTCTTTTGATTCCACCAGAGTAAGTAAAGGCTGTAGTGAAAATGAAAATCAAAGCCTCATAAGCCTTGAGTATCCCTTTTATTAAAGTCATTTCAAGTCATTGTGGTTTCAAATACATTTTGTTGTATACAGAAGATCTTGTGCTAAATAACTGGGATATTTAACATGGCAGGGGTTTTTTGAGGAATCAAGAACTTATAGACATAAGAATAATAGAGAGGTGTATATATGGCTATTAAACTGTCATGAAAAAGATTACTGGATATCCCCAGGAATTGCTGTAGAAACCAATTCTCCACTCCAAAGTTCTCCAGAAATGTAGGTCAGGCACTAGAAGCTAATCTCAGAAGCTTTTCCTGCCAAGTGAAACGAGCAGGCTGCTGTGTTGAGAGGCTGGGTGTGAGAGGACTTACCAATTGCTCAGGGCAAGAAGGAAGTTAACTTGGGTACTAACCAAGAACTGAAATGGGATAAAAGCTCAGGATAGACAGTTAGGCAATTTAGACATGTGGGAATTAATTGTTTGAACATTAGAGTAGAGGAAATAAGGAATTAGAACTGGGAAGAAGATAGTGGTTGGAAGTTGATTAAATAGCCTAAACAAATCAGGTGCCTTTCTATGCCTAGAGGAAGAATAGAAAAACAAGATCCATAGAAACTTTTTCAATACTGAACAGGAATTTTTCTATGCTAGAGTCCATAATTGGATGCCAGTTTTTCCTGGGAGAATGGAGGAATTAGGAGAAATAGTTTTGGAACCTAATTCTTATGTAGGCTGGAGAATCTGATAAAAAGCATTTGAGGTTCTCTGGCCCTGCTATAGTGATGAAAATGAAAATTGATCCCATACATTCCAGCAGCCCTCACGTGTGAGCTGCATTTTAATTAGCTTAGTTTTTTTCCCATTGTCCTCTTCTTAGTCTGCTGTATTGTGGAGCAGAGGTTCTTGAAGTAGTCTGTGCTGGAGAGTTAGATCTACTCTTCTTACCTTGTGGAATGTATTGACGTTTCAAAATTATTTTTTTTTTTTAACTCTGTGTACTTGTGAGGTCCTGAAGAAATGAAGCTGCAGTTTCTCAGCAGATGATCTCTCTGGCAGATCTGCAGTGCATATGGCAGCTACTCAGTTTGCTGTATCCTCTCTCAGCTGTGATGAACTGATGTCTTCCTTCTAGCTTTTTTCAGGAGCGAGAGGCCCTCTCACCATTCCTGCAGTTACCCGTGTTGGGATAGGTGTGAGGTACTGCACACTCAGTGGAGCCTCAGCTCCTGCTGCAAGGCAGGGAGGAAAGGGGCACTTGTCCAGCTGAGAAGGACTTCACCTGAATGCGTTTATATTTAATAATATCTCGAGGCTGCTGCCTTGGGGAGCTGTCAGGTGCCTCCTCATATTCTGAGTGTAGGGGAACAGGCCAGCTGCCAGAGTACTTACAGATGGTAAAGACAAAGAGGTGGCTCCATGAGCCACTTGGTCATTTTGGTCTGACACCGAAGAAGCAAACAGGGTAATTCCAAGTAACGCAGAGTGCTCACAACCAGCAGCTGCCTGATCCACTGCTGCTGTAGTGTGGTGATCAGAGGGGGGATGGAGGCTGAAGGTGGTGAGTGAGTGGAAGAGAGAAAGGGGTTACATTTCCTTTTTCTTCCTATCAGTGGCTCCCAGGAGCTAATGCAATGGAGCTGAGAGAGTATGAGCATTGCTAATGACTGGGAAACACCATTCCTTCACTGCTATCCCACTTGCTACTTCCTACACTTAAAGACAGCTCTGCTCCACCTCAGGGAGCAACTTCAGTTCTTGGCTTGAGGGTCAACTTACATTGCCGTAAATTTAGCCAGGTTATTGTAGTGCTCTTTGATGTGAGGATCTCCAGAAAATGGACAAATAATGATTAATGTGCATGACAGCCTTGCAAAATAGAGTAACTAATCTCATTTTACAGGTGGAAAGAATGAGGCCCAAGAGCATTGCTGGTCTGATTTTTTCAGTGGCACCCTATAGGATGGGTGGGTGCCTGGAATTGCTGAAAATCCAACACTAAGCAATGAGTCCTAGGCCACACAGCAAGCTGGTGGCAGTGGGGAGAAGAAATCCAATCTTGGCTCTCAGTCTTTCAAGCAAACCACCAGATGACACTTAAAAAGCACTTCTGGGGATGAAAAGTACTGTATAATTATTGCTTCCAGTGTAAATATTTTCCTCTTAAAGTCAAGCTTTTCTTTTTTATTACCACTGACTTTATTAAGCCCATGTGATTGTCTTTGTTTAAGCTGCTACAGTGCGGATCATTGAAACCATGTAAAACATCCAGGGTCCACATGCAGGATTTATGTAGCTAAAATACCTCACCCATTATATTGAATCATCCTCTTAGAAAGACATTGTCTCTGCAATTCCTATAAACTTAAAAGCCCCCCAAAACAACCCCTAAAAATAGCTACCTCTGTATGAGCATCCCTCAGAAAGAGGAACTTTTGTTACTGACATTAGGGCAGATGACTTGTGGAATGGGCCATGTTCAGTTTTTAACTTCAGCAATCTTGTAAACACAGCCTGAAGCTTCCTTCTGCAGGGCAACATCTGTAACTGGTTCCAGTTCATGGCAGTGTAGTGTTTGGTGCCATATTTGTATCCATGGACTTCAGTATGAAGTTAATGGTGGGATCAGGAAAGAGGGAAGGGCAAAGTGATTGCCAATGCATGGAAGTCACTACATCAGCAGAAATCCCTGGGTAATCTGAATGTGGAACAAAACCAAGAAAAGAGGAACAAATTTTGTAAAATATTGCCTTTGGTGTGTTATTTATAGCCATTAAGAGACTGGCAAGGTGATCCTGCAAATGCCAGGGAACAGAAAGAGGCTGAAGTGCAATCCTTGTCATCATTTTGCGCTCACACATGTATGCACTCTTTCTTGCTAGAAAACCAATGATTATAGAAGTAGAGTTTAGACAATGATGAAGTATTAGATGAAGATCACTGTACCAGAAGAGTAGGGTGTTGCCTGAAATGCTACATGATATTGAGTCCATCCCCCTCTTGTCCTCCTCCACCCGAAAACAAAGCCTTGTAATTATTATTGGAGTAAATTAATCCACTGGTTTGATTGATACCAGGTCTTGTCGTGGTTTCAGGCAAGTGATTCCTGAACAGAAAAAAGATAAAGTGACAAAAGAAGAAAACAGATGTCTCAGAGTTGCAAACAGAAGCCAATAATTTTCTTGGTCCTTAAAAAAATGGGCAGTGTCAAGAGGAGAAGATTCTGTATAGAAACAGCATAAACAAGAGTAACAAATGGTTTGGGGACAGTGAATTGCACTCACAGCTGGTGGTGCCTTGTTTCCAAGCAAGGGTCGTACTTAGAACAATGATATTTTCTTTTCTGTGCTCTTATGTGGTTTATTGTGTATGCTTTTGGGGATGTTATGATTTAGAAGTCGCCCACTGTGTACAGGTTCTTTATGAATGATGTTATGACTTGTTTTTCTAAAATATTCTTTATTAGTTTACTAAGCCATATAATTTGAGAACACTGGACGTGTTTTAATTTAAGTATTAATCCTTCTTCAAGCAGGAAGACCTTTGTTTTCATAGTTCCTTGTAAGAAATGGAAAATTTTAACAGACTTAAAACATCTATTGGAGAAACTCTAGTAGTAACTCCATTATTCACTCTTAATATCAGTTTTTAACCACTTGAAATCAATTTTTCTGTTGGCTATCACCCCAATTTAGTTGCGTTTTTATAAAATATGTGTACTAGCTTTCAGCATCCCTTTAAATCCTGTCTTTAAAAATAAGAGAATTGTCACATTCTTTGTAGCAGAAGCAAAAGGGCTTCTGTTTCCATTGCTGATAACTCTGCTTCTATCTCAGTCCATTTCACCATTATATACTTGCACTTTCTGAGTCCACTCATATGTGTATTGAGTATTTTAGGGGTTTGTCTGCTTCTTCAAGATTTGTACACTCAAGTTCAGGTTGTGAGAAAGCTCAAATAAAAGACATCCAATGAGGCTCTGGGGCATGGACTTCAGGGCTGCCTTCACATTTAATCCAAGGTCCTGAAGGGTCCTGGAGTTTCTTCCTCTCGTCTTTGCAGTGTTGTAGTTCATAGGAATGCTCAAAAATGCAGGTGCCTCTGCAGCCACATCTGGCATTATAACCCCCGGAGGACTCCAGCTATTTTGGTGTGATCACTTGCTCCTCTATGATGCTCATCAATACCCTGACTCACAGGGAGAGCCTGTAAATTGGCTGTACACAGACTCACAGCATCAGTGCTGACACTTTTTGGGTTCAGTTGACCTCCATTGGAAGCAGATACTGCTTTACCTTGAAAATGTTGTTTAGACCTGAGCTGGCTCTCTGTGGACATAATTGCTTTTTCAGACTTTTAAAGAAAGAGAACATAGAGCTCATTGCATAACCAGAAAAGAGAAATAGAGATATTTTTGGGTAAAACGAATGGTCTGAACAGATTTAGAAGTTTTGTGGTTGAAGTCTGGGCACCTGCATTGCCACTCTGTTTTTCTTGCTGTCATGGACCAGGTACTGCATCTACGTGAACTGTGCTTTGAAATGCATTTCCTGTATCTTTTTCTTTATTCTTTCTGGGACAGTGGAGGTTTTAAAAGGAATCAAAATTATTAATGAACAAGTAGAGAAGTTATCCTTCTCTAATTTCACCTCTGATATGTCTGTACACCTATACTTGTCACTCTGGCAGCCAAAGTAAGGTTCATCAGAGTAGGTATTGTCATATGATCATGTTGATATTTTTGTGTGTGACATTCATTCTGGGTTAACCGCTTTGGGCAGAGTAGTGACTTGAAGTAAAAGATTTTTTTTTTTCTGCCAAAACTAAGTGAAGAAGAGGTTTTAGATAGACTGGATAGTCAGTGGCACCTACCTAAGCATAATTTTAAGAATAAGAATCTGGGTTCATACAGCCATGAGATTGTAAGCAAGTCACATCCCCATGTTTATACTCACACATGTCAGGTGCATTGCAGATCCTAATGATACCCTTTAAGGATACTCAGACTCTGTACAAAGAGTATTGGAAGTGTGGAGGTGGAAAGTTAATCATAATTTTGTTGTGGTTTTTATTTGCCTATTGCTCCCAGTGGAGTGAAATTAAAAAGAATTCTTCTTGTGGGTAGCCTTTTAATCAGTTTGTGTTCTTTCCTAAGTGGAATGAATTCATAATCCTCAGTTTCCAAGGAATTCTTTTGAACCTGTCTGTTGAGTTGAAGTTTATACATTGCAGCTTCTATGTAAGCAATATTTCCTATTGATCTTTTAGTGATCCTATTAGTTTCTTTCATTCCCTTAATAGAAATTTTAGCAGTAATAAAAGATAGTATCAGACAGTAATTAGAACTGTGATTAGTTATTACATGTGTTTCTTTACCAAAGCAAAAACCCAATAAAATGTAAATTAAAATAATGGAACTTTGTCTAGCTATCTTGAATTATATTAGAACATTCACTTTTCCTTCTAAGCATTAATATATGCTTTAAAAGGCAAATGCTTTTATTATGCAAATTCAAATCAGTGCAGTAAGTGTATTACTTTGCAAATTGCTCTTTCTTGCCCACAAATGATATAAAACATGAAATGACTGTGAGAGGATATGGATGTTTGTGCTCTCAGGTCTTGAGCCCACAAACATTTGTGTCAATAATCCTTGCTAATTAAAGTAATCACAGGGGTTTCTGTGACTTCAGTCATGTATAAAACTGAATATAATGTAAAATGTGGATTTCCATGGACAAGCTTGGGTTTTTGAACTGAGCAGTGCGATCAGGGTTTGGTCCCTCTGTAAAGTGACTCAAAAGCTCTCATCACTGCAGAGAACAAAGCACATTATGGTGGGTTGTCCCTACCACCTCTTCATCTCATTACTGAGGAATTTCACAGCATCTAGTGACATCTTACTCATGATCATCAGGTCATACGCAGAGGCATTTTGGTTTCCTGTATTACCTGAGCAGATCTGGTGACTCTTCTTAATTTGATGTGATTGTCCAGAGAAAATGGAAAGCTTTCTGCAGCTGCAAGGTGGTGAGGTATGGTTTGTCCATGGGTCTCTCAGCAGCTGTCCGTAGTCATCATTTCCTTCCTCCTTTTATTAGAGCAACTGTCTCCCAAGGTTAGAAGCCTGGACAAAGCTTGACTTTCCTAAAACATGTTCAAGTGCAATGTCTTAAGTTTATTCTCGTTGGTGTGGAAAAGTGCTCTGAGATCAGGATCCTGTGAGAATCCCATGGGAAGGTGGGACTCATCCACGGGGCTGTGCATTAGGGCTGGGATCCTTTGGGCAGGAGGGACAAACTCAGTTCTGGCACAGATCTTGGAGCCTACAGGGAATGCACATAATTAGCTGTCTCCTGGCATGTGAAGGATCTTCATATGGGGGAAAACTCATGGCACAGTGCTGGAACGTAAGTGAAGCTATCGAGTGATGCAGGAGCTAATTTTTGTGGGTGTCACATTTAGTAAAAAATGCATTTAAAGCTATGTCAAATGGCCTTGTCAGCTCTTCTACACAATGCACAGACAGGAAGTGGCTTGGAAAAATGTGATTGGGGGGGAAAATGGGAAGGATTGTTAGTCACTGTTCTCCTCTTCCTGCTCCCACCAAAATAGTAAATATTGAAACTCCATGTCTAACTTAGCTGCAGTTCCTGAAACTTCCTCCTCTGCTGCTTAGTGAGCCATAGTCACAGGCAGCCAGAATATCCTGCTCCGTGCTTACAGTGAGGAGAATTTCAGTTTTCAGGCAGTACAGTGGCCTCAGGTGAGAGAATCCAGCCAATCTATTTAACTTTGTGTTCTTCACTCAGTGGAAATGTCAGCATTATCATAACTTAATACTGCAGTTTGGGTAGGCAGATTGTTGGATTGTGCCTGCCTTCATCAGCTCCAAACTTTCTCAGCAAAGCACTTTACAGCGTGGTGTTGCTGTAATATCTCCTGTTGAAATCAGTTATTTTTCCAATTCCTGACCACAGTATCGTTCATGTACTCCTGTAACTGTCTTGACAGCCACGAGCAGGTATCCTGTTCTCCCTTGGCTAGGCTGGTTGCTTGTGCTGCTACTGACCTTTTTTCTTTTCTAGTTAAATCTATGTAATAGATTTATAGCACTGCATAATAGCACTGAAATACTGCACTTTGTCTAACTGTACATACAGGTAGATGTAAAAATACCATTTTACTGATACCTGGGCAAAACTGGAATCTGTTCCTTTTCCTCTATAGATCACTGGCTATTTCCCATGCTTTAGGAAGATATGCAGTTTGACTAAGGCCTGTTTCCTTGGTCTTTTAGTGTCTAGTTTTAGGAAAAAAAACCTGCATAAAGAGAAAGGAGTGTCTTGTGGTCTGGCTGTACTTTTATTAAGTGTTTTAACTTCTGTTGGGTTTGCTGCTGTTTGTATGGGAAGTAACAGGAGGACTGGGGGGTGCTTTGAGCTAATTAGTTTCCTTGCACTCCGAGGCTCTTAGCCAGATTCCTGTAAGTTTGATCATAAAGTTTTATGGCATATGTTTTGCTCTTTATGGGAAGAAACACCATGGGGAGCTGTACTTCAAAGAATCGAGGTCCCCTTTATGCCCTTTGAACTGTACAGGAAAATCTTCAGACAAGTTATGATGGTGTGACCACTGCTTAAGAGCTCAACTTGAACTGCACTTTTGCTTTGGCTCTTTAAGGGAACTGTGTGTCTTTGGGATGAAATTGAGAAGTGGGAAAATAGGACCTTATTAGAAGTTGTGAATTCCTTTAGATGTGTGTGTGAGCAAGACGCAGCTCCCTGCCCAAAGCACAGCACCAGTTGTGCTCAGGAGTTCTCATGCACCTGATTTTTGTGGGAGTTCTGAAGAACGCTGCTTCTCTATTCTCTCTTCTGCCCAGATTCTGATTGATGCTGAATAGTAGGTAGGAATATGGATGTAGGACTGGGTGTGGCTTGAAATACTCAGAAGGTCCAAGTATCTTTAGGAAGATGGCCTGTGTTACTGTATTAGTTACATAGACTTTTGGATAAGCATATACACAGCTTAACATAATTGTGCCTTAGGACATGAGCATATTAAAGAGAACTCTTGAATGGTCCCACTGCATGCATGCTGCAGCTCTCTACTCTTTCCCAATGGGAACAAAGCACTTTGATTTTCCTCACAGACATGCTGTTAAGAGAAAGGCATTCCATACTGGTTTTCGCCTTTGGTCTAATTGGCACAGGGTACTTCTTTTGTTAGGAAACTTAATGATGCTATTTGCTTCACAAGGGAGATTCCAGTTTTAGAAACTGTCCCGCAAGGCCAAGACACTGTGACCAAAGCCATGCAGTTATCACTGCCCCCACCAGGACAAGGTTTCCCTAGAGAAGCATTACCTGCACTGCAGTGGGCATTTGCTTCTCTGGCTGGGTTGCTTCTCTGCCCTTCTGCTCATTTACACCAGATCCTTTCTGACCTCACCTCTGCATGGTCAGCCAGGTAAATGCAACATCCGAGGTTATTGTTCTCAGCAGCTGCTACATGGAATGAACACCCTACTAAAGGAATTGATGTCCTACTCAATCCAAGGTTACTATGGGATTTATAAGCCTAACTCATTTATTTGCTTCTGAAGATATCTCTTTGGTTGACTACTTAGTTGAAGATAATTAAAGGAGAGCTGTTAAGTTTGTCAGTTTTAAACATCCTACTGCTAGCTTATATGTTTAGTAAATTGAAAGTAATTAATGTTAGTTGGTTTCAAAAATCCCTTTCCTGTCTGGGAAGCAGAGTTCGTGTCATTGCATAGTACTGTATGAAATTGCACCTATTAAAATGTGTTTTTTATCATCCAGCAAGCTGCTTTCTGAGATGTGACACAGGAGACATTCTGGAGAAATGCTGCAGAGAATTTCTGCTAGTGACATGTTTTAAATATGTGGTAAATTCATTGAACATTTGTGTCTGTATGTATTTTGTTTTCATATAATGTAACATATGTCTCTACCCAAGGGTACAGGTGCTTCTTTGGCTGCTCTTGTGCAAGAGCTGCCTATTTGATATGGATAGTTTGCCCAGGGATTAGATGTGCAGGCTTGTGAAATACATGAAAAATTACCAAAAAGGAGGCATTCATAGCTAAAGAAATAAAAGAATTAAAGAAGTTATAAAATACATTGTAATGTGACTTTTCCTGAACCTTAGTTGCAGAATCTAACCTTCTTGGTATTCATAAATTATTTCAGTGTGGAGTACTGACCCATTATGTGTGTGACAGGCATGTCCTTCTCCCAGCCTGGACTGTTTTGGACTAAAGGCAGCCAAGCCTATGCCAAACAGAAATGCTGGATTTGATATACTGGGTCACAAAAGTAATTTTTCCAGCTACTATTTATACCCACCAGAATAGGTTTGTATTGTTTCAGATAAGCAGCAATTTGTCTTTATCTCCCCTTTCTATTTTTTCCTTTTTTTTTTTTCTTTTTCTCCAAAGGGGGTTTCAGTTACTGCAACATTCTCCATCAGTCTGCATTTTGTTTGAGTGCAGAGAGACTGATCTGGGAAAGGAGCCTGACCCAGGACAGAGGGAGAGGGGAAGGAGGTGGGAAGTGAATGGGCAACCCAAAGAGATTCCCTAATCCCCTCTGTTCCTGGCTTTCATAGCATTTCCTAGCATTCCATTTCATATAATGAATGCACAAGGCCAAATGGTTGAGTAACATGATCAGATTCTTTACTGGGAATTTCTTTGTATTTTATGGCTTTCCAGGACTCACAGTGTAGATAGTGGGAAATCCAGGCACTGAGCAGAGAAAGGGCCCTGGATTTGAGACCTAAATGCAACACTTCTAGGAATATTTATGAAGAGAAAAAAGGGAAATAGAAATAATTAAGCTTCTTTGAATAGCTTTTTCCTCAAAAGGCAACTTCTTCAGTCGACCCTGCACTTCTGTTCATGCTGAAATGTCAGTTATTCAATTTCATTTGATCCCAAAGGATCTTTCTGATCGATTATCTCATATCCTGGAATGACACTTAATAATGCACTTCACTGTAATGTGACGTGTGCCAAATTTCTTAAAATATAAAATAGCATCAAATGATGTGTCAAAGGTTTTGATGTGAGTTTTCTTTGCCTAGCGTGACAAGAATATCCATTAAGCACTTAAATAAACAGCTTCTGGAAAAAGCTGTGTCCTTATGAGCAATTTGCTGTAAGTAATGAGCAGGTATACAAACTCTGCCAGCAATATGAATTGTTTTCTTTCCTGTTGATTTGCTGGGATCTTACCCACCATGTTGTTTACACTAATAAATGCAGTGTGGCACTGGGAAATATGATGAACTTGTAAATTAAAGTAAAATATCTGCAAATATCAGAAAATCACATGGAGAATTATTTTCCCCAGTTTTTCAGAGGCTTCTCCCAAACAGCTGAATTTCCTTCTGTTTGAGAATGGGCTTACTGAGTAATTCTGGAAAAGGAGGTGAGATTCTTCCTTCCTTCCCAGCAGACTGTAATTTTACTGGTCTGCTAATCAGAAAAAATTGTTTGTCAGCTCTTAATTGGTAATTGATATTAGAGAGTGCTGAATATCTACCATGGATGATAGGTTGTGCCACATGTGCTACATTATTTTAATTGTAAGTGCCAAGAAGCAGCTCTCTACCGTCAGCTGTACCCCAGGCACTGCAGAAGAATCTCTTCCAAAGCACTGAGCAGATTTTGCCTCCACCACTGAGTATATTGACAAGGAAGGTGCTGGAGGTGGTGACCAACGTAGGGATTAGTGCTTAATAGCTGGAGTCTGGCACCTGCCCAACTTCAAGAGGTTGACAAAACCAGGGTTTTATGCAGGTCGTGGATGGCTTCAACCTTCCACCTCAGCAATACAAGTGGAGAGTCAGCTGGCAATGGCCTGCTGAAATTTGCTGGCTAGAGTGTGCAACAGCTTGACTATTCCCAGGTTTCAAGCTCTTTTTTTTGTGGTTTTTTTTTTTTTTTTTTTTTTTTTTTCCTGTGATGGAGAAAACATCTAAACCAAGCTGGTCTAAAAGATGCATTACAAACAATGTCTTGCTCTTGCCATGTCTGAGGAGTCTGAAGCTACAAAATTCCTTTGTGATACCGTAGCTTCCTTGCTTTAGGAAATCCCAGTGTACGTGGGGCTGTTAGTGAAGCAGCTCACTTTAAATAGTACATGTTTTAACTTCACCATCACGGGGTGGATGGCAGCCTGCCTTTACCTCGGGTACATCCCACTGCAAACAAAAGTGCAGCTCTTCCTGTGGGACATGCTGGTTGATAATCACTTAGAGCCAGACTCCCTAATCAGCTGTGTAAAGGAGTGATAAAAAACTCCAACTGGCTCTTATAAAAGCTGTTTCCATCTCAAAGTCAAGATTCTTCATTCATACCTGGGTATCTAAACATGCTTTCAAGAGGATCTGAGCATTTACTGCCCTCATTAAAATCAGTGGGAACTCAGCACGTCTGAAAGTCATGCAGCTTTATTATTTATGTACCTGGCTTGGGATTTAAATACCCGACTTCAGGGTTTGAAAATTGTAATAACTGTTTTCCTCAAACAGTGAGGTGTGCTGCAGAAAACTGTTCTCGCTTTCAGGAGTCCTGCTGTCTGCAGGTAAGAATTGGGGTATTTGGACTAAAAACCTTTAGCTTCTCTAATGATTGAAAAAATCTATCTTGTCTTCAGTGGAAGTTAAGCACAGGCTTAGCTTTAAGCCTGTGCTGAGGTGTTTTGTCAAACTGGGATGTAATACTGAATCCAGGTCTTAAATAGGCAGATAGAACCCCTAAAGCTTAATTTCTCTGGCCTGCTGAGCATTTTCTGCCACTTCCTAGACACAATTTCCTCCCCAGTACATCTGATTTAGGGCTTATATTTTCCTCTAACCCTTCCCACATTAGCCTTCTAACAAAATTAAAGCCCAAGCCAACAAATCCAGAAGCAGTATGATTTTCCCGTGGTTGGTGTGACTTCCTCTGTGTGTGAAGTTACCTTGAAAACCATTTAAGTTAGGATTCCTTCAATATTGCACATACTTTGGGTAAAGTCATTCAGAGACACAGCACCTTGGAACTCCATGTGGCTGGCAGGCAAATGTTAAATGTCTGGGTTTTCTTTAATGTTCTTAGAAAGCTGTGTGGGCTGCAGTGCTCTTTGAGATGCTTTGGAGTGAAAAAACCTCAAACTTTCAGTGAGGATGGTCTCCCAGCAGAGTTTGTTTTCTATCAGCTTATTTTAAATCTCGGTGTTCTCTTTCAAATAGATTTCAATGACTTTCACGGGGGAAAGTTTGAACCAGCAGGCAATTTGAATAGCTTGCTTCAGCTGCCCTTTGCCTGATGCATTTTTTTCACAGTGTTTGGTCACTCTGCACCTTAGGTCTGCTCTCAGCTTTGTAAAAGTAAGGTAAACACTTCCCAGTTACACATCAGAAAGAGTTTACACTGGAGAGTGAATGTGTGTGAAAACAATAGGTTGAATGATTGTTGTTTAAGGAATTGCACTTTCAAATCCCTAATGTTAAGATATAGCAATGCTGTTTCTGTCAGAACAGGTTACCTGGATGGATACTTGAAATGTTCAAATCTCAGTGAATCAAGGAACTTAGGTAAAGACAAGATTTAAAATTTGTTTTATACGAGTTCAGTTTGTAGAAAGTCTCAGATCCTGCATACAAGAGGAGGGCGTGGCTGCTGCAGTGTGTGATTCAGTACAGATACAATTCTGTGGAGCCTCCTGTGGAATTGCTTCCATTTGTTATATCTTTTGAGGGTACAGAAAAGCTTTTCCCCTGCTTCACATGGGGTATTGACTCTGACAGAGAATCACAGTTTGTCTCAGGATATGTTTCTCTCATATCCCACTTCAGGCAGCCTCACCTGAGCATGCTAACAGTTTGGCATGATAATGGAAATACCAGATAAAGTAAATTTTGCCACAGATCTTCAGATGTTTTTATCTGAAATGTTCTGACTTGAACAACTTTGCAGAGGCTCATGGGCTATTTCAACTAAAAGAAACATTGTATTTGTAACCTTTTATGCTGAAAGATGGGATCATACCAATTTATTCCAAACCAACCATACACCAGGACCTGTCAGACCAATCCCAATATGTACCTGGCTGCTGGAGGGCAGCCTGGCAGTGAAAGCCTTCAGAGACGAGACTGCAGATTTTTTTTCTCAGTGTAGCCACCTTGAAGTAGTTCCTGAGCTCCCTGGAATCTCATGTTTCTATGGCATTGGTGCAGTGCAAATGCTCACCAGGGCCTGGTGCACACAGGGGTGTCAGGTACGGCCAGGAAGATGAATGTCCTGTTGCAAATTGAAGTGATTTAACAAGAGATAATGTGTCAAGCAGTACTGGGGCAAACCTGGTGAGAAAACTGTGAGCCCAAGGCATCCATCAGAGCTGATCTTTTTTAATGATCAAAGCCAGACTTCCTTCCACTCCTGCTGCTTCATGCTTTGAGGGTTCAGGGCAGAAAGCCCTCAGAAACGATGTCTAGTTTCCCAAAACAGAGAGATCTTGTAGAAGAACTGAAACTGGCAACTTAATTTGCATGAAATACACTCAGCAACACTCTGGAAAGGAGATGTTCTTTTCCTAATTATCTTTGGGTGTCATGAAAGAGACCCCAGGATATTCCTTGATTTTTATGATATTCCACTATCATAAAAATCTTGGAAAATGAGTATTAGTTTTTCAGAAAGCAAATAAAAGTATACAAAGGAAAACTAAAAAAAGAAAAAGGAAGTATCACAATTCTTCAATCTGTAGAAATAGTTTAATGATAAATATATCTGCATATATGCACCCCTGGTGCACCCCTTACTTTTTTCATGTAAGTTCTGAGGCACACAGGACAAGGGGATCTGAATGTTTTCCAAAGGTGCAGAATGTTCCTGTAAAGGTGTCCTATGCTAATGGTGTGAAGTGCCTCCCTTTCCTTCTCCAGGGCCTGTCTCTGAACCACAGAGCACTTCCTTTTGCAAATTTGTTTCAAATTCATGTGCTGGAAATGCAGTACTGATGGGTTGTTCTACAGTGACTTATCACAGAAGTCTGAAATTTAGCTTCCAACTAAAATTAGGTTTTAATATCAGGAAATGAACTTACTTAAGTGAGGAGAAATCTTGTTAGAAAGAGCTGTCAGTACACTGATTAATTTGGCTCTTTCAAACTATTGTGTCCAGAGCCTCTCACATGATAAATGATCCAGAAACATCCCCTTTTACTGAGAAAATAAATGTATGAATCAGCTGTTCTTGGGGTCTGACTGGGGCCCTCTGTGTCCTGTCCCATGATGTACCCTTCCAATTAAGCCTCAATTTCTCATCCTGTTTAATGATGAATCAAGGCAAATGGAATCTGAGTTTATAATTGTTGTATAAAAAAAAAATATATGTTTCTTTGTTATAGCACACTGTGTAATAATTGTCCTGTAATGTTAGAAGCTAATATATAAATGCAGAATGTGGGTCTGGAGAGGGATCTTCATGTTTCTGTCAGACTGCTAATACCCATTGCCTACTCCAATTTAAAATACGAAATTTCTGATGTTTGAAAGATAAAGGAAATTAGGAGACTTTTCCACTTTACAAGGTGACCAGCAATAAGGATGTTTTTATTTCTATACTGTAGATATTGATTATGATGTGGTATTTCATTAAACTGAAGTGATGCTTTAATACATAAAGCAAACAAGTAAGAACTGCTGTCAAGACATGAAGGGGAGCCAAATGTTTGTTATCTTGGAGACTGCAGCTCTAAGGAATTACCCATTTAGATCCCAAATAATATACTTTGCTTGGATTTTTTAAAGCAATATACATTAGTGTATTTTATACGTTGTTTTGTATTCTAAAGCATTCTATAGCAACATTATTATTATGGGTGGTATGTTATTGTTAAAGCTTTCTCTTTTGCATTATCAAAATGGCCAGTATTAATCCAGTACTGCAGCCTAGACTGCACACATTGACTTTTAAAAATAACCTTGATCTGGCCTCCAAAAAATGACTCCGCAGCCCTCTTTTAATACGGGAGTTGCCTTCAAGATTGAGACTCATTAGATTTCAAAGAGTTTCTACTTTTATTGAAATTAATGAAACAGTTTTTTGTGGTGTTGTTTTTTTCCTTTTCCTTCCAGTCTGTTACCCAGCATTGTGCTTGCAGCTCTTCAGTGATAGAATAATCTTATTCTTCTTCAAATTTCAGTTGTGCTCTTTGCAAATTGCATAGGATATCATATTTTTCCTTTCAAAGCTATAAACTGTGGAATGAGGAGGCAAGCTGCTTTTCTAACTGCTTTTATCATCATTAAGATACACAGTCCTTCCCAGACAAAAACATAAATATATTCAGTGCATATCAACATTCAGTCTAGATTCACAGCACAATTACTGGTGCTCACAATCATGCAAAAGATGTGGGCTTAGAATAATCTCCAGATAAGATTTGTAATTTTGTTGCTGAAAAGATATGCATGATGAGGTAGGAATAATCTCAGAATACTTTTTATGAGTTGACTTCTAGTCCAGCTGTTATAGAAGTAATTGTTGCTATTATGAGAGACTTAGAACTGAGAGATCTTAAGAAAAAAGAAGATCTTTGGGCAAATTCTCTCTGATGAAGAGATCAAAATGTTGCTGCTTTTCTTTTGATTGGTGTGAAGGCTAAGGATTTAGGGTAGAAGGCTGATTTTTCACTCTGACACACTTCCTGACCTTTGGCATGTTTCTGAGCTGGAAGTCCCATTTAAAATGTGGAAACAATAATGTCTCTGCAAGAGAAGTGTTATGTCCTGGACATATACTTTGGAGGCAACTGAGAAAGATGGAGAACTCCAAAACCACCTTAAATGATTGAGGTTTATATAATAAGGAGGTCTGAAAACATCTCAGTATTAGAAGATTAGGATGATACTATAAATAGTTGATTTAGCACCCTGTGTTATATATTCAATCTGATTCAAGAAAATGACCAAATCCATTTATCATTAATCTAATCATTAATCAGTAATTTTTAATTTATGTAAGGTTAAAATGTTTTATCCCACCTGGCTTAGAATGATGCACCTATGTTATGTTTTATGTCAGGTTCCTGCTTTGGGCAGATTTTTATGGACAGGTTACAGACCCAGTACTCTAAAGTTCACCATGAAAATGCTGACACACACTCAAGTGCTGCAGCAGTGGTGTAATAACCATGAATTTGTATGAAGCACGTATTTCCCTTAGATGCATCATAAAACCAAAAATGAAAGCTCTGTGTTTCTGAAAGCTGGTGTTTTCAATAGTTTTTAAAATAGCAAAAGCTGCTGATTCCATTTTTGTCATCGTCATAGCTGCTCTACTGATAGTGCTATTTCATCTTCATCTTCATGGAAGATTTGTCACCATATATTTAAGCAGTTCTCTCTGCAGAGGATTTACATGCAGGATGCTTTTCCTTGTAAGTGGAGAAAAAACCTAAGATCAAGACACAGTTCTTGGCCTGCACTTCTGTGGGCTCTTCATGTACATTGGGCTTGACCTTCCAACATGCAGCACAGGCAGCTTCATAAAATATTCAGCAAATGGGTTCTGGGTTTCTTCATTAAATTAAACAGAACTTAGACTGGGTCTGGCATGATGAAAGTGCATTGAGTCTTCTTGAAAATCTCATTCTTAGTAAAGCAGGATAGTTGTATGAGGCCACATGTAATCTTCCTCCTGAAACAGAATATGGAAGAAAAAAATGGAAAGGAAACTGGATATTTTATTTTCTGCTTAGGTGTCTGTTTCAGATATTCTTAATGGCTCATTTTAGAAAAGAGAGTCACGATAAGGAGATAATTATAATTATTTTCCACTTTCTCAATATCATCAGTGATGCTGTGGCCATTGTCTTCTTTCCTACTTTCCCATGTGAGCTATAACTCTTTTCACATTTAAATAATTCTTCTCTTACAGCACCATTTAATCCAGTATAGCTTGTCATGTAGATCAGAACTATTTGCAGTTGTTTAATATAGTGGATTTCTCCCCAAAGCCACATATGCACAGGGACATTGTGAAAAAACACTGGAAACTTTTACAGATGGTACATCCTGGGGGAAAAGAGCTGAAAAAGCAAGTGAGCAAATGATCATGGTCAAATGATGCTGGACACACAGGCAATGCTTGCTATGAGTAGGCTGAGGCTGGCGTATTAAGGCAAATGTAGAGCTCTGAGACAGACATGGGATTTTTTTCCCACAGGAGCAGCTTTGCTATGAAGATTTAGTTAGCATCTGCCTTATGAACAGCTTCCTGTTTTTGCAAGCAACCATCTGAGACTGAGTGTAGCTGTTAACCAAACTCCCTTGGTTTTCCTAGCTCTTCTTTGAGCAGAGTATCAGTTCAGGGATTATGGTTCTTCTGTGAACTCTACCCCAAAGAATAACTGGATTTTCTTGGCATGTAATATTGCAGCTGGCTGCATGTGTGTCTTTCTGATAGGAAGAAATTTGGGATATCAGGATAGTTGAATTTATGCTGCTGTCATAGATCCATTACATTTACGGGACAGACTGCTGAGTTATCTAGGAAAATAGATGAAGCCCTTTGAGTCTAATTCTGGCTGGTTTTATGTGTGTACAAATGTCAAGAAAGTCAATGGAAACAAACTTAAGTGTGTGGTCTGTCTAAAATGCCAAACTTTGGAAAAGATGGGATAAATGACTGGATAATATAGAAAAATATAAAAACTTTTGTGTTTCTGTGTAAGGGAGCACACATCATCTCAATAGCCCTGTCCCTGAGACAAACCAAATAATTCCTCTGTATGGATAGGCAGTGTGTAGACTTCAGACAGATTTAGATTAAGAATCCAATCTATACCAAAATAAAGTGGTTACCATGAAAACACCTGCAAGTGAAATGTTATAGATTTAGTTTGAATCCATCCCCATCACAAAATTCAGGAGTGCAAAGTTTTCTTTTGCAAGGTTTATATGCCATTATTTATTTCCTGAAATGTGCAATCTCGTATGTGTGATCTGCAAGCAGAGACTCACAAATCCTTTTTTGCTTGCAAGACCTGAGTTCATAAACTTGAATCAGATTCAGAATCTCCTGGTTCTTCCATCATGCTAATTCATAGTGTCTTTTATTCCTTTCAGGATGCATCATAGGTAACCCCAAATTGTCCTCAACTAGGGGACCTGATTTTTTGTTTAGTGCAGTTAAAGTCTTGATAAATCAGGAGTGGCCATGATTCAGGCTGTGGTGTGTTGGCTAGAATGGAGATGTAGCTCTTGGCCCATTCTGATTTTTAGCCTCCATTACACAGCTATACAGATTTTTCGTTCATTTTCTTCCTTGAGAAACATCATCATGTAGGCTTTCAGCTCCTGGCAATACAGTGAGGACTCTGTTAGAAAAAGATCATATTAAATCATGTGGGTGAGTCCCACATGACTGTCCCTGTTTTCACAGCAGGGTCAGCTGTGCCTGCCATTCCTCACAGTCTGTGAGGTGCCTGTGGGATCTGTTCCTGTGTTTTAGTTCAACCTGAGGCTCCTCCACTACAGCTTTTTCTGCTGTAGACATGGCAAACTCAGGTATCTGTAAATGATAATTGGACTCCTGTTCTCTGCATAAATCTTTTGCAGGCTGGTCTTTCCCTGTGACTCATCTAGACATGGTGCAACATAAGTGTTGTTGCATTTTGAATCCTGTGCTGCCTCTGTTCTGCAACCGGCTTCAAGGACAAGAACAAAATCTTGGCACAGTGCTACAGCTGCAGCCTCACTAAGGCTGGAGGAAAGACTAGTCGACATAAAATTTTCAGAATATATTCTTGTTTATACATCACAGTATGACTGTGTCCATAATGAAGATTATTCCTATTTCACTTTTTTGCTAAACTTTGCCCTTTACTGTATTTGTAGTTTAGTTCTTCATCCTACCCTTGTCCATGTGACTATTCCTGCATAAGTGTGACAGCCTTACATCCATTCTCATTATAGAATTTTCTTAATTCCCAGGATACCTGCACAGGATAAGGACACAATTTAGCCTTAATGAGCACTTGTAAATATTTTCTTATACGTTTCCCTTAAGTGCAAAACAATAAATCTTCAAGGTCCAACAGCCTGGCACATCATGACCAGGA
This sequence comes from Phylloscopus collybita, assembly GCA_027886175.1. Classification (NCBI taxonomy): domain Eukaryota; kingdom Metazoa; phylum Chordata; class Aves; order Passeriformes; family Phylloscopidae; genus Phylloscopus; species Phylloscopus collybita. The sequence goes on along the minus strand of JAJNNQ010000003.1, from coordinate 18,691,735 downwards.
ATTCCCTGGGAACTAATGCAACTGCTGTTGTGCCTGCTGTTCAGCCCTAGCAACTTATGCAAGAAAAGATTGGCAGCAAAAAATTAAGGGGTACATTCCTGCACATTCTCTTCATATTTAAAAAGGCTGAAGTCATGGTGTGAAAGCTCCCCACTTGGACATAGTTTGGTCCTTTGCAAATCTCACTGTAACAGCCCAATCCCAGTGAAGAACTGATCTACTGAAACATGGGGCAAGCCTGGTATTGTGGAATTAGGAGCTTTGGAAGACCCACATACCCAGAACAGATCTAACGGGGCAAGGACTTTATGAAGTAATACAAGGAGGACCTTTTGGCAGGTTGTCCTCTATTGATAGCACTATTTTTTTCTTTTAGTAAAAAGTGCAGGATAGTTCACATAAGCTATGTAAATGTAGAATTTTTGTATTCTGTGCACTTTGAAATTTTAAAATAAGAGTAGGTATGAAAAGTAATTTATTTCCACAGGTGACAACTGTACTTTTTCAACTCGGTCTCCATCAATATATCTTGATTCCAGGATAATAGTTTGAAGCTTCTACAATACCAGCTTAATATGATAATTCATTCAGCTTTGGGTTACTTGTTTTGTGTTCTTCCATCTTTGTGGTTTGAATATGGACCTAATTGAAAGCTGGTTTTACTTTATCTAGATGGCAAGTACATTTGTAAGCAATGGAAATGACATAGTAACTCACATTAACAGGACTACATAATTTCCTGATAACTCCAATTATCTTCTGTCATCCGTGTAATGTAATTAAAATGTTTAATTGTTTTCTCTAGATAAGAAAAGGTTATAAAAGCTATAACAATTTGTGTGGACTTAATGACCAGCTGGCATTAATAGCCTAAAGCCCCCAGTTATTGAACCTTTCTAGCAATCATTGATTTCAAAGAATTGCCCTGTGTCTGGAGCATTCACAAATTCTCCTGGACTTTAGTCATATTATAGCCTGCAATCAATTGATCCCACAGATAACACTGATGCAATTTATTTTACCCTGGCCTCAGGCTACCAGTGAAGATCTGCAATGTGAATCGGGTTATGTCATGTCAGTGAGTGTGATAATCTGATATGATGGGCCCCCATGGGATGAGGGTGGGAATTGCATGGCCGTGGTGTGTTGATTTTGACAGAGTTGTATTTAATGGGAAGCAGTCCAAAGATCAACCAAAAGGAGATAATTGGGAAGCTTGTGGTTTTTCTGTCTAAGAGTTAGTCCGTTTGGCAGGAGGCATGTACTGCCGCACCTCTAGCACTTGGAAAGAGAGGAGGGGAAAAAAGTGAAGAAAACCCAGTTTGTTTATATTAAGAATAGTGAAAAAGCCATAAGAGAGAATTCATATGCTACTCTTATTTATGAAAGTTCACATCTATTTAAGGGCTTCTGCTCCTTGTCTTTTTAGAATCTTAAAACATGTACTAATCTGAGGGTGGGGGTCAGCGCTGCCTGCAAAGATGTTTGCTGCTGGTTTCCGTCACAAGGAACATAGTTGCTTAAAAACTAATGTTAACTTTTATTTGTGTTAACTTGAAATTTTAATGCTCAGTTCCTTCTTCAGACTGAATTTCCATATTCACCTCCTTAGGATATAAATGTAAATTCTGAGCCGGGGTCTGAAGTGGGCTAGTTACTGAAAAACAGTTTATACTGTTGTGTAAATTACAAATTTTTGTTTCATGAAATGACATGAATGTCTGTTGCCTTTTCAATACCCAGTTTGTATGAGGCATCACAGAAAATAATTAAAATTTGCACTATGAGTAGACCTATTGAATGGTGACATGATGTATAAGATCTGCAAATGTTTTGTCTTGCCCTCTTTCTTTAGGTGGTTTTCTGGTTACATTCCTGTTTAGCCTTCATGCTTATTTTCGTGCCTTACCCATCGGTGGTGCTTCCCGCTTTCAGCTGTCTTTTATGGCTTGTGGTTGTCTATGGAGAAAACTCCACTGAACATCCCACCCTAAAAGCATCCAGTCCCAACAGACCAGACAGATAATGACTGTAGTAAAAGCCAGTCTGTTTTACAGGGCAGGGTAGCAGCATTTTATGCCATGATTAAAAAATAAAAGTTCATGTGAGCAGTCAAATGGCATTTAGTAGGAATCTCTGGGTTACACTTATAAGCAAGAGTAATTTACTGCGAAGTTTTTTCCCTGCTTTTGAATTTCTTTAGTAAGGTTGGCTAATATGTGGGAAAAATACAATTCCCTAGAAAATACGGTGGGATTTTTGCTGTATTTTCTTTAGGAGTCTATAGGTTCCATTCCTTTTAATTCCTGTGAGACTCTGACAATGCAAACATTAAGTTCTCATGATTTAACGTGCTGTTCAGGCATTTTGATGTATCTCTGTTCTGGTGGTTATATTGTCATTGTGTAAATGTGGTCTTCCATCCTGTAATTAGATTCATGCTGGTGAACCCTTCTGTCTGCTTGGAGCTGGGGTTAATTCCTGGAGCAGCTTGCAGGCCTGGCAGATCCCAGGTTCCGCTCGAGCTGTGGGATCAATGAGGTGCTTGGTAGAGATGCTGACTTCTGATGACAATGATTGAAGTAAGCCATGAAAAATAACATTTGTTCTGGGGCCTCATGCTGATGTTTCTCTACCAGCTTCTCGTTGCTTCACAGTAATTCATAATTTTAAGGATGTCACCTACAATATTGGGATCTATTTGTATGTGTCATGCTTCCAGGAGGCCTAAAGATGGAGAATCTGTGAAATCTTCTCTCTCTTGTTTTTGAGTTCTCTACAATTGCACCAGCTTGTCTGGTTAATTGAGATCCAGAGAGCAGCAGCTTATTAAAGTGGATGAAATTCCTGAACAGACAGGTACTGGCAGAGGTCCAGGTCTGTGCACTCCAGGTCTATTGTATTAAGCTGTCCCTGCAAAGAATTAACTCTGTTTTCAAAACTAGGAAGTGTTAGACATGTGCATATTCCTCTAGCCTGGGTATATGTTTTCTCTGACCATTAAGAAACAGAGATTTTTCTTTGAACATTGTAAATGTGTTACCTCAGCTTCTATATGACAGTCTAGGTGTGAGATGATTTGATGATTAATTATCAATACATGGAAACATATACAATTTAAACTACATTTTAAAAAATGTTCTCTCTGGAAATAACAAACTGTAGTGAGAAGTATGAGAAGTGTTGTATTTTAAGACAAACACGGGCTATATATTTCTCTCAACACATCTAGTTGATGGGTTTGAGCTCCAGATGATAAGAAAGAAAGGAGGGGAGCAAATTCCCTCTCCTAGGCTGTCTGCCTGCCTGTGGCATTCCTAGCAGCTTGTCAGAGAAGAGCAGCTTGCAGATTTTCAGCTCTAAAGGGCCTCTATCTGGTGTCACTGGTGCCTTCTGGTGGCTGGTGTCCCCAGCCTGGAAGAGAAGGTTTATCCTCTCTTCTCTGCCATTGCCTGCCAGAGAGAAGTAAGGATGGCTGTTTTCCAAAGGAGGAACTCTTATGGAGGTTGGAGCTCCAAAACTGCCATCTACACTGGAGGAAAGATTAGTCAGTTATTCTGAAATGAAGGAAAGGGTTCTTTTTTAAAATTTTCTTAACCATTGAGTGATGAATCTATCTGAGAATCAGAAGGTTCTTCCAGACAGCATTTTGACCTTTCTGGTTTTGTGTAGCCTCATGAAGCAAAAGCAGGACCCAGTCTTACCTGCAGAGCCAGATGCTGTCCTGCACTTCAGTACCTGGTTTGATGGGCCAGTTGCAGTGCTGGTCCCACAGGCACATCTGATGCGCTGCTGCACCCCTTCCCTCCCTGGATGGCAGATGGAAACCCTCCTGGTACCCCCTAATGACATTCCAACTGCCAGAGTCAACCCCAGTGCTGTGGTGCTTGAGAGAGCAACTCTGCACTGACAGCACTGAAATCTTTCAGAACCTTCTAGAAAAATCCCTTCAGGAGCAGAGACAGTAATAGGGTGCAGAATAGCTCTGGGGAAGTGAAAGAGAATAAACCATTTCTAAAGCAGACATTGGAATGAAACAGGGAAAAACCAGCACATTACAGGGATCTAACTGGCACTAAATGGTTTGGATAAAATAGGGCTTAAAATGGCATAGACAGACAGTGGTTTAGGAGCTTGTGATTCACAGACAAGCAATGAAGTGGAATCTGTGGGTATCAGCAGTGGAAAATGTCGCCTCTGTTGATAATATTTAGCAAACACATAGAGTAGTTCCATACTCATCCTGTCCTCAGCAAAACCACATATATAAGTTTAATTTAATGTCAGGCTTTTAGAGATTAGGAATGAAGACTTGTGGGGCTTTGGTAAAAATCAAAACCATGCAGAGCTCTCATGTATCTCCTGATCTCTGTGTGTGTACAAGACTAGACTCTTGACTATGAACTTTACCTTGTTGAGTACACTTTTTATCTTATTAGCTAATGGAATTTCTGTTTCTTCCACCATCTGTTCATGTTTGAAAGGTTAAGTTTCATTAATTTGCTTGCAACACAAACCAATCCCCTTTGTGGAACTTCCAAACAAACTCATTTCTAACACATACTTGCCTTGCTTAGATAATGAAAGTAAATTAACACAGAGTGGAATCATCACTCATAATACATGCAAGGAATGCAAGTGTCCACTGCTATCCTGTGCTTCTTACCTGGCTCCATGCACTCTCTCAAATGGTCTTTAACAGCAATAATGGCAGTGTAGCCCTGTGCAAAGGCCTTGTTCAGGAGTGAGCCCTGTGGTGCTGTTGAGAGATGCTGCATAAACATACACAGGAAACCAGTTTGTATCCCAATGCTTTTGAAGCTGAGCAGCTAATTAGGCAAAAATGGGCTTGAGGTGTGCAAGAAGCAAATCAAACCATGTCCTTGATTTGTGATTAGATACTGAAAATGTTATATATTTTATCCATTTGCTACACTAAGCTCTTTGGCAGTCACTCAAAACATTTATCATTTTGCTGGTATATTTTAGAAGTAAAAAAAAATCTATTTTTATATGTATATCCATTATATTTTCTTTTTATGGGAATATTTATGTAATCGTGTTATGTTTATCTGTTATCAGATTAATATTACTTGTTGACTTGCAAGGCACTCATAAATATTTTCTTTCCCTTTCAAGGACAGTGTATACTAGATTGTCTCTAAAGTTAGGTATTTTGGAACGTGTGAGGAGACAGGAATGGTGGGCATTGTAGCTTTTATATGTGCCAGCTTATCTGTTGATATGGTACCCTTTACTGCTGGCAGCACAACTGAGATAGAAAAGGCAGTATTTGAAAGAAAAGTCTGAAAATTGGCAAATAAGATTTTCTGCTTTCAGTAGGAAGGGCAGTTATCACAAGAACATGAAAATTACTTTTTTAGTGAGGTGTTGTCAAAAAAACCACAAATGGGGCAGGAAACATTTTTAAATTACTGGAAAACAAGACTTGGGAATTGCTTCAGAAGTCAATTTGTGGATCTTCAGAAGTCAATTAAAGGCTGAAGTGGAGAATAATTTCTTTAGGCCGAGGAAGATGGGGTAAGCCATCTTGCAGCAGTGTCTGCTTCCCTTCAGCACTGTGCTGGGTTGGTGCAGAGCTTTTCCCTTTGGCTGGGGTCATTATTCTGAAGGCCCACACTATCCCCAGTCATTCTTTTCTCATAAGATAGAGAAAGCTACAGCAAACCTTCCTGATTCTAGTTCTGGTCTTTTTATGGCAGGTAAAGGCTTGCAAAGGCTTACTTGGAAGGCTGTGTGACTGACTTTTTGCCAAACTTTGGTACATGTGTAGCGTGCAAGGTTGCCCATGGCATTTGCAGCGATAGTGTGCAAAGTAGTCTCTTCATTCATAATGAAATTACATATTTTAATGACATAATTACATATGTTATGTTAATGATTTAATTACATATGTTCTTGGGTTTCAAATGAGACTGTGGATAAATGCTTCTTAGCCACAAGGAAAAGTCATTCTTCACTGGCTCCAGGTGAATTATTGCTTTTGTAAACATTGACTTTCTCTTATCGGATCTCTTTGAAGTCAGGAGATGTGGGGAGGCAGAGAGCAGTAGAAGGTGATGTCCTGAGGACGTGAAGGATTGCTGTCAAGCATTGTTTGGGTCTGGAGGGTAGATGTCCAGGGAGGGGAGTAGCAGGAGCAAGATAGGGAAGTGGATTGTTGATATTACAGAACATGGTGATGGAAGAGAGTGCATGGCTTGAATCATAAAATAAAACATTTCCTGGGATGCCAGGTTTCTAAAATGGGTTTCCTTTCCACAGTGCACTAATATTCAGCTATAAATCATTTAAAAATATGCCTATCTGTCTAAACAAACCTGTGATCTGATAAAAAGGTCCTGACTTTGCTTCAATAACAATGCCAACATCATCCTTGTTTTCCACAGAACTCTCTCCTTTATGCAATTTTCTCATATGAGTGGGAAAAGCTCCCAGTTCCTGTCAATAATGGCACTGCTCTGCCCTTAAACTCCCTCTTGACAATAGACATTTTCTAGAGCAAATGTGAAATAAAGCAGTGTGACACTGTCTGGGCAGGTGAGCTGTTGTGATTATCACTCCTGCTTTCTTCCACCTAACCTGTCTGTATCATTCCCCTTCATCTGTGGTGACTTCCCCATGGTTCATCTTTTGGGAAAAGTATATCTGTATTCGGCTGTCAGCCCAAGATCACTCTGAATGTCACTTGTTTGCTTTTATGTCCTTGGTCTTGATGGATGTGTCTGAATTCCTCTGAAGGCACGTTGTTAGGTATTTATCTCATTTTGTGGATGCATTATCTGTTTTAGGTGCAGCACAAGTGGGTGTCCTGGGGCAAGAGGGAGGGAGCCAGGGCATGAGGAGGACAGGGGGAGGAAAGAAGTGCTCTTCTGTGTGTTTGTGTGAGAGTGAGGCTGTGTTGTACAGCAGGGACCCTGTGGAGCCATTGCAGTCTGTCACAGAGACCTCCATCACAGCTGGGCTGCTGCAGGTTTCTGCTTAGTTCTGGTGTTCAGCCCTGGTTCTGGTGTTCAGTCCCGGTTCTGGTGTTCAGTCCCAATTACAGACAGCAGAACTGAGCCTCAAGACTGAGCCTTTGTGAAGTTTACCCATCTCCAGTTTTTCCAATGTTCAATATAATGGTGTTGTTTTTTTTTTTTTTTTTTTTTTTTTTTTTTTTTTTTTTAATCTTACCTATTTGCTTCAAAAACAATTCTACTGCTCCTGGCTTCATTAATATGCATCCAGTGCAATGTAAATGGCTCTCGAGGCCTCCCCTTGGTAGATGATTTAATGTGGCAGTTATGAAAGCTGCTCAGCCTGTGCTCCATTAGCATAATAATGAAGCTTCTGCAGCAGCGTTATCATCCTCAGAGGAAATAGCCTGAGTGGTCACAGCTCCTTTAACAAGTACCACTTTAGGATAAAAAGCAAAGGGCTCTGTTTGAAATGCTAGATTGGAATATGCAAAGTGGGAGGGAGTTGTTGGTTGTCTTTGCTGTGCAGGGAGATGGGAGAAAGCAGCTCATCCCCAGCTGGGAGCAGGCAGGGAGCTGTGCCAGGCAGGGCTCCCCTCCTGGCATGGGTTACCTGGCAGAGCAAGGCACATCCTCTTTGGTTCAAAAGTCAGGAGAATACAGGAACCAGCCTCTCTTTTAAATCTTTGTCTCCTGTACTTCGCCTCTGAGACTGGAACAAGGACTGGCTTATTTCTCCATACTGAGAAATTCAAAAATCCAAAATGCTGTGGTTCAAGGCTGTATGCTTGGGTTTTCTTTTTCGTGGTTTGTTAACAGGTTAGGGATGTATTGCAAGATGGAGTAGAAAGCTTTTGGGTAGCTGAAAAAAGCCTTTCTCTGTGACAGAAGGGAAAAGACGAATTTCAGGTAAAAACAATAAAAATCGTAAGTAGCACTCCTCCAATATAAAGAAACTACATTTTGAATAGGAAACAGCTGAAAATGCAGAGGTGAAGTTTTAGGGGGTTGACAGACTTGGAAAAATTGAGGGCAATTTTCTCTGCCCCTCTTATGGAGTAAAGTGGGTAGAGGGAAATGGCATTCCTTTTGGTGGTGAAGGGAATACCTCCCGTGTTTCCTGGGTGCCAAGGATTCAGTGAAGAGTGCTGAAGCACTGCTTGGCTGGATTTCCCTGAGTCTGCTACCCCTGTGGCAAGAATTGTTTAACAACTGCAGCTTACAACGGAGTTTATTGAGCTGCTAATTTAATTTATTTTTAATATGGTAAACCAAGCCAACCGCCTTCAGAGGTGATTTTACATCCTAAGCAGCCATCCTACTGTGCAGCTCGTGAGTTCCAGGGATCAGACAGTGACTCTGGCTTCTCAGCTTGATCCACCTTTGCCCTGTCAGGGCCTGGCACGTGATGGATCCAGATTTAATGGATATATTCCTGAATTCAAGAGCAGGCAGGAACTGGGGCTCAGCCTTGAGTTCAGTGGGGCTCCTGAACCAACATGCAGAGGGTGTCAAGGAAGCCAAATCAAAATGCTCTAATACTTCTTCCCTGTTGGATGCAAAAAATTTCATATTCCCTTTTGGAAAATATGAAGTTGCCTGAAACTGTCCTTTCTCAGTGACTCTTGATCTTTAACATTTTTGAAGGCATCTGATAACTTGTTTTCCTCTTGCACAAAGATTTTTGATTTGCTACCCAAGGAAGGATGAGGAAGAATGGCACCAGAGATAAGGCTGTTTCGCATACCATGCTTAGAATTTGTCTTTGCAATTGATTTCTGCAGAGGTCAAATTTTTATGAAGAATTCCTTTCTGGTAATTTTCAAGGATTCTTTTCAAAAAATGGAAACATGTTTTGCAGTATGGTGTAATTATTATGTAATATAATAGAGGTTAATAAAATTTTAAAATATTAAAGCAACTGTAGTTTACAAACTTTGAAGACTTTGAAAAAAATCCAGAATACACGAGTGTTCCTCAGATAGCTCAATGCCAGGTAGGTAGACACAGGTAAGAAAGGAAAATAACTCAGTCAACAATCCTGCTTGATTGCAAATATTTTGTCTGGTAACCATTGCTTCACATGATATATCTGTGTGCTCCTGTATGCTGGTAAAAAATTTGCCTTATTTCCAATCCTGGAATTGCTCTTCATCCCATAGCTTTGCCTCACTGAATGTCCGAAGCATTGAGAGAATCCAGCCCTGCTCCCATCCAAGTGGGAATTTAGTCTCTGTCCTTCAAGAGTTCCCTGGAACAGTCATGTCCATGGATGAGTTCTGTTGTCACTGGGAGTGTGCAGGAAAGGTGATGGGAGAGGGAAGGACTTTGAATGTCCTTAGAATTTATCTCTTCATGCCATAAATATCTGTTAAAGGCTTAGTTTGACTACTAACAACTGAAACCCAGCTGAAGGATTTGTCCACACCTTGTTTGCACACATTCTCCAGTTACTAAAAGTCATGCTGCCTTGGCTTCATTCCAAAGTCTCACATCTCATACCTTGTGCTTCTTCCTGGTATTGCCCTGAGCACATTTTCTGGGGGTTATGGACTCTATTTTTAATTTGCTGACACCACTCTTAGACTGATTATGTTAATCACATGCACTTTGGTGACCTCTCGCTCTTTTTGCCTTTCTTCTTTTACTTGCAGAGATCCATTGGGAACACTTAGTCACATCACTTCTTTCTTTTTCCCTTTTGTTCTTTGCCACTTTTTTGTTTGGCTTTTTTATTTTTCCTGTTGAAACAGCAGTAAAGTAAATTTTGACAGTTTAGGGGATGATCTGTCCTATTTTTGGTTTCCAGGGAATTGGGTTTCATGGTTTGATGGTACTGGCTGTCAACTCTGACCTTGGGATTGAGGATGGTTCAATCCTTGTATAATTCCACAAGCGTTAGTTTTAGTATGCATAAGTATGCATCAGCAGAGAATCAGACATGGCCTTGTCCTGGGCTTTCAGGTTGGCTGCCTTTAGTTATTATGCACCTTCACAGGAAGAGAGAAGATGCACTGAGCCTGACCTAATCCATTCTTCCACATGGGGAGCAGGGATAGAGAGAAAAATGTTCTTGAATTCTTTCCTTTTGCCCACCAAGGATTTGGGCAGTTGTCAGCAGTGACCTTTTGCCAATCCTGTTGTCCATTCACTTTATTAATTACAGCACATTCAAAAAGAATTAGGTAAATTAATGGAATAAAAAAACCTTTGAGACTATCAAAGTTAGTTGGGACTTAACCAAGAAATTGCCTAGCTGTAACTTCAGGAGCTCATGGAGTGTCCTGGGAAAACACTGTCCAATTCTCCTGCCCTTCCCTGCCTCTATGCCTGGACACTTTTGCAGCTGGACAGTCACTGGGACTTGTGTGGCCACTGCTGCCTGTGGCATGAGAACATGAGTGAAAATGAATGAGGAATCCTGCTTCTTGGAGTGGCTTTTTCTCTTGTGAGTGGCTCAGGATGCACTGCAAGAGGCTCTCTGAATCCCTGCAGAGCTGGACTTTTCCAGGAGATGCCCAGCATGCCCCAGCAAATGGGGTTTTTGCTGGTATAGCTCACACCAGTTCCTGAGAAAGGGGGAAGAACCAAACCTCAGTGAATGGGCATCACTCCCCTACTCAGTGTGGCTATAGTAGAAAAGTTCAAAATGAGGCTTTCTCTGTGCTCTTGCCATCTGCTTGCTGTTGATATCAGTTTGTACAACATTTACTTTGGAGATGCTTCTGTCTTTACTTAGGATTTGTGAACCACTCCTGTAAGATGGGTGACTATTTATGAACACCAGGATAGAAAACCTCCAATAATGAGTGCCAATGTTGTATTTTCCATAGAGAAGTGAGCAATCAAACATATTTTTGTTAATTATCTGAGCTGGACTCTGCTCTGTGCAATGTCTTTGATGTGAGTGCTGTGAGCTGGTGTCACTACCTTCTGCTGGCTTTGTAACTTTGGAAAGTGCTTTCTTATCCTCTTATTCTACACCCCTCTCATCTGCACACAGTCCAGACATTTATGGCTTACTGTTGTTCTTAGTAATATTAGGGAACAAACATTTTGCAGCATCTTGAAATGAAAGGCTTTAATGCATTAGGTGTAATGGGCACGTAGTGCTCCCTGCAAAGTGAACCTCTCAGGTGATAAGGCCTGTCACTTCAGATTGAAGAGAAAATAGCAGGAATCATGAAAGGAATCTGATGGTTTCTATTCCTCCTCCTAAATACAGAGCAGGAGGGCTTTCTGTAAAGTGCTTGAAGTTCTTACTGTCCTAGAGCTGAAGAAAGTGGAGTCAGTAATCCTGTCACAGGGATTTCTGCCACTGTTTTTGGTGAAGGATGGATTGTCTTGAGAGCCTATTCAGCAGTGTCATATGGCTTTAACAATTATCATGTTCAAGAAGGTGATAGCTTCCCTGTGATCTCATTGGTTTACTCAAAGTGAAGGCCAAGCCCAAGTGTGTCATGTACTCCCCTGTACAGAAACCCGTGCCATCACTAAGTAGTTGTTGTTCAAGCCATCGGATTCTGGCACAACTTGCAGTGAAGTCACCTGCTGAGAAGGCTTCCTTGGCTTGAAGTGTATTTCCAGGACAAAGAGAGAGGTGGCATTGGTGTCTGTATCTGGCACAGTCATTCATGCAGGAGGGACAGACATATGACTTGACTGTGGGCTTTCCTGTGTAAGTTTATTACTGATCTTTAATCTTATCCCAGGTTCAAGGGGGCAAAAAGAAGGATCTTCTAAATTCCTGTTACCCACCCAAGGGACTGTCTAGCTTATCTATGTCTGTTGGTTTTGAGGCATGTTCCAGCTCCTAGTAGTAAATAGTTTTGTAACTTTTTTTTTTTAGGCCCAGCCAGGAGGAGAGATGCATTTTATATTTCTTTTTATTTTTAATACTAGACTCAAGCTGAAAAAAAACACACATTGCTACCTACTTTTAGTAATGCTTCATTTTTATTGAAAGGAAATACTGTGTGGACAGATCAGTGTTTGTTTACACTGTTTAACAGTGCTATGCAACTGGTTTTTGTGCTCATGGGATATCAAACATGAATTTCTCTTCATTTTCCTTGCAAGAAAAAAGTGATTTTGGACACTCCAGAAATGAAGTGCTACCAGCCTCATTGTATTCTCCTGTGCTTTTCAAGGCTGAATGCCTTGCTTCTAATGTGAAGATAAAGATGACTGTGAATATTAAAAAGTAGCATTACCAGCTAGAGTTAAACATTCAGGATGAGACATTAAGTTAAACCACATGTGAAATGCAGCTGTTTTTACTGAGGCTTTCATCAGTCTGCTGGGAAGATTGGTGGGTTTTAATATGTGGTCTCAAGCAGAGCCAATAGAAATGTGTGGAAAATGTGTGTGAAATCAGTGTGTGTCCATGGGGGGTCTGTGGTGTTGTGTGTAGCATTTTATCTGTGTTAATATAAATAACAGTGGTGATACCTATAGGATCACAAATGCTTTTATTTTCCAGGTTTACGTAGAAAGATCTGATCAGATAAATAGATCTGGTGAATCACAGTAGCCTGCACCTACATAATAAATCACATCCTGGTTTGTTTTTTTCCAGCTGATCAGAACAAGCAGGGAGAGGAGAACATGAAGTAAAAATCCTCTGCAGAAAAAAACCAGGCACCTGAGACATGCTGGTCACAAAACCACTGAAGAGTGATGCTTTTGACTCAAACCCTTAATGCCACTTAACATTTAGGTGCTAAGGATGACTGTGGATCAAAGAGGTGCTGAATTCCCAGCTGCTAGAAGAGAAATTGCTGTGCCTGTGAGCAGAGAGATGAAAGCTGATCTGTTAACAGGGTATGTTGTATGAATTCATCCACAGGAAAGGTTAAGGGATAGGAAAATCTGCCACTAGCCATGAGGAGAGCCAGACTTTCCTTGGCATGGGAGGTACAGGTGCTGGTGATGTTTAGTGGATTTTGCTCACATGTTTCTGTCAGGACAGTGGCTGGACATGGTACAGATGTCACGGCCCTAATTAACTCCATGTGCAGCCAGGATTCTGGAGCCTCGCAGGCAAAGCCCTCATAAAGGTGTGCTAAAGAAAAGCCTTCCTCTGCCTATGCCAGGAGGAGATGTGCTAAGCCTTTCCCAGCTGGAAGTCACTCCTGTACCTTTGTGTACAATGATAAGCTACCAAATTTGGTAACAACAGTAGAGCAGACCCTGACAGGAAGGGAAGAGATCCAGATTCACTGAAGTTTTGCCCTTGTGCGTAGACATAATAGGATCTGGTAGACAAAAGGGCAGCTTTAGAGCAGTTTTGCACTTAATACAAAGACAGCTTGGGTAAAGGGAGAGAAATAGGAAACCAAGGGAGGTGGTGAAGCCTTATTAAGTGTGCATTTTTTTTAACCTCTGATAAGTGATAAAAGTGATTCAGACTTTATCAGCTCTCTGTAATTTTCGGAAGTGTGAAAGGAAGTAAAAGTAGCAAAGAGGCAAAGGTTGGTTTTGTAATGACAGTCTTAGAGAGACTCATTTTGTTTGAACACTTATAACCAAAGAGCAAATGGAGAAGAGGTCAGGGAACAAAACTGGATTGACTCCACACAGGAAAGGTTGGAGGGAAGAACTAAAAGGTAAACACAGGTATGGCTTCAGCAGGAAAAAGTGTGATTTACTGAAAAAGGCAGGGGAATTGTAGAGTGCATTCTTAGTTTATGCTTATACCTCTGCAAATTTTAGGGGCACAAAACCTTGATGCACCATTAAATAAAAGAGGAGAAGAAAATGTGAAGTGCATGTCAATTTTTAGTGAAGAACTGTATTATAGTAGCAAATTATTATTCTGTGTAGCAGGAGTACCCACTGGAATTAATAGACCCTGGAAATAATAAAAACCCCAGATAAACAACAATCCACAAACTTATCCTGCCTCTGTTGGAGGGCAAGAATTCCCCTTTGGGTGCAGATGCTGTAATAGCTGTTATAATAGCAGGTCCAAAAGGGGAAAAGATTTCATTGATGATTTTCAAACACAATCTAGGAATGAAATTAGACCAGTGTTAGCACAAGCACATACTACCACTTTGAGGAAGAGCAGTTTCACCTACTGAAGATCCTTAAATGTGCATTTGATATGTGAAACTTGTTCAGCCTGGCATGAAGGCTTGCCTAAGGGGATGTGCTGTAACACAGCAGCCAGAAGCTTGGAACTCATGTGAAATCTTCACGTTGGCAGCTCTCAAAAGGGGTGCAAACAGACTGATGTCTCCTAACCTCAGAAAATCAGCAGCAACAGTGATGAACAGCATCAAACACAAGCTTTCCATTGCAACAAACATGCTGTGCAAAGACTTAACAAGAACTAAAGAGTTTCCTGCAGGGGGCTTTCTAATTCCCATCAAAGTAATCTCCTGAAGGGTAATGGAAAATGAGGGAAGGTTTATTGCTAACTCTGATTTTTTTTTTCTTTCCTTCACTCAGTCATGCTTCAGGCAGAAAAATAAGATCAGTTCTAGCAGCTTTCTCTCTGAACCTCACAGCTGATTATAACCCCTGGTTATTCCCTGAGCCCTGCAGCATTGGAGCACACAGGCTGTCCCATTATGTCTTCCTTTCTCAGTCTTCTTTTTTGTTCTGTATGTAGTGGTTGTCATTTGTTCATATGGGTCAACAAAAAACCCAAAACAGTAACAAAAACCCACAACAAACAAACAAACACACAACAAAAAAACAAACCCAAAACTAAACAAAAACAAGCAAACCAAACAACATCAACAACAAAAGCCCCAGTGTGATTACATGCAAACTCCTTTTTAGACAAAATTTCTTTTTTCAGTTCAGAACTCTCTCTGGAGATAATTAAATTGAGCTAGACTTGTAGATGGAACTGGGTAAATAACTTGACAGAATTAATGTATTGGGTTGTTTTTGGATTTTCACTTCTCTTACAAATTCTTCTGGGAATAGACTGATTGTTTACCTCAGATATTTAAATGTGTCTGTTCAGAATTGTCAAGGAAATTTAATGCATTCATCATAAATTCAGTGGACAAATTTTCAGGTTTTCATCATACACTTGAAAACATTGTGTATTTATATTTTTCAAATGAACAAACTTGGTGGCTTCAATTCCTGTTTTCACTGTTTCCTGCAAATATAAGCAGGTATAGAGGAGTGGGGGTTGGTCTCCTACCAGGTGACAAGAGATGGGACTCAAGTTGTGCCAGGGGAAGTTTACATTGGATATTGGGGAATACTTCTTCACAGGAAGAGTTGTCAGGCACTGGAACAAGCTGCCCAGGGCTGTGGTCAAGTTGCCATTCCTGGAGATATTTAAAAGATGTGTGGATGTGGCACTTTGGGGATGTGGTTTAGTAGTGGACTGGCAGTGCTGGGGGAATGGTTGGACTCGGTGATCTTAGAGGTCTTTTCCAACTGGAACCATTCCATGAAATCTGTTCTTATCTTCTGGATCATTCAGGCCTTGACAAAAAGTGAATGTGAAATCCCTTGGCTGTAATTACAAGTGAAGTAGCATAGGGCAGGAAACAATTAGTGGGACAGTAGGAAGGCTCAAGAAGAGGTTTAGAGTCAATTTGGAGACAGTCCTTACTAAAGCTCCCTAATTTTTCATTGTTTGGGGATTAATTTATTAATGGTCAATCAAGAGGTATTTTTATGTATCTAAGTGTTTTGGCTATTTGAAAATTAAACCTATTCTTCAATTTTGTATTTCAGTGCCAGCAAGAGATCTGCTGTGGTGCTCCTAGAATGAAAAATTGATAAAAGTCCTAACAGGAGAAACTCAACAGGAGAAAACAAAATTAATTAACTTGCCAAGACATGGCGAACATCATTGAGTTTATATATGTTTCATTAAACTGAGACTTGACAGCTTTATGAGGAAACAGTGGGGTTTGCAGTGTATGAAGAACCTGTAATACTGCCAAGGCTGATCAGGTCCTGTGCCATACAGCCTATTTAATAGACAAATATTTGTACAGTGAAAATGTCATTTTAAACGACTAGTTTAATAATCCCTTAAGCTTTTAAATGATCTGCGAAGACTGGAAATTCTACCCTGTTGTTTAAGATCTAGTGGTACATTAGATAATCAAAGGAAATTTTTAAAAATCAGGTTCCTAAATTAGGGCTTTTTTGATGACTTATGCTGCTTCTATTGCTCACCATGTTTCTACCATATCTGTTGGGGGACTAAGCTGGAATTGACTTGATGTCTGTTCTCCCTGTTGCTGATCCAATTTGTTTCCTACATGCACATTCAGTTTGTAAGTTGCTAACTCAGATCTACATTTTTGCTTAGGCTGTGTGTCTAAATATCTTCATGTACAAACCCTATTGACTGAAAAAAGAATAATAGCAATGGGTAAAATCAAGGCTTTCTTTCATAGTTTTTCCTTTTCTCATTGCCACCTGCAATGTCAAGAACACTATAAGCACGTATTTGTGCAGTGACAAGTTAGTGAGTCCATCAAGACTTGTCTGTGAGTTGATCTATTGTTGATGAGTTGAGCTATTTGTGATGATCAGAATGATGCAAGGATGATTCTTGCAGTGTGTATATCCCACTGCAACCTCTTAACCTGGGTGATTTAATGTGAAGAACCCTGTCTATGAATATCAAATGCATCAGGCTATTCACTTAAGAGTTGGACTTGATAGTCCTTGTGTGTGCCTTGCACTCAGAATATTCTGTGACTCTGTGATCTGACTATAGCAGTTAAAGGAGGTTAATCAGGAAACCGATTTCTATTTGACTGCATTTTTAAAGGCTGAAATCAGTTTCAGATTCCCTCTTGTTCTTAGCTGCTGTATAAATCACAACTTCAATTTTCCTTAGCAGAACTGAGACCTTTCACTTCATTCTTCCCCTTTTTCATCTTTACTTCTATGATCCATGACCTTATCCTGCTTTTTACCTTCCTTCTCCACAGAAGTTAGTGGCCAGTTTGATCTTGGAAAGAAAGAGAGATCACAACACAAAGCATAGTGCTTATTTGAGAATGCAGATCTGAAAAGGCTGATAGTGAACTAGAGCAATAGGGGAACAAAGCCAAAATGTTCCAAGAAAGGAAAGGTTAATGACAAACAGGAAAAACACACACACACATGCACAAAGGTAAATACAGCACATATTTTCCTCTCTCATACACGTATTTAACAGAGAAGATGAAAAGATGAAACATAACAGGCAATTCAGTAAATATCACAAATATAATGAGCATAAAATGATTACAGAAATAATAGACAAGCTGCCCAGAATCTGATTAAAAATATCAGTAGATGTATGCTTCCCTTGAACTGTGTATTTAAAAAAAAAAACAACAAAAACTAAATTTCATAAATTCTCAAAACTAAATTTGCATATGACAAAGCAATATTTAGAAGTGTGACTGATTGGATTCAGGGACAGATGCCTTCCTTAGCATTTTTAACTCTAATTGCAGCACAGCAATGTGTCAAGACTGGGCAAAGAATTTACTGGGGTGAGAAACAGGAAAGGAAAAAAAAAAAAAAATCCTGAAAATTGCATTAATGGAAACAGCAGGCAGGTGGCAATAACCAAATAGCTTTAATTGTCCAAGGAGCTCATGGGAATCAATTTGCTGTGATTATTACCCACATGGTGTAAGGAAGAAATAGCAAATTAAATAGAATGACACAAATGGTAGTAAACTATACCATAGGATTCCCATAGCGAGCTCACAGCAGTTTTGTCCTCAAGGACACGCTGTTTTAGGTAATTTTCTCCTGGAGAAAACAGTGTAGATGCCAGTCAGACAGTGAAACACAGTTATTATTAGTGCACACATGCAGCCTAACTTGGTAAACCAGATGTATTTTGGTTTTGGGTAGACTGCAAAACTTACCCACAGGGTATAGGATTGATTTCTCCCTTAGAACTACCTTAACATAATTTAGTAGCTTATGCTGAAACAGAGAGTTGCTATTCACTTCTTGTCTATACAAAGCCACACTGGGAGACCACCATGAGCACCTATCTCAGACTTCACAGACCGATAGTTTTTGTATGGCAGAAAATCGTTTGTGTTAAAAAAAAAATCTATCTAAAATTTAACTGAGACCTACTAAGGCTTTAAAGAAGACTCATTCAGAGCAGCTGGTATTCAGGCAACTCATTTAATTCACAAAGGACTTTGACAATGCACATTCAAGCTTTTGACTTGGCTATTTATGTAAGAGGGATTTGACTAAACATAGCCATTGGAGATGCCTTAAACTCTCTCATTTGGGCACAGGTCATCTTCCAGGCCTGCAGTTCTCTCTGTCATGCCTGCAGAAGAGATGGCTCATTCTGAGATATTTGAAAAGGCACTGGAATCCCCTAATCAGGCAGCTGAATGCTGTCTCAGCCTTGTGTATCCATGTGCTGCATTGCCCCAGTCAGTAGGCTGTTGCTGCCTACAACAGGCCAGGGGTGAATCTCCCAAAGCATTTGCTGTCATTGCTCTATCTGTGTAAAGAGATGCCCTTTGATAAAGGAGGGGCTGGCTTTCCAGAGCAAAAGGTGAAGTGTTTGCTTGGGGACATGAGAGACTGTGGGGTCTGAGTTCCTGGTCTGAATCAGGTAGGCTGGGTTTGAACCAGGATCTTCCACATCCTCAGGAAGTGCCTTAATCTTTGGGCCTTCAGCTGATCACAGCCCCTGAGTTAATTCGTGCCAGACCTTAATTATTTGAAAGCAATGCATTTCTTCAGAGCAGCTTTGATTTTTAAAGAAATGACATTTCTAAAGTAAAAAAATCACTTTCAATGAAGGAATCCTAACTAATTAGGACATTGATTGGTATGGGTCTCTCAGACAGGATATTCCCTCTTTTTTCAAAGGGGAGCATTCAGGAAACAAGGACAGAGTTTTGTCTTTGAAAGAAAAGAATATTGATGACTGGATCTCTGCTTCTCAAGAGGGAAAGTTATTTTAAATAGTACAGAATGGTTGGGATGTCCAACTAGAAAATCCCATGCAGCATGATCAGGCTAATTCCACAGGTGAGCTTTGGGTGTGTAGCTGTGTCAGATGCCAGCCATGCTGATTCCAAATCATCTCTTGTTTGCTGCTTTCCCTCCTTGCACTTCCCCACGTTTTCCATGGAGTAATAACTGGATGTATTCTAGTGAAGCATCTGTGAAACAACCTTAAGCAAGAGGACTCAAATGATGATGCAAAATCTGCACAATCAATTTAAAACTAATCCTACTTGATATCTAGGAAGCATTAATTGGGATCTGTACAATACACATATTATTTAGTTTGTCTGACAAGCTCTAGCAGGCAAAGAAAAAAGCATACCTTTAACTAAACTCTAATCTTTAGAGTAGTGGGATCAATTCATAGATCTGGCTCAGCATATAGATTTTGAAAAACTTCCTTTAGAGTCTGCACTCAGAGCATATCTAGACATTTTAAATGTATTATACAGTTTTGATTTATGGCACAATTAACTTTAAAAAGCGCACAGCAGTTCAGAAAATAAATTTCTTATACCAAATATCTCAAGTAATTAATGTCACTCTCATCCCTCGCCCCTTTTCAATAGAAAACCAAAACAAAATGAAACAAACACTTTTCCTTCTTTGTTTCAATATCCTTTAGAATCACTACAACAAGCTAAACAAATCCAGTGATGAGTATTCTCTTAAAAAAAAATTATGTTTATTTCTGGCACTACAAAAACAATTCTTCATTACAGCTACCACCTCTGGCAACACTACAGCATTCCTTAATAAGCAATAATATGGGATTTACAGAATATACAGTAAAGAATTTAGAAAGGAAGTGCTTGAATCCTATGTTAATTCCCTTATTGTGTATACCTTAGCAATTGTACAAACTATGACAGGTTCCTACTTACAAGCAGCAGGTAATATCTTATGTATGTTAATAATAATTTAGGCACAAACAGCCTTTTTTGTGCTTGTGTCTAGAAATACCTTGTGTTGTGATAGTAAAATTCCAATTTGGAATTTAATTAAATTCTTTGTGTTTTCACAATTGCTTGTTCTGAAATGAGTACAGAATTTAGGGGATGATGATTGAAATTTAATGTGTGAACGTTGTGAGCAGATGTGTTTGTGTACATGTGTCTGATATCCAGATTATCACAATTACAGCTAAAAATTACTTTTCAATGATAAAAATTACTTTTCATGGGTAAAACTTTCCTGTAAAATCCTTTTGAAAGGTTTTGAGCTTAGCGTTGTCATGGCTGGCATGGGAACAACCTTTGGGAAATTGGTTAATTCCTTTAAAACCGCCTATATTTTTATTTTATTTTTAAAAACAAGCTTTACTTGCCTTAAACAAAAGTAAGCTGCAGCTGATGCCAGCAACAAGTATTTTGTGCTGTACAGTATTTATTTAAAACCATTGACAGCACTCTATTTTTAAATCTATATTTGAATGTCATGATCCTGTTCAGGGAAAGGAAAATTTAACTACGTAGCATTTAGCAATCAATTATGAAGTGTCTCATGTAATAAATATAGCATGTAATGGTGCTGTTTATCCTGGTAAAACATTTATGCTTTATATATGTGTATATAAAATCATAACAGTAATCGTGAATATAAATCAAAAGTAAAGCAATGCTATGCATGAGGGAGTGATGCAATTCAGGCAAGGACATTTTAGTAAAGTAGTATTGAAAGCATGATCTGAGATAATTAAAAATGTGCATTCTTGGGAAATAATAAAAAATGCATCTTATATTAACTGAGGCTCTCATAGCTGCGCACAAAGCAGCAAGAATGGATTTGCTTGGTAATGTTGAAATGGAATTGGTTTATCCAGCTGGGCTGTGTGAAGGTACAGCTCAGTGGCAGCTGAGCAGTGTGGCACATAAATCAAGCTGTGTTGTGACATGATGGGATGAATGTCCAACCTCAGCCCCCTAATCCTGACACAACCAGATCTGGGGATATTTAGTGCCTAATTAAAGAAACCAACTGGCTGCTCTGTGCCATTGGACACAGTGTCAGTCAATGTAGTGGTATGAGGGTGCCTGAGAGAATTCAGTCTTGAGAACTTGGATGTTGAGGGTTAAATAAATTCATTATTTTTCACAAATGTAATTTTGTTCATAAATGGTAAGGAGAAAAATAGAAATGTCAAATCCTGACAAAATTGCAGAAGAAATTTTTATCTTTATTTGCTTCTTTCAGTAAAACTTAGCTGGAAATGCTTGGAAGAAAATTAGATATAGCTAACTCTTAATTATGGTGTTTATATACTAACAAAAAAACCTTCTCCTGTGATTTGTTCATCACAGTCATATCTCAGGTGGCTCTTGAAGAATCAAACATTCTCATAGAAAAGTGCTGCTTGTTATCTGGAATTTCGCTGTGGACCATCTTTGACTTGAATGAAATCACATTTAAGAATTATGTCTCATCATGACTGAAATGTGGATATTTATCCTAAGAGGAAGCATGACAGAAGGAAGACGTGTTTGCATTCAGAAATACAGCCCTCTAATGAGATGGAAAGGTGTGCTCTACTTTATGTGCCTGTTTGCCTGAGGTATGTGTTTCTTCAAACCCACAAGCTTGAAATGTGTCACCTAAAAAATATTACACTCTGGGTGCAGGAAGCCTGGCAAGCAGTGCCTGAAGTAAGTTGAGACTCTTAATTCTTCCCAGTACATACAGATAACAATAATTTTCATTCTGTAAAAGGCATGGTAGCCTACAGCTCTAGGAACTAAGCCTTATATCATTGATATCTGGTGAAAAATATTCCACTCAGAAATCCATTCTGGAGGGAAGAATCTAAATGTCAAACACCTTGTTTCACACTTATGCTTACATCTTTGGAGGTTTTTTGCTAATAAAACTGCTCACAAGATTTTTATTTCATCAGAAATAACATGTTCCTATTTATAATTTCAAGAAAATAAAAATAATAATTCCCTTTTCCTGTGATCATTTCCACTACAGTTTGCTGAGATAAATAGGGAGCTCTGTTAGTGAGCATCTAGAGTGACTCTAGTTTTTATTAGAGACTGAGTCTTCCATAAAAATAGGAGCTCTGTAATTCTTAATTGTTATTTATAATTCATGTTGAAATAAAGAAAGGAAATAAATACAGAAACTACAATGCAATTTTTTTTTTCAGAAATCTCAGCAAACTTTTGAAATAACATTGGCACAGATACTCAGAAATTCACATTTTATATGTGATACATACATACAAATCCTACACTTGTTCTCCTTTATGGAAGGGATGAAGATTTATCTTGAGGAAATCCTTGACTAATTGGGAAAACATCCAAAATATTTTGCAAGGTATATTTGAATTCTTTTTTTTTTTTTTCCCCTTTGGTAATTATGAATAGAAAATTAGCTCAGCCTAGCAATCTGAGTTGGTTAAGAAAAAAAGGAAAAATTCAGTCTTCATATGTAGACAAAACAAATACTGAATTACAATAATAATAATAGTAGATATAAGATAAAAATTGTTGAAATTAAAGAATTTTGAAATGTTGTTATATCTTACTTTTACAATTATAATTTCCTCATTTTGCTGGCTGCAGCAGTGAACAGCAGAAATGGATAGATGGTGCTTACTGCCTGGGCTGATGTTTGTTGTATCAGCTCTAATTCATTTCCACAGAGCAACCTGAGCTCTAGTATAATTTTAATATAAATGCATTATAGGAATTGAAGGGCACTTACGGATCTCAATTACTTCTGGGAACTGAGGGTAGAACCAGTCCAACTCCAGGCCCTTGAAGCTGAAGGCAGACGAAAGAGATTTATAGCAAAACATTTTTATTTTATTTGTAGTAATGCATGTTTGAATTCCACTCAGCTGTAGTAGTGGTTTAGAATTTGGAAACTAGTAGCTAAGTAGAGGAAAGAAACACAAAATATTGCTCAGAGATAAGAGAGCAGAAAGAATTCAGCTATTTGATTTTTTTTTTGGCAGCAGTAAAGGACACAGCCTTTAAATAAAATTATTTTACTATAAGAAACTAATTCTTATAGGTTTATTTATAGTTAATTCTAATTCTAATAGTTTTATTCTGTTGCACATAGAAAAACTGTGCTGGGCTGAGAGCTGTTTGCTTGTGCTACCAATGTTGTGCTGTCTACTGAGCATAAAAGGTAGTAAAAATATTTTTCTAATATTTTTTCTTTTTTAGTATGTCTTTCTAATAATTGAAAATTGCGTATGTTTTTCTACTCCTTTTATTAAATGCCAAAACTACTTATGAGCAAGAATTAGACAGAGGTACTTCACCTAAAGTGTAAAAGCTTTCCAAAGTTACTAATGACAAAATGCCAACTGAAGATGATACAATAATAGGGAAATGCAGGTTACAGATTTGCCAATGCTCTTCACAAAAAAAGAGCAAAAGAATTTACATTCCATTGCTATATCAGTAGACTATTTGGGAAGTAAACTGTTTGACAAATACCTTAGTATTTTATGGGAACACTTATGTGTCTGTAAAGCACTGCAAGGAAATCACCTGTGATCTTTTTCAATGCCAGTACCCATCTCTGCCATATGAAGAGAGCAGGTGACTTGGGTGATGTCCACAACTGATAGTGCAATTAACAGTAACCACTTTGTTGTGCTGTAAAAGCCATGTATATCCTTTCAGGATATGTTCCCCGAGGTTTTAAAGCCTATTTGTATGAGAAATACGCGTTTCCCGTAAGAATAGCTCAAATGTCACTTCTTTAAAGTCCTGAAACCTTCAGGGTGGGAAACAAACAGACTGAAACCCATTGGGAAGCTGGCAACATTTAATCACTAGAGGGAATGGCTCCCATTTCTGGCTCTGCAGAGTGACATAATATTGATTTTTAAACCCAGCACTTAATCTTTTGGGTTCAGCATTTGGGGCCAATGCAGCTTGGGGAGAGAAAGACTGTAACAGAGATGTTGGTGAGGAGGAAGGAAACCCTTTTAAGTGGCAAAATACATTTAAGCGTCTTGCAGCTCTTGGATGTTTGACATGTGCAAAATACTTCTGGCAGAAATGGATTATTAGCTAGAATGCAAAGCCAGAAGTTTCTGGTAAGTACAATCCAATGTCTGCCTCTGATTTTTATTGCAGGGGTAGGATTTCCATGTAGTTCTTTTCAGAGAACTGATTGTGCAGGGAGTGGTTTGCACTCTCATCTGAGAGTATTTCTGCCGTGAATTCCCAGTGGACTGTGGGATAGAGCAGTGCTCTATCCTGGACTGGGAGTGGGTGTACTGCCAGCATCCCTGTGTAGGGTCCTGGAAGGTGATGTGGCTGCTCTGTGCTGGGTTACTGTGGTGCTGCCCAAAGAGTCAGGGTAGGAAGAATGGCCTCAGACTTGAGCATGAAACCTGTTCTGGGTTTGAGTTTCTGCATCCATGTCCCTTTCTGCTGCTACACCTGTGCTTATTTCTCCTTCCCTGACTGTGCCTGTGTTCAGGTGTCCTTTGATATTCACATTGCTGTGCTTTCAAAGCTTTGCTCCATTTCTCATTATCTCCTATGCAGACCAAGTCATTGAAATAGAATGTTGGATTCAAATTTAGTTTTTTTGAAAATTAAGTGATAAATATGGTGCCAAATGAAACAATAATGTCTAATCAAACAAAACATTTCCTTCAGTATTACTTTTGTTATTCATTGTGGTGAAAATATGCCCCAAAGAAAAACCCAAATAATGTTGGCAACACAATATTTTAAAAATTTAAAAATTGTTTTTGGCTCATCCAACAAGCCCCAAAGTACTAATTATCCAGTTACCAGCCTTCTGTTTACTATCTGATGCCAGGGTTCAGTCCCTTTTTAAAAAGCTTAATTTAGAATAAATACAACAAAGAAGAACAAAGAGACTGTCTCATACATGAAGGGTGGTTATGATTCTTTGACTTGCTTGGAGAAAAAAAAAAAAAAAAGACAAATCTTTGCCACTTGCTCTGGCCTTGCAGCCTTTGTGAGTTATGGATCTTTCATAACCAGGGAAGGAACTTAGCACTCACCCTTCACGGGTGAAACAGCCTATTTGTATTCAGGAACAGGTGGCAAACAATTATAAATGGATTTAAAGAGATGCCAAGATTATAGTCTGGAAATATCAATTATTATAAACTGCTTTAATTTTTTCTTCCCCCTCTGCTTGTATTTCATATACAGGATCTATCTAGCAGTGACAACTGGGTACTTAATATTGACTAGAGTGTTGGAATCATTAACAAAAATAGTGTTACCTTAAAACGAAATTAAAAAGAAACAAAACTTCCTAAATTCTTCCCTAAGATGAAGCAGAGAATAGTTACTATAGTACATTTCAGCTGCCTTTCAACTCTGAATATGACCACATTTTGCAGGGCTACAATCTGTGCCAGGTGTCTTGGAGTAGGCTGGCTGTGGCTGAGAGGGAAATAAGATGTTTTATGGTATCTGAATTGCCCTGGGCTTTACTGGCAGTTTGTGCTTCTCGGTATTCCCTGCTCTGTTACCATATTTGTGGGAACCTGAGGATGGTGAGACAAAGATGTCACTCTACAAGTGGCCATAACAATGTGACATCCCATCTGCCTTGCCCTGTTGAGCCACTGGCAGCAGCAGCGACCTCCAGCTCCACTGTCCCCAAGAACTCCTTCTGAGGGGACAGCTCTTCCAGAGCAGGATTCTTCCTGTGCAAATGAGGAGCAGAAAACACAGCCTGGGTTCTCCTGAGCCAGCTTCAGGTCCTTAACTGAGCCCTGCTCACAGTCTCTGGGGAGAGATAAATACTCTGCTCTTTCTGCTGATTAGGATCCTAACTTAGATGTCTCTATTAGCTGTCTACAGTCACTGGGAATGTATCTCCTCATATGAAATTTGTCATCTTAAATTCAAATATAGCAAAGGATGGCCTGAAAGTAGAATTTTTAGCTGGGGATAATTAAAATTCAAATGGCACCTGCATGGAGTAGATTAGAGTCAACCTGTCATCTTTCTCAAGTGCTCACATAAGAGAACATCATTACTAGGGCACCAAGTAAAATAGCCTGAGGCTTCTTTAGGATACAATTTGCAGAAGTGCTGTGTAAGAATGAGAACAGATGGAAGCAAGTGGATGTGAGCGTTGTGAGGCACCAGTGACAATGCAACTGCTGCCTCCAGAGAAGGGAAAGCAAAGGACAACAGTCTGGGAATGGAAGGAAAAGTTGCCAGGAACTAAAATGGTGGCAAAGTTGTTTCTGTCAGGATGTGAAAAGGCATACCTGGAACAGTACTGTCCCATTTTTGCTAATTTACAGGTAATACATTCTGCAAATGGCATTCTGTTATACGTTAGTAGTAAAAAAATGCTTCTTTTTCCTGCTCCACTTCCTCTTCCTCACTATGGGATTAAAAAATGCTAAGAGGAGGATCAGAAGAAGAAAGATGAGGAGCTGTTACTTGACTCTTTAACCCTGTCTGAAAACCCCATGGTGAATTATGACTATTCTTGCAAAAAACCACAAATTGGTTTCTGGCAACACAGGGTGGATAATAACCCTGCAAAAGTGAGTTCTCCCTAAATACCCAGTTGTACTAGCAGTGAAGTAAATCCATTTGTTTCGGTGGTGCAACACTTCCACTACAGCAGAGCATTTTGACTACTGAAGCTTTCTAGACCTGAGGTTTGTTTGATTCTCAGCAGGGAAGGAAGCCTAAAGGGCCTCTTTCAGCAACTGTTCACCTGAAGCTTTGAAAGAGCAGCTGGCAGGTCCATGAGCTTCTTGATGACTGTTTTGCTTGATATTTCAAGGGGTAACTTTTGTGTACTGGAAAGCTTTTGGCTTGCTTTATTATTTAGCCTTTTTATATCCTGTTGAAACAATAGTATACATCTCCTCTGTGTCTTCTGTTTGCATGTGTATACATATATTTGTATTTATACAAATCCATATGGGTACATTTGCAAGTATGCATGAATATATACACACACATATCTGCATGTTTATACGTACTATATTTGTCCTATCTATAGATACATCTATATCAACCTATTTAATTTTTCTTTTCAATTCCCCCTCTCTTCTGTTTTCTGCATCCTGGAGCAGACCACCTACATGTGTGTTTGAAGTGGCTTTCAGTCAGTCGCCACTGCAGCACGAGGTGGTAGAAGTGCACTCTTATTAATGGGTTTAAACCACTGTCTTTGTTATGCTCCTGGGTCTAATTCTTGGCAACAGCAAGTTGCTGAAACTCTGCTAAAATTGTTCCATTGACTTTCCTGGAGCATTTTACGTGCTCTGAGGGTTGGGCCTGTGAGAGTCAGCACAGCCAGGCAGCTGGGACAGCTCAGGCTAAAACACAGAGAGTGGATGTATTTCTGTCACCTTGCTGAGTGGGGGTCCCAGAGCAGCACCCAGGCAGGGCAGATGGACAGAGGCACAACAAGGACACAGAGGTTCCATTTCACTTGGCCATGCTGGAGGTCACTGCTCTTCATTCTGATTTAGCAAGGGTCACTGCCAGCCGCAAGGGCATCGAGTGTATTTTATAATCCTCATTTCCAATCTTCTGCTTTTAACACATCCTTCCCAACAGGCTAAAAGACTCGTGGCTGTAGGGATGGACTAGAATACACAAAAATCCACAGGCCATGTCTGGTCACTGAAACAGCAGAAGGGTTTTTTGGTTCTTTCTTCTCTTTTTTCGGACATTACGAGTGAAGCTCTCAAAGCAGGTTCCATGCACACACCTTTTCCCCATGCTACATGGAAATGCTCTCACAAAAATCAGTTGAGACTCTTCCAGCCAACACTTCTGGGGGCACTTCAGAAATAGCATGGGAATAGGAAATACAGTTCAGTCACTATAGCAGAAAAATTCAGTACTTGATTTTTTTTCTGAAAAAAAGAAAAATCCAGGGGAACTGTCTTCCTGCAAATGATATAAAGTAAATGAAACTTCATTCTCTCCTGGGAATGACTGTAAGCTTGTTCGTACTTGGTGAGCTTCAACCAAAGGTGGCACTAGGGGATCACAAGTAAGTCTTTAAATACACCACTGTGCTCTTCATTCTCTTCCTGTCATTGTGTTCTCAGCTCCTTCCCCTCCAGATTTTTTCAGGTGATATTTTTTAAAAATGAACAAATCTTCTCACTGACACTGACGGGAGGTACAGAGGTAGGAATGGTGAGGAGGATGGAAAGCTGACTGTAATCTCTCTTATTTTAATACTGAAAGAAAACCTACTTATTATCTGTGTATCTATGCAGGATGGTGTTAATTTCATAAAGAAATGTGGGTTGAATTCCAGTTTTAAAAATCCATTAGGAATTAGATCTGTTCAGATATTAATTTCTCCTTCTCTACCTCACATCTGCCAAACTCTAAATCCCCCCAGTCCTCTTGTGCTCCAACTCCATGTGTGTTGTTGAGACTTTGGAAAACACTTAGTTTTCAGTGGTGTGCTTTGACAGCTGACCATGCCTGCATCTTTGGGAAGTTCCTTCAGATCTGTCTTTCAGCTGGGACAGAACTCTGGAAACAAGGTATAGCCTGCTGCTGCTGCTGCAAACACTTGTGGGAGTGCTAAACTTCTAATTTTCCTGTAAAATTAACGTGGCAATGGAATATGATGCTGCAGTCTGCCTAAATAGAGTGTGTTTCCTGTGGGGTTGTAAGGAAGTCACTCCTCTTTCTGCTCCAGTTCTCTGTCTGAGCAATAGCTCTTCCTCCTCCCTGGGCTGCTGGGACAGTAAATCAATTTTTACATGCTGTGGATCTGGGTGATGTATACATTTCCAGATATTCCTTTGAGTCTGCCCCAAATCCTTGTGGGGTTGTCATCTGCTGCTGTTAGGCAGGGCCTGTTGCTGCCTGCCCAGTGAAGGTTTTAAAGGAAAAGGGCTGAGCAAAAGACCCAAAGTGTTTCAGGTCAGCTTTGCCTTGTGTTTCTCTAGGCACACCTGGCCTTCTCAGGTTTTAATCCTGTTCCTGACACAGATCTGAATGAAGCCATCACCTTTAATTTTTGCAGCAGTGTAATACTTCAGGATAACACATCTGATTTTTCAAAAGGACCACTGAAATTGGACACGGGGGCTGTTGGGGAACTCAATGAAGAAATATTTGTGTCTTTTAACAAGTAAAGTTGATCCAGAATAACTTTGCTTCAGGTTCCCTAAAAGCAAAAGAGAGGGAATTTTATTTACCTTTCTATAAGAAAGCTGTGACTGAAAGACATAGCTGAAGTACTACTAATTTTAATCCATATTAGATGTGTCTTGCAGACTAGCACCATATTTAAAAAAAACCGTGACAAATTAGATTGAATCAATGTCTTACTAAACAGTATAAAATCACCTTCATGTATGTCACCCTCTTTCAGTACTGTCCCTCTCCTTTGGGTTTCATTTCTGTCCTTGAATGTAAGGTCACGGGTAAGGTGAGTGCTGCTTGCATCAGAGCACAGCAGCCTGCCTTGTACCAGCAGAGAGGTGAGGACACAGATTTATTAATGGCTTGGTGTGTCATCTTGAGCTTTGACAAATAGCTTCTTTTGAGCTGCTTTTCATTCTGCAACTACACAAAAAAATGCATCATTAAAATTTGAAAAAGGGAAAGGTGTTCTCCAGCCTAATGTGGTGTCTGGGACTCTGCTTACTACAGTGCCTGTTTCTGTGAAGAATTCATGGCACAAAGGTTTGATATATTGCAAATGAAGGCGTGACTGCATCTATTAAGAAATACATCACATTCTGTTTCTCTGTCCTCAGTTGGGTTCTAGAGCTGCTTGTGCATTGCCAAAGCCTTCCTGACACGTGGGCAGTGTGACACCTCAGTGTGTGCAGTTTCTGATAGATTGGGTATCACATCGTGGGGGAGAAAAGTCAGCCCTCCAAACCAGAGAGAGAGCACGGAAAATTTGGGTCCCCTCCCCGCAGAGCTCTTTATTTGTTTAAAGAATTTGTGTGGTATGTGTGAACTATCCAAGGGAAGCCCTGCCCCCTGCCATGTGCTAATGACACAGTTTAAATCACTCCCATGTGCTGTGTTCTCTGCTCTGTTTACCCACCACAGTAAATATGTGCTGGCAATGCCAAGGGCCTGAAAGAGGCTCCGAAAAGCAAAGAGTGTAGTAAAACCTGAACTTGAATCTTAGTCCTGGCTGTAACACAGCCTATTTTGTCTTTGCTGTCTCAGAGACAGCAGAGAGACTGAATGTCAGAAGTGCTTCTTGGTGGGTATTGGTAAAGTTTCAGATGATTGTGGATTTTTCTGAGGGAAACAGTATTCAGAGAGAGCTGAAGAGATCATTTTCTGGTCTAAATGGTCAGATGCAGGGCCTTCTTGTGGGCTGAGAGCAATGCTTTGACCTCCCCGCTGCCAGGAGAAGGCTTCTGGCAGACAAACTGTAAAAGTCTCTGAGGGTGAAGGGGTCAGGACAGTTGTCCCACCCTCTGTATCTCATTTGGGTGGATATTGAAGAAAGAAATCCGAAATTCATCTTCTTTTCTTCAAAAATTAATTAAACAGAGTAACACTTTCTGAGGGTACACCTGGGTCTGCAGTTGACAGGGAGATTAAATGGTATTGTGCTTGTCACTGTAAACTTTTCTGAAAGTATGTTATCCACCCCTCACATGTTTTTTAGTCCATCAGATACTTAAAAAGCACCTATGTATCTCTGGAATACCTTTCTCCTCTTTTTGTCCCATTCTGTTCTTTTTTTATTTTTTTTATGGTGGTGGTAAACAGGTTTCTTCAGTTCCCTCTGAAGAGCTGGTGTTGATGCACCAGGATCATCTGATCCAAAGCCCTCTGAAGTCAATCAGCTGAAACTCTCTGAGAGCTCAGTGGTCTTTGGGTAAGGCCCCAAGTTAGCAAAGGACAGAGCTTGGGAATGTAAGTGCTTGAATTTTAAAATGAAGTTGTCCTTACAAACCACTCTTTAGGGCACATGCTTCTTCAGGAGTAAATGATCACTGACATGAGACAGGTTTAGTGTTGGTAGTAACATAGGGATTTTATTCTATAATGTCCATCCCTTTTACATCCTGAGTTTCTGGAATTCTTCCACTTTGTATTGCAAAGGTGAAAGGGAGGAAGGTCTCCATTGGAATTCTGAATTTATTAATCTTGTTCACCATGTATCTTCAGGTTTTCTAGGTGCTGTTGACTTCACAAAGTAGGTACTCTAAATTTCAGGAATGTGGTCAGCTACCAGGGTAAAATGATGGAGTTTCTGCTCTCTGACACCAAGGACTTTAAATGACTTAGACTAAGGGAAAGTGAGGGGACAGTGCACTATGGCACCTATCTGGGGGAGGGAAGGGAAAATGTTTAACTCGACAGTGTGTGGATCTCATATCTTCAAATTTTTTAATTTTTGACTCAGATTTTTTGGCTGTTTACCAGTTTTGTGTTACCATGTTCCTACCACATAATTGCATGTACAGTAGTATAATGAAGTATTTCCAGGCTTGCTCTCTGGAGCAAATGTATGGACTGTGTGAACTATAGAGTTCATGCCTCAATGCTCATTCAAGACTATAAGAATTCCTCCCTAAACATTGGATGTTGCATAACTCCTAGAAAAGTGCGGAAAAAGTATTACCAAAATTACTCATATTAAATATGTTTTTAAAAAATTAATGAATATAGAGTTTAACAACTTTTTTGTTAAAAAAAAAGTAATAAATATATACAAAGATATACCCAACCCCAAGAACAACAAACCCCCAAACCTGCAGGTTTTCATAGGGACATGTTTTGTTGGAGGCAATATTCAAAACAAAAAGTTTTCCATGTTCAAAAGAAGAGAGAAATGTCGAGATAAGACCAATAAGACCACTCTAGAACATCTGGTAAATCAAGATATTCTTCCAAGTGGTGTTGTGAAATTCCTTTCTCCAAACCTTCATTTTTAATGTGGAAAAAAATTTACCTTTGGCCTTTACATGTCAGATGAGTCCCTTGGCCAACACACTATGGGGGAAGAGCTGTTTCTTGTGGAGCTTTTTGGGTTACTATAAATTATTTAAATGTGAAAGGGCCAGACTGAGGCTCCTTCTATAACCAGTCAGTTGTGGACCTTCTTGGATATGCAATTACTCAAATGAGGATTCCTTCTTTGCTCTCAGGAATCATTTGCTATTCAGGAATGCATTCCTGGGAATATCTTTGAATAATTTCATTTTTTATACCGAAGTAGGATGAAAATAATTTTGAAATATCAGCATTCTTGCTAGTGGGAAACCTTTGCCTGATCAGCCTTGCTTTCTAAGGAATTCCGATTCTTTGCACCTCGACTCACTGCCAGATTAGACTTTAAAAACACCTTACCTGTACAAAACTGTATTAAGCCAGAATAAAATTGCTGTACATTATCCAACACTTGAGGCCAATAAACAAGTAGACCTTAGACAGCTCCCACAGCCTTTGGGAATGGGGCTTCTGAGGCACGTGAGGGTGGAACCAGAGATAGTTTCTCTCTTGTTACTTTGATGGTATTTTGCCCATACACAGAGGGGTAAATGCAGAATATTCTCAGCCCCTGACTTTTCACATTCCACAAGACTCTGTCTTTCCTAACTTCAGATCAGCTTCAAACTCCAGTTGCTAAAGAGAAGCTCAAGTCATTGCCTGGCATTTGTAGGATGGTGACACAGCTAAATCATGACTCAGTTTCATAGTCTTTGGGGTAAAGCTTGAGCCTTTGTGTGATGTCAGACAACAGTTACAGACTCTTTAATATTCATTCCACACAAAATGCCAGCTGATTTTCCTGAGACAGAGACTACAGTCAAACCTATGAATGATCTTACATTCTTACATGCCCAGGTTATCACACTATCAGAGCAGCCTGCAGTTTTAAGGCAGTGAGACCCCAATGGATAAGTAAATATTTTTACAATTTTGCAGATAAGAAAAATGAAGGAATGGTTTGAAGGCTTACATCCTCAAAATGTGTTAGGTGACCAGTCAGGAATGACTGAAACTAGCACCCTTAAAATTTTGGCTTACAATTCTTTTCTGTAGTCCTATACCCACACTTGTGCATCAAGGTTTTGTGAATTTCCTGGGATCACACCTTAAATTTCTTCTCTGATGGACGATGTTTCATTTTGTATCATGATAAAAATGGAATGAACATGAACATCATCTAGATTCAAACAACCATCCAAAATGAAACCTAATTTGAGACTTTCAGCATGCTGATTAATACCCACACTGTGTTGGTTGTAGTTGAAGCAGAGTAACAGTCCATTCTTTGTGTCCAGCACCTTTCTCCTCAGTTAATATTTGCTTCTTAATGGATATCATGATAGGTGTTGCTTGCTTGCTTGTGGTGAGCATATCATAGTATGTTTTCTGGAATTAATTAATTTATCTTCAGAATTTGAAAGTTGAATTGAAGTGGGATAGACATGAACTCTATGGAAATCATCAAAGGTATTAAAATTATGATTTAATTAGAAAACACATACTGTTTTACACAAAGTCTCCTGGATGCCAGTTACTAAATACAATAATCCTCTGAGCTCTGTCCCACTTCAC
The DNA here is from genome assembly GCA_027886175.1 of Phylloscopus collybita. Taxonomy (NCBI): domain Eukaryota; kingdom Metazoa; phylum Chordata; class Aves; order Passeriformes; family Phylloscopidae; genus Phylloscopus; species Phylloscopus collybita. The sequence goes on along the minus strand of JAJNNQ010000003.1, from coordinate 18,658,260 downwards.
TGTGTGTTGTTGTCTTTTCACAAGACAACTTGCTTGTTCCCAAGCAAGCATGGGAAATAGTATTTTTAAAATACAGTATTTCTGACTAAAACTAAAATAATTTTCCCTCCCACTTTTTGACTACAATTAATTGTTTATTTATTTTTTGTTAGGGCTGAGGCAGGAATAGGAGAGACATTAGCCTTACTTAAGCTTGGATTAGAAGGAAGGCTAACCCTCAAATTTCATGGTTGTTTACAGTGATGATTTTTGTTTGTTTGTTTGCCTTCTGATTATGGCTTTAGGAAGCATGCATTCCAATAGGTAATGAGATGAATGTAAATGTTAATTGTTATTGATATTTCAAGGCAATTTTATGACCCTAAAGTTCAGCTATTTGTGTTTTCTTCTTTATAGAAATTAAATCTGAATGGCTGTGATAAATTATTCTAGTTTATATTCACCTTAGTCTCTTTCATTGCCTTTTTCTGAAGTAAGTAAGAATAAGCCTGTTTTTTTCTGGTGTTTGTAAAATATACAACTTGCTGTCTTTCCCAGTCAACTGAAAATCACATTACTTTAAACTATTTAATTGTTTGAAATGCCCTACAGTGCAGTCAGGTAAAATGCTGATTGTCCTCAGGATCAGTGACATCCTCTAGAGTGACCAAGTCCCCAACAATCACACTCTATGTACAGGGTCAGGATTAAAAAATTGTTTTGTTGCCCAATTGGATACATGTCAGCCTACCATCCTAATAAAATGGGGAAGTGGGGAGATACTCATCCACATCCCACCTCCTCCCAGAAGGTTTGTCATGGAGACAAAACTGGGAACCCAGACCAATCTTGAGCATTTCCTTTCCAAGAGAGCAACAGGCAGAGTCATTGTGGAGATGCTTGGAAAAGGTGATGGAAATGTGAAGCTGCAGGTCTGTCAATTAGGCAAGAAATGTCTGGACATTCTTATTTAAATGAAATTATGACTCCAAAACCTGATTGAAACACTCCAGTGTTGCCTTTGAGCAGAGACACAGATATTGTCCCATTCCTTCTGCAAACAGAACCTGAGGTCTCATGGATCTGCTGATCTTACAAGGTAAAGGGTGAGGCACATTACCTCTTTTGTGAGCAAGAACAAGCTTTGGAACTGTAGCATGAAAAAAATGTAGTTTAGGTGCAGAAAAGACATTTTCATTTGAAAGCCAGTCATAGTTGAGGAAAAAACTGATGCTGAACCTGAAATTTTGCCTGCTTTATGTGTCGCTCCATAAAGTTTATGTGAGCACGAAGGCTGAGACTGTCTAAAATGATTTATTAAATGGAAGTTGAGAGCACTGAAGAAGATTAGAAAGAGCAGAATTCATGAGAATAATCAAACCCAGTGCTATTGAGTTTGGCTGTTTCGTCTAAGAACAATACAGTGCTAATCTCAGGAATCCCTAAAATGCATGCAGGAGCAGAAATACTGTGCTAGCTTCTACTTGCTGTTGCTTACACCTGGATGCTAATATTAACTATGTTATTAAAAACTTAAACAAGGCTTAAGCCAAGCCCTGAGCTGGCAAGATATACTATTGTGATGTATGAATCCGTCAGTTATTGTGTAAGGAAGAGAACATGCTTCAAAGGCCAAAGGGCACTTTCTCCTTTTTTTTTTTTTTTTTTTTTTTTTTTTTTTTTTTTTTTTTTTATCCTCTCCACTTCTTTCTTAAAGGCAGGGCTCTGGAGTGAGGTTTACAGGGTGTTAAGTACAGCTGCTCTGTTGTGTGTAGCTGCATGCTACAGTGTGTTAATGCAAGTTTGCCATCCTTTTGTTCTGTCTTCTTGGAAAGCTAACAGAAGAATCCAGAGTAACCAGCTGCATATCTTGTTCAGATCCTGGTCTAATAATTTTGCAGACCTGTGAGAGTTTATTAATTGCTCATTATAATTTGGGGTTCCTCTCTGAACAGGTTGGTTGTGCAGCACCCCCAGTCTCCTGGGGCAGACGTGGTTTACAACATTTCTGCACTGCAAGTGCTGTAACAGCAACACTGCTAGAAATAGCTCATTCTGAATGTGCTGTGGCCTTAGCATGGAAAAATGGACTCAGGTGGAGATAAAAACCGTGAGAAAATAGGAAAAGTATTAATCCTTTCCCAAAGGACATTTGTGTGTTTTCAGTATTCTAGGTTAAGGAAGACAGTAAAAAGAGAGTAACTGACCAGGACTCAGTGGGAGGCTGTAAAGCAGGTATATTCTCTGAAATGAGATACAAAGTCTCTAAATTAAAATGCCAGCTTTCTCTTCGTGGATGGAACAGCCATTACATTTTTGCAGTATCCTAAAATGAGGGATACTCTTGATATGCAAGGCATAAATTCCATACTTGCATTAGACTCTCCCCCTGAGCCCAGTTTAGATGGGTTTGTAGAAAAAGACATGTCAGAGAAGGGTTGAGAGATCCATCTCCCTTTTTCTAGAAGCAGCCAGCACGGACACTGTGGAAGGGCACTGAAGCACAGTGGATCAATTACTGTCTGTCTTATGTTGTTTTAGTTTGGAGAGTAATCTGTGCCACAAGCAGTAAAGCTAAAACTGGAGTTGCATAAATGTTTCTCATTTACCTAGCATTGTATGCTATTCCTCAGAATCCTTTGGAAGCAGGTGGCTGCTGTACCCCCAGGAAAGGGCTGGCAGCCTTGGAACCAACAAGCAAAAGGCAACAGCTCCCAGTTTCTTATAAAGGCCATCTTGGCTGCTGTCAGTATTGCTTCATCTGGGACTTTCTGGAGCCTGCTTCTATAAATATACAACAATTCAGTTGTGTAATTGCCATTACCAGTGTGAATTCAATTTGTCTATATTTTTATACCATAGCATTAGGTCTTAGAATCTTGGACTGGTATAGATTCTTTTAAGAAATGCTGACCTTTCCAGATCTTGAGAGGTAGAAATGAAGTCATCAGAAGAAGATGGGACATGGAATAAAGTGAAAAATTGAAGTAATTTTTAGTAAGCTTGTTTTGCTTTTAATCCAGTGTTGTTTATGCTGAATAATTTCCTCTAATCCCCCAATCCACAAAAGTTAAATTAGACTTCTGATTCCAAGGTCTTTTGATTCAGACTGTTTTTATTTGTTAAAAGTATCAGGTTTTTATAATTGGAAAAAGACTGCCATTTGGGTTGGAATAGGATCTGATAGAAAATCTACCCCCTGAAATGCAAGAATCACTGAAAAAAATTGGAAAGGGAACCTAATCTTGCTCAATCCTTCTCTCAGCAAGGGAATCTGGTTAGGAAGGTATGGCCCAGAATGATTTTGTGATGGTCACTTTGAGCTAGATGGACACTGCTGCCTTATTTTGGTGAGCAGTGACCAGACCAATATCAAAGCACTTAAAGCCCAGGCTTTAAAGCTTCCCACTCCCTGATGCAAAGTGTTCTGCAAAGTACCTTGGGCCACAGGGCTGCCTTAAGTACTGCCATTGATAGTTGTTAGTAGCTTTTATAAGGCATCTCGTACATTTCCTGTAATTCGTGCAGAGTTGTTGTTGCCTGTCCTGTTGACAGCTTTGCATGTGTGCTTCCTTGGCAGGGACAGCACAGGAAATACTGTTCTTGCAGTAAATGTGCACAGAGGAATAATTCCATGGTACATCTTCAAATATGTGCACAAAGAGAGGATCAGTAAGGAAACAGGCAGTGTGTCTCTGCACACTGTTGTATTCCATGGATTCTGCTGCAAATTCCCTGTGAAAGACATTGGCTGGTACAAACATGTGAGGGAGAGGAACAGAAGGGAAGTGGAAGGCTCAGACCTGTTATTATGTGTGAGTTGTTCAGAGGAATCAATGAGGGATATTCTGGACTCCAGGGCTTGCAGCACAATGGCTCTGCAGGTGTCCTGGGTGCTGTGTGAGGAAAGGAGTCTTCCCCACTGTATTTCTTATCACCACCTCACCAGGCTGCTTGGATGCTTCAGCATTAGCCTGTGAGTAAGCTCTTCTGCAGACAAAAGTACCTGAAATAATAGAGAATTCTACCCTAGAGTTCTGTACAAGGCTTACTCCTCTTCTGATGGATTTGTGTGGCAGCCTGACCTAGTTTTGTAAGTACAAATCCAGACTTGTATTCAGTACAGTTAATCCCCATCTCTTCTTTTCAGATGGACTTTACAAAGTTTATAACTATCCTCAGATCTGTGCAGGATCATGTCCTTAGTTACTGCTCTGTGTTGATATTGGCATAGTTTCAAATATAATGAATACCTGAATAAACAACCCTGAAAAATATATGTGTAGATATATATATGTTCAAGATTAGATTTATTGGTTTGGCCTTTGGCCAGTTGCCTAAGTACAACTGCTGTCTTACAAAAAGATCAATCTCTGATAGTCAGGAGCTTTAGGCAGTATTTTTCCTTTTAGATCTTGGACCAGCCATGGTTCTTTGGGTCATCATATTCACTTGATTGAATAACTACTGATTTTAATAGGACTGTTGGTAAGGGGAAGGCTTTTTAGAATCGGGATATTAAATAGACTTAGTTAAATGGCACATTTTGTGCACTGGAAAAAAAAGAGTTCTCCAGACTTGAGAGGGTAGAAGGGTAATTCACCCCAAATTGAAGCCTCAGGATTGAAAATGAGCTAAAAGTAATGCCTTGCATTAGCTAGGAATTGACCATTTTTCTTCCCCACAGCCTCTTCCATAACAGTGAGCCAGGTCTCCTGGTTCTGCCTTTGGTTCTTCAGTGCCCTGAGGTTTTTCATGGGTTTCAGCTGAGTGCTGCAGTGCTCAGCACAAGTGTGAGCCCATGTGAAACTGCCTTGGTTTGACTGCTCGGTGTGATGCACTGAGAGCAAATTAGAGTGCTTTTTTTCCCTAATTGTCCTTAGATGGGGAAGGAAATAATGTGTTGCTGCCTCCTCTCTCCAGAACCTGAGAAAGCTGCTGCCATGCATCATTATCCCACAATGCTGCTTCCAGCACCCCTCAGATGTAGCATGTTATGTTTTTTGGAGCTGATGTTAATCACCATGATCTGTACAGCTCAGCCTCATTGCAGCTATAATTAACCCCTTCTGTTATGAACCAAATGGTCTGAAAATCGTTTTCTTCATTTGCTACATCTGCCAAGGGAGAGCTCCTGCAACCTTTGATGATGCGGGTAACCCTATTACTGCCAACACACACACTCCTTTACAGAAAGGCTGCAGACCCAGATCTAGAACTTGCTGAAGCACTTTCCAGGAAGTTTGTCTTCACCCCCCACATAAAGATTTGAATATTTTGCAGAAAAACATTGTCCTTTTGGGCCAGGTTTAGAGAATCTCTGGAGCAGGAGAGTGATTAGTGCTCAGAATGGCCAGCAGCACAGGCTGAGACATTCTCACAGGGATGTGAAGATGAAGCTTCAGGTATTTACATCAGAAAAGGAAACCCTATATCTAGACCAAATATTGTAAGCACTGGGATATTTCCAATTCTGAGAAAGTCTGTTCATCTTTCCACTCCCCAAGCCCCCAACATTTTGCTTTCATTTTACCACAGAGCAAAGCATCAAGGTCTTTTTGTAGAAGGAATTCTGATTTCCAGTAAGGTCAAATTATACCTTTGTTCAGTACAATCTTTCCCAGGTGACAAGATGTTGGTAGGTGCTTAAAATGCCACAGTGATGGGGACTTCTTTTTGCAAAACCTAAAAAAATCACATCAGATTTATTATTCACTCACAAAGTCTGAATCCTGATCATGGTGGGAAAGTAAACAGAGACTCTGATTTTCATTCCTACACTTTAATTCTATGTTCATTTGTATCCGTTAGGACTGCTCCTACTGGAGCTGATTTGAATTCTAAACAGTGTTGGATATTTATTTTTGTAAAGCTGTGCCATTCATCTTTAATATAATCATCTAATTTACTCTATTAATGCCAGCTGCTCCATTTGGCACAGGTCACCTGGAGTGTTTGGAACACTCTACTAATTTTTCCTTGAACTAATTCTAAAAATCCATAGAAGTCAGAGCAGTCCACCTTCACAGTGAAGGAATGTTTATTTTTGTCCATGTTCCTAAACACCACCTTAGTTCGGCAGAAGAAAATATCCTCTGGGAGGCAGACCTCCATTTTGCTGGGATTTATTTATTTGGTTGGGTTTTTTCCCAGAATTGTCCTTGGCATTCCCAGGTGACCCCAGGGAGTGGCCACTTTTTTCATAATTTTGATATTTTCATAGATTCAATATTTTCAAAAATACCTCAGGGAGTATTTTTCAGAGCAAGCAGCTGCTGCCTTGAAGAGGATGCTTTTCTTCTCTTTGGTGCCTGCCACTTCTCCTCTCTCATATTTGAAATCTTCTAGGACAGGTAAGAGTGTGAAATGTTTTATGTTTCCATTCTCTGGCAAAGTTGGCTTAACACCACTTCACCCCACCCCTGATCTCACAGAAAGCAAGTGCAAGATTTGGAATTGCATAGAGGTTTGTACAAGTTAGGGCTACTCCACCCTGAGACAGCAGAAAAAACCAAAAATGAGCAAGAGTGATGGCCTCAGCAAACAGAACATCTGAAACACGATGTGGAACTACGGTGGTTTTTCTTGGGCTGTGGCTTTATGTGTTTTTCGAGCCACAGATAATAGCATAGGTCCTGTCCCCCCAACCCAAACTTCAATTACTCTTCTTAATCCATGGAAGAGTGCATTGTTTTGTCTGCCTTCCAAAACATTCAACTAGAAAACTAAGATAAAAAAGGTGACATTTTTAAATGTAAATTTTAATAGGCAACTGTAATTTAAATGATGAAAGAGCTTTTCCCTAGCTGAGGAATTTCCAGGAGGTAGATTAGGGGCAGGCCTCTGGCACCTCTCTTCTGACTGATTTCCATTCTGCTGTAAAGCAGAGATCCTGATCACAGAAAAATCTATTTTCCTCCTGTATAACTGTAATGAGTTTATTAAAAACATACAATAGTGTAAGACAGTTTTGACTAGGCACATTACCAAAGGTGATAACATAATTAAGCCATGGCTTGTCAGAGGTTGAGACAGTAGCTAAAGGGAAAATAGCTTCATTTCTCCATCTGGATCATAGAGTGAATTTGAAATCCTGCTGCTGCTTCTGCTGAATTGAAATGACTTCTGGAGAATCCAATGCTCTGTAGGTGTGCCCCTGCTGTGTAAGTGGTTAGAATCCAATGCTCTGTAGGTGTGCCCCCAATGTGTAAGTGGTTAGAATCCAATGCTCTGTAGGTGTGCCCCCAATGTGTAAGTGGTTAGAATCCAGTACTCTGTAGGTGTGCCCCCAATGTGTAAGTGGTTAGAATCCAATGCTCTGTAGGTGTGCCCCCAATGTGTAAGTGGTTAGAATCCAGTACTCTGTAGGTGTGCCCCCAATGTGTAAGTGGTTAGAATCCAGTACTCTGTAGGTGTGCCCCCAATGTGTAAGTGGTTAGAATCCAGTACTCTGTAGGTGTGCCCCCAATGTGTAAGTGGTTAGAATCCAATGCTCTGTAGGTGTGCCCCCAATGTGTAAGTGGTTAGAATCCAATGCTCTGTAGGTGTGCCCCCAATGTGTAAGTGGTTAGAATCCAATGCTCTGTAGGTGTGCCCCCAATGTGTAAGTGGTTAGAATCCAGTACTCTGTAGGTGTGCCCCTACTGTGTAAGTGCTTAGCAGTGCTCCAGCAGGATCACCCGAGGTCTCAGGAGATCTCTCCCAAGTAACACAGTTCTGGCTCACAGCATATCTTATTGAACATTTTCTAAATGATCAAACTTCCACAAAAGGTTGAACAGGGAGTTCATGCTCTGTAAAGATCCTGTTTGATCAGCAATGGTTCATGAGTTCAGTTCCAATCCTCACAGAGATTAACTTGAAATCAGTTTGTAGTTCTAGGAAAATTTAGCAGATCTTCTTGTACTCTAAATTAATAATCAACTTATATTGCTACTTTAAATGTAGCATTACATTTCTTAATAGATTAAAAATCTCTGCTATTCAGTTGTGGACATTAACAGCTAGATATCTCTAGTGCTCTTCTGTGAGCAGATCCCTAGCCAGAGGTTCATGCTAATTAGAAAAGGGTATTGTGTGCATGTGTATTAGTTTCAACTTTGTATTTAACCTCCCCAGACTTCTTAATGTTTTCAAAAAAAGGCTTTCTTTTAGCCTAACCTCTTGAAACTACTTATCCTAATATTTATCCTTGTGTTGTATTGCAGGCAATCCCATTCTGTTAGCAAGTAATTAATGTGAGGCTGTGTCACCAAACCCTGAGGCCCATCACTGTTGCAACTGAGTGTTAATTTAAAGCATGTTATACTCCTCAAATTATCTCTTTGAAGAGTCTCTCTGCCACAGTTTTGTACTGCTTTGTTTTCAAAGTAATCATCTACAGTCCAGATTTCCTTTGGGAGGGAAAAACAAACAAACAAAAATGAAAAGCCAAAATAAAGACGTGGAGCCAAACCCTTTCAAATTAATGAGTTAAAGACTTCAGACTTCTGTATTGTTACCCGATGTTGAAGCATTAAGCTGCCTCCCATAGGTTCCTTTCCTCCTTTGTTAGTTAAAGCCTCTTTTTTCCTTTTTATGATCAGTTTTTACAAGTCTGATTTTTTCATCTTCATCAGAAATAGTATGTTAAAGTTATTAAGCCAGCAAGGACTGAACGAATTTTTGGGCTTTTTTCACCTCCCAGCCCTGTATCAAAAAAATGCACTGAGCATGAGATCATGGCCTTTGTAGGCAAGTGTAAACTTTTTTCCAGTTCTAACAAATTTCTGACACATTGGAACAGAAAAGATCATGTTTCTGTGCTGTAGGTAGATGGCTCCAGCATTATCCATATGATTCTTTGTGTATGTCTGTTGCAGCCCTTTAACAAGAGCAGTGAGCCAGCTCTGAAATACAATAGCACTCAGGGCCACCCTTTTATGTTTGTTTACTCACTTTTATGAGCCTTCCTCAGTTATTTGATTCACAAGGCTGAAGCATGCCAGAAGACAGCTCAAGAAATTCATTGGCCTGTTTTTTGGGGAGGCCTACTTCTGCTGACCTCTCTGTGCCAGGATACCAGAACTTTCTTATGGAGCTTGGAATCAGTTTTTTTTTTTTTTTTTTTTTTTTACCACATGGCTGGTTAACAACATATCTGACCTGCTGTCTGTAGGAGTCTACCTCTTGTTTTTAATACACCTCTACTGGCATGGAGTCTCCACTGCTGAAGGTCTGTTCCAGAGCAAGATAAATCTGTAAACAACAGCTGGATGGATGAAATTTGTTTTATCACTTAAAGATTTTGTCAGTGAAGGTCACATGGGAGCCAGTGGGTATCAAACCTAATTCTGCTGCTCATAGAAAAAAAAGATTTAAAAGGAGACAAATTAACCGCTGGACCATTTTCTCTGTTACTTCATTTCATCATGGTAGTCATTTTGAAGAGCTAAATATAAATAAAAGTTGTAAGCTGTACAAACAGCTGTAATCTTATTGCAGCAATAATCTATGTAAAGTTTTCTCGCTTTCATTATGGAAAAAAGGTCCAATCTGATCTAGCTGAAATAACCCTAGGTTTGAGCCTGCTTGTACGGAGCTTTGGTTTGAAATTGATGCACAAATCACTCTTCTCTGTGACCATATGCCCAGTAATCTGAGAGCTGGCTCAGTCTTTTGACTTAAAAGGGACAGTTTTAGTTTAAAAACTAAGCCAAAAGATCTAGACCTTTGGGTCTAGAGCCTTCCTTTTCTGTATGTGTGTACAGTTGCATGAATAAAGGGATTGAATCCATTGAATCATCCAGGTGCTACTGTACTAGAAGTAATTAATACTTAGAGGGTAAATATGTTTTTTCTCCCCATAAATTGATTTAATTTTCATATCCTGATTGCCTGGAGTGGCTCACATCAGCAACCTTGCAGAATTTTCTACATTTTTTATTTATTGTACAGCATCCTTCTACACTTTTAATCCTTACAGCTTTCACACATATGGAATTAGTTACAGATTTAATGCCCCATTGATATCGGTGCACATATTTAACTTCTGACATCTTTAAAAGAAAGGAGATCAGAGTTTCAGGTATTTTCCCACTGCTAATTCTCATTTAGATGTATTTTCTACTGCAAAGGTAAATCTTTTGAGCTTGAAATACGACTGATTCTGATGATAAATATGTGTATTGTAAACATAGTGAATGTCTCTACAAGTCAGGGATAAAAGTTTTACACTTGTTTGCAGGACCCTAAAATGTGCAAAATATCCTGTGCATTGAATGATGGGATAGTGCTAACTTTTTTTTTCTTATTTTCTTATTTTGTTAAAATATGGCAATGAGCAGGCCATATTTTCCTACCATTTCCAGTCCTGCTGTAGTAATAACCTAATAGTTTATCTGCTCATTATGGTGGCATCTTCTAGGCTATATCTGTAGGAGATACACTTTTTGTGATTTCATACATGCATGCACATTTACAGGTGTATGAAATGCTTTTAAGAGAAAGAGATGATAGGTTTGGAAAGCCAATCTCTGTGGACTTTTACATATCATGATTTGTGAGGGGCTGAATAAGAGGAGATGGCTTTCCTTCTTTGGAAGGAGCCATGTGGAAAATTACAGTTTTTATTCATCATGTTGAACAAGTCAAAGAACTAGATTTTTGCTCATATCTGTATGTCTTTTGGGGATTTTTGTAAAGAATTTAGTTGGTTGTTCCTGTCAATTTTTAACTTGAAAAATCTTTTTTGTTCAGGAGACAAGATTGTGTGTTTGATTCATAGCTATATCAATGAAATCTCATGGGAAAAGTATTTCAAACATTTTTTTGAAGATTTTTGGGTTACTTTTTTTTAATGTAATAGTATTTGTAACAGCATGTGACTTCATAAACAAAACAAATTTTATTTTATAGGATTTTTATTTGTTTGTTTGTTTATTTTTCTAATTGCTCTCTTCTGGAATGAAAATCAGTTTTTGACCAAATATTTACTGCCCAGAGAAAACGGTCCTGGCTCCTCCACATTTAGATTGGAGTAGTATAGACAGGGAAGCAATTTCTTATAAACTGTGTGGATATTGCAAGTAGCTTCTATAGAGCCAGCTGCTAAAATGGAGCCAACCAATCCAGGGCTTGCACTGTATTCTTGGGGGAACACTCACAGATTTTGGTTAATATGTTATTGACATGCTTGAAACAAGTAGTTATGCATTCTGATGGCATGTAATATAACAGAGATAATTATTAATGTAAACACTTTGTGCTAGCAGAATAATAACTGCTGTGGAAATTAGGGCTGACAGCTACTTCTTTATAAATGAGGTTCAGAGAAATTTTATTTAGGCAGGCACCAAGGGCAGAAGAGTCCCACTAAGCCTCCATCCCTGTCAACTATAGTCTAGCACTGAAGCTGTATAGTACATGCAAAAGTTATTCTGCCTATATTCATTTAAATACTTCAGAAAACAACATCACTTCTGCACTGCTTTCTCTCTAAAATTTGCTTTAATCAAGAAGATTGCCTATCAGTTTCACTATTAAAACATTAAAACGGGGCTGTCCACAATATTATTTATCATGCTTTCCCCCTTGGAAATCTCTGAATTTCAAGGAGGAAAGCAATCCTCGCTGTCCTAACAGGTCTGATTTAGCTCCTGGGTCAGATTTGTAAAAGATAACTAAATACATGGTGGGATTTTGAAGGATATAAAAATAAATAGTTCCTCTTAGTGTACAAAGCCATTCATTCATATAAATGTGCAGGGATCCTAGATTATGTGGAGACTTGGATGAACTACCCTCAGAGCTGCCAGTAGTTATTGCTCAAATTCAGTGTGGACTATAGATGGGTCAATCAAAGAAGTTGAAAGAGACTAATTTGTTGCCTATCTTTGGAGTGAAAAGGGAGAAAATTCTTGGGAGTTTTAGTGTGTTCAGCTTAATGGCAACTTCTTGAAACACACCAAAACTAATAACCAAACAAAATGTTGTGTCAAAGTCAGATTGGATTTAAGATTGCCAAATCCTTTCTGCAGGTATCATGCCTTGTAAATAAGAAAGAAAAAGGTGTAATTTATCCTGTAATCAGTGAATTCTGATCTTTTGTGATGCTCTCTGAAAAAAAGCCAGAGAACCAGAGTCCTGACAGGTATGGAATCAAAGCAAAATTTGCTAAATAACCATTTTCTTTATGGCAATTATTGGTGCTTAATTGTCACAGTACTAGTGGGGTTTTCATCATATTCTGTCTCATTTTCTGGATCCACTTATTTTTTTTTTTTTTTCATTGAAAATTGAATGAGAGTATTGACTTTTGAAATTGATTGGTTAGTTGATACTTTGGTACTCCAAGGTGTACTTTGAAGATCCTGTTAAGTTTCTAAGTGATCTGAATAACAATGAGATGATTGTGGGAAGTCAGTGATAGAAATGTAGTGTGTCCTGCACTATGAAGTAAGGTAAGGACTGAAATGGCCTATGGAAATCTCTGTACCCCCCATGTCCCTGGGTACTTAAATTCAGTCTGACTGACAAACTGAGAGATGAGATCTTTGGAGCCATCTGCAAATGGCTGAAATGTCCTGTTTGCCCCAAAGTCCTGACGTAGGCAGGAGCAGTGAGCAATGAGCAGGCCATTGCACAGCAGTTCTGTGTATCCTTGTGGAGAAGGGCACATGCTTTTAAATAAAGACAGAAAAGACTCTGCTTATATGCTAAAAAACGTTGTGTGTTTTGTACAATGCAGCCTTGCACTGAGCCCTAGATTTTTTTGGTTTCAGTCAGGAATGTAGGATATTCTCCCTTGTTAGTTCCCAGATAGCCCACAGGCAGTAAAATTAGTAGTGTCCAGCAAGCAAGGAAACATATTGTAATTAAAAGCTGTTACCTCTCCTCTGAGTATCTCAGTAAGAAAAATGTTAAGAATAAACTCTTAAGCAAAAGTAATTTTTTATGAGTTTTTCTGTCTCTAAAGGTACAAAAATCTTAATTTGCCATTGACAGTCATAGCAGAAGCAACTGGTCTTAACTGAAGAGAATCTCTCCTAATATTTTCTTCTAGAAGTCAGACAAAACCAAATACTGAATATGCACACCTCTGAAACTTCATAGGTTTAGAGCAGGATCAGGCTGTGAACTTTGCATCTGGTCCATATCAGTATAAGAAACTGAGCAAAAAGAAAGAAAAATCAAAGCAGTTTTAGAAATAATGTGTATATTAAGCCTCATTTCATTCATATTCTTTGAAAATTATGCATTCCACTCTATTCCAAGAGCCCAAGATTTTGCTCTCTATGAGGTTCCGTGAGCACTCTTAAGCTGCAAGCTTTTGGGGCAGGTAGTTTGGCCATAACAAGGACAGGCAAATGTCTGTGGATCACATCCTTCAAGGAGCTGTCCTGACTGAATGCTTTTGAGCACCTCAGTAGGATTTGATGAGTTTGCATTCTCTTGGCATCTTGCTGGTGCCTGTGGCTGTGTGGGTGGCTGTGGGGCCTGCAGCCTGGGTCCCTGGCAGTGAAGTGCCAGCAGAGTCTGGCCCAGTGTTTCCTAACAGGATTCCTAACACAGGATTAAGGTGAGCTGGATTTCCATGGGCTGAACGTGATCCTGTGCTTAGTGCCCACCAAGCACAGCAGGACCCAGCTGGGCAGAAATGTAGGCTGTAAGAAGGATAGGAGGGGGAAAACAGGCTATAATAAAGCCTTTACTACCATTTCTACAAGTCCTTGCTTGCAGATGCAGTAAAATTGAAGAGCTCATCCATACATGAGCAATTAGAAGCAAAACCAACATAAACATTCCTGCACAACTAATCAATAAACTCGTATGTCTTCATTAGCAAGGTAGCATTTTGTGTTATTGATATTAAAGATCTACTTTCTGTGTTGGGTCTCACTGCAATTGTTATTGATGAATAAAACCCCTGTGAGCTGAAACTGTTGTCTTTTAAAAACTAGAATCTTGATTGGATGGCTTTATTTTCCCTGCATTGCTTCTCACCACATCTCCTATTAAGCCAAAAGTATTTAGAATGTCTCATTTCACAAGTCTCAGTTACGACTCACACTGGACACTGTGGATGAGACAGAGGCAGAATGCTGAAGCTGTTATTGGTGGATGTGTATCACTTAGGGCTATTTTAAGAATGGATTTTGATTTGTGTCATTCCTACTTTAAATATGACTTGTTCAATAACGTGTTCAGTAGTAATTAGATAATTTAATGTCTACTGACAGGTCTTTTGTGACTGAAACCCAATTTTAGCCCTGCATACCAAGGAGCTTGCCAAGGAAAAGTAACCCTTTTACTTAGTAAGGAAGGATAATGGGTAACTTCTGGAATTAAGTGAAAAATTGAATCCAGCTTCCTGTGTGCACTTTAGGTCCCACACTGGGATTACAGAACTAGCTCTGAACTGCTTGGTTGCTGACAATAAAGATTTTATGTGTGTCATGTTGAATTTTCAAAAAAAGTTCTTGAATCAAAAAGGTCAGTTTTACATTGAGTCTGGCTGCTTGTTTAGGAATTTAAGTGCTTTGCACTGGCTTGCTTGTCTTCTCTGTAGCACTCAGGTTTAGGTAGGTTTTTTGGAGAAAAAAAATGGTCATATTCCAGTTTAAGGAAAGGGGAGGAAGAAAGCAAGGTCATATGCAAACAGATTTTAAAAGTGTTAGCCTAGTTTCCATCGTTAAGAATTGATCCAGTGAAGAGCTCTTATCAGCCAAGTGCTTGCTTACCAATGGTTTGAATATAAGAGGGATTTTATAAACACAGGAATAATTTAATTTCCTTGTATTACTATGTATTATTATCTATTCATACATCTATGTATATTTGAGTAATGCAGAGTCAGTACATTCAGCAGTGAAGGTGCTTCTGCCCTTAGAATGAGACAGCAAATAAAAATAAATATGCTTTTCCTTGTATTCAACATTTTAAATATTTCTAGGCCATGTTCTGTGGTACATAACTTATTGCATTACAGGCCATATTTTTCTGTGGAGTGTTTCATTCTGAGAACTGCCTGGCTGTGCCATGGAATCACTGGGAGCAGACATGTGAGGTCTCTGCAAAAAGGAAATGCCATCATTTCTAAGCTGTGCATATAAATGGATAATGCAAGTCTTAAGACCTGTGTGAATATCAATTTGGAGAAGTTTCCAAAGTCTGTATTAAAAGCTTCTTCATTTTAACACAGCATTCTCCCATAGAGATTTTCTGCAATGCTTCATTAATCAAGATATAGTATGAATGTTTGAAAATATTTAAATTAAATACTCAGTCCTGACAGAATGTATTTTCTAATGTATTTAGCCAGAACTGTGTGAAACTCTCAGTCAAGAGATCAGCAGATCTTCATTCAGCCATCTAACAGGATGTTTTTAACTTTGATTTTTAGGTTCCTTTTGGTGTGAGACAGATTTACAATCTTTCTATTTGTAAAGTATTTTATATATATATATATAAAACTCCCGTGTGTGCTGATTGGAGAATATTTTCTTTGAAATTCTGCTGTCTGAATTCCACAAGAAAATAACCAGGAAGCCCTGTGATGTGATATTGTAACCAGACTCTCACTTAACTACTCATTTGTCTTTTAACTTGGTCGTGGGAACAGTAATTTACTAACCTAATTCAATGCATTTGTTGCCTTTAGAGATCAATGCTGCTCCAAGCAAAGTCAATAACAAAACTTTATTGATTTTCCTGGGACCAGATCAGCCCCTTTACGCTTGAGTGCGACCTTATAGCACCATAATTTTTCTGTACAATTGCTGAAATACTAAGCCATGTTTTTGTCCTTGCACAGATCCTGATGCACTGTGTAAAAGGGAGTTTAGAATGCACTTCAGAATGCTGCTTTCTCCAAAGAGCTGTGGCACATGAAACATACAGCCAGGATTTCCAATCCACTGAACTGCAGAACATAGGAGGGCTCCACTCTGAACATGTGGCACGAAAAGGTAGATTATCACTATGTTATTAATATACTTGATAACCATTCCTTTCCACTACTTAAATGACTATTTTTAATTTCCCAGGCATAGATAAGGGCTCAAGATTTTGGGAGAAATCAAATATGTTATAAACCAAGCATTTTTTGGGAACCAGTGTAATTTAATATGAGAAGCATCACCCTTTTTGCCAAGAAGTAGGAATTAATGTACTGATTGTGTTGTTGGATGCACTGTACATCCAGAATCTTGTTGGACTCAATGTGATAAAGAAATGGGGGTTTATTTAAGGTATCAGTGCCATGACCTTCAGATATTCAGCTCTAGATCAGTGGTAGGATCTGGCAGTAGCAGAGGCTGTTCTAAACCCCATCAGTTATGTCTGTAAAAGCATTTGGGGGCTCTTAATCTTTAAGCTTTAGACAGAAGGTCATAGGCAGAGAAGCACGGGAGTCAATAAGGAAACTGCTGGAGGATGCTAGCAGAAATTTAAAAAGATGAAGGTGTGTGGTAGATAGCTTAACTTAACAGGAGATACCCAAACTGTTATCCCAACATACAGCACCAATGAGGAAAAGGACTACCAGTAAAACATAATTTAAGATGGCCTCTTCCCACTGAGATCACTGGGAGAAGAAAACCTGAATGTGGTAACTTAAAACTTTACACAAAGAATATGCAAAATACAGAGAAATGCAAGTTTGGGAACCGAGTCAATAGGAATGTAGAGGGAATGAGATTTGTCTACAGCCTGGCAGTTTTCTCTGAACTGCCTCAGCTCTCTTTAGGTGACTGGGAAATGATTCCTAAGCCATTCTGAGGCTTCAGATAAAGGTCTTATAGAATGAACAGCAAGACACAACCTCTGCATCTATAAACAACCCTAGGTTTGGTAAGCTATAATCACTGTAGCCCCCAAAGGTCTCCTATGTTGTTTCAGTTTAATTAGGCTATTAAAAGAAAACAAACCTGTTATTGACATTTATGAATAAGCAGTGATCTGTGTTTTTTTGTGTGAAGCAAGTTCATCTCTTCACCCTCTCTCCATATTTTCTTTGTGAGTGCAGATAAGCTGTTTGAAATTATCCTTTGTTTTATAGAAATTAGTTGAGCCCAGTAAAATATTTTCCCTAAATACCATTCTAAGTACAAAGGCATTGGTCATGTACAGTTGAATATTTAGAGAACTAATTTATTAAGAGCAGAACCAGTAATTTTTTTTTTTTTTTTTTTTTTTTTTTTTTTTTTTTTTTTACTGGAGAATCCTGCAGCTTTATCACGTTGTTCTATGTTAAAGTAATGATGCATCAAGCTCCCCATCATCAGTTAGTGAGGAAGAAACCTTCAGGGCAATTGAAATGAAACAACTTAATGTACAGAGTACCTGGCAAAAAAATTACAAGGCTAGACAAGAAGAATGTGGCCACGCTGGAGGTCTGTAACCGCAGTCTCCAGGAGCCTGGAGCCCTGGCCATACCACAGCAGCTCCTGTGGACACTTCTTCTTGGGAAAAAGATATTTATAAATTGATATTTGAAAATGGCTGCACAAGACAGCTTTCTAAATGCATTTCATTTGGGATTTCACTTGGGATATTGAAAAAAATCCTGAAACTCTCAATTGAGCTTTGATGTGCAAACTCGCTGTTTCGTAATAATTAAATAAAGAAGTTGTTTAATAAGAAGGTTGGTAGGGAACAAATACATAAATTCCAAAATGTCAGAAGGTGTTCTGGAAAGATTTCTGTACAGTGAAACTTGCAGATTTACTAAACTAATTATGTATCTGGATATCAAAGTTTGTTCAACAAACATTTTTTGTAAATAGGTCTTTAATAGACCTTTTAATAGATCTTTCTGTTGGTTTCTATTTGCTCCCTTAAGAAAAGTCTTTACAAGCCAGATTTTGGCTTTAAGGATTATACTTTTTTTGTTGTTGCAGCAAGTAAATAGATTGCTTCATATGTGATTCAGGGAACAAGTTACAATGGAATTATATAATCTCTGTTTCTTGGGTTTTTGCCTAAATCATAAGTAGCAAATGTGTCTTCTAATTACGCATTATAATAAATGGAGTATTACTTCAATTTACTTGTGAAATTTCAAATATGTCAGATTTTTCAAGAGAAATTTTTTGCTGCTAATTGATTTTATGAGTAATTTTACTTGTGGCAATGGGCAAGGGAGAGAAATAGTACATGGTATGAAGAAACATAACACAAGAATACAGATATTTTCTACCCTGAAATCATAGAGCAACACATAGAAAATACATAAAAAGAATGGAAGAAAAATAAGTTTGACTAACCTGATGCTATACATCATATACAGGTCAACACTGGGCTTATATCTTTTCTGTGGGGTTCTCAAATAAGATAGTTTGCATGAAGTGGCACTGCTGGTAAATTATCTTTTCATTTACAGATACCTAGCAGGGTGGGTTATTTGTGTCCCGTGTACCCTGCTGGGTATCTCTGTGTTATCCTTCTTTGTAATTAAAGTAATATTTGTACAGCTGGTATTTCTAGAAAACTACATATGTTATTTATACACACATATATATACACTATATACATATATACATATATATATATACAGTATAGAAAAACTTTGTATGTTGAACTAGTAGAAGTGCAAAAACCTGCAGGTTCAATTATTTTTGCTTGCCTTATTGCTTTAACTTCTGAAGACAGAGAAGCTGACTGACTATTGCAAATTAGTTAGGAGTGATACGTTGAAGTGGCAATTAATCTTACACCCTTGACTGGAGCTCTCTCTCGTCCTCCTTTGCAGCAACTACTGTGTTTCTTTCAGTGTTGATTCACAGCATGAATATTCTCTTCAAGAGATGTTCTACTGCAATTTTGGAAACGCAACATTTCTGTGCTGATACATCAGTTATTTTAATGTGCCCTATTTAATTAAATTATTATCAATATTGCTTTCTTATGCTTCTGTCTGAGGCAACATTAGTGCCTCTATTAATGTACACATTAATATTTGTGCCTGAAATATGCTGTCAGATGTTGCCTAAAGTTATTTACTTCTTATATCCTAGGGTTTGAAGTTCAGACAATTGTTCTGTCTTAGCAGCAAGTTACATACTTTTATCAATAGTAGTAGAATCTACCTGGGGTAATATTTTGCTTCCTGGGGTTCTGGGGTTTAACTTAAATATACCACTACAGTCAGAAGGAGCAACAATGTGAAGGTTACAGTACGTTCTAATTCTGCTGTTCTCTCAATGAGAGCCTTTAATGCTAGTAATTAATTATATGGAGAAAAGTAGGGATCAGAAAGTCTCTAAATTCAGGTATTTGTATGATTGCTTTTATTTCACCAGGATCTGTGGTTTAAATACCAGAACAGTAGCAGATGTCTTAGCATCTTTAAATTTTACAGCTTTGTTTATAATTTCACTCTGTTAAAGTTTTAATACTTTGAAGTGCATCGTACAAATGCACGTGGCATAACTACTGCTAGAATCACTTCAAGGGGATTTGAGGAATTCTATTCTTAGCAATTTCCTACAGGCAGCTTTTGAAATTCACTTTATTGACTCCAAACTGTTTCAATTTCTACTTGTATAATTTTACAAGAAATATGACAAATGTAACTGTTTTCCCCATGTTTTATGTCCTAATGAGGAGCAAAAGGTCAAGGACTTTGGGATGGAGGGGGAAGCCAATTACTTTTGCTACTGTGCTTTGGAATACTGCTTGCAACTCACACTCATTTTCTACCAGCAGGATTACAGGACAGTTAATTTCCCTTGAAAGTTTATGAGGCTCAAAGGATTGGGGTTTGTATATTTTTTTTCAGTGTTTTCTGTTCTTGTTTGAAAGAGACTGAAAAATATTTCCTCTGTATATATGCGTGACATACATCGTGAAAAACAAAAGCTTTTTAGAATATCTAGAACTTGGAGATTAGATTATTTTTAAGGTCATTAGGTGCTCTAAGCTGCAGATACATGTCTGACTGATTTTCAAAAGCATTTATATGCCTACCTCATCAGTAGAGCTGATATGCCTACCCTATGAGGTATTTGTTAAAATCCTAATTGAGTATCTACTTAGGCACATTAATTAAAAATCTGGTTCTAAATGTCATTAAGAGTGATGAAGGAAGGCAGTCACTGGAAAATAAAGAAAAGGTCAGAAGGGAAACCAGGTCAGTGTCATTAGCAAACTCGATAAATTCTTCTCATGTCCGATTTTGCACAGCTGACTTGAGGACTGGCTGCTGAGGGAATCACAGAGTGGCTTGGGCTGGAAGGGACCTCCAAAGATCCTCGAGTCCATCTCCTGCCATGGGCCAAGACACCTTGCACTAGACTAGGTTGCTCAAACTGTGATGTGGGAAAAAAAGTGGGTAAGAGTGTTCTTTCCCCATAAAATAGCAGATTTGAATTTTCCCAGTGCAAGGAGAAAGGTCAGAGTGCAGGGACCTGCTTTTGGAAACGTCAGGCCTGGCTCCAGTTTAAGGGAAGCCTGTCAGCTCTCCCTGTGGCACCAGGCAGGGCTAGGCGGTGTGTGAAGGTCACTTGAGCTTTTTCAGTTTGTGACCAGGGGATGTGAGGCCAGGTAATTAATGTTCGTGCCCAAACAGTCAGCTTGTTAAATACCCTAATTGCAGGAAGTCCTCAGACATGTCCTGTGGTGCTCCCCAGTGCCAAGGGGGACACAGGGACAGGAGTGCCAGGGGCACAGCAGCTCCACGGGTCCCACTGCACAGCAGGGGCCAGATCTTGTCCCACAGGGAGGATTTTGGACCCACTGCCCCTCACCTGATGCCATCCAGGTGGAAGTCTTGCTCCAGTGACCAGTATCCATGGGCTTTTGTAGCGTGCTTTAAACATGCCCTGATGGCCTCAGAGCCCAAGACTAACTCAGAGAGTTTTAAATGTCATTTAGGGTAAAATGTAGTGAAGGATTTTAGCCAGCAGTGAGCAGGCCTTTTACAAAATCTAACCTTCAGCTGGGGTCTGCTCCATTGGGTCATGGTGGAGGAGAAGAGAGAGATTTGAGACACTTCAATCTTTCATCCCCAAATGGCTAAATACTGCAGAGATCTGTCTGGGGTCTGCAGCCCTGTAACATGTACAGCCTGAAAAGGGATATGTGTGATAGGCCAGGTGGCCTTTAAAAACACACAGCTCCATCAGACTGGAACAGAGCTGCTTAATGCACTGCTAATTCTTCTCTTCCATTGCTGAGTTCCCCCCTTCTATCACATGTCATCCAAAGTCCATGGCTTATCTGAAAACTGATACACGTAAATGTCAAAACCATCTGAGGATTTACATAGTCTCTCTGCCCTTTGGTTGTTTCTTTGTTATTTTCTTTTTTCTCTCACTTAGATGTCTCTGTGCCTAACTAAAGTATTACTCATAGGCCTAGGAATAGAAGTTGGTGGTCCAGACTTTAATATGCCTGTTGTTTGACATGCCCCCAATTTGAATATGTCATTTATATGAGTGTGTTCTAAATTGTATGTGTTCTGTACTCACCTAAACTTTTTCTAACTTTGACAGAACCAAAAATAATTTAAAACATTTGAAAACAAGCATTTAGAGAAATCACTAGGTGAATGTGGCTATTTAAGTACCATACCAACCAATTCAGGCAAATAAGAGTGGTTTCTTTCTGAAATAGCCTAGTATTTTAGGTAGGAATTTTGTCTGCAGGGGAGACCATTACATGAAATACATGCTGTGGTAGAATTAAGCAAACTTGAAGCCATGATTCACTGACAGAACAGAAAATTGTATCATAGAAGATCTAGAATATATACATAAAGAGCTAAGCTCTCTCTGATTAAACACTGCACAGGTATCCCTCTGTGATGTGACTAAGCTCAGTCACCAATAGATTTAATTCCTATGATCCAAAACCTTTGCTGACTCCAGTGTAAATGAGCTGAAATTCCAGAGGAAGTCTGGTTGTATTTCAGTGTAGTGCTGAGCACCAACGTCTGCAATGGCAGCACAATAAGGCTTCAATAGCACAGCCCCTGCCTGACCGTGTTTGCATTGCTGTTTTAGTTGTGCTTTTTTTTTAGTTTCTTGTTTGATTGCGGAGCAGGAGATAACTGAACCAATAAATGGTAACTGATCACTTGAGTGGAGTTTAACTAGCAAGAGTCTAAGTAATGCAGTGGAGTGATAGGAATGTTTTGGTCGGGTGTTTTTTGGTTTTATTGCCAGCATGACAGATCAAAGTTTTCCTGTGAATGGGGGTGGGGAGAGAGATGGATGGGTTTTGGTTCTTTGTTTGGTCTGATTTAATTGAATGGTTTAGGAGGATGCATTGTCTATTAGGCACAGACCACCATCAAACAAACAAATAAAAACAAAATTCCTGGCAGTTGTTTCTGAACATTTTGGGTTTCTGGTTTTGATTTTTTGGGGGTTTTGTTTAGTATCTCTAAGAGCATAAGAACATAATTCTGGTTTTGGTTTCCGTAGCCAAAGATTTGGAGTAGAGTTGCAGTGGGTTTTATGTATATAGGATAAATTCCAGCTTTTCTTTGCAAAACATGCTTAATAAGACCCTGAGAGGCAATGCTGTGAGAAGAGATTGATGCTGTTCCCCTTTTAGCCACAGCTACAGTCTCCAGACTACTCCACAGCAGCAATTGTCTACTTCAGACCCACAAAAGAAAGCCTTATTTTGCACTCACTTTCCCTCTCTGTCCATTGGCAGAGGAGTCTCCTCTATTAACACTGTGTATTGTTTGTCCTCACCTGAGGATATCAAGGAATTTATGGCTTTCTGGTGTGGAAATATATATATTTATATGTATGCATGCACATATATATGAATACACACATCCATAGATATTGTATTTTCAAAAGGTCTCACAAATAGTGTTGAATGATTAAATTAAATGTTAAATTACATGTTAAATTAAAGTTAACACTGTGTATTACGTTGGGCCTTTTCCTGCTCTGTGATTTGCACGGCCCATGGCACAAAGGTGTTCCCAGTAAGGAACTGGGATTGGGGAAGGCCCAGAGGTTTGCCCTCTGATTAGAATGGCCAACAACTTTTGCTCTCTTTCCCAGCTGAAGCAGCCTGTAAGAACATACTGGCAAATTAACTTATAAAATATGAAGGAGTTCACTGTATTGCTGTCTTTCACAGCCCTCACTTGGCATTATGCTTTGGGTGTCTCGTTCTAGTGACAGAGACAGTAAAGAGAGCAGACAATGGAGTACAACATTCTCTAAATCTGTTGTGTGACCTAATGAAAATGGGAAATCTTGCTGTATAAACTTGAGTTATTCTGAGTAGTCTTTGGATTGAGATTCCTCCATAGGATGACCCAGTGTTCTCCTTTGTCTTAATTTGAACTGGCCACAGATGTGCAGTGTATGAGAATTCTCTGGATAGCATGAGTAAGTGAT
Source organism: Phylloscopus collybita (assembly GCA_027886175.1). Taxonomy (NCBI): domain Eukaryota; kingdom Metazoa; phylum Chordata; class Aves; order Passeriformes; family Phylloscopidae; genus Phylloscopus; species Phylloscopus collybita. Next base: position 18,634,933 of record JAJNNQ010000003.1, on the reverse strand, counting down.
GGATTCCCACGGACCCCTGGCACATGTTTTAAAGGGATTGAGTTTAATGACGAATGTCTTTGTTTGTTACCAAAATCCAGCCTTGTTTCATGAAAAGAAAAAATGAAATGCTGGAAATGCTGTTCATCTCTGCTGTCATATTGAGAAATGGTGCATCTTGCCAGAGTGATATGTCCAGGCAAGGAATCAAATATTCATTATTTTTTTAACCCCTCTCCTTGTAGATAAGAATGTAACTGATTTTTCAGTCAAGTGAGAGTGAAGAATCAAGAAATGAACGGGGTGACATTGGCTTGATCTAATGTCCACTGGAGACCCTCTTTATTTGGATGTTTGGTTTTAGGTTTTCTGACACTCTGTTTTCCCAGCCCTTTGCCGGTGCAGAAAAAGCAGTCCCATTCAAATATTTTCTCATTTGACTGTGTAAGCAGCACATGTATTGCCTCCTATAATTCTAAAGCTACTGCCTGCATTTGTGTCTGTTAGAAAATGAGTATGTGAAGCTTAGGAATCAGATAAGTTCCCAAATGGCTTCTCTTTATGTTCCCCCTATTAAATAGCTTTTCTCCATTTCTTAAATTAAGTGTTTCTTTTTTGATAGTAGATCAAGCTGGCCTTGCTGCTGTAATTGTCATCTTAAAAGAACAGGTTTTTTATGAGAGTTCATACTGTTAATAGCAAACTGAATATGCATGGGAGCTGCCTAGTGTGTTTCATCAACATTTTCACTTGCCTTTCTTAGAAGTATTATGCCAAATTTTTCTTGTCTTCTGTGGTTTTGCCTTGTCGATATCTTAATAGCTCCAATTCTGTAAATTACAAGTTTAGCAGGTTAGTTGGGATGGAAGTAGAATCAGTTGAGTAGAGAAGATGGGCATGAGAATGAAGAACACCAATTTAAGTGGTCACAGTTAGTGGCAAAACCTCAACAGGTGCAGGATGTGTTACCCCAGGGAACAGCTTTATGTTACAAGCGGTGCCATATAATGTGTGTCTTTCTGCTTTGACAATCCCTGCCTTCAGCCTGCTGCTTAATAAAGCACCTAAACCTATATTCTATTCCCTGGTGTGTCTTGCTGCTTAATTATACAGTATCCATTTGATATGTGATCATATTTTTCTGCAGGAACAGTTTTTAAAATAATTACTCAACATGAGCATAGAATTATTTTAGGGTAGTTTACATACACAATTTCCTGAGTGACATCTCCACAGAGGTAGAGTCACAGTGAATTGTCAGCTCATTTAATAAGGCCAGTGAAAGGATGGAAGAATGCTTTCCAAGTACAAATTTGAGCTTTTCTCTTTAAAAAAAGAAGGTGGAAATTTCAGGGGAAAAAAAACAAAAAAGAGTTACAGAGTCAGGGTCCTATTCTGACCCATTATTGTTAGACATGAAGAGTGTTAAAAAAACAAAGCCAAGAGTTCTGAGAAACAGGATGTCTGACATTTGTATTCCCTTTTACTTAGTGGTAGCTGTCACAAGGTCCAGGGAAGGCTGAGGCTGTTGTGTGTTCTGTGGCAGAAAAGGATGTTCTCTGCAGATGGAAGAACAGAAAATGGCCCAGTGCTTCCATTTTTAGGGCAGGGGTGCTGAGGCCTGTGTGCTATCCTCAGAGCTAGCTTTCATTTTGGCTGCTGCAGCTGTATTGTTTCCATTTCCTTCAATCTCTATTTGCCAGAGCTGAAGCCAAATTTTAAACTCTTCTGCTAGATTATAATGCCTCTTTTTTTTCCCCAGGTTTCTGGGGTTTTGTTGTTGGGTTTTTTTTTTAAGTCAGGCAAGAGGACAAGGTGAGTGATGGTGTCAACACCAAGGTCTGTGCAAGTGAGTCAAACTGCAGCACTTGTTTTTCTCAAGAAAGCCATTGGACACAAGGAAATAGTAGCAAAAAATCCAATTAGAACAAAGAGTCCTTTTGCCTCTAAAAGCACCCCTAATTAATATGGATGTTTCAATTTTAATTTCTGTCCTCAGCAAAATGGGAAACACCAAAAGAGTTTTCCCTCCAATTTTGAGGGCTTTTTACTTTTGAAACAGAAGAGTAGGATTTTCCAATAAATATATTTCTTGGGATTTTGTAAATGTAAGTTTCTAAGCATGTGTTGCCTTACTGCAGCATTCAGTAATGAAAATATTGATCTTATTAACTGTGCTAATTAGAGCTGAACAAAATACCTCCAGCAACAGCTAGTGAATATGCAATGAAATAACAATTCTGAAATTGCTTTGCCAGTGTTTACAGGAGATGAATATTGTCAGGGATAAGTTTGCTGTCTGGAACATTGTGAGAGGAGAGATGGGCAAATATTTGCACACTCTAAATTTTAAATTCATATTTTGGTACTAAAAATTCCCCTTGTAAAATCAAATAATATATGTGTGTATATATATATATCTATCTTTTTTTTTTTTTTTTTTAACTAATCTGCTTAATAGGAGAAACAGAATTAACAGGTTTTGCTATGGAAGTTCAAATTAGAGTAATCCTCTGTTGTCATAGCCTGTGAGGGGTGTATATACAAACTGTCTGAGAAGGAGGGAAGCCTTGGGTAGTTTGGAAATAAAAAATGTTGATATTTGTGAAGGAGTTACTAGCTCACTTGTGACAATGACTCTTTGTACAACAGCTGATGTTAAATGTTAAGCATGTATGGGGCTTGAAGGAAATACGCTTTAATACATATTAAAAAGTATACAGGAAAGAAAGAGTTTATAGAACACTTTGTGCAAGGACTGAAGAAGATTTGTTCCGTTAATAATGTAAGATTCAAAGTGAACGTTGAAGTAATAAGTCACGTTTGCTTTTGAGTACCAGTCTCCCAATACATTTGTCTTGTAGCAGGTGACAGAAATGCCAGGGCAGAGAGATTCTGGGCCCATTGCTTTTAGACATGGCCAGTAATGCAAGGGCTGAGGTTTCACTCTGAGCTGCTAAGTGTTGTTCTGTTCTCCTCTTTTACACTACGCCCCTTATTCTGGCATATCATCCTGCAACAGAGCAAACAGTTGCCTCTGTCGTAATGAGCCATTTCATTACTAAAGTGCTGCAGCCATTTTAAACAGCATACACAGCACTCATATTAATAATTCATTAGTGTATCAATTACTTATATTTAGTTCTAATTATTTAGTTAATGTTTCAAAGAGTTTTTCTAATGTAAGTATGTCCTAGGGGGTTTCATTGGTACTATGAATTGCTGAAGTTTTTTTTTTTTTTGTTTTGGCTGTGTGGAAAAGAAAGGAGTTGAGTTTCGAAGCAGTCCTAACATGTGAAGGCAGAATGAAAGATGTAGCAAATTTATGGTGCTGTGGTGGCCAAAAGCAGGCAGAGTTAAATCCAAAGTCTGGCTTGTGTTCTTTAAAATGAAGCAGTTTGCCATGTTTTTGTTGGAGATGCACTGACTGTTGGGTAACAAGAATGAAACTTCTTAATTAATAACATCAACTCTTGTGAGGTTTGTTTTGTTTTGTTGGTTTTTTTTTTTTCAGAGTAAGGAATTAGCTAATCTCTCCCCATTTTTTTTTTTAAGTGTTTACTTCCTTGGCCCGTGTTATACTGTGGGTTTATGTTCCAGTATCTCAGTTCCCAGGGTTTCCAACCCTGGTTCTGCAACGCAGAAATGGAATTCATTCATTTTGGTTTTGTTTTTGGGCATCAAGCCCATAAAGTCTCTGGCATATGGGGATGTTGATGGGATGACTCACATGCATAAAATTAAGCTTGTGTTTAACTAATGGTAGGATCAGAGCTTTAGTCACCAGTAGAAATGTATATTTGATTTCCTCCTGGACTTGGCATGGCATATAGGGAAAGATATAGTCCCAGTTGGAGACATGGAGAGAGGGTGGTGATCAGGAACAAGTCCCTGCTCCTCATGTGTTTGAACTGACAATCTTTTTTACAAAATTAGAGGCTTGAACTTCAGGAAGTTTTTTTCTTAGTATTAGTGGTTATTCTAAAGAGGAAAACAAACAAACAAACAAAATCACAATAAGTTAGAATGGCTGGCTAAGATAGATCAAAAAGCTTTCATTCCCCAGGTAATTGTCCCTCCCTTATGAGATTCCTCTGAATGTTTAGTGCTAATGAAAACAGCAAAACCCACTATGAGACTTGGTTGTAGCGAGCTTCTGCTTTTGGCATTGGAAACTTAACCATAACTCCCAGTGCTGACCTCTGGATGCTCCAAATTCTGTATACTTGGATTTTTATGTTCATGCATGCTGTTTTCATTATTACAATGCTCCTAGGAGTATTTGCTGTCTATGTTTGTTATGTGTGTAAAGCCCTGACCTATATCTGAATATATATCATAGCACCATGCCATGCTTGTATCAGTGTTTAGCTGCTCTATATCCATCCTGCATTTTTTCTTTGTTGTCATGCAATGGTCAGGTGTGGCCTTGTGTAAAACAGAGTGAATTGCTGCAGTGTTCTTCTGCCATTCCTCAGCAGAATTTCTTGTCTGCTTAATATCCCGTGTCCTCTGTGGTTGTCTTAGCTGGGTGCTGAGCTTGGATGTTAACCAGCACAATTCAGAAACTTCCCAGATTCTGTGTTGGCCCCCTCTGATTATATTTTGCCAGTAAACTTAGAAGAGTTTTATTCCATCTACTTTACATTTGTATATTTTTTGTGATCCTTCCCAGAGACTGCATTGACCTGTGTTTCAAGAACAAGCACATTGTCTGTCCATGAGGGTTTGGGGCTTGAAAGAGCTAGCAGAGGTGGGTAGCAGAAAAGGCAGCTCTTTCCAAGCTTCCAACTTTCTCTTGGAGAGAGCTTCAGGAACATCTGATAACTGCATTGGCTGGGAATGCCTGGCTCACTGCTGATGGAGAGGTTCAGCTTCCAGAGGCTTTTGCTTCTGTCAGCTCTAACAGAGAGCTTCTGCTGGCTGTCTCTTGGTTAGGAGCTGCTGCAGTCCTTGCCTCCAGCTGACAGCTGTGCAGGGGAAGTCATGCACTGCTCCAAAGGCTGTGGATGAGCCCAGCTCCAGCCTGGAGCCAGCACAGAGGTACTGCTTATACAGCACTTGGCAGGGTGGCTGTAGAATGGCCCAGAAATTCTGCTTAAAACTCTCCAGTGGTAGTGTCAGTGTGCCAAGGCCCGTGATCCAGCACGAGCCGAAGGGACTTAGCACATTAGAGGACTCAGCCCAGATGGGACTCCATTGACAAGGTGCTGCCATCCAGACCTTGAGCTACAGGGGATGTCTGATGCCTCTCCCTGACTGAGCAACATAAGTTGCTGTGAGGTTCCTGTTTGATATAAGGAAAAAGATTTTTCGCCATGAGGGTGATCACACTCTGGAACGTGTAGCCAGAGGGTGGAGATATTCAAGCCCTGGCTCAAGAAAGCCCTGCATAAACTGGCCTGGGTATCAGTGCTTTGAATGGTGTGTTGGACTACAAAGGTCCTTCCAGAACTAAGTCATTCTGTTGTACATATTGGGCAAGTGGCACAGAGCCTGTGAATTTTGGCTTTGGGATTGACTCATATGAGAACCTAAAGAATTATTCTATGTGGAGAAGAAAAGGAGCTTCCATTACTGATTTCATTAACGCAAAGTGATGCTTTATCCTTTCTTCTTTCACCACTTAAAGAGGCTTTTGAATTTCTCAGTTTAACACAGAAAATAAAGGTGACTCTCTAATCACTTTTCATGAAATGACCCTGTCAGGTTTGAAGTGATATTGATTTAAATTTGTAGAGGGATGGAGAAGACTGCAATCCATCTGATGTGGCAGCCTCAATAGACTCAGAGGGATATGATTATAATTATCATTGCCATTAAACACTAATTAGTAGTGTTAATTAGTTAAACACTAGACTAAGCCTGCCTTGTTCTGCTGTTGTGTTGTTTGTTTATTTATTTATTTAGGGGAACAAGGGAAGGTAAATTAATCAGGAAAATTTAATTTGGTTCCTCTCACAAGAAGAGTGGCTCTTGATCATCTTACTGCCTGTCTCTGTATTTTATGAAATCCTAGAAGTTATCTTGCAGAATTGCTGGAGAGGAGCAGTAGTTCAGCTCTGCACAGCTGTCCTCCCGAGGAAGATCCTCACTCTGCTACTCCAGCTCTGCTCTATAACATTATATCAGCTCTGTGCCTGTGCAAGCCAGTGGAGAGTTTGCCTTTGACTTCAGTGGCAGCAGAAACAGGCCCCAGATGTCACCAATGTACTCTCCTGTCTCAGAAACAGAACTAGTGACAGGTCTAGAATATGATTAAATTCTCTGATTGCTCCGCAGTGATTATTGTGGGGATTTTTTCAGTGTGTCATGTCCAGAAGCACACTCAGTGACACAGTCCTCCTGGCTCTTGAAGGGTGAGTTTATAGAAATATTTAATTTCCCCTTATGGAGATTTGTGCTTCGAAACAGTAGTTGGCAAGAGAGTGTAGTGACTGACTCATGGAGCCTTGCTCTGCCAGAATTAGGGAAAACTGAAGTGGGGAACATTGCTCTGTAGCTGTGAGAAAGAAATAGGAACCGACTCTCTTGCTTTCAGAGCTCCAGTTTGGAGTCCAGAATTTTCGGAATCTCTTTCTTGAATTGGTGTGGGAACCACTCCAAGTAATACCAGAATGGTATGAGGATGAAAACATGGAAAACTTTTCCTGTGGAAGCATGATGCTAGACCAAAGACAAGGTTACCTGAGAAAGGGGTTTACTGACACACAGGAAATCCATGCTTGAGAGAGTTATTCACAACAGGCAGGGGAAGGTCTGTAGTGCCTCTACAAAAGAAAGTCCTGTAGCTTTGGCTGTGAGTACCCTTACTCACTGACCTGTCCTTTTTCTTCTGAAAAGAGTGTCTTTGCTGGGTACAAGATTTAGACTGCTGCCTCTCTGAACCAGGAATATCTCCTGTCTTTTGCAGGTATTTCACCTCAAGTACAGGCCACTGCCATGCAAACACTACTGACCAGAAGCAGAAAAGGCAATGATCATGGCTGAGATACAGCAGCAGTTGGGTGATGGCAGAAGAGGAAAGAACATGCGCTAATAAGGAAAAAATTGTCTCTAAAGTGTCAAATATGACTTAGTATATGATTTCCAAAATTTCTCTTTTAAAATCTATTTTGACGTTTCTTTACCATTTTTAATTATTTACATTTGTTATTGAACTTTATTTTTTTTCTCATTTGTTCTCCAAGTAAACACTTTTTATCCACTCAAAGTCTTCTCTGTCTCTTTCCAGGTGACTTGATCCTGAAAAATGTACAGAATCCATTTTCATCCTGTTCTTAATTAATTTTTCCATTTGTTCATGTAGGCTTGCTTTTTAAATTTTATTTATTTATATTTTACTGGGTTTCCAGCCATGTGGGCATAACTTCTGACTACATCAACTTTTTATTGCACTTTAATAAATAGAAGCTGGGGGTTTTTTTGCTATATTGAAATCAAATCTAATAACAAGTATCTAGCAATGTATAATAAAGGTTTTGTATAACACTGAGTAATTAATTAACAGAATGGGTACATGATGAATCATTTAACTGTAGCTGGAAAACTCCATACAGTAATAAGCTCTGAGCATCTTGTTTTTCAGTGAAGTGGAGAGACCCCATGAGATCTATTAAAATTTCATGTATCTCTTTTCCAGAATGCAGGTGCGATCTTATCCAAACACTGGAGAGCTGAAATCTTGAATACAAGCTTCCACTTCTTGTCCTGGACTCAACTGCAGCTTTTCTGAGGGACAATTCCCTTTCCTGAAAAAGTAATCCCTGAACACTAACCTCACTATTTTTAGCAACAAAACACACTTTCTTTGAGTTTTGCAGTTGGCATAGAAGCACGTGACAGTAGTGTCACAAAATAAACAGCAAGTAGAAATTAAATATAAAATATGCACCTTTATATATAAATATAAAAGGTTTGCCCCTTTGAGACAGCTTGACCTGCTTGTGACAGATCCTATTCAGGGTGGGCTGTACATCACTGGTGCCCTTGTTATGGGTGTGGTGTAAGAGGCAAAACACGATGGGGTGTGTGAGCACCATTTGGGCTGTAACTCTGAAGGAGGATGAGGTGAGGTGAAGCTCGATATTGAATGGTCCTGCTTTGATTGCTTTGTGTCATTGCCATTCTGAAATTCATAACCACCCCAATTTTGGGGGTGAATGGTGTTAATGTATTTTACAGTGTGATTGGTTTAACAGCATGTCCTGCAACACGATCTGGCTTGCAGCAGCAGAAACTGAAACTGGAGAAGGGCATTTCATTTCCGGCAGACAAAAGTGGTGATTTCCAAGACTTCCTGAGTTCCTGTGCCTCGATGCTGTAAAATTTTGTTGATTTGACTGTGAGTTATGATTTGCAATAGCAAAACAGGTAAGTCTTGTAATGGCAAAATCATTAAGGGATAATTTTGGCTCCCACTGAAGCCTTTGACAAATGCCCTCTCGATGCTAGTGGGAACATTAGTGAGGTGTAGACCTCTAATTTGAAGCATTTAAATTATGAACAAAAGCCCATCTGAGTATTTTTTGAAGTTAAGTACTTTCAACAATGAGCACTCAGTTCCGATTCTGCCCCCATTGTCATCAGCTGCGGTGGTGGGAGGGGATTACCTGTCCCCAGGAGGCTCCAGCTCCTTTCCCCTGGCCTGGCAGAGCTCAGGTTCGGCAGCCAAGGCAGCCAGAGGGAGTCTGTGCAGTCAGGTGAGGGCTCTGTGTGCCTCCTATTCACACGTGGAAGTCAGCACTTAGGAGGAAAGCAGTTCTGGGTGTTGTGGTGTTGTGGTTTTTTTTTGGTTGTTTTTTTTTTAAAGAACAGGGACTTCTCCAAAAGAGGAGACTTCTGCAAATGTTGGCTGGTGGAGTCAGAAATCTGGCAATCTGCTCAGGCTTGCTGATCTACCCATTCCTTGTTTTTAATCCTGTGATATGCAATGAATCACTAATGAGTTCAGAGAAGAGCTCTTAACACCCTTAAATAGCATTTCTACCCTCATTTTTATATCTGTACATAAAAGAGCCTCACCTTTCTTTGTCCTCTTCTCTTTCTCCACATTTTTATTTCTTTCCTGTCATCCAGTTTCCTTATTCATTGTGTCATGCATCTTGCTCATAGAAAACTCATCAGGCTTACTAGATATGAAAATTATAATATCTTTTAGGATTTTTGTAATTTCTTCTGCTTTAATGGATGGCCACATGCAAAACAATGAGAAACATAAGGATATTGAAATCACCTCTCTGTAATTATCAAATAAATCATGAAGTTGGGACTTTCTAGGGAGCTTAAAGGACTCCTTCATAAATTAGGAGATTACTTAATATTATAAATTGGCTGATCCAAAAAAACCCCAAATCAAACCTCAAAAAAGCAATAAATTAACATTAGCCTTCACTGGGTGAGACCTTGGAAGACCTTATACTCATTTCTCAGTTAATTTTCTCTGTCTTAAAAGTCCTGTCAGTGCTTCCAGTTCTGATTTTTAGCATATTTGGTAGAATCCTTGTCTAAGAAGTTTTGTAGCAGCAACCCAATTCAGAAATGACTGCATGGCAGGATTGCTCCAGCAGGAGACTACACTCAGACCATGGCTAATGTACATGTTGACTTAAACTAGCTCAAGAAAAGTGCTCATGGCTGTTATGGAGGGGAATGTGAATAATTTCTTATGCAAGGGCCTAGCAAGTACAGTACTTACACCCAAAAATGAAAAACAAGCAGTAAGAGAGAACAGCTCCAGCCCTTTCGTCCTCTTCTTCCTTTAAACCTCTTCAAAAATTCTGGATGTAGTCTAGACTACAGTGTAGACTGTAAAAAGAGATTGAAATCTTTTTGTTGTCTTTTTATTTAGACAGTAAGAATAAAATCCCTGGCTGAAGGAGTTAACAGCCTTGCCCAGATGTAAATGAAAAGTGGAATGAAAATAGCAGCAGCACCAAAATCAAGTAAATTCTTTAATATATCACCACTACATTGAATTGAACTGCTAAAAACTTTCTGCTATGACTGGCAAGCTGAAAGAAATGTGAGACAACATAGAAACTTCTGCAGAAAACAGTTTGCTTGAGGGTTGTCACTGCTCTGGGAGAAATGTCTCCTTGTTTCTCTTTGGCTGTGGTAACTAACCTTAAGTCTCCACAGAGAACTGTATGATGATGAGCTGTGGCACCTGGGAGCCAAGTGTTTGTGCGCTCTTGAACTGTCTTATGAGAAATGAGACTTCAGTTCTTGAGGAGGAAGAAAAGAGTGTAAAAGGCCAGTCTCTCAGGGAATACTGTCAGGGCATTAGAGCAAACACTGCCTGTCTCCTTTCAGGGATGACACAAACTGCTTCATGCACATCTAAAAGGATGGGGAAGAGAGAAACAGAGCTTGTGGCTTTGTTCTTTATTGAACAAAACTCTATTCTGGGCCTTGTGGCTGTTTGAATGATTCAGTCATAATCACAGAGTCCTCATGAAATTCATTTTACTTACTCCTTTTACTAAACAAACAATTTATGGTTTGGGACAGCTTGGGAGCCCAAATAGTCCCTTTAAGTGTGAGAGAAGAAAGAGGAGTGTGAAGGCAAGTTGGTTAGTGGGTTCTGCATGCCACAGCTGAGACAAGGAAGATGAAGCGTGATTCTCATTTTAAGTTGGCTCAGTGGTGGCACTTCTCTTCCAGGTGAATTGGAATGAGATTTTCACAGAACTCATTCTTTTATGGAGACTGGCAGACCCTTAGTTCTGAGTAGAACTAAGTTCTGCTTAGTTCTGGGCTGGGATACTCTGGCCACCTGCATGTCCATTTTGCCCCACACAGAGTGCCTTAGCCAAGGCTCTTCCATTCTTCCTGTTCCTGGCCTGCTGAGCTGACAGCCAGGCAGAAGGAGGGGGGCATCTTTTGTTAGATATTTTCCTCTAGAACATCTGTTAACAATCTACCTTTATTTAAAAGTAAAATCTAGGTAGCTGTAGCCAATTAAAGACCACATCTCTGTGAAAAAGGCAGCTTTAAGGAAGACAACTAGGTAGCCATGTTCCTTCCTCTCTCTGGAAAGAGGAGTCTGCTGTAAAAACCATTTGGAATAAGTATTTCCATTACTCAGAGACAATCACATTGTAAATTGAAGTAGAGAGGGTGCTAGTTATTTGCCTTGGGACTTACTAAGTGGGTTAGAAGCATAGGCACAGACTGGCTGTAAGGGGGTTAGTCATGTGAGCTGAATACTGACATTTCTAAAACAAATCACCGTTTTTATTGTTTGAATTCAGACTATATAAAATCAGAGAAAATAAGAGAAGTTTTGAGATTTTCCTGAGATGACACCAGCTGTCTTATCTCTTACAAATACTTCTTAAGTGATTTTCAAGACTTATGATGAAAGAGGCATAGCAACTTCCTTGGAAATTTATTCCAGTATCTAACTTTTTATATAGACAAGAATTTTCTTATTTCTTGCAGCAATTCAAACCCATTTTTGCTCATCCTGTCTGCCACAGATCAACAGTATCCTCTTTACAATAACTTATGTGTGGAAGAATATGGTTGTGTCTTCTGGGCTTTCTTTCTGCAGCTTAACAAACCTCAATTCCTTTCTGATAGAACCTGTTTTTTAAGACCATTAGTTATTTTATTTTGTCTTCTGGGAATGTCTTTAGCTGGTCCATCTGACTTGCCAAAGCCTGACCCACTGCTCCCAGTTATGAATAACAAATGTCCCATTCTAAAGCTTTTCTTCAGATGTCAAATACAAATGTCAAATCATCTGTAGAAATCACTGATTTTGTAATAGAATGATTTGTATTTATGTGGTTCTTATTCTGGTGTTCAACAGTTGGAGAACCTGTTTATTTCTTAAGTGTAAACTCTCATTAATAACTGACATTAGTTATTACTCAATCTATTTGGTGATGCCCTGTGAATGCTTTTGGAAATATACTTTTAATATTTAGGTTTTGATATTGGTGACCTCTGTAACATGATGTGTAATGAAAAAGAAAGATTAGCCAAGTATCTCACCTTTTTATTTTCACTTAAAGGTGTTCTATAATGATGTAGGCAGTGCAGCCATTCCCCAGAAATCTTTTCTATACCATACTTTACCTTTCTGTAAAGACTTTTAGGTCTTGCTGAGTCCTCTCATGTCCAAAGAAATCTGTTCTTATCAGTCTCTCATATTTGAAACATTCTCTTTATGAATGATTTTTGCTTTCAGTGAAATTATTTTTAATTTTTCTTCTTGAGCCCACTAATTTGGCAATGAACTTTAAATCTAGGCTTACCACCACTCTGAAAGTGCCTCCACATGGAACCAAAGCATAGATTAATACAAGAATGCATCCTGTGTCTGGTGATGGGATGAAGAAGGTTTTATGTTCATCCTCGTAGGTTATGACACGTAGTGAAATTCTGGTGTTAGCTGCAAACACAGTCGTCATCATGCTTCAAATAGGGGTTTTGTTGTTATTTTAATTTATTTATATTTAATTCTCTCCTGTCTCTTTTCCAGCATTCTCCCTTGAAATGAATAGGTGATCATGATGAGTGTCTAAATTTTTAATTAGTCCTTTTCGACTAGATAAGTGTGTTTTTCAATTATTAAAATCCCGACTTTTTTTTCTTGACTTCTGGAACAAAAGTTGCACAGGGGGTGTTACCCAGGCAGTACACTGGAAGGTAAGGCCAGGCACACTCAGCTTTCTGTCCCCTTCCTCGTGCAGGCTGGGCTGTGTCAGTCTGCACTTGGAGCTGAGCAGCTCTGCCTGTATTGATGGGAAAGGGCTGGTCACTGCTGTGAACCTAAACTTCCCTTTGAAATCCTGCAAATCAAGATAGGAGTACTTAAGGGGAGATGGCTGTGGCTGAGGTAGAGTTGAGCATGATCCCCCACTCTGCAGTGTCCTGTTATTTATTCCATCTGAAATTTTTGAATTCAAATTTATGGGGGTTTTCCTTCCACTCGTAGGGTATTCTGTTTCACAAACACATCCACTTTTTACAAAACAGGCAGGTCATTTTACTTCTTTGGCTGAATTTGTACTCAGGTAGCTTTTGATGGAGATGTTTCTGCTTCTCCTGTGGTGTAGAGCTTCACCACAAGCTTGACTGGCTCTTGTATTTTGTTGTGTTCATTACAAGGGGATGCATACAGAGCTTTCCTGAAGCTTCTCTTTGATAAGAGAGTTACAGGGAGGGAGCAACCAACTTGTTTCCTCTTCAAGATGTGCTGAAACAAAAGAAGTACCTGTTGGACTGCCCCTCTTCTTCTTCCTGTTCAGCTGGATGGCAGTCGAGGCAAGTGCACATGTCAAATCACATGCTAAGTCCCTTACATATCACAATGCAGATCTCCCCTTATTTTAGGGTTTGTGGCACATATTGTGAGCTGGATGGTGATTTTTATTAAGTGCTCAGACACGTATTGCTGACTTTCTCTGATTTCCACTGACAGCTCTGTGGCTATAAGCTCCACTGGTCTCCTTATTCAGACACATACATTTACCTGTCATTGGGGCACAGCTTACCAGTATTGCAAATTTTGACTTGTTAAAGTTCATGTTGCCACAGAAACACTTTTATTTTCAAAATTATTTATAATTCCTTTGGGGCAGCTGACTTTTCTGTATTTTTCATCATGTCTCTTATTTCATTTTTAAATTAATTTCATGGCTAGGTGCAGTACCCTACTGCGCACAATTATTGCACCAATATAAAATCTAAGCATCACAAAATCATTTCCAAAATCTAGGCAGTTGTTGGAACCATTGCAAGAAAATCAACAGAAAAGTCTTCTTTTTTTTTTTTTGCCTTAAACTGAGTCATTTACCTGACATTTAAAATATTGTCTTTAATATTTCTTTCTACCTCATTAGAGAGTTAAATAATCCATGAGATACTGTGTATTAAAAATCTATTCAAAATATTACAGTATTGCTTTTAAAAAAGCCTCACAAATCTACCTTGTACACTAAGCCTATACCTCATATGTTGGTTAACAGCCAAATGGAGATATGTCTTATAGTCTAATTAAAGGTAAAAATCAGGACAGCCAGAGGTGTCTTTTGTAAATTAAAAGTCCTCTTTTATGTGCTGTGGAGGTGATAGCACTGTTATAAGAACTAATCAGACATTTTACAATGTTCTGATATCAGGGACAAAGTGCCATTGTGTGTAGTGTAAAGATTATTCAGTTTCTTTAGCACACTGGGGTTAGATTTTTAAGGGTGCCTTCAGTGCTTAGCTGCTGTTACAAGGGAAAGTACTTTACTGTCTCATAAGAAGGAACTGGGCTTTTTGAAGAATTAAATGTTTGTGTGTAGTGGCAAGCTTCCATTTCTGAAAGCCACTGAAAAGAACAAGAAAATTGTTGTAAATGTAGTGGGATCCATGTGTTCATGTCCACTAATAAATCCCAGCCAGAGTATATATATCTATAAATCCAAACTCACCTGCTGATTGTATATGGCATTTCATATCAGTTTCCTCTGTAAAAGACATATTTCTACCACTCGTCTCCCCTCCCCCAGCAAATACCCAGGTAACTCTGCTTTGTTTTCCTTAACAACTGGAATCAGCAGAAAGCCTGGGCCAATGGTGTGTGCCTTTTCATGCACAGACATTTCTTTTAACATCTCATGATTTGTAAACCAGACTTATGCTTATATTGGGCAGTAGGAAAGGTGGGGACCAACTTGTTTTCATACTTTATGTTTTAATGCTTGCATTGTTGTCACTCAGAACTTAGTTATAATCATAATCTTACCTGTTGCTTCTATTTTTCCTCCTTTTTCTGCCTGGATTTATATGCATTCACATCTTGAGTGTGAGATTCCTTCATTCTTGTAAGTGCTTTACATGCCTGTCTAGAAGAAGGAAAAAACCAAAACTAAGAGAAATATGCACACATTCATTTTGTCTTTATCCTAATGATAGAAAAAAAAAAAAAAAAAAAAAAAAAAAAAAAAAAAAAAAAGATGTGTCCCTACTTTGCCTGTAAGCAAGTGAGCAAAGCCCTTTGTGAACAAAATTTGTAGGTATATCACAGATTTATCTGAGGCTTCTCATATTTATATGTAGATCTTTAGATGAGGTGTTCTGGAGATGTTAATCAATGTCAGCTCTAAGGAGTAATTTTAAAATTTTCATTTAGTGTGTGAACTTCTTGCAAAAATATATCTTCTGATTAACTGTCTAAACTGAAAAGTTTTATCTGCCTAATGTGAGAGCAATCAGTGTTTAACAGACTAACAACTGTTTCAAAGGAATCCAACACCCAAACGTAATGGATGCTTTTGAAACTAAATTTTCCTGGTGGTGTTTAGGGATTTAACCATGCAGTGCACATTAGTGTTAATGGGAAATTGTCCGGACAGATCTCTGCACATTACACTGCAAATGCACTCCTTAGTGTTTAAAGCTGGCCTGTTAACACCCATTATGGAACTGCACTCAGGAAAGGACAGGAAGAAATATGGTACCTAAACATCCATCAGGCAGCAGTACAGTCCCCCTTTCAGCCCCACTCCTACTCACTCCCCAGTTGGGGGGTGGGTTACTTTATTTGCTCTTCTTTTGGATTTTGTTGGGTTGGTTTTGGTGGTGTTTGTTTGTTTGTTTGTTTTTTCATAAATTCTGCAAGAAATCTGTATGGGGATATTCTTCCCTATGGAAAGGCATTTTCCCAGATTGAAAAACAATTGTTTTTCCAAGGGGCCCAGTTGAAGTTGGCATGGAACCTGTGGAAGGGTTATAAATACAGCAATAATGTTTTCTGTTTTTCTTTTCCTTTTTCATTTCTTTTTAACTAGCCTTCATGTCAATCCTAGCTATTCTTATGCTGATTCTGGACCCGATTCAGCCCCAGCAGAACTTAGAGATGAGTGAGGTTAATGTAATGGAGAAAGCCTCACAGATATTTGCCAATAGCATTTTTTATTTATCCAATGCTGATCTAGTAAAATTGGACTTGGGTTGATAACACCTAAGTTTAGATAAAATTCTTGCTACCCAGTGCTCAATTTTTCAGTTATTAATCTTCCACAGATTGCATCTCTAGCTTCAAGGTCTCATTTCTCTGCATTCATTTGTGGAAGAATTCCGACAGGAAATTTTGGAAGTTGGTCATCTCAACACAGTTGTTGTCATCCTGGCAATAAAGACAATGGATCCGGAATGTGGGCAAATGTCTGAGAGCCAGAAGCTGAACCTGCTCTGTCACACCTATGCTGGATGTCCCAGCCATCAAGCTATGTGGAGAAAAAGGACTTTATAGCAACTGTGAAAAACAGGAAATGTCTTTGTTTTGTTCCAGGTGACTGCCAACATTTTTGAAATACCAAATTTATTCCTTACAATGAGAACGTGGGGAGCCAAGAACTGGGTAGGGAAAATGAAGAATAAGGGCGTGACAGACTTTTTGCAGAAAAGTACAATCACAGAAGAGCTGCATTTTCATCTGGGATTTGTAATTTTGTTCAAGGTCTTGTGCTTTACTTTGGTTTGCTGTTCTGAATCTTGTCTCTTTAGGAAAAAATTGAAATGAGGTTGAGTAGAATATCTTTGCTGTGGGGTGACTCAGTAGAAAAACATAATTGCAAATATTCTTTCTTTTTTGGTCATTGAAATGAATGAAATGTATAACTACAAGCCAAATCCACTTAGGTAACATCTTTCTCTTGGAAACCTATGGACCTTGGTATACAATGCCTGATGGTGCCTATCACTTTTCTGAGAACTTGTGCAAGGAAACTGACCTCAGGTTAAAGCTCTGTTCTTTGGGGAGCTGAGACAGGATTTTTTTATCTTCAATGATAATAGAGTCACATGGCAAAAAATTCCTTTTTATTTTTCCAGTTCACCATATGCATTTTATTTTTCTGGTGCAGAATACATGCTCTTGAGTTAATACTGCCTTTTAGTTTTTCACAACTGAAATCTCTCAAAATTGGCAGACAGATTAATAACACATGCTCAAAGTGCCCATTAGTTTTTTCAACAATTAGTGGAAAAGTGCCACAGCTCTTTCTAAGGAGTTATTAGGGGCATTTCTGTAGGAATGCAATCAATTCTTTGCTCTGTATAGTTAGCCAAAGCCAGCAGATCTAACTTAAAAAGTTCTTTTAAGGATCCTTTAGAGACAAGTAAAACTAGATTTCAAAGACTTACCACAAAAACGCTGTTGATCCACTAATGTGATTGAGGCTCTGGCAAACGGTATTTTACTTTCCTTCTTTACAATACCTTTTCAGAGGAATATGAAAGTGATTTTTATGAGTTTCCCTTAAGTTGCTGAAGTGGCTTATGACAATTTTTTTTCCTTCCTCCTTCTTTCCCTGTGATGTATGCAACAGCAAACTGTTCCTGATGAACATGTATTTAATGCTGTGCTCTGTACCTGTTCTTATTAGTCACTAGAGCATCACTCCCCCAGAACTGTGATTACTCTCTGACTCCACTTCCGTTCAGGTTCTCTAATTTCCTTGCTTTGTCCCATGCTGGTCTCCTTTTCCAGCTCCAGCACACAGCACTGCCCTCAGTGCTGCTCAGCCAGGGGTCTGCTCGCCTGCAGCCCAGCCAGCCTGTGTTCAGTGTAGGCACCTGTTGGGACAGCTTTCCAGAGAGTTCCTTACGGCTCCATCACTGGCTGCAGTGGCTCAGTGCCACATGTCACACAGTCTTTGCTTTACTCATCACCCATCAGCTTAGCTCTGCTCTGCTCCCCTGTCAGGCCTCACTGCAGGATCCTTGTGGCCACCAATCCCACTGTGATATTGGATCCTTTGCTTTTCCAATGCCTTCTCCAGATCCTGCTTCACCTAACTTCCTGCTCTCTTCTTCAAAAGCTTTGTTATATTTTCCTGTCTAAATTGGGATCCCCTACTCTTCTTCTTTGGAGTGCTGCTGTCTTCAAGGCCCCTTGGCTGAGGGATAGGGTCCAATCTGGGATCCTGGAAAAGCTGGCAGCCCACAGCTTGGACAGGAGCACGCTTTGCTGGGTTAGGAACTGGCTGCATGGCCAGGACCAGAGAGTGGTGGTGAACAGTGCTGCATCCAGCTGGTGGACAGTCACCAGTGGTGTCCCTCAGGGGTCTGTGCTGGGGCCAGTTCTGTTCAATATTTTTGTTGATGACATGGATGAGGGCATTGAGTCTTTCATTAGTAAATTTGCAGATGACACTAAGCTGGGAGTGTATGTTGATCTGTTGGAAGGTAGAAGAGCTCTGCAGAGAGACATGGAATGGTTGGATGGATGGGCAGAGTCCAGTAGGATGAGGTTTAATTACTCCAAGTGCAGAGTCCTGCATTTTAGCCACAATAACCCTCTGCAGCATTATGGGCTGGGGATGGTGTGGTTGAACAGTGCCCAGGCAGAAAGGGACCTGGGGGTGCTGCTGACAGCAGCTGAACATGAGCCAGCAGTGTGCCCAGGTGACCAAGAAGGCCAATGGCATCCTGGCCTGGATCAGGAATGGTGTGGCCAGCAGGAGCAGGGAGGTCATTCTTCCCCTGTACTCAGCACTGGTGAGGCCACACCTGGAGTGCTGTGTCCAGCTCTGGCCCCTCAGTTCAGGAAGGACATTGAGTGCTGTGTCCAGCTCTGGCCCTCAGTTCAGGAAGGACATTGAGTGCAGTGTCCAGCTCTGGCCCCTCAGTTCAGGGTGGACATTGAGTGCTGTGTCCAGCTCTGGCCCCTCAGCTCAGGAAGGACATTGAGACACTTGAGCGTGGCCAGAGGAGGCAACGAGGCTGGTGAGGGGCTTGGAGCACAAACCCTGTGAGGAATGTCTGAGGGAGCTGGTGTTGTTTAGCCTGGAGAAAAGGAGACTCAGAGGTGACCTTATCACTCTGCAACTCCCTGAAAGGTGGCTGTGGTCAGGTGGGGGTTGGTCTCTTGCTCCAGGCAGCGACTGACAGAACGAGAGGACACAGTCTTCAGCTGTGCCAAGGGAGATTTACGTTGGATATTAGGAAAAAGTTTTTTACAGAAAGGGTGATAAAGTACTGGAATGGTCTGCCTGGGGAGGTGGTGGAATCACCATCCCTGGAGGTGTTTAAAAAAAGATTGGATGTGGCACTTAGTGCCATGGTTTAGTTGAGGTGTTAGGGATGGGTTGGGCTCAATGATCTTGAAGATCTCTTCCAACCTGGTGATTCTGAGATTATGTGGGACTGCAGTGAGGGTCAGTGAGCGCTGAACTACCAAAAGGGGAAGGCTGGATGCAAGACACTGAAGGCTTTCAGTCCTTCACTAGGGCAGTGTCAAGGAAGGATCCCTTTGATAGAAAAGTGTCTTATGAAATTACAGCTATGAGCCTTGGCACTCCCCAGTCTCTTGCTTTCTTCTCAAGAGCTGCACATCCCACCATTGTGCCACTGTCACCAGGACTGCAGTGAGCTGCAGGAAGCAGAAGGCCTGAATACCTGAAGCTGGAGGCAGCTCAAGCAGTTCTAGGTGGCCAGAATATGTTTAAAGCTGCTTAAAGCTGGTAAGGTGGTATAAACACTAAAATGATGAGGCAGCCACAACTGCTCTGATCTCTGATTAAGAGAACCCAAACCTCTAAGCAGGGAGGCTTGTTGAAGTAAGATAAGCATGGTATTTAGTCACTGCTTATGCCACATGATCCTGATATATCAGCTCTTTGTTTAACCGCATGCAGTTTGTGGGAGAAGTACTTTTCCATCTGTGCTCTGTTACTGTCAATTTTAAATGTGGATTTTGAATTCTCTTGGACTGTTATGGCAGTTTCAGCCTCATCCTGTCCTAAAGGTCCAGTAGATTTTGGTAGCTGCTTTGTTTGATCCTTCTATTGAACGCTCAGAATTCTGCCAGAACCCCACAGAGTAGGTGTACTCAGAGGAGTGGAATGCTCTGCATTTACCCCAGCACAGGGGAATGGGTCTGTGGTGTGTCTGTCTGTACTGCTGCTGCTCCAGCAGAGCAGCACTGCTCTGATTAAACAGATGGATGATTGAAATAACTGCTCAGGGAAATTCCTACCCCTGCCCCAGGTAAGGCATTTGGTTTCTGTGTTTAAATAATACATATTTCACATTTCAGCAGTAGAAAACAGACCTTTGAAAGCACTATATTTTGTCCAAATTTGTGTTCTTATCTGCTGGTAGTTTCCAACTGTCCATGCAATAGCACAACTTCTTATTACCTTGCAACTCTGAATTATGGGGTTTTTTTCACTAATAATTTGACAGCCCATTGGAATACTATTTGAAAATATACAGACATTTTAAATAAAATATTTTTGGTCATAAATGCTATGGGGAAATTTGGCACAATATATCCTAGTTTCAGAAGACAAATTTGCATTTTTACAGGAGCAGCTAGAATGACAGAATAATTTAGGTGCAGCAGAAATTTGGGTGAAATCCAATTGCAACAGTGAAGGTACTATTAGTAATGTGCTTAAATCAATACCATTTATCTTTAACTTTCTAAGCACAACTAATTTACACACCCTGGGCAGAAACAGTGGTAATTGGCAGCAGTGTGAATTCTGCTCTTTTCTCTTTTTGTCTGTCGTTCTTTTCAGCTCCTGTAAGAATACTGCACATTAATTTCTTGTTCACTAAGAGACTAACAGATCTCTCTGTATTGTTAGCTTTCAAATTTGTCACATAACACTTCTTTATCTCCCCCTCTTGCACAAGCCTTTCAATATAACATCCCAGGTGTTCTCCTTCGTCTTGTTTCACCCTTAGAATTCTTTTTTCTGCTTAAGTTGTCACTCAGCCTGCCCAGCACTTTAACAGACCCATACTGTGGAAGGAACTGTTCCCTAATCATAGGTCAGGTTTTGGTAGGGAGGATGACTTGGAAATCAAGATTTGGGAAGTGATTGCAGGGATCAAAAAAGGATAAGTTAAAACCATGCCACTGCTGCTTTTACCATCCACTCTCACTGGAGCCTGTTGTAGAACTTCCTAAACTGCTTTCTGCAGAGGGAAAGAAGAAAAGCTGTGTTTCACTCTCAACAGCACATGCATTTTTTTCCTCAAAATCTGATTTCAAAGCCTCATTTTTTCATAATACGCCTGCACCATTAGGGACTAGGATTATATGCTGATAAAAATATTACCTCCTTTCAATGGAGGTCCAAGGAACATTTATTGCCATTTTGGTCCACTTAAATGCTATTTACTTCACTGGGGATGCTTTGTGCTTCTGGTGGCATTATATCCCAGTAACACTCTTTCTAGATTTCCATAGAATTAATGGAATTCTATGAAACTCAATATCTCTATTTTCAGATACACTGACCAGACAGACTTCTAAGAGCATTTCTATTTGGACATCATTTATCTACTCTTTTCTGTATCATTTGTGCTTACCTGTACCCTGAAAGTAGTTTTTACCTATTGTAGCTATTCCACTAGCACCAACAGCCTCTTTACTGATCTTGTCTGTGGTTATTCCATCACAGAATGCAGGAATTGGTGGCCCAGAGCAGGACAACATAAACTGACAAGACAGAAATCAGGACAGTGTAAAGCTACCCAACTCAGAAGTGTGCAGCAGGTCGGGGTGTAGCTGGGAGAGAACTGCAGTTATCTCACTGCCTGTGAGGTGCTGTACTTTGGGAACCTCATTCTCATCTCAGTTCAATAAATCTGCACTCTGCACATAAGTTGTATGGGGATCTCCAGTCTGCCTCTGTGCTCTTGCCAAATCCAACAGTGGGAAAGCACGGTGAAGTAAATTTAATGAATGTCATTCACTTGAGCAGTGAAACACAACTTGAATATTTTGCTTAGCCTAAAATTTATATGGAAGGAATGAAAGTCATGAACAGAGCTGGCCAGAATCTTCCAGGTTTTGGAGGTTGCTTTACAGCCAGAAAAATACTTGTGTTACAAAGACAAAACATTCTGCCCTATGTAGTGCTGTTATTTAAGTTGTGCTAGAATCTCTAATGTATGAGGTTTATTTTCTGTCTTCAAGGCAACTGGAACGTCTCACCCCCCCTCAAACTCACCAGCCAGATACTTCTCCTGTATTGCTGTCAAGTGGGAGTGCACAGTATCCATCACTACATATCCATGCCTCCTATTCTATCACATTGCCCTTCCTAGACCTCATTTCAATTTTAAATGAATAAAAAGTGAGTTGAATCATCTGGCTTTTGTAGATCATGTTCCTTGTTCAGCTTGTAGCAGAAGAGCCCAGCCTAAGTGGTGTTGGCAGACGTGCCACAAGAGCAGCATGTCTCAGGCTGAACAGGGAGCTGAGAGCAGAGCACTGAAGCAGTTGTGTGAGTAGCTACTCTGTCTCCTCAATCACCTGTCATGCTGGGACAATATTTTAAGTTTGTATTAGGTGATGATTCAGCAACACATAAGCTTGGGGAGTAGTGATTCCCCTTAGCAGACCATGTACCTCACTCTGATAGGATTCAGGAAGTTCTCCTCGTCTTTGACATCCGGAATAATTTTTACTGTGCTGTTCAAAGCAAGTGTCTTCCCTTTATTAAAGGGTGGCCACTGGGGATGAGATGTTTATGCTGCAGTGGAGCTGCTGAAACTGCAGTGCAAAAGGAAGATGCCCCTGAGCAGATTGGCTGGACTAGAACTGCCTGCAAATGGCACAGCACAGTGACACTGGAGGCTTTTCTGGGTCATTCATGAAGTCCAAGTTAATGAAAACTTCCTTTGCCAACAGCTTTATGGAAATCTCTAAGAAGCAAGAATTCAGAGGACTATAGATGCAACTAGTCTTTTTGTAAGTGCTGTAAACAGAGAACTGTGTGTGAGGAGTATCTGGGGAGAGCTTCAGTCATGGCCAAGCTGCATAACCGGTGATGAGAAGAAACCCCTAATTGTTTAGGTGGGATGGATCAGCTCCTACAGTGCCATGGAACATTCAGTGCCAAGGCTGCACATGAGAGGTTCACATTAACAGCCATATCACAGTATGTTCCAAAAGCTTTGCTGGCATCTCGTCTTTCAGTCAAAATCCCCGTGCATTATGTGCAGTCAGTGTTTTCTCCTTCTGGAAAAGCCAGCACCCTTTCAAGGCAGCAGCTGGTGCAGTCACTTTGTGCACTGAGAAACTCACTGAGTTTCTTTAAGGGGTAACGAAACAATGACATATCTCCATTTCCTATTTTGTACATTGAACTTGCCATGATCTTGGATCATGCAAACCCCTGGGGATTTGGAAAACTGGGAAGTATTTGTGAGCATTTTGATTTCTTGCAAATGCAGGGAAGGATATGGGGAAAAAAGCTGTTGTAGATTTTTAGCAAATGTAGGAGGACTCTTGACACAATCTTGAAAATATTCATGTGCCCATATAGTCACCAGAAACATTTTGGCTGTGCTTTTTCCTCCTTGTTGCTTACAATTGGTTATTTACTCCTTTTGATGCCTTTTGCGATTCACTTTTTCTCTTGTTTAGCTGCTAATCTTGCCTTCTTACGTGACAGGACATTGTGGTGTTGCCTCCTCTCTGACATGTCACAGCTTCTTCAGTCACAAATGCTCCATTGCTGCCACTGCCCATGGACAGAGCTGGTGGTATCACATGGTTTGTGTTAGTGCACAAAGGGCTGCATCAGAGCTTTTAAAGGATTCACTCCTGGAAAACTTCAGTCTTAACAAATACAGTGTGGAAGAGAATAAGGTGCCTGACAGACTGAGACTGATATTGTACAGTCTTACTTTTTTAGGAGTCATGCTGAAGGGTAACTGTCTCTCTTAAGCTTTTGACCTCCACAGATCAAAGTTGGTTTAATTTTGGTTTATTTTCCAGGCCTGTCTAAAACACCTGGTTCTGTTAGCGTTGTCCTTAAACACACCAGGATTCCAGATAACATTCTGGGCACTTTGTGTGCACAGCCCCTCAATCCCAGTGTCTCTTCCCCGCTGTCTCATCCCACTGTGGAGCTGTTTAACACTTGCACTGCTTCAGACTTCAGTGGAAACGGGCAGTTGAAGAAGGTGAGCTGATCCAATTTCAGAGACAAAAGCTGATCTGTTCCGACAGTAAAGATGTGTTTTCTGCAATTACTATTTGCAGACCTCTTTTGTGGAGGAAATAGGAATTGATTTGGAAGAATCCCTGGCATTGTAATGCTATCAAAGTGAAATTGCTTATTATCCATTTGCCATTCATTCTGAAAGTCTTTAAGCCAATGAGAATTATTTTATTTCAGCACAACCATTGCTTCCACATTATGGACATGTAATCTTGTTGCAATAACGCATCAGTGGTTCTCTTAATTTTCATATATCGTTTTAGATAAACAGGCCTTTTATCAAAGTGATTGAATATTCATGAAAAGTATCAGAAGCTACAAATATTGATTACATCTGTAGAATAAATAGAAGTTTACTTGAAATACTCTGTTTCCTTCAAATTTCATGAAAAGGACCATCTCTGAGATGAAGTCTTTCCATCCACTCAAGAATCCTGATGTTGCCAGTTGCAGTGACACCAGTGTTCTGTCCCCCAAACACAATGACTCTCCTCTAGGAAATGAATGAAATTAAACCATTGAAGTCAATGCACTCAAGCCACTGAGTTATGAGGTAATGTAATGTAGCAGCCTTGTCATCTTTTGCTCAGTGTGCAGCTCAAAAACACTTTTCTTTTTCTTTATTAATGCTGTATTTCTCTGACCTTAGCTTAATGAATGAGATTTTTTTTCTCCTTTCCCCCCACTCTTTTCTTGCCATGCTAAAGATGGATTTATAAGCCTCATTGCATTGGAAATGAGGTATGAAAGCTTCCACCTTTTGCATTCAGTCCAGACTTGACTTTTTGTAAAAATATTTTTGTTTTTAGGTGGGAAGGTTGGTATTCTCAATTTGAGTTTGGTTCTTGTGGACCCCACCCAATTTGTGATACCTGAGGAAAACTGTAATGGGAGATTGAGAGGGAATTGCTTCTTGGGGGTAGAGTCAAACCAATATTCTTTCTTAACTCTATGTGGATATTCATTTATGATTTTGTAATTTGGTTTGTGAGCTGATGATGGAGAGAAGTTCCCCTCTCACTTCCATGATCATGGTACTTGCAAGCAGATTATGTGATTTGACACCTTTTGTTGTGGTTGCTGCTGGTTGTGTCATTGTTGTTCATTCTTTGATTGAACAAAGCAACCTAGCCTTGATCTCAGATACAGCTGACATATTTAGTGCTAGCAGAGAATGCTCCAATAATGTCCAAAGGCCAAATAAACCTGTAGATAGTGAACCCTAACTCTCTTTCCAAGATTTGAAGTAGATCTTTATAGCTCTAGATGCTCAGTCTCAGACAGCTGCCTGTGGATGCTCTCCAGAGCAGTGTATCTCCAGTAACAAAGCCTAGATCCCATGAAGGAGGTGTCTAATGTACCAGAAACCAGCCCAACAGGTCTCTCTCTCAGAAACCTGCAGATTGGCTTTGAACAAGTTACACCCTTGGACTGGGAGAATGTTCTAGGGTCACGTGCTGTCTCCTCATGACATCAAAAACCCCACAAGTTTTCAGATTTCTGTGCAATGTCTGCATTTATAAAATACTTTCAACTGTCGCTGATTAAATAATCTGTCTTAATGAAAAGCAGATTTTAAACACACGTCAATGTATGATTGTAACAAAATTGCTGCTTTTCAAAATTTTACATAAAAATAGTTCTGAAAAAACCAAACGCGTGAGGTGACGTCTGTGTGCCACCCTCTCCTTTTTCACTTTCTTCACAGTGAAGATTGTGGATACTTCTTTGGAAGAATATAGGGCTGAATGGTGAATCCAGCTAATTCAGGAGCCTCCTCAACTCTCACCCCCTGTTGTCTTTTCTCTTTCCCTCTTCCATCTTTTCCTGCTCTCAGTATCTTTCTTTTTTTCAGGGTTAATTTGTACTCTTAGAACCTAATGGATAAGCTGCTGGCTGCAACAGCTTGTGTTAAGCAGCAAAGATGGTGTGGGAACAATTAATGAGAACTAGCCTGGAAGTAGCTTTCCCAGTTTTGTGATGGCTGTCATTGGGGCAGTTGATTGGAGGCTTGTTCCAGTTTTCTGCAATCTGTTCTACAGCCACTCAGCAAGTGAAATTGAGATGGCATCACTTATAATGCCCAATAACCAAAACCTGAGAAAACATTGCTTTCTCTTCACAATATTGCCAAAATTCTAGCATGGGAGTTCACTGTCTTCCCCTCCTCTTCTCTCTGGTGCCATTTAAATTTTGTTGTTTTATGCTGTTCTGCACCAAAAAGTGAAATCACACTAATCTAATCTGATCTGATCTAAAAAAGGTGAAAAGGGATTAGGGATGGAGATTTATTCTCAGTCTCTATTAAATTTTTTACACTGTTTCCTTGAATTTCCCTCTCTCTCTTTGTTTTCTAATAAGTTTCTGTTCCTCCTTCCCTGCTCAGGGTGAGGGCAAGGCAGAGGAGGGACTTGCTACACACGAGCTGCTGGTGGAACCCTGTGGAGCAGGTTGCTGCCAGGGGCAGGAAATGGAACACGTGCCTTCCACCCAGGCACATTTCTGCCTCTAATCAGACCTGAAGTCATGCAGGGAGAAGTGGCACT
Organism: Phylloscopus collybita; assembly: GCA_027886175.1. Lineage (NCBI taxonomy): Eukaryota > Metazoa > Chordata > Aves > Passeriformes > Phylloscopidae > Phylloscopus > Phylloscopus collybita. Next base: position 18,608,433 of record JAJNNQ010000003.1, on the reverse strand, counting down.
GACAAAACGTCAAGAAATCAATCCTCACGTGCACATGGGTTCCAACTGGAGCTATGGATGGATTTCTGACAGAGAGGAAATGGCCAGGGCCAAAACTGTGTAGTACACAGTGATTACAGCTGTAAGGAACACTTCATTTAACCCATAGAGTAGCGAGCCTTTAGAATGTGAGCAACTGATCCAAGCTTCCTAATGGAAAGTTAAAGTGAACTTAATTAGCAGCTTCAGCTTGTTGTGTTTCTTGCTGTGCTGTACCACTGCCCTCAGGAATACCTGTTCTGCAAAGCTCTGCCTCAAAGGCTGCTAAGATTTAAATAAATCAACTGTACTCATTTATAAGCATTCCCATTATTACTTTATGACTAAGTATACATACATATATATTTTGGCCAAGGCTGAAGTAAGAGTTTCTCCCTTTCTTTAACTGTAACTTGCATCCTGGGGCTTAGCAATAGGGTGCACTGTTCATACATTCTAGTGCAAAGAGAAAAGCAGAGATGCCCTTGGAGCTGTCTTTGGTATGCAGTGCATGCAGCTCTGGTGCTTCCCTGGAGTCTTTTTCCCTTGCACAGAACATAAAGAACCCTATTTCCTGGATTCCACAGTTTATATATTTTACATAGAAGATGAAAGCCCTGTATTTGTCCTAGATTGGCTCCCTGGAATGAGAAGGACTGGGAATTTGTTTCTGTCCTTTCAGGCCATAAAAATTCTGGGATAAGAATTTCATAACAAAAGCACCACAATGTCATAATTCTGTGGGCCCTTGATGGAAGATATAATAAAGAGCACAAAACCATTTAAAAAACAATTAGCAACATACTTCATGTAGAACTGTTATTAACATTAGCTTTGATTATGATTTAGCATTTAACTGCTATTAGAAAAATACTAATATTTCTATCACATAAAAGCAAGTTACAAGAGAGTTTTCTGAGGTAGAAAATATGTTCTAAATATATAAATTGGAAGCTTAAGAGTAAATAATACTGAAAGATATGATGTGTTATGAAGTCTCTACCATACAGAGATGGAAGAGAATGATTAATTCTGATAAAAATGAATTATATAAATTGGACTGTTTATCTGTTTTTTTTGTGAAAGTGTGAAGTGAATATTACTGAGAATGCTTCTAGTTTTCATTATTATATTTAAAATGTAAATTGAAGCATGTTCTTTTAATTAACTTGTGAGCCTCACTGCTGCCAGATATTGTTCAAGGCAGAACATAGTAACAGTTTGTAGAAGTCCAAATTATTTTTGTCAGTGAACAGAGGTGTGATAGGTGAGACCAAGGGCTGGAGATCTGCCTGTGACAAAGGACGTACTGATTATGATAGAATTTGTTGTTTGGCAGACTGTTTTCCAATTGTTACCTGTATCTCCCTGGTTAAACTGTGCTGCTGCTGCTGTCAGAGTGAGGAGCACCACGTCACTGGGTCCTAGGTGAGTTTCACAAATTGCTTCTTTTCCCAAGGTATGTAATGTGTGTGTGTATCAGGTGAAAACAGCTACTTGTGCTGAGATTTCAGAACGTTTTTGGAGGTTTCTAACATTGTCAAGTAAAACTTTCAGAAACAAAACTTTTTTTTTTCCTACTAATTTTTTAAGACTTTAAATACCACCATTTAGCATTTTGTTATTTGATACTTATAATCCTAATAGCTACTAGCAGATATGGGCGTGGATTCAGGAACAAAACGTTGCATTTCTCTACTGACTAAGCACAATCTTAATTAAATCAACAAAAGCATGGAAATTCTGGGTGAAAGTTGAGGGTCCTCTGCAGTGCATCCTAGTGCTTCAGGCATAATGGAAGGCTGCTGGAATAGCTGGTTGAATACTTGACAGAAGGCATCCTATCCATGGGCTCTAATAGTTGGAGATCAATTTGATAGCTAATTACTTCCAGCACAAGTGAAGGCTAACTGAACCTCGTGTAGTTTGCTGATTCTATCAGTGTGGTAGTCACTGAGAATGCCTCACAGAGACAGCACATATTATTACCTTTTTTCATGATAATTAACTGTCTGCCTCCTAATAGCTCTGTTTTGCATTACTGCGGAAAGTGAGCTCCCAGCTGAGGAAGCAGGGGCACTGAAACAGTCATGCAGTGGTATGTTCTGATCTGTTAAAATATTCCATGTACAGTATAGACAGTTGTATGGGCCTGCTGGTGATAAAAACCAGTGTATTAAAGGGCACTGCTGCAGTACTTTCAGTCCTGAGCACCTCCTCAGTCCTCAGAGTGCCTTCAAGGACTGCTGAATTGGTGCCCTGGAGCAGAATCCTGGCTCAGTGATAGAGGCTCTTTTTCAGATGCAGGACCTTTAACACCGAACTACCTGTTACATCTCAGTTTAATGCTGTGAAGATTTTGGTGTCTGCACTTGAAAATATGTATTATATAATATGTTTCTTTTAATACATAGTCAAGCCACATGTGATGGCTTGGTGTCTGCCCATTAGTTTTGGAATAAGTTATTTTTATTACTTCCTTTCCTTCCTCTATTTCCAGGCAGAGTAAATCTAAATTCAAATTTTAAAGTGGACTGAGGGAGGGAAAACAAGAGAAAGGCCAACAGACAGCTCAGCATGCCAAGGTTCATCCGAAAGCAATTTTTACAGCTGCATTTTAAACTAATTAAAAGAAAGAAAAGGTTTATAATAGAGATTTGAATCATGTCTTAACAATAGAAGAGCAGCTGGGTGCTGCTAGAATATCAGAGGTTGCTGAGCATTGCAGTTTGAATGAAACTGTCTGCCTAACTTTAAAAGAAGATGTCAAGTGTAGACCCTCTCTCACTGAGAAAGAAAAAAAGCCTTATTGATCCATTTAGCTGGTAACAGATAGGAATCAACCCAAAATGTATGTTCTCTAGCATTCAAGTTAGATAAATGTCAAGAGCTGCAATTGATCTGGAGCTCACTGCAAAACTTCATGGGCATAACAGAGTTATAGAGTGGTGAATTCTGCAGGAGCTGATGGATTCTATAGAGAGATTTTTGTCATGTTTTCCACAAGGAACCATATTTGTACAGCAACCTGTGTGAAGGGTGCTATGGCACATGGCACTGGTAAGAGTCAGCAGAGCTGGGCAGAGTTCCCTAGGTTTTTGAGAAGGCATGAAAGAATTGTATTAGTTGTGGTGTAGGATTTGGTCTGTTGGATTTGCTCAGTTTTTCTGTGTTTTTTTACAAAGAACTTGTTATCAGAACTCAGTTATGACTGTGCTGGCACATATATCAATTTATTGAGACAGGCACCTTCACATCCAGCACTGCAGTGACTAAGTTTTAAATTTGGGCTTCACCAGCGAAAAGCTATCACAAAACTGTCTCTGAACCACACTTTTATCCAATAAAATAAAAAAAAAAGGGTTTCACAAAAAAAAGGGAAATAATAATTAAAAATTTTAAAATAGTTAGAACTAGTCTAACCCACAAATACAGGTCAGTTTTCATACCCTGAATTACTCAAAATTAATTGCTTCCAAAAGTGTATTTTATACAATAACATTACATTCAAGGAATCAAAAAAACATAAACGTAGTGTGTTTTCAATGTGCTATTGAACTTACATAAAACTGATTTTATTTGCAATAAAAAATGGGTCAAGAATGATATGTGTCCAAAATAACCGTTTGTCAAAAAGCTCATTACTATTCTGCACTTCTCTGCTCCTCTGGTTTGGCCAAATTTATCCAACCAGTGTCACAGCAGAAGAGTGGGAATTTTTTTGCCAGGGCTATAGGACAGCAGGGGAAAAAAAAGGCAATGGGTAGTACAAAGCCACACTATTGAGAAAAACTTGAGCTAACTATTTATGTTGTGTAAGGAGATCATAAACAGACATTGGGTTATCTCAGAATTTTTTATGGAAACTGTGATTATAGACCAGTATGAAGCTGATTTGTCACAGCAGCTTCAAAGTCAGGTTTTCAATTGTTCATATTTTAAACTGGATTTTGAAAACAATTCTAAACTGTGAGTAGGAAAGGAAAAAGCCTGAAGTATTCTCTGCATTGTACCATTTGTGAAATTTTGCTTTTGCCTTTGATGGTTCTCTAGACAATGCAGTCCTGTATCTGAAAATATCCCAACAGGGATATAGAATGAATATAATTAACATTTTAGTGAAGTCACAGTGGAGAAAGGTGGTAGATTCAATAAACAGGTGTCCAGCTAAGAATTTCTCAGTCTCTTTGTTCCTAATGTAAATCACTTGAAGTTTATCTGAGCACAAGAAAACAGCACCCCAAGCCTATGGGCTCTGCCCAAAGTGTGCCCATCACGTTTGAGCCATCGAGGCAGATGTTGCTGGCACAGAGGAGCCTTTTTCCTCCTCCACCTGCTTGTGGGATGATAGCACTGGAGAACAATGTCAGCATGTGCTGGGCTCAGCCCACTCCCACCCCTTTGGCATCCTGTTTGAAAACTGCTGTAAAACCATTTTGCTGCCTGAGGAAAAGGCTGTATTTAGTGATACTAGAAATTACATTTGGGTTTTTTTTATGAGATGGATACACAGCAAATACTTATGAATTCTCATGCTGAGGAAACTGCATTGTTCTGAAGTAAATCATAGAGCCATAGAATCATTTAGGTTGGAAAAGACCTCTAAGATGGAGGTCCATAAACCATAAACCCAGCATTGCCAAGCCCACCACTACTGTTCAAAATGTTTGTTATATATTATATATATTATATATTTGTCTTTATGATGTACACATGCAAAACCAGTTAATGTCAATGTATGCCATGAAGGGGAAGTAAAACATCTCTCATGTGGATAGAGAGAAGTAGAGGGCTTCTTTCAAAGCATTTCAAATATTCTAAAATGTCTCCACAATGACTCATTTCATCTTTCATTGTTTTTTGAGTCCTTCCCTCCTCAGAAGTTGTTTTTGGAGAAGTAAACAAATCAGATAATTAATAAGAATGGTAAGAATTAAACACTTTGATACCCCAAAGCGAGAGGAGCTTTCGAATTCTGTCTAATCTTTTGAGGGCAGAAAATTCTTCAAGCAAAGTCTGTGCCTCTGATTGCATTCAAATCTTACTGGGAGCTGAGCACACAGTGCTGACCTACATACAGGTATTTGTTCTCAACTTCAGGGTCTTCTTACTAAGATTCCTCCTTTCAGTTAAATGAACAACAATTCTATCTGCAGATATTTTTTAAATTCTATTTTTAAAATATAAAGGATCATTTAAAGCACAGCAACAACTCCAGTTGAATTATTTCTTACAAATGACTGTTGCTGTCTTCAGGGGCTCTAATCCATAAAGTTGTCATAGAAGATGTGTAGAAAAATTGAGCTGGAACATTTACTATAATTGTATAAGTGCTCTGGCTGTATGGTATGTGGGTATGTTTAATGTAATGGTTATAATCAAGCGGATGACTTGATTCAAATCACTAAAAAAAGAATAATTTTTTTCTCGACTAAGTGTAACAGCTTATGTGGCAAAACCAACATATTTTATTTTCTTTTCCTAAAATGTTCAGAAAGAATATTTGATATATAGCCATTTTCCCACTCTGAGTTTCTGTTGCACTTCATTTCCTAATGGGCCATTGGTAAAAGAAGGCAACATTTCCTTAGACTCAAGTAGGAACACTAATCTTTATATTACATTGGACTTGGTGAATGGATCTCCAAAAACTTAAAAGTTTTTGTGAGGATCCAGAGGAGCCTATGCAGCAAGAAGTAGTTTGGCATCTGCTTGTGCCTCCAGAACTGCTGGGAGAGAACTCTTGGCACCTCTTTCCCCCAAAGTATGTTCTGCCTAGGTCTCCTAATGAGTTCATTTCCACAACCAAGATTAAGACCAAGCAATGAAAGAAAAACAGAGCAAGAATTGTCTGAGAGGGAACAAAAGCCCCTACATTAAAGTCTCAGAAAATGAGCCTTTTTTTTTTTTGGTGAAAACTTGATATTATAATGAATAACAGAGCACTCCTTTGCCAGCTGAATGGCTGCTAAATATAGCACTTCCATCAGAAGTTTCTGAGATAGTGGATCTCTAGGTAAATGAACATCCTGCTTCTGCCCTGAAGATATATTTCTCTCTAAAATTCCAGTCTTTAAAATATTCTTTTTATTCTTTAAAATAACTACAGAGCTCACTGACAGGCCTGGCCTGTCAGTGCCCTCCAAGATGGCTCTCCCAGCTTAGGCTGCTCTTTGCAGCACATTGCTCCAGCCAGGCTGCTTTCATCCCCTCACACGTGAATTTCTGCAGAATTGGAAAGAGGGGGCTTAGGACTTGGCATTGCAAATGTTTGCACCCTTCCCCCTTCCCAAAGTCACTGAATCCAGTATTAAAGATCAGAGAAAACTTTTGTAATGATTCATGAGACACCACTACCCTCCCTCTCTCTGGAGCGCCCTGGTTGCCTGATTCCTTATACACATCAATGTGGTCTTTTATTGCTGCTTAATAATAAATGGTATTTTGTTTGCCTACCTGACACTTTTATTAACTTCAGTCGTGTGTGTATGTGCACATGTTTCTCCAGGCATGATTTCTCTCCAACACCCCCCAAATTAGAGGGGGGATGGGGAGAAAAAGCACAGCTTTATTTGAAGAGAATTTGTCCCTAATCTGTTGCAGCTGTAGGGGACCATTCGGCCAATTAAACAGAGCAGGCTTTGGCTCCTTCCCAAATGAGGGGACCACATGTTACACTTGGATCGGTCACCTCAGGGGAACAGTGGGTCACAGGGGCATCTGGTTGTCATTTCCTCTCTGGTCAGCATGAGGGAAGCAAGGAGGGGAAAAAAATGTACCTTTTATTTATCTCATGTCTTCTTCTGCAGCATCAAAAGGTCCAACAGCATCCAGTCAGGGCAGGAGAGGCTCGCATGATGTGATAAAGTCCAGGATTTGGGAATGAGAACTGTGTGATTGATTTGCTTAGCTTTGAGGTGTCATTAGCCTATTTCTGTTTCTCTGCTGCAAGAGCATAAATGTGAAGGCTCTGTTACTATTGAGGAGGTATGGAATGTTTGTGCTGCTTTAACTGACTTGAGAGTTGCTCTCCTAGGTAAGAAATGTGCCCCCTCTGTAAGGGAACAGTCCCTCTGCTAGAGACAAGGGAAAAGCTCCAGAGCTGGGGGAAATTGGGGTTTGATAGCAATGTAAGATCTCCAGTGTCTCAAATGAGTGATGTAATCTCCAGCTCAGCAAATAGTGTAGATCAGGAATTATGAACAATTTAAATAGCTGATGCATAGCTTAATTGACTCCCAACCTGCACATACACCTAGGGCTGGAGGGTAACCCAGGCTTCAGAGCCATCACAGCAAGGTTGTCTTCATAAAATCAGAAACATCTGGTTTCAACTAAACCTAGGTACTAATAAGCTAATACTTATAATGAAGAGGGAAATGCTTCAATGAACTAGTCAGGTCAGTGAACTCCTTTTCCTCTGAAGGTGCCTGGCCCGCAGTTTTCAAACTGTTATGGTTAACACAGAGTGATTATTTGGCTTTGCTAATGAAGTAGTGTCAATGGTGGAAAGGTTTTCTTGATCTGAAACTTTCATCTTTTCAGTGCAATGAATTTAGAACTATAATACTTTAATTCCAGGGTGCTGAGCATCACAGTAGCTAAGGAGTAATGAACAAGTCTGTGCAAGGCAGAGGAATTGATAAATGTGCCTTCTTAGGCAAGGTGGGTGCAGATGCTGGTGTTGAAAAAAGGCTGTGAGACCCGCTCAGAATTGTTTGAGAGAAGGAGAGTGCACAGGGAGCAGCTGATGAGCCATGGCAGCCTCCTTGTAAGGATCAGCCTTGATCAGAGCCTGGGGAGGAAGGAATGACTTGTTCCCCACATGGCAGAGCACAGCAGATCATATCATATCATCGCCTAAAGCCTTGGATCAGTGTCAGACCTGACACAGGCTTTGGGGGGGAATCCTTCAAATTAAGGGACAAGTGAAGTTATGGCTGTGTGCTATTCAAAGCAGGGACTTCCTCTTTAATTGCTTTGTAGAGGACAAAGAATGAACAAGTTTAAGTTCTCTGATGTTTTATTAACTCATTTCTTGTATTTTCCCAGCAGAGAGTTTTATTTTTGTAGAAGCTGCCCTGGCCTGAAGCCTAAGACCCAGCCTTCTACTTCCTTTATCTGTGCATACATCCCACTCCATTATGGGTTCTGATTTTGTCACCTACGTGATTTTCTAAGGTGTGCTGTGTACAGGACTTTGCCTGAAGAATCCTATTATTACCATTCTGCTTGATTTTTGAAAGGTTTGCTATTTTTCTTTATAGCTTGTTCCAAATACCAGAAAACACCTGTACAACAAAACTGGAAGTCGTATGGGGCTACTAGTTCATGCCTATCAAATGGCTCTAAATCTAAAAGGAAGCAGGGTGATTTTGCTTTAGCTTTTGTCAATAACTCTGACTTTTTCCCTTGGACTTCAAATCCCTTATCCCTGTGGTTATTAATATCATAACAGCTGATGCATAAAATTCTATGTGGACACTTTCAATGAGACCTAGAGGGCTGAGTTTTCAGGGGATTTAAAATATGGTAGCCACCCCCTGCCAAGGCTGAAGCTACAAAGCTGTCAGATTTTGTCCTTGAAAGACATTCCAGTTTTGATATTATGTTGTCCTGGAGAAGCTTGTCCTCTGATTAGGTTTCAAACAGAATGAACACAAAACTTGATCAGAGGAGAGATGATCACTTATAAAAGTTATGGCCAGAAGACAGGCTATAGGTAAACACACACAGGGGACATGGAGTGCCCTTGCAGGCCATTTCAGCCTGGTGCCACCGGGAGGGAAGCTGCTGGCATGTGCTGCTGCCCCCGGGGAATCTGCACTACAACAAACCCCTCCGGTGTGCCGGAGCCTGGCTGAGCCACACCCCGGCCGCAGGGCAGCCTCTGCAGCAGCCCAGCAGACATGGAGGGAAAGGCTGGAAACTTCTGGAGCTGGCCAGTGTTATAAATGGGCCAGGAGACCAGCTCCTTTGAAAAGGCCTTTATTAGAAATCAGCTCTGGGTAGGGGCTCGAGGGGCTGCGCACGCCGCCGCTGCTCCCAGTGGACACCACGGAGAAGAAGGTGCAATTGAATCTGCTGCTGACGCCGCAAAGTCGGGATTCCGTCCTCACAGGAGTTACCAAAAAATCACCTTGGCTCGTGTGGTCCAGGGGGGTCACCTCTCTCCAGTTCCTTTCAGGTTATGGTGAGAAGGTAACAAACTACCAGCTACCTGCAGGTAGCTGGACGTGTGCCTCGCACAGCATTGTCCTTCTTAGGTCCAGTTCCTGTGTCGGCTCGCTGCTTTTTAGGGTTGTTTTTTTTTTAGCGTGGACTGGACTTCTGGCTGTAGTCAGGCACCATGGGAGTCTTCTGATTTCCATACGGGGCGGTGTCCGCAGCTCGACGGGCAGGCAGGGGTGGCAGCAGGAAGCAGCAGCGGGCTCACCCGATGGGGAGAGGGGAGCCCAAAACCCAGGGAGAAAGAGTGCAAAACTCGGGACATAACAAGCAGAAATTCAGGGGTACAGATTCAACATGAACAGTTTAAAACAGGTAAGTAACAGTGCAACTTTAATTTTACAGCAAAACAGTATAACAGTACAACTTGGGAGTGCATAACCTGGGGCTCTCTATTTCTTTCAGCCAGTAGTCATTGCACCAGCTGCATGAAGTCTTGAAGATAAAGGATGAAGAGCATAAAGGATAAAGAGTATTTTGCTCTTTAAAAAGTCAGGATAACTGCTGTATTTTTGAGTCAAAAGTGACATGTTATAAAAGTTCAAGAGGATGTCCTCAACTACACTGTGTTGCAATCATCAGAGCTAGGAGGTCAAAACACTTGCCATGCCCTTGATGTCCTTTTAGGGCCTGAAGCTTTCTATGTATGGCACTGATTAATAGGGTCTTGCATAATGAAATGATTCTCTGATATATGTTAATTCTCCAATTACTACTGTTAATAAAGTTAGAGTCCATTTTTTTAATTGTGTTTAAAAATACTTTAGTTTTCTTCCAGCTGGGACAAACTAGGAGAACTCGGTAAGTAGGTGCCATCCTTTTTAACACCTGAAAAAAACCTGTCTTAGTATTAGGATCTTGAAAATGTAAATGTCTTCCATGGTTTAATCAACAGTGTGGGATAAAAGATGGCAATTGTGCCAATATACTCTGGTATGTTTTCATCTTTAACATATCTCTGAGTCTTCTAAGTTGATGACTAGGCTGAGGAGTTTGTAAGCAGCCCTTAGTCAGTTCAATAGTAAAGCCTTGATTAAAACCATGGCAGGATTTTACATAGAACTCTGTAAAAGGAGTTAACAAATCCTATTTAGTTTCATAAGAAAAAAGGAGAGAGAGAAAAAAAAAAAAAGATTAAACCCACAAAACCAATCTAAAGCTTCCTGGGTAACTATCAGAAGAAATGGCAAATTCAACACAAGCATTTTATTTCTTTCTCCCTGCACATGCTTTTCATCCAGAGAGGGGATGGAAGTTAGCCCCCAGTATTTCTAAAACATAGTAATTTGTCAATGCCCTATTTGTCTAAAATGGATACTGTAATAAAAACAAGTGACAAAATACTGGTCCTTTGTAGATCAGATTCAGATTTTTCTTGCATAACCTACAATTTTCCTACTGCATTTTGTGGTCAGCAATGCCAGCTCCAATGAATTTTCAAATTATAGAATGAAAGAGCTAAAACTAAACTCCTCCTGAGTTTAGGTATGTATTTCTGAATTTTTCTATTTTAGGATAATTTAATCCATTTGCAGTTTAACAATATTGTCAAAATAAATGGCAGATTATAAATTATTGTAGGGCACGTGTTTTAATTATCCAAATATTGCAATGGTTTTATCTCAAATACTGTTCCCAAAGTCCAGATAGCTGCTTTTCAATCCCTTTACTGGCTAATATCAGAACTGAAGATAAACAAACTGTGCCCTTTTAACCTGTAGAGTTTGATTGGCATTATGTTAAACTAACATTCCTCTACCCTAAGAAAACATAAACCCAGCTTTTTCCAAGGTAGAAGGAAAAACCACAGGGCTCTTTGGATAAGGTCATGTTCATCCCCCTTTCCTTCCTCATTTGTAACATCTTCCAGAAGCACAGAGAAATGGCAATTTTGTTTTGCATCACTAAAGAATGGCATAGTTTGACTGGGATTAAACATAAACACAACTAAACTCGAGTTGCAGGAGCAGGACTGCTTGGAGCTCACAGAATGAAGGCAGAGGAGGGAGGACATGTGGCTTTATCTGCGTGGAATAATCATACACCAAAGAGTTGAAAAAATTTCTGTCTCTATTTTATTGCCTCTGATCAGATGAGAGTTATATGTCACAATTGAAGAATTTGTTATCTGTCTTTAAATGTACAAGTAAGGCCTGATTCTGATATTTATCACAAAAATGTCAAAGGCTTTTATGCAAATGGACTTGAAATGTTTAAAATAATGTTTCTCCTAAATTTCTCTTGAAAGTAGCACTGTAGTGGCAAAGTCCCCACTGATATCAGCATCTGGCAGGGTTAGTCCTTCATGTCCATATCCCACCCTCATTCATATGCATTAATTGAACTTTTTGCAGGAGGTTTTTTATTGAAAATTGGTTTTAAAATTGTCACAGATATGTTTATAGGATGTTAGTTTCTTGTGCATAAGCATTTGACCATATGGAAAATTTATTAGATAGAATAAAATAAAAATATGATGAAAAGGTTGTAATGCCTCTATAGTCACTGTGAACAATTCTGTAATGTGCATAAGGCAATTATGTACCTTTTAGAAGTTTCTACAACTTACATGTAAGTGAAGGAACCATTATTTTTCCTGTGGTACTGTGATTTTAGGAATATTTCTGCATCTGTCGATATGCAGTTAAATACAGTTCTTGGCCCAATTGATCACTTCTTTCTAAATTAAAACCCCATATCCAATACCTCAGAAGGTACTTATGAACTAATGCTGAATTTCCAGTACACTAACTGGCCCTTTGGCTGACCAAATGGGGGTCCAAGTATTGACCAGCACAGAGGAGAGCTTGTATCATCTGGGTCTGTTCAGGTTCAGCTCCACAAGCCCAAAGGCAGAAAAGTAAATAAGTATTGTGTGTCCTGTTCCTTTTTTCAGGCCCTAAATACATGGAAACAAACAAACAAAAAATCACAGAAACTGAAACAAAGGCTGTGCTGACAGAATTGTTGTGTAGTTCAGGGAAGTGAAATTGATGTAGTGATCCACAGTGCTTTTGTCCTCATCTAGAAGTAAAACAAATTCTATCTTGTATTAATCTTATTGATGCAGCAAGTAATGTTATGATATTTTATCCCATAAAACTATAAACCGTGGTGGAAGCTTGCAGCGTGGCTGAAAGCTGATTCAGCTCAAGTATCATGAGCTTGGTAAAGCAGATGAACAAATGAGAAATCTGTATCAGGAGTGTAATATTAACAGCTTATGTGCCCAGGAGCCCCAGTGAGCATGCACTGTTTGTTTGGACAAGTGCTGCTTGGTTTCAGGATTGGCCTCCAGGTCAGTGTCAACACTTCCCAGCCGTGGGGGGAAAAGGTTTCAGGAATTTTCTATCCAAGGCTGCAATCAGGTTTTCCTGTATTTTCCTGGGAGTTGATAGATGTAGCTCAGCAAAACAAAGATGTCACTGTTGTTCTTTACATTTTGTACTGGAAATATAATGGCAATAACTTCCCAACATCTCTGTTATTGATTCTGCACTATCAGAATCTGCTGTCCCTACAACCCATATGAAACTGAGGAAGTATCCTTAAAAGCACAAGTTAATAGGCTCAGCAACAAAGTCTCACGGTTGTTTTTTTTTTTGTGGTTTTTTTGTTTGTTTGTTTGTTTTTTTTTTTTGTTTTTTAATATAGTTTTCTCTATCCATGTTTTCTCTAAGTGGTTTTGACAAGGGATAGAAAAGGAACACAGATATTAAAGATATGTTTAGCGAGTTGTGCGTGGAAGAAGAAGTATTTTTGCCTTAGTTTTATGCATTTTAGAAACTGAGATGAAAAGGAACTCTTAGGGGCGTTTAAATAATAGGTGAATTGTACGCCAGTGCTTTTCTTGGATTCAGACTTGTGACTTTTCTTTTTCAATATCCGTATTCTTAATGCTTAAGACTAGCTAAAAGTCATCATAGAGTAAAGAATAATTTAGCTAGGAGATCCATGAGCAATATTAAGAATAATTCAGAAATTTTAAATACTTTTAAAATCTGGAAATTACCCATAAAGATATCTGAAGTAAGTTTAGAGAATGGTATTTGAGATGATAGTGTAGGGAATAAACCAGAAGGAAAAAGGAATTTAGGCTTGGTGATCTCAGTAGATGGTTTCCAGTCCTGCTTGGCTTTTAGGTGCAGAATTTACCCTTTGGATTATTTCAGCAAGAAGTGGATGTGAACACCTGTGAGGAATGATAAAGTTATTTAACTTGGACTAGAATGTGGGGAAACATCTCAAATTTTTATTTCACCTCAACCTTTTATTCTGGACGTGATCAAGGTATTCAGAGCCGAGTTCTGGAAATACATGAGCATACTGGGCCACTCCTTTAAGACTCCTTTAAACAACCCATGCAACTTCTTAGTCTCTTTACCTGTTTTTCACTACTTTTTCCATGCAAAAGTTGGGGGTTTTTCTTTGCTTTTTCCTGAAGATGAGTTTATTTTCTGCATCTGAAGCCCTCTGCACTGTGTACTCTGAGACAGACTGTTCCTATCTCTTTTCACCAGGCTGTCATACACTTGATGACTTACATGTACTGTCATTCTTCTTAGGCAAAACAAGCCTGTTTGCTCAATCTGTACTCCAGGCTTTTTTTGGGGGGTGTTGTATAACTCTGCTTGCTGTTATTGCACCCACTGAACTTGTTTATGACTCATATGCTTTCTTTACAGAGATTTAGGTGGAAGAAACTCCCAAGTGTATAAATGATGAGCAGAATCATCCCTTCTTTATTCAGTCACATCACTTATGGATTTTCCTATGGCAAATGGAATGTCCTTGGGATGCCGTGTTGTACAGATCTATTACAAACCAGTTAACAAGGACACTTCATGTAATCTAATTTTAATTTACATAACCTTTTACAATTGGATTATTAAGGCCTAGGCATTGTGATGCATGTAGGGAAGAGGGTGCATCCCTGCCTGAAGCGCCAGAGTCACTTGGCTGCTAAGGAGAGTGCAGCATTTCATCTCATGCTTGGAGAATTCCTGTGGATTTGTTTTCTTTCGTTTAGAAACACAACCTGGCTGTAACAAACTGAAAACTGCTTCAGGAAAGTGTTAATTTCTATCTAGAAATTATGTTTCCCAGCTCCATACTAGAAAGGATTAAGTAAGAACTTGCTAATTGGGGGAGGTGGGAGGGCCCTGGATTTGTAGGCAGAGCAGGTGATAATGTAACTGGTGGAGATTACAAACTAATTATGTGAACCAACAATTGCCTGCCAGGTGTTGGAGATGCACAGCAGGGTGGAGCCAAGGGGTAGCTGGTGAGGAGCAGGCAAGGAGGAATCCGATGTGCACTTTAAAGTTCTGAGTGAGCAGGACACTGATTAGAACATTTCTGGAGATGACTTGAGAGGAAAGGACAAACAAGTAGTGAAGGAAGGTGGGTTTTCTTTTCCAGATTTGTTTTCAGGCATGACTCTGAGCTTCTGTGTTACATTTGACCACTGCCTGATGATGTGTGGCCTGTTACTACTCAGCAGCCACCTGTAGGCTGGTATGAATGAGCAAGAATTTTGCTTAGTGGCATTAGTGAAATATGCCCGATAAAACCGTGACAGCTGTTCTGTGCCGTAGAAAGGCCAGGTTTCATTCCAGTTTAGGTTGCCTTTTGAACAAATCCTTGGTATTAGCCACAGCTTTATGTAGTATGGGGATTGGTTGGGAACACTTTGTTATTCTCAGGCACAGGCACTGAAGAGTAATTCAGTCATTACATATTTTAATACAAATTAGAGCTTCCTGAGTAGCAACTATAAATAAGCTCTGCTGCCATGTGTGGAGCAGGCAGATGAGCCTTGTGCTCTCACAGAGCAGCCCCATAATTGAGAACCAGATGCTCCTAAGCTCCAGCCCTGTTTCTGGTCTTCGTGTGCATGCTTGAGTGATTGCCTGCATCAGTGAGTTGCAATTAGTTAGTGCCTGGGAATGTGCAGAAGGTATAAAAGCACTACGGAAAGTATTTGAGGAGGTGTTTTGTTGCTCCACTTCCTTCCCATCAGAAGTAGGTGGCGTGACCTGTTGAAAAGCACCTAGGTAAATATATGTTTCACAAAGAAGGGGTGCTAATATTTGTTCCATTTTCTTATTAAGTGAACTATGAAAGTGAATTGTTAAAGCTTTCTGTATTAGGCTGTAATGGAATTCAATCTTTCATTTATTTGATAGGCAGTTAATGGTGATGTGTTTCAAGTCTCAGCCATCAGCTGGTGCTTTATGTTGATCTCAGATATTCTTGTGGATGGTGATTTTTTTTATCACTATAATTTTTATTAATAGCATGATAGGCTACCATCTATAGATGATGATGGTATTGTAATAACATAATGAAAATACAGTGTTTTCATAGAGGCCCGGGGATGCAAACTGCACACATCTCTCTGTTTTAAATGAATGAGTCTGTGCTAGGGAAAGGACCAAACATGGTCACTTATCACTGGCTGTTTTTAGGTATGTTGTAGATGTATCAAATACTTCTTGAGATGGTAAAGACAGTAACTTTGTCTTTAAACAAGGCTGTTCCTTGCATTTCTAGCAGTTATCAAAAAATTATGAAATGCGAATTCTGTGGTTCTCAAATTATTTAGGAAATACGAATTAATTTTAATTAATTAAATTTAATATTTCTTGATAGGCTATTAATCACTTGACTGCTAGGTGCTTAAAACACAATCTTTCAAACAGAAGATGTACAAGGAGATGAATGTATCTTCCATCTTCCTTTGGGCAAACAGACCACAGCGTTTCACCCAACCAAGCATAATGCAGGGACACCTGATGGCTGAATTTCCTACATGTGAGTAGATAATAGATAATGCAATTAACTCAACAATAATGTAGCTGCCTAACTACTGGGTAACAGCTCTGCTCCCTGCCCTCCACCCTGTTCCTGGGATGTTGTTACTCAGTGCTGTGCCTTTTAAAGGAGAGCACTGTCTGTGTACCCTGACTCAGCTGGAGGAGCAGAGAGCTCTGTGCCTTAGGAGCTTGCCAGGGGTCTTGAAGACAGGGCAAGTTGATAAAGAAGTCTCAGTAGCTCACCAGGTCTGCTGTAATGCCAACAGAAACACCTTGCCTGGGAACGGCATCCCCCCAAACCTCAAAGCTGGGCAGCAGGGATCAAGTTGCAGCTGCTAAAAGCATTTTTGCCTCAAAGGAGAGCGAGCTGCAGGTGTTTGTTTTCTGTGGCCCAGCTCGTGGTGCAGGTGTGAGACAAGCAAAGCCTTTCTGCTCCGCTGCTGCAGCGTTGCTGTGATGTTTCCCTGTTTTCCCAGTGGTGTTTCCATTGTGGATGTGCAGTTGTGATTGCTTGGTTTCAGTCTGGAAGTTTCAATACTTAAACTCCTTGGAATGTGAGAGGGGTGGGGCTGGGCTCCATGTGCCTTTACTGGTGGCATGGAGGTAGAAGAGAGAAATCTTTCCTCTTTTTAGCAGTTGAGAATGTTATGTTAAACACTTCTTGGTGAGTAGTCTGTTCTTACATGGCAAATCTGTACTAGGAAAGTGATTTTTATATGGCACCAGTTCTAAACCTAGGCCATCAAGAGTAAGTAAACCATCCTTATTTATGCAGCACTTTGGAAATATAGGTGCCACCTGTGTATTTGCCAAGACAAAGGACATGCACTGATTTCTTTGGAAATATTGGGTGTTTTTATTCCTTTTATTTTACTTTGCAATAAAATACCATTTTTTTAGAAATGGGCTGCAAAGTGGGCCAAAGATTTCATTTGCAATTTGTGCCTTTGCATCACTGTCTTCTCCCTCTTCCCTGGGGAATATCATAAACACTTCAAATTGCTATGAAATGACAATGTATGCCGAAAACCCATCCTGCTTTTCTGAGCATCAGTTTCTTTGAGAAGGCAGTTGTAAGAAGGGCTCTATAACCTTGGGAAGGTGTCGCAACAAGTGAGCTTTTTGTGCCCATCTTTAACCTTTCTGCTGATTATTTTAAGTATAAATATGAATATATTTAAATATCTTGCTGTACATTAAATTATTAAGGGAATCCTTAAATCTATACATCATGCTGAATCTCATTCATACAACTTTATGTAGCTTGAAACTACTGAGGAAAAAAATGGTGCATTCTTGCTTTTCCCCGCAGTTCTACAAAGCATATTCTAAGTCTGTGCAAAGAAGTCCACGTGTGGGGTATTTGGAGTGCCTGACACTTTATACAGTTTAAATCTATTGTGAGTCCAAAACATGTGGATTCAGAAAAAAAGTAAGTTTGCCATAAAAAGTAAGTTTGCCATTTCCAGTGCTCTGCATCTCTCATTTCTGATGTGTGTGCACAGTGCTCTTATGAGGTTTTGATGTGTTTTGTTTTTTTCCTATTGCATCCTATCCAGAATGCCTGAATGTGTTAATGACTCGTGGAGTACAGACCTCGTCTTTCAAATGAGTTCTATTTTGTGGGTTGGTGAACTCCTAGCAGAGCATATCATCTTGATTAATTTGAAAAAGATATTTATCTTCTTTTCTAAATCAAATCAGCTTCATGAAAAGGTATAGAGACTGAGACTTACAGATAAGATCAGAACTTTGATATTTTTTTTCAACTTAAAACTCCACTCAATACTTTCTTAAAACTGTAAGAGTGGGGAAATACAAATTTTCTATTTGACTCCATTACCTGAAATTATTTTTAGCTATCAGTTATGTATGATTATTTTTTTCTCCCTTCTTTTTGGAGTTGAATACTGCTGTGCTCCCTTGTGAGGGCTTTTTGTTAAATTCGTGTAATACTAGTCTTATGTGAATTAATCTTCATATTGTCTGTAAG
The DNA here is from genome assembly GCA_027886175.1 of Phylloscopus collybita. Lineage (NCBI taxonomy): Eukaryota > Metazoa > Chordata > Aves > Passeriformes > Phylloscopidae > Phylloscopus > Phylloscopus collybita. Next base: position 18,590,376 of record JAJNNQ010000003.1, on the reverse strand, counting down.
GATAAATGTTTCTCTATAAATCTTGCATGCACTTCTACCTTTAAAATACAAAATGAGCTCTATTTGTAGATTAATTGGTACCTTTTCTCATACAAATGACTAAAGAAGCCTGAAGTATATTAGTAATGTGATGGCAGTACTACTTCAAGCACAATTACCTTGTCTTAAATTGAAGATAATCAGAATTGCAGAATTAACTCTAGCAATAATGGCCACTTCTTCAAGTGGAATTAGTTAGAAATTAAAGGAATGTTTGTGCAAATGTAGGTCTTTGCATGCTTTTTCATCTTGGGAGGCATGTGGAAATAACAGAATGAAAAACAGGGAGCTGGGGTTTTTTAGCAGTATTGTTCTACAGTTTTTACTGTTTGTGGTTGTGGTGGTTTGGTCCCTCAAAACCAGATCTTGAGGCTTGAGACAAGAGGCATCAAATCTGGTCATCACACCTTAATTGTGTATTAGATTTTTTCTGTTTGGATGTGTTGTAGATGGAAGTCAGTCAGCACTGACTGCCTCTGGGAAGGCAGTTTTTCAGAAACTTTGTACAGGCTATTTTAACAAATAGACAACAGTGGATTTATCAAAAGGCAAATTACAAACCTCTATCAGTGTCAGCGGGTGAAAATTCAGCTGTGGGGCATCTATGTGAAGCCAAAGTTGTTGTGTGCTAAATAATATGTATTTAAACTTAATTTTTTTTGTCAATCAGTACACATAGACGTTATGGATCTGCTTGAGCTTCACGTTAGAATTTTGTCAGTGTTCATGTCAACAAGTTCTAATGAAATTCTAATGGAGCATAATGAGAAATTAATTCATAATAATACATGGAGCTCAAACACCGTTAAAAAATAACAGCTGAGCTACAGAAATGTGAAATAAACCCTTTGTGTAAGGATGTGTCTGCAGAACTAATCCAGGAATTTCCCCAACAATAATCTTATCCACAGGGTCAGTAACCTTCTAACATCTGTGTGTCACACTATTTTTCTTTTCCTAAATCACTCTTCAGGATCTGGTAGATATTGAGGCAAAGAGCTGACGAGCAGCTCTTATGCAGGGTCTGGAGTCCTGCAGTGGCAGGGGTTGACAGGAGGGGGAATCCAGAGTCTCCTGCTCTGCTGTGCTGCAGGAGGTGACTGGCTCAGCCCCCGGTGCATGGGAGCTGCCACGTCACTCTGGGCAGGCTCTATCCTGGGGGATATTCACTGCTTTGAAAATCTGTCACAGCTGGGGTCAGGCTCTTGTGCCAGGAGGTGGAGAGGGAAGACTTTCCTGTAGTGTTGAGATTTTGGGCTGTAAGATGACTATTGTGGGGATCTTTGTTAGAGAAGGACTTTGAAGAAATTGAGACGCATTTTCATTGCATGAGCTGATTGATAATACACAGATATTCTGACTATTTAAGCAAATCTGCTGCAGTATTGTTGTGTACTACTTTTCAGGTTTTTTAAAAAAAATTTTTTTTCAGTTATCTGCTCACCTTCAGCATAAAAAACCCATTTGCCTCAGAGTCACTCCACTAAACACACTACTGATGGGGAGAAGAGGTTAAAAAGATAATTATTGTTTTAGATTTCTTTAAAGTATGAGAGTAGGTATCTTGTCACTTGAACTGGGGAAGACCTTGTGCTGCTTCTGCCCAGTTCTCATCAGTAGAGATTTGAATGTTGGCAGCCCAGCTTTGGCAGTGGCACATTTCTTTGGAGGAAGGTGGGAGGATCACCAAGCATCATTCATAAAAACACCACTGGGAGCTGTTTGCTGCACTGGGGAGCTCATTCTGAAATCAAATGTCTGCATGTGCAGAGCCTTGATGGAAAGTCAGAGTAGATGCAGAACCTGAACACTGAGGGGTTTTTCTCCCCAAAATGTCATCTTTTTTCTGATTTCCTATCTATTCCTGTCTGTGGATACTGGCTTTGGAGCTGATAGTAATACAAATAGTTGAAAAAAAGCTAATAACTCTGAAAAAAATGCTACATGAAAGCAAGATGGAAACCTGGCTGTGAGAAAGGTGGGGTTTAAAATGCACTGAGAAAAAAACTAAGAGGATGTGGGCAAAGAGAGAACTATCAGAGTGAGGAGTCCCAGCATCTGTGAGTCCTCTGATGACCAGTATAAAAATTTTTTAGCCTCTGTCCCTGCACAAGAAGAAAACCACTGAAGGTTTAGTTGTTATTTGGTTTGGTTTATTTTTGAGGGAAGGGAAAGATGTTTCACGTTTATCCCATCTGATTACCCATCAGATTCCTCTAATACTTAGGCAGCAGGAAAGGACTTCACAAGTAAAAAATCTAAAATTTAAATGTGCTCAGGTTGGAGATGCAATTATCTACCCAATAGTTTGAAAAAGGTCCAGAGGCCTGATTCAAAATCCATTCAATTTAAAGGAAGTCTTTAATGGGTTCTGGATTATACTTTAAAAGAGGAGACCTACCTTAGTCTGCCTATTCCCTTTTGCTTTCAATTTCCTGATTTGGAAAACTTACACACTTTGCTTCTGTCACTGGAAGTAAAAGTGAATTCCTTTATAAAAAACAACACTGGAGAGAACAATAAAGATTTAGGTGAATTAAGAGGTGTTGTATTCATAAAATTCTTTCCAGTAGCCAGTGCTTGGGTGGTCATCCTCTGTTCTGAAAATTTCTGCTTGGTGCCACCATGTTCTCCCACTTGTAGATGGAATACTGGGCAGTAAATGAAGGGATTTGTTGGTTTTACATCTACTTACTGTCTTTGTAGAAATGCCAAGTGTCATCATCTCTGTCTTTGTTCTCATTTGTACCCTTTGTCTGCTAATGTGTGACTTGTTGATTCTCTTCCCATTTGACATGAAATGTTGATAGACCAAGGAAGTTTGCAAGGGAACCCTAACAAAATCCCCTGGGTCACCATAAACAACAGGACTGCATGGTCAAGAAGGCTTGCTCCATCTTTTTAAGAGGTAGGCATTGTAATTCTGAGAAGGATAATGGATATTCTCTGTTTAGGTGATTTGTTCTGGCAGGATCCAAATGCAGGTCAGATAGAATAATCATAATTGTTATAGCACAGTTTCATATATTCCTAGAAATACATCTTGCTCTCCTAGGTCCTAGACTTTGAACTTGGGGGGTGTTGTGGTGGGATTTTTTTTGGTTTTGGGTTTTTGTTGTTTTGGGTTTTGTTTGTTTATTTGTTTTCTTTTGGTTTTGTTGTTGTTTTTTGTTTGTTTTTTTTTCCCAGGCTTCTGTTTATTTGTTTTGGGGGTAGTTTGTTGATTTAATATTAGACGATATGATTCCAAAGAAACAAACAAAAATATCCCAATTGCTTTTGTTAGTGGCAGCATTGAGCCAGTGCTGTTGAGGAATAGTGGTACCTCTCTGACTGCAGCTTCCTGTTGCTATAAAACACACCAGTTCTCACCTGTCCTGGAAGATTCTGCTTCTGGAGGCACAGAGACACATTAGATATGTTTGTGTTTGTTTTGTTTGCTTTCGTAAAGCAGTTTGGAGTTGTAAACCCAAGTGTAATCAGTGTTACATGACTTTCCTGTGAATGGCATAATTACATTCACACGCCAAGAGTGAAGTGCTTTGACAGTCTCGCAACAAAATTCATTCAAAGCTCTGAAGCAAAAAAAAAAAAAAAAAAAAAAGAAAGAAATGCAAAATCAACTATTGTCTTTTGGTGAGAATAATAATATCTGAGACTCCATCGTGCTTATCCACCAAATTCTGTGTGGAATGGCTTTTTATGTGCAGTAGGCTGTTTACAGCGAGCCATTTAAAATAATAGCCCGTGAGACCGTTCCCTGATGCACGCTGCTATACCTGGAGAGCCTGCCAGATACCATCAGGAAAATGGACCATAAAAGCAATCCAAAACCTGCATTCTTAGTGGAATTTATCTGATAAATACCTTGCTAAATCCTAAGTGTTTCATTCATCTTTTTTAAGTGTGATACACTGATCTGCTTATCTGTTTAGCCTCACTGGCAGCACTCTCTCCTGAGGTTAAAACACATAAGGAAGGCACATCCATTCACTTTAATAACTGTTATCTCCCAAAGAATAAGAGCTGCACAGTCATTAATTAAACATGATGGTTCTGGGGAAGGTCTCCTGATGAAGACATATATATGACTCACTTGGTGTCAGTAAACTCTATTTCAAATACAGTTTTTCACATTTGACCATTTTCAGTGTCAGGTAAAAACTTGTCAATAAAAAAGCCTGTATATCTAAAAGCATAATTTGTAATTGACATACAGCCAATGCCTTTCACCTCCTTCTGCCATCTGTAACATGCAGTAATGGAATTATGGCAGATGAATAGTTCTATTTTTTTGTCGTAGGACTAGAAGCTGGGAACTTCTTTTGCTGCCATCAAACTCTGTGAGAGAGAGAAATTGTTTAATGTAAAATCTCTGTTTTAACACACTGCTGTGTGATTTAAAATTTAATTTTAATGCCACTTCAGAGGAAAGTCACAACAATTTTAAGTTTTTCTTGAAGACATTTGAAGAAAATTTTCTTAAGCAAAACACTTTTTCAGTCAAAATCAAAATATTTCTATGTCAAGTGCAATATAAATCCCAGTTTCTTACTAGAAGTATCCAAATGTTTGATATTGATGTGTTTCTGATGAAAAGAGGTTGCATTTCTGTGAAGTATATTTGAAGTCAGAAAAGGTTTCATCTTTTTCCCACACCTTGTGTTTTACCTTATATCCTTGATTCTTTCTTATGTAGATGTCCACCTTCTGTTTCTTCATAATTTCAAACACCTCTATCTTTCCTTTGATGTGGGTTTTTTTTTTTCCCTATCTATAAGATGTTTCTCACAAACTTAATTAAGTAGACCTTTGTCTTCAAACTGCACGGCTGGGATATACTATAAACTACTCTAATGAAAGCACAATAAAACAGAGGCACAGAGTTTTTTGACTGTGCTTGAAAGTGGAAGGGCAGCCATCTACTCTGTGGTTCTGAACAACAGGGTAAATTTTCCCTTCTACCTCTATCCAGTTTTAATTAATATATTCCAATAAGTAGTAAGCTGAAGGCGTAATTTTGCTTCTTTTCAAGACCAGTAGTACCTAAAAAACCCCACAGAACAAAGTGTGTGTTTGTCAGTGCTGCTCAGAGGATGGTGGATCCCTTAAAACTTGAATAACAAACACAACATCCATTGATATAGTTCTGAAAGTGTCCTTTGGCAAGGTGAGCAGAGGGTGTTTTTTGTTCTATTTAAGGTATCCTTAGGCTACTTACTTGGAAAAAGAATTTGATGTGTGTGTGAATATAAAGTATGCAAATATAAAGTTGTGAATGGTTTGTAGGGTAGAAATCATTAATTCTGGCCAGGAGCACAAACATCTGCCATCTAGTCAATGAGTCCAGAATTTTGGCAGTAGCTCCACCACTGGATAGATGGACCAACATCTGTTCCTGGCTAAGGACCCTCGTGCATTCATAGGAGCAGTAAGGTCTGGGTGCCTTCTTTTTATTTTCCACTAAAAACACAGAGATGACATGTGGTTTTGTGTTCCAAAGTACTGTCTTTAGACTCTTTCTCAAACACATTCTTCTGTTCAGCTGCAGTATTGGGATTCTGAATTCCTAGTGGACAACATTCTGCTACAGTTATATCAACCTGAGCAGAGGGAGTAGTTTCCAAGTAAAATTGCAGGTGTGCAACCTAGCACGTCCAGAGAATCTTTCATCAGGGTATATGCTTCTTATGCTCAGTGGAAAATGATCAATAAAATGGAGAAAGGTAAAAAGAAGTACCCTGAAATAGCTGGTGAGTGAAACATCAGCTGGGCTGGTGGTCTGTGCTGTGGTGCTGAGGCTCCAAATTTCCACTCAAAGACTCGAACCTCTCCATTTGCAGAGGAGTGACCTAAATTTTAGGTCTTTTTTGAACAGTCTTTTTTTGAGGCTGACTCTTGTACTTTGGGGAAAATTCTCCAGAGATACTGGTTTCCCTCTCATGTAGAATGTGAATCATATGGAAAATGTACCAGAGCTGTGTGGGAGTAGTTCTTTCGTGCTGAGATAGGATGCTGAGATTCAGCCCTTTCCTTTGGGACCAGATGCCAGATCTGTGTTCTGACTATCTTTGGTACATATGTGAATCTCCAAAAGGGCTCATTTATAAAAGGAGCAGAATATCTGATCTGAGATCAGTCATGTAGATCTAAGGGAAGGATTTTGCCTTGAGTGTGAATTAGTCTCAAAGACAAAATTCACAGCAGCCTGCTTGTTAATGAATTACAAAGTCTTTATTTTTAAACATTTTAAGTCGTCTTAAGTTCCCACAAGGAACTCGTTATGCTTTGCACTTGGAAGAAAATGGAGAAAATGAAAGTGGTGCTTTGGAGGATGGGGAGTCTGGTTCCAATACAGATGAAGTTGGTGCAACTTTACACATATAATGTAAATAAAGGTACTGATAAATAGAGCATGCACCATCGGTGTCTGCATGCTCTAATCTGTGATATGATGCATATTCATGAATTTGAATATGGTTAAGAGCTGGTGTTCCAAGTGTCAATCAGCCCAATTCATACACAGATCATTAGAGGAAATGCTTCTCTAGAAATGGCAGACTATGTGCAGTGTGGACCTGTGCCTGCAGATTATACAATTTCCCATTTCTTTATTTAGAGCTTCCTTTTATGGCTTGGGACCTGGAAGGTCCTTGGGAAGACATTAAGAAGACATTTATCTAATGAATTACTTTTATGTCTTGAATGGGCGTGTGGGTTTTCAGGTTTTTCTTTCATTTTTTTCTTAATGTGAATTACAAAGCAACAGAGACATAATTAGTTGAATTTGGAGGATGTGTTCACAAACTTTAGAAATAACTTAAAAATAGGTGAGTTTTTCAGTATCAGTAGAAATCTCAAAGAATGTCTAGGCATACTAGTTTTGCTGAAAATACTCTGGAAAATTATGATTTTGATGTGATGATGTCCTACCTAGCATTTAATAGCAATCATCTCAGAGAGATTTAGGCCTCTGGTCAGTGAGGGGGCACATTATTATTATCAAGGCCCATATCAGAAGCATTTGGGATTTTTAGGGGCTCAGTGGGAAGAGATGTGGACTGGAAGCTGCTTGATGTGGACAATGTGCCCAGCTTAGTTTATAGCCATGCTTGTGAGGGGGGGAGATGCTAATTCTCCATCCTTTGGGAAATGCTTGCCCTGGATCAGAGGCTGCAGAGCACGTGCAGCTGGTATCTGTATGAGACCAGAGTTTGTGTGGTTATGGGGGAGGAGGGAATTCATCTCACACATCTAAAATTATCTTGATTTTCATTTCAGCTTTGTGGCTCACCTTTAAGAGAAAGCAGAACATAAGCAGCTGTCCAGTGAGTGATTCTGTGCCAGCTGATGTGGAATGTGAGGTCTTTTATGTAGCTAAATGCAGTGATTTAAAACATCTGCTTGTGTCCCTGTTTTTTCTATTTGACTGTTGTTCATAGTGGAAACTTCTTAATGTGATGGAGACTTTTTATCACATGGTATCATATTTTCAGAGCTATCTTTTCCTTCATTTTCAGAAGTAGCTATGTATTTTCTTGTGAATGATGGCTTATATCTCTAATAACTTGGGGAGTATATTCTTACAGAACTGAGGCTATTGAAAACTTCTTGTATTTGTGTTTTGGGTTATTTTGTTGTGTTTTTTTTCTTCTATGAGAAAAAGATACATTAGATATCGTATTACACTGAAAGAGATGAGTATGAATAGAAGAATATATTTACCTGTAGAGGTAAAGCAAGAGTAGTTTACAGGTATAATTTTGGGGGCTTTGTTTAGGTTTTTTTTTTCTCCTCTATGAATAACTGCTGTTCCAATATGTGTCCTGGCTGTTAAAATAAAAAAAGTACCTGTGAATTCTGCTGTAGGATGCATGTTCCATTTGTATGACTGTGTGCATGTGCTGTGTGTTTGTGTGAGGAGGGGTCTGATCCCTCCTGTTTGCTCAGTGCTAATGCCAGAAGTCTGTGGAAACTGTTCACTTGCCCTCACGATGCAAAGGTTGTTGTTAACTTCTGCCCACAGGGACAGCCTAGAGAATTAGGATAGGCATGAGTCCCAGTAAATCCAACTAAATATAGTAAGAATTTCAATTTGCAGCTGAATTTTTGATGAACCTTTTTGTGTTTTTCACGTTGGCCATGAACACAGTGTTGTGCAGAACATGAGCATGGCCAAGCCCTCTTCTGTATATTGGGATCTGCTGTGGGGATCCCTGGTAAGATGACCAAGCACAAGTGTTCCCTCTGTCAAAAGTTGCTACTAAAGAATAACTTTTTCAATTGACCTAATCTTAACTTTGATCATGTCCAGATTTGTTGCTGCTCATAGCAAAAACTGAACCACCCTAATTTATTGTTCTTCTTTAAATTTGTCAGTTTGGGGATATGTTACCTTTTTACCTTTAGGGACCTATTATTAATATTTTTTTTTAATGTGATATGTTAGAAGCTACTGATTTGCACTTGATATTCAATTTTTTTTAGGACAAATGAGTTATGAAAATATTTATATTGTTAATCAGTTACATTATTAATGGACAATGGCTAAAAATATAGTAAGAAACTTTAAAATTATATATGGATTATAATCTTTAAAGGGTAATGGGTCTTTAACTACCCACTAAAACTATAGATAATTTACAGATCACTCTTTTATATGACTGAAATGTTATAACTTAACTACTTCTTTGAACTTACATTACTGACTGTTGAGGCCTTTCAAAGATGACAGTGTCTATTTTACCTTCTGGCTGTTACTTTTAGGAAATCTGTGATATGAGAGCAATATATACATGTATTTAGGTAACAGATTGAGAAATTGAAATAACCCTGAAAATGGTAATTTAAATGGGAAAAATATTGTTATATTGAGAGATATAATATCTATATAATATATATCAAAGATGTGAATATTGTGCTATTACCCAGTAAATGCATTTTGTAATTTTCTGTCTTGTATTGCTATGAGTGAGGAAAAGAATGAATGCTGAGGGTTAATCTTCCAGTCTGTCCTGGGAGTAGCTTCTGGGTCTGGTTTACCCCCAAATGGGTGTAAGTAATTGAAGTCTTTGTGGCCACAGGGCTGTGAGCAGCAAAAACAGGAAAATGCTTGCATTAAAGTAGTGGCCATAGCCACTACTAACCACAATTAAATCCTGAGTAATTCGGGCTATTCTCATAACTAGTTAGACATGTTCTTGCACATCTTGTTGGGTTAGATCAATTGTCCCCAAAAACTTGCAAATTCAAATTTAGTACCTGGACTTCTTGATGAAGCAGCAGCAGCTGGTGCAGTGTAGAGCCCTTGGGCTGAGCAGGGAGAGCCCGGGGCTGGATGGCCCCAGATCTCTTGTGTTATGGGGCTGGAGGAGCTTCCTTTGCCCAGTGATGAAATGTAGATAGAAACCCTTGAGGTGGAATGAGAAAAAGAGACCTCTATCAGCAAAGGACTGAAAGAAGTGCTATGAGAAATGTTTTTCTGTTCTCCCAATAGTCCTAAATCCAGCTCTAACATGTTCTGTTAAATCAAATTCAAAGGGTGGTTTTCTCCCAAAAGGTCACCTAGGATTTTACTGTTTGTTCAAGGTGTCTTATAAAATTAACTCTGTTCTGTCTGAGAAAAAAAAAAAATGAAGCTGTCCATAAAACATAGTTTTCAGCTCAGAACAACAGCACAAAAATTTACTTGAAATAATTGTGTGGACTGTCTACTTCAATTACTATCAATAAAACTGAATATTTGCAGTTCATGTTATACCAACACAGTCCCAACCTGCTCAGCCAGATTTGGGTTTGAGTAGCCCATAAAATTGTCTGTGCCTTCTTTTAATATGTTTTTTTGGTTTTCCCAATACCATTCCTCTAGCTTTTAATCTCTACCTCACAAACCAGGCAGCTATAGATCCATGCAATTTTTCTAAGCACTAAACCACACTGATTTTCTAAGTACTAAACCATGTTTCATTTGAATCCATCAAGTAGGAACAATGTTTATGTGAGTCTGCAACAAATTCCATGTGTGAAGTCTCTCATTTACTGAAAGTCTTCCATTTGCTGAGGCCAATGGCTTGTTCCAGAGCTTTGTGGTGTGTCAGATGTCCAGATTGTTTGACTGCATCCGGAGTTTGCTGTGGTGTCCCTTTGCCAGCTGGAGGCAGAATTTCATTAATCCTTAGTATAGAGTGAGAGGAGTGGGAAATGATGTTTCTCCAAGGCTTTGATCTTTTTTTTTTTTTTTTTGTTAATGAGCTGGTTTACACCTCAGCTATTAAACTGTTGGAGACTTTTTTTGGGTTTTTTTTGCTATTAAGCCTAAATTTGGAATAATACAAGCTAAGCCAAGCAACATTTTTCCACCTTCAAGTAATAGATTCTATTCCCTATAAACCCAATGATTCTTGTCGCCCATTTCTTTCATTTTGCTTCCTCCTGCCATTCATTATTTTTCTTCCTCTTAACATCCTTGGAATATGGAAAGCATTTGGATTTAGTAGAATGGCTTTTGTTCTCAGTTTTAAAACACAACTTCTTTCTCTGCCACCCATGTGCTAACTGCATCAATTTGTGAGTTTAACCTTTTCTGAACACACATGCACAGAGAAATCCTGCCTGCTGCCCTCATTTTTGGAGGTAATCTCAAATTGCTGAATATGATTCCTGTACATTACTGGATTCTCTGGATTAACCACTCTGTTGTAGGTTGAAGGAAATGAGTTCAGGCTCTGCCTTGGTTCTGTTTTCTTACCCAGGGGCAAAGAGGAGATTCAGGGAAATGACATCTTAACTCAGTTGTCCTCTCCTCCTTTAACAAACTGATTGAAGGATGTTGATGTGTACCAGGGGGACGTTATGCCTCATTCTGGGTAGGCCTTTTCCTAATTTGGCCAGTGGTTTTTGTTTCTGTGAAAAATGGAAATTTGTCACAGATTAGCAGTTTAGCAGAGGATGTTGTTGCTGACGTTTGTTTTACCTGTTCATCTGTGCAGCAGTGTGTTAGGTTGTCTTGTTTACCCAAGGATGATGTGCACTTTGTTTTTGGTAGTTAAAGATTTCCACAGTTTATTGTAATCTTGGAGCCCCAACTCTGAGTTTGTCAGCTTTAAAGTTTAGCTCTCTGGTGCACATCCAAGTCTCTGAACAGCTGTGTGTGTAAGACTGGTTTAACAGCCCCCAAAGGAGCCTTAGGTTTTGTTGAGGAGAATAAATAAATAAAGTTACATAGGAAATAAAATTAGAATTAGGTCTTGTCTTTCCTATATCACATGTAATGAGGAAAACGTTTGGTATCCAGACTTAATATAATATTGAATTTGGCAGATCAAAGCAAAGGTGAGAAAAGTTTCATATGGGGCTATTAGAAATTTTTTATTTAAAATTCAGGTGGAGCTGATGTGGGTTCAAGGCTTTATGGGGTTGAGGGACAAAAGTTTGCTGGATTTTTTTTTCCCCCCCCCCCACAGGTAAAGTTCAATAAAAGCTGGAAAAAATTCAGTCCTCTTGCCCTTCTGAGGGTGAACAAAGCATCACTGATGTTACATGTCATGCAAGTAGAGTGACTGAATGATGAGCACATTCTGAAAAAAAGTAGCTTAATCTCAGGTCAGCAGAGAGATGCAGAGTTAACCCTTGGTGAACTCCCAGGGCCTGCTGCCTCAGAAGGGTTCCTCTGTGTTTTGGCTGGAGGGAGCCTTGGGCAGCTGTGCTTAGAACAGGTACACCAGTGCCAAATGTGACTGACATCAGGTGGATTTAGTTCATCATTAGAGGGGGGACCAGTGCCACATGGTTGGGAAAGGAGTGTATGTCCATGCAGATGAACCTCTGTTGGCAGAGAAGGTTGTTTCTCCCTACAGCAATGTTTAAAAAATGGATTCATGTTTGTTGGCTATGTTCAGTAGGTGTGGAAAAACCTGAACTATTGGAGAGGGTAAATTAACAATCTAAATACCAGTTTCTAATTATCAGCACAAAATCAGACATTAAATAACATGGGAGGCACTCATAGGCATCAGTATTTTTCCTTTAATTTTTCTGAAGTCTTGAGTTAGTGTTGATATGCTTAGTATCACACTACGGATACTGTTTTTTCTTCACTTGTCAGTGTCTTTAATTTTTAAAGCATGGACACATTTTAGCACAATGAACTAAAATCCATAAATCTATTCCTTGCTGAACTATTATAATTGTCCTCCTTTTATGTCAGTGATGTCAATAATGCCTCAAGTTCAGACAGTCAAATGGAGGTCTCTTAAAGAAAAAAAGAAAATGCTCAGAACTCTTGTGATCTTCATTCTTAGTCTATATTTGAAATCTGGAAAAATGATTGAGAACTAGAGATACCTATCTATATATTACTGTATCTTGCACCATGAACAGGATGGGTTTTACAGTTTTACTTCTAGTTCTCTGTGGTTTCCAGGTTTGTTTTTGGTCAGCAGCTATGTCTGTTTAACCAAGACTGCAATTTTCAGTTTGTGGTTTTGATGGCCAAATGTATGATCTGTGTTTTTGGGGGGGGGGAAATATCCCACTTTGCCTGTTGACTATGCAAGAGATGTTTAAGTTACAGGCACATATTACGAACAAAGAGAATAAAATAACTTGCATTATTAAAATGGGCTTTTAATAAGAAGACCAATATACTAAAGCAGTGATAAAAGGAAAAAAGGTGTTAAGAAACAATGTGGGACAGAGGAAAAGGTAATTGATTGTCACTCAGGTGCTTTACTTCCTTGTGAATGCCTTCAGTGTCAGCTCTTGCAGCCATAGTTATATAACATTATAATAATATAAATATAAATAACTACCCCGACATTTCACTCATATCGGAATCTCCTACTCCAAAATACAGAACTAAAGAATCTGATTCCTCTGAGCTGCTTCTCCTCCCACAGGACACCTGGGAGAGAAAAGAATACTCAGACCACTTCAGCATTAGTTCCTCACCTTTCACCATTCATTCTTAGAATTTTTTTGATCTACTCTCTCTTGTCCCATCTCCTGGCACTTCAGGGGGAGGATTTGAAACCTTCCCAACACAGTTGCCACTATTGGAGACTTCATACTTTCAGCACCCTGTCAGCATAATCTTAATAGCCTGGTGCTTATAACATGGTTGTAGAGGTGCTGTAAGTGGTATCACCAAAAGAGCTCTCTGTGTAGGTGAAACAGAAAGGAAATCTTCTCCATTCTTCAGCCCAAAAATAATATTTACAGTGTTTACACCTTCCAAAATGTCCTCTCAGTATTCATAGTAGCTGCATTGTAAATACTGCCAAGCTTGGGAGCACCGGGGAATGGCATAGGTAGAGATTATCAGATGCATTGCAAACCTTTTGTTCAGCTGTCAGACCATCTGAATGAAGATGGTTTGGTGTCAGGCATCCTATTACAGCTACTTCATGCTTAGACTTGTTTCATTTGTTCCCTGGGTGAAGCTGGCAGGAGCCACTGCAATGTGAATAATCTTGTACCTGGAATCCTCAGCTTTTGCCCAGAAAACCTGCATAGAACCCCTGTGTGAATAAAATTGCTCACATCCTGCTTGGTTCATCCCAATATTGATATCATTAATACTGATGGCAGATTAAACTTCTGTCTTCAAAGCAAGACAGTTTTAATTACAGTTGACATCCTCTCCTGTACTTTATAATATTTTACTTTGAAGTTACAGTGTTTCTCTCGGTGCCATTTTCAGATCTGAATATATTGCCCTGTAAAGACCACTAAGCTGCTTCATGCCCATTTATTGCCCTTAAGAATTGATTCCGTCCCCTCAAGCACTTCCTCATTTTTTGAACGTGTGCCTTTGTAGACTTTACAAGATGTGTTACCACATTAATCACTATAAATTCCAGTGTGTGCTTAAGGTCTTTAATGTTTGGTCCCAAGAGGCTTCACATGTAATTCACGTGAATTAAGAGCTCTTTACATACCGAAAAACGTGCAGAATAAAGACATTCTGTAGAACTTGAAACACTTTGAGAAGTGGTTTGTGCTTTGTAAGTGCTGCTCTGCCTCACATTCCTCCATTTGTAGCAGTGCTTTTGACACTTTCTTGGTAAATTTGACTTCCACGCTGTGTAATTAATTTAAACATTCATCTATGCCTCACTGAAAACTTTTGGTGGCTCCATCTTTTAATAAATGAATCTATTTTTTTGTCCTAAAATTGTCCTAAATTCCAAAGCAAAGAAAACAAAAAGTATTTGACGGTCTGCACTGCATTTTTCTCCAGTGCTATCTATACACTCTGGTGCACTGCTTAAGAACAGAGCAGGACATATCAATCAGAAATGCAGATACTGATTTACAGGGTATTCAATTAGAGACCTGTTTTAGTGAGGAGAAATGAACTGAGCATCCGGCTGATCACAGTGTGTTCTTTGAGAATTCATTACTTGCTGTGTTGGAAAACCAACTGGTCAGGGAAACTTAGAGTACCTGTCAGGGTTGCTATTTCAGAAAAAGCCACTTGCCTCCGTCAGCAGGGCTGTTTAGATAAACCGATCACTTCTCTAATCGATTCTGAGTGCTGAAAAGTTGCCATGGATACAAGATCCTGCAGCAATCAAAACAGAAGGTACGTTTAGAATTGGAAGTGACAGATTTATTCATCACATACTTAACAAGCCTTTGAAGGGAAAGAGAGAGTTTGTCAGAGTCCTTAGGCTGTGTATAAAAAGACTGTGGAGAAATACTCAGAGAATTGCCAATAGGCACTTCAGTTGGAGAGGACTGGGTAATATTTGCATTAGAAACATTGCACAGATATGTTTGCTTGAAACTGTTGCTCTGGATGACAAAACCATCAAAGTCTGCAAGCCTGTTGTCATTTATCTTCAGTCTCGGGAATGAAAGGTCAGCTGCAAATTTCTGTCTTGTTGGTGGAGGGTTTCAAACTGTTCCAGGCTCAGCTTAGGAGGCAAGGAATGCAGGGCAGCCACTTCTGAATTCAAACCTTTGGATCCTTCTCTCATTCAAAGCAAACTTCAGGAAGTGAGGTTTTAATTTCCCCTACTAGAAGTTGCTAGAATCCTGCAGAAGAATTGCTTAGCTTTCTGTGTGATCCTGCTGAGCTGCCTTCTCCTGTCCTGATTTATGGTTTTCTGAGTTTAGTGCATTTTTCAGCTGGGTCTTGCAGGGATGTCACTCCTTCATTTGCTGATGATGCCATCTCCTGCTTTGGCACACAGGACTCAGTCCTCAGAAATTCACTCACTTGTATGAGTGAGATGGGAAACAAAACAACAAAATCTGCTTTAACTGTGAAAGGTCACAGATGACAAATTAAAACGACCAAAAGCAGAGGGAAGTGTTGCAATCATTTCATTCTCCTGGGTAAGCTCCTTGGAGTCTTACAACTGTGCTGAAATTAATTCTCCCTCTTAGTTCTTTCAAACTTCTCAGAAATCACATCTCCCCCCTCACTTCTGTAAACTGAATGTATATTTAATAAAAGGACATGCAAAACCAAACTCATTTCCTGGTTTCTCCTACGTATAAACATACAGTGCTAATTGAATTTTTTTTGTAAATCAGTGTTCACAGAAAAATAAAGCATGTTTCCTTAGTTCAAAGCTTGTCTGAGTTGGAGGGTTTTGTGCTCAAATCAAGAAACCTCTGTAGCATTATATAAACATGCAAAGAAAGTCAGCATAATTGGTAGGATTTCTTTTTAACAATTTTTTTTTTTGGTTTTCTTTTTGACCTGGGGCTTTCTAGTTAAACCTGGAGATCGAAATTCACTGGAAAAAGCCAAGAGAAAGCATTCAGTGAATCTGTGTGCAGCAAGCCAGCTGTGTTTAGCTGGCCTCTCATGCCAGGGAGGTGATGTGCCAGAGAGGTGCTTGAGCAGCAGAGAGGACACGGGACAGGAGTTCAAAGCTCCCCACTGGTGTTGAAGTGCTCGATCAAACTGATTGTCTCAATCGATGGGGTGGGTGTGCTGCTCAGGCACGTGTGTGCCCTGGAGATGCTCTCCAAAATGAAAAGGTTCTTCTTTCACTGCATTTAGGAGTGCTCTTGCTTTTGCTTAGCAATTCAGTTCTTGTGCATTCTGTGATCACAAAAATGAGCTGGTTTCCCCTAGAATCTTCAGTTTGTGGATCTGAGTATATATCATTCAATGCTTGTGTCTTTAAGCTCATATACACATTGTAAATTTAAACAATGGCATTCCATTACTAGAGAAAAATCATGAAAAAAATTTGGTTTCAATTTAAGTGGATCTGGCTTAGTTAATATACTATTATATATCTTCCTCTTCAGCCTTCTTAGGGTTACAAATTATTAAAGTCCATCTCACAACAAAAAGAAAAGTTTTCATTAAAAAATTGAAGTTTTGTTTACTACTCTATCTGAAACCAGTGCTATTCACAAAAACTTTGGGTGCTGCCCAATATTCTTTTGCAAATCCTCAATACTCCAAAGACATGCAAAGGAGTGTGATTTATTGTGCTCTCCAGTATCGTGTGTGTCTTTCTCCTTTGTTTCAAACACTCAGTCACAGAGGAAGAACACCTCCTTATGGCCTTCAGAATCATAAAAAAATGAATAACCAGATTTTGGAGGAGGGCTGGGGAGGGCTGGAATCCCCAAAGCACCTGGAATGCATTTCCCAAAATGTTAATCCTAGGAGTAATTTCTAAGAATTTTGAGAATGGTAAAAGAGTTTAATGCTCCCAAGACACTTGCATGGGTGGCTTTTAAATTATGCTTTTTTTTTTTTTTATTTTTATCTTTTTGCTTCTAAAGCTGTGAAGAATTATTGCTGTAGTTGTCCATTGCCCCACTGCAAACATTTACCAGCTCCTCTGTGAGCGCTGCTGGTCTCTCCTGGTGCCCAGCCAGCCTCGTTAGTGTAAACTGATGTTATCTGGAGTGTCAGAGGTATGTAAAGACACATACTGTTAGAAGCTTATTTAGACAGACAGACATAAGGTCTTTAAATCCATTAAAATAGGTTTAAGTTGATGTTTTGCTCTGAACCAAACTTGTAGTCTTCTATGGAATCTCATTTGTGAGGGTGCAATAATTTAGGTTACTCTGCTAGAGCTGTCCATATTCTTCATGTACAGGGGAAGAGGGACCTCTACAAGGGTTGATCTAAGTCTTACATCTCACCTCCCTGTAGTTTATAAATGATCACTTATTTATTAGTAGAATTTGTTGTATTTCCACTTATAATTAACTCTCTTAAATCTAATACCTGCTTAAGGAATGGTGTCTTAAAAAGTCTGTAATCAAGAGGGGAATGCATTATTTGAGTGTCAGTTTTATTGGATAAGCAAACCTGAGAGGATGTTACACATCACCATGCAGAGCATGTAAGGAAAATGCTTGTGTAGTGTTGGATGCAGGTTAATCTTTATGTTATAAAATAAAGTAATTTTGCCTCACTACTTAGATCTACAGTAATTTTTCCTCAGGTATTGTGTTAGCAAGTACAGCATGACCTGATTAGAATAGAAATCCTATTAGTCCTTTGTACCAAAGTCACAGATCACAAGGAGAGTTGCACTAGAATACCCTGGGTTAGACACTCAGGTTTGAAAATTGAATTTACCTTGCTTTGGCTATCCTGTAGGTATAATACTTCTTGATGTATATATTTATTCTTCTGTCTGTATCCTTGGTGGGCTTTTATAAAAGGTTTAAAATAGGAGGTCTGAGATCAAAATTAATTTGACTCTCTTTATACCACATACAGTAAACCCATTTTAACAAAAACTGAAGTCCTATCCTGGGATGTAGTTGTATAAATTGTCTAATATATCAATTACTTCTCTACTTTTTTTCATGGAAACCCATGATATGTTTTGATTTAGAAGTATTGCTATAGTATAATATTCCTAAAGAGAGGAAGGAATCTATTTTATGCTAAGGAATGGACTATAATTCCTGAGAATGTAATGGCATTGTCCCTTGAAAACCTCAAACTGAGATACAGCAACTTGCTTCCTGCCTTGGCAGGCTGTTGTGAGAACAGGGGATTGAAGTGGCCACTGATTTGAACTGCACCCCCTGATCATAAGTTCAAACTCTTGACAAGTTTTGATTTATAGCCACGAAGGTTTAGGAATTAGAAGAAGGCGGAGAGCTGCTCCATTAAACTCCATTGTGTCTGGTATTGTACTTTGCCCTCTGAGGGAGGCTGCTCCAAACAGTGCTGGGAGCTCTCCATCCATGCTGGACTTTTTGTGGGGTTCCAGTAGAGCAGCATTGGAATGGAAAATTCATCCTGACAAATGAGCAAGGCATCCATTAATTCTGCCAGGACTGAAATGTATTGCTCTAAAACTAGAATCTCTACAGGTATGAAACTCATTACCTCTTCAAGCTGTCAAGTACAACTAAAATCTAAATTTTTAAACCGTTTTTTCCTGACACTGATTTCCTTTTTGGGGTGAACTTATTTAATGCTCTTTGCAAGAGCATTAAATGAATTCACTGAACTGAAACCTAAGTTTCTGGAGAGTTTCTCAGAGTTGCAGGTTCTGGTTAACAGCAGGATGATGCTCATTAGCATGACATTATTTTATTACTAGATAATTAGGCTGATAATGCTAATTCAGATCTTGATCACTTTGATAATAGCAAAGAATGAAGCTGATAATGAGGAACTCTAATTTGTTAAATGGATATTTGTTCACAGAGCCTAGATTGACTGCCTAAAATATTTAAAATATTTCAAAAATTGTTTTCTGCTTTCACTCTCTTTTCATTTTGGTGGTTCAAAACCACTAAATGGACATGGGTCAGATCACCTAAATCTAGGAGAGTAAAATATGGTTGGCATATGAAGTCACGAAATGATTTATTACCTATTAAACTATCAATGGCTAATTTTATATTATCAAGATAATATATTAAAATGTGCTCTTTAACAAAATGTATCAAAAAATTTAATTCTGGGGAAAAAGAAATCCCTAATACTATTGAAAATATATGATGTTAATGTAAAGATGAAGTTTAGGTAAACTAATCACTCAAAGCTTCAGCCTGTCAAGCTATTTTATGCTTTAAATGTTGTTTTGCCTAGAACATTTTCTTCTCTCTAATGAGAAGTACTTCCTTTAATCTCCTGTTTGAATGCATACTGGGGACGTGTGAATTATTCTATAAAAGATGATGTGATTTGCAAAAGTTTCAGGTTGGTTTGTGTCTGGACATCCAGCAAAAGTCTTCGCTGGCCACTTTGTGGATTTCCCTCTTCACTGACTTTTCCCAGTGCTCAGAATGGTGTGTCAGAATTTTGTTTATTCATTGTTGAATAAGGAATAGCACATACCCATAACACTTTAATTTCTTTCTGTTATGGGAGGACCATAAGATTTCCTCCTGATACTAATTAAAAAAAAATGTTCATTTGCATACATTGTTTGCTGTTTACTCTCTGAATATTTAGCAGCAGAAAAT
Source organism: Phylloscopus collybita (assembly GCA_027886175.1). NCBI lineage: Eukaryota > Metazoa > Chordata > Aves > Passeriformes > Phylloscopidae > Phylloscopus > Phylloscopus collybita. The sequence continues at coordinate 18,570,915 of JAJNNQ010000003.1, read as the reverse complement.
TACTGGCAGGAATTGTTACTGACACAGCAAATTTCAAATTGGCACTGGAGAGCATTTGTGGGAAATATGTCTCACAGCTGGAGCAGGAAGATTGAGTAGAAAATCATCACCTTAATACTCTGTGATCTGAATGGGTAACGAAATCAGCATGTTTTGAATGTCTAAAAAATTAGTGAAAAACAGCAGAACAAGTGGCTTTAACCTGTAAGATAGCTTTTAACCAGCATGGATTTGCAAGTAATGCAATCATCTAACAGGGAAGTCCTAAAGAGATCTCTCTTCCTCTGGAGTTTGGTACTAAAAATAAACAGGTGACAATGGAGGCTTGGTTGTTGGATGATTATGTGTAAGTCAAGAGACATTAAAACATTCAGTGCTACTGGACATGTAGCTGAGGCACAAAATAAATGCTTATGAAGTATAAAATAGGTCATGTGAAAGCAAGTATATGAATTAAAGTAGATTTTCATGTACACTTTCTGTAAGTTTTTGCACCAAAGGCATTGCTAAATCACAAGTGTAACAACGCATGCAAGAGCCTTATTTCCGTAAGACATAAGCTTTGCTTTTCCTTTCTCTTTCCCCTTTAACAATTAGTAAATGCAAATAATAAAAGAAGCAGAAAAATTACCTTGAGTTAATGGAATTACAGAAATGTTGGACCAGGATAATTAGAAAAACTTGGAAATGTATTAGTAGTTTCAATATATCTGTGGTATAGAAGACCATCTTTTTGTTAGTTTTTCCCTTGCCTGAACAATATCATCTTTATGTCCTTCTGGCAGTATAAGGAAGGTCTCAGACAAGTTGATTTTAAAAAGTTGCAGAACCAAAGTGAAATAAAATGACCTTGGTAAAGAGTTAATAAATCTTTCCTGTCTTCTAGGAATCCATACTTCAGGTATTGAAAGTGATGCACTTCCCCAGTGGTTTTGGGTGATATTTCAGAGAGCAGTGTGGTGAATTGGAGCTAATATACAGCCATCTTCAAAATTTTAGGTCTCATTGTAAACCAGATTGTGCTACCTTGGGTGTGAATTGTCCCATGGAGTTAAACACTTTTATGTTCCTGATGGAACAGAGTTCCTGTCAAAATGAAACAGCCTGAGCTGCCTGAGGCCAGCTGAGTGCAGGGTGTGTTATTTGCTGCTGCTCACACAGTACAGCTGATTTATAATTAGAAGTCCAAGCCCAACTCATCGTTGTTCAACAGAAAAGAGGAAACAATTCTTGTTTGGCTTTTCAGTTTCATTCCTCTTTTGTCATTACCTGCAAATGCAAAGATTTTCAGGACTATGCTCTCTGACTTGGTGAGGTTGTCTGCTATAAATCTCCTTTCAGTGCAAACTACACCTAGTCATTATTAAGGCTGGTGGTGGCTGTGTTTACATTGGAAGTACAGAACTACATAAGAATTTCAAGAAAATATTGCCATACTACTTGTGCTTCCGTTTGCAGAACTTGATTTGTTTTCACTGGGCCCTAGATTTTTTCTCCAGATTTGCTATACAGACCCTGAAATTCATTAATCACATGTTAGCTCTGGGGTACTAACCCCAACTTCACAAGGGGGTGGAAAGTGTGGAGTGAGAGACAGGATAATTTTACTCTTGCTAATAGCTCTCAGGTAAAGCAGTTCTTAAAGCAACAGACTTTTTTTTTCCATTATTATTTTTTGCTGTTAAGTTTCTTAGTCTTTTACTCTCACCATTCTTAACAAAAGGCTGGTTCTTGGTTCTCTTAGTTAAACTGAGCTGGATGCCAGAGGAGTTTGAAATTTTCTTCATGCTAACATTGACTGAAATGTGTTAATTTTCTTTGCTAAATAACAGTCTCTCCTATATGTTTCCATCTGTCTTTCATTTGGTATATTAGACATACATGATCAGTGTTTAATGAATGTACCAAGATATTTCTCTTAAAAATGATAGCTAAATAAATTATTCAAATACTCAGAAATAAAATTACTGTGGCTTTCCTTGTGCTTTCTCCCCTGGCAATGTGGCACCATGGGAATATGTAGGTAGGGAATGCTGCTTGTTAATGATGGACAAAGGATTTCACTTCCTCTACACAAGAAACTAAAGATTGTCAAAATATGAAAAAACAGCTAATACATTCTGATTTGCCAACAGACCCCTAAAACCAACATCAGAGGATAAAAACTGAGGAGAGCAACAGGCTTGAGCTGTTTCAACAATGAACTCCTTCACAGTGGTATGGGCTGCCCAGAATCCTGCCAGAGAGCCTGTACCTGAGACTGGCATCACTGGAGTTGTGATTCAACTGCATATTGCAGCTGGCATATATCTCTGTCTTCAAGTGTAACCTACCTTTATGCAAGATCCTTTGTACCATTCCACTAGATCACATATCTCCTCTAACACGGACTATCTTCAAACCTGGAAATTTTCTGTTAAACAGTACACCTTTGATACTTCTGAAATATCTAAAAGAGCCTGGTCAGTGAGCACTGGCTTCTGACAAATACTGTTAGTAGGGATGGTCTTACTGGAGGGATTTTTCTAAGGGAAGTAATATCTAGGCATAAAATAAATGTTCATCCTGTGTAATTGTTTAATGTGCAAAGTGGCACTAAAAAGCCCTATTGCTTGCAGGCTAATGGTCAAGTGCAAGCAAATGCAGCGTGTTGAAGGACAGAGGGTGGGAAATTGGCCGTGGTGGAATGAGAGGGCTGACATGAGAAGCAGAGCATTTCAGTGAGGATGTGAGAAATACATGTAATGAGTCTCAAGAAAAATGAATCTAGCAAATAAGCTTAGAACTGCTGCCAGATCTAACATCGCTGATGGTTTCACAAGACAGAAAAAGAAAGGAAAGCAAATGAATTTTTTTCTTGTGATACTCAGATTGGTATTATAATTTTTGGGACCTATTTTTGTAGCGTTTTTTTTTTTAATTAAAGCAACATTAAATCAATTCTTAATAGTTTTGGTGATTTTCTACATTTCTAGGCCTTTTGATAAAAGGAGAAAAACAATATATTACTCCTCTTGAAATCTATTCTACTCCAGATTTATACCTTACTACTTTGTAGTTAGGGTGTATGAATGTTGCTTGGGACATAAGTTACATGCTGAAATATTGCTGCTGGTATTGTGTAAGGATATATATATATGCATATATATGTGTATATAAAATATCTCATACATATTGCAGGTCAAAATATTATCCTTTTTCTTTTGTCTTCTGTGGATTGAAAAGATACTGTAAAGAGACTGGTGCTTCTAAGTCTACTTCAGTGAGAGTGTCTCATTTTCTTAAAACTAAAGTATCTTCTGGGGAAAGGAACTGCAGCAGATCCTGATGTTTTACCTAGCAATGAATAATTCATATGCAATGAATGGAAACTAAAATACCTTCTTTACAAGTGAAAATACAAACAACCTTTCCCCTTTGAAAAAAAGTGGGTAGCTACAGAACTTGGGAAACATTTGAAACATATGAAATACTAGATAACAAATAACAGTTTTGTTTTGCATTTTGGTTTTATTTCAGCAGTATGTGTTTGTTACTTTTGTGATGTTCACCCAAGGTGGATAGAATAATACTGTACATTTATCACAGATCAGTCAAGTTGGTGTTTTTGTTTCAAAAATATCCCTTTGCTTGCCAAAACCCCTTGCTGATACCAGTGTGTGAGGTGGGAGGGTAACACAGACTTCAGAGGAGTCAAATGCCATTTATCTGCATCATGTTGTTATCTATACATGCTTTTTGAAAGTGCCCTTTCCTTACTTGCTGATTATGATATGAATCACATTATGAGACATTTGTATCCTCATATCTCTCTACTAAACAAGCTTTTGCAAGGGCAGCTTTGGTGTGATTTCTGATGTCCTGTGTTGCTGGGAAATGAGGTAATTTCATGTCTTATGAATACTTGGTCTAGGATATGCTATGAAAAATATCCTTAAAAAATCTGCTGAAAATACTTACGAAGTATTTGAAGACCCATAACTCCATAACTGACTACCACAAATTATATTAAAGAAGGAGAATGAAAAAAGTAATTCTTTTGCTGATGGAAGTTGGCAGATGTATCACTCATTTTCTTAGTGAAATGGATTCAGTGGAATTAATGTTGGACATAAAACTTCCTTTGAGAGGCAAAACTGCTTAAATTGCAACCTTATAAATACGATCAGTCTTCCATAGGAATAGGAATGAAGATTTCTAATAAAATACAGGTTTAACTGGAAAAGTGCTTTAAATGTGTGCAGGAGAGGGTACAGCCATTTCCAAGAAGCAAAGCTGGCACTGCTGTCTCAAACCCTGCTTGTGTGGGCAGACACATCTTTTGGGCAAACACAGCCTTTTCTGATGTGGGCAGAACTGGTTTTGTTTGGGAAGATTGATTTTTTTATTTTAGCTTCAGCTGTTGCAAATCTTCCTTTCAATCTAGAGTTAAATTTTCAGACTTTTAGCCAATGAGGCAGCCATCCTGCAAAATGCAGCACTGGCCCTTTCCCCATGAGCAGGGGATCCTAATTCTGCTCTTTGCCAGCCTAAATACTCTTACATGAGGCAGCTGCTTCCGTTTTAAGGATGTTTCTGAGCAGATACTGAGCTCTTGCCTTGTTATTAATATTATTATTACATTTAATAGTGAAGCAACTACTTGGCCCAAGTGTCTTATTCTCCCTTTTGTTGTGGAATAACTTTATCCCTTTGGAGATGGGTGTTCTTAGGAGGGCAAGGGTGCTTCATACAGACCATGCAATGATGGTCTGGGGCAGAAATTATATCTTTATTAAAATAATTGGTCTCAGGAAACTGCCAGTAGGCACAGAGAATTCAGAGAATTGTGTGTGTCAGGGTTCAATTGCTAGCATTTACATGAGAGTTTGGGTACCTTTTTTTTTTTTTTTTTTTTTTTTTTTTTTTTTTTTTTTTTTTACCAAAGCTTTATTTTTTCCAAGACAATTTTGGATGGTGTTGTTCAGTTTGTTCAGTCAAATATATTTCTTATATGCTTTGATAGACGTGACAGAATTGGCTTCCTCAAAAGGACCTTTTTGAGTTTGGTAAATTCTTATTTTTCTAAATTTTTTGGCTTTTTAAAAGTTGTGGGACGCAAGAACTTAATCAGCCAAACAATAATTTTTATGTAGGTAATTTGCATGTGACTGAATCAAAATTGCAGTTCTCTGCCAGCTTTCAAAGGCCATCTCATGATGTCCCAATAATATAGGTTCGATTTTTAAAATTCCAGACTGGCTCTGAGTTTTAATTCCTAGCTTAGTCCTTGACCAATCTGGCTCATATTAAAATTTCCTTCTCCAAGGTGCCTTTCCCATCTTCCCCTTGGCCTGTCACATTATCATGGTAGTTGCTGTGCTCACTCTGCCTTTTTGAAATCTAATAGACCCTTCCTAAATATAGTGACTCTGACATTCATGATGAATTTGTTGGTGTTTTCAAACCTTTTGTTGCTGGAGTACTTTTTTAACCACTGCGACAGGAATTCCTTGGTGAAGCAATGAATGCAGAAGCCAGGTGGTGATCCCTTGCTCAGATTCCTGTGGCTTCACTGGGAATTGTCCCCTTGCTGCACTCAAGCAAACTGAACTCAGTCCCCTCAGCAGGGTGAAGTCAGCATGCTGGAGAGGTGAAACTGTTTGAGTCTCTTTGTGGCTGCTGCCACGGGGAAGCTGAGCAGCCTCAGACTGCAGTGGCTGCACCTCCTGAGCAGCAGATGGGGTCAGGGTTTCAGAGCTTAAAAAGGTGGTGTCAGGTGTGATTCAAAGCTTATATCTGTGATTGATTCTTTAAATTTGTAGCCTGAACTAAATATGTGTTAAGTGTCTATGCCAATCTTTAAAATCCAGTTGGTCCTCTTTACCAGCCACTGTTTTGTTTAAAAAACCAAACTAGACGTCCCCATGCATCCTTGGATGTTTAAAACTGTAATGTATCCCTAACACCTGAGCTAAAATTTACTTTAGTCTTCTTTCGTAGTTCTCCAAGTGTCTTTGAGCACAAGCTATCAAAATGATGTGCCTGGCAAGATAAAGAGGCCTGCAGCTGGAAAATGCTCCCAAGTATCCCACTTGGCTTGGGAGTTAGCAGGAATCTCAGGTCTGGGAAATGAGTCAGTACCTCGCTCAGGAAGTCAGCATGGGCATGACAACAGGAAGTAAGACACACCAAAGAATTTGTTATTCCTTTCTTTCCCTTTTCAAACATAAAATGCGACCCAAGTAACTTTGTCTCTGCACCCTCAAGGACATGCTCATTATTATTCTGTGTAGGGTCAGGATGGGAAGGAGGTGGGTTATGCTGTGCTTAACAATGGGCCTGAAGAGCTTAACCAAATCAGACCAAGGATAAAGGAATCGATAGCAAGAGACAAATAAAATAAGCAGTGCTGCTTTCTGAATATCACATTAGTGTCACACATTCTCCTTTCTGTTTTGTGGAAGAGAAGCTCTGAGCTCACATAAATGTCTGTTTGTTTTTCAGGTGTGGTGGTGCTCTAGAGCTCTCCCTCTTTAATAACAGAAATTTGAAGGCAGACAAAAGATGGATGGGGGGAAAAAGCAGAACACGAACACAAAATAAGTGGGATAAAGAACCCAGGGTTTGGTATTAGCTATGAGGAAGTAAAGAAAGGATCATCAGAATGAAAAGATACTCCCTCCCTCTCTTTCCCAAACAAACAAGCAAACAAACAAAAATGCCACCAGTAATGATAAAAAGCCCTAGTGGCCCATGCATTCCAGTAGCTTTGGGGTTAATCCATCCCAATTTAGGTTTCCAAAGAGTATGTTTTTGTATTTGACAATTTATATTTTATAATAGAAGAAAACAACTAGGTGCTGCCAAAGAATAATTGATCCTATTGCGTAGATAGAAACTGGGAGAGTGTGTAAGTCCTAGGAAATCAGTAGTATTGTGGTATTATGGCCTAAATGTAAGGTAGGCATAGCTTTCTATTCAGTCAGGATTTTTGTATACCCCTGTTCTTACTGCTTTTTCTTTTGCTGTGTTTTGGAAACTGAAAGGCTTTGGCTGCTTTTTGTTTGTTACTCTAATGATTTTACCAGTGAAAACAGAACTCTCTTTCTTGGCTTTTTAATCCAATCATCTAGATCTGCATGCAGTGGTTCACAGTCAGCATGGGAAATTTCAGTTGAAAACAACCCATGCTGAACTGTTAATGTTTTCATTCAATTGTCAAACTTGGTGAATTCATTGATATATCACCAAGTGACATTCTGAGAAAATGCGTAGACATGTTTAGTTTAAAATTTCTGTAGAAAAGGGATAAAAATGTCTATTTTTTTGATGTGTTTTTGCCTTTATTGCCATATAAAAAGGTTTCCATACCCTCTAAAGATCATATTCTGTTTGAGTAAGTCTAGGTTCTGGGAACAGCATTAATTTCTGGGTAAACTTGTAAAAGGAGAGTGAGATTCTTTAGTCCTCCAGTTCAGAGGTTTATTCTCTCTCCTGGACAGCCACTTTTAATGGCAGAGCTGCCCATTTGTTGTGTTCCTGACACTGACTCCTGCATAAGGCTATTGCATTTTGTTGCTGACTTCATAGAGAGAAGTTTGACACTGCTGACTTTTTCATCATTGCACTTTGCTGTAAGAAGTAAAGAAAGTAGTAAGGAAACAAAATAATATACAATAGATTGAAAGGGGCCAGAACCCCAAAATGCCCGTGCCTAATAAAAAAGAGACGAGATTACTGAAGAAAACAGAGTTATCTGGCTTCGTGTGGAAGGTCAGTCTGCCAGCTGTGTGGTGCAGAAGAGGCTGAATTGAGAGCTGTCTGCCAAAGGAGCAGGAAAGAAATGAGAGGAAACTTCCTGCCTGTACAGCTGCAGACATCAGAGAAGGAGGAGTGGAGAGCCACCCACTTATCCAGAAATGCCTTTCAAGAGTCCTTTTGAAATGGTGCACTTGGAAGAACATTTACCTGAACAACAGCAAGTAATCCCTAATTGAACTGCCAGAGGCTGTTCCTTGACAATGCAAAGCATTTTATTTTATCCTTCCCCTTTCTGGTGCTGATTGATAGATGGGTTGATTCTGCAGTTGCCACTGTAATAGAAATCATCACAATACTATCAAGTACCGTTTGAAGAGGGTTTTCATTCTGTCTCTTTTCAGTAACTTTATCAAGATCAAACCAAACCAATCGGCTTAAAAACACTCTATGAGCTATTTAGAAACAAATCCTTGTGTACATAGTTTTATGTAAGTCATCCAAAAATTCAAAAGGTTATAAATCTTTAAACAGAAGTTATGTTTTAGTGTGAAGGAAAAGCATCCATATACCAATATTCATTGAAAAGTTACTTTGAATTTGCTACCTATCATGCATGGGTCTAGCTGTATGTGTATGTACAATTTAATGAATTTCTTGCTATCTCTATGTTTCTGTTTTTAAAAATTACTGCTCTGTTTCAGTCGCTTCTGTGGCTAAACCCGTGAGGTTTTAAGGAAACTATTTCTTCTTCATGCCTGGGTCTTGAGGATTGTTTTCATTAAAACAGCAAGTTGGGAAAAGAAAATCTGTTCATGAGAAAAAAACCATCCATCTACATGCCACACACTCAGAGTCTGGATCAGTTTGCACAGCCTGTTCTCACTGAGCCCAGCCTTGTTCACATGTGCTACATTTAGTATCAGCTGATGCATTATATAGAAATATGTTGTACTTTTCAATTCTTTGTCAGACACCTACAAGTTTACTTTAGTAATTTTTATTTTATTACAAGAATACTGTATCTGGACCTTTTGTTGACTTTGTTCATTGCTTTCACAGCAAGACTCTTCATGAAAATCATTAAAGACTCAATGAATCTTACAGATACCATAATGTGAGTATGTCCTCATCTTTCTTCCCAGAGGTGGTGGCCCCTTGCTGAGTATGTAAACAGAAATGCAACCAAGTGTTGGCTGTGAGAAATGATGAAATAAATTGTTTAAACAGCACCAGGAGTTTGGGTGAACCAGACTCTTCTGGCACTGATGTCTTTTCTGGGTTCTATAAAAGGAAAACCCTACAGCATTTAGAAAAATAAATCCTTTCAGCCTTCCCCTTTTAATAACTAATAGTTTACTTGTTTTTAAAATTGTTTCTCTACTTTGCACTTGAGGACACAGAACAGGTAGGGACACGGTCACATATATGGCACTGAGGAATCCCACCATTATGTTCAGTTCAATCAGTCAGTGTGTGACAAAAATATAAAACTGGAGCTGAAAATGCTGGAAATACTGCTTCTCTGATGCCTATTCTTATCTGTAAGCACTGGAGGAGAAGTTACATTTCACCTGTTGTCCATGAAACTGGTAGGGGAATAGAAATGAGAAAAAATTCAGCAGCTTGTCCACATAAAGAAAGTCTTGGGCAAAACCTGTGATAGATTTAAAGCTTTTAATGTCCTTCACCCCAGCGCTGCTCTTGGTGAATTTGCTGTTCCCACAGAGATCCGTGTGGCTATTTCTCTCTATCATTTGAAAAAAATTCTCTAAAGAACTAAGATTTTATTCAGCAATTATTGCAGGTAAAAAACCCCCAAAGCCTACATTATTCTATGTATTTATCTACTTTGTTATTTTAAAAGAAATCCATTAAATATCTCACCTGGATTTCTTCAAAATGCTGATTTCTTCAAAATACTGCACCCCTAGAAAGGGGAAGTTTTTGGTATTTTAGGCCACCTCTCTGTTCAATTTGACTGGTGATTTCTGATTTATTTATGAATCACAGTTACTCCCCATCCCTATGTAAGATGGGATCAACCTCATCAGAAAATTTGACACAATCCTGGCAATGATTGAGGTGATTAGTACTAACCATCAGTTTTAGCCTGCAGAATAAAATGTGGCAAGTGAATAAAGCCTGATGGCATGGCTGTGCAAAATTTCATTTAACAGCTCATTGCAGGCAGGCCAAGTTGGATTGCCAAATATATCAAATCACTTTTATAGATCTAAGCTGTCTACCTTCTGATTTCCTTAATCGTAAATGGTATAACAGATATTGCTATGGTTTTCCCATGCATTGTAAAAGGAAAGTGTTTCAAATAAGGAGCAGAGCAAGCTGATTTGTTTGGTTAAGTTTACAGGTATAGGTTGTATGTACTCCAGATGTTTGCACACATTCCCAGAGTTCCAGGGCCCTTTGTTTCTCCTGAATCCACTCTGAATACTCCAAACATGTCCAGTCAGTAGGCAGTTGTTGTCAATGAGTTACGTCTGTTATTATTTATGTACTTTTCATCCAAGAATGAATAGTTTTTGCTGTGTTGTTTCCAGTTCCAGATACAAGGAAATATGCCAGAGAACAAGCTGCTTGCTTTGTTTACAGCTACCTTTTTGGTTCTGATTTTTAGTACATGGGATGAGTACATCCATTCCTGTCTTCCTAGCATTGAGGCATTACCTGGATTGTTACCATAAGTCTGATCCCTGTGTCTGTAATAACACCTAGGTATTTCTTCCTTGTCATATGATCTCTACACACTTCACACCCGTGTTCTGGGAGGAAAGGAGTTGCTATTATCCCTTTCTGAAAGATGAGGAGATGAAGCACAGAGAAAGAAAATGACTTCTTTAAGATCCCACACAAAGTTTATGTTGAGTCTGGGATAGAACAGAAGTCTGCTGGGAATTCACTTTGATTCTGGCTTTGGACCAGATACTTTATAATCACAAAGTGATAGTTAACTCTCTAGATCTCCAGGATTCTAGATTCTCCAGGATTTCCACCTATGTCTTATGAATGAGATTCTGGAATAATCATCAGAAATATCACTTGATACTGAGGAATCCCCAGTTCTACTTTCCTAGACTCCATGAAGCCTGGATGAAACTATGAAATGTCCATAGTTTGGCTGAGTATCATCTATTGAAATGACCTTCATTGCTTAGTAGCAGCATGATTTGTCAGCTGTATTAGAAAGTTATACTTTGTGTGAGTTTGGTAGAAATGTGTTAGAAATGTTAACTCTCACTATGGGAATGGAAATTAGTGTGGGAAGGTTCACATGGGGTTCAGGACAATTGTCACATAATGCTTAACTAAGCCAAATTAGCTTCTAACACTTTGTAGAAGGTTTTTGCAGTCAAAGGATTATTCAATATTTTGCAAACTAAAGGCTCTTCAGGGCTAAGATGTCAGACCTACAATGCATTGTATGTCCAAAAAGAAAAATTTAAACCAACAAAAACCAGGGAATTAGAAAACAGAGTTCAAATTCATTTTTGGCATTATTTGCGTAGATCACTGCAAAGGAATTTCTGTGAACAGTTACTGTTATTCAATAACTAAGTTCAAATTTTCAATAACCTTAAATTTGTCTGTTTGTTGGTTTTGTTTTTTTTTTCAAATTAATGGTGTTGGAGTGGGTAGAATATTTAATACATAAATCAGATGCATATCAGAGCAGTTTAATTCTGCCACTAAATGTTGGTCAAAAAGAGAAATGAAGGGTTACTTTTCACATTGATTGGTACTTAGAGGTCTAAACCTGAACTTTGATTTACATTAGTGACACTCTTACAAATGTTAAATATAACCATAATCAGTCTTATCTTACAGCTTTTTTTCTTCCATAGAAATGAAGATTTATGACATTGAGCTGTCTGTGAATGAATATAGGAAGAGATGCCTGAGATATTTTTGTCTTTTCTTAAGAACTATTGCCCCTTTAGGTGAACTCAGACAATCAGGTCTCAGAAGCGCAACAAAAGTTGTGGAATGAAAACATTTGGTACAGAGGGAATATCTCCAGTGTATCCTATTTAGAAAAAGGTGAGAGTATGTGTTCAGTCCTTATTAAACTTGATACAACCTCTACTGATGTCTAGGCAATGGGAAAATCTCTTTGGAGCTTTTACTGATTGGTTGCACATTCTTAGTAAATTCAGTCAACCTTCAGCTGTTCTGCTTCTTGTAAAGCTTCTTATTTCTCTCTGAGCACAAATATTCCATGTTCCTATTAAATTCCAGGCAGACTTGTTGGTAGCTGTGTGTATCTCACCCTGGCATCTTGCTTTCAGAGGAAGAAAAATAGGAAGAAATGGTAAGAAAGGACATTCAATTCTCTGCACAATAATCAATACAGACACCTTGGATATGAAGCAACTGTTAAATAAGAGCTAACATAGACCTTGTTTTTCTAAAGAACCTTTGGTCTGCAATGCCAATTGAATACCAGCTCATAGATGAATACTGAAAAGCACTGAGACTGACCTGAGCTATGAACAAGACCTTCTGAATGTTGCACAATTTTTATCACCTGTCCAGTCAACAGCAAAGGAAGTTGTATGAATTGGGTGGTCATTAGGAATCAAAGTATTAATTTTTTCACATTTAAAATGTGATTGAACATTGTGAAGTATATGGTTGATCCAGTTGTTACTGGATTTACATTCTCTTAGAAGGGGCTGGAAGGAATAACTACAGGAAGTATAAGGAGGGAGAAATTCTTGTTTTAGCAGTCATCAGACAGCAGCAAATGTATTGCCATAAGTATCCATTGAAAGACAGCATTTGTGTAATTGAAAAATGTGCTCAAAACTTGCAAATTACAACTGGATCATGTTTCATTTAAGAATAAGAGAAACAAAGTAAGAAAGTATTCTCCCATTTCTTAAATTGTTTTGGGACATCTTCTTGAAGTAAAATTTATTCTTTTGAAGTTAGATCTGCATCATGGGATTTTCTGCTGTACTTCCTGCTACGTGCCTTGCAAATCATTCCTAGCACAAATTATTCCTGGATGTAACCACCCAAAGACCCCTCTAAGAGAGATGCCCCTCATATTATTTTTGACTGTACTTAGTATTCCAGAAGCTGTTTGCTCCAACAGAAGGGCATCCCTCAAATATAACTTCACAAAGGGCTTATAGGATTTTTCTTCCTGCCTCATTACAATTGTAGTCTGCAACCACGTAGAAAATGTCACTTGAAGTACAAAAACAGGAAATTTTGTCTTGGACAAGGCGATGCATTGGGCACACTCTCAAAGCCAGTCCTCCTTAAAACTTCAGTAATCTGACTGAAGAGTTTAGAATTGATTTTCTCTCTTTTTCTCCTCTCCAACTTTAATTTGCAGTGTTGTAGAGTGCATTCATGTTCCTCTAAATGGCACAGCAGTCTTGGGCTCCATGCTTTGTCTCAGATAGTTGCTAGTAAAACAGGTACTTTCTTTGTTAACAGCTCTGCTGAGCTAATCCCTGAATTGGTCAGTGGGAGACAAAATGTGGGGGCCCTGGAGGGAAAAACTGAAGATGTAGAATGTAGAAAGCAAGATGTCCATAGAGACAAGAAGAAAATGCTTCCAGCTGTTTCCAACGCTAAAGGAGGGATAATCTGTGCTGGATGACCTTAGAAACAATTGCTGAGACACCAAAAATAGGGTCTTGCCTTCACAGCCCTCACACCTGTGGGTGGCAAGGAAGGGTGGAGGTGGCTCCTTGTTCTTTGCTGTGTACCAGAGGTCAAGTGATAAGACTGGCAGCAGTCACTGATTTATTGCAGAACAGAAAAGAATGTATTACCATAAGTATCTATTGAAAGACAGCATTTATATAATTGGAAAATTTGCTCAAAGTCTGCAAATTGCAGTTGGATTACAGAAAACATTGCATTGAGGGCATAAAATCAAGGCTTAGAAGCTCTTAAAGCTCTATCTGCCTTACTTAACATAGAGAGGCATACTAATGTATTTCCAGATTTTATAAAAATTGCTAGGTATTTTTTAGTTTCAGGGAGCTTAAAGAAATGTTTAAGTACAGTTCAAGTCACGTTTCAGATATTTTAGACTAAATGGAAATATTTGCATTTTATTTTAGCCCTATTTTCCTAATAAAAGAGATAAATATAGTGAATTTTTGTCCATCCTGTGCTCACTAACCTGTTGCAACTAAGTTTGACAGCAGTACAATATTTAAATTAATAGTTCTGTTGAGGGCAAAGAGACAATAAAGGCTCAAATCACTATGATGTGAGTTCAAGCATGGCCTGCCTGTCAGAGCAGGCAGAGGGACAAATAGGAAGGAAGCTGAGGATATGGGGAGGCTTTGGAGGATGCATCAAAATCCTGTTGAAGACTGGAAGAAAGGGTTCTTAGGTGTAAATAGAAGTTACTGTTGAAGTAGAGAAGTGTGGGGATTTCAGGCACAAATCCACAGAAGTGAAGTCTCACAAGTTAGATGCAAATCCACTCTTGCACAAACACAGAAACAACACTCCTGTGTTTGAATACGAACATGTTCCACTGAAGCTGAAACTAATTTGTTGCCATAGAGAGTGAAAAGTAACAACTCCCAAAATTACTAAAATCTTCGTAGAAAAGAACTCTCCATCAATAATGGAATTAGATATGAGTAGTAATGTAGTGAGGAACCCAGAACAAACCTCTCCTTTCTTTGTCCATATTTTTAGCCTGACAAAGGGTGGCTTTCCTAACAAGTCTGCAGAAATCCTGCTGTGAGGAGGGGGTGAGCACCAAGGAAAAGTTAGAGCCAGTGTATCCTTCTGAGTTCCAGAAAGGCAGATTTATGGGTTGAGTCTGTCATTATCAGGTTGATCTGGTTTGTAGCTTGAGTATTAAAATTACTTGCTCTGGACAAATCCTTACTTCGCTGAGAACATTAAAATGTCAGAGAGTTTAATATAGAGTAATTGGAGAGAACCCTACTCGAGAAAGAGATAAAATGAAATTCTTAAAACAGATTTTAAGACTGCTGTGAACCCTTTTTGTCTGTCTTGAATAAGTGTGTTCCACTTTAATGAGATTATTTTGAGGCTCCCATCAGGTTTTATGCACAATTTTCTGCTGATTTTCCAACAAAGGCTTCTTTCTGTTTTTCAATAGAATTTCCTTTCTATTGGGTTAACAGTAATGTCTTTATAGCTGATCAGACGTAGTCAAGTTAACTGACACACAAATTGTTGAAAAAACTTATTGTTCTGTTCATACATTTACACATTTATTTCTTTAAATGTATATATATATATATAATTATATATCTCAATTATGTCAATATTTATTTTGTTCTTTGGCTGCCTAATCTAATGCTTGCAAGAGCATTTCCTTTGCCCATCTCAGGATAGATGCAGTTGTACAGTTTAGGGGTATTATTTCCCTGCTGTGTCCTCTTTGAGGAAAAAGGAATGAGAAACCATCCAGGAAGAAGGCAAAAAAGAGAAGGATGAAGGCAACCTATAGCTTAGCATCATTTGCATACCCCATAAAATTCAATTCAACCAACTCCCCTCCCTGTTTTTATGAAAGAAAAATAACACATCCCTTAATTTTGTACTTCAGCCTTTGTTTCTCCCTAGAGAAAGGGGAAATACTGTAATTCCAGCTTAGTGGGAATATGTAAGCCTTTAGCTCATCTTGGGCATAAAGCTGATAACCCATGCAGTTGGGATTGCTTATTTATTTCTTATTAATTCATTTCAGTTTTTAGAAGTCAACCAAGCGTTCAGCATTTGTAAAGTGATTCTGGAAAATTATTTTGCATAAGTAATAGTAAACACTGGCATTGCTTCCCGGCAGGGAATGAAAATGATTCATGCAATTCCCAGTGGCCTAATGAACAGAAACAGGGACTGGAGCCATGAATAGCTCACTGGCTGAAGTTTGGCAGCAGAAAAAGCCACGTTGATCAGCTGTGCCTTCACCAGCAGGCATCTCCTGCCTCAGTGGGAATTGCTCCCTGTGAGGCAGAGAGGGGCACAGAAGGGAGATTTGGCACACAAATGTGGAGCAGGGGGAGATGGAGAAAGAAGACCTCATACCAGGAAAAGAAAATTAGTAGTGAACAGTGTTCTGCTTTCTCCTATTAATTTATCAAGATTTGTAGCAATGCCAAAAAGTTTTATATTCTGTGAAGCTCTCCAGCAAGCTTCCAAAGTAGGCCTAAGATTTTACAGCCTATGCAAATTCAGTTCTCATAGGTCTGCCAAGTCCTTGGTATTTAAATGGGACCCCATTACTTCAAACAATTTTGCTGTCAGCCATTGCACAGGAAATTCTTCCTCATTCTCTTGTTTGTTTTTAAGCAAATCCAGTTTCAACGTAATTGTAATTTAGACTTTTATCTTTAAAAATCAGCAAGCGAGCCAATGAAAGCAGTCTATAAAAACATAAACAACAGAGGTAATCAGATATTGAAAATAAAACACATGAAACAAAATCTCATCAAGTAATGAACTGACACAATTTTCTCATTTCTCTTTTTGTTTCACAACAGCTAGATTGTCAGATGACTCATCTGCTTTGATTTAAAATAAGTTCTGTTTCTGTAGAGTCACTTACTTGTATGACTGCCTTTTGTCAGTGGGAATTAGGCAGCCTTTCAAAAAGCTGCACAATTTAGAACAGTGTGCAGTCCCCTTTGCACTGTTGAGATATTTTGTTTCCTTCACATCGAGTGTTATTGTTTCAGTGTTTGTGCTACGATCCAAAGGCCATCGCACAGAATGTGTTTCCATTGACTGCAGGAAACTTTCTGTCCGTCTTTCCGAACACTTTGGCTGATTCTGCCAACCTCAGACCCAGAACAGGGCTCCTCTATCCCTCCCATGGATCCTGTTGGCTGGATCTACAGAATCTCTTACTCCAGACCCAGAAGAAAACAAATGAATGCTGATGTTGAAGCACTTGAGTAATCCGAGCCGATGCTCTCAGTCAGACTCAAAGGAGTCAGACCCTTGCAGAGGAAGGAGCATCCACTGCTCCTGTAGATTAGGTAATCCATTGTGTTGGGTCTTTGGGGAGGTTGTTGGTTATAATAAAAGTTCTTCCCCCCTCCTTCTGACATCCTTTCTGCCTGAACCACCCTGGCAGGGGAGGGCTCTGGGTACACAAGGTATCTCTGCAACCTGAAGCAGATTCAGTTCCCTCTAATACTAGGAAAAATAACAACGAAAAGAATAATTTTCCCATAAATTCTTACATCATTTCAAAGGGAAATATCAGTCCCATTTTGGGTAATTTGAAGGGCTAATGACTATTAAAGCAATTAAGAACGGAAACAAATAAACTGAGCACAATATTATGAAGATAAAATTATTGAACAGGATGGAGAATGGGAATCAACAGTGAATAACATAGAGTAAGGAGAAATAAAACACAAATGTAGAAATTCTTATACTACCCTTCAGCCCAGGTGGTTGTTTTGTGTAACTCTGTAGGGTTTTTTACCAGTAATAATGAACAACTGTACTAGAAAATGTATGGCTGTGCACATAACTACCATGAAAGCTACAGGAAAGACCATTAGCAATTATTATGAACATTAAAAAAACCCCTCAAAACACACACACACACACACACCCAAAAAAACCCCAAAAGAACCCCAACAAAAACAAACCCCCCAAAAAAAATCCAAACAAAAAAAACACCAAAAAACCCAAACAAAACCCTATGCTTTTGCTATCTGCACATGGTAGTCATCTTGGCTCAGTCAGCTCAATAGAAAAATGAAATGGTTTTGTTTGATCATGATGTAAATGATATTCTACAGGGACTCCAGCAAGTGCTCCCTAAGCCAAAGCCAGTGTGTGAAGCCTGTGTTATTCTCCTCGGGTGGGAAAACAAACATTAAAAAAATCACTGCACTTTATATACCACACCAACACCTTCCAGTTTGTCAGTTTTTAATATTGTGGTGTGGCAACAGTTACTCAATACAAGATAACTGCAAATGTTTAATTTTTACAGTAAAGTTAACTTGATTTATTGGGAAGACAATTATGTTTAGCTGGTTCCATTAATAATTAAACACTTCCATTGGTTTTCCAAATCATTGCCAAAAAAATGTGGAGGCTTTTAATTTTCCTACCTCAAATGATTACTTTGCTCTTCCCAAAGGAGTTCTTTGCAGCTTTTTTGGACGTCTCAGGATCATATTCTCTGCCTTTTTCTTCTCCCATGATCTGTTCTGTGAGACTGCCTGTTAGTTTATAACCCATAGAAATTGAAAATGCTGCAAATATCCAAGCTGAACATTTGAGACCACAAAGAGATCAGTAACATTTGAAGCAAGTTTGGGCAAATTATCAAGATTAAACCAGCATGGGGTCTTGCAAAATTGCTTAGAAAATCATAATTTTTCAATGTTTAAACAGAAGGAGGTGATGAGAAGCATTTCAATGGGTAGCTGTTCCGCCTATAAAATTATTTGATAATTGCAGAAAAGATGTAGATCAAGTAGAGATATATGGGTTGTGTTTGCTAAATCTGTATAGACACTAAGCAGGCAGGGAGTGCAATTTGCTGTGCTGGTGCAGAGAAAATACAATATGGATTGTTTGGGTCCTTTTGGTTCTTTGATTGCCCTTTGAGGAAAAAAGGTCTGGATGCAATTTTAGGTCATGCCCTACAGTGAGCTTTGTATTGAATAATGAGTGTACAAATGAAGTCAAAGCCAGCAGTGAACAATGGTTACCAAAAAAAAAAAAGGTGCAATATCTTGTCTTTCTCATGAAGTAAAGGTGCTCTGGTGGACCAGAAAGGTGGGTTCCTTCCCTTTAGAGGAATATTGAAAAACTGGATGATATTTATTGATTGCTGAGCTGGCAGAAGTTATAGCTAGCAGTGTGCTAGAGACTACAAATGAGGTCAGAGACATTTATTTTAACTTTAACTTCTGGGGTCACTGGGTGCATCTTTAAAATAACAACTACTCTCCAGACCTTGTCTGTTTTACAGCACAGAATCTTGGCTTCCTAAAATGCAGGGTTGATCTGCCTGAACCACATGGTAAATTGTAGTTAAAAAACTTCAAATATTTGCATTGTGAATCTAATTCTGGTTTCATTTAATTTGTTGAATGTATTTTTATCACAGCAGAAATACCTTTAAGGATCAATACCAAATTGCCTCTCTAAAGAAATATTATTCCCTTTCTTGGTGTCTCTAAATTCATTATCAGGAGGATTTTATGGAGAACAAGGATTACATACAAAAGCCCCAAAAAGCAAAACAAATCCAAGTCTGAAATGGTTCTGGATAATATAGTCAGCAAAATCTGCTTGAGATTTCTACACTATAATCATACCTTTGCAGGCACATTACTCAAACCCAAAAGCTGTTATTGTTTTGCTTTGTTTTGTTCAGGAGAGCACAGCCATGTAGATCAAACTTCAGCTTCTTTCTTTTATCTCCATCCTCATATTTCAGTGGAAATTAACTGTTCTCTTCATTTGAACAACTTAGGGATTTTATAATCTTCTCTTTTTATAAATATTATTTAGTTTATTAAGTAGCTAAGCTAATATACCAAAATAGCACAAAGAGAGGCAGCTGAAGAATTGCAAACAGAGAATTATTAGGAGATCAATAAACAGTTCAGTAATTCTGAGATGACTTTGAAGTGACCTTCCAGAACAGAAAAAAACCTCAAAAGCTGTGCAGGACACACAAATCTTAAATGATAGTTACTGTGCCAAGGAAATTTGAGTAGGGTGGTAATGTTGATTTACCTGTCTTAATTGTGTTGAGCACTGCAAGTCATGGAATAAAAGAGCAGTGGTGAGAACAAAAGAAGCACACACAGTAAAGAAATACTCGTGGAAAAAAAGAATGAAAGAAACAAAGTGAAATAATAAAATGAAGCAAGGGGGTGAGGGCTGAATGCAATAAACTAACGTTATGGCAATGTTCAACCAAAGCCTCCTCTATAATTCTAGGTAAAACATAATTCCATTCTGAAGCACTGCATTTTAGCTGCCTGTGTCACTGGTAATGAGGCTAAAAGCCAGAAGTCTTTCATAACGATGTGAGAAATGATGCCTTCAGCCCCTCCAGTATAAACTTCTCCTATGGAGGTGTGTGCTTTTTTATTTATTTTATTGTATTTTGAGGTCCGTTATGTACAGAAAAAAATTCTTGTGCTTTCATTTAATTTTCCTGTTACATTTAATGTTTCCTCAAGACTGGAAGAAATATTGCTTGATTTTCTTTAAATGTTAGTGTTTCAAGAGACTCAGTCTTACACATGCAGAAGGAGCCTTTACTCCACTTATAGTATTTAGTGCATAATGTTCCAAAAGATCCTGTTTTATGGAACATACAAAACTGTGGGAGATGATAGTGGGTGATACAACATATACAGAGCCAGTTTCATGTTTCTTGTCGAATTTTTAAGTGTTATTTAAATGTAGAGCTTTGCTCAGATACTGCTGCTCAGACAGGTCCCTTTTCCTTTACCCTGGACAAACTTTATTTTATGAGAAAACTGCTTTTCTTCTTTTTGTCAAATAGTTGAGAAATAGAGACAAAAGACTTTTTTTTTTTTTTTTTAGCAAGTCTAAGCTTCTCCAGCAAAACCACTTCAATTAGGGGATGTCAGCATGCATGTCAAATCAGCTCCATCTTGAACTTCCAGGTAGGAATAGCCTTCAGGAGGCAGCTTAATTGCTACTATTTCACAGTGTGTGGCTGGGAGTTGGCAGTGTTTGACTAGGTAAGCTGTATTAAAAATTGCTTACCACAGAGATATTTGGGAAAGTCATGAACCACTTGGCAACAGAATGGAAACAGAGAACACGTTACTGAATTATGGCTTCATTTCAAATTGTTTTCTAGTGATAAGTTTGAAGAAACCTTCTCAGCAGAAAGAAGCCCAAGGGATTAGAAAGATGATGTCAGCCAAGAAAAAAAAAAATTGATAAAGGTTTGCTTGTTTTTTCTTTTTTTTTGTCTTAGGAAAATAATACCAGGCAACCACTACGGCGTTTCCAGCTTCACACCCCAGTGAAACAGCACATTTCTTTTTATGTCAGATGACATTTTCTGTTAAGCCCATGACAGTTTAATTTCAGTTAACCACTGCTAACAGCATGAACATACAAAGAAAGGAGACAGTCCCACAGTTACAGGCTGCATATGTAAATTAGGTAATCCATTGTGTTGGGTCATTGGGGAGGTTGTTGATTATTAAAAACTAAAAAAAAAAAAAAAAGTTCTTTCCCCATCCTTCTGACATCCTTTCTGCCTGACTGACACTTGTAAAACATTTTGTCTATAGATATGCAAAACTACCTGAGCCTGCAATAAATTGAAATGGTACAAGAATGAAATATTAACCCATGATTTTGTTGTTGATTTGGTGTTCCAAGTGTATGTCTGTTAACTGACTCTGTTCTGAGGTTTAACTATCTTTTTAATGTCCCTTTCATTTTGTTCATTTTCAGATGATAACATTAACAGTGTTAGTGTTATGTAAACACATTTTAGTAACCTTCTTGTTGTTTTTGGAGGTGGATAGGATGTTCTGTGTGGTTCTAGAAAACAGGAGATTCTGGAATGCTATGATCTCCTGAAAATCCTGTTGTGCCACAGCTTTTTAATTGCTCACTATAATTTTAAGTGCTTTATCCAGTATCCATCTTATAGAATTGTCAGTAACTGTCCTCTTTACTTATTGGTAGAGTTAAGCAGAGTTTCTTCCTGAAATCCTGTCAGTGTGAGATCCTTTGTAACTTCTAAGAGTCTTATTGATCACAAGTATCTGCCAAGACCTGTAATAATTTATCATTATTGTCAAAATTATCATTATTACCAATTCTCGTACCACCAAAAAACATACAGAGGATTTCCACAAATATCTGATATAGAATTAAATAAGAATACTGTATGTTGATTTGGTTTTGCTGCTATCTAAATTGTACTCATGAATGCTCTCTAATTTGCCCTTACACAAAGAAATTTTAATATAGAGTTTCTCAATGAGTTACTGTAAGATAATGACTTTCTGATGGAAAACATCATTATTTATAGATAAGGAAAGGAAAGGAAAAGTTTGCATGTACAAAATTAAGAAAAAGGAAGGTGGGTGAAGGAAAGGAAAAAAATAAGAGAAACCAAAGGGTATCTTTGAACTCTGCACTTTCACCAGCACTTTGTTTTCTCTCAGTTGGACAGAACCTGCCTGCATTGATTTCATGGGGCCGAGTTTAGAAAAATTAGGAAACACAGCTGGAGGGGGTCATTTTGAGAAAGAAATTAATATTTCTACAGAATTAAATACCAGGCTTAAAAAATGGGAAAAAATAAATTTTGTCTCAGAGGAATGCCTTCTGTCATTCTCATCCATTTTTGGCATCCTGTGCTGAAATTTGTCCTGCGGAATCAGTTATTAAAATCTGTGTAAAGGCTCTCACTAACTTTGCATTGTGCCCTAAAAATGGGTCTCTTAAATGTATAGACTGCTCAACAAATGCTTGGCATCTTATAAATAATAGACCAGTCATTAGAAACATGCAATAATATTGTTAAAGCAACGTGATTGTTGTAATGCAGATCATTTACTGGGCACTCTATGCATGTGGGAATTACATTTGTGTGGCATAATCAAAGTCAATGACAATCTTTCTCTTGATTTCAATAGGCTTTGGATCAGGCTATTTGAGAAGTACCATTAGCTGTCAGATGTGGTTTTGAGACTATATGCATCAATCTGATTAATTAGTAGCAATCTAAAAATGTTTTCATGAATGGTTTCTTCAAATTCAGGCGTGCATAAAGAGCGCTGTAATATCTCATTATTGTGGTTCCTCCTACACCCTTTTAAGTTCCTCTTAATTCTCACTTGATAGTAAATTTAACCTCCCTACCAACATAATTGATTAAATAACAGGGACTGTAATGAAATTCCAGTAATTCTTTCTGCATGCAAAGCTGAAAAGGGATTAATTACTGTCAAAGAAACTTCTGAATTCATCTTTCTCAGATGAATTTCTTAACAAAGTAAGAGTTCTTTAAATCTTTTAAACTTTTCCAGTTTGGTTGTGCTGTGTAAAGAAAAATGCTCTTGTATTATTTCCTTTTTGCTGTGAGGCAGCACTCAGAGGTGCCCCTGAGGTTGGTGTGTTCCCCTGCAAGCCTTTCCAGACACAGTTTGTACCCAGAGCAGGATTTGCTCTTTCTTCTGGCAGGGCATTTGATATGCTGGGGATTGACAGCTGTGGTGTTCCAATGGTAGGGCTGAGAAACAAACAAAGTTTATGTTTTAATGCTGACATTAGCACAGACTGGCATCAGCATTCATCGTGTCAGTATTATTTAAGAGGAGCTAGAGCTCTGCAGGTTTAAATAGTTGTACAATATTTCAGTTTAATCAGTTTTTTATTACAATGCCTCCTTTGAAATGTGAGCTGAAAATTATCCAACAAGCAAAGCAAAAAATCCGATTAGAAATAATTTTTGCAGAGTTTTGCTCTTAACTTATTGCTTATTAATTGAAGCAATGAATTCTGTAGCTTTCATCATCAGCCAATTTCAGCCCGCTAAGAAGCATGAAATTTTATCTTCATCAATAAGTATTCCCTTAAAGAAGCTATATAAAAATTGATTACAATGAGTACTGTGTCTTTACCATTAAGAAAGATAGGTTTGTTTTCATCATAAAAAAAAATTAACTAGATTTTTATTAACTGTTTTCTTAAACCCCTGAGGCTGATCATATTTTCCCTTTACTTATATTTTAGCAAAGTACCATCATACAGAAAATTTGCTTTTTATCTTTCAGCTGCTGAGTTAGGCTAATGATCTTTGATTGTAAAGTCTGCCCTTGCATATTGCATATTATTTTTTAAACTGTTGTTAGGTGTACTTGATATAATGCTTATATTTGCTTACTTCCATGAGTCTTTGACTAACTTGTATATGAGTGAAGTTGTCACAGATAAAACTTCTCAAAGATTCTATTTTTGTTCTAGTACTGGGTTTCAGCATAGTACCTTATGAAGGGTTTTACAGAAGTTTATTACAAAAACTTGACAAAAATGAACACTAAATTCTTTGAAAATATAAGAAAATTCTCTTATTATTTATTGTTGCTTTTAGTGCTTTCTCCTGGATGGATGTGGTTCTGCTCTGTGGTTACCCTTTTGATTCTTCTTCCCTCTCCCCTGGTTTTGGGAGTTACTTGGATTGTTTTTTTAATTCCATCCTCTGTCATCTTCATCTCCCTCCCCCCTCAATACCTACATATATCAATGCTCTCAGAACCAGAAGCTGACACAGAAACTATATTAATTTAACTTAAATCTTCTGGCATCCTTGTCATGCCACCTCTGACAGCCTGATGGCTCCAGGCTTCCCAAATTTCTTTATAGAGAAGGAATAAGAGAGGGACTGTGCCTCCTTAGCTGGGTTTGGGCAAGGAGTTGTTTCTCTGTAGTAGCCTTTCATAGCCAGGCTGTTTGAAGGGCTATTTGGGCTATCAGGGATCGAGCTTTAAAAATGAATTTGCAGCCGTTTTCATCTCTCCTGTAAAGGACTTGCTTTGCAGCTGTTCATTCCTGTCATCACCTCAAAATCCCTGCCTTTGTATTGCCTTCCATGCTCCCCAGTTTGGATAAGGAGGTTTATAAAATAGCTTGAATATTTTGGTTACTTTGTGCCTCATCCCCTCACCTTTTTTTTTTCACCTGTTCCTCCAGCTCACAGATCTGTGTGCTTGGCAAATGCTCCAGGCCTTTTTTGCTGACTTTGAGCAGTTTTAAGCGTTGTACACGTGTTTTCTACTTTCTCAATGAATGCAGCCTACAGAATACCCTCACAAACCTTCACTCTGCTCCTCCTTTCGTAGTATCACAGGCAATAAATAGCTGGGCCCAGCAGTCTATTTATGGAAAGCAAAAAAAGCCTCTCAGTGGGATGCCAGTGTCAGTTTTTCATGGAGTTTTCAGAATGTCATTTTCTTGGCATAAATGTTCCTGTAATTAAGTATTCTCCATGCAGCAAAATTGATTCTCCATTCTGCAGTTTATAAACTTAAGCATTTCTTTGAGAATCCCCAGCTCATCTGCAGAGCACTGTGCCTGTTTCCCTCGGCATGTTCCAGTTTCATGTTACTAATAGAAGCTTGTTTAAGAGGAAAAAAAAAGCCATTGAAATATAATCAGACACTATGTGGGTTGTTATTGTATCAATTCTATTCTAATTATGTTGTTGGCATCCACATGACTCATGCTGAATCTAAAAATATTTTTGATAGATATAATCCTTGCAGTGCAAAAAGGAATCTGCTGAGAAAGCCATGAATTACTATGCCATGTACCTGAGTCTCAATAAAAGTGTAATTTAACTTGCATTATTTTTATTCAGATAAAATAGTAAAATGAGGATGAGTCCTTAGTGAAAATTGCATCATTCTCCAGGTAGGTATGCAAAGAATGTAGGATTAGTTCCACAAACCTGTGCTTATGTAATCTTCTATCTCCTGGATCCCTTCACCTAGACAGGTCAAAAGGAGAGTATGGGGGCATGAATATATTTTGTATCTGTTTGAGTATATTTTGCCTTATCAGTATAATCAGTGGATCAGATTTGGCCTATGACATGCATACATTTTGCACATTGTATCACTTCATTTCTAAACATCTTGGTCTCACTGCTGTTTTTGATATCATGGAATGTGCCACTTCTCCTGAGCATAGCAATTCTGAGCTAAACCTGCTCTTAGAAGTTTCTTAAACCATTTCATAATAACTATTGAAAAAGTCACCTTATAGAGATAGGAGAAAAAAGATAATGGTTGCTGATTACTTGTAACAATTGGACTGGTTTTACATTATTGTAAGGGACATGAAAAAGAGAAAGGAGGGGAGAGAGTGTTTTGTGTGTGCATGTGTTCCCACATATTTTGCACAGGGCTGTGTTCTCACTGCCTTTTAGTGGTATAAGTAAAATGTGTACATTGGGCAGTTACTTGATATGTCAGATGGGGATATGAAAGTAGACTGTGATTTAAGGTGTTCATATGTATAACCAGGGCACTGATCCTAGTGGGTTTAAAGAATTTGTCTCCTTCTCTTCCCTCTTCTCTTCTGATCCTGCAAATAGTATATTGGAAATATTTAAGTTATTTCACACCTGAAAAGGAAACACAAAGTAAAAAATATGTGTTTGTTTATTTGTCATTTATTTGTTAATTTAATTATCTTTTTCTAGCTCAAAATTACCTAGATACTTAAATCCTGAAAATCTCATTAATGCAAACGATGGGAAGAGAGGAACATTTTAAATGCTGCCCCATTTTCCAGCTGGGCCAGGTGAAAGGGCAGTATTTATCAGCTGGCTGCCAATTTAAAAAAAAACCATTTCAAGAGGTGCTCTTTCCATTGTTGCTGATCCTGCTTGGTTTTATTATTTTACCTGCTGGGAGAAAAACATTTTCTCCTGCTTGAGGTTTTTATGACGTATGGTAGCTAACATTGATCAGTACATTTCAAAGACGGAAGGTTTGCTGTCCTTTATTGCTCTAAATGTAGCATGGTAGTCCATGTCAATGATTTTCTTTTTTTTTGGGGTCATCATCCAGGTATTCCTTGGATAGAGGAAGACATGGGCCAGCATGGAAAGCTACAGGGAAAATACTCATAAGTTTCTTGTTTGCCATAGAATGTTATGAATGAGAATCCCCAGAGAAAGGTTTTATCATGGTCTTGGAGCTGTGCTGTTCATCTGCTGTAAGAATGAAAGAAGTGATAGTCTTACTCTTCTAACAGACATAAAAATATAAGCAGTTTCAAGTTCCCTTTGTTGGTCCAGACTGAATCAGATGGGACCTTGCAGCAACCATCAACCTGTCTGCTCACAAGAAGTCAGAATGCCAGGATTAAAGGAAAGAAAAGTGAAGGAGGAGAAAATATTCTTGTGACCTAATGAGACCTAAATGCAGAACAGCAAACAGAGAAGACAGCAGGGAAAATTCTACCCTCTGAGGGTAAGTTTGCAGTAAGTGCAACCATCCACCATTGTTTGGTCCTGCCTGCTGCCAGTCAGGCAGTAAAACTGGCTGCCAGTAAGGAATGATTACAGCTTTAGTTCTGTGATTGCTCCTCTTTGCTGGAGAGTGTTCATTAGGAGGAACATTACTATTCCATTCTTTTTTTTAGCACTGTAGGATGCTACTTGATTTTTTAATAACTGCTGGGGAGGCAGAGGGAAACCTGAGAATCCATTGTAAAGAGGTCTGCGATAGTTGTTCTTTTTAATTACATACTTTTAAAATGCCTTGGAGTCAACAAGATTATTTTTCTCCAATCTCCCTAACTTTTCTAACAAACTATTAAAACTAATCTTGCTTCTAGGCCTGTGAAGCACTGTGGGTGGGGAAGCCAATTACATCAATATTTTATTTTTAAAAATAGCATGTATTTTCCCCCTATCAAGACCTGTTACATTTCCAGCAGCATTCAATACAATAGAGTACTGTTAAATATACCATTGGCATACAATCAACTACCATTTATTTTACTGTTGAGTGATTTGTTATAGTAGATAGAAACCATTCAATACCATTGACAAACAACAGACAGTCCACAGCTCTGAATTACTGTTAGACTATTTTTGTAATGAATGGAGACTTAATTTCAGCTCAGTTTTCTTGTGGGTGCCAGACACAATTCTGCAGAGCAGAGCAACAGCTTTATTTATTAAGGCTTGCAATGCACTTTTGTCTAATTACTGCTGACTTGTCAGACAATAGTCAATGACCTTCATCAGGAAAGGTGAAACAATTCCTCTCACCTGATTCCTCCTGGCCAAACAGCTTCCAAGAAAAACACAGGATTGTCTAATTGATTACCTAGGAATCTTACAAACCAGTAGTGTTTGAGAGGCCTTTAGGGTCCAGCTGTGTTTCAGATATAGACATTCCCCTTTCTATCACAATACTCTGGCAAAAAATTAAAAGCATTGTGAAGTTTTTACTCATGCCTGTGTTAGGAGACTCAAGGGTCCACTCTGAAGTGTTGATGTTGTACAAAAAAATTTATTCACCCTAATGACTCTCTGAGATCAGACCAAGCATTGTATAATTTATTCCATCCATGCTCTGTAAAGCAAAAGGTATGAAGCACACTCTGCAGGAAGATTGCCCTGCCATACCAAGGCACATCTGGCACACAAGTGTTGGGTGCCTTTTTATTTCTTGGCTAACAAGCAGTGTTTACCTGAAATAGATGAGGGGAAAAGAGCCTGCAATTATACAGTTCTCATCTATGTGCTCTCAGTTGCACACTAGACTCTTGTATACTAATAAACCTGTACAGAGCAGCATCAGTGATTCCTCTGCAGTTCATGTTCCTGTCTCCCAACTCAAAAATTTTCCATAGAAACTCATATTTCCTAAAGTATTCTCCATCCCAATTCACTCAGAAAGAGTCCCAGCTCAGTCTGGATATTCTTTCAGAATTGACTTTAGCACAGATTACCTCCTTGCAAAAGTCCTTACAAAGTTTACAGAGGCAGTTTATAACATTGAAATGGTCAGTCAGCCTCAGCAATAAGAACTTTTGACTTCATTCTTTTTGGGGAAACTGTAGATTGCCTCCTCTTGTGTTACAGGCAGAAAGAACAAGATATTTTTGACAAAGACAAGCTCTGAAGTGATGGAATTGTATATGGAATGGAATATGGTTACATAAATGGATTATGGTTACCTAATTATTAAAGGACCTGAAGGGATAGCATGTGACTGGGAACGAGATTGCTTTTCTTAAAAAGAAAAGGTGTGCTGGTTGTTCAGAATGAAGAGCTATATATCCATCCTCAGTTGAAAATAGTTTATTAATTTGCAGCTATTGCAGATATATTCTGCAGATAATGATAAAAGGGGATCCACACACACACAGTGATCATTTTCGTGGTTTTTTTTTAAGTCAGCAAATGCAACAGGTGTCTTTATTAGAGAGACAAATGTGTTCTGATGTACTGTAACAAGGAGAAGCAGGATAATATGGTCAAAGCTGTAGAATAAATAGAAAACCTCAGGAATGCTGGGTGAGCATAAATGTTACCACAGCAGAAACTATTAAAAGCAAACTTAACAGTTTTAATACTTCTGTCTAAAGGATTACTTGATCAAATACACAGCTTATTCAGCCTGTAACCATAATAAGGTTAGAGTCCATTATAAATTATTATAATTTTATTCTCTGGAAATATTAATGTTATTTCAAGATCCTCTTATTCAAAAAAATCCTGTTTTGTAACAAGAAACCGAATTTAAATACACTATTTGAATGCAATCTGTCAAGTCTTTTAACACCTGCGTCTTCAGGTTATTGAATGAATTACATTGACTGTTGAATTAATAACACTGATAAGGATTGAACTAATTGGAATAACTGAGGTTCAATAATTTCTCACTGATAATATTTTTTTTCCTGAAGAAAAAAAAGCTAAGGAGATTTAGGCAGGATGCTCTGAAATATCACCACAGGGAATTTTTGTCAAAGAACACTTTCCATCAGACTGTGGTCAGCTTCAACAGCAGGACAGTTTGGGGGTACATAACCACCCTGAGGGGCATGCTGGCTTCACTAAAATGACCCAAAACAAACTAAAAAGGAAATATTTTGTCTTTTAAATTAAAAGGAATTTGAGTTATCCTTTAAACTGTAGAATAAATGGAACAATGAATGTAACAGGAGTTTTACATGTTGTCGAATGGTCTGTAACTGTTCATGCAGTTATAAAAGGAAGAGTTAGATACTTATGTCTATGCCTGGAACCCAGCAGACTTCAGGAATAACATCTTCTCCAGCTGTAACAGCAGGAGAAAGCAGGCAGCACCAACTGAATAACACATTTTGTCCATATTGTGATTCTCCGTGAATATGACATGCTGAGCAAGTATATTTAACAAAATGTGATGACTGAAACACGTCTGAACAAATTATAAAAACACCAATAAAAATATTGTTAAATGGAGAAATAATAACTGCATTTGGTAAACAGTTTCTTAGACATCTCTTGATTTTAAACAAGCACAATACAATGAATAATTTCCTGAGGTAAGCAGTGTGCAGAGCTGCACTGGTCCCTCTACAAAATAAAGGAGAGTCAGCTTTGGATTCTCACCGTGTAATTTGCTGGGTCAGGTGACTGGTTATCCCCCAAAGCAGGAGACACCTGTGCATGTCTTGGGATACATTTAGGGAACTAAAGGAACCTGATGTAACCTACAGGTCCCTCTGCTTCCACCCACTCACCTCAAGAGCCAAAAAATCACTCACTGTCATCCAGGGCAACTGGGGGAAAGGTGGGAGGAGGCAAGTTTATTTGCCAGGATGTCTGTGGGTCTAATAGGCACATTTTAGAGTATATATATATATATATATATATATATATATATATATATATATATAAAATCAGTTTATCCCTATTGAGCTTACCAACTGTGGACAGTAGGGGCTGATGTAAATAAGAGATAGATCCTAGAAACTCATCACAGGAATTGAGACGTAAAACCAAGCTTCCTAAATATTTTAGGTATATTTTGTTTTAAAAAAGCTTTGACAGGAAGAGGTACTGAAGAAAAGAAAAATGCTAGGAGTGGAAAGTCTCTTGTATGGCCCAAGTTAGGCCTTCCAAAGAGCTGTAAGGGATTTTGAGAGGCAGCTGTGGCAGTGGGGAGTTACCTGCTGAGGGAATTCTCAGTGAGCCACAGACATTCAAACACAGTTCTGTGGAACCTACAGGAGACAGCCCAAATCCTCCTGAATTACAGTTTCTGTTAGAAAAAACCAAACAATCAAAGTTGGTTTGGCAGTAAAGGTGTAGTGTATAGTCAGGCTGTGTAAAGTACAAGATAGGACAGGTTTAATGTGAACAGTGTTTGGAGCTTGCACAGTGCTCTGCTGCAAGGCATCAGACAACACCTGGACATGCCCTTGCTGGACCCAGCTGTAGGGATTGGGGTCTGGGCACAGCTAGGGGAAGGTACAATTTGGGGGTTCACTTTGAAACAAAGCATTTTCACCTTATGTGCCAGCTTTTATCCAAAGAAAGTGAACAATTTTTCCTTCCTCTCCTATGGGGCAATATGGGGGAACATCAGGAACTCTGTTCATCATAGCTGTGGCAGAGTGAGGCAATCAGGCTTGGAGAACTGAGTGCATTCTCCAGACAGGCAACAGGTTTAGGAACCTATGCTTAGAAAAAAACCCACACCAAACAAAAACCCTCCACCCTAATGAGCTTTTGTCTAGCTGTGGAGAACAGCTGTGACTGTATACACTGTATTACCTGGGTGGGACATTTACTGATTGAAGTGGGGAGAAGTGAGGGCTGAATAAAACCATTTTTCATTCTCACTGGACCTGGACAGAGAAGGAATAAATGCTGCTGTTTTGTATAAGGGAAATTTTGAAGGGCTCAATTTAGGGGAATGACTGAAAACCCTACTGGTTAGATCATCTTGAGCTAAACAATCACATTTCATGTGGTATCACATGCTTTTTCAGTCATGAAAAAAATGGGGCTTTTAAAAAGAAAAGCAAAATGAAGAAACCCTGCTTTAGTAACTTCCATGGGTTTGCTTTCTTCTCAAGGTCAAATTCAGAGTCATCTGCTGTTTGTCTTTTCATTTAATAATATCCTGAAATAAGTAACTGAGAACGCAAAAATAGAACATTCATCAATGAAAAATACTGTGTACAGCAAATCCATTTTGGCAGGATGGGAATTTGTAAGCAGCTCCATTTAGCACCTACCTACTGTTTCTCATTCATTCCTGCTGTCTCTGTCCAGAGTCTAACAGAATTTTGTTCATGCTGCTGCTTTGTCTAAAACACTTTCCATGCCTCATTCACTTGCCTCATTCAGTTGCCATCACTTTTCCACTGTAGCAGATTTTTTTCCTTTCCTTGATCTCTGCCTCCAGATTTCTTTCTCCCTGTGTCATTATTTAAGCTGTATGAATACTTTACCAACTAGTGAGCTTAAGGTTTAATAAGATTTCACTTAAAATACAAGGTTTAGTCAAAAATCTGTGGAAATGAGAGCCTAAAACTAAATATTTACTGGCAGCATTAAAATGCAATATGTACAAATATAAATATATGTATTATAAATATATGCACATATAAATGGCAATGAGCTAAAAAAAACCCCCAAAACTTTTGAGGTTAGAAATCTCACGTGTAAAACTGCAGTATTGCTTGTTCCTTGTGTATCATTCCAGACCAGAGGTTAAAATTTTATTTGAGAGGTTGTGAAATTTTAAAATATATTTTCATTTCCTAAAATGAAATGAAATGAAATGAAATGAAATGAAAATGAAAATTTTATGTTCATTTTATGGACATAAAAATGTTATTATTCTCCTCAAAATAGTTTAAAAATAATTGTTGCAGTTTGATAAGTGAAATAATCTCTGCTCCTCTCCACCCCCTTAATAAAAGGCAAAGGTTGAAATGAAAACCATTTTAGAAAAAGACACCAAAATATTTTTATATAAAGTAGGAGGAAAATGTGGTTTTTTTTAATCCCTGTGGTATTCACTTCCTTTGTCAAGCTTCAGCTCAGTTGCAATCTATGAGCAACGTTTCCATGCAGTTGTCAATTCTTCTGAAGCTCTCTCTGCCATCTTCATTTGGTCTGCTTATTTTAAGGACAGGGAAGTGGAGATGCTAAAGTGCAGTACCACCTCCTTGGAAGTACTACTGGATTAAAAAAATAATAATAAGATCATCCCTCAGTATTGGCTGAAAAGTCTTTCTCTTCATTTAATTTGGCTTTCCCAGAAAAAAACTCTTCTATGAGCCCTGCAAACAACCAGGATGTCTCTAGTATGTCACATATCCCTAGAGAGGTACAATTTGGCTGTATTGTAAGCTTCACATTTATTTAAGCATTCACATAAGCATTCCCAAAAGCTTGACAAACTGTTTTTTAAAGGTTGGACATAAATTAGGGGAAGATACTAGGTTATATTTTTTAATCCATACCTTTACTGTCTAGTTGGTTTGGTGTTATAGGTTTGTAGGGCATTGGTTTGGTTTGTTTGTGTCCTATCTTTCTTCAATCTGACCAAACTCTTCCTCATGTACTTTGTGTCAGTAAGATATCAATGGTTTCAGGTGAGGAGAGCTCAGAAGTGAAGGGAATCCTTTTGGTAAATCATCTCTTTAAGCTGCCCCTGAGCCCACTCCTGCTCTCCGCTGTCCTTCTTGCGAGGTGTCCAGCTCATTCTGCCCACTGGAGTGCCATCAGACATGTCACAGTGCCTCACCACAGAGGCAGCAAATTCCCTGTCAAACTGCATTTGGGAGTCTGTAGGCCAAGAGCAGTTGGAATAAGAGCTTGGACAAGGAAACTTGACCCTTTCTGTATCTGGGGGACACACTGCTGGCAGGAAAAGCCAAGTTTGGCTGCTTTGTGTCTCGAATATGTGAGATGGATAAAACAAGGAAGAGGTAAATCTGTCCAACAGGTTTAGTGCTAACAGAGTATAAACCATTAAACGCACTAGCTGGGATTGTAATGCATTCAGTATTGTCAGATAAATATGATGCTTTAAAGGTAATTTCCTTCCTTTGAAAGTAAGTAAATGGTCTAGTAAGTAAATGGGACACCTTTAGCAATATGTAATCTAGTGTTCCATCATACACCTTCATTATTTCCCCTATAATTAGGATTTTAATCCTTGTATTTGTTCTTTTTAAAAGCCTATTATCACTGCCAGGCATTCCTACTGATTTATTGATTTGTTATGTATATCATGAACGACTACTGAGGAGTATAATAATGAAGGAGAATGTTATTTAATTCTATACAAATATTTAGGGATGGAGCCAATATTATTGTGTAGCTTTATTATGAGAAGCCCTATTTCTTCTAATATCAGTGTCACCTTACAAAGCTCCTCATCTGCTATGAAGAAAGAAAGATTATTAGAAGTGACATAGTACTTGGTTTTTCAAAGCTATTATATTTCTTTGTAATTGTTTCTTCTTGAATCTCTGGTGCAACATCCACTGAAAACCTGTTTGCCCTGTTAGTCTGGTGGCAGTTTAAACAAACAAGTTGCTTCCTTTAATATTGAGCTGTCAAAAACCCCCGTGCTATTAGATATTTAAACAAGATACCTGATATTCATTTTATTCTTCTAAACTGGCAACAGGAGACATTGGCAGATCTCTTCCTGAGGCCTTCCGTTAGGCATGAGTTTTAACAGCTGTACTTACATTTTCATCAAATTGAAATCTCTCCTTCCTGTCTATGCATAAGGATTTTTTTCACAGTCAGTTTGAGGTTTGGGAAGAGATAAGAGTATTTAAAACAAAGGGAAAAAAAAAGAAAGAAAGAAAAATGGAAACCTAGAGAGAGAGAGAGAAAAAAAAAAATACATTTCCAGCGGGCTAACAACCAGTGCTATGTTTTCCTACTCACTATATAATTTGGCATTTATCTTTTACAAGAGATGCTGCTGTTTTTTGTAAGCATAAATTGCTTTCTCTGGGGTTTTCTGTTAGAGGCAAGGAAAGGGAATAGCATGAAAGCAGCACGTATGTTTTATAAATCATGTGGGTTTTTTCTAAGGAGAGCTGTAATAACCTCCAGTTGCATGTGGCAGCAATGCATTTTCCATATGTTTAGTGTATATGTCTATGTTGTGTGTATATATATGTATATATTTACCATTTAGTTTTGGGTTATATTCACATCAAATGTCCAGAAATGAGGCTGAAGAGATTCTCTAAGGAAAATGCAGGATGCCACAGGAGCTGATTCAGTGGGTGGTACTCTTCCTTTGGAATCAGAACCAAACTGATGCCTCAGAATGTGGCTGTGAAGGAAAGATCTGAATGAGAAAGAACATTCCAGTCTGTCAGTAGGGAAATTAGCCATGTTGTAATAAGCTGAAAACATGTCAGTAATAGCAGTAGATTCATTTAATCTTTTATTAACCCATGCTTTTAAAGAGGTTTTTCAATCTCCATTACTGGAGGGATAGCTTTGTTTTCATCAAATGAGGCAACAAAAAAGAATTACAAAGTTTGGAACACTGTAAAAATGTCAGTGAAATTTTCTGTATTTGGACTGAACTCTGTAGTTTTAATTTAAAAGAAGCAAGGAGCAGATGCCCAGATTCAGATCTTGGTGTGTTTGTGATAAAGGGCAGAAGACTCTTTTCTCAGAGTGGAGGCCATCTCAGAGCTTTCCATCAGTCTGATTCTGGAGAGTGTTTTTATCATGCAAATACTTGCTCACAGGTCTTCCTCATTTTCTTACAGTAACTCAAAATCTGCTCACCAGCAGCTGCAAAAAATAATTTTTGTGTAGCAGTCACCAAGGTGGCTTTTCCTCTTTGCAGATGCAGCCATGGTGACCTGTGTATTTATGATACACATGAGCTGGCCATGAAAATGATGGCCTTGCAAAAAGTATCCAGACTTCACCTTGAAGAAACACATCCAATAAAGCAAGACAGATAATTTTAATACTGTATTATCTGGCATAAGGCTAACCCTGATGAAAAATAAATTAAAACTTTGGGAGTTCATGTCCAAATATCCTCTTCAGCTTGGTTTAAACTTTTTCAGAAAGAATCTTTATTTATCACATTAGACAATATGTATGAGGTGTGATCCATTAAGACATTATACATCTTTTTCTTCAATTTAAACTACTTCCTCTGGAGGTATATTACTAATAAATTACTAAAAAGGAAATCTTTCCCCGAGGATGAAAAGTTCAATTTGCATCTTTGCCACAACTTTTGTCATTAATAATTTTTATGGATCTGCCTGGTGTCCATAGTTTCAGAAAATCTACATTGAGACTCTAACTGGAATTCCTGTGATGTTGGTAGATGCTCAGATATCAAGGCAAAGAGAGCAGAGGCAGCCACACAGAATGACTGATCTGACAGGATATCTGTGAGCTGTTGTATGAAGGGAAGCAAGCATGCTTTTCAAATAAAGTATTTACCTTCGTGTTGCAGGCAACTTTATAGAAATGCTGTGTTTCAGTATGATTCCAGGGTGATGCTTAATACAGTGAATCAAGATACCACAGCATGTGCTGGCAGTACTTCATGAAAGTCAATGTACTCAAGTAACCTTTCCACTGTACACAGGAATTGAATATCTGCTTGTGTTTACTGTTTGTCACATCCTTGAAAGATGAGGTGAAACCAAACACACATTTCCAGGTCTCTTTTTTCTGTTATCATCATATGTAATGAGATATTGAAATTGGAGGCAAATCTATGTTTCCAAACTGAAAAGGGAATAAATCAGGCTATTTAACAAAATAGTTATGCCAGCAAAAACTCTATGATGAGGGTCAGAGAAGGCCTTTCTGAATCAATAATCTTAGACAAGCAATTACCAGTACAAAATGTAGAGAAAAACAAGTCTGAGAACATGGTATAACCAGGTACATTTGTGTCACTACTATTCAAAATTAGCCTTGATTTCTCAAAATGTCTTCTGATTTGCTTGGAAGCACAGATTGCCTTAAAGGTAACTGAATACAACTGGTGATGTTTCTGTGAATAACTTGGCTAGAGTTATTTGACATTTAGTGTGAGGTTTCTGTGTTTGTCTAGGAGAGGAGGATGTGTACATCTGTGCTTCTAAAAAGCTCTGATGTGTGCCAGTCATCATGGATTGTTGAGTTGAATAGAATCTTAGCTCACTTGGTGCTGATCTGTTAAAACGGGAGGCATGGATTATGTGCAGAGTGACAATTATCCACAAACTCAGAGGGTTATTTTATTAATCCAAGCCATGGAGCTGAGTGTCTTCTGCAGTGCCCATTGTACCCTGTAACAGTCACTGTGCTGTATGAGCTGAAGGTTCCCTTGTATTTTTATGAAACTGAGTGAAATGTTAGAAATTGTTTCCCTGCACCTCCAGCTTGATTCTGCAAACATTTCAGGCAGTTATGTGGGCTGTAATGCCTCATTGCTCGTTTGGTCAGTGCCCAGTTTACTGTTCATGGCAAAGGGAAGAAGCAATGGATTCAGTATGTCAGCTTTAGAACGTGATGGATGGTGCTGATGCATCAGCCTGGCTTGAAGTGCTTGCTCAGCAGAACCTTAGCAATCCTGAGGTGGATGGGGCTGAGCAAAGAAATGGTGAGAATGCTTCTTTCACATTAGCATTTAACTTCCAAATGGATCTCAGGTATGTCTGTGGAATGTGACAAGGGCTCAAAGCAGTGTGTAATGGATTCTCTAACTGTAAATCCTCATTACACCACTCTCTGATTTCTCCCAGTGCCCAGGAAGGATTGTTCTCTTGAAGAATGGCTCCCTTCCCTTCCCTTCCCTTCCCTTCCCTTCCCTTCCCTTCCCTTCCCTTCCCTTCCCTTCCCTTCCCTTCCCTTCCCTTCCCTTCCCTTCCCTTCCCTTCCCTTCCCTTCCCTTCCCTTCCCTTCCCTTCCCTTCCCTTCCCTTCCCTTCCCTTCCCTTCCCCTCAAAATCTCTGCCAAACTGACATGGAAAAAATGGTGGTTGTGGGGCTGGGCAGGAAATAAGTTGTTTAAATTAAAAACTTCTAGACTTTATGGTATTTTTGTGACACTTGATCATAGTGTAGCCAGAAGCTACACAAAACTAGCAGACTTCAATCTTCTGAAAGAAAGGACTAAAATCAAGTCTAATTAGCTTTCATTTAGAAAGAGGGAAAGAAAGAAAGAGAAGTTTACAGTTACACTCTCCTTCAGGACATTCCACACTGAAATGTTTACAGCCTATAAACTAATAAAAATAGACAGCTACACACAAGGCCATCAATATAAGCCTTGTTGAGTAAGAAGGGAAAAGCTCACTCTGAAATGGATTGAACCTTTTTCTTGCATTTATTTGTCTGTTTTGGAGAGAATACAGTTATATTCAGCTCTCAGACAAGGCTCGTATGGGTTGCATGTGGGATGGACTATTGTCTTAACTCATAATTTATCTTTTGTCTTCCAGTTTGTCTGCAAATTGGTCTGCAAATTTATTTGAAATTTCCTGGGTTAGCTGACAACAGCATCTTCCAAGGAGGTCATCTTTCCTTACTATGACTTCTGACATCTAAAAATGCTGCTCCCTCTAGTCAGCTGGAGCCAGAAAAGTGACAACAACAAAACCTCCTGCATGCCCCAAAAGGGAGCTTTTCCAGTGCTAGCACACAGCAAGGATCTGCTCCTTTAAATGAAGAGAAAAAAATGTGCTGGAAGCAAATGGGAAAGGGAAGATGCAGTTTTTTCCTGGATGCTCAGGTATTCAGAAGGTGAATGTTATTCTTGCTTCCCAAAAAATACAGCACTGCTCTTGCTGTTTTCCTTTTCCCTTTTCCCAGTTCAAAGCAGGGGGAATCTTTACACGATCTTCATTCCCATACTTTTCCTTTGACCAAAAGAACTATTTCTTTTCATTTCCTGTTTCCATTAGGGTTTTTTTTTTTTTTTATTTCCCAAATCTCAGCTTTGAAGTCAGACTCGAAAACCCCAATCTTTACCAATTTCCATAGTGCTGTAAAAAGGCATTACATTTCATTTTCATTAAAAACTGTGCTACACAAAATATGGATACTTTTGTATCCATTTCCTGCAAGCAAGTCAGCTCAACTGATGCCCCCAAGTCTTGACATAAAATTGATATGTTTGTGTCTTTTTAAAATTTTACTCTGAATACTTTTGTGTTCTGGAAAGCTGAGGTTTGGAGGAGTAACAAGAAGCTTTGAAACAGAAGCTCTATTAATGTGATTAGTTTGTTGCAGAATTATATGCAGTTACCAGTGAAAACATCATTAAAAGTAGTGCTTGGGTATCTTCTGCACCAAACAGGTGACCAGGACAGAGAAGAGCAGCAGTTTTGCTTTGTTTGTAACAAAAGGACCTCTGATCTGCATTTAGCAACGATTCACAAGTTGTAGGTTAGTCCTCCACACTCCTGTACGAGAGGGACCAAGAGACTTGAACTCAGCTGGTGACATGGCTCTAGAAATATTCTATCAGTGCTAAAGTGTCTTTGCATTGCTTTTATTAAACAAACACTGCTTTGGAAAGTAAAGCTCTCATCTGCTTCCCACTGAACGAGTTTAAAAACCATTTTCCTCCTTTTCTCTGAGCTCTTACTGTGCAAGCCATGCAGTTCTCCCCACTGTGATCTGTTTTGCAAAAGAAGCCACTTAATTGAGGATGTTTTTCAGTATTGCCAAAAGGTCACTACAATCAATTATGGAGAATATTTGTAAAAGAGAAATCTTGCCTATAAAGCAATATATCCTGAGTGTCTAATTTGTTCACTGTAATAAGGCCATGCCTACTTATTGATTAATCAATCTTTGTTGTCTGTTTGCTGATTTTTATCAGGAAGTCTCATAATACAATGAAATATCATATACTGAGTTGGATTGCAAAAATTTTTATTTCCACTATTATACTGCATGTGTTCAACCTGAGGAGATGATTTTTCAAGGACAGATCATTCTGATTTGTTGTGGCAAGCCTAGAACTGAAAATGGAAGTATATCTGGAATTGAAACATGGCTAGAAACATGGCTGAGGTTATCAACACAGAAATTTTTCTGTTTTGATCGAATTTGTAGATCATTACCTGATGTATTCCATCCAAAAGTCTTAATATTATGCAATTGTACTACATGGAGATATGCAGTGCAGGAGTATAATTGAGCAAAATCAAACTTATGTTGTATGCCAAAAAAATGGTTGTGAATAAATTCAAAGTGGTTCTCAGGCTGTATTTAAAAGTATAACATTTGGCTACTTTTTAAAATCATATAAAGGAAGCCAAACATATTAAAATTAATTCAACTTCATATGCTTGATATAATTAAGGTTTTTATCTTGTCATAAATCTTAGTGTGGTTTGTAGGACAGAGAGTAGTGGCAGGAGTTATGTACACAGAAAATGTTTTAAGTTATATTATAATTATCATTATCTCTGTTGGCAGGAGTGCATTATTTCCACTAAATAACATGCCATGTTTCAGTGTGACTTTATGATTCATTTCTGTTCTTTTGTACTGTAGTTGATGTAAATGAGCCACATTAACTGCCCCCCTGCCTCACTTTGTGCATATTTAAGGATTTAAAGTGTCTCAAAAATCCATTATCACTCTGTGACAGAAAGGTGAGAAAAATGTGTGAAAAACTCATAAACAGAATGAGAACATCTATCTATTAACTTTGGACAGGTGTGAGACATCTAAGATTTATTCTGGAATTTGTGTTGGAATTCAAATAAAATAATGGTATACTTTAAACTGAGGAGAAATAAAGAATTAGTGACGCTGATGCTGTTATTTTTGCAGAGAAGCAATGGTTTTCTTAAAACATTTAAATTTTCCAAGAAATGAGTACTTCATGATCTGCTCTTAAAATAGTGGGACCAGAGAATCAGAAGAAGAAACACAAGAACATGGATATAATTTTCCATTTATCCTTACTTCAGTAAGTGCTGAAGTTTAAGTTCCTCTTTTTGCTGTATAAAACGCTCGTATCATGATGCATATCTCACCATGAGTAGCAAAATAGAATAAAAATAGTCTCCAATTCTGCAAGCAGTTTTGCACACATAGCTCCTCTTTGCATTACCTTTGTACACTAACATTTACTGTGATATATAAGATAAAGAACTTCAATGAGAGGACAGTTTTTATAAAAGCAGTGGCACCATAAATCAAAAAGCCAGGCTTGGCTTCCACAACATGTGTCGTGTCTGCAGTGCTTTCAAATTACAAAGCAATCTTTTTACCAGAAGGGTACTTAAAGTCACAAGTTCTACTAACACATCCATTGAGAATAAGAAAGTAACAGTTCTCTCTGAAATTTTATTATGTATATGGATTCTCAGTGCATTCTGGAATGTGGATTCAGCTTTTCCGGCTCTGAAAATCTAATGTTCAACAGATGGCCACCTGCAGCCTTACCATGGTAAAATTTCTGTGCTTTTCCCCAGGGAAAAATCAAGGTATCAGAGATGGTTTGTTTTGTTGGGGTTTTTTTTGTTTCCACATGCTATGTAGATTAAATACGTGACATGCAATTTAGATCCAGAAGATTTTTGGCACTGATAATGATGACTTGAAAGATATCATAGCACAATTTTAAAACTCATTTCTGTGGCAGTCACTGTTGTTGAAAATACAGCCTCTTTATGGTG
Source organism: Phylloscopus collybita (assembly GCA_027886175.1). Taxonomy (NCBI): domain Eukaryota; kingdom Metazoa; phylum Chordata; class Aves; order Passeriformes; family Phylloscopidae; genus Phylloscopus; species Phylloscopus collybita. The sequence continues at coordinate 18,529,981 of JAJNNQ010000003.1, read as the reverse complement.
GCATCATTGTGATTTATCTCTGAATTGGTGACAGCCAAAAACCTCAGCTTCTCAGTACTGACCCACTTTGGGAATGCTGCAATACTATCACATTCCTTAATCCTGGGGAAACTGAAGTGGTGAAAGGGTTGCATAATTCTGCTGTCATTACTGCCAAAACCAGGACAAATCATCAATGTCTCCAAAGAGGGAAGAAAGAGGAAAGAAATACTCTGAATTTTAACAGTAAGGACTGAAAAAGAGAAAAAGAATTGGAATAGTGTCACTAAAATGCCCTACTGTGTCTGAGCACCACTAAATTCCTTCCAATGTTTAAGTGGGGATATAAAATTTACATAAATAATATATAAGGGGGTCCACAAAAACACGCATAAAGAATAATAAAATAGAATAAAATATGCCTTCCATTGCCAAAATACGATAAAATTCAGTTTCTTAAACATAACTAAAGCACAGGGAAATAATGTTTTGTATAATAAATACAGACATCCCCATAATTCTCTTGAGCAAAGCACTGGGGTTTATTTAATTTAAATTATTTGTCTGCAATATCTTAAATATTGGGGTTTACTTAAATAATGGGGTTTATTGCTGTGATCTATTTAGCATTTCTTTGAACTGTTTACTGAATAGAGTTCCACTACAGCATTTTTACTTTGTATAATAATTAATTGTTAATAATTATTAATAATATTAATTAATTAATTGGTATTAATATGTATAATAAATACAGACATCCCCATAATTCTCTTAAGCAAATTTCTGGGTTTTATTTAATTTAAATTATTTGTGTACAATATCTTAAATATTGGGGTTTACTTAAATAATGGGGCTTACTGCAGTGATCTATTTAGTGTTTCTTATCTTTGAACTGTTTACTGAGTAGAGTTCCACTATTGAATTTTATAATATTTTGTATAATAATTAATTATTAATTATTATTAATAATATTAATTAGTTGATTGATATTAATAATTATTTGTATAATAAATACAGACATCCCCATAATTCTCTTAAGCAAAGCGCTGGGTTTTATTTAATTTAAATTATTTGTCTACAATACCTCAAATATTGGGGTTTACTGCAGTGATCTATTTAGCATTTCTTATCTTTCTTTGAACTGTTTACTAGTAGAGTTCCACGACAGCATTTTATAATACTTTGTATAATAATTAATTATTAATAATTATTAATAAAATCAATTAATTGATATTAATTAATTAATAATAATTTGTGTAATAAATAAATAAATACATCCCCATAATTCTCTTAAGCAAAGCGCTGGGTTTTATTATTTTAAATTATTTGTCTACAATATCTTAAATATTGGGGTTTACTTAAATGGTGGGGTTTACTGCCATGGTCTATTTAGCATTTCTTATCTTTCTTTGAACAGTTTACTGAGTAGAGTTCCACTGCAGCTGTTTATGTCACTGCCTTGAGGAGAGCGCGTTGCTCCATGTGGGCAGACGGGTGACAGTTCCCAGCAGTTCCACACAACAACATCCCTGACTCTGGTGTTTATGCTGGCTCAGAGGAGCTTGTGGAAATGTCTGTCTCTCTGAGTGTGCATACAGGTAGTACACACAGCCCTCAGACTGACTAAGGAAGTTGGTTACCTGGGAAAAGCTCTCTAATAAAGGTGAGCCATAATATTCTCATGTGTTCAAACTTTCTGCTTGTGGATTTCCATGCAAGCTGAAGCTGGGCTGGTCAGAGTTATCCTGAGTGAACTCTGGAGCAGGCTGGAGCAAAATCAGGTTCAGACTGTGGACACTTGATATTAGCATAAACTGAAATACAAAGTATGCACTTGACAGCTTCAGTTACTCAATTACAAGATATTGGATAATTTATGAGCTAAGTGCCAAAGGTGAAAAATTATATTCTGTATGTCACTGAGAGTGCAGTAAACTGTCCTGTGAGCTCAGTGTGTGCATTACTTTGATGCTGAGTGGTTTGAACGATTTATTTATCTAGTGGCATGTGGTTGGTCTTGAAACCAGTTCAGTCACATATGTGTACGGGTATTTCGGGTGTTCCCAAAGGTGGGGAGCAGCATTTTACCACTCTGCAACCTGGCAGGGATGACAAATGTGCTGGCTGGCTGGAGAAATGCTGACAGTAGTCACACTGAGCTCTTGTAAAGATGAGAGTGGGCTTGGGTGACCCCATTGATTGCAACCACTCAGAGTGAAGTGACAAACCAGGGAGGAACTGCTCCACCTGTAGAGGAGGGACACCTCCCAGGGAAAGAGGCCCACGGGTGCTACAGAGATCTTGTAGAATTCTGGCTCATACCTGTCTTGCACCCTTATTGAAGCTGACATCCTGTGGATGATGAACTTCCACTCACTTCAGTGTCTTTTTTCCAGGTGTATTGAGGAAGGTGGCAGTAGTTCAAGATCCTAAGTTGCCTTGATATTTTGCATTTATTAAGACCTCAAATACAGTCATCGGTGTTGAGACTGGCACAAGTCCACACAGGAATAGAGCTTTATTGGTCATGTTGTTTTCTATATTTTTTGTAGAAAATCATTACATGACAATAAAATAATTTAATGTCTTTCCAATAAATTCACTACAGACTTGATTAATGCATATACCTTAGAAGAAAAGATTCTATTTTTATTGTAGTAGAACCTTAAGATATTACAGTCTTAAAAACTATTTTTTCATGCTCCTTATTACATCAGAGGGTTACATAAAGCAGCAGTACAAAGGAAAATAAATTATGTTTAGGTCTTCCAGCCTATTTACAGAATGTGTTTGTGTGTACTACTGAGGAGGTTAAGCAGTCTCCCAAGGTTTGACTGTGGCTAACCCAGGTTCTTGGGTGTCTTGCTGGAGCATCTGGTATGAAGTTATTAATGGAGAGAGGTGTGAGATTTAACACAATCGTATTTTTACCTTTTTTTTTTTTTTTCTTTTTTTTTTTTTTCCTTTTCAGAATAAGTAATTAAAGGTACATGACACAAAAGAATATTGGCATCCTAGTTAAACTTCACAGGTTTTGATAAAACAGCCTGACCTTGTCATATTTTTTCTGATTCTAGTTCATTGAGATATAACCTCAGCAAAGTAAGTTGTCGGTAAAATCTGCTGAACAGCAGCAGTAGATGCATTGATGCTTTTTATCCATACCTTTGGACAACTCCTGAAGAGCTCTAATTATCTTAGAAAACAAATTCTTTGTGAATGGCAATTGTGTGATTGATTATTTGCCACTCTTACCTTGCAGTCTGAAACATGAATCTAAGGAGTAATTCTGAAGCTGAGCCCTTTGAAAGAAGTAGTTGAATATGGATTGTTCTTTCAGAACAACTTCTGAGGCATTAGAAACATTCAGAAGCAGAAGAATGTTGGCATTTCCTCAATCAAGGGGACACTTGCAGTGTCTACTCATACAACTGCATCAACCTCTTGAGGAATTTGAAAAACTTGATCAAGTAAAATATCTCTATCACACTGCCTTTTTCTAGAACTGCATACAGACCAGAAGTGTTTCTACTCAGGCAATGGTTTTCTGAAGAGCTCATTAACTCAATCTCCAGTGAGAAAACTGCCTGCAAAACTTATTTCATGAACCTGGATGGGCTGGAAGATAAGGATAAAATGTGGAACTTAACTGATGATTTCTCTGAGATGATAGAAGACAAATCAAGCCACTGATGACAGCAGAAAGTGGAATTCTCAACTGGTTTTGCCATTAGCAAGTAATTTTTTGTGCTGTTGACATGATAAGAATAGAAAGCAGAAAATGAAGCAGAATTATTAAACACCTATGGGTGATAAACCAGATTTCATCTCTGGTTTTGGGACATAGTTGAGTTCTACTTGGAATAAAGAATTCTCAGGAGTAACATCATGGACTCTTGTAAATCCACTAAAATATCAACTATGGTAGAGGTTAAAATTGATTTTTTCCTAATTTATGGCACATATTAACATCTTTTAAAAGGTTTGCTTTGCCTTGATAAGAGTTACAATGGAAGATAAAAGAATTACTTATTTTATCAGAATCCACTCTTGGCATTGTAGCTGCTTTTTCTGTCTGTCAGAACATGACAGAAGGAGCCAGCTTGTGTCTATAAACTGGGAAAATGACATCAGTGCACTTGTAGGGATTCTAAATTGTCAGCTCTGGTGGAGGCTGGGATGCTCCCAGTGCAGTAAGGTGACAAGACCAGTGTTACAACCCTCAATCCATCCCCCAAGTGTCTGTGGTGAGCTCAGAGTACCTGCAGACCCTGGAACAAAATGCAGGTAAGCTCAAAAATCATACAGATAATTCTGAAAACGCTGCCATAGAATCATATTCGGGTTCCTTGCTTTAGTGTTGTCTGCTTTATATAGTCCAGACCTGTCAAGCTGGGGTTTGTGGAAAGTATATTTTACAGAAAGCAACAGGACAGCTTTCACCACAAAATAGTTTTCTGTGAAGTATACTTAACTGATTAGGTAAGATTTACTTTCTTGTTATGCTCTATATACCTTATAGACAACTTATTAATGAAGAAGTGGAATGTATACACTTGACAATTATAAACGGGACATTTGTGACTCATTCATTTAGTCTTACACTTGGTAGCTCTTGACCTCTCCCTCTCAGTTCACTGGCAAAAACTACCATTTATTATCTACATAGAGGTTATTATAAACCAAAATTTATCAATTTTGCCAAAAGGAAAACATTTTTCAGTGTGGAATATTCTTTTCAACTGGTATTTTTATCTTAGCATCATTAATTGTGCTAATGTCTTCCAAGTGTCCCATTTTATTAAGAAATTAACTGAAAAAAATGATTAAGGACATGGATACTAGATTGTGGCACTTTTTTCTTTTAACTCAATAATTCCTAAGTTCATGATATATTTGAGCTGTGGACTTGCAGGTCAGAATTCTCTTCCTTGTGTGGGAACAGTGTACAGGGCTGGGCTTGCAGGGTGGGGAATGAATCCCAGGAGCTCCAGGCAGGGAGGCAAGACAGTGGTGCTCATGGTCTTTAATTAAACCTAAATAAGAATGAGAGGTAACAAATTCTGCAAGTGCTGAACTTTTGGGGGGTTTTGAGTTTGGCTTTTTGGTTATTTTTTTATTCATGAAAACCATAGTGATCTCTGATGAAAAGCCTGACTTTAGAAGAGAGCTGCCATGTAAATTGTGAAGTTTGTGAGCTATGGGAAAGCTACTTCTGTCTCTCTGGCTCCTTCTCAGCCGTCAGCCTGTCAGTGGTGCAATAAACTGCACTTTAACTGCATGAAATCTCTTTACAAACTGCAGCATCACAGTCCTTAATCTGGGTGTCCTTTTAATTTCTGTCTCCCCACTGAGGCCCCTCAGATGTGAGGATTCTCAGCTGTTCTCCATCCCTTCACTGCCCTGGGATGAGCTGTGGTTTCCAGCTGGGCCTGGTGCAGCCCGTGTAGCACCCGTGGCCCAAAGGGGACAAAGCTGTGCCTTTGCCCTCCAAAGCCTGGCCTAATCTCTGGTACCAGCAGCACTAGCAAAACCCTGACTATAAGGTTTAAATGACCTCTCATGGCATTCCCAGCCTGTGCTCATTATCAAGTAGAAAAGAGTAGATGGTAGATGGGTTGGGGAGGCTGTGGGGCCCCAAAGGGCTGTCTCCTCCCTCCTGGGCTTGCACAAGGCAGGCTTTTCCCCCTCAGGTTTCCCTGGAAGGGATGGTGACACACAGGTGAGGTTCACAGTCACCCTCCCTGGACCTCAGCTCTGTGGGTGAAGAGAAATCTGTGGGGCCAGGTGCTCCAGCAGGTTTTCAGGTTTCCCTGAGCCCTCCTCGCTCCCGTGGGGCAGCCCCTGGAGTAGCCCAGAGGCAGTGGGGACACCTGGGGCACCCCATGGCAGAAGGACATGGCCTGTCTGGGTGAGGCAGGACTGTAGGGGATGGCTGCTCTCCAGGAGAGGTAGTGAGGTGCTGTCCCCTGTCTTTTAAACTGTTTTTCCCTGTGATTCACTTGGTACTCCTGAGAAGTGTTGGATGGGATCATCCTCCACCTGCTTTGGCCTTCATCAGCACAAGGGTGGGCACAAACCCACTGTTTTGCACATGCAGCCATTTTAAAGCACGGGACTGTCACCCAGGCAAGTTGTAGCATCTTTTCTTACTCAGTGAAAGAAAAGAGCAACAGAAAGTGATGCCAGCAGAGCACCCCTGTGCCTGGCTGGAGCAGAAGCAGCCAAGTGCTGGTGTTGGCCTCGTGCTCCCCAGGAAGGATGTTTGAGGCTGGCCACCATCCTGGGGAAGCTGCTGGCCCCAGGGCCCTGCCCCGGCACCCGGCTGAGTTCAAACCTGGCAGTGCTGGAGGCGTGTGGGCAGGAAGGGAAAGAAAAACACTGACCACCCCAGCATGCTGGTAAGGAAAGAAAACACAGGAGGGCTGTTGAAATATTGGCAGAGGATTAGCACAATGTTACTGTGTTCAGCACAGGTGTTTCTGTAGCTGTGATACATTAGGAAAATTTACAATGTTCGGTGACTCACACTTTCTCCATGTAGTGTGGTAGTTTATTTTCCTGGCCTAGAGTACCAAGTGAGGAGGAACACCTGCTGGTATTTTGGCTTTCCTGTAATGTCTAAGCTTTTGTTTAATCTGGGTGTGCTTTTTTTTTTTTTTTTTTTTTTTTTTTTTTTTTTTTTTTTCTTCTTCTTCTCTTTTGATTTTTTTTTTTTTTTCTTTGCTTGCATTGAAGCCTTTTAACACATAACATTTAAAAGGAAACTGATTTCACCAGAGACATGTAGAAATTTTCTGTTCTTTACCTCTGTGGTATTGCATGCCATAACCTACTATCAGTAGGAAAATTATGGCTGTTGCTCTCAATAGTTTCTTTGGCTTTACTTTTAGGCATCTAGTTAAACAGCCAAATTTTGGAAGCTGGGTCACATTTAAAAATGCAATTGCTCTCGATTTATGGTGTCTGACAGCACTTTGTCCATAGGGCCAGACACCTAGAGGGATTGTTTTTCTTTTTCTATAAGTGTATATATAAGAATAGCTTCTAGGTAACAGGCAGGCATTTGTGTTCAGATGCATTCCACATATGTTCAATAACCTTACTTACATGAATAATGCCTTTTATGGAACAAATGCAAATAGAGACAATTTAAGAGAAAAAAAGTTTTCCTTGGGCTTATTCAGGGGTTCTACAAAGCAAAAGGAAAACACAACAGGTACAAGCTACATTAAAGGGGATCAGAGACATACATTAAATTCCTTATGTCTTTTTAATTATGCAATTGTGAATTATATTCCTGCTGCATTTGTAATTAGAGGGCAGAACAGATGGTAAAGCCTTGCTCTAAAGTAATGTGTCTATTAAAATTATCCACATAGCTAAACTGACTATTGAATACAACAGGATTTCTTAGCCATTAAAATACCCTGTGTACAGGTATTGTATAATGTGCTTGATTATTATAGCTCATTACATATGAGCACACCTAATATATGTGCATATAGACAGAAACAAATCTATTCTATATTGCTTATATGCTGTATATGCCTTTAAATGTCACTGACTACAGTAGTGAAGGAAAATGAAGCCTGATTCTATAAAAAGCCTCCCACATGGGTAGAACAAGACATGCTGTTGTATGGTCCTCATGTATCATTTGTTTCCTTTATCTCCGATTTTAGCTGGAGCTAAAGTGTGAAGATAAATTTATCAGATGAGGTGTTCCAACATAGGACATGACACAGACAGCTAATGATAGGGTTGTTATTACTCTGCAGAAGCTTGCTTTATTTGTAGTCAGTATATTTGACCTATTATCTCTTGTTTATAGATTTATCTTATCTCAAGATCTGGAGATGCTTGTGTTGGCAACCATGGGGTTTTTTCATACCATCTGTAATGTTTTCCAGTATAAGCTATGGACTGAACTGATACTATCTAATAATTTGTGATGTCATAAAATTCTCTTCTAGCACCAAACCCCCCACATTTTAGGGAGTTAGGAAGGTATGAAATGAGTGAGAGGAGATGAGCCTAGTTTGTATAGTTCTTATGGATAAGGTATTTGTTCTACAAAACAAAATTGTTCTGACATCTTTGATTGACTTAAAATGGGACAACCCCAAATATATTCAAGGTGTGATGTCATTTCTCTGACCTCTTTATATCTAAAATTCCTGTTTGCTTTCTTGACCTGAAAGCCCCTCTATAATAATGGGTATAAAGGGAACTCGTTAGGGTATTTAATTTAAACACTGAATTTCAGTGAATTACTCTATCAGGGCATGATGCTTTAGTTCAGAGCTGAGTCTGTGTGCTTGCATGTGGTTGCACATCCTTAAGATCATCCTGGCCCCATACCAAATACAGTACCTGGTATTTCCATCATGCCACCAATTCAAGCCAGAGGTGGAAGACAGTGACAATAAATGTCAAGCCCCTTCACTCAGGAGGAGAAATCAGCTCAGAGCATTTTTTAAAACCAGGATTTGACAGGCAAATGACTAAACATATTTCTTTAGTGATCCAACATTTCTTCTTAACGAGGCAAGTTGTCATTGACTCTGCTTGTTGTCTGTAAATTCTGACTGACTCAATCTTCATAATGTCAGACTGGTCAAAGGCATCAGTAAATTACATGAATTAAACATAACACTTGGTAATTGTCCTTAGCTGCTAAGATACTGTAATTTCATTTGCTCAACAGCATTTGTCCTAAATAGTGTTTCCTGAATTGGCCATTACTTTTGCCTTCCTAAAATGGATGCCAGAACCTCTGTAAACACCTTATTTATTTTGGTTTCGTGCATAATGATGTTGCAAAGACATTGCTGCTTTTGCTCTTGTGTTTCTTTCCCCCATCCTGCAGAGGGGAAAGGGGTGGGCACAGAGTGTCCATGTGGTGCTTAATTGTCAAGTAGGGCTAAACCATGATAACAGATTGAGCACTTTTCTTAATCTCTGAAGACTTCAAAAACTGAGTTTTGTGCATCTGGCAAATAAAACAGTAAGTGTAGTTTGCTGTAAGAAGGATGGACTCTTGGCTTAGTCTCAGGTACTGTAGAATCACATTTTCCTTGCATGTGAATTGGATCCCCTGCTATGTCCTACTCATAGAAAAGCCAGGAAACAAAACAAAACAAAAAACAAAAACAAAAAAAACCCACAAAAAAAAGCCAAAACCAAAAAAACCCACCCAAAAACAAACTAATAATGCTCCTGGCAATGCCTTCTGGCTTTGGGGACATGTTTGGATTCATGCATGCATTGTGCATAATGCAGTATGGCGTTGAGAAAATCAAAGTTAATTTCTGTGGTTTGGATTCTTGTTGATAATATATATATAAAAATTAAAAAAAGGGGGGGAAAAGAAGAAACAGAGAAGTACTATTGTCTGCCAGGCACTAAGTTGATTGATAGTATTTCTTTCTTGTCCTTAGACCAAGCCTCTCACATGCAAATATTTTAAATTACATCTGCCAAATAAAATTGTTGTGAAGCAGACCTTTTATTTTTCTAGGTTCTTTTGAGAACACACCATCTTAACGTGCCCTCTGACAAACTGCCAGGAGAACAATTTTTGACACCGAATGGTGTAGGGAAAGAAATGATCCTACAAGATCCGCTTATAGCTGCTTCCCACTGTGCTCTTTATTCTGCACCTGGAATGCTCTTGCTGGCTATGTACTTACTGCTTTACTGTAATGTACATATCCTCTGATTTCAGAAATATGCCTCGATGCATCCTTTTCCAGTCAGGCAGAAAAAAATGTCAGTCCAACCCTAAAGGAAAGAAATCAAAGTTAAATAGATGACAAGCCACCTTTCTAGTTGAAGGACCTCCAAGCAATGAAAATGTAAAGCAAAAGAGAGCTCTGTGTTGATTGTATTCAACTCGTTTTGCTGGACCAGCAAATACATCAAGCATCTGACCAAATTCCAGCAGTTCATTCAATATTTGGAAAGAAACATATAATCAGTGCACAACCTGCAGTGAGAAGGAAACATGAAACTAATACTGCAAAAACAGCTTTTTTGGAGACTTGTTCAGGCAGATGGAAATCACCATCCCCTTCTCCTTAGGTGAGCATTTCATACTCCTGTACATTTACCTCTGCTGATTCAGAGTTGCCATTTTGGAGTCTCTGGTCAGATTTTTACGGGGTTTAAATCAATTTAATTCTATTTATTTGTTAATAATTAAGGATCTGACTCATTAAAGGTTAACTTGGCCTGAGTAATGCTTCTTTATTTTGGTCCAAAATATAGCATATTTTTTCTGGTTAACCACACACCAAAACAATTAGAGATACTCAGATAAAAATCTAGAAGATGCAATGAGTTCCATCTCTCTCTAATCCTCTGTGAAAGCTAGTTTAAAGTAGGATAAACTACAAGTCTCTTTATTCTGGAAAAGTATTTATGACCTTTACAAAGTATGAGGTATATAGTAACTTCCATTAATTTTCAATCATTTTTAAAGAGCCTAAAAATAGTTATTATCTTACTGCTTCAGATAACTTGACACATCTGAGTAGGAGAACAGATGCTTCTGAGTTTGCAGAACAAAGAGTGACTAATATGAAAGACCTTTTTGAAAATAAATGGTGTGATCATGCAGTAATGTTTAGCCTAAGTGCTACTCTTTCACCTTGGGTTTTTTAATTTGATTTATCCATCAAAGTCTTACACTGGAAAATAATGCAGCTCTGTTGTTTAATTATTGAAGATTATTAAGTATTACAAGAATCTTTTGATCAATAATAATTTTGGACTTTGTTCAAAATCTGGATAAGTTGCTGTGGTTTGACCATTCCAGAGCTTTAGACTGGTAAAGAAATTACATTAGGTCAGAGAGTAAATAAGCAATTAGTACACAGCATAGCTGGAACCAAGCTGGCACTCAATGAACTGGAATGGATTCAATGATTGCACGTGTCACCCTGATTTACAGATGTGTTAAATATGGTTCTTTGCTGGTTTCTGTTCTTGGCTAATAAGCTAAGATTTTCATCAGAAATTCAGAACCTTATTAGTTCATTCTTCAATGTCTCTAGTCATATGCTGCAAATAAATTATGCCCAAATTATATTTGGTATTTGAGAAATCAAGTTTTTACTTTATTTAGGTATCTATATATCTGAGAACACATACAAGCTGGTAACTTCACTTTCACACAATGGTGCACTCATTTGCAAAGCAGAGTCCTCCCTCCTTTACTCTTGCCTTTTTCTCTCTCTTTTCCCTCTTTCTCTCTCTCTTTTAAGAATTAACTATTACCCCTCCAAAGACATAGGTCCGTTTAAAATGGCAAACAAGCAAAGCCTACATTCACTTTTTGCTGGGAAAGAAGGTGGAACAAAAAGTGGCTCTAAAATGGAGGAGGGATTCAGAGTAAACCAGCAACTTCTCCCATTTATTAACATATTAAAGGCCAAGAAATGAGGAGAGAGATTGATGTGCTCAGACACTAGTGGGTAAAATTTGACAGAATTTCTAAGGGGTCCTGATATTGATAGGTCCAAAATGCAGCATCAGTCCATCATGATCAGCTGTGTTAAGAAAAAATGAACTTATTAACAAAATATTCCAAGTACTAGAGTATATTTAGTGCATAGCTGACACATGCTGCACATTTTTCTGTGATGTCAATTAAATAATTAGTTACCAGCAACTGACTCAAACAATACATCTCGGACATAACTGGTTCAAGTTCTCAAGGGCAATATATAGATGAGATTCTCCTGCTAACACAGCTGTGGGAATGTTCCATGTATTTCACTTAATGTAATCAACTTAATTTCTGAGAAACCACATAACTTCCTTAATGGGAATTAAAAGGGCTAGAATGACCCAGTGGCCAACATCCTGGTAATCAGCTGGGAACTCGTTTCACCTTTTCCACAATAATCTACCCAGGTCTGCTGTGAGCTGAAGTTGTACATTTAAGACTGTGGAGAGACACTACAAAGTGTATGGCTTTCTGATTGAAGAAATTGCATTCCAGAAATGTGTGAAGACCCTCAAGTGCTGCTGCCAAATGCAGCTCTGAAGTGCTCCAAGGGGTCTGCAGATATTTCCAAAGATAATGGCTAATGGGGCTGCAGTCAGTACTCCCTCAGGAATGGAGGGAATTTTGCCTTTCAGCTCCAGGAGGGGGAATCTGTGTAATATCAGGAATGCAGGTGGAAGAGAGCTTCCTAGGAAAGTGGAAGTTCTCCTCGGCACATGAAAAACAATGTTTTCTGCAAGAATGATTAGGGTCTCAAGAGAGCTTTACCAGGGAGAAAACAGCCTGATATTTTCTATACACGGCAGGGAGAATCATAAATCCATTTTTGTATTTCTTTTTTGTGAGATTAAAATAGTAATCTCTGCTGATTTCATTACTTAAAAGAACTTTTCCAAAGGGTAGGATTCTCCTTCTGTTTGCAAAACTTTTTTGTTCTGCATATGACATTACCATTGCAGTTAATTTTTCCTATGCTGAGTACTAATGAGAATGGAGACAAGAGGATAAATGAAGCATGGATCATCCTGCTGTTCATCACAAAATTCGAGGGTCTGACAGAGTTCGTCAGAAGTTTTCAGATTTCATAACAGTGAAACTTAAATTTCTAATGCAGAATTTGCCTAAGCAGCTTAAGTCTTCTGTCATACAGTTTCTGAAGTTTTGGTATTTTTGTTAATTACTATGAGTTCCTGAAGAAATGCACAAATTTCTGTTTCCTACCTAAAATTTTTTGCTTCCCAAGTCAAGGTGTAACTGCACAGCTGGTTAAAGCTGTTCCCAGGAGAACAGTAAGGTGCTGAAGAGACAGAGTCATAAAAACTGCTCCTCTCTGGGAAGAACACGTTGCTGGCCTCTTATCAGCCCTACAAGAGCAACCAAGCAACCATTGGCCCCTTGATGGCAATTAATATCCCAGGAGGCTGAGAACTGACTGGTGATCTCAGCAGACTGTGACTTTACCCTTCTTATGTCAAAAGGTAACATCCTATCAGGGTGCTTGGGGCTGTTCAGAGTCTGAATTTCCCACAGGCATTCTGCAGGTTCTGGTTCCCAGATCCTGCCAACTGTACTTACTTACTTGCTATACTTGTGCTTCTTGAACATACAGTCCTCCTTACTTTGAGAGAACAGACATGAAAAGAGCTAGGAAATCCCATGGCCACATCTTCATCAAGCTTGTTTTTGCTTTTGCCTGTGTTCACAGCAAGTTTTAAGGTTCTTCTTGACTTTGACAGAAAGATTTATAACTGAGAGCTCAGGAGACTGGATGTGCCTTGTCCTGCTCAAGCTATTGGCTGGAACCTGAAAGTTCAGCTTCTGAAGTGAGACAAACCTTCACTACTGATGACAATAGTCACAACTAGAAGCTAGAGATCCTCTAAGACTGCTAGTGAACCTTTCTTAGATATTCAGAAGCCTTAAGGACACAGGCAAGTTGTGGGAATGGTGTCAAATAAATAGACTGTTCAGGTACTATCTAGCCAGTATTAGATATGTCACACAAAGAGAGACTGTTGAAGTGACAGAGCAGATGTTTTGTTTTACAGAGGTCATGTACAATTTATCTGTGAATTGTGGTAGTGCTCCACAGCTGAACAGAATGCCATGGAACCTAACAGAGCAAACTGATTGACTGTGTTAGCACTGGAACAGGAAAAAATCTTGGAGTAGCAGGATATATTCCTGCTATTTAAGGTGTCTCTAGGTGGTGTTAATTGTTTTGTTTTAAATTCTGAAATTCCATGTGGTGTTTATACAGTTATTTCATCAATTATCTCTATGAATGCAATTATATCAGGCTATGGATTTTGTCTGTTCAAGTGAAACAAGAATGTGGGGATTAGGAGTCTTTGATTAAAGTGTCCAACATCCCCTCAATTATTTCTACAGGTAATGTCAATAAAAATCTCTTGCCTCTAAAGTCTTGAGAATGAGCATATTTTGCTCATGAAATATTCTGCTGTCTTTGGAGTCTTTGTAAACAATCCTGATTTATTTTCTGTCTCCAGTATCTCCCACGCAAGTTAGTATTTATGTTCTGTTTTCTATTTTGAGACAATCAAATTAAAACTCACTTTGTTTCATAATTATAAACATCAATTTTGACTAACTGACAAATCTTGCTGGAATTTTGTTCCCAGAGCTATCATCCACCAAGACATAAAGCAACAAAATCTATCAGGATTCCACCTAGTTTCTTTAAATTTTCTTTGGAATTGTACAGCATCTAATAATTTACAGTCACTTGTCTCCCTTCATTCCTATGTGATTAAAGGGTTTTCTACTTTTTCCCTCCTATAATAAAATTAAGTAAAGATAGGAAACACACGGGAAAGCTAGATAAGTGTCTTTTACTTGTTGCTAGTTAGTACAGAATCTTTCTGTCCTATAAAGTGACCTTCTTAGTGGGTGGCAGAGGGTTTTTAAGGCTTCTGCTGAAGCTTACCTCAACACAGGAGTTGTATGATTAGGGACAGAGTGTCATTACCTCCTGGAGGGGAATTGAGCTCAAGTGAAGTGAATAGAAACAGGATTGTGCTTACAGATAACAAGTACATACAAGGTTGTCTGTTGTCTGGTCACGCCTTCTGATTTGGTTCCCTTTACTGGGCAGGTGTGAGCACAGAAGTCAAAGGTATTACATAAAAACCTAGAAAAACATTAATGGAGAGGAAATTTTAAGATTGTTCTTTGCAACAACAGCTGGAGATGAGCATCACAAAACCACTGCCCTTTCTGATGTGCTGAATAGTTAATTGTCATCTGTTGGTAAAAACAAGTGTGGAGAGTTGTCCCATTTCTCACATGAAGACTCCTGAATCACCTCCATCCAATGTTTTTTCATGTTGGTCAAGAAAAACTTCACTTGAAATACTGGTCTCACTCCTGCTGAAGGGTTGAAATCCCCTGTTTTATTCAGGGGCTATGGCTGCAGGTTTGCCTCTCATCCCTGTCCTCACAAAGTAAGAGAGACTCCAGGTTCTCCAGCCACTCTGAAAACCTCAAAAGAAGTGGAGTGCATTTTAATCAGGAAGAATACAAAAGAAACAGCATGAGCTGTTGAGTTTGAAGGGAAATATGCTTGGCTGACATTCTGAAGTGTTATTTGAATAATATTTCTTTTGCATGCAAGGTACACATCTGAAATATGGGAGTCTGGCATCCAAAACACTAGAAAGAGCAGGATTAGAAGCATGTAAGAAAACCTCAGATTATAGTTTAAATTAAGGGCATATAAAATGAAATGTAGAAAGTCAAGTGGAACATTAAGAGATTCACAAGCCAACTTTGTAGCACCTGATCTAATATTTATTTATATTCACTGTCTTTTTAGCTCTTGTGTGTAACAGTATAGTCTGAAACAGTTCCATGCCAAAGCAATTCTGACTGAAGACCTACAGACCAGTTCTGAATGGGCTTGCTTGAATGAAAGGCTCAAAAGCCTAAGGAGTAGAGAATAAAATTCAAAGCATAGATGAACTTATTGTGACAGACATCATAAACAGTCCAGGAGATTTAGAATGGTGTGGACCATATTATGTCCTTGTGTGAATGATTAAGAAATGATCCTATTCTGAATGGAATTCTTGGAGTAGCATTTAAAAAGCTACACATTTTTGGTATAAGATAACCTGATTATTTTTTCTTTAATTGATTCATTTTACTTTCCTTCCTTTATCAAGTTATAAAGTTCCATGGGACAGGTTTCTACCTTTTTTTCTTTTTTCCTTCTCTTTTGAAGAAAGGATATAGAAGAAAATCTATATAGTAACCTTTCTAAAAGAATATCTGTAGAGCTGTTTTCTTAAAAAGATTGTCATATTTAAACTCTGGAATTTGAAGAGCTTTGGCAAAGTCTGTACTCCAGAGAGGCCCAAGACAGTTAGGTAGAAATCTGTGCTTATAGTTAATCATGTTCAAAAGTCTTACCATCCAAATGAAAAAAAAATTGCATTTAACTGAGTTAGTCCATATACAACCTCTGCTTCCCTTAGCTTTAGCACTCCCTCATCTCTCAAAATAAGGGCTACCTCCTATATTTCTTCTTGCTGGCTGGCTTCACCTTCTTGCAAATGTTTAATATTGATCAGCTCTGTCCTTCACTCTGGGACGTCTGCCAAACACCTCATGCCAGCTATTATAGGATTAGATATATTTTGTCTAACTGGAGGAAGATTTTTCAGTCTCTGTTGTTCCCTGGCATCCAGATTACAAGGGTTGCTTTAATATACCCTGCCCAGGGCCAAGTCACTGTTGCTAATAACAAAAACCTACAAGAAGGCCACCAGCAGGGCATGAATTTCTGTGTGCTTTAGGGGGCCGAATATTTTAAACATCATCTACCCAAGAAGCCAAGAGCTGGAGTGGTGGATACCAGCCTTAGAGTGCCACAGAGTAGCAGGCATCCTGTTAACACTCAGTTTCTTTCCCTCCTCAGCGTGTGCTGTTCATGTGCTATGCTGGTACGTGCAATGCCTGCTCGGCCTCTCAGCTCCATTCCTGTGCCCTCCCTGGAAGGATGGGCCCATACAGGTATGAGATACCTTATTACCATTTTCTATATTGCCCTGGTGCTCCTCAACCATGCCTCAGGCAATATCAGTGCCATCTGGGACACCTGCTCACATCCAGGCCTTTTCCTTCAAGCCCTTCCAGTGAGCCCCTGACCTGGACCAGTCTCATCTGGGCTGGTCTGTTCATCCTGGTTGAAGAAACCTGGCAAGGATGTTAATCTACTTTTTCAGCCTGGTAAGAATTTTATTCACTTCCCCATTTTCACAGAGGAGGAAGGATGTAATCATGTTCAAGTTATGGCTGGAGCACCCAGTCTTTGGGTCAATGGGTAGAAATACACCACACTAAACTGCTACTCTGCCATAAGAGCATTGGCTCCCAGCCAGTGTCTAGAAGAAAACATTACAGCCTTGCCTAAGCACTTAGCTGCTGCTCTGTCCCATAAAAGTTGAGGTATTTCAAGCAAGGACAGTTCTCATTGTAATAAAAGGCCCTGATGTGGCAATTGCCTGCTATGTGTAGTATCCTGCTTCTTAAATGCAATATATCTATAACCTGGCACAGAACTGTCAAATTGCTGTCTATTTATTGCCAGAAGATCCCATGTGTGGCTAAAAGGCATCTTTCTGTCTTGGAAGAGCACTGGGCTAGTGAACATGCAAATGTTACAGTCCTTTTAAATATAGAACTGAGAAAATATCTTCAGACCTTTGGGTCACTTAAGAAATCATGAGATTAGCTCCTGCTACCGAAACCATGTTGTAGGTCCAGTACCCTGTGCAGCCAGAGGCACCTTAGAGCAAAATTGTACTTGACATTCTTCTAGTCGAATCCTTGGGCTGGGAGCTGTTCAGGCACCAAAAAAGTACCAGCAGGAATGACTGAAGGAAGGGCACCTTACACTGTAGGTGTGTGCTGGTTTGAAAGCAAAACCGGTGAGACTCCCAGTCAGAGATACAATTTAATAGGAGAAGAGAGGAAAAAAAAGGGTAAAATAAAATAAATGGAACAATACAACCTGACACCCTGTTGGTCAGGGTGTTTGAAGCAGTCCAAAAGTAAGTCCTCCTGGAGTGGTAGATGTGGTTCTGTTGGAATAGAGATGATCCTGAGGGAGAAGGGTCCAGTCTTCCTCCAGGAATCCAGTGGAACCAGATGAGATGTTCTCATCAAGCAGTGATTCCATCTGGTAGCTCTTGTCTCCTCTGGGAGTCCAGTGGATAAAAGCTGCCTGTGATGTCTCAAACCCTGGATTATATCCAGGTGGGAATGCTTGGCTCCTCCCCCTGGGCGGAGCATCTCACAATGGGATGATCTCATTCCATGAGTCATGCAGTGGGTCTTTGATGGCCCATTAAACAGAGATAACTCCTGGAGGAAGTTATCTATGAGTCATGTGGCAGGGCATTGTTGGGCTCATTAACAGAAGATAAGGAAAACACTGCCCCACCTTGGCTCCAATGGCTCATGGGGATAGAATACATACCTTGGGCACAATTTTACATTGTAATATAGGACAAGGTGTTGCACACCTTTATTGAAGGAGTCAGTGGTGGTGGATGAGCCTGATTTTTAGCTTAGAATTTTCAAGTTTTTTTCACAGCCATTCTTGCTTCTGTTTACATCCTTCATGGCCCCTGCAATGGTTCAGCATCACAGAACCCAGCATGGGCTGGGAACAGGGTGTGGCCACAGGCAGCACAGGCTGAAGCAGGGCTGTGGCAGCATTGTTGCCCTTGTTAAGGTTATCCCCTTGTTAAGGACAGCTGCAGCTCTCTGGGGCCAGGCAGCAGGGGCAGAGGTGCAGGCACATCCCAAAAGACTTGGGTGAATGCATGCCTGATGCATTTTCCTGTTTCCATCCCCTCCAAATACCCATTTCCTGTGAGCTATTGCATCCTTTCTAAGCTCAAGCATAGGATAATACATTTACCTTTTGAGGTCCCCAGAGGGCCAGTCACGAAATAAGACTTCAATGTGCTTCCAGAAGCTAATTTTCAGCAGCCAAAAATCTGATTCAGATTAGTTTCTTTCACTATTAACATTTTTTTTCTTAGCCATTTGCCTTCCAGAATTATGTAAATCATTGCATTCCTACTCAAACAGTCTGAGCCTGAAGCTACTCCTAGTGACTTAGAAATATTTCTGACTCACTGTGCTCAGGCCTTGGAAAATAAAATTAATCTGAAAAAAAAAAAAAACAACCAGTGTCTGGGAGGTTCTTCTTGTGGACTGTAATTCCAAATGAGGTTTATTTCAGTGTTTGTGTTGGGGTTTCTTTGGTTGGTTGAGTTTGGGTGGGGCTTTTTTTACAGCCTTTCAGATAAAACAAATTCTGCTTTGTGTAAAAGATCCTCTATAGCAATTATTTTATCTTTTTTTATTCTTATTATTTTCTATTCCTAATGATCTATTCTACTCTTCTGAGCTCATTACTTACCTATTATACCATATATTATTTTTTTTGTTTTTAAAGTGAAAAGTGCTGTTCAGTTTTCTTGACGTCTTCTTTATTTTTAAAAGCTTCGTTCTTTTCTCTTACTTTTAATTTGTAGATGTGTCCTTTCTAAGTTTTGTATCCCTTTAATTTTTCTTCCATTTCATTCCTACTGGACATGGGTATCTCTTGGTAAAATCAGATAGAGATCTAAATATTTTTGCAATATTTTCTCAGTAAACAGTCACTTTATAACCATGAATGAAGCAGCTCCTCCAGTTCCTCTCCAAAATGTATGGCCTTAACTCTTTGGGTGTAAGGAGTACAGCACAGTGAGTGTTTTGATCAAGACTAGAAAAGTTTTGTGAAGACAAGAATTAACTCCAGAGTATATGTGCAGTTTCGCATGTGAATAATTTTCTAGGGGATAAGGTAGAGTGTGAACTTTATCTTGACTTCATTAACTACTCTTTTTTATCACCTATGTGCATATTCTTCTGTTTCAGAATTGCCTTGTAAATATCAGGGGGCTGATATGTTTTCATTTCCTTCATCATTTGCTGTTGCTAGGGCATAGAAGGAGTGCTAGAAGGTCACTCAACAGCTTCCCTCATGAAAAGTGTCCACGTGCATGTAAAATGTAGTGAGGTCCACGTGGTGAGGTCCACAACTTGCATGTGGCTATGTTGGGTGTGCCAGTGATGAGAACAAGGACTTAAATGATGCTCCCCTTGTATTTATTAGTGCTTGCATGTGTGTGCATATGGTCTAGACTGGACACAGGAGGGTGAACCTGAAAAGAGAATCAAGCAAAAACATCTGCCTCCCTGTTTGCAAAGTTTTGCCCAAAGGGCTTGCTGAGCCCAGGGGCACTGCAGAAGACAATAGAATATAATGGCACCTATGTTAGGTGATACTTGACAGCTTAGAATTTTCTTTTCATACAAGAAACACCTCTTTTGTGAGCCCCAGGGTGCCATGGCATGAGAGAATATCAGCCATTGAGTTCTCTCTGCATAGAAAATTTGACTTTGGCTCTCATCAGAATCATTATTGTCACTGGGTACAAGCAGAAGCACCTTAAAATTAATTCCACTCCAGAGGGGAAGAAATACCAGAAATACTTTTTTTCTTCTTCACATCAAAAAAAGGAAATAAGGTGGTCTTGTAAAGTTGATATATCAGTTTGAAGGTTAAATATTTAAGGAGTTCATTTCTTGCATATGGATGAGACATGAGTCTAAAGAGTATGGTAAACATAGTCACCCCACATACACCATGGTTACAGAATTTCTCCATAGCTGAACAATTTATTTACTGCTTTGTAAATGACAATACAAATAAATTCTGTACATTTTTAAGTTGGTTGTTTTTTTTTTTGTTTTGTTTTTTGTGGTTTTTTTTTTTTTTTTTTTTTTTTTTTTTTTTTTTACTTCAGTACTTTTGCTGTTGATAAAACAAGGAGTGAGAAATAGTTTCTAAGCCTATTGCAGTCAGCAGGGACAGAGTCAGATTTTCTTGGCCTAGGACCAGCCCCAAAGCAAAAGAATAACTTCTTTTATGGTAGGAGTTATCTTCAGGGGCAATCCATTCCTTCCCCATGGGATAAAAACACATAATGTAGTTACCCAGATAAAACGAGTATTTTGAATTCAGCATGGAATGGAAGGCAAAGCATGCAAACACCCCATGAATTTTGGATAGTTATAGTCCATCTTTACACTGTCAAGGAGTGTGGACTGATAGAAGTGAATCTTGAAGCAAAACTTTGTGAAGAGGCCTATGGTTTGTGATGTGTTTTTGCTTGGCCATGGTGTAGCCTGTGATACTCAGTATGAATTTATGTGACATTTTCAGCAATGTGGTAATACAGCCAAAAGCAATATCACCCTAGAAATCATGGAAAAGACTGGTATTTCTGACAGATGTAGAGAGAGGAAGGTGATCTTACCTCAGTCATACTTGCTTTACTCACAGGCTGGTCACTGCTGCTGCCCAAGTATGTGAGTGAAATTGAGCATTTAATAAAACACTAATTAAAGTAAATACCATAAAAGCATTAACCTCCATAAGGTGTTTAAATTGAATTCCTGGGTACTTTGGCATCACTCCAGCTTTCCATAAGTTCCGATCTAACTGTATCAGATCACCAATTCAAAGACTCTGATTTAGTTTATGGAATATTCCCGTTAATAACGGTACCTTAGACATCCATTAAGTCTGGAACATTAATTTTATGGAAAAGTTCCAATACAACTCCATTAGATTTTTTTTTAAGCTAAATTAGCAGCATAGGCTTTTAACAAATGTCATAAATAGCTATATTTAATGGAAAGATTACCCAAATTAAAACCCGACCAAAATAGAAATTACAGCTCTGTCTGTTTAAGTCTTGACCTTCAAAATCCTCTTAAAAATTACAAAAGCTGAATGAAGCTGTGAGTGTTTCAAGCTTCTTGTTTGTTTGTCATATGGACTAGAAAAATAGCAGATGACTTGGGAAACAGGAATGTGCTTTTTTCTTCTCTGGTAGGTAAAATGCTTTACTCACACAGATGCTACAGTACTTTTGAAAATGTAATTGTCTTATAAATATGTAGTGTATGACACTACCCATTTTAAATACCATGACTATCTATACATAATTCAGATATTTTATCTTTCATCTTTTCTTTTTTAATTAGCTCATTTATAGGATGATTTTCCAAACAGAATGATTCCTAAACTAATAAGTGCAAACTATTGAGTTCACCTGTCTTCTGCACGGATTTCTGACCTGTCAGTCACATTCAGCCAACACAACAGATGAGGAGGAGGATGAGGATTTCACCTTCCAATGTCATGAGAATCAGTTCCTGAGGAACAGGAGGACGATTCAAGCCTGAGCCTGCTGAGGAAATGCTCAGGGCAGCTCAGCCATTCCATGCTCTGTGTGGCAGAATCTGCATGGCCCAGCAGCAGACACAGAACCCAGCTGTAGCACAGCTTTATCCTACAGGAGCTCCTCTTGCTCACAGGAATGTTGTGGGATGTGGAGAATGCTAGAGTTACCTGGGTGGTGGAATG
The DNA here is from genome assembly GCA_027886175.1 of Phylloscopus collybita. Lineage (NCBI taxonomy): Eukaryota > Metazoa > Chordata > Aves > Passeriformes > Phylloscopidae > Phylloscopus > Phylloscopus collybita. The sequence continues at coordinate 18,507,968 of JAJNNQ010000003.1, read as the reverse complement.
AATGAGGCAAAGGACACGAGGACACACAAAACCAAAGTCACTTCACTTCTCCCATCTTCATTATTATCCCATTTGAACCACCTGGCATTTTTCTGTTGAAGTGTTTCTCAGAGTGAAGACATTCAAAACAGCCCAGAATATTTTAACTCAGTCAGGTTGAACCAATACTAAATTTCTACCAGCTAATATCAAATGTGTACAGGACTGATGTTATTAAATGAAATTCCTCCAAACTGGACTTCATTATTAGTTCTCAGTGAGATTGAAACTCAAAGCCAAAACCAGAATGTGTTGCTTTCACATGTACGTGTGTCAGAGTGTCAGAAATGCTAGTTAGAATTTTCCTTATAATGTAAATAAATAATGAAATGTACAATGATTTAAACCATGTGATATATTTTTATGTACAAAGCAGCTGGGGCAGAATTAACATTGAACTTTTAACTTTAACATTGCATTTACTAGCTTCCAAGAACTAGCTTTAGTGATGATGTGTTCTCAGCTGTTGCGTGCTCATTTTTCAGTCATAAGTTTCTAATGCTGCTAATCAGATATAGAATTTCTTAGTTTTGCATAATGAGATGTTTTCATATATGTCACATAATGCTTTCCCCCCCCCCCTTTTTTATTTTTTCTTTTGTAAAGAAAAAAGTTTCATAACTCTGGTCCCTGTCCCTCACCTGTTGTCAAGGCTTTGAAGTGGGCAGAGACACAAACTTAAGTCACTACATCTATGCAGCTTTTGAAAAATTTGTAATTTTTTGTGTCATGGGGGAAAGTAAGAGTCACTGGAATTGAGTTCCTCCTTACATAAGTTATAGTGACTCTTTCTATATTGAGTGCCTTAATATATTCCATCAATTCATATTTCCCAATACTGGCATCAATACTACTCCTTAAGAAAAAATTCTCCATGGAAATATATCTTCCCTGTTTTGAAATACAGCAGTGAAGTAAAGAGTTGCTTTTTTTTTTAAATACAGCATCCCTAAAATGATATCCCCACCATGGAGGGATTTGTGTTAATGTGAACCACTGAGGTGATCTACTTAAATTTATAAGCTATGTACTCTGAAGACAGGAAGTCAAATCTGCTGAAAATTGAATAAGAAATTTGTTTCTTTCTGTCTAAACTCTCTGACCATAGCTGTACTTTGTGCCTTGAGTTTCTAGTTAATCAAGTTATACAAGCAGAAGAATCCATTCCCCTGGGAATTTTTAGTGTTTGCCTCTGTTTCTGCCTTTCTAAGGGAGATGGGGTTTTTTTACACACAGTAGGTAATTTCCTCCACTCAGATACCAGAAACAAGACACATTTACACCTATCATTCTTAAGATTAAAAAAGGGTTCAGACTGCTGCTGTCTCTCATACAAAATCACACTAAGCAGAAGGTCCTTTACAGGATTAGTCTTGAACGTGGTAAAAACACCCAGGTTTTAGCAGGCAACATGAGTAAAAATTAAATAGTACATATAATTATTTGAAGTCCATCAGCAAGGTTTTTAAACATGCAGGGGTTGTGTTATTTTTTATTAACATGAAAATCTGCAAGGTAAATGCTGCAAATGCTACTTAAATTTAATTCACTTTGAATAGTGACACTAGATGACCAGAGTTCTGACTGTTCCTCAATGTACAGTGGCTCAAGAAAATCTTCTGTGGTTCAAATAAACTCATCAGAAATATGGCAGCAGAGTCTACACCTTTAAACTTCACTAGATCAAAAATGGTTTCTCAGAGACATTGGATGAAATTTCTAGCTAACCCTAGATTTCAGGGTCTTTTTGGGATGCATATGCAAGTTTTTTTATCAATAAACACCCATCCTATGTAAGACAATAAATCTTCAATATTAGAACATCGGGTTGCACCTCAGTACAACTTCCTGCATTGCCTGAATGTTCTCTAAACTAAAGCTTTCAACTTTATTTCAACAGCAGGCTTGATCCAGCTCTCAGTGGAATTAACAGGAGTATTTCTGTTAACTTAGACAGGAGCAGAGTCAGGGCCAAGGTCAACAATATTAATTTGCTTTAGCTTCAGGCAGACTTCCTCCTTTTTCAAGAGTAAATCTTCACCTTGCTTGAAATTCAACAACCATGTGTAAAGCTTGGAAAGTTAGTTCCTCCTAATGACCTCTGAACACCTAATGTGGATGTGTGCATGCCCTGTCCTCAGACAGAGTTCAAGGTCACCTTGGATTGCATTTATTTCTCTGTAGATGGGATTGGGAAATTCTTTGGGCTAGAGCTAGATGCAAAGTATTTTGTCACCACCTTTTTCTTTGAAAAGTAATTCAACATTTTTTGGCTTATCCACAAGATCTTCAGTAGGTGCCTTGCATTTCTGTTAATATAATTGCCTTGACAAACTAAATTGCAGAACAGAAATGACAAAAACTTTCCTGCCAAACTTTCAAATCTGGTTAAGAATCTGTCTGTCTGCCCCCCTCTCTTTTTTCCCTCCAGCCTTGCTTTGGATGCTGTCTGTCTTTTGGCAGACTTAGAGATGCATATAATGGTACCTTCAGCATATCAACACAAAAATGTGAGCAAGATGATGACAGATATTTCCCAGTTCCTCACATTTCAAGGTCCTGGTTTGTTAATTTGTGATTTTTTTTTTTTTTTTCTTGTACTTCATGTGTCTCTTTGGTCACTAATACAGAAAACTACCAGTGCCACAGGTTATTGATATTAGTAGAACTCATAAAATTAAGGATAAGTCAGGACCAACCAATCTAAGATAAATGTGATCACAATCTCTAATTGGGGATAAAAGCAGTAATTATTCTGTAAGTTGATAAAAACAAGGAACATATTTTAAAACCATGCAAGGTTTCTAAGGTTAAACGTAATTCTCAAGGGAAAATAGTAAAGGATCAGGGAGAACATTTCTTTCTTTTAACACTCTGCAGGAACTTTTGTTAAAATATTTTAAAAATACACCTTAAGAGTCAAACTTGATATTGTACTAAATGTTTTAATATGTGGGCATATTTACTTTTATAACTGTAAGTGTAAAAAATATTATTGTCACAGTCTCTGTGAGTCTACAACTATGCCATAGGTGCCTAATTAAAAGTCACTGAAATTCAAATTCCTCAGTTAGACGTGATGCCTCGAGTTTTAGCTTTCATATTTTCCAGATTCTGTACTGCATTATTATAAAACTCTGAGCTCCATGTAAAGTGTTAGCAAGTTGTCTTCACAGTTTAGTTAGACAAAACAATCCTCTTCCAGCCCGAGAACCAAGGACACCATTGCAGCTTCAGGCCCAAAAAGTACAAACAGCAAACTGAGGAGAGCAATCTGGGAGGATGGGGCTTCACAACCTGAAGCTGTAATTGAATAATTAACCCCAATATGTAAATGGACCAAAACCTATAAAAGTGTTGAAATGTGTGACCTGTTGTCCATCTTGGGTGTAGCCCTGGCCAGGCTCTTGTACTGCCCAAGGTGCATCCTTTGAAGGCCTTTTTAAATAATTTTTCCTTTAACTTTAGTCCTTTAATAACTTTATGCCTTTAACACTGTCTAGCCTCTGTTCTAGGTAGCCTCCCAAGGCATCAGATGGTTCTGAAGTTTTTCCTCTGCTTTTCACAGAATATTCTTAGGACCAGCACTTCAATTTCCGTGAGTGGAAATAAACGTAATGCCAATGTCTTTGGGTAAAGATAATGAGCCCTAAAGAAGTTATGAAAAAAGGCAAGGAGCCAGGAGGGGAAAAAAATACAACAAGAAGTTGGCCAAGGGGGAGAAAATATAGATATAAAACAAAATGTCTGGCAGAATGCCTAGGCAGAATTTTCCATATGTATCAAGGTCAGGCATCACAAGTTTTTCTGAAGATAAATCCTGTATATGAAACGAGATATCTAAACAAGCAACAGAAGATACTTTTCTCTCTCTTTCCTGTGGATATTGTGGCTGCTAATTTGAGCTTTTGGACAGTGACTGAGGCAGCCTGTGCCAGTTCGGAAGTTACAGGGTAACACTGGAATTGGCAAGCATGCAATCAGCAAAGGTGGAATCAGCAAATGTGAGCTGCAGGTGGCAAGCTCAGCTCAGTCACCCAAGGGAACCCGGGCAAACCATGGAAAGGAAAGGGCACCCTGTGACCAGAAAGACATCACAGTTCCATGTAGGGTGATCCTGGGCAACAACTTAAATGATAGTAATACAAAATTTTCATAGGGCAGGAACATCAGCTCAGCTCTATTATTCTCTCTAAAACTCTGTTATATTTATTGTGTGGAATTAAAATTTTACTTTAAATAGTGTAAAAGTTATAGAGATGCCAGAGAAGGTAAGAGGTTTAGTATTCTGTTACTTGTCCTGGCATTCTTTTTGACACGTCACGTTTACATGTAACATTTTATTTTCTTCTTTATTTTTTTAATAAAAAAAAAAAAAAATCTAAGCATTCATACAGACTTTGTACTTTCCCTGCCTTTAGGAATCCCATTCCTTGAAAAATGACAGGAAATGAACCTGCATGGCAATTCTTCCCATCTCATCTCCATATTTGTGGTACCCTTCAGAACTTTCTCCTTTAAAGTACTTCCACAAAGAGTCACTTCAAAGGTTGGAATCAGCTCGTGAAGTGCAGATGGGGGAGCCTGTGTGAATAAGCTGGGGAACAAGGCAAGTGGTGGCTCATGCTGTCAGCCTGCAGTGACTACTTGTAAGAGCTGGAAAGTATTGAAATTATTGTAAAAGTGGTTCATCTTAACATTTATAGCCTAGCAAGCAATTGATGGAGACCTGATTTGATTACAGTTTTCGTGGAGTAAGTATCATTCAGTAGGATTAAACTAGATTATGGAATTAAACAATAGAGTAACAGCTTTCCTCTTTGGTCTGCTTCATTATCTCTTTGAATCCTCTGTGAGTTCCCTCTGATGATCTCCAGAGTGCTTTGTTTTTCCTATTCCTGTCTTTTTCTAGAAAAATTCATTTCATGTAAATTAATTCCACTCTGATTCTCCAAGCCTGAATGTTTGGGAAAGTGTCTTACAGTTTGAATGCTTATGCTTACCTCCTAAAATTTGAAATTTACCTCTTAATCTTTCTGATTCTTCTTTCACAAAGTTCTCATCCAAAACACATGGATGAAAATAATATATTTGTCCATATAAGATTAGGAGTTTCACTCCTCCAGGTGCAAATAGTATGTTAGCTTATGTTGGCTGGGTAATAAGAGGCGTGCATTGGTTTGTAGAAGCAGCTTCACATAAGGCAAAAAAAAATACACTGTCTTCTTAAAATGATAGAGAAATCTGAATTTGGATATGTTGTGACTTAGACTACCTCACACATGCTCTGTGAAGATTAGGGTTCTGAAAGATTCCCTCTGAATATTGCTGGGGGAATGAGTGGCTCCTTACACTGTTGAGGAGCAGAATGCAGCTCTAGGGACTATTATGTAAATGATCAGAGAGCGAAAATCTGACTGCACTGTTACTGCTGGATCTGACTTCTTAAGTATCAGTCCTCAGTTTGTTGTCTGCTGGCAAAACTGTCTTGATAAACACAATACTTACAGTCTCTTCTTCAGTCCTTGAAATTATGCAAGCTGTATAATTCAATTACAAAAGTCAAAAGCACAGCTACAGGACCACTCTTTTCTGGTTTATACAGAGACCGATCCATAAAGCAGCAGCCACAAACAGATCTGGAACTTGCAATAGTTTTTAGGACATTGATCCGGTTTCTGCTTTTACTTTCCTAAGTATTATCAGTGTACACGAACTCTTTCCACTTATGAAGGAGTTATTGCAAGTTACAATTAATGTGGTAGAAAATTGGCCTAGCTGTAGGAGATAAAAGATGAGGAGAGAGTGAGGTAAATGTTCTTTAGTGTGAGGAGCCAATGCAGTTTTGTTTTCCTCCAGGCTGGCTATCAGAGGCACACGGGGAGAGGTTACACCTGAGCACTTGGGAGCAGCCTTGGCTCCGGGAGGGCTCCACCTGCAGCACCTCCCACGGAACAGGCAGCAGGAGACACCCAGCTGCCAGAGGGGCTGGCATGGCCAAAGGCTGGGCTGGGCTGATGCTCTCCTGCCAGCAGGCGGGCTTTGGGAGGGGCCAGGGGCAGAAACAGTGACTGAAACTTGTGTTTTGAGTGCGGGCTTTTGGCTTGGGGCTTTTTTGAGACTCTGCTCTTTGAGGCTTGGTGTTTCAAGGGGCTTTTTGAGACTTGCTTGTCAAAACTTGCTTTTGAGTCAGGCCTTTTTGAGTTTTATGCTTTAGCCCTGGCCCCAGCCTGCCTTTTGGCTCTCCTGCCCTTGCTGGTTCTTGCTCGCCCTGGCATCTGTCCTGCTTCCCTGTGTCCCTGACCAGCGCCCTGATCCCCTGTGTCCATCCCTGCCACCTCCAAGCCTGGCCACCCCTGTGACCCTCACGGTGACCCTGTCCAGGCTCCGAGCCTTTCTGCTGATCCCCTCACCCCTGTCTGGCTCCTGTCACTGCAGGAGCTGTCCCAGGCAGGCAGTGAGCACAGCCCCACCTTGGGGACACGAGTGGGGACACGAGTGGTGCTCCCCCACTCTGCCGGTGATGCCCCCTGTGCCCTCTGTCTCCCCTCTCTCTCCCTCTCTCCACTCTTCTCCACCCCCATTCCTTTGCCATTTTTCTACTCCTTGCTCTGTCCTTTCTAGCCCTCTTTAGCAGGGTAGCTCCTTTTTACCTCGTTTTTTCTTTACCAATAAATGGTTCTCAGACACAGCGTTTGTCTTGTTCGACTTTATTTCGTTCCTGCCCCTCTGTTTTTAAAAGAATTCCTCACATTTCCCCACTGTGGGACACCACAAGAAGCAAGACTGGGAAGAGCAGAAGCAGCATGGTTCTGCTTTCAGAGGAACCTTGTTCTTGCAGGCTTCCAGGGGGCATCTAGAGGCTGAGGGAAGGTCCCGCTGAACGTGTTGCACCTGTAGTAGTGCAGACGTGGTGGTTGCTGCAATATCTGAGAGGACCTGGAGATTCAAAAGGTAAACTGATGATTCAAACTCTTTATAATATTGGTAGAATATGTTGTACTGTGGAGCCTGAGGAAGATTATGTCCTCTAGAAATCCTTCAAATCTCTAAAGGATTCCTAAAGGATCAGATGCAGACTAAGAGCTTTGAAGTTGACTACACTTGAAGAAGCAAAGAACTGATGGTAGCTAGACAGCAATTTCTGGTTTAGGAATAAGATTGTTATTTTAGGTGTAATTTTTAGAAGAAACTGCAGCAGAATTTCTTAGAGAACGTGGGCATGATGTGTTTTTGGAATGAGGTTTGAGCTGCTCCAGATTGGGCCTCGGGTTCAGGCCTACGTGGAGTTGCAAAGCCTGTGGCGCAGTTAGAAATTGTTAAGCTATGGGGCATGGGACAGTGGGGTTTCTAGGTATTAGTTAGTATATTACAGTGTGAACATGTTAGCCACCTTAAGACTGAAATAAACAATGTCTGTTTGCATTTTTCTTCATGCTGAATGCCAATGAGAGAATGTCTGTAATTGTAAACTATGTGGAACTGTATCTAACCTGCCTTTTTAGGGAGAATAAATGGAGAACGTATGTTGGCCACGTTGGTTCTATCTGCATTGCTCTGTCCAGTTTTCCCATGTTACATAAGGAGTTCTCTGCTTCTAGACACTGTGGACTTGTCCCTTGATTTTGCTGCCTGTTGTGCTCAGACTTGCATGTGGTTTGCTCATGGGAAGCTTTTCTGAACATGGTAACTTTTGGAACTCTTGGCATTCTATTCAGTAACAGCTGCTTTTGTGTTCCCTCCTTTACTTTGCCAATAGTTGTTTTAAAAGTTAAACTTTTGCATAAAATGTTGAAATTCAAAACAGTTTTTGTCAAAAATCTTCTAACCAGTAGTAAATGTAGATTTATTTTTTTTGTCTGTTTCTCCATGTGTGGGTATCTTATGCTGTAACATTCAGGTCTGAAGAACTCCTAATTACTTCTAATTTTCTAGACTGACTAGGTTTAAGATGAAGTCTCTGTTTTTAATATTCCCTGGACCAGGAGCCCCACAGATGGGTCAGGGTACCTTTTCTAGAGAAATGCTGCATAACCACATAACTGACCATGCCTAAAACTTAAAATCTAAGTTTTGAGCTGCTGCTAGCTTCTGTTGCATATGTTTCTTATGTGTATGTTACTCATGAACACATGAAATAGGAAAGGCAACAAATAGACATGGTAACAGTGGTGTGTTCTAGCATAGCTTTTTTTATATAGCAACACTTGTTCACTTATTACAGAGAAAATATTGTAATTTTTTTTTTTTTTTGCATAATCTCTTTTTTGAAATGTTTTGAATAAGTTTTAGCTTTTCATGCAAGAGAACTGAAAGTAGTAGTGTCCTGGATATCTGATTTTATAAGTAAATAATATATTTAGTCTGTGACTTTAGAAAATTTACTTGACCTACTTGCGCCTCATTCAATCCAACTGTAAAATTGGATGAAACCCAGGGCTGCAAAAATCCCTAAATGCTGTAGTGAAGCTTAATTTAGCTGAATACTTTAACATGGTACAGGTAACTGCTGTAAGTGATCAGTGTTGCAGTGCACTGATCCACTGAGCAAATGTGGTGCTGCAGGTAAAGGAAAGGCACTAAAATATTTTTTGCAATACTTCTATATAACACCCCAGTATCCCAGTATTATTTCTCAAATGACTCTCACATCTTTGCAGCCAGCCCTTTATGCTTTTTCTCCTCCCCAAATCTTCCATTACTAACAGATAGCGTCAGAGAAAGTTTGTGCATGTGTTATTGCAGACACAGAGATGGTGTTTTAACACACACAGGCAACTCTCTTCTCCAGGAAAGTACCTCCATAGAAAGCAGTGGAAATGCAGGACACAAGTTCCTACATGTTCCTTCATCTAAGCAGCCATGCACACCAGTAAAAAGTAGCTGATGAAGTAGCTGATGTTGTTGACTGAGACTAGCACATTCATGAGTGAGTTCAGCCATCATTCTTGCCTCATTCTTGTCTCCTTTTGATTGCCATGGTTCTTTAGGATAGCCATAGTGAGGTTCAGGAAGAAAGGGATTACTTTTTTTTTTCAGCTCTGTTCCTTTTAGGGTTCAATCTGAAGTCTAATAATAATGCTTTTGTTGGCTGCTTTTATTGGAAAATTCTCAGAATGCTGAGAGCCTGAGACCCAGAAAGAGCTGTGTGCTGTGTGTGGGAATTGTGTAACTCACTCTGTGGGCAACAGGGAGGCAACTTAAAGCAATAGTTTATCCAAGGAAGAAAACTTGAGCTAAAAGCTGTGCAATAGGATCCTTCCCTGGAGGCTGCAGAAGGTAGAAGAGATATCTGCACCAAAGATTGTGGGGAGGAATTAAAGCTGTCCAAGTGACTGAAGCAGAGCATGATGAGTGCTTAATATTCAGTGGGACGTAGCTGAGGCCTCCTCAGCTGCACAGCTCAGGGCACTGCCTGCAGGACAGTCAGCCTGGCAATCATTTGCACTCATGGCAGAGCAGGACCAACGACAGCTTTGGGTAAGCAATGTTTGTTATCAGCTACTGTTGCATAGCTGCTGTAGAGGACATATGCACAGGGTGCTTTGACATTTTCATTTACAGAAGCAGAGAAAACAGAATGTGGGCAGATCCTCAGCCGTGTATTTTGTCACTACCCAATCAGTTTATACAAGCTGAGGAGCTGCCCCTGCATTAGTCAAACACGTAAATTTCCATATGCTTGCCCCGCTGTCTAAAATGACTTTCTCATGGCTGATGGACAGGGTAGTCTTGTTTTTCACTCCCCCAGAACATGTCATATGAAGATATTGCCACCTGTCACAGCCTTGAAGGGCTTGTCACTCCTAAAGACCTTGCTCTGTTCCATAGCTTAGTTTCTTTGCTCTTGCTGTGTGGGAAACAGTATAAAAATGGGAATATTTATTCACCTACAAAATATAGAATATTCCAAGCTGGAAGGAACCCACAAGTACCACTGAAGTCCAACTCCTGGCCCAGCACAGGACAGCCCCGAGAGTCACACCAGGTCTCTGAGAGCAATGTCCAAAGGCTTCTTGAACTCTGTCAGGCTGGTGCTGTGACCACTGCCCTGGGGAGCCTGTTCATGCCCAGCCACCTTTTCCTAATATGCAAGCTAACCCTGACTCAGCCTCATGCTTTTCCTTCAGGTCCTGTCACTGGGCACCAGAGGGCAGAGATCAGAGCCTGCCCCTCCACTTCCCTTCATGAGGAAGCTGCAGGCTGCAATGAGGTTTCCTCTCAGCATCCTCTTCTCCAAGTTGAACAATCTCAGTGATCTCAACCATTCTTTATATGGTTTCCTGCAGGACCTTTCACCTTCACAGCCCTTTCACCAGCTTTATTCCTTCTTTTATTTTGGCACCCAGGACTGCCCCCAGCACTTGAGGTGAGGCCGCCCCAGAGCAGAACAGAGCAGGACAATCCTTCCCTGGCCTAGCTGATGATGCTGTGCCTGATGTCCCCTGGACAGGGACGTCCCTCCTGGCTGCCAGGGCAGAGCTGACTCACATTCAGCTTGCCATGGAGCAGGACCCCCAGGTGCCTTTCCACAATGCTGCTCTGCAGCCTCTCACTCACTTGAAGGTGAAGTCTTCCTGTGCCCCGGGATTTATGCTGAGGAATCCTGCATGTTATCCCTGTGTTAGCCCAACTGTGTGTAACAGTTTGGCTGTTCCCAGCAGAGGAAGTGCAGATGGTGAGTCCTGGCAGGCAGTGCTATTGGAAGACATTATGCTGTCTGTGTACAGGTTGTTAAGCTAACTGACAGTTTTTATGCAGTATAGGCTGCTGAGATTTTAAAAATCAGAAAATTACCATTTGCAAGTCAGAGGTCGACTGGTTCTTTAGAAGACTTAAATCTCTTAGTCCTGTAGTAATGGTGCCATATGGTCCTCACTGCTTGTTGCCTTGGAGTAATAGTAAGGAGACTCAAAAGGCAGTTGTCCGTTGTAATCAGATTGCAGTGAAATATGGATGCATTCCTGGGAGCCTGTTAGATACACAGGATGTAATGCACCATCAAACCAGTCCAAATCTCCCCTAATCAATACTTGGAAAGTCAAAGGAGCTTTTTGATTGTGAATCAGATCTGATCTATCCTGGCACAAAAAGAGGGAATTTGATGTGCCTGTTCACAGTCCATAATTGAAAGGCACCTCCACTGGGGGTGAGGTATTTCAAAGGGGTGCTGCTGGTAATGGGGTTAAATCCATTTTTGTGATTAAAAAGAAGTAACCAACATAGTAATGACACTTCCAATTGAAGAAATTGCAAATAGCCCTTTGGACAGAGCAAACTCATACAGTGAAATTATGAACATGAGCACAAAAGAGCAAAATGGGATCTGTGAGAAAGAGGAGGATGACCTGTGCTTGAGAGGAAATTATCTTTTGCACAGCTATTCTATTGGAAGAAGGAAGCTGACTACTAACCAGGGCTGAAATGAGGGCTGCTAGTGAATGTGTGTGATACGTGCTAGACCTTTTGTCAGCAGGAAATACCATCAGCAATGTGAGAAGCAATTCCTTCTATTTCATCCTGCAGTGTGCCCGAGCCTGCAGCTGAGTGCTGAATGTGGAAGAGCACAGTATCCTTGTGGATCCCCGTGTTTTTGAGCAAAGGAACGCTGGCACAGGGAATACCACTTGTCATCCTTCTCAGATCCTGGGAAAGAGGAATAATTGCCTCATGTCCTGCTTATCCCAGCGTAAAGTGAGACATCATGGGACATAGCTTTTAATAAACTAAAGACTGTAACTCTTAATTAAGATGATAAGAAACTAGAACAGATTAAACTAATCTTTTAAAAACTGTTACTTCTACTGTAGATATGAGAGAACATGAATTTTATACAACTATTTGGAAGGTATAAAGCTTAAACAATGCCAAAGGGACAGAAATTGAAGATAAAAGGAAATCTGAGATGGATACCAGAAGATTAATATGTGAAACCTACTAAGGACATGGACCAGCTGCTTGAGGAACAGGGTGGAAGAAACCTATTCTGAAGACTTTTAAAATAAAATAACGCTAGCACGAAACCCATCTCAATATACACAAGTGTGTGAGGAAGACAGAAGAAGGACTAAATATCTGTAACACTGATTTATTTTTCCTCCCTATTTATCCTTATCTTTTACTGGACATGAAAACATAGAAACCAAGGCACATATTTTTCCACCCATGTATCTTTATTTAGCCTGTGAAAAGAAGGAAAAAAAATGTTTATCTCCTGCTGTGGCAGTGGCAAATTCATAAATTGGTGGTTCTTTGATAGCAGGCTTATGCCAAGTAAAGTAGATGTGGAGAAAGCTGGTTGATGAAGCAATACCTGAATGATCAATTATTAGCTCTATTAGAAGACGCTTAAAATAAGAATCTATTTCCAATGCACAGTGTTGGTTTATGTAAGCTGTATCTAAATTGTATCTCTTATGGATCAGTTTAGGGGATTTTTTGAGGCTGATTGATTAAATATTGCCTCAAAATTGTCTAAGGCCATGTGACAGATCACAATGAAAGTTACAGAGGGTCCTTAGGCTGACAGAGTTTCCATTCTAATCACTACCTGCTGAAATGCTTTTCCTTCATAGCAAAAGTATTTTGTACCACAATTTTTGATGAGCCCCAGAGATACTTACGCTGTTTATTCTCCTTCTCAATGATACTGATAAATTCCACCTCAGAGAGTCTGGTATAATTGGCTTAGTATTCCAACCTGTTCTTGAGTTGAAACTCCATTAAATAGATTTCGTACAGTGATAGAAATTTGGAGTAGAACTTGAAGTATGTAGCCTAAGAAAAGTTAAAGGCTAAAGAAATCTGATTATTTTCCTTACTGATTGCATCTTCTGAGCAAGTGAAAACTCTCATTTCTGTGGTCTGGACTCTGCTGTTGGGCCACATCTCCCTTGGCAGACCACATTCCAGTGGAGGCCTTATCAGCTGTGAGAAGAGGACATTGTGCATCTGGCAGGCAGTGCTGGTGCTCACACAGCCCACTGCAGTCACTGCCCTTCTACAGCAGCGTGACATTTGCTTCTATTCCCTCATGCAGCTACTCAAACAGACACTCCAAGAAAATATTTGGGTTGCTGATAATATAAAAGAGCATGATTAACTGCACTCCATTTAAAGTGTCTATGGTCACAGGACCTTTAGTTTTTCAAGGTTTTTTAATGTGCAAATTATCTAAATAACTTGAGACATTATCATTCCACTCTCTTATTTCTATCCTCTTAATGAGCAAGTATTTTTGTATGTTGGATGCTGCCTCTGTCTTATTTATTGGAAAGAGGTTTAAACCTATATTAACCTAAATCATTATGGATAATTCATAATATTTAAGTTACAGTAATCTAAATGAAGATGATCTATGGTGGACTAGAGCAATGAAGAGAGGCAGGCCCATAGCAAACTCCAGCTATTGAAGAGAGAAAGTGCACTTCAGGAAACTTGGGAACTGGTACAGACTGTACAACATCATCTCTGCTTCTGGTGTTGAGGAGGGGCTGGGGTCAAAGAGAAGATGGTAACATTATTTTGTTACTCTGTAAAAAATTCCCCAGTGCCTGTTGTGATGTAAGGTTGGAAGTCTGAAGTTCAGTGCTCTGTGTGTGTGTACTACTGTCACATTATAGCAAGGAGTCAGGCATCAGGGGATCTACAGACAGTGGGACATGCTATTTCACTCCCTTTTATCCTTTCTTCTGTTTTATTTTGCTTGATCATCCCTTAGAGATCTCTTCCCTTCTCCCCATCCTCTTGCATCTAAGCTTTGCTGTTCATATGTTTGGATGAAATGAGAATTGATACTTCACCTGGCCACTGAAATTAGAATTAGTGAAATGCCTAGTACTGTTATCTGAATAAATGACTTATATCTTGTATTAATTCTTCAGATCATGAATTTATACTTACAGAAAAAAATGCATAATATCTGAAAAAAAAAACCCACTAAAATCTATTTCCGCTGTATGGCAGAAATATATATACAAATATACATATAACTTGACTCTTCCCTGGCAGTTACTTATCCAGCTTACTTGTAGAACTTAATGTAAAACAGGGCTCTCAATATGTTTATTTTCATCCTCTCTTGGCCTTGTAAGGTAATTGGCTGACAGATGATGACATTTTCAAATGGTGAAGCAATGGGCTCTGACACTGGAACTGAGCATAGGCTGAATCTGGAGCTTCTTTTCTACACTGAGTTAGAGACCAGCTTCATTGAAATCTCATCACAAAAGTGAGTTCATGATTTCTCCCACTTATCAGAGTGAAGAACAACCTCTGATGCATTTAGAATATTCATTATGTGACTTTATTAGCAGCATTCCCAGTGTCAAAAATGCTTTGTAAATTGGCTGGAAACAACTGAGCTAACAAAGCAGTCTCTCATTTACTCTTCTTCACATAACTCCAAAAAAAAAAAAAAAAAAAAAAAAAAGCCCAAGCTATTCCTTTTATAAACCATTTAATACAGTTTATGGTAGCAATAATCCCCTTGAAATTGGTTATATTGCTGTAGTTTGTTATAGTGTTAACTGCCCTTGTCTTCAGCTTGGTCCATTAACTGAAAATCCAGCCATTAACTTATAATGGGATGATTTCTTCAGGATTATTACCTGATTCTTAGCCTGAACATTAACACTCCTGGAGGATAGTGAAACAGGGATGAAATGTAACAAAAGTTCCCAGTTCAGCTTTTATGTAGTAGAGATCTATTTATACAAGATATTTCTGAGGCTTGCATGTAGTTTACTTCATTATCTCTTTCACCAAAGATGGACCCATGCAAGCAGCACCATTATCAAAAAGAGCACTTGTTGGCCCAGATAATCAGTGGAAGATGAGAGACAGGAAAGGTGATGTTAAATGTGACAGTCCAGTAATGGAGATGTAAAACTCCCTCATTGTTCTCTTCAGTGGGAATTTTGCCTATGGCTTCAGAGGAAAAAGATTCAAGGCCAAAAAGACAAGGAGCAAATTATTTCCTAGCTTTTTGAAGATAGCCACTAGATGTAAAAGCGGATGGGAGGGGGAATCATAAGCAAAAGGCTATTACAGGTAGTGTAGGTGATAGATCTGTTCACTTCAGAGAATGGAAAGCCCACAAGAATGCCTTAAAGTATGTCCTTAGAATACTCCTGTGACCTACATTTTGGTCCCTTTGAGTGATGCAATGCCAGATCTAAGAGAGGTGAATTATTAGCTATACAGCATTAATAATTAACCCTGGAATCCACTCCAACAAAATACACAGTTACTGATAAAACTTTGGTGTGAGTTCTGGAATTACTTTTCTACTTCAAGCTGATCTGACTTCTGAGGGATTTTTTCTCATACCCTTACATTTTGTCAGTCTGCTAAGAATGGTCAGACAAAATGGAATAAAATATACAGTATCAGTAGGTTGTAGGAACAACCTTTAAAATAATTTCACTCTAGCCTTTAGCAGTGATGATTTGAGCTGGGCACGTTTTCCCTAGTGCAGAGCTCCTGCTGTGAAAGGGGGAAAACTCAAAATCCTTTCTCCTACTTTGTAGCAGGTGTCAATATTTGACTATCTGTTCTCTGATACTAAAGAGAGAAACCAGGCAACACAGATTTCCTCTGCAGGAGGGCATCTGGGTTCATCCTGCCACCCCCATATAGAGCTGTTCCAGAGGTGTGTGGTGTTGTGAGCAGTCCATCTGCTCAAAAGGTAGTGGGGAAAGACTTCTAGGCAATAACAAGAATAACTGAATTGTAAATTTACTGCTTTAGAGAAGGTGCCATAAGTAATGCTGATAAGAATTACTGAGAGGGTGGTTGGCATAATTTATCTCCAGCAAAAAAATGGCAAATGGAATGGCAAAATAGGAATATCTGCAAATACCAGCATATCCCACAGGCAAATATCTATTCCACTTCCCAAATATCTGAGAAAGGGGCTGCTCTTGCAGCACAGGCTAAGAGTAGAATCTTGATAGAACAAAGAGAGGAGTACATTTGAACTTACAGATTCCAGAGGAGAAATCAGGTGTACATTATTAATTAAAAAGAAGGGACTGAATGTTAAACATGTGGCTTTCCTCTAAGTAATACTCAAAAATTAGGACAGAAGTGGTTTTCCTGGCAAAAGGAACCTGTCCTGTTAAAATCAACAGCTGGACCCCAAATGACAACTTTAGAACCAGTGATGATTCAAGGCCTCAGGAGACATTATCTGAATTCATTTTTTCAAAATGAAGGTAGTGTTGCTTTTACCCTCTTCTGAGATTCACAAATGAAAAATACTTGTGCAACACCAAGCATGGAACTTCAATATCTCTGAATTAAAAAAAAAACCAGTCATAAGTGCACCTGAAATGAAAATGATGAGATTTATAGAATCTACATTACAAGTCCCAATGTTGGTTTTCTGTGTGATTACCTTGCTAGCACCTCCCCTTGCACGCATCAGTGTTTGCTCAGTCTTTTGGAGGGTAGAAATTCTCATGGCTTCAAGGACATGTGCATTGCCATTTCTACATGTCCCCTTTGAGTGGGTGAGCTGACCCTCTTTGTTATCCTCCATTGTGTAGTTTTTAATGCTAACTAAGATCAGAAAAGAGATGCAATGAAAGCTTTTAGAGCACTAAAAAGAACCATGCTTAGCCTGATGAAGAGCAATCTCTTTTTTTTTCTGTTCTTCACTCTAAGTAATTTTACAGATTGTACTTCAAAATGAAAAGGATAAAATATTTTTAAGAATACTGCCAAAATGACATCATGCTCCTGTCCTTCAAATCTTCCTCTTTCTGCATCTCACCTCTATTATAAAAAAGATGGAAAGCCAGAAAAAAAAATAAAACCAATACTGATTATTTTTCAACTTAATTGAAATGCAATTGTCGTGGCTCTTGAATAAAATTTAGGGTACATTAAGTTTATTATGTAAGTACTTTGTTCCTCATATGATTTCACTTTAAAACTGTAGTCTATTTCTGCTTGGTGTGTTTGAGTTTGCAGTGGATCAGCTAGGTGTAAGGACATACAAGGTGTACACCTTGTAAAGGTGTACTTGAGAGACAGCCATGATTGCAAACATGCAATATATCTGAAAAAGAGTGCTAAACACATTTCTCTTTCAGTTTGCCTGAAAAAACAGTGATGAATAAGAGGCTTGCAGAAGAACAAGCCAAAGAAATTCAAGTGTTCAATAAGTAATTGAAGAAAACTATAATTTTGGAGACTATAGATTTCACGCAGATTTTTTATAGATTTCTACTATTTCTTCTGTTTAATGTACATTCGTTATACAAACCTGTTGTATTAAACCTCACTCTGCCAGATGCAGTGAGTACAATTTTCATATAAACAGAATTCTGTCTGACAAGGAAACTGGAGTTAGTTATAATGAGAACCTCTCTGATGACTTTTCTAGTACTGCCATGCTTTAGTGCCCCAAAACACAAAGCAGTGTTTTCATAAGAAGCAATTTCAGATTATGTAGACTATTCAGATGTACATTATATTTTGGCTAAAGAATATGTTCAATCCTTTCTTGATGGTAGAATGAAAGCAAATATTTGTCTGTGACTGAGCTGTGGAGTTATACGTGTGAGCCTGACCTAGGAAAATATGCTTCAAGTATCTGCCTTTATGGTCTGCTATTTTGCTCATGGTCAAAACTATCAGAGCTGAGGATGTAAAATAAACTTGAGATAGTTCTTCAAATGCTTATTAACATCTTAAGCTTATTATTCTTGTGCTTATTAAGAGGGCTGTTAGTCATGAGCAGTTTGGTCAGGTATTTGAACAAGGCTGCACAATATTCTGTGAGAGACACATCATTTCCCTTTGCAGGAGGACTGAGCAGCCTGCTTTGATTGGACTGTGCACAGATGTATAGGAAGACGTAGTGTTTAATGTCACAGGAACAGCAAAAAGCAGATGTGGGTGTTATGGAAAATAGTATTGAAATCATTAACCTCAGTCAGACCTAGTGATGCCCTGTGAAGTGAGGGTGGGGAAGGCAGAACTTTTGCAAAGAGTTTTGTTTGTGTTTTTTGCTGGTTTTTTAACCTCAGACCTTCATCTTAAACTGCTTGGCAAAATATTTATTACCCTAAATTCTGATTGTTACTGCTTAACCTATATTGATACTAATCCACGGTATGTGAACATAAAATAAATAAGGACTTACCAAGGAAAAACATCACTCTCTTGGTTTATCAGCTTGGACAATAACAGTGCGAAACAAAGATAATAAACTTGCTCTGTTTCAACAATGTAAGGCCTAAAATAAACTCCTCTGCAAGTTCCTTTCATTATTACTGTTTCTGAAGAACTTTAAATATCAAAAATTACACAAGAAGGGAAATATGTTGAATATTTTATTTCTGTCATCTAATCAAATTATATAAGTCTGCCCTGGAAAATAATAGTCTTAAACTGATTGCTGCAGCATCAGGATCTCTTAAAAATATTCAGAAACTAAAATGGCATATAATTTGTTAACTATATAGCAATACAACTAATTATTTTTTAGACTATCTTGGATCCTTTGATGAGTCTAATTTGGACTGAAGTTGTAAAAAGAAGTTGTTTGTGCATTGGGTTAATGAGAGGAAAATTCATCCTTCTCTCCCTGCTTGCATACAGACATTAAAGTGTTTACTCAGAAATAGGTATGTTCTCCCTTCAATATCACACCTCCCCACCCCCCAGAAATCTGAAATTTCCTGAGAGGATGCAGTGATTTGAACAGACTAAGCAATTTTGAAGTAATGTAGAGATACCTGTGTCTCGAGGTTTTTTGTACTTTCAACCCAAAGGACAATCTGAAATCTATCATCACTAAATCTCTTCAAAATGTGACACTACAGAGGCATTTACTCCTCCCCTTCTGTTTGCTTGTGTCTTTCCAGCATGCAAATGTATGCTGAAGTTTAGATCCAAAACTGTGTTTGTCTACTCTAAAATGCTTGACTGCTACACATAGTGAAAAGTAGATTAGGAGAGAATCTGTACACTTATATCCTACAGGAAAAAGTATACATGCTATAACTTCAGCATTAAAACACTAGTGATGAATTATTCATGTTTATCAATCCTGATCTAATTAAAACTACTTAGTATTAGACATTTACATGAAAGGCCAAGTAGATCTTTCTAGCTGTTAAATTGTTTTAACATTCCACAGATTATGTGGGTGTATCATGCTGAGAGCTTCTGTGCTAAAAGAATTAGTAACAAAAAATCCAAAAAGAAATTAAGGTAAAATATTTCAAAAGAGCCACATTTTAGAACCTCATGTTAGAGTAGAGGTTTATAGAGTAGAGGACATAGAAGGGTCTTCAAAGTATTAAACCTCACAAAGCTATTGTGAGGATAAATGGTTTCAAGTTTGGTTTTTTTGTGTTTGTTTTTTGTTGTGTTGTTTTGTTTTGTTTTGTTTAGAGAGAGCATTAACACAGAGGAATTAAGAGCCCAGTTTCATAAACTACTTTGTTCCCAAACACTGCAGTGGTGTAGGCTCTGCAAAAAATATTAATGGATTCTTTTTGGCATGAAACTGCATGACAGATAGAAAATCCTTTTTGCTGCAGAGTTGTGGAGAAAATTTGGGTGTTACACTTACTGAGTGGAAGGGCTGAATTAAAGGGGGCAGATCCTTAAATGTTTAAATGTAGAGCCAGTTCCTAATTTTTGGAGTCAATGCTCCCATCCTGCCCTGCCTCAGCCTCTGCCCCTGAGAGAAAGAACATTTTCATTGTAGTATGAGCAGCACTGTGAGCTTCTCTCTCTAGGCTTGGCTGGGCTTTCTCCAGTGTTCCTACAGTTCTGTGGAATTTGGAAAGCTCAACACCTCATTTCCAGCCTATTCACAATGACCAGCACTGGTTGGGACTAATGACCACTTGGACTGCTTTACTTTTGCTCATGAAAAACATTGTTTTAAATATTCTATTCCAGATAAAGTCTGTTTATTCTGGCAGATGTTCAGACTTGCCTCAGTCCATGTCAGTGTAGGGTGTCTCAAGCTTTCCTCAAACCATTGTTTATAGTCTTTCTGCCAGCTTGGAGAGCAGAAAGCTTTCTTTTCTCTTTCTTCCCAGCCCCAATCTCCCCCATAGTAGAATATAATTTTAAAAATTGCTTCAGGCATTTTCTTAAGATTATGATTGAAACTTTTATGATCTCTTGAGGTCCTTGAGAAATAGGCCAGTCTCTGATCACTCTTGAGCAGTTTCCAGCTTGCCTGAAATACAGAGAAAAGGATAGGATGTGCCTGCTTTTCTAATTATATTTTTAATATAGCAACTTGCATAATCCTTTTTTTAAGTGGCAAAAATTTAAACTGCTCAAAATTATATATTTTCCACGCTGTTATTTTCCACTGAATTATTTCAAAATTATAGGGAATATTTAAACTAAGCTTTCTACAGCTAAAAATAGATATCTTCAGAAGATACCTTTAAAACCTAGGAGGGAAAATGTAATTCTGAAAGGCCTGTATAGAGACCTGATTTGAGTAAGATAAATCATCTGCTGTCAACAAGCTAACATACTTTGACCATGGTAGTGTAGAAAGAAGGACTTGTTTTTCATAACTTATTTAAATAGACTTTATTTTCAGATGATGTACTTGGAAATGGATTTGCATGCTATTTCTGTAATACATTTTCAAAACAATACCTTCAAACCAGTAGACACTATCTCAAATTCCTTTCTTGTTCTGTCATTTAGGCATTAAAATTTGACATGACCATGCTAGAAGCAGTCTAATGGTCCAACTAGGGACATTATCCTGTCACTAAGAGTGTAGGTGAAAACTGTTGTGACAGTCTGAAAGTGCCACTTTACAATGGAGTTTGTCACTGTCTCTCAGCTGAAAGTCACTGCCAGTGTCTGACCTGGAGCAGTTCATGTGACAAGCACTCCTCTCTCTATCACATTGAAAAATCAGCTGTGGAGTCAACTGGCTTCAGCTCCAGTAAAAACCAGAAGGGTGATTTGTGCTAAAATCCACAAAAATTGATGCTGGCACACTGGGCATTGGTAACTCCTAGCTGGAAGCTGAGGACAGCCCTCTGAAAGATGGTACAGGCTGAAGGCAAGGCAGATGTTTCTGCACAGGTTGTGAGAGCAAGCCCAGACGGTGACTGGAGCCAGGTAGCTCAGCAGTAGCAGAATTAATCTGCAGTTATGCTGAGGTGTGACCAGCTTCAAGAATGCATTTGCCCACTGAGCCACAGCAGCACTTTGGGCCTGTTGCCATGCTCATGAGTCACATTGTTAACAAACTAGTGCATTTAGTCTCATTACTGCTGTAGTATTGTTTCTTTATGCACCTTTTCCTGTGGCAGTCTTGTAATTAAGCGCAATCTGAAGGGAAGGGTCTGTCTTTTGTTGTACCCTTTAAACCCTGCCTTGCACTCACAAATGTAGTTACGTTGTTTGATACAAGTCCTTTCCTTCTTGAAGATGTGAGCAGGAGAATTTCTACTCAGTTTTGACCACTTGTGAACATTAAGTCTAGCAGATAACCCTGCTTTCTCAGCAAAGAATTCTCTTTCTGTCTGTGGTTGCAAATACATGCAGGATGCATGTCACACTGTATTAAGACACACACACCCAAACATGGCAACTTCAGTCTTCAATGAGCCAATTTGGTGCCAAAATAGAAATCAAATTGGAGGGAAAAACAATAAATAGTACTAATAAACTTCTGTGTATGTTATCTTGTCCTTCCTGGATGTAAGTCTGAGAAAAAAATAGATTATATGTTGAAGGTTAAGTACTGGTCACAGATCTAAGAAAGCTGGAAGAAAGTTTCCAATGCATTTATATAGAAAGCTTTCTACAATTGAAAACCAGTAAGCTCATTGGAGAGGATCATACATGATCCAATACATAGGGAAAAATGTCTTTTGGATATGGCTGTTTGATTACAATATATCCAGGGGAATTTATATAAATATTCCTCCAAGAGTTTCAAGATGAAAGGTGCCATATTGCTTAATCTAGTACAGATTAGTTTATCCTTTACTGAAGAGAAAAATAAATAGACCCACATGCACTTGATTGCTGGATATAAACCTACTCAGATTACTGTTGAGTTTAATTAGTACTTTTTTTAATGAAATGACAGGAATAAACATGGAGATCCTGTTCTACTTCCCAAGGGAGAAACCAGCAGCTTAAATGCTAGTGGGTTACCTCTAAGGAAATACATAGTGAAGGCAGAGAATTGGAATGGAGGAAGACACAGGAGAATTTGAGTAAACATCCATTACTTTCATTGTTCTTGTGCATCAGGTATGATCAAGTCAAACAACACAGTTTCTGGGGTCATTATTTCCAAACAATTAAAAGTTAACAAACAGGAAAACATTAACACACAGAAAATACTTAATGTCTGAGCACAGACAGCTTTTCTGCCCTGCCTTTCTTCTCTGCCTAATAGAACACATCTTTATGAGCAATAGGAATAGAAAGGTTTTTACTCTTCCAAGGTCTTGCTGAAGGTGCTTTCTTTTCTTTTCAACATCTGTTTGATTGGAATGTGACCTCAGCCTCCCAAACCTCACGCCCTGTCCTGGTGTGTTTTGGTTGCATTAGGCAAGAGCAGTCGTGGGAGGTGTATTTCTCAGTGATGAGGTGTGGAGCAGTTTCTCAGAGGAGAGTGAAGGAGCAGAAGCAGCCAATTCCTTCTGACCCTGTGACCCTTCAAGTATTCACGTAGGCTGGCCCCAGTCCCAGCCTTTTTGCAGCTGGAGTGCAGGAGCACAATAGGACTGGAATGTCTCCTGTGGGAATTCCACAAAGGTATAAAGGGGTAGGGAGAAAAGAAAAAAGTACATTAATGTATGCTGTGCACTAGAGGATTAAATGGATCCTGTGGAATGGGAATGTTGCCAGTAACAATGATGTTGAATCAGATGACAGCCTTTGTAAAAGGGGCAGTTGTTATTTAGATGTATATATGCACCTGAGGAAAACCTGAACTGATAAAAGTGTTCAATGTAAAAAGTGAGTCAGTCACAATAGGTCAGTCTTAAACACTATCTCTCTTAGCCATAGGAACAGTAAAATTCACATAGTAAATGCAAATATTTTCTACAGTGTTTATTCAGGAGTTTGATCAAAATGTCAGTATTTTTATTTTTTGTATTCTCTTGTAGTTATCTCGTAGTCAAACCAATGTTCCAAGCTTCAATCCAGTGCTGAAGATGATAGAAAATTGTTACTACGTTCAACTGTTTGGCTTGTAAGGGTTCACAAGTGTTAGGACTCCTGGCTCCTGAACAGATTTTAAGTGTTCTGTGCCTGTCCAGTTCTGCAGACAGTATTCCTTTCAAGGGAAACTGGGTTTCACATGGAAAAAGGCTTTTACTGATATAGCACATCAGCTTGCTAGTTTAGGTAGTTAGAATAGTTAGAATTGGATAACAGAGTTTTTTCTCTGAAATAAAATATTTAAGAAATCTTATTCTAATAAAGAAAATAGAAACTTGTTTTGCTTACTTTTTTTTTTTTCTATTAGAGGTTATGGAATAATTTGGAATGTTGATCCTACAGCTTATTTATTCATTTCTAGGCTAGCTATATCCAAATAATTTGGCACTTGAACAAAATCACAGAATTAAAGTGGTTCCAGCTTCTCTCTTGGCAGTGAGAATGAAGCAATATTGTTATGCAAACATCTTCCTTTAATTTGTATGGTCCAAAAAGATTTATTTTTCCTTTCCTTTGAAAGAAGGGACAAATTTTCATTTCCATCTCAGCAACCCTTACAATTAGCCTCCTACATAACTCACTCCCACCAAATAATGTTCAATGTCTGTATGACTGCTCAGTATGTCTTACAGTCCTACTGTATTTTTTCTATAAATGGAAATGCTCTTGGACTGTGTTCTGAGCTCCAAAGGACTGGTACTGCCATGGAGAGTGATTTTTGGTTTATGATTTAATTCTACTGCTTGAAAAATATTTTTGTTTTTATCATTCCAGCCAACAGAACTCTGAATTTTTGTCCAGTCTATGCAACTGTAATAGCAAGGCATGTTAGAATAATCCCATGAATGGCCAAAGCCCCACCAGCAGTAATGGCTGAGGCTGTGGCTTTATTTCAGTGACTGACAGTAGAAACAGTTGCTTATATGTAAATCCTGATATGGAACATATCAGAAAAATGTGTCTTGTTGAGGAAAAGAAATTGAGTGTTTGTTCCATCATGAGATCTTTTTGGAAAAAGTCAAGGAGTTCCCTTTTAACCAAAGCAGTTCATGGAGCTTTAGTCCAGCTCAGGGTGTTTGCAAGGTTGCATCAAACCTACCTTATTCTCTTCCCTGACCTACTGAGTTTGAATTCAGCTCTGTTTGGTGCATGTCCTCTGTAAATAATTATTGAGTAGCAGTGACTCTAACTGATATTTTTTATTTGAGAAGAATTTATACCCAAAGATTAAGAAGATTTTGTTTGGTTTTTTCTTAACTTCTTGTCCATTCCCTGGATGGGCTGATTTCAGAAAACAACCTTCTACTTTGAAAATTTTGTCTTTAGGGAATTAGTTCTGGCTAAATATGTATATGAATATCAACTATGGCTTTGCCTTGCCACAGGAAGTTGTTATTCCTTGCTTATGATACACAAATAAATCATTACTCTATTTCTTGAACAATCGTTTCATATGACAAAAAGGTATTGAAGGTTTGTGAATTGACAAGTACTTCTGATAGCAAAGCCTCTGTATTTACATGATCATGGTGAACAAGATTTGCCTTACTTTGTAGAGTACCAAAAGGTGTGGGTTTCTAGACATGCTCTTCCTTTTTCCCTCTTTGACTTGGATGTTTCAGAATACTGGGATTTGAACAGCCATGTATCAGGAAAGAAGTGATTATGGACTGAAGATGTCATTCTTAAGAGTGATGGCTCAATAATTGGAGAGAATTGGTGGCTCAAGAGAACCCACTTGTCTCCAGATGGCTGTAGACTCTGCAAATTGCTGCACAATTTGTACTGAATAGATTAGTGGAAGATGGAATTCCCTTTAAGCATATTTGAAATTGGGAAATTTGGAACTGAAGGGTTCATCTCTTGGGCAGTTTTCAAAGTCTTAACTGTGCAGTGCCAACTTGCTTTTTTGGGGAAATGTTTCCTGGTTTAAATTTTCCAGTAAAGCATCAGTGTTAATGGGCTATTGTGGGATCATTTCTGTTCTCAGTTTTAATTTCATTGACTTTACACTTGCCCAAATGAACTGCAATACATACAAGTGATGGAAATTCTGTGCTTAGGCTGTAATTTTTAAAAGGACTTTATGGAAAGACATGTCTCTGGTAAGCAATTTTCTAATAAATTCTACGCTGTGGATTTATTTTTAGACAGCACTCCTGTTTACCTCTCTAAAAATTATAGTCACTTGTTAAATTGTTTCAATAAATTTTCAGTGTATGGATTAGTGCAATTAGATCACACAGCCCTTTGATTTGTTCACGTGTTACAGCATTTCTACTGCAACTTTGACACCTGTTTTGAGCACTTTCAGCCCTTAGATGCAAGTAATTTGTTCAGATAATGCATTAAGAGTGGAAATTGATGTGCAGTCTGCAAAAATACCTGTTCCATGATCCAATGTGCAACAGAACAACAGCAAAATGTTTGATGTGAGGCAGAAAATATAAACCATTTTGAGGGAAAGTTGTTAATCCAACAAATTCTGCCAAGATTTTACTGGCAAATGGTATTTGTTTCCCAGCTCACAAAATAGATGCAAGCTTTCAACCATGTTATTACTCAGCAGATAGCTCAGTGATTTTTATCCTTGTTCCTTTAACCTGGACTGTGTTCAGATTGCAAGTATTTCAATAATCTCTTAAATTCCTTCCAGTGAGTGAGCACAGTTTTATCTGAATACTTTATAGTCATAATTTGAACAGTTTGGAGAATAATTACTGTTCAGCAGAACTGCGTGGTGCTGCTTCTGGTTCCTACTCAAATGAAGACTCCATCTGATCAATGTGTTTTGGGAGATCTTTTCTCTGCTTGTTCACCAGGCTATAAAGGTCTCTTACAGTCAGGGGCAGCAAACAATAACTTTCACTCCTGCTTTAACCCTGGAGATGCATTTTGCTGTGTGTGAGCTGTGTAGTGACTATTCTATAAGTACAGGTGTGCCTCTGTGACATTAGTGTATCTACAGAGAGCCCAGATCACAGCTTTGACATGTGGGTTCTGTTTGCACCTATGTTTGGGACGCTTGCTTCAGTTCTTTGCTTTGTTTTCTCTCTCTCTCTCTTTTAATTTTTTTTTTTTAATTGCTATAGAAATAGTGGACCTCCAGAGAATGTATTATTGGGACAACCTTCAGGGAATGGCTGTGAAAAAGATCCCACAGTATTTGCTCAAGTTTAAATATTGGTGCAGTTGAATATCCTGCCCAAATCCACAACCTCACTATTTTATAGTAAGCACGAATAAGGTTTGGTCATATTTCAGATTCTGATAATGTAACCTTCCTCTGCCTGCATTCTGCTAGGCTTTGTCACCCATGTACCATTCTCAAAACTTAACAGCTTTATCCTAGGCTGCCTCTCCCAGAGCTGCCTGTAAATAAATTGATGCTCATAAATAACTTGGCAGTGCTTGGAGGGCTAACATGTTAAGATCACTGCCTGTTGCAATTACTTTCATTCCATGGGATTGTTACTTGTCTGGATTTTTTTTTTTTTTCTTTTTCTGTCAGCAGTGCTCACTTACTGCTCCTTAGCACAGGGTATTACCTTTCTTCTAATTTTTATTTTGAAGTCTATCTTTGTTGCACTGTTTCAAGGCTGAAGTCCCTAGGCATTACTGTACTATTTGAGAATCAAACATAAATCTCTAACTAGAGCATACCTCCATAACATATTTGAACACTGCACAACATTGTTTCTCACATATGCAAATAAATAATTAAAGGACAATAATGATTTGCCTTAAGGGTCAATTAAGGAGTCCCTGATTAGGTCACAAATATCCTTACTCATATCCTGTGCCTTATCCCCCAGGCTGGTTTGCTTACTGTTGCAAAAAGGGAAGGTTTTACAGCATGAGGCAGCTCCACCTGTGAATAGTGCAGGGTTCTCTGGATGCTGATGAGCACATCAGTGCAGATGATTCTTCCCCCCCAATGCACTGGGTGATGTCCATTGGGTTTGCTGCTGATGTGCTCAGTAATAAAGACAAATTGGGCTGGTTCTCCTACTCATTAACTGCATCATGCTTTATAAACAATAAGACAGCATTCAGAAAGTGGAATTTACATGGACAGTATCATGCCAGACTTGCAGTTGTTTTTAATTGAAGGCCAAGACAGATTTTCCCGTATAACTTCCAGAATATAAAATTTCCAATTGAAATGAATTTTTAAACAAGCATTCCCATGTGGTGCATATAAATCAAACACTGCATTGGAACCAGAAACTGAAACTCATTCAAAAGTCCAAACAAATGTATAAATGGCTAGTTTATTTTCATTTCTGATGCAAATGGGAAAAGTAAGCAAGCAGAATTATTGATCTGGTCAATTTAAGGTCAATTTAAAACTTTGTTTTAAGTTCAGTTATCAAAGGTGATGTATGTAATACAAAAAAAGACAGATTTGTATAGGGATGGTTTTTCTTTGTTTGTTTGGGGGATTTTGGTTTTGGGTTTTTTTGGTTGTTTTTTTTGTTTGTTTGTTTTGGGTTTTTTTTTTTAGTTTGTTTTGTGGGGGTTTTTTTGTTTGTTTTGTGGGGTTTTTTTGATTTGTTTTGTGATGTTTTTTTGTGAAGCCTTGCATGTTTCCTGTAGTTTGAACTCTATAGATATCCAAAACTTCGAAATATTACATACCTGAATGTGTTTACTTTTGACAATTACAAAAAAAAAAAAAAAAGAAATCTGTTTTGCTTTATTACTGCAATAATTAAAACGGAATCTAGTGAGTCGTGAGTCTGTGTGTGAAAAAGCTTAGAATGCTGATTTCATTCCAGGCCCAAACTTTTAGAAGAAACTCTACTCAGATTTCCTTTGTTTGATTTTTAACTGCAGGCTTGTCTTCAACTGATGCCACTAGATCTAAATAGAGCATAATGACAAGAATTATTTGTATCCATTTCTATTTTACATATTATCTTGTGCTTGAGAAACAATGGAAGCTTGAAAGAAGTATCTACATCAGCCAGTCACCACAACTAAACAAAGTGGAACTCATAATGTCTAAATAGACAGAAATCAGCTGCCTATACTAGCAATTTCCCATCTTAGTTGTACTGTCATTAAAAGATAAAGTCTTCAAATTCTGCCTACGTCTTTGCCATAGGTGTGCAGTTTAGGCACAAACCACATCCTTTCTTGGTCTGGCCACGTGTGAAAGTTGCTGTGAACGAACTTTCATTCATTCTGCAATGAACTGTCTTGCTTTTCAGTTTGCATACAATGTAAAGAGTTGGTTGTTCAGGATAAAGTTGATTATTATCCTGATTAATCAGGGGAGCCAGATTGTTCAGGTAGACAGGCTAAACCAGGCAGTATGGCCACCAGATTTACCAGCAAAATTAGAGGCTAAGTAGTGGCAGAAACTGGTATTCCAGGATAAAGAGCAGAGCAATTCCTGGTGCAGAACTAAATTGGGCTTTGTGTCTCCCAGTGAATTTCAGGCAGCATGGGCTGGAGTGACACTACTGACTCCAGGGTAAGGTAAATCAGAACTGTTTTCTTGGAGATGAATCTGAGTATCCAGCAGGAGTATCCAGGCTACCAGTGTTGGGTATCCCAGGGTCTGGGCTGCTGCCTCCTGCTGCCTTCTCAGAGGCTGCAGCCGTGGAGGCACAGAGGAAGGTGAATCTGGTCTCAGCTGACATTAATGTTAAACATTCATACATTTATTTATCTTTCACTACTGAATTGAGTTACTGTCACCACACATTCTGTGACTTGCCTGATAGTATCTCTCGTCCCAGGTGGGGCTATCAAATGGCTTCTCCTGAAAAGGTTGGTGTTTACACATTTGTTCTATTCAGACACCTCTGTTTCAGCAGTCTGTTAAACAAAGTAGTGTATTGATCTTGAAATTACTTATTATTAATGGCCTCAGAACTGTCTGTATTGTATTGATATTTCAATCTTTATTTTCCTGATTTAATTTCAAATTTGACAGAAGTGCATGTTTGAAATACTAACCCCACCCCCCCCACCCCCCCTTTTTTTTTTAATGTAGTTTCTCTGCAGCTACACAATGAACATTCTCTCTTGTGGACTCCTATCTTCCTGTTATACTTTCTCAGTTTACAAAAGGAAAAATGAAACAATATCTGGTTGCAGTGGTTTGATTTTGCATTGTTCTCATTAAGCCCATTCATGTGGTGTTTCCTTTGTTCTTTAGGTGTGCACAAGTTAACCTATGCCAGCTTTTTTGAATATCAATCTCTGTATCTACAGCTCTCAAAGAGGGAGTACTGATGGATTATTTTTAGGCGCTCAGAACATCCCCAAAAAGAGTGGGACAAAAAGAAAGGAAGAAAAAAACCAATCTGAATTTCCTGGGACGGAGATATTTGAGACTTAAAAGGTGTTGAGAAGTTTTGCTGTTCATTGTTCTAGTAAGGTGCATGTCAGTGATGTCAGCATAATGTGCTGAGGAAATGTCACACATGTCTGCAATTGGCTACTCCTGGCTGGCCAAGCACAGCTGGAAACCTGGAAAACAGATGTTGTTTTCAATCAAGCAAGGGTCACAGCAGGCTTGGGACTTGGAATGTCTATATTTTTCCATCCAAAAATGATCCTTGGGTAGTTTCGGTGGACCAGTAATTATTTTAGCAGCTTTTCTGTATTTTCTTTTTTTTTTAATCTGCAGTATTATGGCTATAGAACAGAGCAACAAAAACCAGTGGGCATACATCCAAGGAACTTGGGACAATTATGGAGAAAAGAGTCCAACACAAGAACATCATTGCTGTGTTCTCCGAGCCGCACCTAACTTGGTAATACTCAACCATCTACAGTGAACAGTTTTCTACTGACTAAAACATAACCATTTGAAGCCACCTGGCTGAAGTCTACTTTGCAAGACTGAAAACAGCAGTCATTTTATGACTCTTTATCCTGATAGAATTCTCTGTTCTTTGTATTTTGTTCTCTGCATATCATCCTCAAAAGATTGAACAGGCTTGCTTTGTGACTGGCACGTGAAGAGGAGAACTTGGAAACAATGCACTGTACAGCTTCCAGTATGAACTCCACAGAAGCCTTGAAAGAGAACCAAGGCTTTGCTTCCTAGCTACGAATGTGTAGCTATAATCTGGGCTTGGTTCACGGAAATCAGAGCTCAGTCTCCTTCCCTGCAAGGAAAGGGCAAGAGTAAGAAGGCTGAGATGAAGCACTGGAGTATGGCCAGCACGAGGCCTCACTCAGGACAAGCAAGCAGAAACCTTCCCACCAGTCCAGCAGCTGAGCTCCTGGTGGGCACAAACTGGGTATTACCTCTAGAGCTGAGTGACAGAGTGAGCAGAGAGCTCAGCTGTTTACACCAGACTCTCTCTCCCAAATGGGAGGCAGCCACCCATGGGTAGAAAGTGGCACACCAGAACTCTCCCCATAGAGCCTTTCTGATGGAAAGGGAAGATGGGTTATTTTAATCATAAATGAAACAGCATTCCCCTTTTTGTCTTTTCTTTTGTGCTTTATTTAATGTGCAGTCAAGAAGTAAATGACAGCTTCAGTTCACTTACTGTTTACAGCTCCCTGAGGCTTTGTTTGGTTTTGGTTTTTTGTCTGTTATTTTGGGGTGTTTTTTGTTGTTTCTGTTTGTTTATACAGCAGCCTTGTGCAAACATCTGAATTAATCTTAAACTTAGGCAGGACATTGCTACCAATGTAGCCATAGCAGTGGAAAAAATTCTCCTGAACCTGCTGATGCTGCCTAAAATTGCAGTTAAAAAATCCTTTATCAACTTTTCTAGAGCTTATTTTTGCCTCTAGTGAGGATAAATGTTGTTGATGGAGTTTACTTCTATATCCTCTCATGCATTTCTGTCTCACTCTCCTCCTTATATTTGCAGTTTACTTGTGGTGTACAGAGCTGGTATCCCATCCCATATCCATTGTCTGTGTGTCTTCATTCTTCAGCCCCTTACTTAGTGCTGTTTTTCCAGATGATTAGAACATTTAAACCTTTTTTCACTCTAGTTTAGGTCGTAATTTTCTATTTTAATATTTGGTCTCCCACTTTCATGCTTGTGGTTTTTTGGCTCTTGCTTTTTTAGGGTTTTTCTTACCCACAGGTGGTAGCAAAACCATTACTGTGTGTGTACAGGGGCCCTGTCTCTTGAGATTACCTAAACAAAGGTTTTAATCCATTCTGTTAATGGCCATGTCCCCTTGCCTGCTCTTAGGTGATTCCTTGAATTGCAGCCTCTGTGCTCTAATTCCATCCAAACAAGCACAGCAATAGCTCAGTGAAGGAAAGATGACAGAAATATCATCCATGAGAGACCTTTGGGGTGCTCCTGTGGTCCAGCCTCCCCCTTAAGGCAAGACAATCTCCAGCACTAGATGAGGTCAGTGACTGCTTTGCCTACCTGAGTCTGGAAGGCTTCTAAGTTTGGAGGTTCCTCAGCTACCCCAAATAACTTTTTGCAGTGCTGCACTGGCATCCTAGAGAAGACACTTTTCCTAAGGGTTTTCTCTAGCGTTCTCTAATACCATTGTTCTTTGTCTGATAGTCTATTTATCAAAATCTTAGATTAATTCTGTCCTGAACAGTGTAATATGGCCTAAGGAAACTATTTTGCAAGAGAGAAACAGTTTTCAGGTAGTTAAAAAAAAAAAAATCCAATTTTTCCAATATAAAATGCAGTACAGCCTCAATTATCTGAATGTCATAAGAAACAGTGATTGTAGTGTGTTCAAATAGTCAAGGGAATTTTCAGTGTAATTAATAAATGCCAAGGGACATAACCCTATTTCAAATGACTGACATTAGACTATTACATGAAAAAAACGCACTTGTTTCTTTATTGTAGTGTACTGACACATGAAACTTCTGGCAGATAAAGAGATTCTCAGTGCAGGAGTTCTTGCCTTGAAAGCATCCTGGTTTATGAGACAAATAACTGAAAATGTGTTATGTGAGCAAGAAATCGACTGTGTTACATCAAACATAAAAAACAGAAAGCATCATTAATTGGGTCTTTTAGACATTTTGATGCTTTTATAATTTCTTTGGAGATTTGCACCCTAAACAGGTTTTGAGAAAGTGCCATACTGGCAGAATTAGAGAATAAAACTTCTAAATCTAAATGTCATTATTCCCTTATTGTGGTTTAATGTGCTCTGATGGAGCAGTTTCTGTTGTTTCCACAATTCCTTGATCCTGCTACCAGAAGGATGACAGTACATTCATTACATCTCACATGCATTTTGAAATGAATGTGTCCTGTAGGAGCTGCTCAGATCACCTGCTCATTTCACATTTTTGCAGAGCTGTGTGCAGGTGACTGCAATTCTCTATTGACCTGCTTGTGATTCTAACCAATAATCAAGCAACAAAAAGCTCCATATCCCACACCAATTTTTGAAGCTGCTCTTCTCTGGAGGTGAAATATTTTTAAAGTCATTCAAGAAATAATTTAATTGATCTTTCGGCTTCTATTATTCCCTGTTCTCAGGAGCCAGTGACCAAAATTGACTCTATTCCCACTTCAACCTCCTTCCTTTCAGCTTCCATGCATGGAACCTTGTCAGGCACTGAGTTAAATTAGTGAAAGTCTGTCTAGAGTTAAATTAGCTCAGCACTGTCAGAAATGAAGACAGATTTTGACATATTTTAGGCTGACTAGTCAAATAATAATAAAAAGATTATGAAGAGCGGATAATTTCAAAAATG
Source organism: Phylloscopus collybita (assembly GCA_027886175.1). Classification (NCBI taxonomy): domain Eukaryota; kingdom Metazoa; phylum Chordata; class Aves; order Passeriformes; family Phylloscopidae; genus Phylloscopus; species Phylloscopus collybita. The sequence continues at coordinate 18,475,060 of JAJNNQ010000003.1, read as the reverse complement.
TGTGTGGTTAACTTGAAAGCATTGCACTTGACCGAACTCTTCATTAGAACTTTTCACAAAATTGTTTTGGTAGTTGCTACTGATTCTGGTTATTTACAGTTCAAATCCAATGCAAGAATATGTTTTTAACTTGAATACTTCATCTTATTGTTTGAAAATTTAAAACACTATTTCCTCCCTGTTCCCTTGCCTTGTAGTTGGATTACTGCCAAATAAATTTCATTTGGTTTATGATTGGAAATCTCAGGTAATATAAACTTCAGAAAGCAGTTTAGCTTCAGGAGACTGTTTGCATTACTGGTTTATTTGTTTATTCATGGCTGTTTCACTTTTTCACTTGGATACAGAAAAAAAAAACCCAAAACAAAAGAAATATGTTGTTACACTTCAGAGGTTTCTTTGGCTGCTGTTTAATTCCTCATACTTAATCAATAAGTTCTTTTTGACTTCTAAAGTTTATGGTAGATAATCTGAACTACAGTGGGCTTTATTCAACATCTGCCTGAATCCCCCGGTAGGCACTCCTTTCATTTACATATCAGAAAACTGATATCATCAGGGAGGATCTATCCTTAGCAGTATAACTCAGAAAATAATATTTTTCACCTGAAAATTCTGGGATATTTTTACAGGGGGAGGAGTTAGCATACATATTGCAGTTTGGCTTAGACACCAGAGTTAATATCTTTATTCTGAAGTAATATGGTGGTTCTTTAGCCTCAGCTCTTTTAAATGTTACACTTGTATTTCATTGAAACAATTCCACAAATTGCAATATTCTAAACAATAGTATAATTTCAAATGCCAGGGGACAGCAATTATGATCTGATGACTCTGGATTTCAGCTTTGAAACTCTAGTCTTTTACACAAATAATAGTTTAATTTCACCTGTGCCAGGACTGAGTTTGTCTGGTCTGTGCTTGGTATATGTAGATTGTGTAGTCAAAAATTGCAGATATAATGACATATCTGTGCTCTTTACTTTTCCCTCTTCAAAAGACAAGTATTTATGAGTAGGGCTGGTGTCCAGCACTAGGTAAAATCATGATATAAATACTGGCTAAAAATAGACAAGTTTACTACTATCTAACAAAAAGGAGTTTTGTGTTTTTCTATTGAAATGTATCAAACTTTTTCTGCATCTTCTCTGTATTTCTGTATTTCATTGGTCATAGAGCCAAAATGCCCTCTCTAAAATGAGAAATGCCCCCAGCAGCATTAAAGTGACAGTAATGATGTTTAAACCATGTTATGCTCATTTTGGTGTCCTTGTGTAGCAGTAGTATCAAGTGAGCTCCATCAGAAGTCCTGGACCCTGTTGCACGTACTTAGGTTACAAGGGACTCTCCTGGGCCCAGAGAATTCATTCTGGAATCAAGTTAGAAACATAATGGACAGAGAAATACATGAGTGGAAATGGAAGACAGTGTGTACTTTTGAAAATAATTCACTGAGTCATGTTCTTTTCCTTTTTGAACAGGTAACAACTCTGTGTAGTTCTCATTCAGACATTTAGAAAACTGTACCTAAAAAGATTTTTGGGAATTAAAACGCAGAGTTTTTTGTCTCATGGTTTTCCCCATCAAAGATAGTTTCAGCAGTATGCTCCCCTAGAAGAGAAATGCTCCTCTAATTTTTAGTCTTAGTGGGTTGGTCTGATGCCATATATTAAGCACTGGCCCTGATGCACCAAGGCCTTTGACAAGAAATATTGCCCTTGACACACCTGGGCAGTATAACCCTGGCTTCTCTGTGTTTTCTTGGCTTAGGGCCTTGGAGCAGGCTGTCTTTGCTGGGAGTCTGAAATACATCAGCTTTGCCCCAGGTGCTTTTTTCACAGGCTTCCACAAGGCCAAAAGTGAACAGTATATCTGAGTAGGTATAAATTACATTCCAAATAAAATATACTTCCAGAAAATATATTGAATTATAGAATGGTTTAGGTTGGAAAGGGCCTTTTGCTGTAACCCCCCTCTATAGAGCAGGGACATTCTCCACTTGATCAGGTTGCTTCAGAACCCTGCCCAACCTGGCCTTGGTTGTGTTGAGGATGGGGCATCTCTCACCTCTCTGGATCAACCGTGCCAGAGCTTCATTGCCACCACTGTAAAAATCGTCTTCTTTGTATCTAGTCTGAGTCTTCCCTCTTTTATTCTAAAATCCTGCCCTTCATAATCATAACATTTCTTATCAAAGTAAGTCTGTGCCCATCTTTCATATAAGCCCCCTTTAGGTATTGAATGGACTGTCAAGGATGATTCTATTCTGATGATGACTGTCAAAAAGCAAATTTAATGAAACCACTTGAAACTCTCTATCCTTTTTGCTTTTTTAGATGTTTCTTTATTTCTGTTCAGGATCAGGCTCTGAATCATTTATCATAGCTGGGCTATTCATAATATCTCTTCTGTGGGGATCATCCTATTCCTGGTAAGGAGTAAGCTCATGCTGTAACCATTGCATCAGTAAAGAGATTAATAGGAATGAACAGTACGGCACAGAAAATTTGACTAAAATTTGATTTGTGGTATTTAGGTTTTTTTTATCTACTGAGACACTATTTCTAACTGTAGCTTGCAAATGAACTGAAAATTTGTCTTCCATCTGCCTGTGAGCTCCCATGGTTTCCAACAGCTTAACTGAGACAGTCCAATTGTGGCTTGGATCATCAGGCAAAAATATTTCAAAGGCTGACCACATCCGCTTGCATGATCATTAACAAGGGAAAATGTGATGAGGTGGAACTAGTCAAGAATCATGTGGGTTCTGTCTGGTAGAGAGATGTGAATCAGGACTTTGAAAGAATGAGAAAGAACCCTGGCAAAGCTGTTTCTAGCTGCTATGAAATGAAACTTTCATACAATGATAGCTGCAAGTTTAAATTGCTGCTGCAACCTGTGTGCAATCTCCAGCTGTGAATGTGTCTTCCACATTTACCACACTGCTAGAGCTTCCTTCAGTTAGTGTTTGTAAGAGTGGACAATAGAATTGCTCATCTGTTTAATCAGATACCAAGACACTTGGGTCAGTAATAACTAATGCATGGGTATCTCTAATACAGGGAAATGCACAGTCCTTCAGTGAGAAAAACCAGGGAACATTTGATTTACTTTATATCAATTTGATGAGTTTGCTTATGTAATGATGCTTTACCAATTTAGTCCTGCCATGATAATTTTTTTGAACATTCCCTACTTAGTTGATATCATGATCCCACTTGACACTGTGGGCCTGCTTGCCTCTTTCTCCTGAAGTGTTTGAGCACTGCTTCCACAGCAGGAAACACCATCCCCTCATCTGGAAAGACAAGTTGGCAGGGCAAGTTGCCAACACAAATTATCAATTCCAACTGCAAACATTCGGTGGGTCTTCTGTGTAGCTATGCAACATATATTGCTCTGTTTCTCTTAAAGGGCAACATATTGCAAATAACAAACAATGTTTACAGTATGTTTAGTAACTGTGGCAACCACAGGCTGCTGGGTTTAAAAACACAGGATGTATTCCATTGCAGAATATTTTTCAATGTCCTTTTACCAGACACCATGGGGGTAATAATGTAGTATTACAGTATTACCCTCATGGAAACCCCTAAAAAATGACTTGGATAAACCTTGCACTGTTGGAGTTCCTTAGGCACTGTGTCTCACCAATGTCCATATTGAAGTTGGTCAGCTGGCAAATAAAAAAAGAGCCAGACATTCTGTGGGAGCTCTGCTCCCAAAGTGCACCATGTTGGACATTGTTACCATTGTAAAGGTGAGGAAATGCAGAATGGTGTGGGCTGGAGAGATTGTGAAAAGCTTTCACCCTTTGAGATCCATGAGCATTCAGGGTCTCAAGACTATTTCCTGAACGCAGGAATTTAAATGGTGGCAAAGCTGACCATCAGAACAGGCATTTTCAGCTCTGCCTTAGGTTCCTGATACAAAAGTGCCCTTAGTTGAAGGCCATCACAAGATATAACAATTGTAATGAAAACATTTACAATACTGAATCTGAGATGTGCAATTCACTGAAGTTTTCTCTATATATTATGGTCATAAGTACCCGGTGTTAAACTGGCAGATCCCATCTACATCTGATCAGGACAGTTCTGTTATGCCTGGTACTGGTGTTTGAATTTCCTGAATATTTTTAATTATAAGCCATAAGCGCTCAGTGTTTCTTTGTGTTTTGCAAAAACTTGTATGTACATGGTTGATGGTATTAATTTGAAAGAAACCAAAATCATACATTACTTCTGATAAAGCATTAAAAACAATCCATTTTGTAGCTGCTTGAGGATATCTTTTTTTACCAAATATTCTAGTCCAGTATTAAGATCTGAAAGAGCAGAATTTCAGTCATTATCATGGAAAAATGGATCAAAACTTCCATTCTTGAAGTATTGTAATTTAGGTTTTTTGAATCTTGCTACCTGGGAAAGCTGTGGTCATCAAGGTTCCCAGTATTCATCTTTCTTATAATATAGACACCAAAATCCTAAATAATTTTAAAATTCACACTGGCATTAATATCTTTTGATTCATGGTTTCATATCAGATCTTTCTGATTCTATAAATAAAAAAAAAATCTTAGGGATCTTTCACTAATGTTCTCATTCCATTTTACGTTGTAAAACTGTGTATTTCAGTGAAACAATTAGACAAACAAAGCAATCCTATCAGATTATCAGAAGAATGAGCAAATTTTGGGTCACAGTCCTATAATCAAATACATCAGATCAATAATGTTGGCCCTGCATCTGTTCTGTGTTCTTAGCTAGGCAATATTCTATCCTAGCTATTGATGGAATGAGAATTAGGTACATATATTGTGGTTTTGGCTTGTTTGTTTGTTTGTTTGTTTGCATAGGTCTACACCTAATCTTCAAAATGTGAAGGGTCTCACATTTGTACATATTAAGATCACACATGTTGTTAAATCAGAATGGATGATGAACATAAAATGGAGCAGCTGATTTGGAAGATTGACTGATTATTTTTTTCTCAAACAATAAAATCTCTAATCAAAACATTCAGAGAGAGGAGGAAGCAGAATTCTAAGAGAGGAACTCCTGACTAAGATACAGGCATTGCCTACATGGCTCTGCCTGCAAACAGCTGCAGAGGAGGAAATTTTGTTTCAGTATTAATGATTATTAATATGGCAAGAACTGCATATTAAAAAGGAGGAGGGGAAATGACAACCAAGCCGCGCCCCACTCCACTCAATTCCACTGTATTTAAACCATGGTTTTTATTAAGGCTTCGGGTGTCCAAGATCAAAACTGGAAGCCCAAGCATCACTCCAGAAGACAGCTCTCCCCTGTGCCTCATTTAATATGAAAATTAGCAGATGTCCATGTTCATATGCCCAAATCTGCCTCAGACTAAATGCCTGCCTCCTCCTTGAACTCCACCCTCCCTCTAGTGAAAGGTCTGATTTAACAGGAGGTTCTGAGCTCAGCAGAGCCACTGGCAGAAACATCTCGCCCAGCAGCTGTAATGTCTTTAAACTGAAGAAAAAGCATTAGCCTTCTTTTAAGCATCCTCTGGTAGCTAAAATGGGTTGCCCAAGAAGCTGAACAGTACAGTTCACTGTTGCCCTCAGGCTGGAGACATTTAAATTCCCACTGTTATGTCTCAAGGGAGAGCCCTGATGTAGAGTTAACAGCTATTTGGTTCCAAGTAGGGCATTCTTTTAAAGCACTTTTGGCATCCAAAACAATTCTGCTTCTATCTTGTTGAATCTAGGTCACTGTGCAACAAGCAATGCAATATTTAAAAGGAGAACAACCAGCAGGGACATCTTTGTGTTTAAAGAGCCCAAGTGGAAGCAGCAAGTCCTTGCTGGCAAGCCCTGACAGCGGGATTGATTTCTGTACTTTGCATTAGACAGTTCTTGGAGAAAAAATGGGAAATAGTCATGATACCATGTTCTAGAATCCAGAAGTATGTCTGTGCTCAGCGTTTCATACTGGAGACCTCTCACCAGCACCAGCATTGGGAGATTTAGTTGCTTTACCAAATGTGTAGAAAACCTAAAAATCTCTTACCGTTTTGGATTTCACTTTGAAACCTATAAGAGAAGGCCGTGTTAATTACCTAATACAGCATTGGCCCTGATGAGTCACAGCTTTATCCAATAAAGATAAGTGATAAAAGAGAGTGGGTTTGCTAGTGAGGGGGGGGGGAAATTGTGAAGGAGGAGGAGCCTTGAGGAAGAGGGAAGGAGAGGATGATGAAGAAGAAGGAGGATCTCGAGGAGAGTGAATCACTGTTGTGAGGTCAGTCTGGGTGTGCAGTCAGAGCTCTTGTTGGAACCTGCAGTCACAGTCTGGCTGGGTAAAAGCTGCATTCAGAGTCTGCAAACTGATCCCTGCAGTCAGAGTTCAGCAGGAAATACCCAGCAGTCAGAGGCTGCAAGGGAAACCCACAGCAGGAGCTGCTGCAGCCAGGGTCAGTGAATGGTTGGGGTCAGGATGGCTGAGCTGTAAAGAGGAGTAAACCAGGGCCCTTTCCATGCTGTGATAAACAAGAATTCTGAATCTTGGCTCATTTCTACCCTCTAAGAGGCCTGCTGCAACAGGAGCCAACTTCCTTAAGTACAGACTTTGTGATGTCTAAATTGTAGGCAGTGCAGACCTTATTGACCCTGGCCCTGTGCCTTCCTTGTGAGATGGTCCTGGTTTCATTCCTAGCAGAAACCAGGTGTGCTTGCATCTGTGTATTAAATTCCAAGTCAAAGAGGTTATGGGAGAATATATTCCCCAGATATATTTTACAGAATATACCTTTACAGAACCACTCCCAACTTCATCTATTCATCCTTAAAAATAGCAGATGAGGAAATGTATTAACACAATATTAATTTTACCATTATTTACCACTGACATCATTATGTATATATAGATAGTAGAATAAGCATTAAAACAGTGGTTATTCACATTATTAAAAATGAGCCTGTTTAAAGTAAGAAATAAATACTGCAGATCTGTGGGATGCTGCACTGCAGTGTGTAGGCACAATTCTATCCTTATTTCATTCCAACATTTTTAAGAATTGCGTCTCAGGTTGCTTGAGGGGTTATAAAACCACAGAAATGCAATACTGATTCACTGTGAGAGCTGATAGAAGATCTAGAATATTGATTAGGAAAAAGTGCTCGTTGTTTCCAAAGCTGCTCTTTTCTACTGATGAGCCCTACTTTTAGCTTAAGCCATTTCAATGAACTGATTAAAAGCCACTAATGTGTGAGAGTGAGACCTGAGTGGTGCAAAGCACTACTCCATCATTTTCCATCCAGGTGAGGCTCTTCCGCACGTGCTTTATTTTTTACCATTCAGCTCTAAAATCTTGCTAACTCACTGTGTGTTTCCATCACAGCAATAGTCGAGTTGGGTCAGGCAGGGCATCCCAACCCTGTGTCCTGTCAGTCACAGTGGCCAGTGGAGGGTGCCTGAGGGAGGGAAGTAACAGGGACAGAGTGGCTTTTTTCAGCAGTTTACCAGGCTACAAAAAAGTTTGAAGATTGAGAATTTCTGATCGTGGATGCATTTGGGTTTTTTTTTTATTGCCATTGTTCTGGGTGAGGTCTCTTTTTTTCTCTCCGCTCTCATATGGTAAATCTTCCTGAAAGCACTGAAGAGCCACCAGCTGCTGGAATACTCAGCTCAAACCTCCTACCTAGGCCAAGGCCTCTGAAAGGAAAGGCCTAACCCAGGGGACTGTGTATGGAGCTTGTAGGGGGCCAGCTCTTACATAGGACAGCGTAACACAAAACTGAAGCACCATTTAGACTGTCTGATCGAGCTGTTCTGGTTTCTGAGACTTGCTTGATATGATAAGTGATATTCATGATTCAGAGAACAACTGAAACGCAGAAGTAAACCGAGTGCTATTATCTCAGTGGTAGTATGTGTGACTCTGCTTGCTTCTCTAAGGAGCCTGTGGAGAGGCATGGCTGGAATGCCACAGGTTGGAGTGCACTGTTCCTGAGCACAAAAGAGACAGTAGGAGATCAGTGAGTGTGTACCAACTGTGTTCTTGTTATCACTTTGGGGTTACAAACCTTGTGATGCTGAAACCTTTTGACTGGCCCAGTCCAGTAAGTTTTCCTTTTAAGGAGCTGGAATTGACTCCGTTTGTAAACCATACACCTTTCTTGCTTGCATTCCTCAGGCATAACAGATGTAGTTCAGGCTCTGTGGATAGGAATGAAGGATTCATTCTGCCTTTCATTTCCTTTTTAGAATGTATCAATTGGGCTTCTGTAGTTAGTGCAAAAATTTCATTGAGCATGGAGCTGGAGTTGTAATTCATACCTTTAGCAAAAGCAACCATCATTGCTAAAAGTCTGAGTGACTTATGCTTTATGCTTCTAATTCTGTAGGCACTATGAACATCCCAGTTTATTAGGCTTTCGCTACCAAAACCTTCAGTGGTTTCTAATAAAAAGTGGCATCATTGTGTATGTTATGTTATTGTGTATGACACACTTATTCTTATAATGGTGACTCCTAATTTTTCGGCATGTCATCAGAATTGTTACCTGCCATGAAGACTTCGCTTAATCTGATTGGTGTAGTTTCAGTGTAGGCAGGAGACACTGTGACCTGCTAGACCAGGGATTTAAAGATCAGGACTTGACCTTTTGGAGCCTCAAACCCATAGAATAACCTGTGAAGAACAGCTCTTCCCTTTAAGTTCATTGAAGACTGAGTAAATGGTTGCTTAGCCTGAAATCTCTCCTGAAAGAAAAGGAGTTTTAGTTCTACGTATTGTAATTACTTATCTCTGAACTTTTGCTGTCCATGACAGAGAGCTTGAGAATGTGAAAGCCCATCAGAAAGAAAATCCCCTGCCAAACATCAGAGAGGTGGAAGATACCTGGAAGTGCTTCCCCAGGCCCTTCACCCTACCCCAGCGTGTACTAGGAGCACAAGGAGATATGACATATGATTTCTCTGTTGATGAGGGTGGATGACCATTGTATGCCAGATGAGAGAGTAATAAGTGAGGAAAGGCAAAGACTCTGAAAGAAAACTAGTTCATAATTCTTTGCATTTTATGCAGAAGTTCCTACTTCATAATTTGATGCTGAATTTTGACTTATTGTCAGAGGTGGAGTTGCACCACATAAATAAGGTGATTTGTGAAAGGAGAATCATAATGGTCATGTGTTTGCTTTGTTGGTTTTTTCAGACAGATGAATAGGATTTTTTTTTTTTTTATCACTTACAGTTAATCACGTGTGGCTGTCTATTACATTATTGCAAACATGTGTGGGACTCCTTAGTTTTGAAGAAGAGATATTTCTCAGTACCAGAGAGTAGAGGGAATTTTGTCATCTTAAGCATCATGACAGATCTCTGAAAGCATGACATTTCTATTAAACAAGAACTATATCTAAGTATTTCTTCTTTTTTTCCAAGTACTTCATTACAAAGATGAATATAGCCCAGGCATAATAATGTACTCTTAAGCATCCCCCACTCCCACCTATCCCTCTGATTTTTCCCATAGCTCTTTTGCATCTCTCCTCCCATATGTACTCCACAGCCAGTCTTGGTACAAGCTGCTCACTTGCAGCTACTGCAACACCCAGGGAATTGCTCACAAATGCAGACTTGCTCACAGAGGAGCTGCTTAATCATATTAGGAGGATTTTCAGTGTTGGGTTTTAGGCACCTCAGGAAAATGACTGAGATCTAATTTTTCACATACCTGTGTAATTCCATAAATTGAATAAAATTTTTGCTTTCTTGTACTAAATGGGGATAAGAAACTACTCTCTGTTATTCTACTTAGAAAATGCCCTGGAGTCTTCAGCTGTATCATACATTGTTTTTATTAGATTAATTGTATATCTATGTGCACCTTCATTAGCAAGATTTTTGAAATACCCCAGTTCCCTTTTGTTTAACTAAATCCTTGTTGCTGCTATGTAAGTTATGCTCACTGCAGTGCCAATTTGTTCAAACATGCTTCAGGAATTTCAGGTGTCACCCCACTTCCCCTGACAGGACAGAGCAATCTGAAACACTGGAAGAAAATGAATAATAATAATAATAATAATAAAAACCTAACAAAATCCCCAGTTACTATGATGACTTTCAACACATGAGGATCCCTTGGGGGATAATGGGAACAAAAGGGTTAAGAAGGAAAACTGAAATAACTCTGCAGTCTCTATTTTCTGCGTGACTCCAGAGGCACTGCAGACAGCTGTTGCAGATTGAGGCAGACTTGTAATTTGCCTCTTGGGTCTGGCAGGGAATTAAGGAGCAGTAACCAGTCTCCTATGGGGTATCCAGTCTCTATGACTATCATAAGCATAATATGAAGGCCAGATCCTCAAAGATACGTAACCATGATGGGAAAGGCATGCTGAAATACCCTTAAGCTGAGGTCCACATCCATACTATGTGCTTTTAAGTCTTTAAAAACAAATTCAGCATGTACAGTATTGACTCGAAGTTCACAATTCCAGTGCTGGTGAAGAGTGATTGTGGAGCCTGATGCAAAGAAAGAAATTTTCCAAATAAAGCCTAAACATGCTGGCAGTGTTCTCTGCAGGGAGACCCTTGAGCCTTTGTGTTTCCTGTTCAATGGCAGTGTCTGAGCTGATGCTCTGTGAGAAGGGAACACTGATGTGTGCCCTGGGGTGTCTGAGCTTGGTACTTGGTTCTTCCCCCAGGTCACTTGATTTCTGTCACTTGTTAAAGAACTTTGGCACAGCTGCTGGGAACACATTCAGGGCAAAATGGCTAGAAGAAAAGAGACAATATCAACAGTCTTGTTGGTTCTGAGATGTGTTGAAACATGGCTGTTCAAACTCTCCAGCGATGTCCAACACAGTTGAGAAGCTCTGGAGAACTGAGAGCAATTTTCTCATTATTGCTGGAAGTGATAAATTACAGTAACAAATACAAACTTGATTGCTTTGGATTCAACTTTCAATAATACAAATATTATACAGTGCAGGTAATAGGAAATATTATACATCTTGTTTTATAACTATTTGGTCAATATATATAACTAGCATCTTTTTCTGCAATAACTATTTCTTGAAAAGTGCAGTTAGTTGTTTTAGGGTTTGTGTTTTGCCTTTTTTTAATATCTAGATTTTTATATAACTGCTGCCTTAAGCTTTGAGTGGGAGAATCTGAGGCTTGTAATAGACCTGGGATAGGATCAGTTGTGACTCTGTCATTTTGCTGCTGATAAGGTGACTTTTTTCAGTTGACTCTGACAGCTCCTTATGTGTAAGCATCCGCTTCTCACTTCTACCAGGAGCAGATTCTCGTACAGCTTTGATTTTTCTGCTCGTGGGGCATATTTTCTCATAGTGCATCAGGAGCAGACATGCTGAAAACTGCCTTTTCCAACTGGACACAACCATATAAATAATTGGCACCATGCGTGGCAATTATCACTTCAAACTCCCTAAAAGTCTCACTTCCCAGGAGTTTGAAAAGCGAAGGTCTGCCGTTCTCTTAATGTGCTCTCTATTTAACTGCAAGAAATCCATCTGCTTTATGGAATTTTGTCTGAATTTCAGCAATATCTTAAAGACAGAGTGGGATTTTGCTTGTGTGCCTCTGGTTTGTTTTTTTTTAAAGAAAAGAGTAGGCGAGTAGGCAGGAACACCCACAATTTTACATCTCTTCTTATTTAATCAAATGTAGAGAAACACTGCTTTTTTGCTTTCATTCCTTTAAATTAGTTTCACTCTACATGATTTATATGGAGATCATCACTGGAAACTATTAATCAAAATTAATACCATTTTTTCCTGAGTAATTTAACCCAGTAGATTCGCATACTTTGTAATCTTTGTATGAACAGTCTTCCAAGTTTCTCTGTGGTCACAGAGGATGGGGATGAAAGAGACAGAAGAATAGTTTGCAACTGACACTTGTGTTTACTCAGGTTTTTTCCATTTTTCTCCTTAAGAAGTAGCTCTCATGTAATACTAGGAGGGGCTGTGCTGTTTTCAAGGCTTGCCTCTGAGCAAGAAATTCTTCATGTACATGTGCTATTGGCTGAAAGGACTCCTAAACACCTTGCACACCTTTAACACATGGTAAAACAACAGTTTTAACATGAATTTTGGGGTAAATGGGTCAGTTTAATCATCCTTAAAGCAGGTTTTCTGAAAGCATGAGTATTTAATGACCTATCCTGACTAACATTGTAGATCCAGATTTTTCTGGTCTAATACATTGTTTGTGTAGATTCCTTTTCTGCTCTTTGTTACTTGCTGGTGATTCATTAAGTAATGTGATCAACATGAAGCATTCTGAAAACAATAAATGCTCTGTTGCAAATCAGTTTATTAATCTCCTCTCATATTTAGCAAAAACCTTTATCCTTTTTAGATGAGTTGAAAAAGTCTAATTCAAGGGACTTAACATATGCAGATTTGGTTAGAGAGCATATTCCTTTCTTCTGTGATGAATATTGAGCTTGAGTAAAATCCAAGCTAATCATTACTCTGTTTTCCCCTCTTATCACATAACAGACAAATGTTTCCTGCAGCTACTGTGTCATAGCAGAGCATCTGCCTCTGTATGAACCAACTGCCAGATAGCCTTAGCAAGCAGTCAATTTATGCAGCTGACAGGTTTATTACTTTATCAGATATTTGCTCAAGGACAATTTTATTATATGCAAATCATTGACATAAATTGGGGAAGAATGAATTTATTAAGGGGTCTAAATTAATCTCTCACCATTTGGTATGTGCATTTTTATTATGTAATGTATTTACTTCTAGAATATTCATTTGTCTGAGAGCTGTGCTGTAACTACAGGATTTGTCAGGCTTGGGTTAATGCTGATTTGTGTTTTGTATTTTTTAACAAGCTCTGTCTTAATGCTGGTCAGAGTTCAGAGAACGTGGGTTATAGAGAGCTTTGGCTTGAGATAGGGAGTTAAAAATTCATACACATGATTTTACTGGACTTGAATTTTTAAAGTGTAAGATGGAAAAAAACCCAGATCCCCACTCATGGAAGCAAAAGACAGTCACCTGCTCCACAGAACGGGTTCAGACCCCGGGCTGTTTTGCTGAGTGGGCAACTATTTTTTATTTATCAGTAGAGAAATCCTAAACAAAAGATCTGGAAAAAAAACCCCAAACACACCCCCCTCCAAAAAACAAACAAACCAAAAACATGCAAAGCAAAACAATACAAATCCCCCCTCACAAACAAAAAAATCCCCCACAATGACAACCAGGAAAGGAAGAACTCTACAACACCTAAAGGAAAATCGAAATAAATATTTACAGAAGGATATGGGGGTTGGAGGATCTATTTTGTTTTGCTTGGTTCCTAATCTCATGTTCTTGCTTTCTTCCCCTTTTGGGGTGCATTTTATGTACCCACTCTTCTTGTTGGATCAGGAATGATCACAGATAACCATGGCAAATACATTTGTGTTGCCTTCCTCAGTGGTGACATCAGGATCTGAACTTTTCTGCAGTAGAGAATATGTCTTGTGCATTTTTTTATTTATTCTTTCTTAATTAAGAAAACTTATGCTGACTCAGGAATAATGGCATGTCTAACACCTTAAGATTTTGAGATGGGAGAAGTCCACCTCTTTCTCAAATCTGTTTAGTACTAGATGAATTTTATGGTTTGAGAAACCTGTGTTCAGAGTTTGGCTGAGCATATTCTTTGCTACATTTGTGCTACAGCCCTCATCAAAAAAATTGGGAATAGAAGTAAGGTTTTGGAGGGGTGACCACACTGAAAGCTGTTGAATGCTCAGGTTTCGTGTTCACTGGGACACAAAATTCTTAGATGTAAGCGTGTAAGACCAAGAAAACATAATAAGGGACCCAATTTACCTGAACTTGGAGTTAAAGGTCCATAATGACTTATACAGACAAAAAATGACTTTTGTATGTTCTCAGTTTGAGAAACTTCCACTCCTTGTCTTCTTCAACTCACACTGAGGTGGTAGAGCATTCAGTCGCGTCAGAGGGTGCTGGGAAAATATTCCAGTCTTCTCATCTGAAATAACTGAGGTTTGCTGACTTTCCTGTATATTAGAAGACACTCAATAGTTTTCCTCAACCTGTTGAGGCAGGTGGTTGAAAAAAAATATAATTTTCTTGGAGCAAGGTAATTACTGAAAATGCATAATTCTGTGTAAAGCAAAGGGGAGAGATTCAAGAATTCTCTGAAGTTTTGTGTTTAGAGAAACTTGTTGAGAAAAAGGGAAAATAACTTGGAAAAATTATTGTCAAATTAGCTTTACTCTATGATTTTCATTTGTAGGTTGTACCAAAAGACTTTCATTTTTGAAATTAGCAATACTGCAGTTGCTGAAATATAACAAATTCTATTCTTTATAATTTTTTTTAAAAATTATTTGAAACAGTCTGTTGCAAGTTCTGTTTGAAGTTTTGGATAAAAGAATCGTAGTATGTAAAACTGTAATTTGAGTCAGATAACTTGTCAACATCTTGTGCCAAAACCATTTCATTCATTTTGGAGTTGTCAAAGTGAGTTTTTAAGGAGTTTTCACAGATTTTCAGGGATTTTTTTTCTTCCCTGATGGATTATTCTTTTTGTATTGTTTTCTCAGTCATCATTTATGATTCCTTATATATTCAAGTACTTTACTCAAACACATGGGCAGAAAATAATTATTCGAGATCTTTCTTATCTTACCTTACCTTACCTTTCTTACAGGTAATTATTATAATTACAATAATTATGATTCATGGTACTCCATTGTTTAAAAAAAATGAAAGGGATTCTGGATTCCTCTGTGTTAGATGGACCTCAGAAGGTTTTTCTAGGTTGTCGAAGATCTCCATGGAATTTACTGCATTTGAGCTACAGAGTGCTTGAGGCTTCTGTGTCCATCTTTGAGAAAAAAATTATTTCATGTATTTGATGTTCTGCTTTTAAACAGAAATATAAATATGAAATAAAAATAAGTATCTGCTATACTGAATCTGTCCAGAGCTCCTTGAAAATTGAAAGTGAGAAAGCTCTGGTTAAATCCTGCTGTGGTATTGTCTTATCTCAGGGTATTGTTAACACAATTCCTGAATGGATGAGTTACTCTGATAAACAATTATTGATGGTGCCATGAATTCATGCCCTGTTTAGTAGTAATAAAAACATTGAATGGAAACTGAATTTCATATACGATAACATTCAGTGACATATAACTCACAGACTTGGTATGCTATTTGAGAATGGGACTGCAGAGATTACAGAAACATATTTTGTGGAGCCCATCATGTGCCATACCATGGATAATCTCATGTTCCCTTAGAAACAGAACAATAAACTCTGTGGAGGTGTATAATATTGATAGAAAAGCCTGCCTTGAGTGTAACCTTAGCAATGGGTGGATATCACACATTAGGTATGTGCTGCTAGGGACCTGCATTTATTCTACTGCTCTGGTTTGGGGTTGGGTTCACAATAACTCATGAGGGCTCTGCTTCCATGCTTCTGTTAATGGAGAGCACTGTTGACAACACCATCAGGAAACACAGAAAGGGCACTTTCATGCACTAATTTTTTCCCCTCTGGCTCCTGAAGAGACCCTTCAGGGTTCTTGCTCTTTAAGTTTTCCCCTAAATGAAATAATCTTTATATGCATCCAACACAGTGTCCCTATAAAGCTGAAAGATTTGCTTTAGGTTTAATGCATGATTTGTAAATTGATATTGGTGGAGGATTATATGAAAGGATAGAAAGATTTGTGCTTCTGTTTTCTACTTGCAAACTCTTTGCTTCATTCCAGCCACGTATAAATTTTACCTTTGGATGTGAGTACTTTTAGAGTGTCAGGGAGATCCTTCTCAAGCAAAAATATGTGAGCTACCTGTCAGGGTTTTTAAATAGCTTTTGTTTAGCACTCTGAAAGAAGCACTCTGTGAACTGTATCCTCTGCTAATGTAAATCAGAAGAGTCAGAAGGCTCACATATCTTACCTCAATACAAGTGATATCCTTGTTGATCAATATGTAATAAACCTCAGATGTTCATTGAAATTCTTCTTCCATGCCAAATCTTGATGTCATGTTGTTTTGCCAGTAAACAAAAGTGAAATTTATCCTATATAGGGCTGTTCAACTTCTTTATGTTAGAAACAAATTCTATATATTACCTCTGGGTGTAAAATATATATTGTGTATATGTAAACAACATAGGGTGATTTCTATCAGAAAATTGTCTGTCTAAATATAAATAGGCTTTTTTTGCTTTTGTATCACTTATAAACCTGTGCAAACCTCTCTGGTTTTGAAGGAGAAAGGTCACAATACCTTCCCTTTTCTAAGACTTCATGATTCCCAACTCAATGCAATAATTCAATGACATGAAGATTTCTAGTGGTGCCTGATTTTCTCATATTAATTCTGTGTGTCAATTAACAGAGTCAGATTCTCCAGAGTAAACCTTACAATTCTGTGAGTGATAGATTCCTGCTGGGGGTTTATGACAGAGTAGCACTACTTTTTCAAAACTTCTTTCTGCTATTATACTGCCACTCTTTAATGACAACAGGAAATCATCAATCAAGTGAAAGTTCTCTGTGTGTCACTTAAAAAAAAATCCTAATTTTAATAGAGAGAAAGAAATAGGGCTTAGCAGGGGAAGGCAGATGGTAAGTTGATGGAGCTATTCAGTCTAAAGTATCTTAAAAATACTGTTTTTCAAGTCATGAAGGGTGAGGTTGTAATCCATTTTAATTCCAACTTGAGAAATCTTGATGCTCTAGCATTGTACAAAGCAAACAAACAATACCAAAAAATTCAAATCCAGATATGTAATAATCTCTGTTCTGTGTTCTTTCCTTACCTTCCTTCTTGGTCTGGAAGCCAATGGTTATTGCCTCTGATGTAACAATAATAACATTACAGTATGGTAACACAGTATTCTCCTTAAAGTGAAGATGTTCTAAATTGGTAATTTGATATATGTGTGTGTTTGTATATATATGTTTATGTGAAGAACATTTAGAAGCAATTGTCTTCCCTTTTAATATAGTTTTCCAGTAACCCTGAAGTCACATAATGTCATTTTCTTTTTTGGTTCAGTACATTTTATATAAAGCAGCAGAAAATACTCTAAAACAACTGCTGAAATTGAAGGAAGAGATTGAAAGACGAGCTCTCTTCCTTCCTCAAACATTTTTGAGAGGGAATTCCTACAGGCAAAACAGAACAATAGAAGAACATGGTTAGGTGTAACAGGAGATTGAAAGTGAGGAAATGTAAATCTGGCATCAGCACTGTGCTGGGAGGAAAAATCAATTAACCTGGACAAGTTAAGAAGTGGTGAAAGGATTGAGGGGGGTTTTGGGTTCAAAGTTGCTTGTCTTATTCCCACTATTGAGTACTTCTAGTGGGTGTCAGAGGAAAAAAAAAAAAAGACGAGTGTGAAGAGGAAATAAAGGAAACAAAGAAAAAAGAGGTATACCTCTAATAAAAGTGAATTATCTAGTCAATTAAACATAACAGAAAAAACGACATTGAAAATTACTTCATCAGAGCCTATTTCCATCCAGGGCTTCTGAAGCGATCTTCTAAATGTTATGCTGAATTTTTTGTTGAAAACTGTTTCAAAAGGTTAATAAAATAGGAGAAGTTTTAATAAATGTTTGGTCAATTTGAATATGCCTTTGCATTTGGAAGCAATAGGCTGCTTACAGCACAGCTCTAATACATTCTAGCCATGTATTTACACTCAGAATTCAGGCTAATTACTTTTCTCCTGTGCTTCTGTGAATTCTTAAACCATCTTTTAAAGTAGATTTCTAGTAGAGAGGGGAACTTACTCAGAAAAACAGATTTGTGAGACATCATGAAATTAGGAAGACCATAAAGGAAATAGGGGAGGAAGTAGAATCTAAATTCTTAATTAATAGCATTATATCTTCTCTGTCACTTTGAACCACTATTTACAATGGCAATATAAAGAATATATATGTATGTTGTGGGGTGTGGTAGACATTCTGTATTTCTGTTGAAGGCCTGACTCAAGCCTCATTCAAATCAAGAAAGCTGAGCTTGAATGAGTAAGGAAAAAAAAGCACAGGTAATGAGGAGCTGAATTAATGCAATGATGAAACAAAATAACACTTTAGCCACTAAATTCTGTCAATTTGCAATTTCTGCGTTGATTTAAGGTGACTTGTGATTTATACAGATCTGATCACTGCAGATCCCTCATCACTGAAGACTCTGTATTTGAATGTCTTGGATTATTTTCAAGACTCTATTTTTCTAAAGATTTCTCAACCCAGCCTTGTTTGGGTCAGTGTTTCCTGTTATGTCCTAAATAAGGTTCCAGTCCTGCCCTGAGCTGTTATTCCCAGAGACCTGAGGAGGGCACTTGTGCAGGCCAATTTTCATAATTAAAGTCTGCATTTTATGCAAGGTGTTAGCAACTTTTTCATGCACTTAAAGCTTATTTTCAGATTTTGTCCATCCCATTCACTACAAGTAATTAAATCTGTTTTTCTGTAGTGCCTGAAATAACCTTTTGTATTTTTATATAGTGTAAACCAAGTTTATATTAAAATAATAGGAAAAAAGGGGAAGATATTAGACCTCTTTCATACATAGAGTGGGAAAACAATCTATTTCTCTTAGTGGCCTATCTTGCATAGGTGGAAGTCTTTTATTCTTGAATTACACATGCTTGCTAACAAAAAAGTGTTCATAGCCCTTGTTTGGAGTGATTTCTTTGAAAGTTCTCAACCTTCCAATAATAAAAGGACTTGAGCAAAACTATAGGTCTGATACAGCTGAACTGTAAGAGTTATTGGAAGACTGATTCAGATCTGTCATTTTTAAAATAATTTCTGATAAACTTCAGGGGGCTGATCTCAGTGAGCTGTGGGTAAAATTCTTTTCTTAGACTGTGTGTGAGTAGAGAAATTCCATTCAGAAAGAGGACAAAAGACAAATACTCGGTATTCAGAATCTTAAAATGCAGCTACCTTCCATATATCAAATAGAATGACTGTGAATAATTCACTTCATGTTTGAAAAGTTCATAATTCAGGCTAACAACAGTATATTGATCAAATATTTATAACCTATGAAGCACTTTTTTTTTTTTTTTTTCCCCAACACCCACCTCCAGCACTCCTACTAGAATTTAACTCAGTTATATACCTGGTCAATATTTCTCTGGTCCAGAGGACACTCTTTTAATCACTTGGAAATAAGCAGGAGCCAGATAGCAAAACTACTCTCCCACACTAAGTGCTGTTAGCACACAAAGAAACTTTAGACAGAGTACTTCTGGTTTTAGCAGAGAACCTTTGCCACTTGCATAAACTCAGTACAGTCACAATTGTGTGGGAGACTGAAAGAGCAATGTCACTAGGGTAAAATTCACCAATTGTTATTCTTAATTATGTTTGCATGCATAATTCATAAATATTCTTCATAGGCAAGAGAAAAAAAAGATAAAATTGAACAAAAGCATAGAATTCTTCACAAAATAACTGCAATATAATTAGGCAATATATTTAACATGCTTATTACCAATGTGATTTTTAGTTACAAAGCTAAATAATGTCTCCCTTTGGAGAGAGAAAAATAACAGAAGAGGAGGGGTGAAGTGAAGAAAAAGAAAATCCTTGCTCTGCCTTATCCCATGTGGTGAATGTTTCTGTTCTAACAAGCTTCTCCTGCCAACAAATGTAAGAACAGAAGGTCAAACAAAAGGAGGGCCTGGGCTGTGCTCATCATGTTCACTGTGCTGCTGAGGTCCCTCCTCAAACAGCTTGAGGGTGCATTTCATCTGCCAGACCAGGCTCTGTGGATGGGGGCTCAGTTCAGCACCAGTTCAGCCTCTCCCAGCTCCTCAGCACACACCTCTGCTTTCTGAACACAGAAAGCTCCCTACTACATAAGCTTGGCAATTTTATTCACACTGCCTCCAAATGCTTCTCGGTGTGGGACTGAACCAACTCCTGACCTCAAAGTCACTCTGGTGGTTCCTGTATTTTTCTTCCTGATATCTCTAAAGAATTAGGTACATGAATACGGAACATATTTTAATCTTACTACATGGTAACTGTGAGAGGACGTAAGATTTTCATGCGAATTGTAGAGCTGTTAAGTTTTAATTTTTAATTTTTTTTTTATCCTAGCAGTCAAGCTGACATTCAGACCTGAAAGGGACTTTCTGAGAAGGCACAAAGGGCTACCATTTATGAAATCTCTGATGTTAAAGTGTACAGGACTGTTGCCTCCAGTGGAAAAAAATATCCTATACTAATATTAATTCATAATCTATCTGTTTAAAAGATATCCTGCCTTGCACTTCTGTCACTACAGTGTAATCATCTGATAGTGTGTATGTACCTTAAACAACCATTAATTATAACCTGTCAGGGGTGTTATATTATTTACCTCTAAAATCTTGAGCAAATGTAAATCGTGCCCGTGTCGTCTGGAATTAAAAATAGAGTTAAATCCTCTGTCTCAACTAGAAGTAAATCAGAGCTTTAGGAAAGCCCTGCAGGTGTTTTGAAGTTAGCACAGCACTGAATTTACTTAATATATCACTGTAGTATTTAATTGAAAGCCAACAGAAACTGTGTTCTTCTCCTCCCTAGTCTCAAATGACCAAAATTTTCAGTCTGTGATAACCCTACAATTAATTTTCAAAGTCAGAAAATAATTTATTCTATCAAAATGATACACTTCCTTAGTCACAAACTGCTTAAGACTTCAAAATTCAAATAGCTTTAAAAGCAAAACATCAGATAAAGTTTGACTTTGGAAAGCAGGAGGAAGCTCCACACTCAAGCATATCACCCTAATTCAGAAAGTGATCTCTCACTATTGCTCTCCCCTAGCACTTGATTCAGGCATGGATTTAATTTTCCAGGGTGGTGCAGGTTCCCCTCTAACAACTCATTGTTGAGGGCTGTATCAAAGTGATCCTCTATTGCTGAAGTGTATATTCCTTATTCAGCAGAGTGTTCAAAGCAAGGGAATTCCTTTACCTCAGAAAATGCTTCCAAAGATTGTTTGAAACAGTAACTGGTCATTTGCACATACCTTTGCTGGACTTTGTTCAGAATTCAAATATTCAATGTATGTACCTTCAGTCTTGATGCTTTTCATTCAATGTTTCTTGTAGTCTTGGATTGTCAGGTTTTCATCTTGCTGGAGGCCTCCTAAGGATGTGTACCTGGATCCTTAGTGAATTAATGGGCTCCCCAGGATGGCCCCTACCCAGTGCTTCCCTCTGAGCTAACAGGGGGAGTGACAACCAGGGCTTTTTGTTAGACTCCTTTCAAGCATGGCTGCATCATATCCAGTCACTATTCTTTGTGCAGATTTGGGATTATCTAGGGAATGATTGTGAATATGATACACCAAATCTAATCTGTAGGAGTAAAGCAATTGGAGAATGCTGTAGGAACATGAGCAGATGGCTTGGTGCATTGACCTGAGGTTGCCAATACATTTACTTGCTTACCAATGCTATTTCATGGCCAAAATAATTTTGCCTGCCTCAAAACCGGGGCTCTGAGTAGTGCTTTAGTTATACAGAAACACTATCACTTGGACAGATTTTCAGGTGACAGCACTAACTCTGAAATGGGAACCTTTAAATGTACTGGAGTAATGAAAATAAAAATCTTAGTGTACCTACTTGTGGAAGCATTGCAGGCACCTCCACAGACTAGTGGAGTTGAAAATAATGGTGAAAGCAAATGTCAATTGAAAGATATGTAAAGAATGTGTCAGACTATAATTTTGTGGAAACAAACTCATATTAACTATCATCTTTTAAAACAATTAAAGAAATAACCTAGAAAGAATGTCTGTCATAACTTGCCTCAAAGTATGGCAGTGCAGCACAGTACATGTCGATTTGCATTAGAGATCAATATAATTATTTAAAATCTGCCATAAAACAAGTAATTGTCAACAATGCCCTGCTTCCTGCAGGGATACACATCCACACAATTGATACAATTTCTAGAGAGATGAATACTGATCTCTCATTCACCATGCTGTTGAGTACAATAAAACCAAATGGTGATAGAAACTCTACTCTTGATTTAATTATTGCAGTACCTCTGACATTTTGCCTGTAAAGCCACTTCTGGATCAATAATAAGGAGGAAAATTAGCTTAAGAGATCACAAGCAATTGCTGTGAGCAGATTGGAAAGAGCAAACAAATACTGTAATACCTTTAACAAAATATCTTCACAGACCATTCACTGGATTTATTTGTTTTGTTTTGTTGTCTGTCTGTTTGTTTGTTTTGAGGATTTTTTAATCAGTTGGACAAACTGAACTTTTTAGATAAGCACCTAATCTTGAGAATGTGTAGAACATAGGTTATATAGGGCAAGTTTCTGAAAACATTTGTAAGTTTAAAAAAAAAATGGGAGAGGAGAGGCAAATTATAAAGGAGTCGGCTTAACTTCAATTTCTGTAAAAGCACTGAAAGCATTAGTCTATTTTTGAGCTCAAAATGGCAAAGTCAAAATCTTGATTAAAAAGATATTGTATTTGTGCTCACTGAAAGCCAGTGTATTATATTTTGATAGGAATAAGCTGTTCATTCACCAAAAGAGGTAAAATTGGAAATCCTTCAGAACAAGACCTGACAATTATAAGAAATCACATATAAATCACAAATAACAAATATCATAGAGTCACTTCTCTGTTGTACTTAGCTTTGGAAAAACTCTACTGTGTCCAGGTCTGGACACTCCACTACAGGGAAATAGAAATTGAATAGAAACAACCTGAAGAGGAGCTCAGCATAATTTTTAGAGGGGAAAAAAAAAAAAAAAAAAAAAAAAAAAAAAAAAAAAAAAAAAAAAAAAAAAAAAGAAAGGAATGTTTAGCATCAAGGGGGGGATATGAAAATTTTTTCCAGTGTAGTATGCAGAAACATAAGGAACTTATTCTTCCTGTCTGGGATGAGTAGAATAAACAAACATGATCTTAAAAATATAGTAAGGAAGATTTAAGTGAGACCAAGGAAAGCTTCCTAGTCAAAAATGTTATAGAGCATTTGACTAAATTGTTTTACTTCTCCAAGTTCTTCTTGCAGCTATGGTCTGTATTTCTGTGAAGTGGATGAAGTAGTTATACATTGACATGTTTGTAATTTCGTGGGTCTTTCAAATCCAAACTAAGCCCCTGGGTCTCTTACTCAGACTGTAATTTCAAATTCCCTAAAGGGCTCAGAACATATGTATAGTATGTATAGTTTATATAGCCATCTTGTTTTACATCTTTTTAAATGTCTGAACAGAAACTGCTCCCAGTCCAAAATATGGATGCAAATACCCTGGAAATTTCTGGAGAGGATTTCAACCCTGTATTCAAGCTTGAATTATGCATCCTAAATCCCTATCTGATTTGGAGCTATTTTGTGCAAGAAAGCATTTGGAATTAATTTTTTTTTTTTCAGTTTTTAATTAGAAAAAGAATCTGACTGATTACATTCTCCCTTTCAATTAACTGAAATAATTTCACTTCTGGGCTTATACCTTGCATTCCAAATTGCAGCTAAATGTGTATAGTAAAGCCTGATGGTAGGATCCCTAAAAATAAAGGTTCAAAACAGGAATGCTCTGAGATTTTAAACTACATGGGAATGTACAATAATGCTCCAATGTTTCAGTACAATCTAAGGTTCTTTTCTCTCCTCTATTTGTTCCCAGAAGAGCACTTACTTTTATATAACGCATGAATACCAAGATTTGTGGTGGGAATACTTCACATCTACAAATGGCTGTCCCACTGGGATTTGTAGCACTGTTTTAGATTTCTGTTTCCTGCTTCAGATTTCTGATTCAGTTTCCTGAAGTTTCACCATCACACCAAATGCCTTTTGAGAAGAGTTCTGTTTTAGTACTTTTCTGATTATACACAGCTCTCTTTATATACCTCGATTGGATTACATTGAATCACACTGTCAAATTAATTGAAAAACATGGTCTTGCCATACCAAAAACATCTGTATATAAAAGGCAGCAAGTCATCAGCACATACTAAATATGATTTGTTGTTTTAAAAAATAATTTGCTTATATCAAAGCTTCTTGTATCCTTTTTTTGAGGATGAAGGGAGATGTTTCCATTAGTACTGACTGAAAGTCAAGTTGGCATTGTCTGTGCCAAGAGAGAGCCACAGAATTCCATTTGACATCTCACATCTTTTATGGTCTACTACCCTTCTTGAATTTCCTCCTTAATATATTTTGTTCTGTTTAAGATTCATTCAGTTTAAAGCAGGACTTTCATTTTTTGTACTTCAGAAAACTACAGTCATCATCTCTGGGTATTTCTGCAGATCCCCCCCTATGCCTTGGTCATGCTGTCTCATTCTGCCCTACAGCCCTAAATCCATACCTTTTCACTCAGTTCACACAGCTAAAATTGCTGTCTAGATTCAACAGGTCACAGCTTGGTTACTGTAGACACCCTTTCTCTTGCCTGGAGAAATGCAATCCTGCTTTCTGCATATCTGTATAAATTCATTTTTCTAGCTCATCATTCAGGTTCCGTGTCTCTCCAATTATTTTCTATTTCATCAAAGAGAAGTCACTTTTCCTCACTTTCAAGATTATCACCCCACCCAACCTATCCTCATTTGTTCACACCAAACTATTTTATTTTTGATTCTCCTCATTGTTTGTCAGTATGACTGAAAACTTAAAGTGTGTTTTGGTTTTGTCTCATTGGGGCATACATCATACTTGGGAGCTGCTCCCTAAAAATGCTGCAGACCATTCTTTAAACATCTGTTTCCCCTCAGAAATATTTGTCAAACATTAAACTTCCAGTAAGGTGAGAGCACTGGCTGATGTTAATCTGAATGGTTTTCTTTCTAGCCCTAGAAAGGGCTATCTATCCTATGTTGGATAGTGGATAGTTGTATATTCACTAAACCACCAACATTAAGCCAGGCTTGTAAAACTTTTGGAAGTAAGGATTAATTTCTGTTTTGAGCTTGAAGATCACTTGGATATGTGTCTGGGCACTAGAAAATGTTCTTGCAACATGATAATACAGCTATTATATGATAAGAAAAATCAGTGAAATACTGGGTGTTCCATAGAGTAGTGTTTGGGGTTTTCTTTTCTTTCAAAGCCTGCACTTTGTCAGGTTTTTTATGACAGTGGGATGTTGTGATGTCTGTGCTGTACTGCTCTGGTCTCCTTTTATTACTCTGGCTCAAAAAAGAAAACCTGATCATAAAACCTGCTCTTCCTGCTAATTGTGTCAGTGTAATGATTTTAATTTAAATAAAAAATAGGCAAAGAAAATTTGATGTAAGACCTTCTAAAACTGATTTGAATTTCTGTGCTCCCCAGTGAGAGGCACTGTTCATTAGTGAACTGATATGGAATAATTACACTGGAAGGGACCATGTGAGGAAGTGCACAGGTAGCATTGGCTGACACAGAATTGATGTCAGAAGATATTAAGTCATCTTTATTACTTTGGTAAACATCTGCTGGGATGACTGAAACTGAGGTTTGGGGAAATTATCAAGTATAAATGGAACGATCAAGTTGGCTTTCACAGTATTACAGCACATGTTGCTCAGGATCAAGACTCTGAAAATATAGACTGTCCTAAAGAGCCAGCATGATTAGGTTTCAGATTAGTCATTTTTTTTTCTTTGCTTTCTGTTTGGTTGGGGGTGGGGGGGGTGGGGATGTGATTGGTTGGTTGTTTTTTACACCTACAGGATGCATTTTAGGGTACATCTTTAAGATCACAACATTGTTTGCTGATCTGTCTTCAAAGACGGAAGCATATGTAGCTGATTTACGTATGAATTTCAGGAGAAAAATATGCAAGACTTCAGAAAATATAAAATAGGGAAAGTACAGCCATTTTTAATTAATTATATTAATGACCATCAGAAATTCCTCAAGAGTTGCACATTGAAATTCTACTTGAGGCACTTGTAGTTGAAACTCATTGAATTCAATTAATAAAAGAAGAAATATTTGGCATGAATTACATTTATCTGAGTTTATAAACAGTTCCCTGGTAAAAATAAGCATGTACCAATTGTTTAAGTAGTGTTTAAACAGAAACATAAAGAGAAGTGCTGTAAATAATTTCAAAAATAATGTCCTCAAGCAAAGTTATGATTTAGTTCGGAAATTCAGAGGAATGCAGACATTTCATGCTGGATAGAAGCAGGCAATCCAATATCCCATCCTCCAAGTGACCCAACCCAGATTCTTTAGAAGGGCCTATAACAGGCAGACATCCTATGGCACATCTTCAGACATGTCTAATTCCTGGTCTCACCAGAGATTTTGCTTCAGGACTTAATCAAGTTGCAATCTTTCTTCCAAAATATATAAATTGTTCTCAATTATAGCAACTGCAGATAATAATCTGCTATCCACATATATGTTTGTAATTGTTTTGAATCTCAAGTTTTATCTTCAGTAGCTTCTTGTAGTAGGCTTTGCTGTTCCATTTTGTTTTCAGCATCCCCATCAGTTCTTTCAGGTATCTGTTTTTATACACACAGAAAACACTGATTTACTTTTGCTTAAACATTTTGGATTTATGTGGTTTATTTTTGTATCATGTAGACCACTGTGTCTTCACTGTTAAAGAGAATAAATCCAGAACATATCCAATGCAAGCAAACCAAATACAACCTAAAAAAGATAATATAAACTTTGTAATTGTTCTGTTCAGGGCTGCCAGGATTGCATGGAACATGTCATCTGTTTTAACAAGGTACATAATTATTTAAGACTCCTGAACTCTTAAGAAGTATTCACCTGTAGAAAAGTCTGTGTTCATTTAGCAGAGCTGTGGAAAATTCCTTTGACATTTTCTGTTGGAAATAACATAAATGTGCACACATGTGCTAAAGTAATTTGTTGTAGACCTCTGCAAATTTTATCTTTTCTTCTGTGCTTACCTCTTCCCAAGAAGTTTTCCTCTTTTTGTTTTGCTCTCCAGTCTCCAAGCAATTTGATATTCCTCAGATTGTTATTGTCTTCATACATCAGCTGACTTTCTAAACACCTTATTAAATTTGTTGTGTGAAGCATTCCAAGGAAAATATAAGAGAGAGAAAGCAAAAACCTATCAATTTTTGCTGATATAAAACAATGCATGGGAATAATGGCAGCCATAAATCTGGAAAAAATAAAATTCAACTTGGATAACCTGGGGTAATTTAGAGTGTCTTTTTCAAAACCAGCTGAACTGATCGTTGTTCTCACAGGATGCACTGAGCTCTGTGTTGGGTTGGCAAGATTCTAGCAATATGACACTTGTTTTTCAAGACAGAAACTAATTAACTCTTCACTGAGACTTACAAGACATTTTAGTTAATAATCTTTGGGACAATTGCTTCTAAAAGTAGTAATCCAAAGAGCTAAATGCATTGAATCAGAAAGTCAAAAGAGAGCTGATTTTCAGCACAGACAGGTCTCACCTAAGCAGTTTTAGCTTTCTATGATCAAATCTGCATTTTTACTGCTTTGGAAAAGGGAGCAGCAGGCAACTTCAAGGTGCAGGTAGTCAGCATTTGATCCAATATGAGCTGATCCAGCAACTCTGCTGCTGAGGGGTAGTTAGGCTCATTCTTGATTTTACCATGGTCCCTTTTACAGTGCCACTCTGGCACTCAGGTGGCCTCAGAGTCAGATTATTCAATCTACCACATCAGCCGTGAAAAAATGATTAACTGTGCTCCAAGGGTCATGTTCTTCCAGCTGTAGTAGTCTGCTTCAGCTTCCTTTCAAGGAAGAATAGAAAGCCATTCTCTGAGACCTTCTTCAGCTGCTAATCCCTGCCTCCAGTTTTGGTGTGGTTGCCTTTTTGCACTGCTGGGGCTGCTTGGTCTCTTCTTCCACAGTGAGGCAGAGATGAGTAGAGAAGGCTGAAGGAGAGAAGTAAAGCAGGAGCCCTGATTCAGCAGTTCTCAAATGCAGGTTTGTACCCTAGGGAGACAAGCTGGGATAGGCAGGGAGGGAGACAGATGGACAGAGAGACCAATATTCATCCTGCTCAAAACTCATCTCTCTTCACTTGTACGTTTGTCTCATTCCTCCACTGAGAAGTCAGATGATCCCTTTTGACCCCTTCCCTTCCACCTTTCCAAAACCTCCTTCCTTGCACTCTTTTCCTGCCACAGTTACAACCTTGATTCTTTTTTCACTTGCAACTGAGAAGCCCTCTGCTAGTTCATGCATATATTTTTTGGTAAGAGGAGCATTCTAAAAATCTACTAAGCAACTATAATTTGGAACCATTCGTCACTGAACAAATGCTTTAAGCTTCATTATGGAAATATTTTTAAAAATTAGTTTTTTCTTTTTTTCCCCCTAATACTAAAATCTGATTTGGGTTCAATGTGATATGCTATTTCTCAGTTTCTTCATGATAATCCATAAAATCAATAGTAAGAGAAAGGGACATATTGCTTGTGCACACTGCAGTTCTGTTTCAATCTCCAGCAAACTGGAGGATGAATCATTCAGCTGATATCAGGCAGTAATTTTTGTTTTTAAAAGACAGTCCCTTGTTTCCTTAACTGCCCGACTGGATGTGAATGAGTACCATACACCTGCAGTGTGTGTCATTCATCCACATTCATCTCTTATTTTCATACTGTTTTTCTACCTTTATATCAGATTATTTTTGTCTTTGCTCTGTGAGCTACTGCTTAGCCACTCTACATTATATTTTTTTTTCTCAGTTTACCCAGTTATCTCTTTTTTTTTAATCTGTTTACCCTGAAGATAGTTCAAGTGCTTCTGAAAGAACAAAACCAGGCATTGGTCCAAACTTCAACTAGTCTATAAAGTGATCGTAACGGTAAATATCACACATTTGGTGCAGAGAAGTACATATGACTAATGAGGTTTCAGCCTCTGCTGCAGGCGGTCTTGTAATGAATGTCTTATAATGTACCCAAGTATGTTGCTAGTTCCATCTGCTTTTTCCACCTTATTTTATTTACTGCTATCAGTTAATTTTACAATCCAGTCATGATTCCTGCCTCTCATTCTCAAATGGCAATGGTGTGTGTTCTTGTGTCTTGCCACTCTCACCTGATTTCAGTGCCAGCTCCATCATTTCTGCTTTCTGCCTCTGTGCTGCTCCCTTTCCGCCTGCACTGTCAGTACCTTGGCATGGCTAACTGGAGCAGTCTTTCAGAGCTCCAGGCTGTTTCCCTTCTCCAGATTTTGAGGTGCCTCCTTCATCAAAATGCAGGCATGGTGGCAGTCCTGGAAACAGGGGAAACAGTGCCCCACAGGGATTGAGCTCTTTAGGCCTCAGGGCTTTTAGAACCCTGATGGGACTTCGTTAGAAGAAGCTGTTGGGGATGATAAGCAAGGAGCACCTTGAGCAGGAGACAATTTATCTCTATTGAGTTTGGAGAGAAGACAAGGAGGATACAGACTTATCTCCATAGGAGATGTGTGCTCAATATGAGATGTTGATACTCTTGCTCACCTCAACAGAAATAAATTGCAATTAATCTTGTCTAGACTGAGTAATTAAAAACATAGTGAGACAAATAATTTATCCTATAAATTGTCATCAAATCAGGAAATGTTTATACATAAAAGACCCCATGATGGGCTCTTCTAAATAGATTGGTAATTTTTTTCATATCTCTCCTTCAGCAACTGCTGAAGTACATCAATCACTTCGGAGTGGAAGCAGGAGATGGCTAGACCATATTTCCCTGAGGATCAAAGCCAGACTGCTGCATTCAGAGCAGCCAGGTTGCTCTCACTGAGAGCTGGAGCTGTAATTATCAACTGACCTTTGCTGTCTATCTTCTATCCAGTCTTTCCCCTGCCTGTATTATGTGCCTCTGGTGTGTTGGCTGCATAACCATTGCAGTTTTAGAGAGTTCATATTTGTAACCACTCAAAGTGTGTAGTAAAGGCTAGTCAAGAATCCTCAAAGGAAATTGTAGGACTGTACATTTATGTGACTATCAGTGAGAAAAGTGAATGTGTCTTTTTAACTAGCCAAAATTATAGCATGTAGTTGAAAAAAATTGGTTGCATTTAGTGCCAAAGAGGTGATGGCTTGGATTCCAAAGAAGTTTCAGTCAAGCCCTCCATGGGAATCTGGTGGATCTCCTCACAAGGTCCTTCCCTGGACATTGCAGGTATCGTCTGTGTTGTACCCAGACTTTATTTGGATCACTGAAATGGAAAAGCAAAAAGTTGATCTCCTGCTTTGGTAGAACAGCTTGAGTTAATATTTGCCAGCCAATTTACAAGGCAACTGCAAGAGACAGAACATTTCAGTGATTTGGAAGTAGATGAGATTTAGCAGAATGAGAACATTGTACCCCATCTTCTAGTAAGTGCTCATTCCTGGAAAATTGAGGTTTCAGATAGAGATCTTTTGGGAGAAACTAACTGTGAGGAAATGGATTCCTTTCTTCCACAGGAGCTGTTGCTTTTTGACATCTACTGTTGGCTGATGGTTGTCTTTCGTAAGTTTTTATAGTTTTTGATTATGGTTCAGCTGACCTGAAAGTCTTGATCTTTTCTGTGAGTCTTGTTAACTTCTGCTGAACTTCAGATACTTAACTGCTTGACATGCTTAGTTGAATTCCATGTCCAGCCTCCACCTGGGCAGGAAGTAGGAATCCAGGTTCTTTTGAAAAATCAAGAAGACTCTTGAGTAATATTTAAGATTCTTCTTAGAAACGTTCCTTTGAATTTCAGAATATGTGTATGTGCTTACCTCCAGCATATTTTTCAGAACAGTGGAAAAAATACGTGAGGACAGATCAGTAGGATGACTGTTACAGTGGGGAGTAAATCCAGGGAGGGAAAGGCAGTTCAGAGCTTCTTGAGGCACTGGCGCAGTGGTGTCCTCAGATGGATTTAAGAGAGCAGTTCCATTTCCTTATTGACCTGCCCATGAAAGGAGAAGAGTCCACCCCTGCCTGAGGAATTATGAGTTACTTGTGCAACTCCTCAGAGTGGCTGGTGATGAATGTCTTTTAGGATTCCATTGGCTGCAGAAGGATTTGGGACTCTGAAGGAATCTCAGGCATTTCACAGCTCCAGACTGTAAAGAGAGGCAGAGCAGGAGCCCCTTTAGTGAATAGGGAAATGATTCCTTCTGGCCAAAGAAGTTTTATACACAAGCCTGACCTCAGCAAATCTTTTCAGATAGTCTCTAGGTAAATGGCTGGAAATTGAGTGCTCGTATATTCCATGTTTGCTGAGATAGTTTTAATCAACATTCCAGCTGGAGAAAACAGCTCTTCTGGGCCTTTTAAAGCTGGTCAGTAATCAGCTGGAGCAAGCTTGATCATGTCCATGTAGCCTCACCAGTGAATACTGATTGTGAGAGACACATAAAACTGGGATTTAAAGGCCAGCAGAAATCTGGAAACTTGCACATGGTAGATTGAACAGTACTTATGAAAAATATCATGCTTAGTACATGATCACAGAACCATGATCTCAGTATGAAGCCTGAGAACATAATAATATGTGATTCTGTTTTATTTTCCCCATCCTGCATCTCAATGAAGAACAAAATTTCCCCAGATACTCCCTCACACACTGAGAAAAAGTAAAAAATTATGAACAGTTTTTGCCCTGTTCAGCTGGAACTTTATTGCTGTGGTGGTTTAACAGAAGCCATTGGAAGAGGCTTGGCCTCCTCTGTCATGTCAGTGGTGGCTTCTTTAGAGCAGCAGGACTCGATATGGGAGCAGAATATTCTGTACTGAATGTCAGGAGCAGTTGCTACCATTTGTTGGATGAGAACTTAATGGATGAACAGCAGTGAGTTTATTTGCCAGAAATATCAAATGCTAACGAACAGCTTGCTGTAGTCCTGGCCTTGGCTTCCATCATTAACCTGATTAGACCAGAATTATCTGCAATGTTCTTGGATGTTCTTTCACTGGTATTAGAAGGTCATTAAACAATGGGCATATATTTTGCAAGCTCCACTGGGATTTCTTTTCATTTCAAGCAGGTGAAGAAGGATTTTGTATTTCATTTTGAAATGCAAATTTTTTATATGAATTGGCAGATTCTCAACTTCAAGCAGGGAGAGCCTGAGTTGATTAGATTGTATTGCTAACATTTTTGTTGCTTTCAGATTAATTGTAAAAAATGTAGAAGAGTTGTTTGGATTGGTGTTGGGTGGGGTTTTTTTGTGTGTGTTTGTTTGTTTTGTTAAAGTATGACCTTCATCCTTTAAAAATCACTTGAACATCATCTGTTTTGTTTTCCAGATATTTTGGAATAAATTTTGGACAAAGTGATTTTGATCATAAGGGAAAATAATATTATTTCCATCAAATACATGCTGTTCTGGTGTTTGTTATTTGCATAAACAACTATATTATAATAGTTGTTTAATTGTCCATCATCAAAAGCTCAAAACTCAAAATGGAAATATGAGTAGATGAATTGGAAGAAAATAGAAAGTGCTTGAAGACAGTTTATAGCAAGTTACCATGTTCAAGTTTTCATAAAGAAAAGAGTTTTAAAGTTCTAGGCAGGCACTTCCCCCTCTTGCCTGTAACAGATTCTGTCTAGATGTTTTATATCTTTGCCCCAATGCAAATATTGAATAATTGTTTCTCACAAATGAAAATGGGCTATTGTTCAAATCTTAAATTTGGCACTTGCGTGGCTATAGCTGGCCCTGTTGTATTATCGAATCTCAGCATTTTTATTATTTTTTGGCATTACCCTCCTTAATATTTCCAGGAATGAGGGATGAATTTTATCTCATCTTGGGTTTTTTGAAGAAGAGTTCTGTTAACTAAATCTTCTCCAGCAGACTCGATGAGTGCAGTTGTGGGGTGATGTGGTGCTCACTTTATCCTGTAAAAATCCAAATATGGGCAAAAAGTGTAAACTGGGGGTGGGGGCAGGTACAGGCCCGGCTTTCTAGGATGCCTTGAAGCAAATCACTCTCTGTGGATCCTGGTAGTTCTGTTCAGAACAGGTTGTGCTTAGAGAAGCAGGACTTCCCATCGTTGGTGAAGGTGCCACATTCATGGATGAGGCAGCTCTTCCCATAGCAAAGCTTGTGAGAAAGGGCAGATAAAGTTTATCATTCACGGAAAGTGATTTTTGTGCTGTGAGACTAATGAGGATATGTGTAGGAGCCTCAGACTAAAATAAGCTTACTTTTTCCTTAAAAAAAATCAGCATTTGTCTAGCTCTGTTTGCAATGAGGGCTATTGTGAGGTCATTTCCCCTCTTCATTCTACAGGCAGCAGGACCCTATTGTTAGTGCTGAGAAGTATGGACAGATGCATATACTTTCACATATATGCAAACAAATGTTTCCCTAGGAAACCCCCTTTTGTTACATAAATATTCTTAATAATTATTTTGCTGTCTTCACTTGTGGAAATTGAGCTATGAAGCCTAACTCACAATACCAGGCTGCCTCTGAGCCAGTAGTATTAAAACCTTCACTTCCTACTTGACAGCATTTGATGTTTTTATATGGCTGTTTGTACAAAAAACTGCAGTGTGCTGCATATTAAAAATAGAGAGTAAATAAAATAGATGCTGATATGAAGTTGAGTAATGTGATAGGTTTTGAAGAGACTATTATTAAAAAGCACAAGAAATTCTAAATGACCTGTACTATTTTCATATTTAATTCAGTAAAATAATTAATTATTCAGCAGTTGAGGATGTTGTTTATTTTCCACCCTAGTGCACTGGCATATCACAAAATCCAGTGCTCTACTCCAAACAAACAGGGCCACTTAGTCATCTAAATACATATATAATGCAGACAACTTGGTGAGTTAGATCTGGGCAGTTAATGGATCAAGCATGCTTTAAGACAAATTTGATGACCATGTTCATACTGGATATTTGCTTTACAGCACCAGCATCGATATGGCATCCACTGGGGCTGTAAATGAGCAGAGAATTTCCCACATTGTCACTGATCATGCCTGTGGCTCCTGTGAGGTGGTGTTGGGAGTGTGGCTGCCTGCTCCAGCCTGGGACTCCCTTGTGCCTGGAGGCAGCCTGGGGACCTGGAGTCTCTACCCTTGGCTGAGGGACACTGCTGCCACTTCACTTGTAGCCCATTGAGCCAGCAGCCAAGGTGAGCATCCCAGAGCACCCCAGAGAGAGGGGCCGAGCATCCTGGGGGTGCTGACAGCGTGTGCACAGTGTGCCATGGACGAGCTGTGGCTTTCCACAGCCCCTGTGTGTAGGATTCACACAAAACACTCACACGGGCAGTCAGGGCTCCTTCCCCTTTTCAGCTGAGACAGAAGGTTGCTGATGAAAGCACAGAAACATGCAGACACACAGTCATGGATCCCTTGGGTGCCAGCACCTCCTGCCTGTTTCAGCTGTACGACAGGACAGGCAGTGAACACTGACTTTCTGCATCAGTTATGTCGAGGCACAGAATCCTGTCCTGGCAGACAGCAGTACCTAAATACTGCAGAAAGAAAGAGCTCCTTCTGGGGGTTGTTAGAGTGTTAGAGCCCTGCCAGGCAGGGCACCAAAGATCCCTTCCTCTCGGGGACTTGGTTCCAGATGGAAGCAGCTGGCAGGTCCTGGAGAGGGAGAGGCACTGCAGTGTTTCATAGCTAATGAACGACCAACATATGCAACTGGCAAAGTGTGAGGTGGGGGCTGAAAAGTATAACTGAAATAATTCATGGCGCTTGATGTATTTGTTGTAGAAAAAAATAAAAATACTGACAAATTGCATTTTGACTTTTTGAGATTTGTTGCATTTCTCGCAGCTCTATGCCCACCCCACGCACCTAATTAGAAATTTGATTTTTAAAGATAAAGAGTTTCTATGAATATTTAAATAATGAATAAATGATGTATTAAATCAGATTTTAAAAATCCAACCCTCCTTATCCTCTTTAGGTTCTTGAGTATAGTAATCAATGTAATTGATGTAATGCAATACTTGGAATGTAATACTTTGAATTTCTATTAAGATAGCTGAAAAAGTGTATCATTGTCCATGAATAAAATAAAATGCATTTGTTATTTTGTAAAAATATAATCCTGTGCACAATGATACCAAGTAAACAAAATATTACAAGCTCATTGTATTGTGACTGACAAAAGAGACTTAGAACTCAGTCTGTTGCTCTTTGCTCATGTCTGTGATACAGATCCTGTGTGGCTTTGCAGGCAGCACAGCTCAAAATTCTTCAATGCAGGTAATACTTGGAAGACTGCAAAGCTCAGATTTCAAGTTTCCTGGAACTTTTTGTAGCCTAGGAGATGGGTTTACTAACTTAAACTGGGTAAAACATGGTCTTTGAGTATCTTCTTATAATTATTAATTGAATTATTTCTTCAAGTAATAGAGAGAGCCATGCTGTGATGGTATTCAGGGAAAATCGTGGTCTTGTGCTTGAAATCCTTCTTCCCCATACCACCGTTTCTGTGTAGTGTTTTTACATTTGTTGTAATGAAATGGTTATCTGAAATTAGCAGCAGTGAAAGGCTCTTTGGATGCTCTTGCAGTGGTTTGTCTTGCAAGCTTTCCTCATATAATTTGTGGATTGGCTCAATGGACTAAAGATCTTTGCTTCTGTAGTTAGACTAAGTAAATGCAAAATACATTTGCTTTAACTCTGAGCTTCTTACCACAAGCATGGATTAAAAACAACTGAGGAAACAAGTCCCTAAAACTTCTGAGATTTCCTCTTATTTATAATTTCTTTTCTACTGTCTCCAATGTTTAATTAAGATTTTTTTTTTTTTCTGGTAGTATATGAAATTAGCATCTAGTGGTAATTACTTTGTGTGATCATAATAATTTTGAGATGTATGGAAGTTTGTTTCCATGTCTGTTTAATTTGCTGCTCCAGAGATTATCTTAAAATATATTGCTCTATAAAAGAACTTTACTGAATGAACTGAATTCCACTCTCTTTTATTCTCTCCTTTTGATTATGGAATATCTTCTTCCTGTGTCCGTGTCACTTACATCAAAATCATATCTAACCAAGAAAATTCAGCAGTATTTTAAGTGTGAGCATAGGGATAAAGCAACTCCTGGGAGATGAATGCTTGTTGTTAGTTTGCAGAGAGGTTTCCACAATGTACAGTTTGCATTTGCTCAGATGATAATACCTGGCTACAGGTGACCTCTCAGCATGTTTCCCCTTCCTATTAAACCTCTGTTGTTGCTTAAAATAAAGTGACTATTCGATAAAACTCAGCAAAAAGCCTCAGGGCTACTCACTTCTAAAAAAAACAAACTGAACCTATCAGATAAAGCTGTCAGGGCTTGGGCTTTATCTAACACTGCACACTCTTTTATAAATTGATTCACTTTTCTGCCAACCCCACATGTCCGTGAAATAGCTTGGCTGCAGCTACAAGTGCAATTATTATTCCGCCCGGGGTGATTTGTGTGGTCTTAGAGCCCGGCATACATCCATTTATCCTCAGCAGGGTGGGAGATAAGGCAGGCACCAGCCTGCACCCCAGAGCCTGCTGCTGCTGGGGCAGCACAGCCCGGCGGGGTGGGCACAGCCTGGGGAGCTGGACCGGCCACAGCCATGGCCAGAGAGGAGCACAGCCACAGCCAGTGGCACAAACACGGCCATGGGCACGGCCAGGGCCGCAAACATGGCCAGGAAGGGGCACAGCCACAGCCAGGGCCACAAACACGGCCAGGGAGGGGCATGGGCACGGCCATGGGCATAGCCAGCGGGGAGCACAAACATGGCCACGGGGAAAGCCAGGGCCATGGCCACAACTGGGGAGGGGCACAGCCTGGGGAGCTGGACTGGCCCCAGCCAGCCAGGGGGCACGGCCACAGCCAGGGACACAGACATGGCCAGGGGCACAGCCTGGGGAGCTGGACTGGCCACAGCCAGCCAGGGGGCACAGCCACAGCCAGGGACACAGACATGGCCAGGGGCACAGCCTGGGGAGCTGGACCGGCCACAGCCGTGGACACAGCCCAGCCACAGGCACAGCCAGGCTCGGGGACAGCCCCACTGGAAAAGCCATGGCCTGGCTGTATCTAAATCCTGTCCCACAGAAATCTGCCTGGTACTGACCGTAGGAAGCCCATTCATGCTTGTGGATAGCTGCAGGCTCCTACCAAATTCAGAGGTGTGTAGCTATTTTCCTGTATCTTGAGTATATGTGTTTTAGGACACTGTAATTTTTTAATTGCATTGTTTTTAATTTTATGTAAATCAAAATAAAGTCTTTTATTTCAGGAAATTCATCCTCTCCTCTCCTCTCCTCTCCTCTCCTCTCCTCTCCTCTCCTCTCCTCTCCTCTCCTCTCCTCTCCTCTCCTCCAAGAGTTAATACTTTAACTCTTTACTTTTGTAGAGTGGGGCAAAAATGAATGTTTAGATGGACGCCACCTTGCTAATACCAGATCAGGGAGCATGTTACTTAGAGCATAGAACTGCTGTATCTCTGCTGTGAATCTTGTATTTTCATTTCTTCCTGTGTAGACTGAGCGGACTCACTGAGGTACAGTGGAATGTACATACGCCTTTATCTACTCATCTTGGCAAAATCCAGCAAAATTTAAATGTGGA
Organism: Phylloscopus collybita; assembly: GCA_027886175.1. Lineage (NCBI taxonomy): Eukaryota > Metazoa > Chordata > Aves > Passeriformes > Phylloscopidae > Phylloscopus > Phylloscopus collybita. Next base: position 18,437,510 of record JAJNNQ010000003.1, on the reverse strand, counting down.
ATAATCTCAGTATTTAATGACTACATATAAAAATATAATTACTTTAGAACTATAAAAGCAGACATTAAATGCAGGTACAGGGTTAAATAGTTTTAATATCTAAAACTATTTAATTTTGTTTTGAAAAGTAAAAAAACCTCCACATTAAAACATGTCGATATTTCAAATTGGTAATGTTCATTCAACCAACTGTGAAGAAAAAGCAGATAACCAACAAATAAATAATGAGATAAAGTACAAATATTCCACCTTGTATAATCATTATAGGGTCTTATTTTCTCATGAGAAGTATTAGTTTGCCAGCTGGCAATTGGAAATATTTTTGCTTAAAATCTAGTTTGAAATGTGGGTTATGGGAATAGTTGTTTAAAGTACACTATATTTTCTTAAGGCAGAAAAAATAACCTTTGTGGGTAATTTTATGCCATTGCAGAGCTTGCTAATAAAGCTATTTGTATTGCATTATGTTAGAATATTGATCTGATAAAAATTTTGAATTTAAGTGACTATTTCTTCAAATAGAAAATTCAAGAACATTGTGAGTGAGCTTAAATATTTCATTTTTTTTCAAAATTTCATAGGATTTTTTGTAGTGTACTTTCAATTACAATTTTTTAAAATGACTTTTTATTTTTTTATCATAGGGAATAACTCAGCTTCCCTATTCTCTGCTCCAGTGGCCTGGTAGGAAAACAAAAACAAAAAGTAGTTGCTTTTATAAAAATGCCTGGTCCACCTTGAGTTTTACAATATCATAAAAAGGCAAAATAGAGTTCTCAGAGTTAGAAAGAAAGAATCTGTCTCTGGTCTGCTTGGACAGACTGACGTGCTCACAGCCAGTGGAAATACAGCTGGATGAGGCACTGAGACCACACCTCTTCAAAGGAGAGCTCTGAAGATTGTTATTGTTTCATTGTGCTGGAAAAAGATCCCACAGATAGTACTAACATTCCTAAAATGGGGACCTAAAGGTTTAATTAATTTGATTAAATAAAAGCAAACAAATATGGAAGAGTTCAGAGAGCAGCAGTTCTCACTGATGTCATGGAAAATGTGTTGACTGGGCATTTTTTAAAAGTAAGTCACATGTTGGAAAGCAGCTCATGCAATGCTGGGAGCAAAGAAAATAAACATGCAGGCATTGGAAAATAAAGACAATTGTTTAATAAGATGTGGCAACTGGAAAAAATTTCTTTCTCCTCAGCCAAAGCAAGTGTTCACAGTCGTATTTCCAACCACCACCATCAGTAGCCAGATGAAGAAATGCTTGTGTATCATTTACAGTTCTTTTTCTTTGCTGCTCCTGTACTGAACAGAAAGACAAGTTTCACTCCATAGGAAGTAACAGTGTTGCTGAGCTGCACCATCTGTGAATCATAGATGGAGATCACCCATAGCTCTTGGAGATCTGAACCCAAAAATGAAAGATTATTGAAGGAAGTGCCTAAAGTAATAAAGAAATACATGCATTAAAAGTACAGAGATGTAGCTACATACTTTTACTAGGAATGTGCTTATATATAGTGTTGGCCCAAAAGTTTGGGGTTTTTTTTACCCATATTAATTCTACTACCTGGGACTCTGAGCAAGCTTGCAAATTAAGATATTTCACAGGCTTTTGATCATTGCAAAAATATGTGAAGCTTCTTTGAAGCTCCTGTGTTAGCCTACCACGCTGCTCTGGGAAAGGATATGACTAAGTCAGGGATAGTTTAATGCTGGATTTTGCCTTCAGGCTCCCAGCTAATGGTTTTGAGTGTAACTAAATGTATACAATAAACCAAACAGGCTTTGGTTGGGTTTGGTTTTGTTTGGTTTTGTTTTTCACAATTGGCACAGCGCAATGCTATTTAAAGTGTGAAAAGAATTCTGCTTAAAGAAACTGCAAAGTGGCAGAACACTTTTCCCCAGAGAGAGAATGTGCAATAGCAAGCATGCAGACTGTAGGGTCCACTGAATAAGAAAGGGTACAAGGAAAACTCATTTTGAGGAAGCAGAGATCAATATTTCCTGCAGCAATGCTGGCAAAAAAAAGTAGCATCAAGAAGAAAGATGCTGTAACATTAAAAGAAACAAGATTTACTATATTACTTATGACATAGAAAAGGACTGAGGTATTTGTTAAAAATGATTGGTGGAGTAAACTCAGGGCTTTGAAAGATATGGCTGTACCAGCATCTTAATATAACATACAGATGAATGTTAGTCTCACGATTTATCTTCGTTCTGTTGCTCCAGAGTACAAAACAGATATACTGGTAATTAAATTAAACTTGTTGTTTCTTTCTTTCCTTCAGTATTGTTAGCTAGAAACCATTTTTTATGAGTTAGCAATAACAAGCATTGATTTGTGTGCCTTGTAATCTATTTGTTCTTGCACGCATCTCTCCCACACCCACCCACGCTCTCGGCTTGGAGTAATCACAATGCCACAGTGCTGGGGGGGGGGAACACAATTAATTTTTAGCATGTAATCACTGTGAGAAGGTCATAATCCCTCACTTTTAGCCAGCTGTTGTCACAATTTCACACTGACAATTCTGGCACAATGAATGAAATGTATAAAAATTGCCCTCAATGAGAAATACTCCCCATTAAGTCACTGGGTTATGTGATAGAGAGAGACTGATTTATGCCCTGTGCTGTGGATAAAGTTGTAGTCGATTCACTTTGGACAAAAATGTTAAATGAACTAATTAAAGAATAAGCCCTAACCAGATGGGTTTGTTGCTGCATCAGTAAATACAGGCCAGTAATAAATGATCTGCAGATTCAGTTTTTAAACTATCCATGGATAATTCTAATTAAATTGCCCTGCTAAAAGTACACCAAAATACCATAATAAATGTGAAGTATCTGATCCAGAAGAATTGCTGGAGTGTGTTGCAGCATATTAGTTTCATTATGTGAATGGGAGCCCCTGAGGGTTGTCCTAAGGGCTAAACCCTTCCCTGCCAGAGGTAGAAATATATCTGAGTACCTGCTTTTCCTAGGTAAAGACTTAAAAAAATCATGGTGTGTATTCTTCTGAAAGTGTCAAACTAGATTTTAGCAAAAAGAGATTGAATTTTGGTTCTATATAAAGAGATGAGGGGAAAAATATAATTTATAGAGTTGTGAATGAATTTTTCAAAGTGAAATTAATTTTGAGCCAATTATCTGAACAGATAACTGAAAAGTCTGAGACATGGACATACACATCAGCTGGCAATTCTAGTACTGATTAAATCTTGGGTGGAAAAGTGAGGGTTGGGGTGCACAGAGATTTCCAGCTGCAGCCACACTCAGTGGAGCTCCTCACACCACAGACCACATGAAGAAGCTCTGAGACCTCTCTAGAATGAAACATTTCTGACGTGTTTATCTTAGGAACAATTAAAATCTAATTAAAATACATAATCCTTTGGAGGGAGAATGGAGGAAATCACCACCCCTCACTTTTGATCTGCCCTTAATTGCTATTTCCTACCAGTAATTCTGACACAAGAAATCAACTATAAAAAAATCATCCTACTTCATATATTAGAAGCAGGTGCTTGTTTCATTAAGTCCATTTCACCAGCTTTTTCACTTGGCCACATTTCAAGATGTGGCAAAAAGAGAATTGTTTTCTCATTCTCCTTCCCCCACTCTCTTGGCCCTCTCTGTTTCCCTTTGCTTTCCCCACTCATGGTCTCTTGCTTGTGCTGTCACACACTTGCTTTTTCCCTCCCATGCTCTTGCTCTCTCTTTCCCTCCTGCTTATTTTCACCTCCCTTCTCTCTCCCATTCCTTCTCCCTTTTTCTATTCCTTTTCTCATCTGAATTTCCCACTATGAAATTTTTGTTGTATTGTATGGAAATGAGATGCAAATAATAAATTTGCAGTGGATTCTAAAAGTATCAGAGCCCATAAAAGTAACTTTATAGGATTATATATCAATGCTTAATCTCTGAAATTAAGAAAATGTCACTGTAGTTGCAAAAACTTTGTTCTTTATATTTAATATACTTGATAGTCCTTAACACTGGAAAAAAAGTGGATTTCAGGGCTCATCCAGGCTGGTAGCCACTGAGGACTTAGAAAATCAGAGTCTGTACTTACAAGATAATATTCAGTACCATAATGCAACCTCACAATATTAGCTTCTTACCAAACCATTTATAGTTTTTCAGACTTGATCTTCTGCTTGCTGCCTTTCTGCCACTGAGAGGAAATAGAGAGAATTATTTACTGAGGTGTTTGCAGCATTTGATCAATATATGCTCCAAGCTTGGCAACCTCTAAAAAGAGCCCACTGCTATAGGTGTCTTTTAATCCTGCTACCCTACAATGTCTGTCTCTTTGATGTGGCAATTTAATTAGCAGAACACTAATTGCAAGAACTGTGGGATCTTCACAGCCACATCTTACAATCAGGCTCCTTTTCCAAAATAAAAATAATAATAATAAAAAATCCCAATCTCTTTGAATTCACATTACAGAGAAACCTCCTCCTAATTTCCCCAGATTATTTTATTACTTTTCCCTCTGTTTCTCTCCTACCTCCTCAGACTAGAAGAAATCCTCACTGTTCCTAATCTCTTTTCCAATTTTACCTATCTTGCCTTCACTGCTCTGGTTTCTCTTGTGTATCTAGGAAGCCATTTAAGGGATCTTGTGCCTGTTTTTACATCCTGAATGTGCAATATCCAGTGCAGGAAAAGAAGATTTAAAAAAAGCTCTTCTGTTTGTTGGGTTTTGTTAAGCAGGATTTCCTCCTACATCGTGCTTCTGATTAGGCTCTAGATTTGGGAAGCAAGCTTTCTTATTTAACCTTGGGGAAGTAGCTTAGCACACATGAGCCTTATTCTTCAATATATCCATCACTCAGCCATCCCTCTGAGTTTAGACAAAGCCTGTCTTCATAAAAGCACTGGTATTTTAGAAAATGTACATGGTGTTAATAGAATAGAAATATTTTTATGATGCTGAGTGTTGAACTCCTGGACAGAACTTAAGGACTTCCTGTAGCTCTGGCTCTGTAGAGTGTGCACAGATACCAATGATTGTGAATCACTGGGGCAGGGAATACCTCTGAATATTTTGGGGGAGACAAAAGAGTGTTAGATTTAATGTCTGTCATGTCACTTACTTGAAAGAGATGCACATCCTTGCTGCATTAAATCGAAATATGTGGATATCTGTTAATATCCACATCAATCAATTTCCTTGTTTGTAAATAGGGAAGAGGTAAACCCTTCAGGGGATCAGAAAATCTTGAGGATGTCCTTTTCTCTTTCTTTTCCATTTTAGAGAGTCTCTTCATGTAAAAAATAAGCCTCATGGCATGTAAAAGGTGAAATGCTGGCTGCTCAAGAGAGTAAGAGCTGACTACGCACAGAACAGGAATTCAGTTTGGTGCAGTGAAGGTTTCTAATTTTAGAAACTGATTTTGCAAGTGCCTCAGTGTGTACATAATTCTACTCACAACCAGAGAGGAAGGAAGCATAAACACACATTTCTGCAAGCCCTTTTGTGAAATTTCTGAATGGATGTTTTTCTACAAGTCCTGAGATGAATTGATGGTAGTAATTAAACAGCTCAACTTTGTTTGGTTTGGAGTGCTTTTGGGTTTTTTCCCTTTTTGGTTTGGGATCACAGAAAATCTTTCCGTAAAAAATTAGGTATTTTTTCCATGTAGTATATTAAACATAATTTTGTGAGAGCACATATCTGGTTTAGGGGATTTTTAAAACCCTGACTTGTTCTTTCTTCTCTTTCCTCTCATTTGCCACCTTGATTAATTTTTTTTATTCACAAGTGCTGTCATCTCTCAAAGCATGCCATGACTGAATATTATCTTCCACAGACCTATATGGCTTTCACTGGGCTTTTTCTTAGTGAGTAATTTCTCTAAGGATTTTTTTTTACTGTGCTGAATACCGTTTCACTGTGATGAGGCTTTATTATCTGTGACATGTTATAACTATGCTATTTATATGTGTATTTTGTAGCGATATCTTTGAAAACAATGAAAAATACTTTTCTAGAAGTGGGAGGGAAATAGATTACATGAAAAAAGGGACATCTGTTCTTAACTTTTTGATTTTTTTTTTTGTACACATAAGGCTTGCACCAAAAAAAACTATTTATGAAAATCAAGAAAATGGAATTTCTTTTCAGAAAGTCTTAAAAATGAGTATCAAGAGCAGCCACCCTCAGTTGTTCCCAAGTGATGAGTGAATCAGGCTGGTGGCTGGAGCAATTCACTCAAACATGGCCCAGTTTTATGTCATGGTGATTTTAGGACTGGTTCCACCATGGCGGAAAATCAGAAAGCAAGAGATCTGACCAAAGTTTTCATTTTAATGCAAATTAACCTTAATAATACTTTGTGTTGGAAAGATTTTCTTTTAAACCCCTAAAATTTTCAAGGTGTTGAAATCTACCTGTACACCCTTTCCAAGGAGTATTGGAGAAAAATACGGTCTTCAAAATTTAGGGTTTTTTTATCTTATTAGCCTAACTGAATTCAAGTATATCTCACAAATATAATCTTAGTTGATGGCATTACTGTGGAAAAATAAGCTAAAGGTGTTTTATTATTTCTATCTATAGGTTTTAATTTCTGACTCATAAAATCACAGGACTTAGTGAATGAATGACAGTGATGTGTAGGCAATCACACTTGTATGTGTGTGTGCATATATTCACCTTCAGACACAATGTAATCCCTTTAATTTGGGTTTTTTATGGGATAAAATTTAACTGGAATAAATGATTTTCAACACAAAATATGTAAGACTAGTAAGTCTTTATTTATTAAGTACTGTTTTAGTTGAATGGGCATTGCAAGGCCATATTGGATTTATTTCTGATTTTTAGCTGAAAATTATTTGTTGCATTTACAGAAAAGTGCTTCTGTCATTTTCCTTACAAGTTTAAGACTTAGAGGGAAATAGAGTGCATCTTAGGAAGATTCACTGAGCAGCTTGCTGTTACCACAATTTAACCAGAAACTGGGAACATTTACATCGCTACAACCTCTTGGCTGAATTTTAAATACATTCTTTCATTTGTTTTGTGAGTTCCCCTGATCAGTTATGAATCATTGTTTTGTTTTTATTTGAATAAGGCTCACTGCTAAACAAAAATCCTTAATTCTGGGCTGGGAAGCTGCCTGAAAACCACAAGGGATGAAGTCTTCTATTTCAAATATCAATTCAAAATGTCTCTTCAAGTTAATGTGATTTTTTTTTTTTCTTGAAATCTAGTTAAATCAGTGGGAAAGTAGACTTGTTTATGTTGAGAAATATAATTCTAAACTTTTCTACCCAAGAGTAGCTGTGGAAGATGGTCAAGTAGCTCATCCAGGAGCATCTGAGGAGTGAGTCCCATGCACTTCCCCTCTGTGAGCAGCAGGAATGATCTCCTGGGCTGACAGAGGTGCCCAGACCAGCAAAGTGAGCCTAGGTATTATAGACACACTCGCTTGGATGGACACTGTGGATGGGGCTTGATTGTGTGGTTCATTTCACAGCAGTCTCACTGTCTCCTAAAGAAAGTCTTGTCAGAAACAGAATAGGCTTCAGGGGAAAAAAAAATTCTTTTGTTTGTTTAGTTTACACTTAAATCTCTATGTGTTATACATAAATATATGACAGTAGTGTACCTTTTTTTTTTTTTTTTTTTTTTTTTTTTTTTTTTTTTTTTGTTCAAAATCATGCTTACATTTTAAAATTAGGATGACAGCTAATTGCCCCTTAGGATTTCTAGTGGCAGACTCCTGTAGCAGCTGCTCTAGGTATTTCCTATGTGACATATGAGGAAACATTTGGGCACTGGAAGGTAAGAAACCTTGTGTACTTATTGTCACTGTTCCAATATCAACAGGAATCTTTTGCCATTTTGGGAGAATTTAATTCAGGTATTGCAGAAAAATAAAAGTAAGGAAACTGATGGTACTGGAAGGGAAGACAACTTTTGTGGTGGAATACTGACAAAATGCACGTTAGGAGACAGAGGTGCCATGCTTATTTTTGTCACACCCTTAAATCAAATCCTATTGCAAAAGACACTGTATAAATGTGTAATGAGGAACCTGGTCTGCCCTGAGTGTCTTATGATTTCAATAAAGGTGATTTCCTGGGTGTGGAAGAGAAATGATTCATGCAGGATCATTCAGGAAGTGTTGCAGCCACGACAGCAAAGTTGAGGACTATTCAGAGAGTACCCATGGATGGCAGCAGGAATTTCCACCTTGCCCTTACGTGGTTTTTTAGGAAAAACCTAACAAGTTACACAGAAAATTGCTAATAAATGTGAGAAGGGGTCTGAGGTAATGGATAGAATGTATGTATATGAGATCTGCCTTTGGCATGGATGGCTGTAGATGGTCAAAGTTCATCTGATTGCATTTAGATGTGCCCTTGAGACTTTGCCACTGTAGCACTAGCAGGTGGAGAGAAGGGATATGACCAGCATGAACTCATCCCTACATATGCAATTAGGTTTGGGAAATTTGTCTGTATTGCTGGGTCGGGCTGGATAGCACAGATTTAGAGTAGCTGGAGAAGGTCACAGTTCTGGGAAGGAATCAAAAACTTTAGCTCAGTGATGAAAAAAGACAGGAAAGGCCCATGTAGGCCCAAAAGGCGTGTAAAAGCCCACATGTTTGAAAATGTTGAATACTGTTATCATTATACAGAGGGTTTTCTTATTTTGCTTCTTAGAATCAAACATTCTGCTCAGTGCCCTTTAGGCATATATGTATTTTTAATAAGTCCTTATCCTGCTACCCACTTTTAAGCAAAAACTAAGCTGTAAAATAGAATAGAGATAGGAAAAATTAAATATTTCGATGAAACTCATGACTTAAACTCAGACAACTCCATATGTTGTATGTAGGAATTTGGTTTATGCAGTAAGCAAATTAATATGGCAGTGAGATTTCCAGCTGGACCACATATTGATTTATTTTTCTTGAAATATTTCATAGTTTGTGTTTTTAATACACTATGAAATGTGAAGGGAGTCTCCTACCCAGAACACAAGGCTCTCTCACACTCATACACATTTCTTAACCCAGTTGTGCTAATAAACCTTTATAAACTATGTTTCCCTAGCCCAAATCTTAGCACAGTCTCAGATGCTCAACCTGCTGAAATTTATGGGAAAACAACAACAGCTTGAAGGAGAAAAATGTGATAGTAGAGGGGAAAGGAAATGTTCCTGTTCTCCCCACTGAGAAGACAAATGATGAGAGGCTTTTTTCTTTTTCTTTTTTTCTTTCTCTCCTCAAACCTTGCAGTATTTCCCTCGCTTTCTATAAGAAAAATTAGCCTTAAGAAAAAGAAATTCAATGATCATAAAGCATGAAGAGAAAGAGGAATTGATCTTGGATAGAAGATGGGATTGAGTTATAATATAACAAGTTACAGGTCTTTTCCTACTGAAAAGCAGAACCAATTGATTTATTATCGTGACTCTCAGCTTGCATTTTTTTAGTAAGGAACTGTAGATGCAAGGTAGCACGTCTCCTTTGATTTGCCACACTATGTCTTAATTACCAGTGCTAGAAGTTCATGGCAGCATTTTCCAACTTCAAAGGTTTCAGCAGCTTAAACAGCATGAATGGATCAGATTTGTAAGAACACAGTGACAATGATATGGTGTCTTCGTATCTTAGAATTGTCGGTTCATTTTTTATTTATTGTACATCAAAGCGAAAATAAGCACACAGAGAAGATAATAGGTTTAGTCAGCATTCTCTTCTTTTGCTATCAGAGAATTTGAAAACATTCTCCTGTTTCAAGAACTGGGATTCAGAATTGCAGTTAGTAGGGAGGGTACTATTCCTGTGGAAGAGGAAAATGTTCTTAAAACTCTATTCTAGATATCTTTGAGCTTTCCCTACGTTTTTGACATTTACATTATTACGACTCAAAGAGACTCAGCAAACATGCTGGGAGAAGGCTGGTGTAAGGGAAGAAAATGTGGCCCATGAGATCAAGGGCATGACATGGGTGATTTTGCTTCTGTGGGGGTCAATTCAGCAGATCATTTAGGGCGTTCTTTCAGTTTAAGAATGGAAGTAGCCATTCCTAAAGTGGTCGTGTGGTCAGAAACATGAGCAAGTCTCTCTCAGTGGAATTGCTGACTGGATGTCAAATTTAGTTGGTGAGTGGTGAAATGCAGTATAGTCATGAAACACCAATGGTCACTGCCAAACTGGAGCATCTCAGTTGGTGGGGGCTACTAGCACTGAAGAATCTTTAATCAGGTTGGAGATGACTGGAGGATGATTGCCCCAATTCAATATGAGTGTTGGTTTTAAAATAGCAATACCTGTAATAATACGGCAATTTATTTTGTACTGCAATCAAGAATTGAGATATAACCCAAATTCTTATGTAAATTGCCTTAAATAATTATTTAGAAATTAAAATATACACAGCATGATTTATATGCTTCCATTTACTCAATCTATTAAGGATTATTCTTTGCATTGCCTTTTGAGTTATCTGAAATGAGCATTACTATTTATAAAAGGTTTGCTGGAGACTTAAGACCTTGATGGTTTCTCCTGCAGTGAAAGATAGCTGAAAGGTCATTACATTTCTTGCTGGTTTATTAAACTGAGGCTATAATCAGTGCATCAGGTGAAATACCTATTTTCCTTACACAGTGACTGGCAAAGGGGATGGGTTCAGATCTCTTTATCTCTATACCATAATAAAGAACAAATAATACTCTTGCCCTTCTTAGTGATCTGGCTGTGAAAATAAATTAAAATAATCAATGTCAGCAGAAGAAAACAAGAGGAAAATATGAAGTAGCATATGAAAATGAGAGAGACTATAACTTGCATTGACATAATAATAAAATCATAATATCTTTATAAAATGATGGGGGTTTTGTTGTCCAAAGTCTTTTCAAATCTCTCATGCTTGAAAAATGTTGAGAGCTAAGAGTAATACCTAATAAATCAACATGTTCAGCACTAATTTGTTAGTACTATCTGCCAATACTGACACTGTCAGGACGTTATTTTGTATATGGTAAATCTTTCACAGAGGCACATCTCGGTCAGCCAGGCTCTTTCAATGCCCTTTTTCTCAAATGAAATAGCATCAAGTTGTTAAAATACTTTTGATCCTCATGGAGGAGTAGTTTGTGGGGTTTTTTCTTTTTTCTTTTTTCTTTTTTCTTTTTTCTTTTTTCTTTTTTCTTTTTTCTTTTTTCTTTTTTTCTTTTTTTCTTTTTTTTTTTTGTTTGTTTAGGGATTCTTTAATTGAGAAATTCAAAACACCTACTGGTGTATAATATTAGAATACTTGCATGGCGCCCTACACTTCATCAAGATTTGCTTAACTGGGACTCGGTGTAATCTTAGAGGACTGATTTCAAACTGATGGCAATGACTGTTGGTTAATTGGAATGGTATTTCTGTAAATCGAAGAAATCTATCTGCAGTTTTATCAGATTTGCATCCAAACTGTGTATATCTTTGCCATAGATCACACAGCTGAAAAGACCAAAAAAAGGCTGATTTATTTCAAGTAACGCAGGAGAACAAGAAGAACATACCTCCTTTGACACTTTCTTTCCTCAGTCTTGTCTGGCCAATGCAGTTTCCCTTCCATTTCTCTTTTGCTAGTGGGTCCCTGTTTTTTACAGTCAGTGTGCAGCCTGGGCTCTTGAGCTTTAAGGAGGGAGCATTGTACAAGGATCTCAATGAGCAGATCTTATGCAAAGAAGCAGAAGGAAGACTTTGAGCCTTCCATCTTTCCAGCTGACTAATAATTCCTCTAATAACCCCAATTAAGCTTCTTGCAGCCTAATTCCACTGTATTATCTGTTTTGTTTTCTTTTTCTCAGAATTCACAGTAAATTCTTTGTATGTTTTCCATACCCTGAAGCTGGTTGTGGAGGTGATGAAAGATCTGGTTATATCTGAGTTATTCTCTTCATTGCAATTCCTCACCCTTCCCCCTATCCTTGTAAGGATGGGTACTCCTCTCCTGCCTTAATACTGGCCCAGCAGTTGATCCTCAGTCTGCCTGTTTGCTGAGATCACTTGGTTTGCCTGTTCTCTGCCTCTTTCTGGCCTTTCCTTTGTTTAAGAAAGGAGAAGGCACAAATAATCTGCCCTCTTTGGTGCAGGTGTCAGTGCTGTAATGTGAATAGGGAGCAGAAGACAATCATATGACTGGTTTATAGAATATTTATTATGATGAAGAAAAGTAAAAGCTTTGTATGCAACTGTGTCCCACTTTCACACCCAATGGCAAGTTTTGCAGGCCTACACACCTTGATTAAGGTTTTCTTTTTAAGATGCAGGTGGACACTGGTTCTTTTCTCAGCTATGTTGTTGTGGCTATACTTTTGCCCAATATGATAAATCCTGGCCTAAATGTTAGGGTCTATGTTTTGCAGAATGGATATGAGTTTTATGTAATGGATATGAGGTTTATTACACTGTAAATAGAGGGCATGACTGTCTTTTCCATCAGAGAAAATAAAGAAAGCAGTAAAATTTCTTATTTTTTGTCTTGTTGGTCAAGGTTTGACTTAAGCAATTAGCAGTGAGAGGTGAGTTCAGCTACTGCATATCATGGTGATGGTGGTATGAATTCACCTTCCTTCAGCTTTTGATAACCTGTCTTAATAGGGCCTTGACCTCTGCTTTCACAGTGTCAAACACAGGAGAAATAACAAACCATGAAAAAGTGAAGTTTGATGGCAAGATCTATTGGGGTTAAATTCTTCCAGCAACCTTTGAAAACTTGATCCTTCAGCGGTAGGAAGAAACAATGTCTGTGGCAATCAGTACAGATTGTGTCATGCAAAGATGCAATAGAAGAATAGGTAACACTTTTTCTCTCAATTTTTTTTCAAGTGAATTTTTAAATTCACTCTAGGTGAGCTAAACTACAAATCATGAGTATTATACCATTTTTCAAAACTATGGGAGTGATTGAGGCTCAATTAGGTCATATAAGGTTCTTAAATCACTAGGCAAAAGGTATTGTTTTGAACAATATTGGTGTCACTCATGTTCATCATGTAAAAAAAGTTGATTTTTGAATATAGTTACCTATCTGGGTATTTGCATCACACAAGAATATATATAGTTGGAAGACATCTTGAGGCAAAAGTAGAAAAATAGTTTTGACAAGATATACTTAAAAAAAAAAGGAAGAAAAATTTTCTTATCAAGTTTTAAAATCATCTGACTTCTTAATGATGTACATCTTATATTTTATAACTTCTGTTATGAAGGGTTCAGACTGCAGCCTAACCAAAGTGAATTATCCAGCATAGAGGTCCTTCATCTACGTTTGTGTACTGAGCAAGTGGAATCATTTTGTTCAATGGCCTCTTAGGTGAACAAGCAAATTGTTCTATGAGAACAATTCTATGAGCAGGAGATGGGAAGAACATGGGAAGGAATATTTTGGTCACGCTAAGGGTATTTAAGCACAAGACATGGTCAAGGGCATCCCTGTAGCTGTTCTGAACCTAACTTTAAGATTAAAGCTTTTCAAGATGAGTCAGGGTAAAATGCTATTTGGAAATTCGTTTATGTGGAGTAGAAAATCTGCACACACAGGACCAGACTTGAAAAAAAGTTGTGGAAGATCATTTAAGAGGAGAGAAATTTGGAAGATATGGTAAAGACCCTAGAGAAAGGCATCTGGTGTATGCACATATGGACTCTATTCAGATATGCAGCAAGACAAATGTGTGTAGAAAGGAGACTGAGAGAAGACTACAGGGCAACCACTGGAGAGCAGAGCAAGAGGATGAATTGTGGGGGAAAGGGATTTATGAAGTATTGTAACTGAAGCCATGTATGTATTCTCATACATGTGCTCCCCAAAGCAAGTATTGCACAATAAAGTGCAATGGAGTTCAAACTAAATGTACTCCATCGTTAGAGCAATGCTGTAAACCACCTGAAATATTACAACTGTTACCTGTGGCATCATTAATATCCTGGGATTATTTCATAAATCAGGTCCTAAAACATAATAGAGTGGAGAGGGTCGGTGCTTTCTATAAAGATGAGATTGAATTGTAAGAGAATTAATGATACCATCATTACAGCCTTTAATCTATTTTATAGAAAACTGCTTCTTCTTTTATGAACACTTTGTCCTTTAGGAAATTCTCTAATATTTCTGAGTAAGCAAATTTTTTGAAGTTTTCTTCCAAGTATTTAAAATAATATTCTTTTGTTTAGTCATTTCACAAGGAAAGGAATAAAATCTGCAACAGTTTGTTTAGTTTTCTCTGTGGAAGCAAGTAAATACATGAGGTTTCACTAAGGCCAAGTTTAGCTGTAGGCACTGTACTTCTGACTGAGAAAACCACATAGTCAGCCGTGTAACTTGTACCCCTGCTACTAATGCTTGAGTAATTGTGGATGGGAGAACAGATGTATGTGCCTGGCATTTGGGAGAAACAAAGATTGAATAACTAACTGCAGCAAGAAACTACCAAAAGAAATGCTTTATTACTCAAATAAGACATTGACTTCCTTGCTGAATGTCTTAACAGAGCAGTTTAATGTTTGTTATTGGCGTAACTTGAGCTTTGTGTCAGGGGAGAATTTCTGGTTTTCTTTTTTGATCATTAGATCGTGGCTTTTTACTTTCATGAATTGTACATTGGACCCACTTTCTCATATGAACTTTTTTCTGGTGATTCCTCCAGTCTAAAGATGAGGCTCAATGTAACAAAGCTAATGAAAACCTGCCCTTCAATCTAAACTGTAAGCAGTTTATAACAAGCTCTCTTTTCCTGTGCTTCATTACTGCAACAAAATCTCTTTTTTTCGTGCCTCAGAATGCTAAGGCAGGGTGACAAAAACCACCATTTTCCATCACCAGGCACACATGAAAGGAAGATGGGCTTAAGCATGTAGAATTGATTTATTTGCATTCTCCTATTGCCTTGGATGCTGTGTCATTGAAGGAAGTTAATATCATATCTTTGATTTGGCCTCTGGAATGGCAGGCCCTGAAAATCAAGCATGCTTATTACAGCAGAAAAATAATCTAGTCCAATGGAGTCCCAGCATCTATTGATTCATTTGGAAAAGCTGCAGACTTGTAGCAAAAAGCTTTTTGGAATCTGTGGCTGGCCATGTGTCAGGCTTTGAGTGAAGAACACTTTGCAATTGGTTAGCTCTCCTGACAAAGCAGTTGTTATCTGCTTTTCTTAGTGCCTCTGAATATCACCATAACCCCACCAGCCACTTGCTTTTAATATTTCTCTTTCCCTCTCGTTATTCTATTCCTGGCAGTTTTCCTTAATCTCCTGCAGGCTCCTCACACAGTGAGGGTCGTTGGTGCCAGCAAAGTGGTGACATAAACACAGCTTCCTGTTTGTCTTAAGAACAGCACAAAACTCCTCTGTTCATCTTGTAACTCATATAATTCACAACAAAACACGGTTGCTTACTCAGATATCTCCCAGTCTAATTTCCTGATTCAGCCCCATCCTCAAGCAATCCCACTAACACTTCTCCCAGTTTACACACTGAGAAGCAGGAAAGTGCTGGTCTCTGTGCTGCTGGAACATGAACAAACTCATGTTTGTTCATTAAATTCTGATTCTCCAAAAGGGGCTTCTTATCATATTGACAGTGTGATATACCAACATTTCTGCTGTTGGCTGATCTTGGTGGTGGACCTTGCCTTAATTTTAATCACAGACTGAGTTTTCTACTCTGGGAGCAGAGTTTTCTACTGAGGGAGTCCTCAGTGATGTAAACATTGTTCCGTACCTTGAGCTGGCCAGGAATCAGATCTCTCTCTTAAAGAATAGCAATTGGAGGCAGGAGTCACTTTTTAAGAGTGCCCAAAATAACACTGGAAAATTAAGGCCCTGGCAGAACTGGAACCCAGCAGCTCAGTTGTCATTTTAGTCCCTCAATGGAGCTTTAGCAGAATTAATCCAAATGAGGGCCAGATTAGCTCCTGACCCTCTGAAACCCAACTGTGGGCTTTGAGGTCATCTTTCTATCTTCCAATACATTGCAGCAACAAAAAAAAAAAGCACACCTGAAAGCTCTGACCTAAGTGAATTTCATTTTTCTTTTTTCTTCTGAATTACTCCATGGATTAATTCAGTCCTTTTTATTTTTTATAAGGCAAACCCTTTCATAGACACAGCAGTCAAAAATGCCTTAGAATCTCTGAATAAAAGAGTGTCCATATCTTTTCGTGTTTAAACATTAAGCAGGAGGTGGCAAAATCCAGTCAGGAGCTGCAATAACCAGCAGCAAGTATCTCAGCTCAAGTGGAATAATGACCAGGTAATCAAGGAAGATGTTTCCTGCCTTTCAGTCAAGAACTTTGATACCCAAAACCATGTTAAAACCTGTCAGTGAATTGAGACTAATAAGTGTCTACACTTCAAGAAAAGGAGCCCATGATTTAACTTCTAATGCTGATGACATTTCCTTCAGGAAACTTTTCACTGGCCTTGATGCTTCAGCACCTTTGGACTGACACACTTTTAACTTCGATTTACTATCCAGCCCCACAAGCCAGGAGGGGTTGATTATTTTAAAATTTCAGAAATGCTTCAGAAAGCTTTGCAGAGGTAGCTGAGTACATTTCCCATTTGGGGCAGTTGTCAAAAGGGAGAAGGAATCAGCAACATGGGTTTTTCTTTGGTAAATGTGACTCTTTCTTTGGTAAATGTGATCTCTGAGAAAACCCATTACCTTCTCCATTATATGCATTTTGTAAAATTTGCCACATGATTAGTGTTGAATTCGAGAAATCACAGTTTTAGCATCCTGGCACTTTCAGAGGTAGACATATAAAGAATGAGAAAAGGGAAATGTGTAGAAAGCTTTTGAGTACAAAAAATACCTGTTTGACTTTCAGCACTCTGCCCTTCTTCACCTTAGTCCCATTTTTTGGGGGGGAATTAAGTCCAGAAGGGAAATAGAGCTATTTGTTTGAACTTTGACTGGTAAAGTAAAAAACTATAGCTGATTATTGATTTGTTTTTCTGAATTAAAGGTGAAATTGCAAATTGTCACCAGAGACTGAAATATTACTGTCCTGTAAATATTAAATTGGCCTGTGGCAGAAAGGAAATCAAATGTAAACTTTTTTTTTCTCAACAGTTTATTGCCTATGAAGTGCAGTCACTCTCTCTCCTATTTCAGCCATATTTCTAATTGTAGTTCCTAATTATTAGAGGTCATTATGTATATTCTGTCTTCCAAAGGTCAAAGACACTAATTCTCTTCATGAATAATTTATTCAAAAATTGATTGGGTAATGAGTGAGATAGCTGAATACATTTTTCACTGGAAAATATGAAACTATACAGTGATATAGTCATGAAATAAAAATATATGGAAGAAAAATTGTTCTTAAAAGAAGTAATTACAGCAAGTAACTCAGCTGTAAGACTGGATATTTTGTCTCTGAATTTCATGCTTGGAATATACTTTAAACTCTGCAACTGTTGTGTTATATACATATTCCTGTATTTAAATGATAAGAAATTAGGTTTTATCTTTATTTTCACATTTTTCTTAGGTAAATGAGCAGTTTGGAGAAAATTGTCTCTGTTTACATTATCACTTTTTCATTGAAAGTTTATATAGATCAGGTGTCCTAACTGCTCACTCTGTTACCTCGTTTTGCTGTATACCACAGACACACCTGATGAAAGGCAGCTCTTGTCCGGATGATCTCAGTTTAAATCAGCAACATAAATAATGTACAGCAGAAGTGTGGGGAACTGCAATTACCTGCCTGAGTGATAGATATTATAGTTATCAGGAATCCTGTTTTCTTGTTTACTCCAATGGGCTGGGCAGTGCTGGTTGCCCAGACATTTAGAAAAAAAATTACAGTTAACACAGCTTGATTGGATTTTTTTTAATATTTCAAAAATGTTTAAATAAATAATCTCAAACTTGCAGTAAGATTTATGCAAGAGTGTCTGTGTTTCTGTTAAATTCCATTTGATGCACTGAACTTTTTAGACAAAGTCTTTAATTTCCAATATATGCTGGTAGTCATTCCTTAACACTGTGTTTGCAGTGAAGAAAACCAATGCATACGTTTGATTAATCTTGATTTTCTTTACAAAATATGAAAGAGTGAAGTAAATTTTAAAATAGAATTTGGAGTTTGATATTTTTGAAAATCTCCTGGTTTTTGAAGGCTGTGTAGGACTGCTCCCAGAGAACTGGGAAAAAAAAAAAAAAAAAAAAGTAGAAGCATTTGACAGTGATTTGATATCTGAATCATTTGTTTAGCACTGCAAAATACAGTCATGCTCCTTTGCACTTGCTTCATTTCTCTCATAGGAAGTAGCAGAGCCTGGAACAATGGGACTCTGCCAAACATATTATGACACTACAGATTGTTATTCTCTTTCTAAACTGAGGGGAAAATCTTTTACGGGGACAGACTGTGCCTGGTGCTGGCTGTTTCTAAATGCAGGCAAAAGGACAGGGATGGAACACTTGCAGTCTCCTGGAGATGCTCAAATTCCTGCAAACACCTTTGATTTATGCCCTTTTCTCTCCCCTCCTTTTATCATCTCCATAATATTTTTAAGTGTTTGCCTATGTTATTTTATTTATATATCTGCTTGTATCTTATTGAAATTATCCTCACATTCCATAATCTTGTGGTACACTAGTTTAACACTGTAAGTACCCCGCAGCTGTAGCAAATACCTTTCCCCTGTCTTTCAGAAATTCTTTAGATGGTGCTGGCCAACTTCTGTTCATAGTTTGAGTTTCTTTTCTAGTTGTAAAAGAGGGAATACATTTCTTTTCCTTATATTACAAAGCATTAGAAAAAATAAAGCAACAGCTTTCCATAGAGGGCTTCCTCCATTGTAAGACACCTTGGCATAGATACTGGAAGAAGGGATTGGGTAGGAACAATTCTAGAACCCACTTAGTGTTGTCTTTGATGCAAAAGTCAAATGGGGACTGGTTTTTCATCCTGTGCTTTCTTATTATTTATCAACCAGAAGGTCTGGTCCATGATAAGTATATTTCTCATAATATAATTACGTAATGTAACAATTACTTTGAAGGCACAGCTAAGTAAAGTAAGAGCTATATCTGGAAATGATGATTAATATAATTCTTCACCAGCAGAGTACTATGTATATAGCTAGATGTCATTATAAAAGTGGCTGAATATTGTCCAAGTATTTAATGGCAGAGGGTAAGGAATTCTATATATATAGAGTGCTCTTCAACATATTATCTTACTACAGATACTAACCAGCCATGCTACACTGAACTCCTAATAGTGAAGAGATTCCATTCTCAAACTTGGGTTTAAATCTGTTCTTGTTTTACTCTATGTTTAGTAAGTCACTTTTAATACAGAATCATGCAATTCAGAGGACAAAATAATAGCATAAAAATTAAAGCTTGAATTCATTATTTGGAGAGCAAACCCTGTCCACCAACATATGTATCTATGTATCCCAGTTTCTCTTGTTGCCTTTTTCCCATCTTGGAAATGAGACTTGAGATAATTTTAGTAAGGAGGTAATATAAAAGTGGATCTTTATTGAAACCTTTCAGGGGCAGTTGTGGAAAGATGTCCACAAAAGCCCACCCACACAGGGTGAATACTGTTTTTATACATTTAGCAAATTAGCATAATTGACAAAAAGCACCAATTAGGAGGACAAGTGGTGATGGAATTCCCTCCTGGTCAAGCCCTTTCTCTGGAGTCCCCGCCTTGGCACCAGCTGTACTTTGTCCTTGAAATCTATCTGGAAGAATTGTTCTCGGCCATGGTTCCCAGGAAGAACCAAGACAGCACTGGAGCCTTGTACCCTGAGGCTCTGGAATTTATTATTATTTTTTTGCCTAGGGAAAGGCCATGGAAAATTACTGGGAAAACTAGCCACTAGTACAATAGGCTACAAAACTACAAATATATGTGTGAAGAATACAGGGAACATATAAAAGGAAAAAAGGCAAAAACCTAAACAGCATCACTGATACATCTTATGACAAATACCATTGTGAGAAAGGCTGGCACTCAGAAGAGTCATTTAGGAGGCCATTCCATGACAAAATGCTGGAGGCTGCAGGCCACTTCTTCTTCCTATTGTATAATACATTTTTTAGGTCTGAAATATTCTCTCCAGCCTGAACTGTATTTGTTTCATTACTCACTGTTCTAGTACATAGACTATAGAATTTGGGCTAATGCTTTACAAAGTGTCTATCATTCTCAGGTTAAATATCAATAAATAACAGCCTATTTCTATGCTAAAAAACCCCTTCTTCCAAGTTTACAGCCATGGTAAATTCAATTTTATTTGGTAACCTAATAGCTACTTCTTATGAAGGGTTGTTTCACCCATAAACATCTGCTTTTAATCTGCCTTCGCACTATGATTGTTTAAAAGATACCATCATTTTTTTACTTGCAGTTATCTATTAGAGCTGTTCAGATTTTATCAGTTTTGTTAATATTGTGCAGCTTTTCCTTTTGCTATTGAGAAAAATTTCAATTTAGAGCACTGATATAGAACACTTAATGAAATAACTTAAATCTCTATTTTTATTTCCTCATTTTTGCAACTTGTTTTAGTTTACCTATAAAATAATTGGTGGTATCAAGTAATATAGCAAGCTTCAGGATACATCTGTTTGCTGTTCTTGAAATTCTATGACTCCCCAAGCTGAAGACTACATTAAAGCCAAAAGATCTGTTTTACTAAGAGCTGGTTCACATTGCACATCCAAATGATACGCTTTAATGAGTGTCTCTTCCCCTAAATCTCTAGTAAAATGCCACCTTTGAAAGCTGGTATTTTTACTGGGAGCAGTCTGTGATACAAAACTCAGTGTACTGCTTTCCACTGAGTGGGCTTTGCAGGCTGTAGCTGCTACTGCAAGGAGTATTCAAATGCTTATTATTATGCAAAAATTTGTATCATTCTGAAGACAGTGTATTCATGGAATTAATGATGTCATTGTTGTTGGTTTTCTGTAATTGGAAGACAACAACCCCATTTGTAAGGGTGATGTAGAATATACATGTGAATAGGTGGTGGGGTTAGAGATGACCTTTCTGAACTGCGAGTTCCTGAATATGGATTAAGGAGGTCAGGCATTAATGCCATTCTGCTAACAAATGAGCGATTTTATGCAATTCATTTGAGTCCCAGAGCACCAACTCCTGCATATATTAGTTTCAATATGCAAAATGTATTATTGTTCATCACTTCCAGTAACTGCTGGGAAAAGAATTCTGCATACTGCTGCTGCTGGTTATGCTGAAAGATTTAGTCAGTGGCTTATGTGAGTCAGCTTTTAGAAAGACATGAGCCCGCAGAAGCACACTTCTGGGGTGATTCTGCTTTCTGGATAATTTGTCTTAGATTGCCATGTTTGTCTTCTACAATGACTGATTTTCCTTTAGAAATTACCTGTGCAAACACCTTTCATTCTAATAGAGGTGTCTGTATAGCAAATATATCTTTCCTTTTATGAGTTGTGACATATTTCTATGTCCACCTCTATAGAGACTCTCTGAAATAGTTTTTAAGCACAGAAGTCCCAAGGTATTGAAAAATTCAAGGAGCTTGGATTAAATCTTTTTTCCTATCTTCTTGATACAGAGATACAGTCCCAATTTAAGGATTTTAACCAAAAGGTAGAATGGTGGTTCCAACACCACCTTCTTTTGGACCAGTTGCAATTTCAGTCTAATTTTCTAAGAATGCCCAGTGAAGCTGTGAATATGATCAAAGCCTGTCTCTATTTCCTTTTCCCTTCAGTGTATGAGATTCAACCTGGTGTGTCAGCCCTGCAGCCAAAGCTATACCTATTGAGCTTGCTCTAGAGAGGTTAAGGCAATTAATTTTTCATCTTTCGATTACATAGTCAGAGTTTTAGAAGTCTGGTGTAGTTTTAAAATTGTTGGTGTTTTGTTGAATTTTTTTTGAGAAACAAAACTCAACACGGCCTTCACTTATTTGTCATGTCCTTCATTTGTAGGATTCAATCTTCTCACAGCTTAGTCCCTGCACAAAGGGATCAGGTGAATTCTATTTGCTGAAGAGAAAGGACACCTGGATTAGTTCCCTGCTGATAAGGCTTAAGGAACTGAATTGTGCTGAATAGAGTTCTTTCAGCTCTAAGTTTTTGTATTTTATAACTTAGGTTATTAATGACTGCTGATTTACATTGCTGCATAATTCTAAATGGTTGTGACTCTCTAGACAACATTGAAGTATAGGAAATTTGTTTTAAACATGACAAATGACAAATGTTTTTGCTGGAAAGGAGATTGAACACTTGAGAGATTATGGAGTTTGTATCCTTGGAGATACTCTA
Source organism: Phylloscopus collybita (assembly GCA_027886175.1). Classification (NCBI taxonomy): domain Eukaryota; kingdom Metazoa; phylum Chordata; class Aves; order Passeriformes; family Phylloscopidae; genus Phylloscopus; species Phylloscopus collybita. The sequence goes on along the minus strand of JAJNNQ010000003.1, from coordinate 18,415,176 downwards.
AACCCAAGAAGACAAGGTGCTGATGAACCTGGCCTTGGTGACCTTGCTTGAGCAGGGGGTTTGAATCCAACGACCTCCAGAGGTCCTTTCCACCCTCAACTATTCCATGATCCAATTGAATGTTTTCAGCTTCCAAAACACAGGATAGCATCTTGATTCCTTCCTTCAGTTAAGTATGCCTCAAATGTAAATCGGATCCCTGATATAAGGCAGCCTTTGCACTGCACGTGTTCAAATGTGTTTTCATTATCTTTGTATAATTTTAGCCATGGAGGAAATGCACTCTTTCAGTTTGAAACATACTAGCAAATATCTGGGGTGGGGGAGTGCTTTTGCTAAGGCAAATGTGCAAATTCTTTTGGCAATCACTGAAAACTTGAATTCAAGATACATAAAAAAGCTAGAAACACACAAACCCATTATTTACTTTGTGGCATAACATTGATAAATACACTGAAAAGATTGCACGTGTCCAATTTGTGACGTGTGTACAAAATGTGCCGTTTGTAACGGAGTTAAAAACTCCAGAAAACAAGCTTGTGCAGGGAGAGATGGGTGGGAAATGTCTGTCTTTGGTTTAACACAGTGCTGCCAGTCAGAGATGGGTAAGGAATGTCATCAATACAGCAAGGCTAACAAAGGAGGCAGCAAACTGTCACGAGAAAAAATACATACAGGAAAGGGTATGACCAAAGATTAAGCAACAGAGAAGAGAGAAACTGAAAGATCATTGTGACCTGGGGCTGCTGAGTTCCCAGTTTCAAACACAAAGCAAATCCAAGCATAAGCTCTGCTTGCTCTAAAGAACCCAGGCCCACTTTCTGCACGAGGTTCTCTAATACATAGCAAAGTGTGACCTTTAAACTACCTTGACAGATAGCAGCTGACTAGAAAATTACAGTCATTAACAGGATATCGAAAGAGCAGACTATTGTAAAAAATGATACTAAAAGGCAGATGTTAACAATTTGCAACCCCAAGACAGCTGCAATAAAACCCTACATTTCTCGTGGTCTGAAAAAATTGTTATTGAGATTCAGCATACACAAAAATAAAAGGTGCATATATTTTTTCCAACATCTCTAGAGCCAAGCTTTATAGGAATAAAGTGTACAGAATATTCCAATTATTTAAATAAAAAAAAAATTGTTGGAAAATTCAATTACTTGAAGGTTCTGAATGAAATTGGGTTACTCTTGTCCAACCCAGGTATTTGCTAGTTGAAAAACCTTAATTAAAATTAAACCAGGGTAAAAAAGAAGGTAGAAAAAATGCCTTTAGAATATCTTTCTTTCTAGATGATTGTTGACCCAAATAGAAAAGGGGAAAAAAAAAAAAAAAAAAAGGCAAGTTAAAGCCTTTCTTTCTGAATTTCCATGGCAATACAAACAACATTTTCTTTATGAACAAAGAGTTGAGGCAAAATTGTGGAGATTTTTGCACTGTGCATATACTTAGGGGAATCATATCAGAACATATTTATATGAATTATTGTCCAGAAAAAAAATTGTGTAGAATTGTTTAACATTTCTTTTTAATATTAATTAATATCACTTGATGGAACAGTTGGAAATACACACCTAGGCAATACTGGAACGTGTGATGCCATAATCTTGCTGGTCACTGCACTGTCAGCAGTGACATTTCAAATGGAGCTGGGAGTTTCAGATGGTCAGTGAATTTCCCAGGAATAATAAATGGTCAGCAGCAATAATAACATGAGAGAGCATCACATAGTTTTGTTTCAGGGCCACTGTACCTGGACTGATTCACACTGCTGTGACACATTTCTGCCAAGAGAATAATATAAATTTGGATGGAACTCAGAGAAAGCACCAGGATGGGGGAAATAAGAGTAACATGTGAGAAGAAAACCTGATGGGAATTACTAATGGAAAATTATAAATATGCTATAAAAAGAAATCACAAAACTTATCTGTGGAAAAGTATAGAACATTTCTTCCCCGAAAAGAAATGGAAGTCCTAAATTCTAAATTTAGTTTAGACAAGTGTATTTCAGTGTAAGAGACAACCTGTATATGTAGAGAATGATAATGAACTAACTAGTTTTTTTTTCTTTTATTAGATATGACTTTATTCAGTAATTTTTTCACAATTTACTGAAAATACATATCTAAGTCATAAATTCTCTTCAAATGTAAAACCTTTTAAGCACAGTTATGATTCATTGGTATGAAACACTTTGCCTAAATAATAGAATTCGTTTTATTAAAAAGTTTATTCTCATACAAATCAAAGCCATATTTTTTTTTCTTTTTCATTTGAGACATCTCAATGTCTGCAAATCTTGAGTAGAAACCTCTCCTCCAGATGTTTCTGGAACATCCATTCTCTCGTCTTCTTTTCTTTTTTTAATCACTAATTGCTCTATCTTTTGAGGTGGATGGTTAAAAGTTAAGTGTTTGGGGAATGTGACTGTGAGGCCATGTTAAATTAAGGGCAGCAAGGGCACAAGAGGGACCATAACTCATGAGTGTTTCTGATCGCTGACCCTGAACTTGCCTTACATCTGTCACATAATTATGACAGACTGAAAAGAATTACAATGAAATATGCTTTTGGGGAGTGGCAGCCTTCCCCTCCTGTCTTAACAGAGACCTCTGGAAACACAGTCTGCTTTCTTTGGAGCTCTCAATCTCCAGATATTAAATCTGAAACATTTGAAATTTGGGCTTCTATCCCGTCCATTGTCTCACTCATTTTAAGAATTCCTGAAGTTTCCTTTCCTCTCTCTAACTGGATCAAGCAAACTGTAATTTACTGATTAGTTAATCACTTTGTCCATGCCTTTTATAAAGCACATGATGATTTGATACTTGCCAAATTCTCATTTGTTTGGTTGGGAGACTTAAGGCTTCTTTGCAGCATCCATCCTTTAAGAGTTATCTCCAAAAGATGAGGTTACACCTTTGGTGCAGAGCAATGGCAGCTTCCCTCTGACTCTGCTGCCACAGAAGCTTCATTTATAATGATGTGTTTGCATAGAAGTAAACTATGTCACACTCCTCATCATGTCTGCAAATATTGGATCCTTACACCGATACTGACCCAGCTGCAAATAGACAGAAAATGTAAATGCCGTAATATCTTCCTAGAGAAAACTTAGTGAAGGGCTATAAAGAATAAAAGAGGGGATCTGTTGGTTTTACCCTAATTTACACTCCCTAGCACTGCATGGACTGAGCTGGTAGAGCTTCTTGGCTTGAAATAATTTGCTGTCAATTCCTGGTTTTACTACCATTAGTCAGACTTTCTAAATGAAAATTAAATTCTGCCAACTTTATTTGAGGAAATTTCCTGCTTTTCATTCAGAAACAGGCTTACAGACTTACACGAGCAAAAAGTGGAAAATATTGTTCCACCTTTTTACTCAGAGACATATTGGGAGGCAATAACTGCCAGAGATTCTGCCTGCCTTTTTTTAAAATTGGAAAAAAAAAATCTTGGTCTTGTGAGCAGCAATCAGGCAGGTGAATGAAAATGGATTGAAGAAGCCAGCTCTTTTTCTGAGGAGTGAAGTTTCAGTTGGCTTTTCTATTTCTAATGTTATTTCTAACACTATTTTATCATACATCTTAAACACTTTGAATGCAAATTCATTCTGAGCCCTACATATACTTTTCACATAAAAAAAATTCAAGTAGGTTTTTCTCAATCTTTACATTTTTTCCTTTCTTTTTCATTTTCTCTGCAAAATATTTTAAACCAGAGGCTTACTGAAACTGGACTGGTACCAGGTTCTTCTTAAATAATATTTTAATACTATTTTAATAATTATTTTTAAATAATAATACTTATCTTTTTTGTGGCAAATATATTTCTTTCTGCCCTGCAAGCAGTTTTCATCAATTTTGTGTGCTTTTGGTTTACTGTTGAATTGCTGTCATATTTAAAAAACAACCAGGAGACTGAAGAGAGGATGATATTATATTCATAATGGATAAATGTAGTTCAAAAATGTAGAGTTTATGTAATCTAAGCTTAAGCTAGTCCACAACGTCTTTTTTCTCATCCCATTCAATATCTAGAACCAGGAGTCTTTAGGGAGTTTGAGATCTCCTGGAAGCCAGTGTTTTCCCAGGAACTGGCTCTCGTGTATGTCAGCAATCCTCAGCCTGCAGGTCTGTCAATTTACTCTTCATGTTTGCAAGTGGAAATGAGATCCTGTAACTAAACAGAAGAGTGGATAGAAGGTTCCAGCTGGTTTCAGTTACTTGTGCAGTTTTGTTGGGTGTGGGTTTTTTATGCTTTTCATCATTTTTTTGTGCTTGATCTGAGTGTGATTGAAGGTCAGTACAAAAAACGTCTGGGTGACTTAGAGCATGACTTGCATTTGAAAGCTAAAGGGACCTGTGCCCTTAAATCAGTTACAGGTGTCTGGGAATCCCACTGAAGCTACAACCAGTCCTCTGACTTCACCATGAAATGTGCCCTGAGTCCCAAATTTCATACTGAGAATAAATTCTACACTTGTTTTGTCTGTAGCTGGGTTGGGCAGAGCGGTAGAATGGCACTGAGAGCTGTGAGCATACTTGTTTTACAGGTTTGTGCTACTTCTGTTCTCACAGCAGCAGTGTAGGCCTTGTTCATATTAATTAACTTTTTATTTTGAAACCTTATGGCTATTTGAATGATAACTGAGAGAATGTAATTAATTTATTAATGGCTTGTGAAGTTCTCTAAAGGGTTGTTTAGGTTTTGATTCAACATGTCATGGAGGCAAAGAAGATCTGTATAACCATAAATTCACAATAATATTAATCATGAAGTTTTTTGTCTCAGGAGTAGTTTTTTGGGGGGAAATTATAAGACTAAAGCTGGCTTGAAATCTGGCAGAAAAATAATGTTTCTCTTACCCTCATGTTCCTTTTTTCTAATAACCTCTTTTCAAATGCTACACCAAGTTTACCAGCCCCAGTATTTGTCTGCATTAGGTGTATGGACTGAATTTAAGAACACCCCCACCCCCCTCCCCCTACCCCAAAAAAACCCCCAAAAAACCGAAAAGAGGATATTCAATGCTATGGTGAAACTGCACAGAGTGAGCAATAGAGCATCTACCAAATCCTCCCATTTGATTCCTACATATAGTAAAGTCAAAGGGCAAATATTCTACTGGAATGTGTTGAATCAATTAGCATTTATGATGGAAAGCAGGCACACAGGCCACTTGGTTACCTTCCAGACATTTACAGTGGGCAAACTGCCCGGGCCAGCTCGCCATGGAGTGCTTTGATCCCCCACTGGAAAACTCCAAAGGTTCTTCCTGAATACCTCAAATTCCAGCCTTGTGCCTTATTCCAGCCTGATAATGAATATTCTTATTGGTCACTTGGAATACACCAAAGAATGTTTTTATTGCAAGATTCTATGTAAGTATATGAGGTTTTGCATTATGAAGTCCCCATAGAACTACCTGTAGTGGGAGCAGGAAACTTCTTGTTACAGACTGTATGTAAATATACACTGTATATGTATAAAGAGACATGAAGGTAAAATTTTAGTTTTACGTGTTTAATGTTATCTTTATGGGGTTTCCTACACACATATAAAATTCATATCTAATAGATAAATTTCCACAAAACTAGAAATTCCAATTACCAGGTAGTCACCTGACAGTTTTATGATACATACAAAACCAAATTGAATGCCTGTTGTTGCACTAACAGTGACCAGTAAAAATATATAAACCAACATAATTATACAAATTATATAATATTACAAATAAATAAAATAGAGTTTACTGATTAGAATATGAATTTCAGAAACAGATAATGAATAAAACAAAAATATTAAGAGAATTAAAATATAAATTTCTACCAGATTTATAAAAGTGAAAAACAAATAATATCGTGCAATTAAAGCATTAAGATCCAACTCAGTAAAGTGAAGAGGAAAAAATTTAAACATGCTGAAATGACACAAACTCTGCCTAAAAAAATGACATTTCCATTCTGAAAAACCTGGTAACAGATCAGCACATGTGGATACAGGGCTATCAATGCACAGCTTCTCTACAAAAATGCTTCGCAAAATGGCTACATTTAGATTTGTTTGCATGTTTTTTAATATCTGTTCTCCCTACTGTACATACCCTATCAATAAATGAAATCTAATTATGTATTTGCAAAACCCACAGGGTTTCCAGTATAGCGAAAATTTGCAGTGTTGTTATGCATGCAGTTGTCGGGATTTAAAGAAATAGGCCATTCCACACAAATTACTCAGACACAAAAAAGGTATTAAAAAAAATATATAACTTGTTGCAAGGACTTAAAGCTGAATTCCACGTCCTTACCATAGTGGGAAGATATTAAAGCACTGAAGATTTACTTCTCAGTGCTGCGAAGTTGTGGATTTATTTCAGACATCCAAGTTTGAATGCTTGCTGGTGCACAAATATATTCCATTTGGATTTTAGTCATAAATGGAGGGGTTTAAAAAGTGAGAGTCTGTAAGAAAGACAGAGAATGATACAGCCAGAGCCCTACACAATGTCTAGGGACTCTTGGAATGTCAGACCTGTCTAATTTCATGGCTATGAAACCCTTAAAGATGCACAAATTGGAAATTTAGCAGCATCTATTGCAACAGTGAAAGTGCATTCTTAAATTCACAGCTCTCAAAGCAATGTTTTCCCCAGGTTATTGGCTGCTGTTCACTGTGCAGGCAAGCCACTATGGCACGTTAAATCATCTCACCACTCTGCACTTCAATTCATTAAAACTAATAAAATACTTCATTTCTGAATGCATTTTTGGGCCAAAGATCAGGGATCTTTACTGAGGTTTGTAGTTTGCCTGCAGAAGTATGACATAGGTAGAGCAGTGGTGCATTTCATTATTGTTAGAAATTAAATTTGCTGGACGATCTTTTGTAAAAAGGACAGAAAAATATTGGGTTGAATTAAGTAAAAAAAAAAAAACAACAACAAAACAAAACCAAAAAACTGTTATTTAATTCATAACTGCTCAAAGTTGTCTGCATTCCTGAATACTTGACCATGATGCTCAAGAGATACAGGGAATTATTGGACATTCTGAACTAAAGTTGTACCTTCCTCTCAGCTCACTGTTTCCTTCACAATCTGACATGAAGCCACGAGATAATCACTTCCATGGCACAAACAGAGCAGGGAGAGTCTTCTTTCACCCCTCTCCTATTTTCCTGTGTACTGCTGTTTATTTTGTTTTTACAATTTGATAGTGTTCACTTCATAAGGAAATAAATCTTTAAATAAATGAGGCATGGAAAGAAATAATTAAAACAAAATAGTTATTGTCTGCTTGATAAAACTCTGGTTAAATTCAACTGCCTGAGAGAATGTGTCTGTACAAAGCCTTGTCCAAAAAAACAAACCATCTTAAAAATCCTGCACAGAGATTTCTCTGCGTATAATTCCATTTAATTGGGTCTCAGGCCTTTTCTAACAGATATGTACCCACTGATCAAGAGACAGTGAAACTAAAAATGCCATATGGGGCAAGGACTCAAGAGACTCAAGGGAAATTTTTTCTATTTAGGGTCTTTTTAGGAATTTCTGAGCATTTTCTGTGAGTTCCTCAGCCTAGAACTTTTCTAGGTGTTTGTGATTTCCAAAATTTCTCTCTGCTTTCTAGAAATTCTATCTAATATTTTTCTAGGTATTTCCTTGTGTTTTTCAGGAATTTGTTACTTCAGAACATTTTTTGGAAATGTGTCGTGCTTTCTCTTTGAATTTCCATGTATTTTGAGGTTTGGTTTTTTTTCTATCCATAACATTTCTGTAAATTGCCCACTGCTTTCTAGCAGTTCCAAATTCTAGAACACTTCTAAAAGCCACTGAATGGTTTTTAGGAAGTTCACTGTGTTTTCTAAAATCTCATTAAGCAACAAATTTTACAGGAATTTCAATGAATGAATTAGGGATTTCAATGCATTTTTGGGGATTTTCTCATTGTGTTTGAGGATTTTAAAGCTGTTTCTTAGGGATTTATTTTTGTTCATAACCATTCAGAATTACTTAGTACTTTCTAAGATTTGTGTGTTAATGTGTGTTCTCTAAGAATCCATGACCTAGAACTTTTCTAGAAAAATTCAAATAATTTCTAGGCATTGGCCCACCATCTTCCCTTCAACTAATTCTTCTGTTTAGAAACTTTGTGGAATTTTGCATCCTGGAGCCATTCTAGGAAGCGAAAAATGATCTGCAGAGATTTATTTACAGAAGAACCTCTGACCGGGTAAAAAGAACCAAGCTTAAAAAAAAATGCCAGTGAATTACAGTGGAAATTTAGGTCATGGAATTTTCACCTGTGCTAGTTATAAAATCTACCTGCCAAATCTATATTGTTGGGAGTCAAGCTTTGATATAAAAAATTAAATTAACACCTCAGCACAGCAAGGCCATGGAATGCAGACTTTGTAACAGCTCAATATGATTTCTGGTTGATTCAATTTTAACCATCAGACTCAGGATCACCATTCTTGAGTCAGTTTCATGTCTGATACAGTAGAGAGACCTACAGCCATTTAAGTCTTCTACTGGCAGTAAATTAATTAAATAAATTGTATATAAGTAACATATTTCCTGGATTTTTTTTATCTTGTTCATAGCCTATAGGTCATACCAGGGGAGATTCAGGTTAGACATCAGGAGGAATTTATTCATGGAAATGGTTCTTCAACATTGGAATGGGCTGTCCAGGGTGGAGTCATCATCTCTGGGGGTGTTCAAGAGACAACTGGATGTGGCACTCAGTGCCATGGTCTGGTTGACAGGGTCATGGTCAGTCAAAGGTTGGACTTGATGATCTTTGGTCTTTTCCAGCCTAAGTGATTCAGTGATTCTGCAAATTACCATTGTACGATATATTCTAGGACATATTTATGAAGGAGGGATTTTACTCTTTCTTCATTATTTTTCTTGTGCCCAGAGAGTGTTTCTGAATTTGTAGACACAAGCACAAGCTTTGTCAAGTGATAGTCTACCTGCTGAAGCCAAACGCCATTCCTTTCAAAACTTAGCAGAGCTAATTCCTTCCTGCAAAGACTACTTCACACTTCCAGAGCATTCTTTACCTGCAGAACCTGCAAGAGCTCAGTAAATTACAGCTTTGCAAATCCAAAGTACTGAATAACTCTTGGCTATGACCCACACTTCCTGCTTCAGTGAGTGTGGTTTTAAGGGGCTCTGCAAACACCAGCAGCCATGCAAATGAATGTGCTCACATAGGATCCAGTGCCAATTCTTGTCAAGGCTCTTGGAGCAGAGATTCAGCACCTTCCAGGAGTGTGCTCTGTGTTACTTCTGGAGAGGGTTAGAAACATTCTCTTGTACCTCTAGACACAAGTCCCTGGGCATTAAGTAATTATGAGTGTATCTGAAAAAATACACAAAACACAACTGAGGGGTACATGCAGGGGAAACAGGAGAAGATAGTAAGTTTTCCTCACAGAGGGCTTCAGCTATGGAGTGAACTTTGGATCTTGTAGGCTTAGTTGTGTAGATAGAAATTAGTGCAATAGTTGAGAGGTGATACTACCTGTCTGTAGAGCCTCTTGAATTGGTTCATTCCTTGTCCAGCTGCTGAGTTTCTGCCAGAAAATATTCCCTAGCAGCACATATCACTGGTATTTTTTGTGTGTAGCACACTGCTTTGTCCCCATTCAAGCAGCTGAGGTCTTACAGTGTTAACTGTTTTGTTCCAGTCAACTAGAAAGAATCACCATCATATATTCCTTAAAACATCTTTCTAGAAGTCAAATAAAATAATGTTATTACTTGAAACTAAAAAGGCTTTTAAGTAGCGGTGCTTTAAAATACAATAGTTCAGACTTGTCTGAGATTTCATGGGTTATATAATAATGCAGCTGTTTTCCTTAGGGTGTTCTCACAAATTCATAAAAAAGTCTATTTGTTATGAGCATTCCGAAACCCCAAGGAAAGCAGCTGTGTTTTTGACAAACTGGGCTGCATTTTCAACACCTCTAGCAAAAGAGACATTTATAGAGGAATTTTATGCCTTATATATCCATGAGCAACATATTTTTTAACACTAACAACATACAGTGCTCTTAGCAGCAGATTACACAGCAAAGCAGCCAAACTGAACATTGAGTTGAGCCACAATATGAAATTAAAGTCCTGACCTCCAGCAGAAGACTTGCCCTAAACTTAAAATATGCCACCCAGAGTGAACTTAAAGGCCACTAGGGAAATCACTGAATGATATAAGCATGTTAGATGTGAACTTTTCAGGTTTTTAAATCCTTTCCCTTTTTTCTTTGCTTTTAATCTGTTCCTGAAGCTGTAGAAGTGTGAGGTTGTTAGGGGATCCTGGTGAATGTGCTTACCTGTCTTGGTTTTGAAAGACAGGTATCTGCTAGGGAAAGCTGGAGTTTCCCTTGGAATGGAGAATGTAAATCCCTCACCCCCTCCAAATTATAATTTTGCAATTAAGGACTTTCAGGCAAAGATTTGGGAATAGGAATAACAGTTCTTTACTAGGAATATTAACAATACAAATGTAGTAGAAAACAAAACCACCCAAACAAACAAACAAAAATCCTAGAAACCCTGACAGGATCAGAGCTACAACCTGACACCCTGTTGGTCAGGGTGTTGGAAGCAGTCCATAGTAAGTCCTCCTGGAGTGGCAGATGCGGTTCTGTTGGAGCAGAGATGATCCTGAGAGAAAAAAAAGGGTCCAGTGATGGTGAGAAGGATCCAGTCTTCCTCCAGGAACCCAGTGGAACCAGATCCCTGGTGTTCCTACGTCACAGTTTTTATCCAGGTAGGAATGGTTGGCTCCCCCCACTGGGTGGAGCATCTCACAATGGGATGATGGAATGTGTTGTGCCCTTAGTGAGCCTTAATAGCCCATTAGCAGAAAATATCCCCCTGGAGGGAGGACATGCGGTGAAAGAGATAAGAAACACTGCCCCACCTGGTTTTAATAGCTGGCCCATTATCAGAAGGCATCCACCCCCTCCCCCCAGAGTTACAAGAGGATAAAGAAAAAAACATCCCCCCAACTGCTTTCAACAGATGAAATAGAATACACAGTTTGGGTTCCATAACCCAAGACATTACCACAGAACTCTGAATTAAATACGAACTCTGGACAAGATAGGAACTTTGTTTCCTGTGTATCCCATTCCTGCAGGGGTTTTATTTTCTTTTTTTTTTTTTTTTCCTCTAGCAGCCCAAAAGTTATTATAGACCCAAATATAATTATTGTTGCTTTCAGATTTATAGAAGTTTCATAGGGATGTTGGTCTGTAGATATTTTTATCCCCTACAATTTTTTCTACATCTGCTCAACCATATTTGGCCCTTCCTGGTTTTCATTCCTTCATGTTTTACAGACATATTCTTTATGTACTGCACTCATATTTCTTTAGTATTTTCCAACATTATATATTTTATAATTAGAGTTTACCCATTTTTTAAAGTTTAATTTTTTTCACCTCTCAAATTAAGTTTCTCACTTAGACAATCCATCTGAAGTGTCTTTAATTCACTGACTACTCTTCCTCCCCATATTTTCATATTAGACTGGAAGTTACTCACATAAATGTATTGTCATTTCCTCTTGAAACATCTGCACATCTAGATGTCACTAAATTTTCCAGGTGAGTCGTGGCTAATCCATTTCCTTTTAATGTCATCCTTTTAATGCCTCATTCTTTGATCCTGATCTCCCAAGATATGCTTTCTCCTTGTCCCTTCCTTTGATCTTTATCTCTTTCTTTTCTTGTACTCAACTTTCTGAGTTCCATCTGAGTTCCATCTCCTTTTCACTTTCCTTCATCTTGCACTTCCCACTCCATTGAAAGCCTTCATCCATCAGCTCCATGCTTCAACTCTGCATTTTTGGCTTTTCAGGGGAGCACTTATCTGGTGGGTCTTTTGATCCCAGTCTATAGGTTGCTTAATTTAGTTTCATACATAATTCTTCTTTCTTAGTTGTCTTAGTTTCTCATGCAAATTAATTGTATTATCCCTTATATCACGCTCTTCTGGTTTCACTTTTTATTTGCTCTTAGCCTCAGTTGTGTGTCAGCACAAGCCCAGGTTCTGTTCTCAGATTCCTGATTGAAAAAAGTGAACCACACTGATTTTTCTCATTAGATAATAAATCTACTTCCTTTATATTTGTTCAAAAGGCATGATCATTCCCTAAGCAGTTGATTTTACCCATTTTAATTTCATTTTATGAAAATGTTACCATAAATGTTAACCCTCAGGGAACCAAAATTCCATTTCTGTTGCTGTTTATTAAGTTTATCAATGCCTGAATTTAGAACGTATGTATGAAAATTGAAAAGTAAGACTTTTTGTAATTTAGTGAAAGAAAATTAACATGAATGAGAGAAGTGCTGAAACTCTTACTATCTGTGTGTGAGCAACATGCTTGAAGGCAGAAGGAGTCTTCAACTTCTAGTTCCAAGCATGGGTCAGAAGCCTGTAATTACATGCAAATTGCCATTTTTAGAGGTGAATCCTAAGGAGTATTTGCACTACTCTATCTTTATCCTTCCATTTGGTAAAGATTAGAAGATATTGTGGAGGAGTTATCAGAATAAGCCTCCTCTGACAAGTTAAAAAGCCTGAGACAGGCCCATATTTTGGAATGCCATTCTTTTTTATTGACAGACATGTGGAAGTCAATAGCAAGACTAAGAGTGACCTTAACTGGTTTAAATCAGTGCATCTCTGCTTAAGTTCATAGATTTGCAATAATATAAAATATCCTAAATCTAGTCCACTAAATATAGTCCTCACTTTTGAATCAATTCTACTAAAGAAGAATTAAAATGGTGCTTTCTCTTAATTGGCCGCTATTGATTCAGCAGGAATTAAATTTAAAGAATGAGAAAAGAATATGTTTCCTAAATTTACATTTGTAAATACTGTCAAATGCTCTTAAATGGAGACCACTGTATATAAAAAAGATATGAAACTTAAGTGGACATCTTAATTACAGGTTTAAAACATGAGTTTCCCCAATTTATATCTGCTCTTGAAAAGGAGAGGAGTAGGAATATTAAAAACCTTAGGGTCAGATGCAGTAAATTAGTGAGCTCTATGAATGGCTAAATGGAAAGCATGATATTGGTGCAGAAATTCCCATTAACTTCAGTGAGATTTGAATCAGACTTGAAAGGTGTTAAAGGCTACACAGCAGAAAAATATTTGCAAGTAAAATCAATATATTCCAAAGCATTGTGAATGTGCTTGCAGTTTACTCCTGTGAGTCTTGCCAATAGAAAGTCTTTGAACTCAAATTCACTTAATGTTGGAAAGTATGGGGTTCTCAGGTCCAAATAATCACATTTTGGTATTTTAATAATTACCTAGGCCAGGAATCTCTTCACAAGGTAGGGATAGCATAAAATGGTAAAATAGTAAATAAAAAGTGGGAAAAAAGCAGGTAAGCATTTGTGGAAAACTACACCAATTTTTATTTTTGGAGTTCGCTGTTTTCTGTTTCCCCCCCTTATAAGAAATGGGAAGGAGATATAAATCTGGAGAGAGAAATAAAAGTGACTTTCTGACAGTAGCCACTCACATTCTTATTTGAAGATTAAAATTATTCACATTAAAAAGGAATATATTCCTCTCAGGGGAGTTAGTGGGGGACTGTATAGAAGAGCAAATCCAGACATTTCCAAGATATGACTTGACAGTTCTCAGTGCCTTCCTTACTTCTCTAAAGAATTTACCTCTCGGGATTTCTTCTAGAAGTGGGGAAAAAAAGGAGGCAGAGGGAAGTATTATTAATAATTACATATTATTAAAATGTAAAAATATGTTATTTTATTATCTAATTAGTAATCTGAATACTTCAAAGAGACTCCTCTAAACTGTGTAAATTGTCATATTTACACTATCTAAGGAGCTCTTCCATAGACCTTATCAATAATTTACAATATCCTTTCATTAAAAACTATTTTATTTTTAATAGGAAACACTTAAACACCATTTTAGTGGGCAGTGAAAAGTGAACACAATCTTTATTTGCTTGTCAGTGAACACATTCCACTTAAAATGCATGTAATGTCATGCTCTGATGCTTACAGTTATGGAGATATGTGCTTTATTACACCATTCAGTAGAGTTTACAACACTAGAAAGCGATGCAAGAAAACTGGATGATGACCTGTAGTGGATTTCTCTTCTAACTGAAATAGCAGAATAATGAGGATGAGGGGAAAGAAAAAATTAGTGTTCTTATTATTTATTGAGTATTGAGTCTATCCTCTGAATTGATTTAAATAAGAAAAGACAGGAGATGGTCAGAAAGTCCAAAAATATTTAATACTGTGTCTGTACAGGAGAGCAGAATTAAATTTCCTAACTTTTACTGGCTTATTTCATACCTTAGGAGGGATTTTCCAGCATGGTGAAGTGCCAGGGGCTGTACAGAGCTCCTGATGTTGCTGTTTGCAGTTTCTGTGCCAGGCATTGCTGGTGTTTCCTGCCTTATCTCTGAGGAGAGTCTGAGCTCCTGAGGAAAAGGTACCAAACTGCAAAGCACTTGATTCATGGCCCCTGCAGCTTCCTACTGACTAGGAAAGTACACAGGGATGCTTGCAGACTGGGGGCTTTGCTGCTGGAAGCCAGAGGGTTGCAGGCTGCACCTGCAGTTAGATCTCAAAAGCAGAGCTGGAAGTGATGTGTCACCCAGCTGAGCCCACCCTGGGGGACATCAGGCCACCATCCCAGCACAGGCTTCTGCAGGGCCTTGAGCTGCAGCTGGGGAGCAATGCTGGTTCCCATCACTCTGAGGGGGTGGCCATGAACCAAAGCAGCTGCCAAGGAAGCAGAACTGCAGCTTCCCAGCAGTTCTGCTTGGGAAATCAGGTCATGGGGTGGCTGCCCATACGCACACTGGCCCTGTGGCTGCACAGCAAGCCCTTAAACTCACTGTCCCTGGACGTGCTTAATAGAAGATTGACATGGCTCTAAGTGCTGTGGTTTGGTTGATGAGGAGGTGTTAGGCTGTGGGAAATAGATTAGGAAGGTAAGAAGACTTTCAGAAGCTGTGAAAGCAGGCCTCAGAGAGAGCAGAGAACTTAGAGCTAGCTGCAGCTGCAAAGCTTGGAAGTAGAGAAGATACAATGATACAGCAAGCAAGGACATGAAACAATAGTTTGAGTTTTTAGGT